>CM007990.1:0-1238500 GCA_002189035.1 Utricularia gibba
TAAACCCTAAACCCTAAACCCTAAACCCTAAACCCTAAACCCTAAACCCTAAACCCTAAACCCTAAACCCTAAACCCTAAACCCTAAACCCTAAACCCTAAACCCTAAACCCTAAACCCTAAACCCTAAACCCTAAACCCTAAACCCTAAACCCTAAACCCTAAACC
The DNA here is from genome assembly GCA_002189035.1 of Utricularia gibba. Classification (NCBI taxonomy): domain Eukaryota; kingdom Viridiplantae; phylum Streptophyta; class Magnoliopsida; order Lamiales; family Lentibulariaceae; genus Utricularia; species Utricularia gibba. The sequence goes on from CM007990.1 coordinate 168, forward strand.
TAAACCCTAAACCCTAAACCCTAAACCCCCTAAACCCTAAACCCTAAACCCTAAACCCTAAACCCTAACCCTAACCCTAAACCCTAAACCCTAAAAACCCTAAACCCTAAACCCTAAACCCTAAACCCTAAACCCTAAAACCCTAAAACCCTAAACCCTAAACCCTAAACCCTAAACCCTAAACCCTGAACCCTAAACCCTTAAACCCTAAACCCTAAACCCTAAACCCTAAACCCTAAACCCTAAACCCTAAACCCTAAACCCTAAACCCTAAACCCTAAACCCTAAACCCTAAAAACCCTAAACCCTAAACCCTAAACCCTAAACCCTAAACCCTAAACCCTAAACCCTAAACCCTGAACCCTAAACCCTAAACCCTAAACCCTAAACCCTAAACCTGAACCCTGAACCCTGAACCCTAAACCCTAAACCCTAAACCCTAAACCCTAAACCCTAAACCCTAAACCCTAAAACCCTAAACCCTAAACCCTAAACCCTAAACCCTAAACCCTAAACCCTAAACCCTAAACCCTAAACCCTAAACCCTAAACCCTAAACCCTGAACCCTAAACCCTGAACCCTAAACCCTAAACCCTAAACCCTAAAACCTGAACCCTAAACCCTAAACCCTAAACCTAAACCCTGAACCCTAAAACCCTAAACCCTGAACCCTGAACCCTAAACCTGAACCCTGAACCCTAAACCCTAAACCCTAAACCCTAAACCCTAACCCTAACCCTAAACCTAAACCCTAAACCCTGAACCCTAAACCCTAAACCTAAACCCTAAACCCTAAACCCTAAACCCTAAACCCTGAACCCTAAACCCTAAACCCTAAACCCTAAACCCTAACCCTAACCCTAAACCCTAAACCCTAAACCCTAAGTCCTTAACCCTAAACCCTAAACCCTTAACCCTAAACCCTAAACCCTAAACCCTAATCCTAAACCCTTATCCCTAGCCGTAAAGCCAAAACATTAAACGCGAACTCCTACCCACTGAACCCGAAGGCGTAAATCGAGATTTCTTTCGCTTGAACATGCAAGCCCACCCTGTTGATTTGCTAAACGCCGAGGGATACCTGAGCTATGTATCAGGCTATGAACACTTTTGCTGGGTTCACCGATGGAGAATACTCGGAGCTTTTACTCACTCGGGCAGCCATGGTCATGCGTGGCCAAGAGGGCCCACTTGGAGACTTGGGGGATCTCTTTCTGAGTTGCTCCTACGGAACCAATTTCGAAAAGATTGGAAAAATCAGTCATTCACAACCACTGATGAAGGATGCTTCGAAATCCCCCCGCGAAGACAGGTTCTGGAGATTCTCAATCGAGGGAGGAATAGTGCGGGAAGGGAGCGAGACCAAGCCGAGCCACTAGGTTTGAGCTTGAACGAAATGATGCTTTTCCCCTAACCCCACAAGGTTCTGATACGGAGCTTTACCTATGTCTCGGCGTTGAACGGCGATGATCTACGTTTCACGCGGCGACGATTCAAAAGGATTGATTCATAACATGAGGGCTTTGATTACAAAGAGACCTCTCCAGTATCAATTCATCTAACAATAGCCACGTGTATTTGAAAAACCAAAAAGAGAAAAGTAGATTCCCCATTTCCGAACACACATCGAATCCTGAAAAGATATCACAAGATGAAGCTGGAGCAGACTGGATGCGAAAATTGCGATCGTAATCGAGTTATTGAAACTCAGATAGGTGCTCCATCATACGATGAAGTCCATGAAAATTTGAAAACAGAACGGATTGCGGAATGAAACTTGATACATAATTTCAAACAAACCGACGGACTGCTGCTACCGATTTGCTTTTAGAACATTGAAACTTGCTCTACCTCGTAGAGTGTGGATTGTTTTTCACACTATTCTATAGGTCCAACTAGTTATTTAGAAATAATAATTATTTATAGCAAGCATTTATTTAGAAATTTTAATTTTTTCACTAATCATAAACTATGATATCAAACAAATGTATTTTATAATTTATTTAATATATCATATTTTATTATTTTAAAATTTTAGTCTACGACGTTTGTGTCCATTTTTGTAACGGATAATTTAAGTGTGTCATAAATAAACAGCATCGACCTACGGAAAATGCAAATCAAAATTCATGTATAAACCCAATGGCAACCGCAAAAGAGAGGATACGTTTTAATATTCATGCAGTCTGCAGCATAGCGTGAAATATATTGAAATCCTGCATTTGAAATTCGAATGGAAGAAAATGGATCATTCTTCAAAAGCACATTTTTACATTACAACCCTAACACCATGGGCATGGGAAGGCTTCGCTTCGCATCAATCAACCAATTATATCTATCCACGAGTCCAAATTGGAAGTCGGTTGTAACGGAAGCTTTTTTATTGCAATTTCTGAATGTTTTCCTCTCGCCGATAATTATTCCCTAACTACCACCGGCACCGGCGAGGGGCATCCCACAGGCGCACAACACTGCCGTTCAGCACCGTGGGATCTTGCCATCGGTACCAATCCAACTCCCCCACTTTCATTCTCATCACCGTCGTTTTCTCCCAATCGCAGCAGATCAACTCCAGCTGATGATGGCTTAGGCCAACGAATTCCTCTTCTTCTGCATCTCCTTCTGTTTCCTTGATATCGCCCTCGTTCTTGTCATAATACGTGGCAGTAAACTTCAATTTTGTGCTGCCTTGTCGAGCCAAAAGTGGTTTCCCAATCGTCTGCGGAGACACCAGAAGGCGCTCATCCGGTCCCAGAGCAAGACGCGGAGCCGGAAGTTGTGCGGACTCCAAGGCGTCACGGGCGGGCCAAAGAGGCTCCGGCTCCCGCAATGAAATTGATCTGATTCTCCAGTAGCTTAAGGCGGCTGTAATAAAAGCCACCCAAGCCCATATACTGTTGATGGCTGATGTGAAGCCGTAGGACAAGTAGTCAAGAGCAAGAGCTTCTGACGCTGAAGCTAATGCCAGGATGCTCATTCTCCTCCTCAACTACTGCTCAGAGGTTGAATTGGGGGTTTTAAATAACCATGTGGTGAACGAGGTGGAATATCAGGGTAGATTCCGGGGATCCAATAGGAAGATGCGAATTTTCCCTTTGGAGCTTAGCGGCTGAATGGTATGTCTGAGTATGTGTTTGGGCCTTGCAGATTTAACTTGTATAGCTCCCGCAACGTAAGACTGGTTTTATTATTGAGTCTACACAACAGACCAGACGGATGTGCTAGATTTCGTAATCGCAGTGGCACATTTCGGACCATAAAAACCAAGATCATGCAATCCCTCGATTTTCGTAATCCACAAACAAAAAAAGGATATTCCTACTCCATCCTTCCAATTGTCCGTCCAATGCGAAACCTCGTAACTGCAGCACACTGAATGTCATCCCAATACAACTACGAGCCTCCGTCTTCTTCTCTTATTTTTCTCTCCGAGTCGGGACATATATTGCACAAACATGTGGTAATTATTACAGGGTAATTGATGGAGTTTTGCCATCAATGCCCAGCGCCCCAGTTGAATCTCTCTAAACTTCCCAAGGTTGGGCCTCGGAGTCCGTCCAGATTTTTGGTATTTGGGTTGCCGGTTATTCTCGTCGTTTTATTGACTACGCTTTTCCTCCTTGTAACCTACTATTTCACAAGGAAGCTGTAGTATTCGGAGGTGATGGAAAATTGGGAACTAGACTACGTATCTCATAGATTCAAATACAAAGATTTGTATGACGCCACCAAAGGCTTTAAAGACGTGCAATAATTGGGATCAGGAGGATTTGGGAAAGTTTCACGAGTCAAGCCAAGGGATCAAAGAATTTGTAGCTGAAATATTTAGCATTGGGCGTCTTCGTCACCGAAATCTAGTACCTTTGCTAGGCTATTGCAGACGACATGGAGAATTCCTTTTGGTGTATGAGTATATGCCCAACGGGAGTTTGGACAAACATCTTCATAGCGGATCAAACTCCAACCTCAACTGGGCACAAAGATTTCATATTATAAAAGGCGTGGCATGTGGACTTGTTTACCTTCATGAAGAATTGGAACAAGTTGTGATCCATAGGTACATAAAACCTAGCAACGTGCTGTTAGATGAGAAATGGAATGCAAGATTGGATGACTTTGGCCTCGCAAGACTACATGATCATGGCTCTGACGCATCAACCACGAGCATAGGATTGTCGGAACTCTAGGCTATCTTGCACCAGAGCAAACGCAGACAGGCAGGGCCACCAAGAGCAGTGATGTGTATGGTTTTGGTGCCTTGTTACTCGAAGTTGCAACTGGTAGGCGACCCATAGGATTCGAAACATCGCTAGCAGACTGGGTTCATTCTATGTGGATTAAAAATGAAATGCTACGTGCCATGGATCCAAAGTTGAACGGTGAGTTCCCTAGGGATGAAGCGGAGTTGACGTTGAAACTTGGATTGATGCGTTCTTACCTTCGGCCTGAGGTTCGGCCAAGCATGAGAGACATTGTGGCGTATTTCGAGGATCCATCAACATTGCAAGTACAGGAGTTTTCCATTCCTCGGGACATCTCGTATTCCCATGGATTTAACCAAGTTCCTCCACTGTTCCTGTCGCCGACATCGATTAGCACCTCGGGGGCTTTCTCCATTTCAAGTTCGCTTGTTGCTGGAGGTCGATGAGAACATAAATTCAAGTATCACGTTGCCTAGAGAAGCCGATTTCCGAATGGTAGAAACGGGGGCTCAAAAGATAGGAAATGTATTCTGGGTGGCCGCAGCCGCATGCTTCACCAATAAATAGTTGATGCCTACAGTTTACGAATTCCCATGTGTTTTTTTTTTTTTTTTTTTGACGAAGCCCTGATCTCAAAAGAAGGGAATTATATAGTAGAATGAAGTTTTCCTGGGGTGAGAGCGAAATTGAGAGGTCACCATGATTAGAACCACTCACCTGTTAGTTGAGCTAATAAATGAAATGTGCGTGGTTAGAGGCTGTTTATCTTTTGTTAGTGTGAGGCCAAAAAGGAAAGGGCTATGGTGTAAAAAAATTTTATCTGTATGGGATGATGATATGATCTACAATAATAAATGCCCACCTCTTTCATTGACGACTTTGGGTCATCTCTTGAATTCATTTCTACCCCCTGGAAATCACCTCTTTCATCCCCTGTGTTGTGTAGCGTTGGCAGGGGATTATCTTTCCCCTGGAAGTTTCCTCTATAAATAGAACACGGGGGCCTTTCTTTTTTCTTCTTTCTTTCACCAGGCTGGCTTCTTTTCCTAAAAGGATGCTGAGGTTGGTCACCGGAATCCCGGGACCAAGCGGCTTCGGATCAGCTTCCACCGCGGAACAGGTTACTCAGGGGATTGACGCTTCCACTCTCACTGCCATAATCACCGGTAAGATATTCTTTCTAATTCATTCATTAACATAAACCGATTCCGCGTGTAGTGTGTAATATCAGTCGTCGTCCTCTATTCTATGCTCCATTGACTAGACAGTAGATACGGACTGGAGGAGTGTTGGATCTCACAGCATATACATATATGTTTTTTTTTATCCCAAGTACACATGGGTACAGGAGTGGAAAATAATATCCCCGAGTTGACATGATTTATACTACCATTCTTTTTGTTGGATCTATAGATACGATTGCCATTGAAAAAAAAATATAGATACTATTTGATATCTAAATCTTATATCCGAGAATATGTGACTGACATTTAAAAATAATGTTGCCCTAATCAGTACGAGGTTACAAAGGAAAGGAAAGCCACCAATATGTGGGGTAGGATAGGACTCAACTTAATGTGTGGGACTTAAAAAAACAATCCGTAACTGTTTCACAGCCGCCCAACGCATATGCTGATACTACTAGTAGTACTGTTGGCCTTGGGCGATCCCACCCACTTAAACAACAGTTTTGGAAACAAGGGTACTGTTGAGCTTGCAGGTTTTTTTTTTTTTTTTTTTCTATTAGATAAGGAGTCTTGGATCGTGACAGAGTGTATTTTCCAAAATCAGTAGAGGGGGGAGTTGTACTATGTATTGAAAAAAAAGTATTATATACGTATATATACTTGAGCTCAAAAGCCTACTGAAGGTTATTTCTTAAACAACGCGACGTTGTAAAGGTGATGGTGGAATTAGGAGCATCCTTCCTCCCATTGATGGTTATTTTGTAAAAATAAATACAAACAAAATAAGTTGGTGCCAGGAATTAAGAGTAGAGAGCGAAGGATAATGATATTTGAGATGGACATAATTGGCCATGACAACACACTACAAGGATTGAATTTATTGCACCATGTTACTTGGCATCTACAGCTTTTCCTTCTCTGTCAAGTATCATCTCACGATGATCCATCCATCGTCGAAAGAAAGGAAAGGTAGTCATTTAGAACAGCCGAATTCTATTATACCATCAAATCTTGAACCTCTCCTGCCCTGTCCCTGTTTGATTTCTGGTAGATATACTTTTCAAGGGAGAATTTCTAGGGGAATCGTGAATGTGACTAATGGTTTCTAATTTAGGCGGTGCAAGTGGGATAGGATTGGAGACAGCAAGAGTTTTGGCACAAAGAAAAGCTCATGTCATCATCGGGGCTAGAAATATGGAAGCTGCAAATGAAGCAAAGCAGCTAATTCTCAACGATAACAAGGATGCGCGGATTGCTGTGCTCAAACTCGACTTGAATTCACTCAACTCCATCAAAACCTTTGCAGAAAATTTCATAGCTCTTAATCTCCCTCTCAACATCTTAATGTAGGCGACAATGTATATTCATTCGTTTTTTTCATCCACTCCACCAAGATCAGAATGACTAGTGCTAGTTGTTGCAGAAACAATGCTGGGGTCATGTTCTGCCCTTTTCAGCTCTCTGAAGATGGGATTGAGACCCATTTCGCTACGAATCATATCGGTAACAACACATTTCTGCACAGCAATTCTTTTTCACACATCTCTGGACTGCATTCTTTGCTCTCATGACTTCGTTTCTGCAGGTCACTTCTACTTGACCAACCTTCTTATAGGCAAGATGAAGGAGACCGCTAAAAGTTCTGGGGTTGAGGGTAGAATTGTAAACGTCTCATCTGTAGCTCACGTCTACACTTACCAGGGTGGTATTATCTTCGATAAGATTAATGATGGAAGCAGGTCTTGTTCGTGTTGCCATTTCTTTCCTACAAGCTACTGGCATAGCATCAATTCGGGATCCCAGTTTAGGTTTGATGTTTGGTTTGCAGATATGACGAGAAGAAGGCCTATGGTCAGTCCAAATTAGCAAACATTCTGCATGCAAACGAGCTCTCCCGTAGACTAAAGGTAGGAAGCAGGTTCAGTCATCTTTGTTCTGGTCTGGTGTTGATTGGATCTCCTCTGCACTCGCAGGAGGAAGGCGTGGATATTACTGCAAACTCCGTGCATCCAGGTCTAATAATGACCAGTCTGTTCAAGCACAAATCCTGGATGAGTGCGTACCACATAACACAACCTTTTTTCATGCAAGAGAACCCAAACATGAAATAAAAGCAAATTTTGTGGTGCAGAAATTGTGATGCTCTTAAGCTTCTGTCTGTGGAAAAATGTCCCCCAGGTATGCAAAACTGTGGCATAGATTTTCTTTCCCATTTGATTCGTTGGTTGGTTGATTGATAGGTTATTCATCCAGGGAGCGGCCACGACATGCTACGTCGCGCTTCACCCTGGAATAAAAGGAGTAACTGGAAAATACTTCGCGGACTGCAACTTTGCCACGAGAAGCCAGATGGCAAAGGACCAAGTTCTGGGCGAGGAATTGTGGGAATACAGCAACAAGTTGATCCACGAAGCAGATAAATCCCACAACTAAAATGTTCCAACCACCTTTTATTTCTTCCTTCCATCAACCCCCATTCGATTGTTTAATTATAAATCTTTGGGCTTGACTTGAACGATGGGATAATAATGATTCAGACATCGGGGAATATCTGTTCAGAAACAAAGAGCTTAACTTCTCACGGATTCCTGGAACCCAGAAGGCGACCAAAAATTGGCAAAGCCTCTTCGAATTTATGGATTCTGAGGAACCCTTTTATCATATCTCTATCGCCATCAGAAAATCGTGCTTTCTCCATAACCTTGTCAATGAGATTTACTAGAGTTTCTTCCATGTTCAGAGCACACAGACCTTGGGCCAGGATATAGAACGAAGAAAATTCTGGGAGATAGCCCTTCGTAGTCATTTCAAACGCAAAGTCAATCGCTTCTCTGATGGGGCCACCGCCAGAACAGAGTCCTCGAAAAGCAATTCTGTACGATGTAGCATCAGGAGGCTCAGCTGTCTCCTCCATTTCCCTGAAAAGCCTCATAGCTTCTGCGTTTTTCTTCCTTATGAAGAGTGACCTAAGTATCGCATTGTAGGCCTGTGGAGTCACACTTAATCCCTTCATCTGGATACTTTTAAGTAGCCTCATACCGACCTCAGTTCTACCAGCTTTACAAAGCCCTTGGATCAGCGTTCCGTAAGTCACAGCATCTGGTTCACAATTATTTGATGTCATCTTCTGCACAGTGTCAGCTGCATTCTTAATATCCCCCACTTTACAGAAGTAAGCAAGGAAAGAGTTATAAGTGAACTTGTCAGGTTTTAGACCTTCAGTTATCATTTGGTCCATCAGAAGAGAGGCATCTTCTAACCTGTTGCATTTGCAAAGGCCATCAATGAGTGTGTTGTATGTGACCATATCTCGGGATAATCCTTGCAGTTCCATCTGATCAAATATCTCCTCCGCTTCTTCAATTTTCTTTCTCTTGCAGAAGCCAGCGATCATGGTATTGTAGGTTATGACACTTCTCGGACACCCACTTGATTCCATATCCTTGAGAAGTTTCATAGCTTCACCAAACTTGCCTTTTGCACAAAGAGTGTCCAATAAAATGTTGTAGGTAAATTCATCTGGTTTGCACCCTCTAGGCTTCATCTCCGATAGGAAATCCATAGCCTTAGTAAAGTTCCCCGTTAAGCACAGGCTCTGTATTAAAGTGTTAAATGTATACAATTCAGGAAGAATACCATTGCATCCCAAAACAAGAGCGAGCTGAGTAGCCTCTTGCACTCGATTTTCTTTGCAGAGGATGCTGATTATCGCATTATATGTGGCCGCATTAGGAGAGCAATCTCTTGAGAGCATATGCTCCATGACTTCCATGGCCATACCAACATCACTTTTTTTGCAGAAAGCAGATATGATAGCGTTGTATGAATAAATATCAGGGTCAAAGCCCTCCTGGAGCATCAAATCCAAAACCTCTAAGGCATGATCCGCGTGTCCCTCTTTGCATAACCCACATATCAAGGTAGTGAATGTAAGGTTATCTGGACAAAACCCACGTCCAACCATCTCCTGCACAAACTTCAGAGCCCCCGCAATATTTCCCTGTTTGCAAAACCCGTCAATCAAGACATTTATAGCACTATTATTGCACGGACATTGAACCGCTACCATTTGTTCTCTAAGTCTCAAGGCGCCCTCAAGGTCTCCGATTTCAATATATGCCTGCGTTATTATAGACACAGTCTCCTCATCCGGAACCAAATTATACTGCGACATCTCCTCCATCAACAGAATAGCGGTCCTGATTTGGTGAACCTTACAAAGTGCTTTTATCAGTAAATTGTACGTCAAAACATCGGGATTCACACCATTTTGACGCATCAATGAATGCAAAGATTCTACAAGAATCAATTTACTTTCATCAACGAGAATATTCAGCAAGAAGTTATAGGTTTGAGTACCTGGGCTTAGTCCAAACTCTTTTTTCATTAACTCAATAACGCCAAAAGCTTCATCATACATCCCAAATTTCGCATAACTGTCTATCAAGTTCCGGAATATACGGTCAACAGCCTCCACTTCAGAACGTTTCATTTCATCCAAAACCTGCTTTACCGAATCAAAACAACCCATATTCCCAAGCTTAAGAATAAGCTCCTCAAAAATAGGCAAATTAGGAGAAAAATGTGGCTGCTTCATGGCCCAGAGGAAGAGCCGAAAACCGGATGCTCCATCCTCCTGTGAACGAAGGGTCTCCAGGAATTGTTCAGTTGTGAAACCCGGTGAAAGAGAGATACCTGAACGGCTTGGGGAAACGGCACATAGGACAGTCGACGGCTGGTTATTTAGGGGAACTGGAGATGAGGTTAGGTTTGGGCGGCTAGACACCGGGTTACAAAGAAACGGGCGGTGGAGAGAGTGAATAGCCGGCGTGTTTGTGTACCATTTCAGGCAAGAATTGAGAGCCATGACTCATTCAAAAACCAGCTTGAGCTCGAGGACTACTGACCAAAAGTCATACGAGAATGGAAGAAAGAGGGTGATCCCAGCCCTCACATTTGATTCAGAGAGGATCGGTTAGCAGGGCTTGCTCGTTTAGCTGATGGCGTTGGCAGTTTCTTGTTGGGTCTGGATAAGGCCCATTAATTACCAAATTCCTGGCCCAATATGTTTATTTTTAAGGCATTGTTGCTGGTTGGTATTAAGTATTGAAAAGGAATAGTTTTAATCTTGTTGGTCAAGTTTCGGTCATTAGTTTGAATTCAGCTGTTGTATTTGACCTTATCAGTTGCACCATTTAGGCAGTATCGTACAAACGTAGATGCAAAACACAAAGTAAACTAATGAAACGAAGCTACTATTGGTCCCGGGTGTGAATGTGGACAGAATTCAATACAATACCTGTGAGTTGGTTTGAGAAATAGGGGTTATGGCAGCGCCTTGGTCCAAAACTTGGTTTAAGAAATGAGAGGATGACAAGAGTTGGACCACACCAAGTTCAAAAAGCAACAAAAAGTTGACTGCGGCGGTTGTACTATTTTTCTGCGTATGCTACAGCACAGTGTGATTTTTTTTTTTTATTTGACTCCCAGCCTCACAATGAAGCACAGTTGGCCCTCAACTGTGGTTTGGACTGGAGCATGCCAAGTTTGTTTGGTGTGATTTAAGAATGCAAGCCCTCAATTGTTTTTTCGACAAGTACGAAAATCATGAACGAGTAGGTTGGAATGGTAGGCACTGCAGCTAAACGGCTCTAGCCGTGAGAGGTCGTTATGTAACAGTACCGCTATGGGACGCATAGCCTATGCAAACGCGTATCAGATAAGCTTTTGTTGATCCGTTCAGCACATGTGAAAACTGAAACAAGATCAGCTCCTGGGATGCTGCCTAGTAATCAATCGTTCCTTTAGGTCAGAGTAAAACGACGAGCTTGTATATGTGGTTTCGGGACTGTGGAATTCTTGAGATTTTCATGACCATGATGTTGATATTTATTTTTTCAGAGGGTTAGTAGTCGAGTTATCTGAGGAGTGAGCTTAACTTGAAAATAAGGCAGAATTGCATACGAGAAAGCGAAAGTAGGATACACCCATAGACATTACACGCACACAGAGAGATCGAGAAAATTGAAAGAAAAACGAACCGGCGAGTGCGGTTGAGGAGATTGAAATCAGGAAGGAGTAGAGTGATTCACATCAGAAGCAGAAGGAACCCATTACAGCTGAGTAGCTAACCGACTCGGCGGCGGCTGCATTTCTTCATCGACGGAGGGCTTAGGTGGTGGGAGGGGAATGCCTCCAGCTTTTGTGGGAACTGTTACCTGCTGCTTGGGAGTAGGAGTAGTGAGGAGGACGTCATCGGGATGGCCGGACCTCGTGGAGAGATCGTCCGTGAGGAACAGAAAGCTCTGCGATGGGCGGCGCTGGTGAAGGCTTTTGGTCTTGCGCTGGGGTTGAGACATTTTTCCCTTGTTTTTTTTCTTTGAAATTGTTGGCTTAAATGGTTGGTTGGGTTGGGGGTATTATTTATAGGCAAGAAGTTGGGTTGGGGCAGACAGTTAATGGTCATTAATTCGAATCCAAGCTCATCCAAAGGTGTCTTTGTGTGTGGAACAGTGGAAGTGAACGATTCAACCTTCATTCAAAACACAAAAACAAAAGGCAAAATTATATTATTGGTATTGTTGTTGTTGTTGTTGTTGTTGTTATCCTGCTACCGTAATGTAACGAAGAGACACAACGTTAGGGGGAGGAGGAGGAGGAGGAGCGGAGTGGATGAGATTTGCTCTGTACTGCTGCTGTCTCACTCCAATTCAAACTGGATCCAAGCAAGGGTCCACGATCATCCATCTGCGGCGATAGCATCTAGCACCGGAAACTTCAAACTAGCATGTAGGCTGTAGCCGCGCCGAGGGACCTCCTTACTGTTGCCATTTTAATCTTATTGTTATAGCTTAGGTCACAACTCTATGCCATGGGCAAGGTTTACTCTCTTTCCATTCTTCGTTCTTGACTACCCTTCTCGAAGAGAAAACGGCAGGTCGGCAGCCAGTCCACATGGTCAAACCAGGAACACTTTTTCCTTGTGATTTAGTAATTTCTCCTGGCGGCGTCCTTCCACATCCTCCTCTCTCGTAACCCCATCAAATAACACACATGATGCACATACACTCACATGCATCTTTTCTTTCTCTGCACACTACATGCATATCGCCAGTGTTTGTGGTTTTATTGCTATGCACTAAAATGCAGTACAGCATGCATGTGATCTAGCAATTACTTTGATCTGGACCAAGAAAGTTTGATTTGGACCTGTCGATTGGGCTTGCAATGAATGTCGGCATGGACTATTTTATTCACAATATCTATTTGCATATAACTCCAGAAAAAGAAAATCAAGTCGGCAGCCCTTTTTGTTCTTTTGTGACATATCACTAGCTCAAGATGTAGGTACTTGGCTGTGCTTTCTTGCACTATTTGACTCCACTTTAGCATATGCTGCATCAACACGAGTACATAAATAATCTTGTACTCCCTTCCTTAAATTGTAGTATTCATGAAATAACTATATAATTCACCCGTTAAGGATACATATATATGAAAGCATAACCTCATTGTGCCCTAACTGCTATTTTTAAGAGTGAGAGGTGGAATCAGCCTGGCTGTGTGTCTAGGAAGAGCGACCCCACGATTTATTTTCCTAATATTTTCTGTCATTCTCTTCATTTATGCGTCTCCAAATTGATATGGGTATTGTTTCCGTGGCAACCCTAAGTATGATTACGAGGCAATGTTGTGGCTACCTTCTAAATCGTACACTTCACTTAGCATTCGCTCCTGGTAAGCCTAGTCATCCTGTTAATTCGTTCAAGCAGGCTACTGCTCACCAACTAGTCGACGAAATGCCTGATCCAAATGTAGAATCAGCGACAACATGGATTGGGCGCCTTGCAAATAATGGCAGACACCGGGAAGCCATATTTCATTTCTCCAGGATGTTTCTACTGGGGACATCGTACCAAATGAGTACACATTAGGAACGGTAATCCATTCATCTGTACTTCTTAAGGATCTGGACCTTGGGCGACAAATTCACTCTCACGCGACAAAAATCAATCTTAGCTGCAATGTCTTCGTGGGGAGTGCGATATTGGATCTTTATGACAAGTTAAGCAATTTTTCTGACGCCCTGACGGCTTTCCAGGATATTAAAGATCCGAATGTTGTTTCTTACACAACTTTGATTCGTGTTTATATGAAAGAAGGAAGGCTGAATGAAGCTCGGATGGTTTTTCGATCGATGCCTAGGAGAAATGTGGTTTCATGGAACACCATGATCAGTGGATACAGCCAATTTGGCGAAAATGAGCAGGCTTTGACTTCCTTCATTGAGATGTTGAGAGAGGGAGTTATTCCTAGCCAATCTTCTTACCCGTGTGCCGTTGTGTGTGCAGCCAACCTTGGTGCTCTTGGAACAGGCAGGAGCATTCACGCCAGTGCAATTAAATTCTTAGGTGAACTTGGCTTGTTTCTCTCCAGTTCCTTGGTAAGTTTCTATGCCAAGTGTGGAGTCATGGAGGATGGCCTTCTGATGTTCATGAATATGAAGGAGAAAAACATAGTTTCCTGGAATGCTTGCATTTGTGGTCATGCACAGAATGGGCAAGGGAAAGAAGCGATACAAGTCTATAGAATGATGAGAGAAGGCGGCATAGAACCAAATAGCGTCACGCTTCTCGGATTGCTAACAGCAATCAGCCATGCTGGTCTAGTTGAAGATGGCTATAGGTATTTTAACGAGGCAAGGCAAAAGGGCACAAGTCTCCTTACGGCAGAACATTATGCGTGCATGATTGATTTGCTGTCGCGGTCAGGGAGGTTTCGGGAAGCTGAAATGTTTATTCACGATCTGCCATTTGATCCAGGTGTTGGGTTCTGGAAGGCACTGCTTGGTGGATGTCAAGTGCATTCGAACACGAAGTTGGGAGAGGCTGCAATAAGGAAGATCTTGGATTTGAATCCTGGAGATATATCTTCTTATGTAATGCTTTCTAATGCTCTGTCTGCTGCAGGGAGATGGGAGAACGTAGTGGATATAAGAGGAATGATGAAGAACAAGGGGCTAACCAGAGTTCCTGGTAACAGCTGGATAGAAATCAAAAGCAAAGTTCATGTGTTTGTCACAGGAGATAGAAACCACAGCAATATGCACGAAATTCACACGCTAATCGGATTTCACATCCAACATGCAGTGGACTATGAAGTGGCAATCGATGATGTGGCTTAGCTTGATTCTAACGCAGGTGGATATCACTTTCCTTTTGTAACATATATAATCATCTTCAGGGCACATTCGTCTGAAGTGATACTTTCAAAGAATCTGAATGATCAAACAACGAAAGCCAATGTTAGTTATTGAAACTGAAGCAAGGACACTAACACATTGAAAAATGCCGCATTACCGGTGCAAAACATAAAACTTGAGTTGTCAAACATCCATGACATAACATAAACTTGGGTGCCATCGGTACCACTCACCCGAGTAATAGAACAAATCAGAATATTATCGAAATCTAGATGATCCCAATCTTGTTGGCAACATCCAGAGCATCATAGTCCGGTGTCAACCTCACATATGCCTTCTTAGTACCATCCGGCCTGAAAGATTCAACAACACATTAAAAAGGATCACGACAGATAAATGAAATATACAGAGAATGCTTAACAGGACTCAATGATTCTGAATTAAATTCACAAGCAAATGGCACCGTTGAGGGCTAAAAGAACAAAACATCTTTATGAAACAATAAGAGCATCAACAATAGTAAATAATCACACCTTGACATCTGCAGTAAATCGGATCACCTCACACAACAGAGTCCTACATAAGAGAAAGAGTACCTGATAAGAGTGTTGATTTTCTTGGTCTGTATGTCATACAATTTTTTTACTGCATCCTTTATTTTTTTCTTATCAGCACGGATATCTGCAATGAAGACTAGTGTGTTGTTGTCTTCAATTTTCTTCATCGCAGACTCTGTGGTAAGAGGATATTTCAATATCTGGCAATGGTCAAGCTTGTTGCGTGAAGGGGCACTGATTCTGGGATACTTGGGATTCCTGTCCTTTTTCAACGTCTTAGGTCTGTGAAAAGTAACGCTGGTGCGTATTTTCTTAGCCCTCTTGTAAAGATTGGCTGAGCCAGCTTTCACAGCCTTCGCTGCCTTCAGCGCCTGCGATTTTGGATCTGACTTCTTGGTGGTATCAGCTACAAAATATTACCAAAAAGATCTTAGATAATAATTTCCAATCTCAAAAGAAATGCATACCAAGTAACCCAGAAAAATAGATGAAGCCGCTACTTTTGCAAGACTCAACCATGTTGCAAGTCTTGCTAATAGAAAATATTTGAAATTCTAAGAATCACACTCGTCTCAGGTGGCTTTGTTATCAGAGCAATGAGACAATACGAAAAGAACGCATGGATTTCAACACAATTAAAAAAAGGAGACTTGAGATGAACAAATGCCATAGCGAGGTGAAAACATAGATGATGGACACTCCCAATAGTTCTATGTTCCATGAAATACATACAAAAGAAAGTTTCTTAACTTGGTCCGATCTACAATCAACTCACATGTCAGCAAGGACAAAATGATGAGAAACGATTATGCGACTATTTGTCGCAGCTGCGACTGACAGCCATAAAACACGAACGCCAATGCGGGAAGGCAAAATCACCTTTCGCAGGAGCCATTGCAACCATATGTAGCTCTCACCCTTCCATAGAAGCACTCAGCTGCCAAAAAAACCAAGAAGAATAGCATCAGCCACACTGTAAGATTCAACATGAACTTTATTTTCTGCTAATGAGAAAGCGAGAACCTGACCTGCTCCCGACGCAGGGTTCTACTGGAGAAGTTCAACAATTTATTTAATAGCGAGCCCATGACATCAGGTCCGTGTCGTCTGAATGAGCTTTTAAAGGGTTTTTTGGGCCACATAAGGGACCCCATTCAATAGTGGCCGCGGATATCAACAAAAAATTATTTATTATTGTAGATGCTCCCTTACACATTTCTCAGAACTTTCCCAGCTTCGTCCGCTCTTGGTCGCAATTCTCCTCCTTTTTTTCGTTCCTATTGGACTTGACAATCGATGTTTCGAAGTGCTGGCCTGTGAATCTAATGGAAACACAAAGAGGGGTTTGTCTCTCTCAATGGAGGATGGATAACAGGCCAAGAAAAAGACCTCGTTTGACGTGGGATGTGGCTCCGGCGATTCCTCCTCCGGAGACAATGCATTCTATGTCTAAACCCTAAACCCTAAATCAGTTGTAACCATTATCCTCATCTTTGCCTCATAGAACTAAGAAAGCACTACCAACTGCCAAAGCTGGAGTCTGGGGCATGTGCTGCCCTTGCTCCCATTGAAGAAGAGTGCGTTGTATCTGAAGACAGCCTAGGAGAAGAATTTGGGTGCTGGCGCATGTCTTATGCAGTTGATGTGCTGGTTGGCTCGGGTATTGAAGAGACGTACTTCAGCATCTTAGGAACACACTGGAATTATCCAGATAATACGCTGGACCCAGGCCTGTTTAACGATCTCGAAGTAAGTACGGCACTGGAGTCCCTTAGGGGACATCCGATAAAATTGGAACGGCACCGGAAACTAGAGGGTCCGAGTCAGAGAGGAAGCTACTTTTTGACCTATTAAATTCAGGTTTGTCACAGATCTTCCAAGATCATGTTGAATCTTACCCCGGGATGACGTCAAAAGTAGCGGGACGGCTTGATTCCAATAGAGAAAAGGAAGCAGTCGGCGATGCAATCGCCAGATTGATCAGCCCGGAGAAGCATCAAGTGTGCTAAACAAGAAACCCATGATGGATACCTGATTACTCCATTATTTTTTTGGCTGAGTCGTGAATCAAATGCAACTGCAACCACGGACTCAAGCATCTTCTAAGTGAGTTCCCAGCAACCAGAGACATGAAAAGGAGCTACCGAACTGACGGCGAATGATGAAGTCCTGAAGATCCGAGAAAATGTGAGCTCCGAAGAAGGACGCGGCGCAGTTCCGGAGCACACCAAGGGAAATAAATCTGATTCAAGCCCTGAAAGATGTCTCGTTGTTCTTGGGCCCGAATACTCAAGCCTTCTGGGCCAGAACTCTACTCAAGACCCCAGCCCACGGAAGCAGTCCAGGATACCGGGTATGCCGTACAAACAGGCAAGAAAGAAGACTACTCTACGAGATGAAGGCAACGGTCGATTCCTAGCCCTGACAAGATCTAACGGGCGACATTCCACTTTGTATATAAATCTCCTCTAAGTCAGCAAGAAAAATACGTCCTTTAGGCGTACAACAATTTTCAATTCTTACAAACTCTCTCAATATCATGCTCAACCACAAAAGAGCTCTTCAACAATCAATGTTTTTCAAAGCACTTAAACGAACAACCCAGGGGGTAAAAAGTAGAGATCCGACCACAGTGGGAGTCGAACCCACGACCTTCTGATCCGAAGTCAGACGCGCTAATCCACTGCGCTATGCGGTCATTGGCAAAGCAATGCAATATTTAATATAAAAGACCAACACAGGTGAAACTACTATAAACCTACACCCACCGTAACGCCTTCTTTCGCCGGAACGAAATGACGAAGATGCCTGTCCTTCTCTCCCTTTTCCTTCTGCTGCTTCGCTTCTCCATGGCCGAGATCAAGAACCTTAAGATTTCGTCAGATTCTCGCTCGATGATACTCTTCGAACGATTCGGATTCACGCATACCGGTCACGCCACGATCACAGTCTCAGGCGTCTCCGTCATTTCCGGTGTTTCTTCCGCGGACTCATCTCAATTAGGTTTCTTCCTTCTCTCTGAAGAATCCCTGATTCAAGTGCTGCTTGAGCTGCAATCTAATCCTTCCTTTTGCGTCCTTGATTCGAAGTATATTAATCTTCTATTTACCTTAAGAGATCTCTCCCCTCCACCCTCTTCCTCGTTCAATCTCTCTTACCCTGTGACCGCTCCTAATGAATATTCGCTGTTTTTTGCCAACTGTGCACCTGAATCGAAGGTGTCCATGGACGTAAGGACCGAGCTTTATAATATGGATGGTCGTGGGAGAAATCAGAAGGACTATTTATCTGCTGGGTTAACTCAATTACCCACTTTGTATTTCTGTTTCTCAGTTCTTTATGTTTCCTTTCTGGGGTACTGGATCTATTTCTGCTTCCTGAATAAGAAATCTGTGCATAGGATTCATTTGCTCATGGGTCTTTTGGTGATTATGAAAGCACTGAACTTGCTTTGTGCTGCTGAGGATAAGCATTACGTTAAGGTTACAGGGACACCGCATGGATGGGATATATTGTTTTACATTTTCCAGTTTATCAGGGCTGTCTTGCTATTCACTGTCATAGTTTTGATCGGTACTGGGTGGTCTTTTCTGAAGCCCTTTCTGCAGGAGAGGGAGAAGAAGGTGTTGATGATTGTCATCCCATTGCAGGTCCTGGCTAATGTAGCCTTCATTGTAATTGGGGAGACAGGGCCTTTCATTAAGGATTGGGTGACCTGGAATCAGGTTTTCTTACTGGTAGATATCGTTTGTTGCTCTGCAATTATCTTCCCTATTGTTTGGTCCATTCGGTCTCTGAGGGAGACGTCCAAGACTGATGGCAAGGCTGCAAGAAACCTAGCAAAGCTTACGCTTTTTAGGCAGTTCTACATTGTTGTGATCGGATACCTGTACTTCACCAGGATCGTAGTGTTTGCTCTGAGGACAATCTCTGCTTATAAGTATCAGTGGGTAGCTAATGCGGGTGAAGAGATTGCAAGTCTTGCTTTCTATGTGATCATCTTTTACATGTTTAGGCCACTTGAGAAGAATGAGTACTTTGTACTTGACGAGGTGGATGAAGAGGCTGCAGAAGTTGCTCTTCGTGAGGAAGAGTTCGAACTTTGAGGTTGGAATCGGATTGATGCGACGCCCCTGTTGCAATTGATGTTGGTGAGAGTTCTTGTTTGGTGGATATATGAGAGATAGATTGATGGCTTGAACTTTATGTAAACCTTCTTGTTTTTTTAACTCCGGCAGGTGTGGCCTGCCGCCTCTTGGATTAAGCAGCATCTCTTTGTTTGTTGTAGTGTCCCTTTAGATTCATGGCTTGAACGTTATGTAAACCCTCTTGTTTTTTAAATCCGGCAGGTGGTCTGCCGCCTCTTGGATTAAGCAGCATTTCTTTGTTCGTTGTAGTGTCCCTTTAGTTAAATAGCAGCCAGATTCTGATGTTGATCCATGTCATTTTCAGAGTCTCTTCGATTTCCGGTGGGTAGCACGGTGGAGCTCCAATAACTCATGACGGACTTCCTAGCAACTTTTTTCTAATTTTTTTTCAGCTATGAAACAACGTTGGGCAAGAGTGATTCACATCAAAGCTCTGATTTTGATTTTTAAATTTACAGAGACCGTGGAAACTATGCTCACGGATGATAAAAGGAACCCATTGCAAGTTGCAACGGCATCATTTTTACCCCATACCTTCCATTCAAACGGGCTTCTGAAAAACCACAACGTTTTTTAGAAGACGACTGGCCTGGTCGTTGTTTTCTCGTCACTCACCCATGGCCTGGCCCCGGCCTGGTATCGTTGTATATTTTCATTCTGAAATGGACGCATGGGTTTCCTCTGTACCCTTGTCACGCTGAGTTATACGAGTCTCTTGTTCTAGCCTGCTCGTTTCTGGGTAAAAGAAAAAAAAGGATGGTTGCTACTAACAATTTGCTATTAACGAAATGAAGTTTTGTATTGTCTATTTCAGTGGATGCATTACCTCAATGTTGGGTCTCCCCTGAAAATCCAGACTTCATGCGGATTGGCTGCTACTAGCGATTGTTTTGAGAATTGTATTGCTCGGCATCAAATCAGGACAAGATCTTTTCTTTTTTAAACCTAGCACAAATTCCTTGTTCTTCTCTTCGGCTTTTACTGCTTCACTATCATTGGTGGTAATCAAAAGGATAAAAAGTACTAATACATACACTGCATTTTCTTCCTTCATCCCTTTGGATCCTAGGCTGCAGTGATGGAATACTTGGCTGAGGGAGTTTTTTGACGAAGAACTTCAATCCCACATTTGGTGGAACTTCCTTCAATACCACGACTCAGCCTATGAGGGAGACAATCAAACAAGCTGGCTTCGGAACGCTGGTGGAGAGAATAACTGGTGATCGGACATGTGACTGGAAGGATAACTGGCAAGAAGACCTCCAAGCCTTGGATTTATCCTGGAAAGTAGGCTGCGAGAGTCACCGGAGGAACTGGAAAAACTCAGGGATCATAGATGTTGGGTCAACCACAAAAACGTGAATCCCCGTCGTTCGCCCATCAAGAAATGGACCATTTCTTTCGGAGACAGAAGACAAACCTAGAAAACATTTTTTCAGTAAGTCGTGGTGATTGTGAATGAGAAGAAACAGCAGGGTCGGTAATGGGAAGCACTAGGAAGAGACGACGACGGCTCCTCCATTGTTTCTAAGGTGCATAATCAAGATATTCTATGTGATGTACGGGATCACGCGTACGAAAGAAGCAGCGGTTACTGGCCTGGTTACTCTGTTTCCTCTTAAACAAATGTGATTCTGATCGGGGCTTCTAGCCTCGATGATAATAGCATAAATCAAATAAGCAAGAAAGAGTTCACAAGTCGCACAAAAAAACACAGCAGTGAGTCGCACATTTATACTCACTGGGAAAACCAAAAAATAACAGAAACAGGCGTGGCAGCACCATGCGTGCCTTGCACGAATAGTGCGTGAATCTTGGCGTCCTAACGGTCCGGCGTCTTTAGCATAATCAAGATATTCTATGTGATGTACGGGATCACGCGTACGAAAGAAGTAGCGGTTACTGGCCTGGTTACTCTGTTTCCTCTTGAACAAAACGCTGGTAATATTTGTTGTTGATGTTGTTGCTGCTGGTGTTGTGTGAGCGTGAATCACGTGTTCTATAACGGGTGTGTTTGAATAAATTGGTTTAATCACAAGACACGCAGACAAAAGCTTCATTCACCGCTCATGTGTCCCAACAACTCTATGTCTACAACCTTATCCAGAAGACAAGGATGAGAAAAAGGGACAAAGAAAACAGTCAAACATGGCTACTCAACTCAACGCACTGCCAATTGACGACATGGTTCAATAATTATGCCCATGTGATCTTCAATCGTATCGTCTCCTGAGGAACAGAATCTGGTCAACTCATATAATTGTAGCCCCTGCCTCGCCTTTGTTGGGGTGGCTTTGTGCAAAATGCAAATACTTTAGCTGTGGAAGTTGGCAGTCCCTCCCCTCATACCCTCGTGTAAGCTATTACTACTACTACTGCTGCTGCTGCTTGCTTGCAAAGATAGCAACAACCATTTTGCAGAGCAAGTCCCATTTTACTGTGGCAGAACAGGATCGCAGCAAGCTCCCGAGACTCCGGGAACAAACCAATACACTTCATTCAAGATACCATCTTGTCCACAAAATCAGAATCTAGATTTCCTTTAACCTTCTCTACTTTTACAGGCACAGGAAGTCCGTCGGGGATTCAATAAAACGAGAAGTTGTGGTTGGTGAGGCGTTTCAAATTTCATCACATTCAAAAAAGCTTCTCCGTAAAATCTGACCAGCACGGCAAGTCTTTTTCCGTCGTCCAAAAAAAGGAAAGGGAAAAGCAAACCTCTGGTTTCAGTCTTCACGCAAGCTCACATTGCATCACGTGCGTATACTCGAAACGAGTTCCCTCACCAGCAAAGCCCTCCTCCAAACAGGGCAATGGAATTTCCACTCTTGTTGAAAAGTATGTAGGTATATGCGTCCGTGGAATTTTTTTTATTCTTCAGAGTACGCTGGTCAGACGACACAGTATTCATTCTTGAAAGAGAAGCAGCCAGCCAGCCCCGCCCCATAAGCCATAAGGTGGCCGTCTGGCTTCTATCCTGTTGAACGAAAACAGCAAGACCAGCATGGCATGCCTTACACTAACGGTTTTCCACTGGTGACTCAGACATTTTGCCGACACACACCACCACACCCACTACCAGTACTACTGCTAGGATTCTTCTTCCCTTGGCCCCCACCCCCTGAGCCTATTTCTCACTTATGTATCACCCATGTATATCCAACCGCATCCCCCACATTAGTTACACAAACTTGTCCTACGCCGCTGCACGGCGGGGCCCTTATAATTAATAAGCGCACTCCCTCCCAATACAATCTCATGTAAGTTTGAAACATGTGCAAGACCTCCAAAGTACATCAATCCCTAGGAAGAAAAATGAAGTGATCTTTTTACAGCCACAACGTGGTAGTAAACGAGTAGTAGTGGTGCTGCTGGTATATGAGAGGTTGTTATGTAATAAGTGAATCCTGGAATGCGGTTCGTGGTGGTCGCTCCGCTCCGAGTGGTGGTGTTGTAAAAACAGCGTACGTGTGTATCAGTGGCACGTGAATAGAGGCAGCAGAATTTGAGATGGGAGAGGAAAAAGGTGCAGAGTATCAACTGAGAAGTGAAACGTGTTGGGCCATGGGGACCAATTCTTCCTTCCATCATGGCCTTCTTAGCTTTAGTAGTTGCAGCATTGACTTCTCTTCCATTCCTCCTCCCCACCTCAATTACTATCCGACGTCATCCCAGACATCACCGCTTCTCAATCCCATCACGCCTTCAGGAGAAGGGAGATCGATATTGTATGGGTTGGCCGGATCTTGCAACGAAAACTCAGGAATACCCGATGCTTCCGACTCTTCAACTCAAAGTGCTTGCTGCCTCGCTTGAATCAATCATCACTATCACCAGCTCACCCACCTTTCCTTCCCACTCATCTGACACACACACACGGCTGTTTCTCTTTTCTTCGTGTTTCTGATGTAACTAACTTCCCCCAGCACTTCACCTCCTCCTCTTCCTCCTCCTTTCTGCCCCCATTTTCCATTAAATTCCAAAAGATATTTTGGCAGCCAAAGAGAGAGAGATTACATGACGACTCGTTCGTTGGCACGCAGGACCACGGGGGGAGGAGGAAAGGAAGAAAGACTACATTACAGCCTACGTCCACAACGCAACTCCAGCTTGTCGCTCTCTCTCACTCACTCCATAAATAACACGATAGCAACACTTGGCTAAAAAAGTCCCCTCCCGACATTGAAAACACAACTCACTTACCCAATCTCTTTACACGCTCCTTGTTTCCACGATGCTGTTGCGGTCTGATTCCCTCTCGCTCTAGTGAAAATCTGATGTCACCGACTTTTCAAATGATTCTGAATTAGGCATTGACTTTATCGAATTCCAACTTCCTACACAACATACCTTGCTTGGATTCCCGTTTTTTTCCGACGTTCATACACCCACCCCCCACTTTCGCCTCGAGGACAACACGGGAAATACACCCCCAGCTCTTGCTACTTACCAATACCACATATAAATAGGATGGTCCAGCAGCAGCAGTAACCCCCATCATCATACCCTTCATTGAGAGCAGGGCAATAGACCTTCCTTATGGGGATTCTCTGCCTGTGCCTCTCTCCCTTCATTCTCATAGCCCTCTACGCCCTCCTCCTCCATCTTCTCCACAAGCTCCGGAACCTTCCCCCAGCCCCTTCCCTGCGCTTCCCCTCATCGGCCACATCTATCTGCTCAAAAGGAAAAAGCCATTCCACAAAAGCTTAGCCGCGCTCGCCCGCCACCACGGCCCTGCCCTCTTTCTCCGCGTAGGTTCTCGCCCCGTCCTCCTTGTATCCTCCCCCCAGCTCGCCCAAGAATGCCTCAGCAACAAGAACGACGTCGTCTTCGCCAACCGCCCCGAGCTCCTCAATGGTCGCTACTTTGGCTACAACTACACCAGCCTGTCCTGGTCATCCTACGGGGACCACTGGCGCAATCTCCGTCGAATTTCTTCGCTGCAGCTTCTTTCCAGCGTCAGGATACAGGAGCTTTCCTACATTCGAGCTGATGAGGCGTCCTGCCTTGCCAATAACCTGCTCCTCCAGCTTCGGGATGACGTCGTACAAGTCAAATCAGCGCTTTTCGGGTTCATGTTCAATGTGTTGACCCGGATGATCGCTGGACGAAGGTATAGCTCTAATAATATCTCTCTTCTACTCCTAGCAACCTCCATGCAAGTAATGTATTGGTGCTTAAGGTACTATGGTGAGAGTTCGGACAACAAGTCAGAGGAAGCGAGGTTGCTGGAGGAGATATGGGAAGAGACGAAGAAGGTGGCTTACGAGACCAACGTGGTGGACTTCCTGCCGTTGATGAGGTGGTTTGGGTTCAGAGATGTGGAGAAAAAGTTGAATTCAATTCAGGAGAAGAGAGATAAGTTTATGCAGAACGTGATCGACGACCATCGGCGATCCTCCGGGAGCGAGAAGATGCAGAACAAAACCATGGTTGAAGTTATGCTGGATCTACAGGCATCCCAGCCCGAGTATTACACAGATGAGACCATTAAAAATCTTCTTTTGGTAACGACTCCTTTACTCAACAAACAAAAATTTATTACCTTTCTTCCCCACCCTGTCATCCTGGCCCCGCTCCTGTGCACAGTCACAACAACAACTACCAACACATGTCGGAATTAAATAAAACTTCCCGCTGTTGCGAAATCTATTTTTTTTTCTTACCTGACCTGGCGCTCCTTGCACTCTCAGGTCCTACTCCAAGGTGGTTCTTCAACCTCCACAATCTCTCTAGAATGGGCATTTGCTCTGCTCCTCGAAAACCCTGAGATTCTAAAAAAAGCTCAGTCGGAAATCGACGCCGTCGTAGGATTCCACCGCCTCATCACGGACGCCGACGTGGCGCGATTGGGTTATCTCCGGC
Source organism: Utricularia gibba (assembly GCA_002189035.1). Taxonomy (NCBI): domain Eukaryota; kingdom Viridiplantae; phylum Streptophyta; class Magnoliopsida; order Lamiales; family Lentibulariaceae; genus Utricularia; species Utricularia gibba. Next base: position 25,329 of record CM007990.1, read on the forward strand.
ACATCATACTCGAGACTCTGCGTCTGCATCCTCCAGTCTCAATTCTGATGCCACACCGCGCCTCAGCGGACTGCGAGGTGGCGGGATTCCGCATCCCGAAGGGACTATACTGTTGGTGAACATCTGGGAGATCCACCACAACCCGGAGATATGGAGCGAGCCAGAGAAGTTCCGGCCGGAGAGATTCGAGGGGTTGGATGAGAAGAAGGTTCTCGGGATGAGATTCTGCCCCTTCGGATCGGGGAGGCGGGCCTGCCCTGGTGAGAATTTAGGGCTTCTGAACATTGGGCTGGGCTTAGGTGTGTTGATCCAGTGCTTCGAGTGGGAGAGAGTTGGGGAGATCGACAAGAGTGAAGGGGCGGGAACCACCACCCCAATGACCCACCCTCTGAAGGCCCGATGTCGGCCTCGATCATTTATAACCAATTTTCTTAGCCGTAGTCGCTGGCCGGCCCATTAGCGAGTGGGTCCCACGTGCAATCAAAACACTTAGTATGTATTTAATTTAAAAGTGGGTAATGTATTTATTTGACAGCACGAAGCAAACAAACCAACACAAATGCCCCTCCCATTTTGTGGGATTGCTCTTGCGAGTTGGGTCACTGTGATTGGGTTTTCTAGAATCTGGAATCGAGTTGACTTTTTGTGAAAAATGATGGATGATTAAGTGCTGACGACGTCATTGCTTACCGCAAGGCGTTATCCCACCCCATTGTATAACTAGCGTGGCTGTGGGAAGTGCTGCTTCTCTTCCATCAATTGGGGAGAAAGTGGAAGAATGGCGGTGTCCCCGTAAGTTAAGTTATCGCTTTCCTTTCCATCTTCATTACCCACGAGGATTCATCTGCTTTTTGGATTCCATTTGGCACTCCCAGTTTCCTACACGAGATTCTTCCTCCGGAGCTGGATTCCACCTCTCTGCCGCCGGCACTTTTTGATGGAACCACCAGGTAATCAACACGCAAACAAAAAGGGTTGTGTTTGATAAGGTCATTTTTTCGGCGCTCAGCGGTTAGCACTCCCACCTCTGTTTATGTAGGCTGTACATCAATTACCAGTGTCCATTCGCTCAGCGTGTATGGATTGCCAGGAATTTTAAGGTCACTGTTCCTCACTTGTTGCCTTCTTCCTGATAAAATACAACTTCAGTCGGGATAAAAATTTATTTACGGATGGTGTTCCTTGTGTTAGTGAGCTGCGAATCTCAAACATGTACTGCATCTAATGTTTCATGAAACATGGGATTTCCATGGTGGCGTCTCAGTCACTGCTCTCTTGCTTGTTCGATCTAATCCACAGGGCTTACAGGGCAAGATAAACTTGGTCCCAATTAACCTTCAAAACAGGCCTGCTTGGTACAAGGAGAAGGTTTATCCTGAAAACAAGGTGCTTGCTTTTATCTTCTCAGAGTTAATCGGGGTCATAATTTCACGTGAACCAGAGTCTTCATGCCGTGCGCATTACTTATAGTCATCCTTTTGGCTTATGAAGGTGCCATCGTTGGAGCACGATGGGAGAGTTATTGGAGAGAGCTTGGATTTAATTAAATACCTAGACGCCAACTTTGAAGGACCATCTCTGTTACCTGATGTGAGATGATTCGCATTTGTTCTTACACTTCCCTATCATCTTCAACAATTTTGATGCAAACAAAAGAGTGAAAATGTTTTAGGATCCTGCAAAATTGAAGTTTGCTGCCCAGATCATGGACGAATACCTGAATACAATGACCAAAAATTTGTATTCATCCTTCAAGGCTGAGGATACTGTAAAAGCAGCAGGTATTTGAGGGTGCATTGCCATCTCCCAGTTTTCTTTGAATCTTTGAAAACTAACATCATTCTTCCTGCTGCTACAGCTCCAGAATTTGATTTCTTGGAAACTGCCCTTAGTAAGTTTGAAGATGGTCCTTTCTTCCTTGGCCAGTTCAGTCAAGTAAGATAGATTGTACAATGTGGAAATAAGAGTCAAATACTTAGTTGGCCAATTAGTTGGGAAGTTTTTCAGCTGCAAGTATAGTTATATTTTCATCCCAATGCTATCTTCGCGGTCTGCAGGTAGATGTCGCCCTTGTTCCATTTATTGAGAGATTCAGCATCTTTTTCAAGGCACAATGGGGATACGATATTACAGAAGGCAGGCCAAAGCTAGCAGCATTCATTCAGGTTCGCGTTTCATCATGTGCTTTGCAAAGATTTTCCTTCTTTTTCTGTTGTGGGAATCTGATTCATGCGCCATCATTTCTGCATTTTTTTGACCAGGAACTTGAGAAGATGGATGCTTACAAGCAAACCAAGGCCGACCCTGAGCATGTCATCCAGATGTACAGACAACGCTTCTTGGTACACTTAATGACTTAACATTTGATCTAGTATCTACGCTTGCTTCAACTTCCTGAATCCTTCTTCTTGATCTAGAGCTTTTGAACAAAATGTGCCATTTGCAGAAATAAAAATGGATACCCCTTCTACTGCTGGAATAAGGAGGCTGATGCTGAAGGCCGTAGGGGGTTCATCATGGTTGCTCAGTATTATTATTTTTCTCGTTTCTAGAGACCTGTCAAGAAATAAGGTCATTGTGCTTTGTATTGTTCTCCTCGTCCCATGATGTAATCACAATATAGGTGAATCTGTGTGGTAACTTGAGCCAGTTGTGTGTGCTGGTGGATCCAAACACGCTTTGATAATCCTTAAAGATAAAAGTAAAAAAAAAAAAAATGCAATAATGCTTAAATGATTTGCCAGAATAGTTAGCTTCAGTAGTCACGTGGTGTTGTTGAACCATCTGGAGAGTTGGTTGGCCATGGAAGGTGTCAACTACCACGACTATGGAGACCGCGTAATTTTTCAGTTCTCTGGATCCAATAGTTGGGTTGCGGCGCTTGCCACATTCCAACTTTCAATACACATTCTTCTTTTACAGGCCTGCTTCAATTGCTTCTTGAACTGTGATTTCAACGTGCTAATCTTTCTTGCCTGAATCAGAACAAACATTTCAGAATCTGGTTTCATCAGTTCTCGAATTTGATGATGGAAGCGAAAGCTACGAAGACTGTGATAGCTAAACCTGTTGCATGTAAACCCAGCTTCTCCGTCTCCAATATCTCCTCGAAACATGTTGGTTCATGTCCAGAAAACGCTGCTGCAGTGATCAAACCAGAAACGGTGCGGCTGAAGCCCAACTGCAATGTAAATTTACTACTTTTTTCTCTCAGGATTTCAGTTAATTTCTTTCCGTTCTGAAGTATGCTGCTGTCTGCCTGTCTGCCTGTCTGATGATTTCTCAGGGGCCTTCACTCCCAACATTCAAATCCAGTTTCACTTCTAATGTGCTCTACAAACCAGTACCCAAGCTTGTTTCCACTGCAGTAAATAATTTGGTTAGTTTTCTTAATGCCCGTACTGGTTGTCTAGATATCTTCATTAGATAACTCAAGTTTCACTTCATCAGAATAAGCCTCGTGAAGAACAAGGCCTTAATCCTACGTCACATTCAAGCCACACCTCCCGGTTGAGCAACTCCCTGGGGAGCACTAAGATGTACTTGGACAGTGATAAAGTGCAAACTTTAGTTTATGACAGCAAAACCCTGGTTCATCATGACAAACATACTTGGAGGAAATATGGGCAGAAACAAGTTAAGGGGAAAGACCATCCACGAAGCTACTATAAATGCACATATCCCAATTGCACAATGAGAAAGAGGGTGGAGAGAAGGGTTGATGGCCAGTTGGAGGAGTCAGCTTATCAAGGTAAGCATAGACGTGCAACGCAGCAGCCTCTTCCTCGTCGCGCAACCGCAACTCAGGATTTAAGTCTCTCAAGATCGAACGCTCAAGGTGCTGATGATGCTGTTGTCACCATCCATGCTGGAAGTTCAACTTCAAAGAAGTATGTAGATTTAGCTGGGGAATCTGAGATGGAAAAGGGAGATGGCCATGGAAGAGGAATGTGAGCTCAAGAAAACATTTGTCTTCCCATAGATATAGATTGCTGATGTGTGTGATTTTATGTCACTAACATTCTTTTTTTTCAAATTGTGTTCTTGTTTCAAGCACACAGATTAGACGATCCAAGCAACTACTCAGAAGAACCTAAATGGAATCCTGCCGATATCAGTAATTCCGTGGTAGACGGAGACAAATTTGGGTGGAGAAAGTATGGGCAGAATGTGACTAAGAAAAATCCATACTCCAGGTTGCAACATTGATATGATCAAATCCCACATGTTTCTCTTGAAACCGATAATGATGTTAAGGGGCATTGTTTGGTTTGCAGAAGCTACTACAGATGCACTAACCCAAAATGCAAGGCGAGGAAGTATGTTGAGAGATCAATCGATAATCCTCGAACCTTCATCACGATATATGAAGGTAAGCATGATCATGGCATCACAGTGAAGGGAACAAACTGGGACTTGCTCAGAGACAATTTGCCTGCATCTGATATAGGATCCGTCAATGAGCCAAATCCTATTCTGTACTGAATAAGTTGGAAATTCCTGGGCCGTTTGTGACCTCGAGTATGCTTTGTATTCCAACTTGCAAGTGCCGACTTTGGAAATAAGGCATCTGAAGATTCATGATCTAATACTTTGTGAAACTTCACCAACTCAATAAAGAAATTGCGTTGTACAGGGCATACTAGAGAAGACTTCACCGTTCTTTCATAGATGGTGCTGCAGTATTAGATATTTCACTGCTGCACCCCTGATGGCCAACTATAATTAAGACATCTTTTATTATAGAACCCATAGCATACTTCTCTCCAATCTTCCTCAGAACTGCAATTCGTGCTTCTACTTGTTGACTAACACTGCAAAGTAGCTGACCAGGATAGTACAGCACTGACAGTACAAGAAAGCCATCCATTTCAACCACTGCAGTGAACTATGTATGCTGCATGTACCCTGTCGACACCTGGAAGGTCAGTGCAGATATTCTCAGCGTTTTACATTTCAGGCGCTCTGCTACCTTCTCAAGTGGCATATCTTGCCTTTCTGTTCTTCATCTAGGGAGCCATAAGCAGAACCACGCGAAGATCAACTACCAACGTCCTCCCAAACGTATATAATGATAATGGATGCTGTTTTAAAGTTGAATTCCGTCGCCTATCAAATCACGGGTTTTGCTCCGCGACTGCGTACGGTGCTGCTTAATTGTTTTCATCTGTGATTTCTTCATAGAAACTAGAAACAGCATAAGATGCTTTGCCTGTGCTATATATAAAAGAGTTGTAAATTCATCTCCCATTCCTGTGATCCTCTTTCCCTTTACAGCTTTTGCTTTTCCTCCTTTTAATTCTTCTACTGCTTCTCCTCTTCGTCTCCTTTTCTCCGCCAGCATATCGAGTGCATGTTCCTTCCATGGAGGAACAGGGGTCGTGGGAAGAATATGCAGGGCCCCTAAATTCTACTGGAGTTCTGGGCGATGCCCTTTGGACCCAAACGGCAGCCAAGGGAAGGGAGAGTTTCAAGGATCAAATCCAAGGCTTCGCGACGGCAGGGGCAGAGCTCGCGATGGATCTTGGCCGGAGTTGCTGGGACCTCGCACTGCAGACGATTCTCGCAGAGGATTCTTACTTGGTAAACCAGGCAAGACAACCGTTGGCGAAGGTTTCGGAGAAATTGAGTTTTTTTAATGAGTTTCTCCCAGAAGATCGGGATCCCCTTCGCGCTTGGCTCGTCATTTTTGTCGTTTCTTTACTTGCTTTCGCTGGTAAGCGCTGGGTTATTATTTAGCATTCTTTGTGTTCATGAAATTGCACCTGAAGTTTCATTCCTTTCAGTTCTGAATGTCACCAGCAAACCCGAGATTTCAGAGATGAAAACTTCTCTTCAGGCACACACTGCAGAACCAGAATGCGTACTTCTTCCTGATGGAAGATACATGGCATACCATGAACTGGGAGTTGACGCCCGAAAAGCCCGATTTACCTTGATTCTTCCTCATGCTTTGGTTTGTCCACAATCTTCCGGTAACTCAAGCGGACGTCCAGTATCCATATTGGATTTCTGATTCTAGTCTAGTTAACAATGTGAATACAGGTGTTTTCGGCATAAACTCAACGTTGCTTGAAGCATTTGGCGTTCGTCTCATCAGCTATGATCTCCGCAGCGCGGGACAGACTAGTAACCCTGCGCTCGAAATAAACCTCAATACCTCAGCTCATGATATGCTCTACCTAGCGGATTTCCTGGGAGTTGAGGGAAAATTCTGGGTGTTGGGGTACTCAACTCGGGCTCTCCATGCTTGGGCTGCTCTCAAATATATTCCAGATAGAGTTGCAGGTACAAAACCCACTTGTAAACTAAAACCCATCGTTTTTTTGTTTAGGTTAAGAAAGAATCATTTGTTACAGGTGCGATCATGTTTGCCCCATTTATCAACCCGTACGACAAGGGTATGAACAGAGAAGAAAAATCTAGGATTTGGAGCAGGTGGCCATGGAGAAGAAGAATGCTCTTTCTTGTTGCTCGAAGATTCCCAAAGCTCCTTCCTTTCTTGTATGGTTCTCAAGGACGGAGAGTCAAACTTTCATATTCTTCTTTGTCCAAGAAGGTAAAGAAAATGTAAATCTTTGTCTTTATCGTCCAGGAATGCTTCAATAGATCTGTAAACAGGATAAGGACCTTGTGGAAACAAGATCAACTTGTCAAAAAATCTTGCAATGGGATGACGAAGGTATGCTCCAAGCCTGTAACTCGGGGTTCAGTCTCCTGGATCTTCAACTGCAGAAAAAATGCCCAAGAAGATATTCTCTTCTCCCATGGTTGCTGTTTCTCTACGCTCGACCCGAATGCGAAATGACCGGATTTCTAGGTCCAATTCACGTATGGCAGGTATAAGGTCTTTCTGCGTCTTCAAGCTTGTGTTTCCTATATAGGGAGTCTAGTTTTTGTCTCACCAGCCGTTCATCAGGGGATGGATGATTTTGTGGTATCACCGGTGGTTTCTGATTACGTGGAACGTGTTCTGCCAAGAGCCTTCATCCACAGACTTCCCCGAGAGGATCACTTCTCTTACTTCCTCTTCTGTGAAGAGTGTCATAGAAGGATCCTAATGAGTATTTTTGGAAGCCCCAAAGGCCCTGTTCTAATTGAAGACAAATCTCAGGTAACCAATGGTGCTGCTGACGATGATCGCGATGTGCCTGAGTAAAAGGTCGGTTGTTTACAATATGATGGGAAAAGACGTTTCATTAACATATGTTATTACTTGGAGGCGCCAGAACACAAACATGAGTTTTTTCGTATGGCGACTACAAAAAAGTTTTCCAAATCTGTAAATCCCACACTAATACTTTCGAGGAACCCTCCATTTGGATTCCCTTTACTTGAGCTTCCTCTTCGAGAACCTCTTTTCTGACAAAGTCAAGCGAATTCTGCAGGAAATTTAAATCAACCAAAAGCGGAAGTATTGGATCCTTGCCCCGGGCAATGAATCTGCATTGTTCTTATTTCTTAGTTTATATTGCATACCTGTGGGTTGTCTTGAACAAGTGAAGTGCGTCCCCATCGTTCAGGATCCCATAGAATGGAGCTGTTGAACGCAAAGCCCGATATGTGAACAGATGACATCACTGAATCTGTAACATGGCTCATCTGTTTGAAATGCCACCCGATTACTCCCTTGTGATCACATACCGGCCCTTCGGTTGCAATCTTATACCTAGAGGCAGAAAGCTTGGCCACAGGCCATGCTCCGAATCCCCTGAAAATGAAAGCAACTGTTGAATTTGATGTCGGATGTAAGATTCCAACTAGGAGGACATATAAAAGAATGCTTACTCAACAGCTTGTATCTGTTGGAATAAACTGAGATCATAAACATTTGAAAGCTCTGCAAAAAGGACTATTCCACTGAGCCTATGGTGCTCAATGTGAAACAGAGCAAGATTTCTCTGATGATCTGTTTCGAGATCAACATCAGAGAAGTTCTCCTTGGAGATAATATGCCTGTACATGATCCCACTTTTCCGCAGTATCTCGGGAACCACCGTTTCATGGGATTGGTGTTCGACTACAATCCACAATATTGGCTGAGCCACCAGCTTCAGCGTGTTTGCCAGTCTTCTGAGTAACACCCCCCGCAGCTTAGCATTCGTCCTTGTTGGTGTAACAGCGATTACAAGTTTTCTCGGATTCAACTCCCTTGCCGCCATTCTTTCTTTATTTTCCGAAACTCTCTCTTTCACCTCGGTTCTGTCCAACAAGCTTCCGTTGAAGATGTCTTCTTCATCTGCTTGGTGCAGGACTTTCACGGGCTCTTCCAAATACCTTGAAGAAAGGGGTACTCTGACGTGAGTGAATGAATTTGAGGGATTGCCTAAAGGAGCAAAACCAGTGAAGAAACCCATGAGGAAACAAAGCATAAAATGAACTGTGGCCTTCCTCCATAACTGCTCCTTTCCCTTTGATCTTTCTGACGTTCCCATGGTATCAGCGAAAACAAAAGCTGGAGGAGTGAGCTTAATCAAGAATCCGAAGAGGTTAGGCTGCACTATGCATTGGACCGCGGAGAAGAATAAAGATGAAGTTGGTGAAACAAGGATCCATCCTTGTTTCAGAGGCTTTGCGATGCCTTCAACTACAAAACAACGTTGTTTTCGTGTACCAGTTCACCAGACAGTCGTTCGTCTGTCACTAATTATTGATTACTGCGGAAACTGAGTATCTGGGCCATTTCGAGTTTGGGCTCATCGGGAACCCGAGTTGCCCAACCAAAATGTAGTCCAGTTGCCCGTCTTCTTGGGCTTCCATATTCTAGAGTCTGGACCACAGTCAGTGGATTTGGGTAGGCATCAGGTCAACCCGTAAACACATCCTCTATTCCTGTCTTGTCTCATCTCTGTACTGGATTTTCCTGTCGAGCCGGATCATGGGTCAACCCGTATTGATCGGACCGGTTCGGGTTATGTCAAGATTCCGGTTTACAAGAATGGGTACTTCGCTTCCGTCATCATCGTCAGGACCGGCAACCTCGCAGGTGTTTTCTCACCCTTCATCTATCCAAAATTCCAAATCAAAACCCCAAAGAACACAATCAAACTCCGGTTCTCGGTAATTGCTGAAAGATTTTTTCACCTTTCGCTCCTGAAAGTCCAAATCTTACTCGAAGTGGAGCTCCCCTCAAAGAGATTTCGTGTTGAATTGAAAGCGATGCAGATGCATGCAATGCGTACTTAGTTGTGGCGTCAAAGCTATTACAAAAGTCAATGCGATACGTGAAGCATTCATCTTCTGAAGTTCCTCCAAGGGCTTATCACTGGATGCTAAGAGTGTAAGGAAGAGAAACCCTTGGTACACCAACCTCGCCGTTAGTCCGTCGAAGGGGATTGTATCCGGATTTCAGAGTTCTTCTCAAAAGGTTACTTCTTTTTGCATTTCTTTTTAACGGTTCGTATTGGTAGAAAGAGATTATGAACAGCGGAACGAGTAATTCTTTGCTGTCCTCGGCATCGGGGTCGGCGTCGGGGAACAACGGCCAGGTGCCGGGTTTGAAGACGTATTTCAAAACCCAAGAAGGTAAATATAAACTTCAGTATGAAAAGACTCATCCTACAGGTCTTCTGCACTACGCCCATGGAAAAACGGTTACCCAGGTTGGCTGATTTTTTTTTTTTTTCTCTAAGACTTGCTCGGCGTGATGGACAAAGTGCTTAATTAAGAACCTCGAAGATTTTTTTTTTTTTTTTTGTTCAGTTATGATTATCGGCTGGTTGGGAGATCCTAAAATTGGAAGTCACTCCTCGATTGTTGTAAATATATTAAGATTGAGTTCAGTATCATCCGTAGCCTGTTGTGATAAATGTCTCTTTGCAGATTGTTAGTAGTGTTCTTATAATCTTTCTTTTTAATTGTAATCACTCATGCCCTTCGCCATGGTATCTGTAAAAGGATGAATCTTAATAATAGGATGAAAACTTGTAGCTCTTAGGATCGTTTTTTGTCTGGAAAATTGTGAAATAAGCTGTGAGCATTATAATCATGCAAATGTTTAACTATTTTCCAGGTGACGCTAGCTCATCTCAAGGATAAGCCAGTGCAGGCACCCACACAGACATCTTCCGGTTTAGGAGTGAGTAGTGGAGTGAGGTCTGCAGCATCCCGATTATTAGGCGGTGCAAATGGGAGTAGGGCACTAAGTTTTGTTGGAGGGAACGGTGGGGGTAAATCAGTGAGTGGGACTACTATTCGAATAGGATCATTAGGGTCCTCAAGTTCAAGTAATCTTATTGGTAACCAAAATTTTGATGGCAAGGGGTCTTACTTGATTTTCAATGTTGGTGATTCCATTTTCATCAGTGACTTGAACTCTCAAGATAAGGTAGTGTTTGTTGCCTTCATTTATTAGTGCATTCGAAGGTCATTTTGTTGTATATCTCTAAGGCTTGATCTGCGTTCCAGGATCCTATAAAGTCTATACAGTTTAGCAACTCAAATCCTGTTTGCCACTCTTATGATCATGACTCCAAGGATGGGCATGATTTACTTATCGGTTTGAACTCTGGAGATGGTATGTGCTCTACGTCAGAAATTTAAACCGTACCTCAAATTTGGCCATTGTTTAAAAAAGGCGTTATTTGAGCTTTTTGTAGTTTATTCAGCATCTCTAAGGCAGCAGCTGCAGGATGTTGGGAGAAAGCTTGTGGGAGCTCAACACTATAATAAAGATGGATTCATTAATAACAAGTACCAAGTTTGATTACTGTCTTAGATTTTCATAATCTGTGTGTAAAACATTATGAGAATTGTGTTGACGCTGCATGAGTTATGGACATAATGCTGAGGCCGGATTGAATTTTACTATATTTCTGGGTTTCATTTACACCTGTGTACGTTGTTCAGAATGTTTGTGTTTGTACATCTTGCAGTTTTATTGTGATGCGTGTGCTGTTTGTTTCTCAAATAATGCCTGCGTCTCTCTGAATATCCCTCGTTTTTTTTCTTTACAACAGCCGTTGTACTTGTATTGCTTGGGTTCCCAATGGAGATGGAACTTTTGTTGTTGCTCATTCGGATGGCAATATGTACATATATGAAAAGGCAAGTTTGCAAATTATGTTGTTAGTAATCATGATTTCCTTATATTGCTTGATCATTTAAATGATTTTTTTAATCATCCCAGCTTAGAGATGGTTCAGGTGACCCTTCTTTTCCTGTTATAAAAGATCAAGCTCTATTTTGTGTATCTCATGCACGCTACAGTAAGGTACTCGTTTGTTCCATGGCCATCATGGGGTTTCTTCACTTTAAAATTAGCCAAGTGCTATGTTAGGCTGCTATAATTTGTTTTTTTTTGTTATTATTTTCAGATTGGCTTGTTATCCATTTGTGTGCTCGATTTTTTTGTGTGTTTGCCAGCGTCATCATTACATGTAGTTTTTTGGATCTGGACTGCTTACTTTTCGGTGCTTCCCCTTTATTATCATTTTTGTTGTATAAACATCTCTGTTGTAGTTTCTACAGAACCCTGTTGCCAGATGGCATATGGGCCAAGGTTCAATAAATGGATTAGAGTTTTCGCCCGATGGTTCATATTTGGCAACTGTGGGAAGAGATGGTATTATATTCTCACTCATTATAGTTCTATTTCTTTTTCCCACGTATCTTCAGGAAAAAAAAAATGTTATCACAGGATTCCTGAGAGTCTTTGACTATAAAAAGGAACTACTGCATTGTGGAGGGAAAAGTTATTATGGTGGTCTCTTATGTTGTGCGTGGAGGCAAGTTTTAGTTTTCTGTCATTCCTTGACTTTCTTTCTCTAGTAAATGAATTTGAGCTCTCTAAAGGGCTTCGCCTTCTTGTCAAGATTAAGTGATCAGTCCTATAGCATTCTGAAATAACTGATGTAAAACATCAGCTTCGATGGAAAATATATTTTGACTGGAGGCGAGGATGATCTTGTTCAAGTTTGGAGCATGGAGGATAAAAAAGTTGTTGCATGGGGTGAGGGGCACAATTCATGGGTGAGATTCCTTGTTTTGTTGAATTGGCATTTTTCTGTGGCATATTTCAAAGCATTAGCTCATGATTGTTTTCTATTCATGGTTTATATCCTCTTTGTACCTGCAAAGTCAATTTGATGTATGATGTAGGGAACCCATTTTTCTGATGATGTTTCTCATCCGCACTGGTTGAATCTCCTGCCTTTTGGTTCCTTGTCAGTACAGGTCAGTGGCGTGGCATTTGATCCATATTGGCAGCCTCCGAATTCAGATGTTGTCGAAAATGTTATATACCGCTTTGGTTCAGTTGGGCAGGTACTGAATATTAGTGCTTTCATCATCCGCTAGCCTGAATCATGTGGTATTAATAATACTCATGTCGGCCATGGTCTTGCTATTTTAGTTAACAAAGCAACAGGCAGGAAGATGAACATAATTCCTGTTTTCTCCAAACTTAGGGAATCACGTTTAATGAAACGCATCATGCACACAATAATACCCAATGGCTTGTGTTTTTTTTCCCTGTTCAATTGCATTCCTTTATGGGCTTATTTCCCATGCAGGATGCCCAGTTGCTCTTATGGGACCTTGAAATGGATGAGCTTGTAGTTCCTGTCCGCCGTGCCCCCGGTGGTTCACCAACTTTTAGTGCTGGAGGTCAGTCTGCTCACTGGGACGATGCATCCCCAACTAGCACCTTAAGACCTGCCCCAAGCATGCGAGACGTTCCAAAGCTCTCCCCGCTGGTGGTTCATCGTGCTCACACTGAACCACTCTCGGGATTGAATTTTACACGGGACTCGGTTCTCACAGTTTCCAGGGAGAGCAACATTAAGATTTGGATGAGGCCAAGTTCCTCGGATGGACAACCAACTACCACCGATTCTTTTGTAAGCGCCAACTCAAATGAAAAACCATCACAATCAGATAACGTCTGCAGTTCTGTTCCCAAACAATGACGAGGCATGAGACTGCATAGAGATTGTTCGTTCAACCCATTTGCTTGCACGGTGCTTATCTGATATGACATTATCGCCAGGCAAGATGACAGGAGCCTTTGTATAGTCAGAGAGCGTAAACCACCGAGTCCTGTGAGGAGCATCTGTGACACTTTAGACAGAACCGCTTGCTCAGTCCATTTTGTAAGTATTTAAAGAACTCTCTGACAAGGATTTCAGGCACATGAAAAAGAAATAAACGATGTTGCTGTCTCTTTCTCAAACCTTTTTTTTTTTTTTTTTACTTTAATGATGCTGGTTCATTGGTAACAGCATCGTTCATTGGTAGCATTGGTTCAAGAATGCCGATCCGCATCCCTATTCAGCAAGACGCAGGCTTCACACGGTCATGGCCTTATTTTTGCCGCGTCCCACTTTGCATTGGTTGGGAGGTTTGCGCCGTCGCGCCAACCGAATATGCTGGTTGAGCACTGCGCTGCTGGGAAATCGGCAGCCTTGTCTCCCGAGCTCTCCAATTCCAGATTTTCAAGAATATGGAAGTACCACACACTGCACCTCCAAAACTACTGATAGAAGAGCTTGTAGATGAAGCTAGAGACATGCACAGAGGAAAACAGACACGCTGGACATATGTTTTCACTTGCCAAATCTATCAGCTTAACCAATGAATAGAAAAGCATGCGCAGAGAGCATTAGCAAAGTGAGCTGGACAGAGCATATCCTCCTCGTACTGCATAGAAGAAAAAAGAGGCCTCCTAGATTCTTTCAAGTGAGGGTGAGATCACATACCGATGACGGTTGAAGTCATTGATGCGAGGACACCTGAAAATGTCATATAGAAATACGCTGGTTCCCCTCTTAATAATAAGAAATGAATGAAGCAGATGTAGAAGCATTAAATGTGACAGTGGGGATCCGAATAGCGTCACGATCCAGGGAAGGCATCAGCTGTACGCCAAATAGGGAGGGATACTTAGACAGCATTTAATACCCATTTACTTATCTTGCATAATACATTTGTTGGAGTGCACGTGCTACTTTCTATCTGTGAATTAAAGGTGAGCGAGCATACCTGATGCCACAGCACCGCATAAAGGTGATCATCTACACAGTTGATACAGAAAAACGACCTGATCCGTGTTGCAGCGCATGCCCACTACTTGTTCAAGTTGAACAGATACATGGCTCAGGAGAAAGTGTGTTTGATATTATTATTATTATTATTCCATTACACAAACCAAGCTAAGGTTTTGCATGTGGACTCCATTTTTCAAGAAAAAAATTCCATGCACAAATTCCAATCTTGCAGTTTGAACATTGAAAACAAAAACTGGTTTCATATGGTATGGTTTCGTGTGGATCTAGAAAACGAGTCCCTCCTGCACCAATTGCTCCAATGAAAGAGCTAAATCCGACATGCAAATTGTTCTTGTCCCACTGCTATCTTGTTGTCTGAGAGCGAGCTCCGCTATCTCTGCAAGTTTCAACAGAGGCTCAATGTTTTTAGGTGTAGTCACACGTCTGTCGATGATGACTCCAGCTTTGCCCTTTTTAATACAAGGCAAGGCCCAGTCCACGATGTTAGGAGGATCACATTCCTCATCATGAGCCTTTCTTCCTGTGAGAATTTCAAGAAGCACAACTCCAAATCCGTGCACATCCATTCTCATATCTGCATCAACATCTCTTTCCTTGGGAGTCAGCAGCCCGAAACCGGAAATTCTTGCGCACCAATCGGCATCGAGGAGGATTTTCGAGCTCCGGATGCTGCGGTGGGCAATCGGAGGCACAACATCCTTGTGAAGATATTCAAGACCCTTGGCTGCCTGCATTGCAATTCTCAATCTCAGGCTCCAGTTCAGAGTTCGCAGGTTCCCATGGATATGATCCTTGAGTGTTCCCTGTGGCATAAACTCATAAACCAACAGACGTTCCCCCATTTCTGCACAGTATCCCAACAGGTTCACAATGTTCTTATGCCTGACATTGCATAGGATTTCAAGCTCCATTTCAAAGTCACGGATGTTCGAGTGGATTATCGTGGCTGCATTTGCTCGCCTCACTGCAACCTGCCTTCCATCGGCAAGTACAGCTTTGTACACAAACCCATAGCTTCCCCTCCCAAGTTCGTTGAACTCTTTAAACCCATTAGTTGCATCCTTAAGTTCAGAGAGTCTGAAAACCTTGGGTGCACCGGGGAAATTCGCAACCGGTGCTGCTAGATTTTGAGCATCACTTTCATCAGACCCACGTTCAGTTTTGGCAATGCAAGGAAGGAACAACTTATTGCTCTTTATATCCAGGCTTACTAATCGAGGGAAAAAGTACCAGGCACCCAAAATCAACAGGAATCCAGAAGCAGAGGAACCAAGTTTAAGCAGCAACTGACCTAAATGACCCGCATTCCAATGTCCTCCCTTCAAAGAATGAAGTCCACAACTATTCCTGCACGAACTGTTCTGGCAAAGAGAGCAAGGGGTGCAAACTCTGTCTGCATCGACAGTACATGTACTGGAAGGGAAAAAACCTTCTGAACAATTCAAGCCACAAAAAGAACATATCTTTAGATCTTTCCTCACACACAAACTCGTTAAAGGTTCATTAAGAAGGCTGGCGTTGAAAGCAAACATGTTTTCTTTACAAGGACCAGGAGTGCAAAGTCCTGGGCTACACAGCTCCAACGGTGGATCAAAATCAGCCGCCGAAGATGTGTTTGTGAACCAGCAATCTAGAATCAAATCACTCTCCCTGATACCGCAAGTGACAAAATTGGATGAAGCAACAGACAGAAAGCCAGAACCTTTTGGGATCAATGAATAATTGAAATTTCCCCAGCATTCAATACCATGGTTGTCTGCTCTTATGCCACAAAAATGGAGTTCCCCGGCGGCAAGATAGACGAATCCAACCCTAGATGGAGGCTTACCGTGAGAATCAGGATTCCCCCAACACTGAACTTCGCCATTCATCACTGAAACGCCGCAAAGTGAATCCATACCTGAAGCCAAGGTCACAAAGTTCCCTGAAATGCTTGAAAGGCCCAGATTTGCAGCGTTCGGGCCCCAGCAAACGACCCCGCCATCTCTGGGGGAACCGCAGGAAAACCCGTCACCAGAAACAAGTTCTTTAAACACGGGGGTGCTGAAGTTCTGATCGTAAAAACGGTTGCTTTGTTTATAGATCAAACTCTCATTGGATCCCTTGGGAATTCGAATATCCCAGCAATCAACTCTCCCAAAATCTCTTTCTGCGTAATATGATCCCCGAATTGCGCAGACGTGATCCCTACCAGCGGCAATATGAGAATAAGCATCAGGCTTCAAAACAGTAGGAACGAGATCAGAATTCTCAGACGATCCCAATGAATTCCAGCATAGTGCCTGGGAAGTGTTCGCCAAAATGCCGCACATAAACCCCTCCCCACCAGACAACGCCGCCAAGGGAGGCAAAACAGTAGAGTAATGCAACGCTCTTGAAGACGATGAAGTACGATTAACCGTTTCCCAGCAAATCACAGCCTGCTCCCCGCTCGCGCCAATGGAGCAGAAAAGACTGTAATCTCCGAAGGACGCTGCGATAGGTCCCATAGATCCGAACCCAGTTGCCGGAGAGGCATAAGGTAGGAGAAAACAGATTAACGCACACAATTGCGGTGAAAATCCCCGTGAAGAAAGTCTCATGAGTTCTGTTGCTCTTTTGCAGTAGAAGTAGAAATGCGCATGGATTGAAGACTTCGCCGAGTACGAGGCTCCACGACGATGCGACTTGACTTCCTCTGGAGCTGCTGATGCAAAGGGAACGTGAATTCTGGGGCTACTTGCTCCATTTTCACTCCAGCTGTTGTTATTTGTTCGTTTTTTTTTTCCTTGTTACAGTGGGCATTTCGCCGCAAAGATGCTGCATCGTCTACCAATGGATAAAAAGCCAAAAGCTTTGCTCTTTCTAACCTCCAGTGAGCAATTGGTTGGCCTTTAAAACGGTAATTTCCTTGGCATGGTCTGAGCTGCCCAGAATCAGCATGTTTTTTTAGTGATGTTCATCTGCTCAAAAGAACCTTGATTTGGAGATTATATGGAGTGCTTAATGGAAACAACTTGGTCTAATATTTTTTTGACTGAGAAGCATCTCATTATGACAAGATTAGTGTGGGGTTGGGGGTGGGCTGTAATGTTTAGCCACCAAAGAGCAAAGCAGCGATGCACATGATGCGCGTAAGGGATAAGTTTTCTGGAATAATATTCGTGGGATCGTGTTGTGTGACAGATCACTGGGCAGAATGGGTTTTGACCCCATGCCATTAAATGAAAAGTTTTGTTTATTAGTTGGGTATGAAATGAATAAGGAAAGAAATCCATTTTCTTACGGTAAAACAACGCTAAGAATTCATTATGCCGAAGCTGAAGAACAAAGAACTTATCCGGTAAAAACCTAGTGATTCTGTGTCCTTGATGCTACACACTACACAGCAGCATGTGGATTTTCGCCCTTGTGATCACAGCGCGAGTCCAAAGCAGTTGATCTGGGAATCCCTACAGTCAACATAGCAGAACACGGCAAGTACATCCCATCCAATACTTGGGACCGGGCGGGGTTGGGCTGCAGCCGTCATCAGACTGCAGAGCACTTGCTTTCAGTGTGTTGGACTTGATTGTGTTGGCTTCGATCGTAAGTGCAGTGAAGCGAAGCACGATGGAAGAGATCGGAGATCCATAAAATGTAGGCAGATGACATCCAAGAATGGTGGGTGATTTCATCAAAAAGGCAGAATAAGGTCACATATTTATTACATTCTTCGTGAGTGTGAGTGACACGACACACACACGGGGCTTGTTCATTTCTGACACTGCCACGCCCAGGCAATGAAATCCGTAGTTAATGCACACTGCGGATCCGTGGACACTTTGAAAGAGCTTGGGAGTTTCCTAGAAGAACTACCGCATTTTGAAAGAGATTCATGTTCAACGGCCAACACTCAGAAGTAGGAAACTCAAAGTAAACCATTGATCATCACACACGTTGACTGATGGGCGATACACGTACAAGAATAGCGAGCGAGCGAGCTGCTGCTTGCTACCTTTGTAAGAGAGAAAGAGAACGAAGCCGGGCCTGATGGATTTGACTCCCCAAAAGACAATTTATAAAGCAGGCCCACTCCATGAATACAATCCCTGCTTTTTTTTTTCGGAATCAAAATTCCCATCTGTGGGCTGGGCTGCGCTCATCTTCACCCCACACACTACACGGCTCAAAGAGTGAGATGTCGATAGCAATTTCTATGTACACCGACCGATTCCTGGGAGGTAATCAGGAGATGAAGCAAGACAGGGCACAACACGGGATAATTAACTCCATAACCATCCACCTCGCCTGGCTCCTCATCACGTATTTGACACAAACCAGAAGTCTACTCCTTGGGAGGTGCAGGAAGAGGGGGTAAGCAGCGTACGCCGGCGGTGCGGGAACCGGGGGTCCCAGTCCTCCATAGAACTGCCCGCCGAACTGCTGCTGTCTGGCGCGCCTTCGGTAGAGGAGGTACCCGGCGATCACCAGGATCAGTAGCAGCAACAACAGTAAGGGCAACGATATCACCACGTACATCCCTGCCAGCCACAGACACGAATCAAAAGGAAAATTACGACACAAGCTCTCGATAGCTCAGAGGAGGAACTCCTCTTTTGATTCTACTCCGAATTACGGACCTCCCCTTGCGTTGACGTTTTAATATGGGCCTGTTAATTTTGAAAACAGAAAGGCCCAGCCCGCGTCGCACGCCGCACTAAAAGACAATCATGCGCGCCGATCGTCGAAAGATGCAGGAACGGGAGACCACCCTCCCCCACCCACCAAACACAGAAGAAGAAGCAGAAGAAGATGAAGAAGAAAAGAAACAAAAGGATAGGAGAAATGAATATCTGAGAACCATATAGAAGAAGGGACAAAACACTGTTTGGTTTCAATACTTGGAATCGATGGGTTCGTCACTATTGCTCGTTGCAATCAGCTGTGGTCTGGTTTGGACGGACCCATTTTGTGTCTCCCGGAGTATGATTGATCCGACAGGTGGTCGTCTCATTGAAGACGTGGCCTCCCTTGGCCGCTACACTCCAACTCAAACCCCAAATAAGTCGTTCCCAGGGAATTAACTCCGTCCGTGTCGCTCGTATCCAAGAGAAACTGTCAAAGAACGCAGCTTGATTTGTTCAATGTTGCAGCATGACGCATAGAAGGAGCGCGCGCATGATCTCAACCCCATTCCTCGCGATCGCCTTTCCTGGCCCCGGCCCCGGCCCCGGGTCAATGACACTCCTTTTTTTTCATTTTAATCCAGCGGGCCCTTCTTGTCCCTCACCAAAAAGTAAAAACTCAGACTTCCAAATCTTATCGCATAAACGTGAAGACCTTGGTCCATATGTTTTCTTTCTCTTTTTCCTTTTAGAAAAAGTGGTGGAATGAGCAGGGAAGGGGGTCTGTCTATCTCTTTTGAAAACCATGTAGCCAACCCATGAACATGGACACAGTTGTTGAAGTGAGATTGATAATGTTGGAAGTGTGTCATCGCTTTTGGGGGCAGTGCAGTGCGGTAGCTTACAACAGTCGGCACCTTATGCATGATTTTCAGCCCAACCAAATTGTTGTGCTGTTCAATCCAACTCCAGACTCCCCTCTCTCGCTCCTTTTAACCACACACCACAACACCAGCAGCATCATGATTCAAATGACTAGTGCCATCATCCCGCCCCTGGACAAGAACACAACAATCACTGCTTCCCTCCACCAAACCTACATAATTATTTTGTTACCAACTCATCCATTCGGTAGAACCAGCTGCTTAGCTCGCAAAGCAAAGTGGTCAGTCCAACTTTGACTCCCCTCCTCCCTCCCTTGCTCTTCTTACCCCCTCTCTTTAGTTTGTAAACCTGCAGGTTTTCGCTGTTGAAAGTCGGCATAAAGGCAGGCAGGCAAGGCTGAAGCGTAGAAACTGGAACAAGGCAAAAAGCAAATGGAGAAAGAGGACATTCTTCGTACATGCCGGAGCAAAAACAACCCCCTACCTAAGTGCTTGGAATTTACGTATCCCTTTTCACATGCCAACCGGTCACTTCTTTTTTATCCCAATTGCCGGTAGCGTCTCCACATATCACAAGTCTTCGGTAAAAAAATGTTGAATGCACAGTAAAAGTATGATGACGATGCCACGAGGTAGTGGGGTCAGGGAAGCTGCACAGCTGTTGAATTTCATCTTTTCATTTCTGGGTGTGGGAAGACAAGAGGAAAGAACCAAAATTGGTAAAGCGGAGTGAATGAATGTGCCCTGCCGTCAGTGAATGCAGCTTTGTATGTGTGATATATAAAACTTCCATCCCGCAGTATATACGTACAAAGCTTTGTACTTTATCAGACACCAAGAGACCCAAATAGGTGCTTTTGTAGTTGTATGTATGTGTGCTTCTGTATCTGCCAATCTCTATGTATGTGGACAGGTTATATAAAGCAGCAGCAGGCAAGGGTTGGTGAGGTCCTGTTGTCTATAGGTAACACATAGGAAGGGGGAAATGTCAAAGGAAAAGATGGAGTTGGGGCAGGGTGAGGTGACTCCATCAAGATTCAGACGCGTTTGCGTTTTCTGTGGGAGTAGCCAGGGAAAGAAGTCTAGTTATCAAGAAGCTGCCATTGAGCTCGGCAGAGTCTTGGTATACCACTACCCTGCTCTGCTTCTCCTCTTTGTTGTTCTCCTATAACCTGTAAACTAACTTTTGCGAAGAAGGTATCAAGAAGAATTGACTTGGTTTATGGGGGAGGAAGCATAGGGCTAATGGGTCTGGTTTCGCAAGCTGTTCATGACGGTGGTCGCCATGTTATCGGGTGCGTAAGCTCCCTTCTCCTCATAGCTGCACTACAATCTACACCTCGGTATAGCTATTTGCTACGCCATGCTCGTAGTGAATGGGAAAATAATTTTATTGTCTTGTGCTCCCACGCAGGGTCATTCCGAGAACTCTCATGCCCCGAGAGGTATGGATTTTTCTAATCAACGATCGTAAATCACACACATTACGTGGGGTTGGAACCCCTCGATACTGCTTGTCCACAAGCTTTGGTTTGGTGTCCAAATCCAACATCGCCTACCTTTTTAGTTAGCTTTGGGGCTTCTTAATGGTTTCTTTCTGTTACGCATATGGCAAGCACCTCACTAGTGTTCCATGCCGTGGCTGGCTTTTTGGGTCTCTGATGTTTATCCATATCTTCTCCTCTCTCTATCACTTGGGTCCAGGGGCTGCTCTCTGTACTCGTTCATTTTTCGCGTATTCTTAGTTATATATATAGAATGGGGGTTGCGGGTGTCGTTTACTGTAGTTTAAGATACGGAAATTTAACTGCTTTCATGCAAGTACTGCATTTTCAAAGCTTAACAGCACTCAGCTTTAAACATCACTCCGCTTTCCGCTTTATTGTGTGCTTCGTCATTCGTTTTGCAGTTAACTGGTGTAACAGTAGGGGAGGTAAAACCTGTCGCAGATATGCACCAAAGAAAAGCTGAGATGGCTAAGCACTCAGATGCATTCATTGCCTTGCCAGGTTCGCCATATGCACCTCTCTGAAATCATTTGGTTTTAGGACACTGATTCGTATATTTCATGCAGGTGGTTATGGAACACTGGAGGAGTTGCTAGAAGTAATAGCTTGGGCGCAACTCGGAATCCATGAAAAACCGGCAAGTTGCTTACCGTTGGTATCAATTCAGAATCTAAAGGCGAGTGAGATCCAAACTCAATCCGTGTTGCAGGTGGGATTGCTCAATGTTGATGGATATTACAACTCCCTACTTTCATTCATCGACGAAGCTGTCGAGGAAGGGTTCATTAGCCAGAATGCTCGTCACATCATTGTGTCGGCTCCCACACCCAAAGAACTTGTCATGAAAATGGAGGTAGCAAACTAAGTTCAGAGATCAATGTTATTCCTAAGACAACCATTTAAATTCAGTGTTTACGTGAGGCAGGAATACGTGCCCCAGCATGAGCGAGTTGCCTCACAACTGAACTGGGAAAGTGGCCAGATCCCCTAGAAACACAGTGTCTCCATATGAAAGAGCAGGAGGAGTTGAAAAGGGGGCAGGCAAAATGATGAATGGATGGGTGTATAGTCAAGGGATGGATAGCTCCACTACACATGCTGCTGCTGCTGCTGCTGCTATCATTCATACCTTCATCCCAAACTTGTGTCTGTTTATTAATGTGTAACGTAGCTACTGATGATAAGATACGGTATGTAGTTTATTGTTATTTCCTCTGTTCTTCCCCGGCGCTTGTTCAACTTGAACCACTTACAGTAGAATAAAAGGTAAACTGAAAATTGAAAAAAAGAAGCAAGCTTTTGAATTCTAAATGCATGGGGTGGAGAAACCAGGAATGGTTTGGGACATGATGATGAATAAGACAGAGCAGCATGGTCCCGAACACAAGAACATATAGATAGTAGTTGTTTGGTGTCGTCAACAAATGCTGGTCCCCCAGGCATAAGCCATTGTTGTGGCTATATTGGGTCATCCATCCGCAGCTGTCATGAATGTAATCGCAGATAGAGAAAAAGCTGGGGACTTGAGTAACGATGGGGTGTCATCTGGTACCATACAGTAGGTGTGTTGAGTAGATGAGATGAGATGGGATGAGAAAACAAAAGGCTGTGCAGCCGGAAATGCATCGTCTGGGTGGGCCAATGGGCAAAGCAAGTGCTTTCATGGGCCGGGCTTCGAGGCCCATATCCAAATAGAGAGTATTTATTTAAGCCCATCATTTTCTTCCTGTGACTCGCCCCGCAGGCGCAGGCGCGGCGCAGTTAAGTAGATAACTGCTGGCCTGGCTGATACTATTATTGTGAATTGTGTGTTGGTCAGATGCTCCAAACCAAACCGAAGTCCGGTCACAGAAAAATACGGCAACGCCTTGCCCGACGGGTTCCCCTCATTGGTTGTTTTACCGGTCAACGACCGAACGAAGGGCATGGTGGGGCCCACTGAAACAGCTGGGGCCTGGGGTACCTCCATGTCCCCTCGGCTTTCCATTAAATAAATTTCCGCCACTATATTATTCTCTATCCTGAATTAAATGAAATCCCATAAAAAAAGAGAGAATGAAAATTCTCTACCCATTCCAGCCCAGCAGTGCTACTGCCTGTCTGTCTGTCTGTGACTGTGTTTCGCTCAGCTGCCCTTGGCTTCTGGGTCTCCCCCAGCCAATAGGAATAGGAATAGGAATAGGAATAGGAATGGGAACAGGAAGAAAATATGGAATGAACGGGAGGGGAAGAGGAAGGGATGGGGGGGCCCGGCTGCATGTGATGAGCTGTCCGGGGCGGCAGCAGACAAACACACACTGTGTGTGGTGGGGTGGGGTGCAGTGGGGCTACGACTCCACGCCCACGCCATTTATTAGTAAGTAGGTAGCTGATCTTGAAAACATACATGCAGTGCATCCTAAGATAAATTGTTATCAGACGCTTTCCTTTCCTTCCACCTGCGTCACTCAACCCATTTACCACGGATGGCTTGTCCCAGCACCTCGCCCTCTCTTCTTAATGTATAACCATACCAGTAAAAAAAACAACAACAACAACAACAACAATAGAGCTAATCACACATAACTGAGTGCCAACTACTCTGCGGAATCGATGTTAATAAATACACAGAGAAGAAGCAGAAGAGGAATCTCTCTGGTTTTGTTTTTGGCAACAGAATCTTCCTCGTCTTCAATAATTGCTTGTTTTCTATGTGGACAATGACGTTTGTATCGAAGCTAAGAACCCAGCGTTGCCCAAAACTTACCGGAGCCAGTAGTGCGTGCCGGCGTCCAGTAGTCAGAGAGCCAGCCAGCCAGCCTTTCCCTCTCTTTCTGACGGTTACCCACTAATGTAAGATTCCAGACCAATTCCTTTCTCAAGTCCTCATCACCACTCAGGAATCTTTTCTTCTTCAACTCCAGCCTTCGTCATAACTCACTAAACATGGTCTGGTCCCTTCCTTTTTCAAGAGTTTGGTTGCCTTCCACAAAAGAAGAGAAAAAACTCTTACTACGGTGGCAGTAGGTCAACACAAGGTAAAAAGTACATGGCACGCCACGAAATAGAGGAGGAGTTACCCGGGAAAAAAGGAGAGTGAACGCAGGCATTAATCAGTTGGAGTTGAAGGAAGAGATGGCAAGTTGGCGATTTGTTCCAGGGGAGCAAAATGCTGAAAGCAAAAGGACAGTTGTTGGTAGTTATGGTTGTTGGTTCCATCCCCATTAATCAATGCCATAACTGGTACATCCTTCTTTTACCCTCCAAATTGTCCTCCATCCTTCCTTCCTTTTACTTGCTCACTCCATCTCGCGCAAGTACCATCAATCCACCCATCTGCAATCCTGCTCGCCATGCTCGCGGTGGCGGTTGCCGTCACTCAACACAACACGCATGACAGACACACGGTGGCGCGCCCAAGTCAAAGCCAGGATAGACAGATAGATAGATGGCATGGCTAGGCCTCCCAAGCAACTGTGCACTTGCAATAAACAAGATGAATAAAAAATACCACAATAATTACGTCTAGACGTTTTCGCATCCCACCAAAGGCGCAGATGAGCAGCAGCGCAGCTGCACCCCAGTCAATAATTCCACGTATTTTAATCCCTACCATCCATATTTTATTCCCCTATTTTTATTTGTTTATCCCTCAATCTTTTTCCGTACTCGTAATTATATATATTCGCACAATATTTTAATTCTACTTGTGTCTCACATTGACCCAAACTTACCGCTCCGAGTTTTACTGTATGAGTTACCGTGGAAGAGAAAGTAGTCTGGTCAGGTGAAAAAGGGATACCAGAGGAGAGAGAACAACACCTCGTTTGCTGCTTGCTTTGCTTTGCTTGAGAGGAAAGAGAAGGCCCGGCTTGTTGAGGGACGGTTTCTTTGTTGTGGCCTGTGGCTGTGGCTGTGGCTGTGGGGAAGCGAAGGCACGTGTATGTCTTTCTCTCTCCCCTGTGTATATATCCGTCTAGGGCCTTTTTTTTCATGGGGACGTAACCTTGTTGGAGGGGGAGAGGGGGCGGGAAGGAGAGGAAGGCGCAGTTCTGTGCCTGGCTGGTTGGACGGGAATTAGTGTGTGAGAATCATCGCGTCCTCATCAATCTGTCTCTTCGTTGATTTCTACTGCCTCGGATTCTTGTTTGCTGTCGGTGCGTGTATTTCGTTGTTGTTTCTGTCGCCTACTTGTGTTTATACAGCGGAGAATCGAGTTTCGATTTTTGTAGGACGGAGATTTCATTTGTAGGCATTGTTAGCTATGTTTGTGAAGAGTGGGAGTGCGGGAGCTATGGGACGGCTGTTGTTAATCGGAGATCTAGGATATGAGATTTATGTTATAGCGCCGGAGTTTTGCCAAGACCGTTTCTGCGCTTGTTGAGTTGAGTTTTTTTTTTTTACTTCCTCCTGAAAAATCATTTCCCATGGAATCCAGAGAAGCATCATCTGGAACAGACAACTGCATAGACTCTCGATTGTGGTATGCTTGTGCCGGAAGCATGGTCCAAATGCCCTCCGTTAATTCAAGCGTGTTCTACTTTCCTCAGGGTCATTGTGAGCATGCACTGGGGAGTGTTGATTTCAGGAACAGTCCCAGGATTCCTGCGCGCATACCATGTAGGGTCTCTGGGATTAAGTTCATGGCAGATCGGGTGACAGATGAGGTTTTTGCGAAAATTAGGTTAGTTCCCGTTAGTGGAAGTGAGATGGGTCTTGACGATGAGAAGAGTTTGCGGACGAGTGCTTCTGAGAGTGGAGACAAACACACATCGTTTGCCAAGACCTTAACGCAGTCTGATGCCAACAATGGGGTGGATTCTCAGTTCCTAGGTTCTGCGCTGAGACAATCTTTCCCAGTCTTGACTATAATAATGATCCTCCTGTTCAGACGATTGTGGCAAAGGATGTCCATGGTGAGACATGGAAATTCAGGCATATCTACCGTGGGACGCCCAGACGGCATCTCTTGACAACGGGATGGAGTATTTTTGTGAACCACAAGAGCCTGGTTGCGGGTGACTCTGTTGTGTTCATGAGGGGTGAAAACTCTGACGTTTATCTTGGAATCAGACGAGCTAAGAAGGGGACTGGGGGCGGTTTAGAAACTCCAACATGGTGGAACTCAGCAAGTGGCAACTCTGGTACTACTCTTTGTCTAGATTTTTCACCTTTCAGTGGAGAAGGTGAAACTGAACTTGGTAGACATGGTTACACCACCGAAAATAGGATTAACAGAGGAAGAGTAAAAGCGGAAGATGTAGTACAAGCAGCAACTCTTGCTGCAAATGGACAACCATTTGATGTCATTTACTATCCCCGTGCTAACACTCCTGAATTCTGCGTGAAGGCATCTCAAGTAATTGCAGCCCTGCGAATACAATGGTCCCCTGGTATGCGGTTCAAAATGCCTTTCGAGACAGAGGACTCTTCGCGGATCAGCTGGTTCATGGGGACCATTTCTTCTGTTCAGGTCGCTGACCCTATTCAGTGGCCTGATTCACCTTGGAGGCTTCTACAGGTGAGCAATTTAGTTGCTAAATCTTTGCCGCTTTTGCTTCTGATAAGTGGAAAATTGAGGATCCATTCAACTGCCCTAGTCTAATGTTTTCATTTTTTTTTTCGCCGTGTAAGTTTGTTTTTTGGGCAATAGTCACATCACCCATATAGGATTTAACTATTTTTTAGAAGTCATTGGCCACACGGAACATAGTTATCATCAGCAAAAACGGTTCCTTCCTCTGTATTTGAGTTCTCTACATTATATCCGGACTCCATTTTGAAAGCATGTCATAAAGCCACCGCATTCTAGACAGGCACTCTCTCAGCTTCTTTTTCCCAGCAAAGAGTCTTAGATCTCTCATCATTGCAGGTAACCTGGGACGAGCCCGATCTCTTGCAAAACGTGAAACGGGTGAGCCCGTGGTTGGTAGAACTGGTACCAGACATTCCCTCGGGCCTCCTATCTTTCTCATCTCCCAGAAAAAGACTCAGATCACCACATCAAGACTTCCCTCTTGGTGGGAAAGTCCTCTTGCCTTCGTTTTCAAGCCATCCGGTTCTCCCGCCCAACAATATCTTTGGCTGTCTTCCTATCACCACTCCTGGTAGCATTCAGGGAGCCAGGCACGCTCAATATGGTTTCGCAACACCATATTTCCACTCATCTGAACAGCCCTCTGTTTGTTTCAGGCCTCTTATATCTTTTCCCTTGCCTTGCCAAGGCTCCAATCCTGTCATTCCGATTCCCGAAAGAGACGAGAACGTGTCGTGTCTTCTGAGCATAGGGAACTCGGCTCAGGAATCAATCAAGTCTGATAACTCAAAAGCAGCCCCAGCCCCAGCCCCGTTCGTGCTCTTTGGCAAGCCTATTCTTACTGATCACCAGATTTCACAGCTATGCTCAAATGACTCTGCTGCTGTTTCCCAGACCCGACTAAGCAATACGTGTAATGTTTCTGGATCTTGCTTTGACCTCATTCAGAACAAGGAACCTCCGCCCTCAGCCTCTCCCTCTTCCTCCCCCTTCCCGGCCTTGACGGCCTTTGCAAAGTCTTCTTGGAATCTGAAGACGTTGGCCGGACACTCGATCTTTCTTCAGTTGACTGCTACGCGGATGTGCGCTTAAGGCTTAAAGACTTGTTCGGCATTCAAGTCCCGGAAACACCAAATCTTATAATCTACAGGGATGCTGCAGGCACCGTTCGACAGCTGGGTGATGAACCCTTTTGGTGAGTCCCGGTTACATCCTAAATCTTCCATTTCTCTCTGATGACCATGCACTGTTTTTGCAGTACGTTCGTGAGATCTGCCCGGCGGTTAACTGTTCTTACTGATATGTCGACGAACTGCAGCGCAGGAGTATGATCGGGTTGATTTTGAAACCCAATTCATCCATATTCTTGATTGTTCTTTTATCAGATAGTGAAACTTGTGAACAGATACCAAGATTTTCAACTGGTCGTGTTTTTTCCTTTTGTTGGTAACACCAACCGCATCCAGAAATAGCAGCCAACAAAAAGAAATGGATCTCCTAAACCTACAGCAATCATCCTGGCTCTAATGAAGGGTGAAGAAGAAGCTCACTGCTTTCCGAACCTGAGCAAGCAGGCGAAAGCTAGAAACCTGCACAAGATGCCGCTGACGAGGAGCGAGATGAGATTGTAAGTCCAATGGTGAACATCGTATCCCATATCATTCAACGTCGCACAGCGCGTGATGAGCCACACTCCCGTGTATCTGAACCAGGGAAGAGCAACAACACACATGGTCACCACTTGCTGTGCTTGTGTTGTTGCGGGAAACACACGGGTTAACCCACCTCTCAGCATTGGCGATGAGGAAGGCTTCCAAAGCCCAGCTGGGGTAGCAGTAGCCACTGAATAGCCTTCCGAATTTGTCGTCCTTGCCCTGGTTTGCGATGAGCGTCAGCACGACGGGGAGGAGCACACACCACTGTGGAATATGGAGGGAGAGCATCACTGACATGATCCTTCCAAAGGGCGGAAACCAGTGTATGATTGATTACCTACCAGTTGTGCTTGACTTGGCTGGAAGAGGATGGCGAACACATAGGCGATCCCTGTCACGCAGTACGTCAGACACACCAGCACAACGTAGTTGTCGAGGAACGTCGATCTGGGGTTGCTGAAGGAGTAGAACATGGACAAGAAAACCATTGGTTTCACCAGGGTGTTGAAATGATCAACACTGTCTTTCGAAAGGAAATAAGCTAGGCTGCTCGCCCCGCTTTCTCTCTCTCTCTTATATTGTAATTTGTCGATGGTGAAGGATCTCAATGCCGAAATCTTGCACAGCAAAGCTGCGAAATGAAAATGGAAACAAGCATATTCAACAAAGAGCTGAGCTGAGCTGAGCAAGAAGGTGAGGCATAACACTGCCCTTCCGGATGCTCCACTTCACTTACAGACGGCAATCACCGTGTACATGTATCCGTAATAGCCGAAAGTGTCACCCTTGACTGTCGAAAGGGTCCCCAAACAGGCACCGGCAACAAGAAGGATAAGATAATCTGCTGCCTGCAGCTGACCTTCGCGTAGCCGTTGCTTCACAGTTCTTGAAATGGCAAGCCCACAGAAGAGTTGCACTAGGTAACCGGCACAAGCATGTTTGGAAAGGAGATAGACAAGAGGAATGCATACCTTCCTATGAAGTACCGATACTGCTTCATCACACCAGGAGTTCGGCGATTCGATAGATCCTGGTTCGTGAAGAAATTGTGCTGTGCGTGCTCTTGTTTATCCTTCAACTCATTTGAAGCAAAGGCTGGTTCTGGACCAGCTTGCGCGGTGTTGTTTCCTTTAGAGGCTGCTGCGATTTCATCACAGATTTGTAGCATATCTGAAGGCACAGTGTAGCCATTGTAGAGCATCCATCGGACTGGAAGCTGTTCCACCGTGAGGCCTGGAGCAGTTGGCTTCGTTATGCCCTCAAGTATATCAATAAAGTGGTCGGGTGGAGTAACCCTTTCCGGTACGTTGATTCCAAAGCTTGAGAAGTATTCTTCTACTTTCTTCACGGGTCCATGGTACACAGGAAGGCCGCCCTTTGCCAAAAGAACTAAATCATCGAACATCTTATATAAAGCATAGCTGTTGCAAGAAAAAGAAAACATGAGTCATGTAATGATTGAATCAGCTCTGGTTCCTATGTTATGTACCTAGGTTGATGGACAACCATGCAGACATTCACTCCTTCAAGAGACTCCCGTCTGAGAGCTCTGATGAGTAAGTTTGAAGAGGAACTATCTAAACCAGACGTGGGTTCATCCAAGATAAGCAATGAAGGTTCCATAACCATTTCTAGCCCTACATTTACACGTTTCCTCTGGCCACCGGAGATACCTCGCTTCTCTACTGTGCCAACAAGAGAATCTCTCACTCCCTGCAGTCCAAGGGATTCTATGACTCTTTCCACCACAAGAACCTTATCAGCCTTTGGCATGTCTTCAGAAAGTCTGAAAAAATGGGGCAGCAGAACGCAAAAACTTGTAACCGTCTATAAAACCAGGAAGTCTAAGTACAAGGATTATCTACCTGCACCGGGCACTGAACCGGAGGTTCTCTTCAACAGTTAAGTCACCGTGAACAATGTCATCTTGAGGGACAAAACCTACAATTTTTTTGTAACAATGGATGGGATCAGGCTTTCCATTTATGAGAATTGAACCCGATATATGGCATCCCCTTATCTTCCCGGTGACAGCAGAAAGAAATGTCGTCTTCCCTGCGCCTGATGGACCCATAACAGCAGTAACACGACCAGGAAGGATTTTCCCGGTCACACGCCTCATCAGATGCTTGTTCTTGTGTTTCAGAGTTATGGTGAGATCTTGGAATGCAACTTCAATTGTAGGCCTAGTCTTTGTATCTGTATCAACGGCCATTGAAATTACTCCTGAGAACGTCAAGTTTTGATTTTTATGCTCCATAGCCTTTTCTTTCTCCAGTTGGCCATACGCATACTTAAAAATTTGGCTTTTTGACTGCAACTGCTTTGCCTTCGGCATTTGCTTCTTGATATTTTTATCTCCGATTGTCATATCAAAGCCTCTGTGGTTGTCTGGATTTTCTTCAAGTGATTGTACCATCTCAGTGAGGTTTTTTGGTTCATTTTGCGGCATTGATGAAGGTGGCGCATCAACCGGTTTACGAGAAAATGTGCGTGAGAGCTGTTTTTGCAAGCCAGCAGCATGTTTTTTTGCTGCTTCTTTTGCAAATTTCCATCTTTGTCTTGCTTGTGCTGTTTCTCTTGCACTTTTAGCAGCTCTTTCTCTGGATCGAGCCAGTCTTTCATGGCGAGTTGTGATTACTTGATCAGAGCAATTGTAAAAAACAAACAGCACCAGGCTCACGGTACCCTGCAACGTATGAATGAGATGGGCATCAAATGCAAAAGCCATTTTTCCAAACAAGACAAGCTCAACTCAAAACTTCGGCTCACAATCAGCATAAATCCATATAAATGCATGTCTTGCTTATCCGTGTTCGGGTTGCATGAGCTCAGCTTAAAGCAAGCTGCAAGTTCAAGTCAAATCTCAGCTTAGTGTTAGCGTCACAAAACAATATAAAACGTTTCACAAGTACCAATTTGTTCAGTGGAACCCTGCCTACAGTAATGCCTGGATCACAACGAAAGAAAAAAAAAAGCATTAGAAACCGAAGATTGCGAGCAAACTCCCATGTTCAACAGCATATCATGGTTTTGCCATTGAAGAGCTTAGAAATGCTGAAGTGATGCATACCCCTTTCCACATTGAACCTTCTTCGTGGTTGTTGGGCAGTAGGATCCTGCACCACAAAATATTTCGTCGCTGCTAGTTACCCCGGCCCAAATGTCCGCTCCACCACAAGTATGATTCGGTTTACCAGCTGGTAATTGGTAACTGTACCTGTGGTTTCATTTTTGAAAAAAAGTTCTTTATCAGTCAATTTTGTTAATTGGTATTCATTGCTGAGTGGAAGGAGCTTACGGCTGGCATCTTCCGGTTACTTTGCTGAGCGTAGCACGTGGACAATATGAACCAAGAGGGCATGCTTTAGAACCAGAATTACACAGTCAGTACGCAGAGCTACTTCATGGCCTTGTTGTACAAAACCAAAGAGCTGAGCATACTTACGGATCATGCAGGTGAGACCACGGGGGCAGAAAAAACCGGCACAGCAAGGCTTACAATCTCGAATCCTAACTGGGAAATTCTCAGAGTTTTTCAGGTCAACCTGTTGATTTTGAGGAACAGTACAACCCCAACCAGGCTCACATCCTGGAACCCAAGATGTTAAATTACAATTTATGTTGGGTTTTAGGAATTGAGCATCAGCTGATTTTGTGCCCATAAAACTGGAAAAGTAGAACTTCATTTCTGCTGCTGTACATATTCTCTTTGTCACATCTGTTGAAATCCAGAAAACCAGTGCTCAGAACTAGCAACGCAAAATAAAGAAGAAAGATTTAACAGGAGACTGTGACTATGCAAGCTAGTGCACGTGATGGCCCTTAGGTCGCTCATTTTATAATAAAAAGGAACAATACCTTTCGTCTCCTGTACACAATTGCTCAAGAAATCCAAGTTGTTCTGGAACTTGAACGCTCCAATCAAATCGGCATCCCTGAAGATGTGAAAATATTTAGACAAAAGAATCATTAAGGCAAATCGTATATGAGGAGTCCACTGAACTCACACATCCCTGGTGCAAAATCCCAATGTATCTGTGATCTCAACGTGGAAAACCTGCGTGAGATTCAGGATTTGGTTGTATATCATCGAAGTAACGAGTGGCAGCACTTTCGGATTGCTAGAATCATCTTCATCCAGGCAAAAAATTTTCCAGGGAGAACCCAGAACCAGAACCAGGAGAAGCAGCTCCAGGCATTGGCTTCTGGAGACCCTGATTCTCTTCATATCAACCATGAGCATTCATTCAAACACAAGAAGTGGAGTCATCCAAGGATATCATTAACAGAGAGATAATCCTCTCCCTTTCTCCAAGGTCATTTTTTCAGGGAATGCAGCTCCCTCAATTTTAAGAGCTCTAGTGGAAAACGATTCGTGCAAGATACAAGCTTTGGCCGATTCTCTGACAAACAAGAACCAGAGGGGATGCCTGAAGGACAGGGGAATGGTTTGCGGGGCCGGGAAGGAGCTCCGGTGTTAGAAGGAAGAGTTGGAGGGGAGACAATCATGGCGAAATTTTCTGAACCCAAATATAGGTGCATGCTGCTTCCGCTGCATTCCTATTATAACGTAACCATTGTGATCGCCATCCGCTTGACTCCCTTCAGACAACTCAAATATGTAAATAAATCATCACAATTTCTTGAACCCTAATCGACCAATCACAAAATATCACCTCACACCCAACGGGTTACGTGGTTCCACTCAAATTCTCTCAAAGCCATAAGATTGAAAGAGACCCAGAAAAAAGACAACCCGTTTGCCAAAAATCTACTCCAACGTAGTAGATTGAGCTGCTCACAGCGCAATACAGAAAAAATTTCTTCTTTTTTCTAACAGGCAGGCGAAAAAATGAAATCGGCTGCCTTTTTGCTATGCTATCGGGAGAATCACAAGGGATACAAATACAGAAGTGAGCAGATGTAGTGAATATACAAAAATATGATATTGGAGTGACGGGTATACATTAAAAATTAAGCGACCGAGAAATGCCCGTTGCAGTTCAAGAAACTGCGTAAGACAACGGTATCTTTCGTCCACTAAAATGCGCCCCCAATCCGAAGACTGCCGTACTCTGACTTCTGCTGCCATTTCCGATCATCTTCTTCGATTTTTACCGGCTCTGTTGTCTTCTTGTTGATTGCGCATGAACCGCTATAAATCCCTTCTTCATTTTTTGTGCTCTCTCTCTCTCTTTTTCAACCCTCTCCCAGTACCTGGGCATTTGTTCTATGATTGGATGGTGAATCTCTAGCCTCGTTGGTGAAACAGGAATCGGATGTGGGTTTGGTTTCTTTGATCTACTTTTGAAGGGTGTGATCATTTGTATCCTACGCGCTGTGAATTTCTGCTTGCCTTGGATGTTCCTTGCTTCGGTGTACTTCAACCTTTTTTTTTTCTGGGTTCTCATGATCTATAGCTCTATAAACCATTCTCGGTTCCTAACACGTTCTGGGATTCGTTTATGTTGGAAAAGGTGACTTTTTCTGGGCCCCGTGACCCATTTATTCAAGTGTAGACTACAGAATGGAGTTTGGAAGCAAATTGATATGGCAGTGCTCTTCTTATTGTGCCAATATGGTGCTGATTCCAGCACCTACTCATGCCGAATGATTTAATACCCATTGCTTATCTTTTCCGTTGTTTGGTTTTTTTGAATCGTATTTTGACATTTTATGCGTATAACTGAACACCTATAGCTCATTGCTTAATTTCCATCCGCGAAGTGCGCTACTTTAGCAGATTTACAATTTTGGAACTTAGTTGGATGAATGCTGTATG
The DNA here is from genome assembly GCA_002189035.1 of Utricularia gibba. NCBI lineage: Eukaryota > Viridiplantae > Streptophyta > Magnoliopsida > Lamiales > Lentibulariaceae > Utricularia > Utricularia gibba. The sequence continues at coordinate 59,268 of CM007990.1, forward strand.
CAGGTTCTATAAACACTGACTGGGGGAAGCAAAATGCATGAGCCTGAATCAGATGCTCCTCATTTGGGATTCTTCAACATTGACAATATTTTCAGTAACAATTATTATGGGGACAGCTCTCAACATGACGTGAAAATTTGTCATGAACAATATGTCAAAGATGACCAATGCCCATCTGAGAGTTGTAACGTGGAAAATGATGAAATGTTTGCCCATGCTCTTCTTCAAGAAGAACTTTCCCGGCTATCTGTTGCACAATCGCCAGAGTTATCCTGGTCAGGGGAAGAATACTTGCGAAGTTCTTCTGCTGTCCCAGAATGGCACAATTCCTCTAATGACTACTATCTTGGTACACAAGATTGTTGAATGAAGTCTTGCTTAGGTGTATCTCGTAAGCTTGTCAATTAACTGTCAAATGATCAGGTCAGGAAAATGGCTTGCATGAGACTGATGATGCTGGATGTTTTTCTAGTTCTGGAAATAGATCAGGAGATGAGGATGATCACTCCTATACATTGGATATAACAGATGAGAGTGAACTCGACGGAGAGGTTGAAAAGAGATTGTATCAAATGATTCCTGTTCCTGTAAGTCCCATTCGGTGTTTCAAATTTTACAACATAAAACTTGAGTATGCTGTGATTTGTAACTTGTTATTCCGTGTGTGTTTTCTTGTTAGTTTAAATGCATGTTTGTTATGTCGAAAACCTCATATGAGTTTTGCGTGGTACAAACCTAATACAGCTTAGCTCAACTGAAGATTCTTAGTATTGACTTGCCTATTATGCATCTTTGATCATTGGTAAATTATGCAATGTTCCGGAAAGTTGTTTAAGTGATTGCCATGCACTCCGCTGCAGCATGTTCCCAGAATCAATGGAGATATACCTTCAGTTGATGAAGCTACGTCTGACTATCAAAGGCTAGTGGACAGGTTCTTATACCCATCTCACTTGCTAAGCTCAAATGTCGAATTAAAATGATTTTTTGTCATGCTCCTCTTGCTTTTGTGTGTGTGTAGCTACTATTTCTGATAGCTATAGGCACATAAACCCTTTGAAGATTCTTATCTCTTGTCAATTCTACTAGTCTCATGGATGTACATTATAATTTCTTTCCTCTACGTTGTTTGTAAATGTATACTTCAGATTGCAGCTGTACGACTTGATCGAGCACAAGGTTCAGGGAGACGGGAACTGCCAGGTTGGTAATAGTTACATTCAAGTTCCATCACCCTGCACCACGATGAATAGATGCTCAATCTTTCGCCTTGACGCAATATAAAAACCAAGAATAATCATCATGTTACTGCAGTTTCGTGCTTTGTCTGATCAATTTTACCGCACCCCTGAACACCACAAATCTGTAAGGCAGCAAGTAGTTCAGCAGGTGATTACAGTTACTAATTTCAATTTCACATATCCTTGGCTGCAGTGGTTCGTTCATGCCCGTTTTCCGTGTTTGTTGGTCATTTTCAGCTCAAATCACATCCTGAAATATACGAGGGGTACGTTCCCATGGAATACGCCGACTATATGAAAAAGATGTCCAAGTATGATGCCTCTCCACCTTGTTATTGCTCACCCCCTCCTGCATCATCATTGATCTTCAAACTCTGTGAGATAACCCTGTTGCTAATTAGGAACGGTGAGTGGGGAGATCATGTAACTCTGCAAGCTGCTGCTGACTGGGTACTGGTTTGCTATCTATCTGTACCACCCAAATTGCTGAGTGCTGAACCTCTTCTCCTTCTGCAGTATGGTGTGAGGATAGTGGTGGTAACTTCATTCAAAGACACCTGCTACATCGAGATTCTTCCCAAAGACCAAAAATCAAAAAGAGGTTACAATTTCGCCTACATCTCTTAACAAGTTGACGCTTGTTTGATCTGGTCTTGGATGATGCAGTAATTTACTTGAGTTTCTGGGCTGAGGTACATTACAACTCAATCTACCCTCAAGGAGGTGAAACTTTCTTTCCAGTTCATGCTGCTGCTTGTGAGAATGGCTTTTTTTATTTTTTATTTAATTTCTGGGGCCTTTTCATTCATCAGACGAACCTCCAAGCGACATCAAGAGGAAGAGAAGATGGTGGAGCTTCAGAAACAAGCAGTAGAACAAGAGGGGAGATTCGCTCTGGCTATGGACCTCTGGACTAAAGGGCAGCCATCATTCTCGTATGTATGGATGGGATCGGAGAAGGCTATTTGATCTAAAACTTGCTGAATTTATTCATGAATATATACTGAATAAAAAGAACAAAATAGGGGAGCATATGAGATAGATGGATGGTTAGCAGCTACGGCTCCCACCTCCGCTACCTTCTGCTACCATTTATTTCCCATCCACCTCTTCCTCTGCCGTCGCCGGCTGCAGCAGCAATGCGGTGAATGGAATTTGGCGGTACCCTAGGAACTCCGGGTGGACATGCGACGGAGGACTATGGTGGTGGCACAGGTCCAGACGACAACTCGGATCGGTGTGAGGCAATTCAAACGAGTTACCCCCAATCCCATGGATTGGAGTCACTGAATGAAGCGCAATCTGCATCAGGGGCATGGAGACCGGTGCGTGGACGGAGAGCACTGGACTGGAGGGCGGAAGCGTACTCGACGTAGATACTGCCTCCGACGGCAGGGAGCCGGTTCCGGTGGCCGCGATGATGGATTTCTCGGCGTGTTTCAGGAGCCATTCGATCGTCTCCCCGTCGGACCGGTGACCTAGCTCCCGAGTCAGTTGAAAGACGCGAGCGGCACAAAGCGCTGGCATCCGTACCCGACGTCCACGGCCGTTGACCTTGGTGTGGCGATCTTTGGTGGTGCTGGACTTGGTCCCCCTCGTCGTCTTCCGAGAAACGGCAAGCTTAGGTCTCGAGTTAGCGGGGCCCACATCGTGGCCGGAGGATGGTGGCGGAGGAACGTCGGGGCCGGCGATTTGAACAAAGATATCTGAGGAAGTCATTGTTTGACCAACGTTGAACGGGGTTGATTAGGGTTTGTAATTAGCAAGGAGTAGGACGTGTGCGTTTAGTTTAGTAGGGCCGGGCTGTGACGTGGGTTCCAGGGGCTTGGGGCCCACCACGGCCAGGGCCAATGTAATGATCCGATTCCTGCCATGCTATCGCGGTCCCACCAGACACAATCATGAGCCAGCAGTAATGACCTTAGCCCAACATCCTGAGCTGGTCCACCGGGCCCAACCATGTGTGAATCGTCGTCGGCCCAACTGGGCCCCCCCGCCACGCAGAAGAGAAGAGTCAGCGAACAACCAAGTTTTCGTGCGCGCCGTGCCCGTGTTCCAAGTTTCACACGCCGAGTCGTATTTTGGAGATGGTCTCCCTGATTTTTCATTTTCCACCGGCTGACTAATCATAGTGGGGTTTCCTCAATCATGGAGACCAACAGGAGGGGTTCTGTGGTGGTGGTGTTCAGATGAGGATGTTCCACTCGTGTGTTCGACGAAGCAAGAACATCCCTCGGAGTAAGTTCAACTCAAATGGTGCGTAGTTGCAAGATGGCTGAGTCAGAAAACAGCAGGGGGAGAGAGGCGCTTTGGTTCGTTTTGTCTTCTGGATTGTAACGAAATACACTTAACCGATTGTGTGTGTTTTGTTTGACCTCAGGCTTGATCGGGTGTTGTCCGGATCCAGACGGAGACAGAGACACGCAACCTAACCTAACCTACAAAAAAGTAAAGTAAACCCTGGGCTTTGTTAAAAGAAGACGCATCGATTACAGATAATGTTTTGTAAATGGGAGTGACGTCATGACGTGCGTCATGGAATACATCTCTGGGATGCCATGCCACCACGTTGCCAAGTATGGTGCATGCATCCTTCCACAGTCGAGTCCAAGGGCAAGAACGAGAAACCAATGAAGATGAAGATTTTCAAAGCACGCCGTCGCGGCATGAAATAATCCAGTGGCAGCGGGGGATCCCACCCCACATCCGCAGCCGCGCATGAAACGCGTGCGGTCGCCGCCTGTCCCATCGACGTTGCGGAAGCGACAACTTACGCCGTAGGGATTATTAGTTTAATGGCCTGGCCTCGTTAGTATCAATCCGACTTGGTTTCTTCTTGTCCCGGGACACGCAATTTTGAGAATATAATAAATAATAAAAGAGTCTTCTCTTTGTTGGTGGGCACCGGCAGTCATGGCCTGCATTCCCAACACAACCCCCGCTCGGTGAGAAATGTTTCACAATGCCCGCGTCTCGCCATGCCATGCCATCCATTGGCTGGTGGTATAATTATACATACATCCATGAGACAGCAGCCAGCCGGGGCGGGGCGAGGAGGGAGGGGCCGGGGCCGTCCAAAGCCAACCACCCGCCCCGTACAGAACTGTGCGTGCTGCCTTTTGTCAATCCAGGTATTGAAGCCAAGCAACAGACGATATGAAAAACAAGTCCGCGTATGATGGTTCTGTTCTCATTGGGATTACAATTACATTGCCCCCCTCAGTTTCTACCATACACATAAGTAGCAAAATAACCAGCACTGTCTTCTCTATTCCTCACATTATGTGACAACCGTTGGGGTTCTCGTCGCTAAACATCTGGGGGTCCAAGTTGTTGTTCATGTACGTCGCCGTGGGGGGTGGAGGAACCGGACCTCCATGCACTGCCACTGGGTAACCCATACCCGGGTTGAAGTAACCCGGATACTGCTCTTGGTTAAAGTAACCGTAGTTGGGTTGCTGCAAGTACGTTGGAGGGGGCGGCGGTGGTGCATACTGCATCGCGTGTGCGCTCGTGGTGTACATCGGAATAGCGTAGTGCATCACCGGACTGTAGCCTCCGAACTCCATTTTACTCACTTCCGCTTTTGCCCCGCTATCCCCGCCCTCTTTCTTCTCCTCCTTTTTCGCTCCGCCGCCGCCGCCCTCCTTCTTCTCCTCCTTTTTCTCCTCTTTCTTACTCTCCTTTTTCTCTCCGCCGTCACCGCCTTCTTTCTTGCTCTCCTTTTTCTCTCCACCGTTACCGCCTTCTTTCTTATCCTCTTTTTTCTCTTCACCTACTTTCTTCTCTGCCCCGCCGTCTTTCTTCGGTGGGGGAACAACCGTGACGCTTCTTTTAAGTTTCTCTTGTAAAAATGAGGTGAGGCCCTTGACATCCATCGTCCCCGTAACGGTGACCAGATCTTTTCCCAGATCAGCACTCACGGATGTCACACCTGTTTAGAGGCGACAGCCCATTAGTTTACCACTCATAAATTCCAAATTTCTCTGCACACTTTCCTCTAATTCTACGAATTGCTTTCCTAAAACATTACCATCAACGTTCTTCTTAATGGTGCGCTTGATCTTGTGAGCGCATCCTTGACAGTGAAGTTGAATCTTCAGGGTAACCGTAACCGGCTGAATAACAAGAAACAAACACCAGTGAGCAGATACTAAAACAAACCAGAGTAGTCAATCGATAACAAGTACCTCTTTGGGTTTTTCTGGTTTTTTCTCCTCAGCCTTCTTTTCAGAATTCTGCTCTGTTTTCTTATCATCCTTTTTGGGCTGCGGTGAAATCAGCTCCACCTTCTTTTTTGTCTTGGACTCAACATTCTCCCGGAGCAACGACGGGTCGACATTTCCGGTAACAATGAGCTTGTTAGCTGAAAAGTCAGCTTTCACATCTTCAACACCTGGGTCCAAACCCACGAAGAATGATTCAGTTGAAAATTTTCAGTTCCCGCGTTGAAACCACGTAATTCGAATACATCAATTGATTTCCAAGGAAATTCGAACGTTGAGAGCAAAATTTGAACCTTCAAATTTTCTAACTGCTCGCCGGACTTTCTTGGTGCAACCTTCGCAATGCAAATCAAGCTTCAAAACGACCTCGATTGGCGCATTCTCTTTCTTCTTCTCTCCGCCCGCGGCTTCCGTCGCCTTCTTCTGTTCCGCCTCCAGCTTCTCTTCAACTTTCTGCGAAGAGACCATTTGAGATAGAGCACCCGAGTTAAGGGTGAAAACGGTGGTAAACGGACAGTATTGGGCGGATATGAGATGAAGTTATGAATTTTCCTACCTCTCCCATCCCCAAAATACGAACTTTCCGTTGTGGGTAGACTAGACTTGAGAGACGAGATTAGAACTCACCCGGGTGGTGGTGGTGGTGGTGAGCGTGGTGAAGAGGGAAGAGATATATAGAAGGGATTGGATTTGAATGCCTGCCTGAGTTGATGAAGTCAGCGCTGTCGAGGGCCCAGGAACCGGAAGGTTCAGGTCAGGCCTCAGGGGAAGAGTCACCGCCGTAACGGGTGGGTCATTTATGTATCCATAGATGGATCTTTTGTAAGTGATGTTCGGAAGGGACCCTCAGGGTGTATTACAAAAGTGAGTAGTATATTTTATATCTTGAATTTGTGAGAGAGAAAGTGGGGATGATCATTTTGGTAAAAGACCAGACCAGAGGCTCAATTGGGGTTGGTATCTGGTAATTTTGCGTTTACACAAGAAAACTTGCAATTATTTTGCTGGGGGTGGGGTGCTGGTGCATCAATTAAATTGGGTTTGGCATACGTGGGAGCGCACGTAGAAATGACATGAATGAAGCGAAGCCATCGTGAGCGCTGATGGCAAACACGTAGGCCCCCCAGGGGAATTGACTTATCTGCCCAGCAAGCCTTACCAGCGAGGGGACTTTTCTGCCTTGCGTAGAGGGGCAGGGCAGGCTTAGCTCTCTAGAAGGTAGAAGATTTTTCCTGCTCCTCCCCCCCGAGAGAAAAGGTTCACCACTAGAGGCAGAGGGGTTAAAAATTCCAAGGCTAAAGCATTAGGGGAGCCAAGCACCCCCCCATTTTTCCCCTCCCAAAATTTGACTGACTGACGCCTACAACTTGGGAGCAGATCAGCAATATAATCCACCCCAACTCTACTTACGACGTGTGTATGGCAATCGCATCCCGAATGTACATGGTTTTGGGTTGGGTTGCTTCATAAACTGCCCTCCAAATTCCCTTCCAATCATGCCATGAGATAATTATGTTAATATGTCGGCGCGGGGAAGGAATGGCGGCCGGCTGCGGGACGCAGCACACTGACAGAGAAATGGGAATTCCGTCCGAGTCAAAACAGAGGGGCTGCCTGCAGAAATACACGAAACGAAATGCGTACTAGTCTAATAATAAATAATATTCAGGGGCGGGGGCGGAGTCGGAGGAGACTTTCCTCAGGAAACGCCTCCTCCAACTTGGAATTCAATAATAGCCGTAGCTTGTTGAAAAACAACACGAGCTTATTCAAATGGATCACCAGGTACCCGATTTAGAAATAAAAAAGGCAGTTAATTGCAATTATGAGGCCCATTAACCCACCCCACCTGGCACCTGCCCCTGCCCCTGCCCCTCCCTCCTCGTTTCGATTCCAATCCAATCCTCCTCCTCGGACCCAATTTCTTCTTCGCTACCGGTGTCTGTTGTACGGCAAGGCCGTATGCGGCAGCCCTACTGCCGGCCTTCATTAAATACTCTTAATGCGGCGGGGCGGGGTACCCAGTATTACGGATCACCCATGTTGGGCATTGACTTGCGGATCACCCTTCCCCTACTCAATCTAGGGTTGCCGGGTTTTCCAAAGGGACAAACAATCAAATCAAAGCTCGAATTTCAGTAACCTCGCAGCAACGAGGTTTTTTCTTTTTTTCCTGGCCAGTAGCCAGGTAGCCAGCCTCTCTCAGTTACTACTGTTTAGAGCCTATTTGGGTGTCTGCCGCGGTGATGGATATATGTGTTACCAGTTCAAGTGGATAAAGCTCCCATTTAATGTCCAGTGCTGGAGAGAATTGAATTCCGAGATCCGGCCTTTGTCTGATGTTACTCTTTAGCTTTCCTTCTGCAACTCGGCGGCAAGATTGAGGAATGATGATCAAAATGCTAGCTAGCTAGGTATGTTATAAAGATGTAAGCTAAAGAACAAATCGGTGATGAGGTCGTTGGTATCAGGAGATTTGCTCTAATGGTTTGTGGATGTCTTCATCGTCATGCGGCCACATGGACGCATGCACTCGCGGTTTGGAGGGAGCTATGCAGCAACCATGCTCCCATCTTGGGCATGCGAAAGCCTCTGTAACTGTATCATGCGCGCATATATGCCGTCAGGATGAGCCTTCAGAAGATGGGAATGCGAACCATGCTCTGCTATTTTTCCATCTTCTAGAACCGCGATAACGTCTGCGTTTCGGATGGTCGACAGTCGATGAGCCACGATGAGAATAGTTTTTCCTGCGCAGGTGTGCTCCAGTGCCTTTTGTATGCACTTCTCTGACTCTGCATCCAGGGCACTGGTGGCCTCGTCCAGCAGCATTATATCCGGTTTCCGCAAAAAGGCTCGAGCAATGGCGATCCGCTGCTTCTGTCCTCCCGAAAGCTGCGTCCCTCTTTCCCCGACAAATGTTTTGTACCCATCAGGCAATGAGGAAATGAACTCGTGGGCGTTTGCCAACTTTGCTGCCTCGATTATGTCGGCCTCTGAAGCTGATTCCCGGCCGTAGCTTATGTTTTCATGTATCGAGGTTGCGAATAAGCATGGTTCCTGAGGCACAACAGCTATGTGACTCCGTAACAGCTTCAGTTTATATTGCCTGATGTCCTTACCATCGATCAGGATTCGGCCTGATGAGGGCTCGTAGAATCTCTCCATCAGTGCAATAATTGTGCTCTTGCCACAGCCGCTGGATCCTACGAGAGCTAGAGTTTTTCCAGCTCGAGCTCGAAGATTCAAGTCACAAAAGATGGAGATATCAGGCCTGTTGGGATAGTAGAAATCTACATGCTTGAACTCCACTTCCCCTCTTAGGTGTTCTGGGGCAGGAGTCGCGTTTGGGTCATCGGGTTCGATCTCTGTCCTCCGATCAAGCAAGTCGAAAACTGAGCTCATCGCTCTACCGCCCTTGATGAAGTCGGGAGCCAGAGCCAAGGTCTCAGCAGCGCCATTTGCAGAGACCATGAGGACCATGAAAACTCTGATGGTCTTGGAAAAGTCTGAGATTCCATGCTTCACAAGCCACGAGGCATACCATAGACCAAGGGCGTAGGAGCCATAGAGCAGGAACTGTGCTATTCCGTAACCGCTTCCAGCTATCTGTCCCTTCCAGAAGCAGCGGCGGAGAGGCGATTCAAGACTGGAGGCGAAAAGGCAAGCAATCTTCGCCTCCGAGTTGAATGCAGCAACAGTTCGCACGTTGGCTACTGCTTCCGCTGCAAGCTGTGTTGCCTTGGCATGTGCAGATTCCAAGTCTCCAGAGAATCCAGTCATGAACATTTTCTGATGATACCACAGTTAGAAAATCAGAGTCGTTTTTCCTGCTGCCTTGATGCGTAAGTTTTTGAAGAAAACAAACCTGTAAAACAGTGGCAACTACTACGATTGGAAACACGGCAATCAGGATGAGGGAGAGGCGCCACTCCAACACGAATCCGACGGTGCAAGCAATGAGCAAAAGACTAGAATTCTGCATGATCACAGAGATTCTGTCCCCAATTGCTGATCGAACGTTGTTGGCATCAAGTGCCAGCCTTGCAGAAATCCTAGAGCTCTCGTTATCTTCTTGATCGAACCAAGCTATCTCGTTCTTCAACACTGCTTCCAGCATTTTCTCCCTGACTCGCTTTGTTAAGTTCTCTCCCACGATGTCCCAAAAAAAGTGCTGTGAAGTGTTGAAAATCAGCGCAGCTAATGAGACGCCGAAAAACAGGTAGCAGTACTTCCCAATCTCCCTTGCCATGACACCGTGGTTGGGGTTGTAGTAGACACTGAGAACTGCACTCAGCACATAGGCGAAGAATACGCTGAGAGAGCCACATATGATTGATCCCACAGAGCCAGCCAAAGCATAAGCCCACTCAGGAGAATTCATCTTTATAAGGCGTGAGAATGAGTTGGCTTGCATCTTGAATTGGAGCTTTCCAAGTCGGTGCTTCGGATATGCAGCATCCAAGGAGAAAGTGAATTCTGAATGGGAGAAGTCAGAGAATCTTCTTCCGCAAGAAGAGTTCCTAGTCATTATGGGTGAACTCACGGAGTTCCTAGCACTAGAGGGCCTGCACAATAGACATCTCAGAGATATTTCCAATGCTTACAACCAGTGTAAACATGCAGATGATTCCAAAAGTGTAGGAATACCTGGCACTGCTCTTCCTTGCGTTGACGAGAGCTGCCTCATGTGCTGCTTCTTGCATCTTTATTAGCTTGGCAAAGACACTATCTTCTCCCTTACAAATAAGCTCATCATGTGTTCCGATTTCCGACACGGTTCCTTGTTGCAGGACAGCCACACAGTCAGCCTTTTGAATAGTGGAGAGGCGGTGGGCGATCACAAGACTCGTCCTTTCTGTCATGAAACGATCAAGGGCTTCTTGTACAAGCTTCTCCGATTCAGAATCTAAAGCACTCGTGGCTTCATCCAAAAGAAGGATTGATGGATTCTTCAGCATTGCTCTGGCTATAGCTATTCTCTGCTTCTGCCCACCGGAAAGTTGCAGTCCCCTCTCCCCAACCTGAGCATTTCCCAAACTAGTTGGTTATGGTGTGTATCTTTCACCTAAAACTTGGTGCTTCTACTGTACTTAGCTGACTTTTGAAATTGAATTTGATGACTAAATCATTCCTAGACAGCATAAAGACACACAGATACCTCATGAATTCTTCTACAGATACAAGGGGACCTTACATCTTAAATGCTGAACCAAACACTTTACATTACATTGATCGTATTGATGGCTGCCCACTTCTAGATGATATATGTATACATTAAGTTTCCAAGGAATCACTCAACAACTGACAGAGCACCCTGGTTTTAAAATGCATTGACTGAGGGACTTCAAAGCTTCAATGATTTTAGCTGTGAAAATGCATTTCAATAAATGTAGTATCTGACTAACCTGCGTATCATAACCTTGAGGAAGTTTGGAAATGAATGTGTGAGCATTAGCTACTTTTGCAGCCTCTTCAATCTCATCCTCGCTCGCTTCTGGCCTGCCTAGCAATATGTTTTCTTTGATTGTGGTTGCGAAAAGCGCTGGCTCCTGGCTAACCAGTCCGATTTGCTGCCGTAGCCACCTCAACTTCAAAGACCTTATGTCGTGCCCATCCAGCAGAACTTGTCCTGAGAAGTCACAACTAACAGGGCTCAGGGCATAATTATGTGATCTGCTGCACTTGCTTCAGTCACTTCCTTACCCGAACTGGGATCATAGAATCTTTCGATTAGGGACACAACAGTGCTTTTCCCAGAGCCATTGCTTCCGACTAAAGCTATAGTCTTCCCAGCAGGAAGAGTGAGGGAGAAATTGTTAAGTACTTTTGTTTCTGGCCTTGAAGGATATGAAAAACAGACGTTTTTCAGCTCCAGTTTCACTGTCAGACCTTCCAACTCCAATCCAGTTTCATTGTTTCTGTCTACGGCGGGCCTGTGATCGATGATCTCGTAGAGTTTAGCAGCTGCAACTCTTGCCTTCGCCAAGGCCGCGAAACTTGGAGCAGACTGACCCAATGCCCTGTTTCACAGGCTTTCACTTGATCAAATACTACAAGGGTTGATGATTACAAGTTTCGCAAAAAGAGCTGTGGAACCAACTTACAGCCCACCGATCATGACTGCAAACATGGTAGCTATTGCGAGACCTCCATTAGTTAAATGGTGGCGAACCAGGACGCCTCCATACCAGAGAAGAAGGGAATAGCAGCAAAAAACAGTGAAATATGTTGCACCAAGTCCTAATCCTTTAGCAAAACCAATCTTGTATCCAATCCTTTGAGCTACTCTTAGCGCCGAAGAATACGATTCCAATGATCTAACCTCACCCACGAAGGCGAAAACAGTCCGGATTTGTGCAATTGTCTGTAATTTTGGTGACAGTTAAGAGCAGAATGAATGAAACACCCAAAAGCTAACAAGAATAAGGCCAAGTTTCCTTACTTGCTCTGCAACACTCCCAGCTTCAGACAAAGCTTCTTGGTTCTTGCCGGAAAGTTTCGACAAGGTAGCTGCGTGAATACCTCCAATAAAAGCAATGACTGGAACTACGGCGAGTGTGACCAAGGCCAGTTGCCATGCTGCAGTGAATCCCACAACGAATCCAGATACAAACGTTGCCATGTAGTGCAGCAAATTTCCCAACTGAAAAGAAACAGAGGGAATCCTGAAAACTGTCAGAAACAGCAAATGCTCTAAGCATTTGAACAGCTAAAGCTTCAGTTCATCTTCTTTGAGCTTCACCTTTTCACTAATGGCGTCTTGAACCATTAAGACTTCCGTGTTCATAGCAAAAACAACGTCTGATGTCCGAACCTCTGTATCAAAGTACTGAATATCCTGGTTCAAAGCAGATTCTAAGTACCTGATCCTCATTTTCGTTGATTGTCTTTCTCCAGTCCACATCCAAGATGATATCTCTGCAGGGAGAGCCATTTTAAAGAGGAAAATTTCCGAGTAATTATTGATGTTCATGTGATTAAAAAGAAAAAAGAAAATCACCTGCCCATGAAGATACCCAGATCGCAGCTCCCACAAAAAGAAAGTAATACGCATACTGCACTCAAAGAGAGAAGCAACTGTCAACTTGCTGATGGCCTCCAATAAAGAGAACCTGTTTTACTCCGCTTACCTTCAAAACGTCATGCATCATCTTATCAACATTGTCTGAGTTAGAACCAAAAGAATTCACAAGATCGGCAAAGAATCTGAGAAACAAAGGCAATGATGCTCCATGTATGATCGCACCAGCCGTCCCGATTGCCATCAGAACACAGTCAAGCCCATCTGCGAACCGGAAAAGCTCGCCGATCCCCACCGGCGGCGTTGGTCTGTCCTTCATCCCGTCAGTGGCGCTGGGAACCTCCTCCATCAGAAGCGGAAGCGCTATCAGAAACCCAATAAAACAAAAGCCCCTTTCAGAAGCTTCAAAAGATGAAGAAAATAGTTTCGGTTAATATGGTCGTGGAACTTAATAGGAATAGTAGATAAGGGGCAGTGTCTCAGTCCCTTAAAACTGAAGGAAAGAAACAGAGTCCCACAATTTGGTGACAGAAGAAGCTCTAGCAATAGACTATCTATCCATGAAGCTTCATTGCTATGCTATAAAGTCCTTTTTATCCCATCTAAAGGAAACAGTTGCCCACCGCATATTTCCTCTTTTCTTCACACCTGTAAGCAACCCCCCTTCTCCATGTCCCACATTCCCCGATGTTTACAGTGAAGACATTCCCTTTTTCACGCAAATTCTTGAGCCTCTGCACTGGCGGAGTTGGTCTGTTTAACTGAGGTAAAACTGTTGCGGTAGAAAACATGCACATCCCGACACAACATTGACGTATGATGGAACGGAAGAGTGAGGGAGGGCCTCAACAGTCAACATGACAATGGAAGAGAAATGTAGAAGCAAACGCAGGAGTTCTTCGACCCGACAAACGCCATTGTCTTCGCACATCGATGCGTTCCTACGATCTTCCGAACCACCCCACAGCAGCACCACCAACAACAACATCATTTCCTTCAGACCTAAAAAAGCTTCAATCTTTCCCGCGCCATCCTGTTCTTTAATCGATTTTACGATGGCTGCTTATGAGGTAGAGTATAAACAATGACAAAAACTGGATCTTTGCGAAACTATGTTCCCCATTTCCCCGATGGTGCAAGGATTTAGTCAAATTCTCATCAATGCTGAAATTTACATTTGTGGGTGTTGTTTCTTTCACACCCCTACCCACATTGAATGAAGTTTGCGAGTCCATGGGACCAGTAGGTGAGGGGGGTTTCTCTTTTTTTTCAACACGTTTGTGGGTGGTGCTGCTTCTGTAACATTTGACTTCCAATGCATGATGAACAACGATTTCTTCACATGTCAGGCTTCACATTTACCAATGTATACTATATCAACCCGAGAAACCAAACTCCTCCTAAAATAAGATGATTTCCTTACATATATTTCTTTTGCTGTTTGGTAGAACAAGACCGGATTTGTGTGAGCATTGCCTGAATCAATTCACTGTGCTGTGGTCCAGTCTAAGAAACCAGATGTACGGAAAATTATTGCTACTATTATTTTGTTCACGCACGCCTTGCCTTTACCTTGCCCTTTGCATCACACTGTTGCAGAATGCAATCACCGAGTCTGTGGTTTGGAATGATGCATCCTTTTGCCCCAACTCATTTAAGATTGTAAAGAATTAGATGGCGACATTTATTGCCCTATAGGCACTTGGTTTTACACCTCACGTAATGAGTAGTTCATCATAGAGAGAATGGCAATGGTGTGGTGCCCCCGCACCCCATAAGGACTTGGCCCGGCGGTGGCATAATAAGCCGGGCGCCCGCCAACCTGGAAATGAAAACAACGGATCTCATCGCAATTTACCATCACAAACTGAGCTTTTTTGAGAAGAGAAAAAACCGTTTCATACGTCTTTTGAAATAGTGATCCAACTACACTAAACTTGACGTATTGATGGACCATGGAATTATCTCCAGGTCCCCCGGTGAAGATATAATGAGTTTGAAGGGGGTGGCGTGGCGTGGCGTCGTCTTCTCGGTGATGCAGAAACCTTCATCATTCGATGCCTGGATCTGTCTGTCTTTATTGGCTCGCCCCCACCCTCCTCTACTAACGTTACAATGATGCCAAAAAACAAAGATGCATACATACATACAACTAAGCACAGCATCGATGACCTTCCTTCCTATGTTTTCACGTCGTTTAAGTCCCCCAATGATGGGTTTACGCTAAGTTGCTGCTAGTTGAGGATGCAATCATTGCGACCTGGATCCATCCTTGTCCCGTATGACTCGCTCATAACTTGGTGAAGCTGGCTGTTAAGTTGTATGCGGTAGAGAAACAACTCCATGTGCATTTGCACTGTGGACCAAAGGCGGCTTTAAAAGTCTGAAATCGTGACCAATGCGGAGGTAGAAATAGAAGCACTTGCCATGAAATGTGAACTCCAAGATGGGGTCCCAATTCGGAAATCCTTCATGTGAGCGAGCGAGCACTCACGGGGACGAAAGCTTGAATACAACTTACCTGCCAGCTTTCTGCTCCATCGTGCCTTTTGGGCGCTTTGGTCTACAAACAAGCCACATGATCATCCATCCAAATGGTCAACACTCACAGTGGTCCTTCCACGACTTTTCAGAACAACCGGAGCCCCTCTCTCTAAATCACACCAACACCGAAAAAGGTTTTAGCTATGCAGTCATTGCTGCGCCCGATGGGCACTAATGGGCTCTCGCTAAATGAGCCCATCGGAGGGCTCAAGCCCATAACTCCAACAAAAAGTCCAAGTCCATTAACAACTTAGATGGCTGCGAACGAGTGCTAGGCTTGTGTGATAAAATATGTTTGGTTGATAATATAAATAAATTTATGATAAAAAATAAGAAATAATTTTCTATATTATAAAAATTTCTAATTTTTAATTTAATAAGTAAAAACATGTTAAGAGTATTCATTTTGAATGGGTTGATTTTAATGAAGATAAGGGCCGGTGGGGGCTTGTTGTGACCACGTGGCGGATTTACGGTGGTACTTTCCAGTGAATTTGTATGGGAATCGTGTTTCGTTCTTCGCCGTTCCTGTTCGCAGGCTTCTTTCTATCTGAAGGATTTGTCGGAGGCAAGACAACCAGCTGGAGATCACTTGGGATAACTGGACTTCAGTTCTTCTGCGATGGCTGTACAGATAAATGCATCTGCAGTTGCTCTGCTCCCAAGTGCTTATGTTTCTCCATGTAATCATGCTTGTCGACGGCGTTTCCCGTTTACAGGGGCAGCCGGAATGCCAGAAAGGGCTTTTTTGAAGTCTACATTTTCGGTGAAGAGCAACCGGAATACCGAAAATTTGGGAAGGGTTGAAGAGGAGATTTATGGAGCAGTGGGTGAAGAACCCTCCGCCGTGACGTCTCTGTATTCTTTCTCCCCCGTTTCATTACTTCTTTTTGGTGCTCTGCCTGGAGGTAAATCATGGATTCCCAGCACTCGTCTTGATCCCCATCGATTGGCTTATCCCAAATTTTTATGCACTTAAAAAATCTTGCAAGTTTTCATGACTATCAGCTGGCACTTTGAGGACGATTTTCGGGCCATTCGTGGAGCTCGTCAAGTCCTGGGATCTCCCCGAGTGGCTGGTGCATTGGGGCCACCCCGGCAACATGGTGCATCACTTGTTTCTCCACGCAGTTTTGATAATCCGTGTTCCCTGCATTGCAACTTGCTTCTTCTGCAGGCCGTGGTGCTCTTTGCAATGGGAGGCTATGGAACTTATCTCGGTTTTCGTATACGTTTCTCCGATAACCCGGTGCGTAACAGTGATTATGTTGCTGTATGTTTCAACTTCAACAGAAGAAAAAGTTTGGTTGGTGGCGGTGTGTCGTAGGAGGAGAAGGCGATGGCAAGGGGTTTGCACCCGAAGCTGTTGGGAGGAATGTTCTTTTTCTTTGCCCTTGGAGCCACGGGAGGAATCACATCCCTTCTTACTTCCGATAAGCCTATCCTAGAAAGGTAGGCACATGCTGCTGTCGCAGTATCCTTCGCTATGTAAACTTCAGAGACCTTCAACATGCGGTGGAAGATAGATGTAACTGTAGGGACTGTTTATTGCAACGGCTCATTTATGACTGATTCTTTGTATCCTGTAGCCCTCATGCTGTTACTGGCTTCATCGGGCTGGCTCTTCTCACAATCCAGACTCTGTTGCCTGCATTCTTCCAGGTGCGCCTCGTTGACAACCAACGCTGCTGCTCTTCTTCTTTTGTCACCCAAATTGCATCAAAAGGATATATGTATATAATACTGCTGTAGATGAGCATCTCTTGTGCGGCAGGGCAATTCTGGGCTGAGAAATGTCCATGGAGTATTGGGGAGCGGAATCATGACTTTGTTCCTCCTCCACGCCCTTGTTGGACTCCAGCTGGGCTTAACTTACTAGGCGCCGCGTCACCATCTCATTCTCATGGTTTCGTCTTCTTTCGCATCTGTTCAAGACATGGAGGCTGTTTAGCCATCTTCGCAGATTCATTCACCCTGATTCCTATAAAGAGATTCACCCCCTAACTAAACGATTCAAAGTGTCACCTGAGATTCACAAAAACATGGTGTCTTGATCAACCAAACTCTAGTTACCCAGATTCCCACACGAACAAAGGAAGCCCCTGGCCTTCTGCTACTAGGCTCACCTATGCATCAACAGATCACCCAGATTATGTGGGGTTTAAAACTTGGCAGGCTGCAGACTTTCCAATGGGGGATACCTACCGATTTCGCTATCCCCCTGAAGCTGGTTCCGGTTTGTTGCAAATTTGCATCTTCTGATCAAGGAGGTAGTCGATCTGAACAAGATGGCATTGGGACTCCACCTGACACACACCATAAATTTCCAGAACCCTGGAAGGGCGACTCGCAAATCAGATTTGATCATTGAGCTCAAGAAAATTTTAGAGCCGTTGAGCATTAAATACCACCTTCCGCCTCGGGAAGTGCACGTCAGATATCTCGTAGCACCATGAAATTAGGGGAAAAAAAAGCTTCTCTTATGACTCTGAGCCTATTTTTTTCAAATTATGTATCAGCAGGTGATGTGCAAAACAAAATAAAAAATGGCCCAATCAACCATGTGTTGGAAGGGGGAAAAAAAAACCCACTATGACATATTTACCTGCTGTACTCAGTGTGTATGGAGCTTTGAAATCGTATCAAGTAGAAATCGTGTCTCTGTGGAAAAGTTCACCTTCTCTGCTTTGACAACTGTGACTTTCACTTTCTGCTCATCGCCATATAATTCCTCCTTGACCTTAAGCTTCATGACAAACTCGGTGAAAAGACAGTTTCTAATGATTTCACTAAATTTGCTATCTTCTTCTTCCTCGTATCTAAGCATGTACAACTCTTTGGCAGGGCGTCCTATAATCTCCTCACCAGTTTCTTGGAAAGCAGTTACCCATGTCAATCCTGTGTGATCCTGAACCTGTATCTGAAGAAGGTATCTGTAGTCACACTCCTCGAGTTCTTGATTACACCTATCACAGAGCCACTTTGAGTTGCCTGACTTCGTCACTTTCTTGTTGCATCGTTTGTCACCAATCATCAAAGGGCAAGCTGTGTAACAGAAGGTGTCTGTTTTAATGAACGATATGGTTGCCTTGACTATAATCCAATCCGCTCTCTCTGACCTCCCAAGGCCTTCATCCTTAATCTGTGCTAAGCTCTTACGTACCTCGTTATTGATTCCTCCAGGCATGATGTCTCTGGATATAGAATGACACGCAGCATCTTTTCCAACTTGGTGAAACCAATCCCTCAGGCTGCTAGCCTCGGGAAATTCAGGATTTATGAACAACTGAGTGGAGGATATGGCACTAATAGTCTTCCCACTGAAGTCATTAACCATTCCAGCTTTAACGGCTAGGATAGGAAAGCTTCCTGTTTCAATTATTTCTTGCAAAGTCGTGCCTTCTCTATTACAAAAGTCTCCCCATAATGTGAGCTCAACACTTCGCTCAGATTGGTCCTTCAAAATCAGAATTCTCCTCTGCGTTTCCAATCCATTTTTTCTCAGGACAGGAACAGATGGATTGACAGTTATCACAACACCAATTACATCCAGTATGGATTTACTTGCAGCATGTTCAATTTCTCCAATTGTTTTAAACGTAAACTGCTGCCTTGGAATTGAAGCATCTTCATCTGTACACGGCTCCACCAATGATGCGGCTTCCAAAAGAATCTCCCACTCATTCTTCAGGTGGTTAAAGTTCTTCTGAGAAGGTTTCAAGCTACCCTTTGAGATTACATACACTTTTCCGACTTCAATAACGCCATAAAAGCGGTCAACCACAGAATTGAAGCAGGTTGCCCTGATTTCCCCTCCATCTGAATCTAACAAATCAAAAGAGAATACTTTCCCATCACCTCTTGCATTGTTATAGCGACGTATATCTCCTTTTGCTGTAACTCTTGCCTTGATGGCCCAACGTCCTTGATAAGGATTCAAAGCAGCAATTGGGATGATACGCGCGGGAGCCTCATTCTTCATGATTGCTCCACGATTTTTATAATTTGGAGGTGGTTGATATGGCGGTTGAGCAGTCGCAGGGAAACCTTGGATGCCAGTTTCAGCATTTCGGGAACTTGCAGCTTTGCCATTGCTAAAATTTGTCTTCCCTGAACCTGGAGCCACAAAACTGTTCTTGCCAATATGAGGTGTGAACCCAGAGGCCGTAGCAGGCACTGGCTTCTGTGGCACTGCATCACATTCAACTAGCATATCTGGTTTCCCAATTATATCACAATCTTGAATTATTGTCTCCATGTTTAGCACCACAATAATCCTACAAGCACAAACATATCACCTAAGCCACTTAGAAACAAACTCCGAAAGAGATCAGTAAAATTGAACTCTATCCCTCAATCGAAAAGAAAAGTACACGGATTTCTCAAGAATTTCTCGCAGATTCAGTTATAGACATCCATATTAACCTGCTAACTCCTAAAATCGTACGTCCTAGACAGATTCTGACCGAGTCAAAATTGTAGAAATCGGAAGCAAAAGAAAAGATTGGCTTACTTGCGGTTCTGGACGGTGCTGCAAATGTAATCGATGAGCTGAATTACGGATCCCTTCCGGACGCTTCCAGTCTTGACACGATCATTGAGTTGCGTCGCAAGCATGGCATGCTGAGTGGCCACGGAATCCGAGAGGAGGAAGCGATAGCGTTCCTGCGTGGATCCTATGAGCTTGATGTCCACCACCTGGACAAGTGGCTTGGAGTTGACATCACCGGCGTTGATCGCCGGAATGGCGTTCGTCGTCAGTTTGATCGACATTTGTTCGTCGTCACCTGAATTGTCCCCGGGAGGCCTTGCTCAAGAAAACATATTTTAGTTTGCTACCGATGCGGCTCATTAATGATTTTCTATTTGGGTGGTGCCTCGGCCCATTAATTATTTTCTATTTTCGCGGTTGGCCCGGCCCAATTTCATTTCGTACGAGACGAGGGAATTATGTGTTAATCCTGATTTGCACCAAATAATTAATTAATGATTGAGAATGATTAGTTGAATCAATCAGTTAGGAGTCACTGGTTTATGACATCATGACATTGCTTTCTGAGGTTTGGGTGTTCAAGTGTCCTCCTCACCCACCCAAAACTTTGAATGTTCCATATTTCCTTGTCGGTGTCGAACCAAGTAGCAGCCAGCCATGTTGCTGACACGTAGCTCGACCGGGGATCGCGGGTTTCC
Source organism: Utricularia gibba (assembly GCA_002189035.1). Lineage (NCBI taxonomy): Eukaryota > Viridiplantae > Streptophyta > Magnoliopsida > Lamiales > Lentibulariaceae > Utricularia > Utricularia gibba. The sequence continues at coordinate 79,493 of CM007990.1, forward strand.
AGGCTAGTGAGGCCTCCACGCTCTAATCCGAAAGTAGCAGACAGGGAGAAGAAATTTGGTTGGAGAAGAAAAAAGCGAGTGAGGATAAATACAAAGAAATGTGTGTCGCCAAAGTGCTCGTTGTGCAAGAGCTTTCGGCGTCCCTGAAATTGAGATGCCACGTTGAGTGATGATTATCAGGGATCTTCGATGATTAGTGGGGCATGTGGGGAGGCAACCCTGAGACACATCAAATCATATACTGTAGCCTGCCACAACACATCCTTCTGTGGAAGATAATGCATTTTTTTTTAATAAACCCGTATGCGCATATGCTTATATGCATACCGACTTCACGCTCTAGACAATACATAATCTGAAAACGTTGTGCGAGATAGCCTTCGCTTGTTTTGTCTGTGTGGTGGGATCCCCAGCAATGCACCTGTCCTCCTATTCCTCTACTGTTTATTTATAGCCAGGGACATGACACTCAACCAGTTGGCAGTTTCGTGCTGAACGAACACTCATTCTTCATGGCTGCAACCCTTTTTGTTGCTACTTGTATGTTCATTGTTTTGTCAGCCGCTGCAGATCAGCCACCGTCGCCGGGCGTCTACCTCAGTGGCCGCTTCCCCTCACGCAGTTTTGACGGCGCGTTTAGGAACCTCTGGGGATCAAGTCATCAGAGAGTTGATAGTAATGGCCTCACTATCTGGCTCGACCGGACCTCAGGTTTCATTATGCGCATCCCTTCACCCATTACTCTCTCTAACTCTAGGAGTTCGGGGTGCCCTGAATATTTTCGTCTGGTGTCAAAACTAAACGACTTTGTTACTATAGGAAGCGGGTTCAAGTCGTTGCAGCCGTTTCAGTCCGGGTACTTCGGAGCATCCATCAAGCTCCAGTCGGGTTACACTGCCGGAGTCATCACAACTTTATATGTGAGATTCATGCAACCAAGATTCATTACCCTAACAAGTAACATACATTCCAGCTTAAAGGTACATTTTGTGTAGCTATCGAACAACCAAGATTACCCGGGAAACCATGACGAGATCGACATCGAGTTCCTGGGTACCACATTCGGAGAACCCTACACGCTTCAGACGAATATCTATGTACAAGGCAGCGGGGATGGAAGGCTGATCGGGAGAGAAATGAGATACCATCTCTGGTTCGATCCCACACAAGACTTCCATCGTTATTCCATTCTGTGGACTCCCAACGAAATCATGTAACCCTCTCTCCCTCTCTCTTTCGTTGCTGCATATAACATGCAGAAGAGTGTGTGTTAGGTAGAATTTCGTATTCCTCATGGCATGCTAGCTATATTTTCCAACATTTGGATTGCAATAGACGATCAAAGAGTGGTGCAGTGCAGTATAAGTATAACCTTCTCGCATTTTCATACTGTGGGATAAATGCATTCAGATTCTTCGTGGATGATGTGCCCATACGAAGTTACCCTAAGAAGATTAGTTCAACATTTCCTCAAAGGCCAATGTGGGTGTACGGATCCATATGGGATGCGTCCTCATGGGCCACCGACAACGGCAGATACAAGGCCGACTACCAGTACGAGCCATTCGTTGCCAACTTCAAGGATTTCAAGGTGAGTGGCTGCAGCAGCGGCAGTGTTGGAGGGGTATGCCGCCCCGATTCCGTGTCCCCGTCCCCCTCCGGCGGCCTTACGGGGCAGCAGAGGGCCGCAATGCAATGGGCCAGCCGGTATATGGTATATGATTATTGCAGGGACAATTCAAAGGACCATTCGCTGACGCCAGAATGTGGCTCGCGTTGATTTCTTCAATGTTGTGGTGCTGCTGCAAGTGTCGGCAAGCGACACTTTATCTGCTACCGGTTGATTCCCTATTTTGTGCTGCTTTTGTCAACCCCCTCTCCATACCTCTTTCACATGTACCTGCTTTATTCTGTACGAACGGTGTGAGCTCTTGTGCTTTTCCAACAGTGTCCTCCTTTCCCCAACATTTTTCACTTCAATGCATGGGGACCCATTCACGATTAATAATGGTATGAATATTTTATCACATTGCTACATTGGAAACCAGTCTATGCCGAGCACAACCCATGTAGACTCTTCCATGAACAAACAAGAAAACCTTCATCGTCATCTATATCACAACCTGAGTAGAGAACACTGCCAAGATATGCATTCAAGAAAAGGGAAATACAATACTCCTTTCTCCTGCTGCTGCTGCTGCTGCTGCTGATAAAGATCATGGAGAGTCGTCATGTTGGATGCTGGACGTCAGCATGGCTCATTATCCTCATGTTGGCAAGAAGAAGACGGCACGTTGGGATAGTAGGGCTGGGTTTCCCTTCCTTGCAGTGTCGATAGCTATCCAAATGACAATAGTACACCCAATAACTTATCCGACTGAAAAATCATATCAACTCAATGATATCCACATTATTTATTTATTCATTATTTGAAAAAGACACCAAATGTGCGGATTCTTTGCCGTGTGTCACACATGTATCATCAACAATTGGAGCACAACCTTACTTAGCCCACCTTCTCTTCTTTTTTTAATGGACAATGATGCTGCGTTATATACACGTCTGTCGATGTGGGCCCCATGGTCAGCCCAAAGGTCTAATTTGAGCCCAATACTGGGTAATCGTGTTGGCGGTTCGGCCCATTTGTAAGCTGTCCCCTCTTGGCTCCCTTTTTTCTGGCGTGTGCTTGCAGACGACAACTGCGATCGACCAGGTTCTTAGCCTCGGCTCCCCAATTTTCCTTGTGGTTCCGTTATCTTCGATTCGTGAGTGTTAAAAGGTAAGCCGCATCGTTTAATTCTGAAAAGGCGATTTCTCGTCGGCATGTCGGACATTCCTTTTAGTAGTTCGGAGACGCCATCGAAGTCGGCGGATTTCAAACCTGGAATTCGGGTAGTATGCCGAGTGTAAGTTCTCTCTACTTGATTCCATATGGTCTATGTGCCAATCGCTGTGGATTTATTGATTCAGGAACGAATAAATGCTCTTTATCGTGCTGCAGTTGTGAAAAGCAGTTTTCTCAATATACATGCCCGCGGTGCAACATACGGTATTGTTCTCTGCATTGCTACAAGGTGCGACCCATGTTTGCAGCTCCTCTTTTTTTTCGTTGGTCCAAGTTAGTCGCATATCGTGTGATATTTCAGCTTGATGATATTTGGGTGATGCTATGCAGTCACATAGTCTCCGTTGCACTGAATCTTTTATGAGAGAGAATGTTATGGGAGAGCTGCAACATATGCAACCTGACGAAGGAGGTAGACTCAGAATGATGGACATACTAAAACGGCTCCACGAGCAGGAGGAAACAGATAACTTTGATGAAGAGGGTATGATGATCATTACATTTCAATTAAGATTATCATTTACGTGTGTTTGTTATAAATGGATATTGTTTCTATTAATCTTATTCATTCCTATTTCAGAGTCATCAATTTCGGAGGAAATCATTCAGAAGCTCCTTTCAGGTGTGCCACATTTCAAGATTTGATCGTGTCTGGTTTTGGGATGATGTGTTTTAACTTCGGTTTTCATTACTCTTGCAGGTACCTTGATAAGCTTCGATGACTTGTCTATTGAAGAAAAGAAACGTTTCAACAGGGCTGTTGCCACTGGAGAACTAAGCAGGTTGATTGCACCTTGGGATCCTTGGTGGTTAAAGCCGTCAGCAAGACACATATCTCTTAGTGGGGATGGAACACAACTAGTCCAACCACTTGAGCTTAGTGGATCATCAGAAAATAATATCAAAAGTGATCAGTTGCATGAAATGCCTTTGGGGCCGGAAACACCATTACCATCAGTTGGGAAACTCACGTCCACAGCTCCTTCACCATTCTTGTCAATCCATCTCATCGACATCATCTATAGCTACTGCTTCACCCTTCGTCTCTACAATGGAGACTGGAAGGCAGATGCCTTGGAAGCATGCTCCGTTTTTTTGAGTATATCTTCACTGTTGGGCGAAGGTTCGCTGCCAGAGAGTGTGCAGGAAGCCTTGCTGAATTGCTTGGAGCACACATGTTCTCCGGCTTACAGGCAGATTGGTGGCTTACACTTGGGGTTAAGACTTGTGGATGACGCTATCCATATTCTTCATCTCGGAGGTGCTGCTTTGGTTTGTTTGCTCTGTGATCTGCAGAGAATGATTCAGACTGCAGAGAGGGAATTAAAGTTGGAGAGAAGACGTCAAACGAGGATGGTGGGATCCAGGAGTAAGCTCAAGTGTGCAGTTCGGAAAGTTTATTTCTTCACGTGTTGGGTTCATGAGCAGCCGTCCGATTTATGGCCTTCGTTAGCAGCCATTGTTAAGGCTGAGAAAGCTTCACTGTCAGAACACAGTAACAAGAATATCTTGGGATCGGCACACAAAACTTACACGAGAGGGAAGCCTATGATTACAGAGGTACAGCTGCTGTCGTCTTTCCCCATGTTCCATACATTTGTCGGCCATGAGATATCATGCATCGGTTTTTGCAATACAGGTGTAAGGCGCGGTTGGGCCAAGGGCCAAATTCATCAACTGATTTACAAATCCACCAGTTTCTTGCATTAACCTGTTGCGGTAAGGCGTAGTGAAACAATGATCATCTACATGACCGAGGGCAAACATTAGGCTACTGTTTCACGAGCAGCAGTCAAATATCTCCATTCGCTTCTGTTTCAGGATGTTCTTCTTTACAGCGGACCCTTCATCGGGAAGCGTAGGCACCTCCATTATCTATGTTCAGGAAAAATGTATTGAGCATTCGTTCAAGAAATTGTCTCTGTTCTGTAAAAGCGGCGTCCAATGCTGAGTAGAGAGAGACACATGGACTGCACGGAGAGAGTTAGTGGCGGTTGTTCCGGTTTACCGACACCTGCTGAACGTTATTCTTTTCTGAGCAGGTGTCATCCCTTCAACTAAAGCCCAGGCTTTGATCCTCGTAATTGGATGCGGATTACTTGGTAAGCTTTTTGCCTCTTTCGTTTGTTGGGTCTTCGGGCCCCCCCTTGTGAACCCCCCGCATGTACATTCAAGGTGAAATGACAGTAGAGCATGAAAGAATTATTTCGAGTGCTTCTTGTTCTAGCAATACAATAAAAGCAAGAGAATAAGCATTTCCCTCAACACGATCATTTTTATCATCCATGATCACCTGCATGCCCACAATAAGTAGCATTGGAAACAAGCAACAGGAGATGATTTCAGCTGTGAATGAGCTTACATTGACCGATGTAATAACCATTGTGAGCTAGTCTTCTAGTCCCTCACTCTGCTTCTGCATTTTTCTTTTGTGTGCCACGGTCTGATTTTTCCTCTGCAATAACACGTCCAGTCATCGGATTAACTGGCCTTGTATCTCGTGGGCCGCCCTTTCGTCCCATAGCTAACATGGGAGGCGGGGGAGTAATCCTGCTCGGAAGAGAAGGCGCTGAACAGGTTCTGAAGGTTGCGCACCAACAGAGAGCCAATATCTACATTTATATCATGTTAGAGACGAAACTAGAAGGCGGTGGTTATGCTAAGAGAGCCAAATTTCATGAGATACCCCCACCATCTCTCGTGACATTCATCCTCAAAACTATGAATGGGCGGTTCAAGCCATTCGCTTCAGTGAACAAACTATGAATGCGCATAGAAACTCGTCAAACTACTCCATTGAAAAGCCCAAAACACCAACACAATAAGCTACATACGCAAGATCTAGAAACTAGGAAACATAATCACATCATCACACAAGCTGTGTGTCAAAAACCACTTACTTTACCCTGTCAAAGTTGACACCCATTCTTTTGCCACCATCCTGACCTGCATGCCACATATGATAGAACAATCATAAAAAGGAAATGCCTTTTCAATTCAGGTTCTTGAAAGATCAATTAACTCTCTCTCACACACCAGGCAGAGGATTGTAGTATCCAAAACTTCCAAATGCTTGCCGTCTCTGGGGGAACGACTGTCCGCTGCCATGACTCGGTAGAACGGCTTATTTCGACATCCCAGTCTTGAAAGCCGCAAACGGACTACCATTTTCGCACTTCTTCCCTCCACCCGCACAATTCAGTGACTTCCCAAAACCCTGGTGGATTGGGGAAAAATCGAATGGCGAAACGACAGCGTATCGCCTTCAGCCACAAATATACGGGCGGAGCCCATTAGGCCCAATTACTCCAACCCGAAAAAGCCCCTTTTAATGTGGGCCCTTCATGTCTGTGATGATATATAAAATTTGTTTCTTAATTGGTTTTGGTTACCAAGTTATCGTTGCGAGGAAGAGCAATACGTTTTACATTGGAAAAGACACAGGATAGATAACACGAGTCGCTTGCTCGCTGCAAGGACAGGACGCCACCGTACACAGGATCGGAATGACACTCAAAGCTCCCCCATGGCGGCGCGTGGAAAGGGAAATTTGCCAAAGATACAAGTTGCCCTATGTGACATCACCTGCACCACCTTAACCCCTACCATCCATTCATCATTCAGCCTGCTGCTGCTGCTGCTGCTGCTGCTCCACGGAAGTTGCTGCCTCCATCCGAAGATGAAGCCGCTGCTCCCAGTTGGAGGGGGTGGTATGATCAAGTGCTGTTGGGGTTGGGATGCTTATATAGGCGACGGATGCTGAGAGGTCGTTATTGCAATGAAAGAAAAGAAGGGTTGGTTGTCATTCAACTTTTGAGTAATGGAAAAGTGTAAAGGGAAATGGGGTATCTTCCATGGGATATGCTATATGCGCATCCTCATAAATACAGTTACTCTGCACCTGGAGTGCACCCTTTTCTTTAACCGGGTTTGATTCCTCGGATCTATCCCCGATGCTGCTTTTCAAAATACTCTTAACTGCAAGATGCTTATTGGGGTAGTGAGTGCTTGTCCATTTGCATACAATTTATCATATCATGTCCATATCCTTCCTTTCTCCAAGGACTTGGAGTACCATGAAGAATGGAACTATATCTCTGAATTCTGGAGATAACCGGAACTAATGCAACTCATTTACAAGAAACAAACACTCGCAGCGTTACCTGCAAGCAGCAGCTGTAGCCAGATGTGATGCAGTTTGCCTGAGGGCTAGTTTCATGTATAAGCCCTGCAAAACATTGCGAGCCACAGCTTAAAAATGCTGAAAGCATTCCCAGCATCAAGAGTTCAGAACATATCGATAATGAAGCGAAACCAAACAAAAGCAAATAATGGAGGTGGAATGTGAGTGGAAAGACTGAAAATTACGTTGGTTGTGTGTATTGTTGCTCCGGTGGTCATGCCAATATTTTGATCGGGGACAAGTTCGAAATGGAGGTGCTGCAGCAGCACCGCGAGGGATACAATAGCTTCAAGTAATGCAAACTGATCACCCACGCACTTACGTGGCCCTCCACTGAAAGGGATGAACCTGCATATATAGGATGGGATCACCTGCGAAGGCTACGTAAGATAAAACACTGCCATTGAAATGGGAACCTACTTGAAGTCCGTGTTCGTTTCATTAGGAATGGGCGCGTCTAAATCAAATCTGTGGGGTATGAAATCTTCAGCTTGTTCCCATACCTTGAGAGAAATAGCCCAAATGGTGATTGCCCCATTGCTATGAGCTACAATGGACACCAACTCATGCAAAACAGGGAAATACCTGTGAAGAGTGATGAATGTTGTATACTGAGATCATGACATCTTGCCCAGCATTGATCTTATAGTTCCCTGGGAGAACATCAGCTACTTGAGCTCGTCTCAAAAGAACCTATACCAATGCATAAAGGATCGACTGGTGGATGAGTGGCTTTTGTAACAGCCCATTTTACTGATGACTTACAGGCGGATGAGGGTAAAGACGCATCGACTCCATTATACAGATTGTCAAGAACTTGAGATTCTTTGTGTCTTCGTATGTGGGAAGTCTGCCATGTAAAACTCTGTCAACTTCTTCTTGTGCCTTTCTCAATGAGGAAGGGTCCTGAGGAAAAGAATCTCCAATGACGCACTTCAAGTGAACATAAAAAAGAATGCAATGTTTTCCAAATGAAATTTTTCAATTTTAGCGTGCCTTCATTTTTTATCATAATACCTTTTACTTTACCTTGCTAAGCAAATAACATGTCCAGGTTAACACTGATCCAGTAGTTTCATGACCAGCTACCAACATTGATAAAAGGTCATTCCTCAACTGTGCACTTGAAACCTGAAAGAACGAAATTAGCCCATCAAGGTAAAGCAAATGCAGTAACCACAGACACCCGTAGTTGGGAATCCAAAAACCTAAATATGCATTTATTTTCTTGGTATAACGAGCTGTATGGTAGTTCTACGTCGCCAAAGCTGTCCTTGGTTTTTTAAACACTTCGACGCCATACCTCTTCTCTGCTAGCAAGCAGGAACCTGAGAATACTTGGGTCTGTTTCATTTACGTACTCCTCTTCACCTATCTGCTCCTCCTCACTTTCCACTATTTCTTTGCACTTCGCCACCAGCTCTTCTACAGTTTCCCTTATTAAAGTCACAGCCTTGTCGGCCTTAATTTGCCTAGGCAGTACTTTACGAAGAGCACTAATCTGAAGAACATCAAGCAGAAAAACCAAGCCATAACTCTCCAGCTGCAACTAAACTACACATTTACGCATTTAAAGGCTCAAGCAATGACCTGCCTTCCATAATGGCAGTAAATCTGTAGATCGTAATTCAGCCTCTTTCAAGGCAGTGTAAACTGCGTCAATAACCGGGCTGTTAGACGTAAGAGAATCAAAATTGTAGTTGAACAAAGCCAGACCAATAACATCAAGCGTAAGCTGAGAAAATTTTTCCTCCATGTTCACAGAAGAGCCATTAATGGCAGAGCTCTTCAGTTTCTCTACTAATTGTTCAGCGCATTTGCAAAAGACCCTTTCAACAATTACCGAGAGAAACTTTTTGTGAAGCGAAGGAACTACAGCCCGGCGCCTCGCCTGCAAAAACAGCGATTTCAACCATAGAGCAGAAAAAAAGATACCCAAAAAAGAACTGCAAGTACCATCCACAGAGAGCCCTCAGCAATGGCGAAACCAGAGCCAAACAAGAATTCGGAAACCTCAGATACCAGCCCCTTGGCATACTTGGTGCCATAGTTCCTCAACACATGTTTAGCAATGGATGGGTCGCTAACGATTACGAAATTCCGGAGCCCAGCAGGGAGACGGTAAATGGGGCCGTACTCGTTCATCCATTTGAACAGGGGCAGAAAGAGAGCACCCCCAAGAAGGGAAGACACATCCTCCAACTTGGGTATAGCGATAGGAATGATGGATTCATCACTGGAGCCGAATGAGGTGAACAAGTTTGGGCTAACCCTGGAGGAGGTAGGTTTGGTCGGCGGAGGATTCTGATCATTGGAAGAGTTCTTCACGGCAAATGCAGGTGGAACAGAGTAGCGGATCCCATAGTGCCGGTGAAGGCTTTGGAAGCGGTCAAAACACGGCGCGGAGGTGAGGATAGACAGTGAACACGACATCGGCACAAGATTGGGTTGCCGTCACCCAACGGCTCGCTAATCGCCACCGAAGTGTTGATGCTAAAGTAGGCAGTTTTCCTCTTTTTCCCTTTTTTTTTTTTCTCTCTTTCGTTTTTCTTTTATGTAAATAAAAACACGGGCCCTCATTCCAGTTTTTAACCTTCAATTGCTCGGCCCATAATAATCTTTCAGTCATGTCCGGCCTGTTTTCCACATTTGAGCCGATTGAAGATTGGTGTGACCCACGAAAACTTTTAGTGGAGGCCCAGAATGGGTTAACGGAATGCTTCTCCACCACCGAGTTGCGTGCGAGTCGTTTATTACGCGCTTGCTTGGCAAATACCGATCACCTTCCGAAATCCACCGGGATTTGGTTCTTGAAGGTCACGGGCGATCGAAATTTCGGAGCACCGTGTTTTTCTTGATTCGAGAGATAAATCGGAGTTTTAGGGCATTGCTCCAGACATGTTTAAAAATTTCTGGCAAGTACTCCTCTACTCTCGCTGTATCTCATTCTTATGGTTCTTTTTTTTTTTTTTATTGAGAGTAGTGCTTAGAGATGCTTGAACGTGAGTCATTGAGAAATTGGATTTTTTATGATTGGCGCCAAACTAGTCTATCGATCGGCTATGTAAATCACATCAATTATGCTTCTTTTTGGTATGTTGTGTGCCTGATTCGAATTCTGATTAGCTGTCTGAACTTCATATTATTGCATATCCTTTTTTTTTTTTTTGCCTGGATGAGTCAAGCCAGTTTTTAACTTCCACACGAAAACATCTTCCCGTAATGTGAATAAAGATTCTTCGCTCTCCAGGACACCTCAGGAGCAGCAAACTCAGCCCCGTCCACAAATGGTTACTGAATCATGGTATTCATCTTCCAGTGCAAGCTCTCCCAGTCCCTCGCATCCAACCACACCTAGTGGGAGTACATCCAGCAGCTTTAGAAGATCAATACATCCCGACCAAGCTAATACTTTTTCAAACGTTTCACCTGCAGAGGCAGCAGGAATCATTGCCATCTTGAAAGATAAAAGGTGGCTCACTCTTTTAATTTTTTTTAATATCCCCGCATAAAATTTCAGCAGCGCTAGCAGAACTACTGAATTCCAATAGTGGTAGAAGTTGTGTCAAAACGGATGTTTTGCCTTCTATACATGTTATCATTCTTGTGTATTCTTATAGTGTGGATGAGCTACGGAAGCTTCTGTCCGACAGAGATGCTTGTCGGAACCTTGTACATTCACTAGAGCACGTCAAGATGCAAAGCAAGGTATCACCACTGCTCCTTTTTATTAGCTTTCTCTGGGGAATCATACCATTATTCCTGAGTATGGAATTCCCAATGAGCAGGTCCGGGATGATCTTAGACACCAGACACTTCAGCTTGCCAGTAAGCTTTTTCATACATGCACACACACACTCACGCATGCACGCACTCAATTTATTTTACAAAGTAACCAGAGGCAACTGATATATGTAACCACAGGGGATAATCTGGAAAAAGAACCACGTATAATGGAGCTGAGGAATCAGGTAATTCATTATTCTGTGCTTGAAATAACATTTATTTTCATTATGATTGAACTGTAATGCCACTCCTTATGTTACTGCAGTGCAGGATAATACGAACCACAGAACTAGCTACTGCTCAAGAAAAGCTTCTTGATTTCGAGAGGAACAAAGATGAGATTTTGAAGTATTGCTCACCGTCGTCTCTTCTTCATAGACTTGAAGGTAATCTTTTCCTCACACAAAGCTGTGCAACCGATTTTGCTTGCCTTTCTTGGCCTTTTTACTTTTATGTAATTTCTCTAGCATTCCCTGCCAAGTTCCTACAACTATATGCATTCTTGTCCATCCAATTTAGATTAATTTTGCGGAAGTAGTATTTGAAATGTTTGATAGGAGTTATAGATGTTCTAGGTTTTACTTTCTTGGTTGTTTTGTGTGGAATTATTACACTAGCTTATAGCCTTTCCACAGCAACAGAGTATCGCTGATTAAGTTGACCCAAAATTATTTCAGATGGAATGAGTAAAACAGATGAGGAATCTGAAGCTCTTCACGCACAGCTTCTCAACAGAGAGATAGATCTTCCGACCTTTGTGCAAAAATATAAGAAGATGCGACATGCCTATCACAAGCAATACCTTACCCATGTTGCTGCCAAGACATCTGTACCCACCTGAGGTCCTTCTCTTTGTCATACTCGAGATGATTTTTCTGCTTTTGTAAAGGGGTTATCCTTTTAAATAGGAAGATGATCATCTATGCTCATAGGGTTCCGGGTATTCTTCAGCTTGTTTGAACCATTCGCGGTGTTGTTCGGACCAACCAGCAAACAACCCCTTTGTAAAAGCACCTCATTTTAATACTATCCGAAATAACGCATCACTCAGTAGCTTGTACCTGTATCCGAGAGAGCGTCTCCTACAAAAATGGCTGCCTTTACATAATTATTGCTGTGTCTGGATTCAGAGATTGCTGCTAGCCTGCTAGTGTAGGAATTCTCCTAGCATTTAGTAGCTTCAAATCCCTGATATACAACAAGCACTGCTATTGTTTCGGAAATAAATCAAACATTCTACAGATGAGATACTGTTGGTATGTCAGTTGTTACCAAAAACGTGAAATCTTGATGAAAAGCAAACCCGAGCTACAAATCATCTCCATTTATCCTGGAGCTCCTTCCTTTCGGACCAGATCCAAGTAACAAAAATTCCCACCACGAGGGCCACAATCGTGACCAGAAGCAAAGCATAGTTGAATTCTTCTGTAAGTGAATCATATGTTTTTGAAGGTGCAAGCCTGGCAAAAAAGAGATCAATGCCGAACGCAAAGACGAGTGTGGTGGACTCCAATTTAGCAGGGAAAGTGGCTATGTCTCTGAGGCCTTCCACCTTGACGGCATGAGTCACATAAGACTGCAACAAGAGAAACAACAGCTCATAACAAATTCCCAACTCGAGACAGCAACTTTCCTCATGGCACACAAAGATGATTCTCATAATGCTAGAACACACGTTATTGCATTAGATTCAATTAACAAAAGAGAATAATATTGTTACCTGCGGAATAATTGGTAAAAAATCCGTAAGTGGAATAATACCCTCCTCTTTCTCGGCCTGCGTGGGGTTGATTGTCCTCCGGGGATCGAAAAATCGCTTGTCAAGTGCTAAAACCTGTTATGAAAAATACACGGAATTAAACAAGCAAAGAGAAAAGAGATATGATAGCTTCTCAACATGAGGTGGGGGGGGGGGGGGAGGGAGGTTGTAGTTCCATGGCTGACCTGATCACCAATTGTGCCAACCAGAACTTGCCTAGAGGTTATGCCTTTATTTGTTTGCGTCACCACCATTGCTTTGACAGAATGTGTGAAGAAGTATGACTGAGACTTCATGAACAATTCAAGACGGGAGTATGCTGTGACTGGAGAAGTGAGATTATGTGCCCCCAGGACAAGCTTCAACACGTCTTTGGTTTCCTGCATACGGATGAGATTTTCATATCAGACCATATTCAAGTTAGTATCTGTGCATAGACACTTTGCAAAGAAAGTACCGCACGAGCTTGGTCATAGATTTCAATAACTGCCATCTCATAACGATGAGCTTTTAGGTTGAAGAAGTGATAGACAACCCAATTCTCGCTAAAGATCTTCAAAGAAAGAACAAAAATAAGTTGGCATCACCTTAATTTCAACCATTAAATTTTAACCAGGATGCAGCTTTTGATTCACTCCAAGAAGACAAAAAAAAAAAAAAAAAAAAAAACCTACAGCATGCACAGGGCCTTGCGATCCATGGTGAGTGACTCTGTGCAGTATGCGACCGGAAACAGTCTCAATCACATAAACAACCAGCAATGATGCATCTGGAGTAACAGAACCGATAGGCCCCTCAGCTTTCGGTGTAACAGTAGCCAAAAAGAGCAGATTTTTTGATATATGTTTGTACAACACATTGTGTTCTGAAGTAACCTTAGCTTGAGTATGAACTACCTGAGAAAACAGAAAGCAAACAGAATGAGCGTGGAGACAAACGAAATGATTGGAAGGCTAACTTACAAAAAAGATGAAAAGGAGAAAGAACCTCATCAGGGTTCCTGGTTGCTGTGGCAATGATCTTTTCTGTGTCTGGTGGCAAAACAATCGTCCATAGATTTCTTGCGTCAAAAATAAAATTATCTGGCGCCTCAACAAAAGTTTTTTTCAATCCATGCCCCTTAGGATACCCTCATCTCTGTTAATAGAATACCAATATATGCTTCCCGATTCCTGCTTAAGAATCCTGAGAGCCTCAACTGTTCTGGGATACAAGTGAGCTTGCTGGTTACCATCCAAAAGTAAATGCAGACGCTGTTCCAAAGAATCAGTAAAAGGAAGTGGAATAACTCGTGTAATGGAATGAACAGGCCCAATATGATCGAGCTCCTTTCCTTTGTATGCATCTACAATAGAAAGTACACCAGCAGAATCTAAACCATCCCCACATCTTCCAACAACAAGTATTGATGGATTCTCATCCAAAGCATGATGATGTGGATCCTGCCACTGATGCAAACCAAAAAATCTAGGAACTTCGCATGTTTTGGATCTCCATTGAGAATTAAGCAATAATGACCACACGATTCTTCCATCTCCAGTATGCAGAGCAAAAAGCTTTCCTGCCCGAGTAAGTACTATGAGGAGCTTCCTGAATCCATTGCGGTCACGAGTCATCTTAGTTTTCTCAGAGCTGCTCACCCTCATTTTATGAATTGCTGCCAAATCATCAGGTGTTGCTACCATTAGACTTCTTTTGACTTTCAGTATATGGCCCTTTCCAAAAGAAAAGAAAAAGAATCAAACACCACTGCATCGATATCAATCGACATTGAGATACAGAAGCATAAAGATCAATTTCTCAAGCTAAAACACAGAAGGTTTTCACTGCAGCATATTGTGCCAACTGGCTGCTGTAAATAATAAATGCAGAAATTCATGATGTAAATACGTAAACGAATGCACAAAATTCATTTTCAGACACACTGAAAATGAATTCATGAACAAGTAATTAACATATTTCCGGAGCCCCTTGAAACTTTATTTGCTGCACATTCTGGAGGACAGTATCTAGGCCCTTTTAGGATGGCTGCTACTATCATGAAGAAAAAATCACGGTAGCATTCAGGTGAAAACAGTAACATACAGATCAAAATCAATGATTGCAAGCTAGCTTGGTCAGATGAGTAAATACCTTCACTCGTTCGAGGATACCATGGTCCACTTTGGCCAATGCAACACCATCCTTTTCAATTGGCAACTCTGATGCTTTTACATCTATGATTGAAGCGAGACCATCTTCCCTACTCCAAACAATTTCACCTTGTTGTAACAATAATAAGGAGTGATCTTCCATGACAATAAGAACCCTGAAACCGTTTGACCTGTCCGTTCTCACATAACTATTAATGAAAACTTTCGCAACTTGCCCCTTTGATGATCCATTTGAATTTTATCCACCAACAAATTGGATGACCAGTCATTATTAGACTTCACAGTCAAGTGAATTTTATTATCCGCTTGATGTACCATGGCACAAGCATTTTCTCCTTCAGAAAGAGGAATAGAGTCACTGACAGCGCTTTCAAGACCACGCTTCTCCACAGCTTTCAACTCATGTTCATTTACAACCTTGAAAAAGGTGACAGACGTATCTGCCCTTAGAATAAACACCTCTGGAATCTTTGAGGGTAAAATGGTCCCATATCCTGAAAAGTCTGAGATGAACTCAGCAATGGGAGTCGGGTGAAAAGAAATTTGGCCATTTTTCAGAGAAATGACAACCAAATTTGTGCCAGAAGAATCCACTGCTACAGCTGCGCCATTGGAGACTAATAACAAATCCCCAGAAAATCCCCAGGGAAAGATATCTTCTCATAACCCAAGACCCCACCACTCTTGATATTCAGTTGATAGAGACCAACCCAGGATGAATTAATCAAACCAAGAGCATATAATGCATCACTACCATCTTCAGAAATAAGCTGATGCGCTTCAAACCTGAAATCATGAGAAAGAATTCAATAACTTTCAAAGATAAAAACTGTAAGATACTTAATTCACAATTATGAACAGACCCCTCTAGCGCTAAATCCTTTTTCCAGATGACTTCACCATCAGTACTTGCGACAGCATGAATATACCCATTCCCATAAACAAGCATCATGCTTTCCATGTCAACCTTCGAATTTTTCTGCATCACAGGACCAATATTTTTTACTTCCTGATAATGTTCACAAAAAAAAAGTACCGGCCAAAGAAAACATTTTAACGAATGTTTCATATGAAAGAAGAGCCTCAACAAATAAGAACAGTAAAATGCATTAAAACTGAAACCCATACGCTCGAAAACTATAAAATGGAAACCCGTGTGCTCGCACAATGCCCTTACTGGGATTATCAGTAACGATCTTGAAGACCTTGAGCCTTGAAGTCTGGACTCCCACATCATCTGCCCGTCAGGGAGGCCCCAAGCTCTGATAATGCTTCCATGTGATGACAAGGTAATAACATCTGCAAGAAGAGCACCAGAAACAATACGAGTTGACATTGATACAAAGATATCGCGAAAAACTCCAATAAGGTATTTATCATATATGACAGTGCGAAGATAACAAAAGATGAAGACATAGACGGTTACATTTTCCAAGAGCAATATCTAACTGATCGATGACGTCCTTGGGCCCCAAGACATGCCTCCAAACTGTACCGTGTTACAAAACATTGGACCAATCTCGATCAATCAAGGAGCAAAACTTCAGAACAGTGTAAGAGAGGAATAAAACTCACATATTTCTCCGTGGCGGAGATCAAGCGAGGCGACTACATTCTCCTCCGTCGAGACAATAACCCGTTTCCTCCCGGCTTTTTGGGTGTGAAAAATTGCGTTCTTCACCTTCCCAATATACTGCTGATGCCTCCATGTTTTGAAAAAAGAAGTCAGCACGAAATTGGTAAAACGTCAAGAAAGCATGGAATGGAACGTACCAGTCCGCGAGACCAGCTTGGTCTTCATAGAGAGAACAAGCCAGCCTTGAATTAGATATAATGAAGACAAGAAGCCAAATAGCCCTAATCGCCATCTTCAAGGCGACGGCGGGAGTACGCAAATCTGAGGTTCGGGCGATGCTTCTGGGCGGATCTCCAACAAAATAGTAGTAGCCAGTCGGGAAGGATGCAGTTAGTGGGCCGTGGTGGTGCTGCTGTGAAGGCCCAATAATCCGGTTAGGCCCATGTCACGTGAACCAAGTAAGTACTTGGAGGCCCATGTCACGTGAACCAAGTAAGTACTTGGAGGCCCATTCATTGCCGTGACTTAGGCGAGTCGGGTGGCGTTTACTAAAATAGTAAGCGCCCTGCGCCTCATGCCTCTTTTTCCTCACTGTCAAAGTGCCAATGCACACTATATTCGCTTTAGCCAGGCGCACTCGAAAATATGTACCTAAAACCAACTCCCTTTTGCCTTATTCTTTACCCCCAGAGTTTGTGTTGATTCCATTTATGACGACTCCAGCCCAGCCATAGCCATAGTCATTTATATGCTTCTAAACGCGGGTTAAAAATATAATAACGTGGTCAACATGTCATGTCAAAGGTTGAAGATGATGGTTTAAAAAATGTTGAAAGGCAGCTGTCTAAGGCAATTACATTTAAGTACAATTAATGGCCTAATGATACCCACTATTCCATCTTCTCAATTCCACAATATCGATACGTACGTGTGTTGTGTGCATGCGGCACGGCACGGCAGCAGCGCCATCTCATAGGTCAAGCCCCCCCTCCTCCTTCCTCTTCACTCGGGCTTGTGGGTTGTTACACACGCTGCACGCAACGCACATATCTTCTACGCAGAGGCGATTCTTTGAGTTACCCGAAAGCTAAATACAGGCAGACCATAAATGGGAAAGATGGATGGAACATAAAGCTATGCACGCTTCCAGGGATTCTGAGATGGAGAACGTGATCAACAAAGGAGTCTTTTCCAGTTCCAAAACGGTGAAGCTCTTGCTGCCGATGCTGCTTCTCTCAGTTCTGCTGCTCTCCAGATCATCATCTCGATGGATTCCCCTGGCGTCTCCCGGCACAAGGGCCACGCCTGAAGATGGGGCCGGGACAGACCCCCACCCGCTCCCTGCTTACAACGCCAGCCGCCCCTCTGCCGTTGAACTGGTGGTAAGAAAAAAGCACACTCTTTTCTGATACATGAAGAGACTGTCAGCATGTATCTGGTAATGAAATTACTTTACAACATTCCTCGCTTTTATTGCAGGAATCAACTACTCCAAGATTTCACCCTTTACATGTCGTTGAGGCCACCCTGCAGCATGCTCGTGCTTCCATAAAAAAGACCCAAAAGAACAACACGATCAAGGATCCCGACTACGAGCCCAAAGGCCCCATGTACCGGAATCCCTCTGCTTTCCACAGGTAGTTGAATTACCGTACGTATAGTATGATCGTCCTTGAAGTGCAATCTTTTAAGTTTCATTTGCTTGTGAACTATGGATTAGGAGTTATGTGGAGATGGAGAGGCACTTCAAGGTATTTGTATACGACGAAGGGGAGCATCCGATATTCCACGACGGCCCCTGCGGAGACATATACTCCATAGAAGGGAACTTCATCAACAGACTGGAAACTTCTGGATTCCGAACGACGAAGCCGGAGAAGGCCAGTGTTTTCTTTCTTCCATTCAGCGTCACACAGATCGTGCACTTCATCTTCGACTCGAATTCGTCGGATTATTGGGGCCCTATGAAGCAAACGGTGAAGGATTACGTTGACACTGTCGCTCGGAAGTACCCCTACTGGAACCGGAGCCTGGGATCGGATCATTTCATGCTCTCCTGCCACGACTGGGTATGTATGTATGCCTGCCTTTTCCAATCTCCAATTTTGGATGGATTGGTGTGGATGACGATGATAAATTGGTTGAAACAGGGGCCGGAGCTTTCAAAATCATTACCGGAGCTGTTCAACAATTCGATCCGTGCATTGTGCAATGCCAACACAACGGAAGGATTTTCTCCATCGAAAGACGTTTCGATTCCGGAGATTAACCTCCCGGAGGCAGGGTGTTGGATTCAACCGGCGGACCACCGCCGTCGAAAAGGTCGATTCTAGCCTTCTTCGCCGGCGGCGTACATGGACCAATCAGGCCGATTCTTCTAGAGAATTGGGAGAACAAGGATCAAGAGATTCAGGTTTACAAGTACCTCCCCAAAAACCTCTCTTACGCAGAAATGCTTAGGAAGAGCAAGTACTGCATTTGCCCTAGCGGTTACGAAGTGGCGAGCCCACGAATCGCGGAGGCGCTATACAGCGGCTGCGTTCCGGTGCTGATCAGCGATCACTACGTCCCCCCGTTCAACGACGTTCTAAACTGGAAGTCGTTTTCCGTGGAGGTTCCGGTGAGGGACATCCCAAACTTGAAGAAGATCCTGATGAATATCTCGCCGAGGCAGTACATCAAAATGCAGCGGCGGGGATCGGCGGTGCGACGCCACTTCGTAGTGAACTCGACCCCAAAGAGGTATGACGTTTTCCATATGATCCTGCACTCCATTTGGTTGCGGCGGCTGAATCTCCCTCCGGGATTAAAACGATGAATGGGCCGCGGCCCATCTCATCAGAAGCCCATATTTGAAAGATTTTTTTGGAAAACCAAATGGAGGGACACGTGTCAAGTTAAGCCTCGGCATTAATTACGTGTTTACAAGCTCACATGCCACATGTCGCAGCTCAGGCCTACTAATTGAATTTCTTAAACAATCTATTCCATTATTGACCCAATGAAGTCACAATAATGGGGGGATAGGCGCAACGTACACCTAAGGAGAAATCTGGAAAACCCAAAAGGAACAGTGGAAGTGAGCAGACTAACGATAATCCATGGAAAGTAACGTAAATTAAGAAGAAGAAGAAGAAGCGGTTTATGAACAGTAAAAAAAGAAAATTGTTCTAGAGGAGAGCAGGCCAATTGTATGGAGTCATCATCGCCGGGTTCGAGTAGTCATCCACATGCATCAAGTAGTTGCTGCTGTTGTTGTTGGTGCCGTTGCATTCCGAGATTTGGTGAACATTGCTGCCGTTGTTGGTAACCGGCGGTGCATCGGAGCTCAGAATCGACGTGCTCTCCACGGTCTCTTCGCCGGAAACACCCGGGGAAATCTGCTTCTTCCCTGTCTGATCCTTCAGCAGCGCTCTAAGCGCCATGACCTAACAGTTATGCACACACGTGCTCATTCTTTTATTCAACTCTAAACACCATGATCCATCAAACTAACATATGCACGTTTCATACCTCTTGCTGAAGCTTCTGTTTCTCTCTAGTAACAGCATCCAGCTCCTGCTTAAGCGCATCGTACAGGTTTTCGAGTTGTTTCGCCTTCCACCGGGCTCGTCGATTCTGGAACCAGACGGCGATCTGCCTCGGCTGCATCCCCAGCTCTTTAGCCAGCTTCATTTTCCTGTCGGGGTCGAGTTTGATCTCTTCTTGAAAGCTGTTTTCAAGGGACTCCAACTGCTCAGTGCTGAGGCGCTTCTTCTTCAAGTCCTGGCCATAAATGTTCATGCAACCGTTGCCTTTTCCAGTTAAACTTGGAAGCATCTGCGTTGCCGAGAGAGATGGCTGCTTCATCTCTAACCCTGACAATGAACAACAGCAACAACAAGTCGTGCGTGCTGCATTGAGCTATCTTCTAACACCCCTTCTTCGACTGAAACACATTGTTCACTAAATGGAGAGAGGTAAAAAGCTGATTCATTGGGAAATGGTTGCTGGTCTAGGTTATCTATCGTTGCTTTCAGAGTTTTTATTGCATCTAGACAATCAGACAAACTAACTGAACAAAGAAGAAGTGTAAGAAGGAGAAGAAGGCAAGGGTTGTGTAATCATTTCTGCCCTGATCTGACACCTTAATCAATACAAAAAAAGGAACAGCTTTTCATATCTTAACATGTGCTGCTTCTCATCACAGACTCGACATTAACTTCCTCTTAATGAAAGAAAGAAACAAGCAAACCCTTCTCCATTTCATCCGCTGAGAAACCCTAGTTTCAAAAAGATTTGAAAAGAACAAGCAAAAACAACATTGTGTTACCAGGGAACTGATGATCATAGGTGTAATTGTAGAGGAAACTGAAGGAACTCTCTGGCCTCATCCCGAAACCCGGCAGCCTGTAGCCCTCATTGTTCCAATCCATGCTCGCCATATCTTCCACAGAAAGCACAGGGAAAAAAGAAGCTGAAGAAGACGCTGCTTGCTTTCTTGAGAAACTCACAATCTACAACACTATCTACACCATTCACTATATATATAGGATGAGAAGACAAAGGACCACTAGAAAGAAGCTAGAGAGAGAGAAGGAGAGGTTAAATTTCGTCTTCCCTTTTGATGAAAATGATAAAAGAGTGAATGAATCCAATGATCCCATTTTACCTCCCAACTTTGGATGCAAGCAATAAATGGAGGGACCTGTGTGTTGCAGTGTGCGCTTAGAGAATTAGAGACATATAATAATAATAACCATAACTATAAAACTGGACATGGAAGATTGAAGCTTGTGTTGGTTGGGAAAGAGTTGAAATAGCAAGCAAAAGTCGCAATCCGGTCCCCCTTTTCCTCTCTGACAATGTGCCTCACGCCTCCCTCTCCTATATTCAATTCCTGTACCTGGGTTTCAATTTTTTTCTTTTCGTTCATAAACCCTCTTTTTATCCATTCATCACCCCACTTCACCAATTTCCCGCTGCAAGAACGGAACCCAAGGATACTCGGATATGAGAAAAGGGTGAAATTTGATATGACTTGTTAATAGTTGTGTTAATCTAGACCTTCTCAAGATGATTCCGCAGATGAAATAGTGTGAGCTCTCGGGTGTGAAGCATGAAAGTTACAAGAAATTGAGAGTCTGGGAGTTTGCTTGTTTTCTTTTCTTGTTTTAATGTGGAGCAGTTCAAAATGAGTGGTTTGCACCAGAAATCTCAGTGAACGACCCATTTCCACTGGTGCTCCATTTAAAGCAACCTGCAATCACACGGACTCCGGAGAGCGTCACTGTGATCTCCTCCCATCAGGTCATCCATATCCATGGATATATATATAGTTTGGCAACAAACAGTAGGTAATTCCTCCGAGTTAAAAATGAGGAAACCAGCTCAGTTACATGCGAAGGTATCCATGTCTCACTGATGCGAAGATACAGGCAGTGTATGAAAGCTGAAACCCCTGTTTTTTTCACTCTTCAGACACCACTGCTTCATCGCACGTTGTAATATAAAAAAAAGAAAAACTAGAAACGGGAACGACAACACATGATAATCAGTTGCTGAAAACCATGTTTTTAAACCTCCAACTCCCTGCCCGGAAATTCAGCACAGTACACGCTTCGTAACAGTGATGCAAAATAATTAAATTATCTGGTTTTACTGGTGAAGGACGGTGGCTATAAATGGCACAGCCCGTTCATCAAATAGCTACCTAGCCGCGTGTTTGGAAAGTGAGGTCATAAATTTGAGGTCGGCCAACATGCTATTACTCTCCTATCTTCTTCTCCATTTTTCTTTCTTTGCCTTTCTATTTTCATAGTGACACCATATCACCACACAGTATCTTTTTTCGCGTATATCGTTTATAAAGCTTGGTGTACGTGTTAATGCAATGCAGTGCTGCTACTGCATGCTTGCTTGCTTCTGGAACGTAGCACCCTCTTGAGATGAGCCCAGGGCATCAGTCGTCAAGGAGGAGAGAATTATTACTGGCCAGGAGAATCCGCCTGTGACCAAAATTGGATGAGTCCATAAATATGTTCATAAATAAGAGACGCGCACAAGGCCAATTTCGAAGTCTGCGCATTCCAATGCACGTCCAATAAACCGAATCATCTGAAAAAAAAAAAAAGCACTTCGAGAGATGCAGAAAGGCCTCGAAATGAGCTCATGGTGCAACTCTCTGTCGTAGTTCATGAGTTGGGACTCATCCAAGAAGCATTCTTTCGTTATGCGTACCAAAAAGAGTGAATAGACTAGAAGCTGTGCTGAGATGAATATATTTCGTCTTTATTTTAATCCAAAGACGCATCAAAAGTCAGGCGGCATCCAGTTTTGGGACTTTGGGTGCTGCAAGCTTGTGAACGAAACTAAGAGAACTCAGTCTTCGAGCTCGATGATCTTTACTACAGAAGCATCTCCCACTTTCTGGCAGACAACCACACGGTCATGGGACTTGATCACACCCGCAGCCTTTCCGTGGTCGAGTGCCACCTTGAGAACTGATTCGTTGGTTGCATTCGTCGACTCCGCCTGCGGCCCACAACCCCGGTAATAGAAAGTTCGAATAACATTGAATGAATGCAGTAAGAACAAACATCTTACAGGATGCCGAGGATCAGCAAGTAGTGGGAAAAGGCCTCTAATTATGAGCGACTGCCTTGCCTGGAATCAAGAAACACACATGATGATTCAGTAATTCACTCACAATGATCAACACAAAGGGGGGAAAAAGAGCACCTCAAAGGCACCAGTGAAGCTCCATTTCAGCTGATTCGACTTGAGACGGGGGATGACAACGGATATAACAGGCATCGTTGGCCTGTACTTTGCAATCAATCTGGATTTGAAGGAAATGGTTTATGGACATGAAGCACTAAAACAGTAGGAAATTTTTATGTGCGTAACATTTTACTCCAAGCTACCTAGCAGCCCTTCCGGATGAGGTAAAACATATTATAACAGAAGCTTTTACTTTGATGGCAGCACGGACCTACCAAGAAGTTAGTACATTAGTCATAAACAAGATGGATACGCAAAGACAGAATGGAGTGTACTTTTTTTTTTTCTTCCTGCTATCATTTTGAAAGGAAACTTACTGCAGAAGATGCGATGGCCTCCAAGTGAATCATGGGTTCACCAACAAATTTTACAGTCTTCCTGAAGAATTCATCTTGATCGAAAACCTTTTCAGACTATAAAAAACCCGTGTCAGTAAATAAATTGTGAAGACATAATATGAAAGAACAATGAAAAATTGAAAATTGAAGCATTAGAGCTGTTTTGTACTTCAGCACAAATTTTTCCAACGGTAGCAATAGTTTCTATAGGGTATAATCCTCGCAGTGTTTCGGCTCCAAGGAGAATCGCATCACATCCTGAAACATAACAGTTGAATGTAGACAGTCCATAGACAGTATGTAGAACAGTAATTCATATGTTCACTCCCCCTCTGTTCCACCAATAATTCAGTTGCAGTAAAGAAAAAAACATGGCATGTTCAAAGTTGACTTTAAAATCCAGGCCACTAATCTAGTTGTCCTGTCCTACCATGAATCCTTTTTTTTATCAAAAAATTCACGATGCTAAATTTACCATCCAAAACAGCATTGGCAACATCAGTAGCCTCTGCACGTGTAGGCCTGAGATTTTCGGTCATGCTATCAACAACACGAGTTACCACTGCTGGCTTTCCAGCCATGTTACATTTGTAGACGGCAGATTTCTGGAAATAAAAAACCTGCAAGAACAGAATAAGCATATCTAGTAACTGCTCTAAATAGAAAAGTAAAACTACATGACAATGTAAAAAATCAAGTGACAAATCATAGAAGTTTTTCTATGCTCCACTTTACAAGGGAGAAAAAGACAAAAAAATGGCAGTGGTGTAGCTTAAGTAACCTTCTCAGGAGGGAGATCAATCCCAAGGTTTCCACGAGATAAGATGATGCCGTTTGCCTCTTTAAGGATCTCATCGAAATGTTCTAGACCCTGAAGGCATGGGAGAATCAATCAAAAACGACTCAGTCATTCATCCACACAAGATATAATCATCTAAAGCGATAATAACAAAGGTTTCAAGTTCACCTCAACAGTTTCTATCTTAGCAAATATTTGAGTCTGGCTTAGATCACCATAGTTGGACAGAAACTTTCGAGCCTAGGAAGCATCAAGTATCTTAGGGAGTAGAATAGTAATAAAACCAAATTGAAGAAGCATATAAAATAGTAACATGTTTTTGTAGCTTACCTCACGAACATCCTCTGCACGGCGTGTATAAGATAATGACAAGAAGTCTATCTTGTTCTTAGCACCCCATGAGCTAATAACCTGTGTAGACTGACGTCTTAGCAGAAGAACTGAACACCATTAAGAATGAAGTGGGCCACAAGAACCAAGAATCCACTATATCATCCTTTGACATTAAAAAAAAGGAAAATAAAATGAAAGGAAAAACACTGCAACCGAAAAACATAACTTCATACAAACAGTGAAATTAAAAAAAATCTCATTTTTTCAAACCTGTCATGTATAAATCGAACATCAAAATTTTCGAATTCTCACCTCCTTATCCTTCTCAGATAGAGTGGGCAAATCAATGCGAATTTGAGAAGCATGCAAGGTGAACAAGGATCCAGACAATGTGGCTGAATTCTTGATCAAACATACTATATCATCACCATTTACTTCATTCACCTTGATGCAGAAACCGCAATTTCAATGAATAAAAACAGTAAAGACCGGCCTCAGGGCCACAAATAAACGAAAAATCTGTGTCCAGGTTATCAACCTCGAGCCAAACTGAAGTAGTCTCGCTTCCTGTGAACAGGTATTGGCCGACAAAAATAGTATCCCCCTGCTTCACAGCCTGCAGAATCAGAAGAGTAAGAGGTGTAGGATAGTTAGATTAACAGAATCATATGAAAAAATCACATTATAATAACTCATAGCTGAAAAAAATGCTGAAAAATGCAGAAGAAATATGAGTAATATGCAAGCAGCTCCACCTTAGCTAACCCCACAAAGTTGATTGGAAGTAGTTCGGATGACGCTTCCTGTCCTTGATCGGGTGTCAGAACGACTTTTTCATCTATCTTCAACGTTATTGCTTTTTCACTTTTATTGATCACTTGTAACTCAGGTCCGACAGTATCCAGCATGATCTAACCAGAATTATATAGATAAAACAAGGCAAAAATAAACCAATCAAAAACTGAATTCCCGAAACAGTTGCATATCAGCCTTAAATCCCTCAGTCAGCTTAACAAGTAAAACAAAGAAACACGTACGGCACAGAGTTTCCTAGAGCTCTTCACAGCAGCCCTCAAATTCTCTAGAGTCTCCTGATGATACTCGGCATCGCCCCACGAAAAATCAAATCTTGATACTGCCCACAACAACTAAACGATAAGTCGAATCTCTCATCAAACCAAGGCAGAATATTGACTCGATTACCAGACATCCCAGCTTTGAGACAAGCAGAAATAATCTCAACAGATCGAGAACGTGGACCCAACGTCCCAACAATCTTCGTCAATGCAGGAAAAAAACCCTGCAATCCCAAATCATATCCATATAATCCAGATCTAACACCCCAAATTCCAAATACGGGAAACAGTCACTCACCGATTTAGATGGTTCCAGAATGGAAGCCATCCGTATTGGCTCCTCGAGCAACAGATGATTCGAATGCATGTTTGGATGAAGCTTCTGGTCTGCAAAACTTGGAAAAGAAAATGGCAAGCAGGGAGAGGTTCGCTGATTGCTCCTTCCTTCAGCGTAGCGTGATCTTACAGTCAAGCACACCACAATCCACGGCCCACCATTGCTTCATTACTGTGCAATATTTTATTCAAAAAATATATATTCGACGTTTTTCTGTCGACAAGCTCAGAAGAAAACCACCATAGAAAAGAATTGGAGGAATAATAAGCGGCATATCCCTCGCCAAAGGTACACAGAAAAGAAAAAAAGCCAGAACTCGGTTTTTGAGAGGACCACCGGAAGTTAAGTGACATATCTAACCTCTAAATCATGTCTTTATTGGTGTGTGAATGCACTCATAAATTAATAAAATAAAAGTTTTATTGCAAGGTTTGACTTTTCTTGTATAGCACAAAAGTGATTGATCAGACAAAAAAAAGAAAAGAAAATGATCATTTTTTTCATGTTGTAATGCATTTTCGTGACAAAAACAATAAAACTATTAAAATACAAAGTTAAGACAAGGCTTCGATCTCCTGCGGCTGCACGTTTGGGTGAGCGTGACATAGAATCCCATGGGCGGCCTACCCCTACCCTCCTCTGCATCAGTATTCAATCATGCCATGCCGTGTTCACCAGTGCCAAATGACATCACCGTGATTAATTTATATTGCATAAATCATCATTTTTTCCGGATAATAAAAATTCATTTCTTATTTCAAAATTTAAAAACTAATAATGAATATGCTGTTTTTAATCGATCATCTAATAACGGCGTGAAAATCAACGGCTGGCATTGCCCGGATTCTTCCACAAATAGGTGGGTGAGTTGCGGTCCCTTCGCCTATTTCTAGAACCTCGCTGAGGCCGCCGTTCTCAGTTTCAACCCTCCGCTCTACAGATCTCGTTTTCTCCCTTTCTCTGTGCGTAATGGCTGCGATCAAATCCGTTCATGCGCGTCAGATCTTCGACAGCCGCGGCAATCCCACCGTCGAGGTGCGTTTTACGGAGCTTACTTTTGTTGGTTTTTTTTTTTTCTAGATCTGTTTTGAACCGTAGTGCAAGCAGCTTCGTTTTGTTCTGGTGTTGTTTTTTGTTTACATCGTAGGTATCGATTTGATCTTTTTTGTTTTATAAAAGTGTATGGTGCGTGTTGCCTAGATCGGATTCGTGCTAAATCATCCTTGGAAATATCTGTAGGTTGATGTGCATCTCTCCAACGGAATCTTTGCTAGGGCCGCTGTTCCCAGTGGTGCATCAACTGGTTAGATACACTGTTGACAGATTTTAGTTTTTTTCTTTTTTAACACGGAGTCGGTTTTGTCACGAAATTTGATTTTATGCACTTTCGATATGTTTTGTATTATAATTACGTTCAATGCTCCTGTCTTTAAAGGAATATACGAGGCTCTTGAATTGAGGGATGGGGGATCAGATTACCTTGGAAAGGGTGTATCTAAGGTGACTATTTATGTGGATGGTTTGCATAGCTCTCCGTTGGGATGGTAAATGAAATGGTGTTCACAGCTTCTTTTGCTCCATTACAGGCAGTTAATAACGTGAATACCATCATCGCACCTGCGCTCATTGGGAAGGTACGTAGTGACATTATTCTATCTCTTAATATTCAAGGGAGACACTGGTGTTTACTGAAATTCAAAACTTCACAGAATCCAACTGAACAAACCGCTATTGACAATTTTATGGTTCAAGAACTTGATGGAACCCAGAACGAATGGGGCTGGTGCAAAGAAAAGGTGTCAGCCATTACCTTTTATCTAATGCTTCTTTTACTGGTTTACAAATTTACCTGAATTTGTAATGGTGATACAGCTTGGTGCAAATGCCATCCTGGCCGTGTCTCTTGCAGTCTGCAAAGCTGGAGCTTCCGTTCTAAATATTCCTTTGTATAAGGTACTGTTTCAACCTACTGATTCTTGATTTCGGTAGATTTTTATGATAGAAAAATCTTCCATGCAAATTTTTTCCTGGAGCCTGAAGCATCAACCTCCAGCATCTCTAAGTATGTTAAGTAAAACACACTCTGTTGTAGCACATTGCCAACCTTGCTGGGAACAAGAAGCTGGTTCTCCCTGTGCCCGCTTTTAATGTGATCAATGGTGGATCACATGCGGGAAACAAACTTGCCATGCAAGAATTCATGATTCTTCCTGTTGGGGCTTCTTCGTTCAAGGAGGCCATGAAGATGGGCGTTGAAGTATATCACAATCTGAAGGTAATAACCTCATTTTACTCTATTTCCCGTCACTTATAGCTCAGGGAAAATAAGAAACGGAGCTGGATATAGATGTGTGCTTGTTCTTATATCCAACCTGTTGTGGCTTCAGTCTGTTATTAAGAAGAAATATGGTCAAGATGCGGTTAATGTTGGTGATGAGGGAGGTTTTGCTCCCAATATTCAGGTACTGTGGCAATAGGTTCTTATTACATGTGTAGCATGTGGCATCCTCAATTATTTATTTATTTTTTTCTTCAGGAAAACAAGGAAGGCCTGGAGCTGCTAAAGACGGCTATTGAAAAAGCAGGATACACCGGAAAAGTAAGGCTTAGGCATACGGGATTCTCTATTATTTCCTAATTTATGCACGCTAACAATATAAAACTGCATTGCTGTTGTTTTCAGGTTGTCATCGGTATGGATGTTGCTGCATCTGAATTTTATGGATCAGACAAGACGTATGATCTAAACTTCAAGGAAGAGGTATGCTACCATTTGACGATGTTGGATTGGACCTTGGACACCTATTGGACTTGCCATGAATGCTTTAATGACTCTTTTCCCAATATTCCAGAATAATGATGGAAAGCAAAAAATCTCGGGCAACCAGCTCAAGGACCTGTACAAGTCATTTGTTTCTGAGTACCCTATTGTGTCAATTGAGGACCCATTCGACCAGGATGACTGGGAACACTATGCCAAGCTAACTGAAGAAATCGGCACGGAGATACAAATTGTTGGTGATGATCTTCTTGTTACCAACCCCAAGGTAATAAACATTTAGATGGGTGTATGTATTCGCGTCGAGTTAGTGGAGTTGCACTCGTTTCAGAGTAAACAGTTTAAGGATGGTTTCATCCCGGCCGTTACATGTGTTTACAGAGGGTGAGCAAGGCAATCAAGGAAAAATCTTGCAATGCCCTCCTTCTCAAGGTTAACCAAATCGGGTCTGTGACTGAGAGTATTGAGGCAGTTAGGATGTCAAAGCATGCTGGTTGGGGCGTGATGGCCAGTCACCGCAGGTGAGAATGTTACGGATTTCCTCCCCAAGTTCACAAAAGCTGGGTCTTGCTATTTTTTCTTGCCTGCTAAATGAAAAATTCTTTTCCATGCAGTGGGGAAACGGAGGACACCTTCATTGCTGATCTCTCCGTTGGATTGGCCACTGTAATGCTTGTTCTCACACCTTGGTTTCCCTATATTCACAAGGGTTGCTCATACTCACCTCCGTGCCTGCTTAATTATTGCAGGGCCAGATTAAGACGGGGGCTCCATGCAGATCAGAGCGCCTTGCAAAGTACAACCAGGTATGTTGTTGTGGTGTTTAGGGGTGAGTTTTTATGACCTTGTGGACTGACTGGCGGACGGTTCCGTGCAGTTGTTGAGAATTGAGGAGGAGCTTGGTTCGGAAGCAGTGTATGCAGGAGCCAACTTCCGTAGCCCCGTCGAGCCGTATTAGGAGGAAGACCAGTCACTATCTGGTTCCCTTCCTGCCCCGCGGATTAATAAAAAAAGGATGTGTCCAGACCGCCTTTGCGTATGCGTCTGAATAATTTATGTATGCCGCTGCTGTACTTCTCCAAGTTTTGCAATGCCCTTTCAACGCAGCTTTATCAACCATTCTAAGGTGTTCAAGTTTTATTTTGGGGGTGCAATCCTATTAATTTCCAAGGGAAACATCATGCTCCTATATTTTCCCAAAAAAGAAAAAGGGCGTCAAAATAAGCCATTGAAAATCCAAGGATTCATCGAAGTACGACAAGGATAGGAACGAGGTGACATGACAAAATCATCCGTGACGAATGAAGTCATCAAGGACAAGCTGCTAACAAGCAAAACTCTGGAAAAATGTAACGAAGTCCGAGCCCTCCCAACTCTGGATTGTCAGCTGAACTCATGGTGATAACCAGCAAAACTCTCCTACGGAGAATGAGCGAGGCAGCGAGGCGCCATTACCATTTACTTCCAGCAGAATGCTTAGCCTTGTTGTGAGATTCAAGGGCTTTATCAGAGTTAAAGTTCCTGTGCCACACCAAATCAGCGTCGATATTGTTTCCAATACTGAATTCAAGTTCATAATCATGTTACAAACCTTTTGCAGCTATTGCAGGTGTGAGCGCCAGCAGATTTCTGTCCCACTTGATCCGGCTTTTCACCGGGTGCTTTTTTACCAGTTTGCTTTGCTGGATGAGGAGTGGCTACATGCACACCTGCTTTTTTGCTATCTGAAGGATACCACAAAGCTCGCCTGAGTTCTTAGTAGACGTAACACATTGAGAATGGATGCCGTAGATGACTCTACACAGGCCAAAGAAAAAACATTACCAGTTTTCTGAGGAGTGACCAGCTTTGCCTTCTTACCCTGAACAGGGGTTTTTGAAGCTGGTTCTGCAGCTCGCTTCTTGCTAGGCACCACCTTCTTTGGTGTCTCTTCATCACTTTCACTGGAGTCCTCGTCATCATTCTAAAAGTAAATGAGAATTAGCAATCTCAAAGTTTTCTGTACGCTCAAAACAAAACAGGTTTTTCCATTTAAGGAATA
The DNA here is from genome assembly GCA_002189035.1 of Utricularia gibba. NCBI lineage: Eukaryota > Viridiplantae > Streptophyta > Magnoliopsida > Lamiales > Lentibulariaceae > Utricularia > Utricularia gibba. The sequence goes on from CM007990.1 coordinate 110,260, forward strand.
CCATCATGAGCAGAACCACGAACACTATGTTTCATGCAATACCTCATCGTCATCATCGTCCTCTGACATTGAATCGCCATCACTAATCTCATCGCCCACCTTCGAGTTTCCACTTTTCTTGTCTTTGAGAGAATTCGCTTTTCCAGTTCCCAACGACTCCTGTGGCGTAGGTTTCAAAGCGGGTTTCCCTGAATGCAATTTATAATCTCAACTCAGCATGAATCATTTGAAAAGGCATTTATGTAACAGACATACCATTATCAGCAACAACGTTTGGTTTATCATCCTCGGAGTCTGAGTCAGATTCATCTGAAAGGAATAAAAGAAATAAACTAACAAGGCATGAAGGTAAAGTAACAGGACATAAAATGTAGGAAAACACGAAGTGGTATAATACCAGTGTCTCCTTCAGGGAACTCGGTGATCACGGAAGGGAACAGGGTGAAGGAAAATAAAAAACCTCAACATGACAAGAATGTGAATGTACAGAAACTAAAGAATTTCACGGCGCAAAGGATATTCATCATCAAGTATGTTGTCAGCTATGTAACCATAAAAGTACACGCTTCCACTCTTCCAGTTGTGAGAGATCTCGAAATCCCTGTCAAATACTAAGTCAAACTGTTGCTGCGGCAGTTTATCTGCGAACAGGGTTCCTAGGCCTAATTTCGATCCGTCAACATTAACAGACAGGTAGACCGATTCACCACTTTTCTCCTTCTTCACCTCACCAAGACACGCCTGAATATAAATAGCATAACAAGCTCTATTATATAACAAGCACTAATTTTAAACAACGTTACTTCATAAATAGTGATTTTTTTAACCTGGGAAAGATGCAAAACCCTTCCAAAACCTGGCGTCACCTTGAGAGGCTCTCCACTTTTCACCTCAACACCTGAAACAAAGAAAAAAAATGCTTAGAATGAATACATACCACAAGGCTGCCGCGCTCAGGAATTTATTCGAAATCAAGCAACACCGATAATGTGAAGAAAACACAAATGCTGATTAATGCAGGCGACTTGCAGATGAAGCTTAAAAATCGTATAAATCAGAAAACGCAATGAAAGACGATTCATGGCTACAGGATAAAACAAACAAAACAAAAAAGAGAGAGAAGCGAACCCCAGAACTCCATCGAAGCTGAGCACGATTGACAGTGAGCGAGCGGCGAGATGTAAGAAGGCGTGTAGGGCTTTAGGATTTATAGAAGTAAGGTTTTAGCGCCGATTACCTTGTTGGGCCTGATGACAATGCCAGCTTTTAATATCCATTTAAAGGTGTTAGGCCCAACAGCTGAAACAAATTTAGAAAAAGGGATGGGGAAACCTTGTTTGTTTTTAATGGTGGACCTGATTTGCCCCTACCGTACGCCGAGTCTAGGAGCCAGACTTGGTTGAGCCCGGGCCCGGGGCGGGGCAGGGCAGACCACCAGGAAAAGGTGGTCCAGGCATGCTTTAATTACTTTTTACCCTCCTAATCCCGCTGCATTTGCATTTGCATTTGCATTTGCATTTGCATTTGCATCTGCATTTGCATTTGCTTGCACACGGTGCCCCCATCTCATCCTCTGCGCTCCATTGAAACTAGTTGGCAATGGCAGGAGCGTGGCTGCTCGCTGCTCGCTGCTTTGGAGTGCGCGCAAGTGTCGTAGGATCGGGGCATCGACCCAGAGAATGTAGAGATCCAACTACAATCATTGCAGAAGACAAGGAAGCGTCATCATCATCCCTCCCAATCCCCATTCTGTGGTACTCGTTGCTGCCTTGGCAAGATTGATGATTGTGGCAAGGCACACTATCCGCAGCAGCGCTCTAAGGAACAAGGCATCGGCAGAGCAGTGAGCAGTCCCACCATCGCAAATGGGAAATGGTGCACTGCGCTGCGCTGCGCCCCTCTTTCCTCTCTCCCGTCGTCGTCCTGGATTTGGTGTGAGCGGAGACATCCCCCGACACATTCTGTAACAAAATCCTGAGCCCTTTATACGCAACATCACATCCTGTTCGAGTAATGCTCAAGTCAAGGGCCCCCTCACTCCCGATTCCTGCACTGTGGAGTGTGCTGCTGCTGTGTCTCGCGCACATACATAACTTAGCTCCCTCGTAATACATTTAATACATAAGTGCTACCACACGGCGTTGTAACGGGGCAAATCTATCATCTCTTCTTGAGTCATCACCACAGGCACAGGCACAGGACGGCGGTAAGTAGCGTCACAAAGCAAAAAGTAAAGGCAAGAATAACGGAATCGGGTCAAACATCACAAGGTAACTGCTTCGGTGCACTACACTAACGGCCTCCCCTGAATCCTTAAATGCATGTATTCATGAGTCGTGATTTTCTGTTAGAACCAACTCGCAGTCGCTGCTCCCCTCTTCTTCTTCCGCCTCCCCGTTTTCGCTTTCGGTTACAAACCAGGGAAACGCCGAGGCTTCCGACATGTTTCGCCGATGAAGCCAAACATCGATAGCGAGCAAACCGCAAATCTCATCTACCCTTTGTCCATCTTCTCTTCCTCGCTCTGTTTCTGACCTCGATTCCGCAATGAAGAGCGTCGCCGTGTGTTACAGCGAACACGCGATCAAGATCTCCGACGCCTACTGTTCGGGCCCATCGAATATCATCTACAGCTCTTCGAGGTTACCCAATTCCGTATGCGACGTCGTTACGTCGCTTTACACGGTGAAACTCTCCACCGGGGACCGGTTCCTCGTCGGATTCACATGGAAGGAAGGGATGAAACCCGGGTTTTCCATTGGAATCTGCGATTACTCTTTCCCCTTGTCCGATTTCTGCAAAAATTACAGAATCGCTGGAAGTCACGCGGCGCCAAGATCTTCGAGTTCGGTCGCTGGAGATTTGAGGTGATATGGGATCTTTCTCGCGCAGAGTACGACTCCTCTGGGCCCGAACCAGTGTCGCGATTCTACATAATTATTCTAGTGAACTCGGAACGGAGATTGATTATCGGAGACGATGCCAATGGACCAGAACTGAAGAAGCAGAGCAGTTTTGATATGGGATTTTCCTTGATTTCTAAAAGCAAGCATTTTTCCGGGAACTCCGTGTACTCAACGATGGCGAGGTTTTGCCACACCGGATCTGTTCACGAGATCGTGATCAAATGCGGGGACGATGCCGGCGGCGTGACCAGCCAGCACCGCCCTGCTCTGTCCGTGTTCATAGATAAGAAGTGCGTGATTCAAGTGAAACGACTAAAATGGAATTTCAGAGGGAACCAAACGGTTTTCATCGACGGGTTCGTTGTGGATTTGATGTGGGATGTTCATGACTTGTTCTTCAACCCCACGGGAGGCTGCGGAGGAGTATTTTTGTTCAGGACAAGGAGCGGGTCCGACAGTAGGTTGTGGTTGGAGGAGAGTAACAAGAACTCCGGTCGACCGGAGTTTTCTCTGCTGATTTCCGTTAGCAAGAATCATCCCGGCTGACTGGATCATGTCCATAAAGGAAGCCACGTGCCTCCTCTCCAGTGCCAAATTTCGAACGGCGGTTGCTTGTGTGCCAGGTTCATGGATTTGACGCTTCAGCTTGTAGCTTTTAAGTCGCCCAATCAATTTCATTTCCTCTTCTTCTTCTTCTCCTTCTCGTGTGTGCAATGCAATGCATTAGTGTCGCTTTGGACCATTCTAATTCCTTCAAAAAGTTAAACCCGGTCGAAGCTCCCTACTTTAGTCACGTGATTTCCTATCGAGGCCCAATCCCAAGTAGACAGATTATTGGGCCGTATCAAGCCCATTCAGCACACGCAGTTGGCCCTAAACCCTTGCCATGAAATATATTAATTTTGACCATAGATGAAATCCTTTATTTTTCAACAGCAAGATGCTTTCCACACTTGCGCTACGTACCCACATGAACCGTTCCGCTGCACGAAGTATTTTAATCATTAAAAATCATATTAACAGTCAAGGTTCAATGGGGATATCGGGCGGAGCCGCCGCGAGAGTTTCAGACAGGCAGACAATGGCTCACAACGCGTTGAAGCGACTGGATGGGCGACACCTCCTGGCACATGGTCAATGCTTCTAGAACATCATCTACCTCCCTGGCTGACGTGTATATATATGATTTGCAGGAATGAGGGGGTACACAACGCAATCCTAGCAGCTTCTCCCTTTGTTTGCTTTCACTGATCAGATGGCAGAGAAATCCTTCAAGTACGTGATCCTTGGTGGCGGCGTTGCAGCTGTGAGTTTTCCTTGAACTCAACTCATATCGCCATGTCTTCTCTGATTCTCCCTTCTGCAACTCTTGGTGGAAAATTAATGTTTCTTTTTCGCCAATTGATTGGTGATGCGGTTTAGGATCCTAGTCTGCAGTTTTTGATTCGATGCTGCTGGATTCGATCGAATCTACTTTTGTTTTGAGTTGCAGGGGTATGCAGCTCGCGAATTTGCCAAGCAGGGGGTTAAGCCCGGGGAATTGGCTATCATTTCCAAAGAATCTGTACGAACCTTGGATTCTGTAGTTTTTCCATTGTACTTCGACTCGAGCCTAGAGTAAAATCCAAATTCTGTTGTGGTTACGCAGGTGGCTCCCTATGAACGTCCTGCGCTTAGCAAGGCTTACCTTTTTCCTGAAGGTAAGCTTGCTGATCATACTATTATTCTTATGGTGCAGTGCTCTCATACTATTTTTCAGGAACTGCAAGACTCCCAGGCTTCCATGTCTGTGTCGGGAGTGGAGGCGAGAGGCTCATTCCTGAGTGGTACACAGAGAAAGGTCGGCAGCAAGCCCCTTCCTGGGGGTGGATTTCTTACTAACAGTGTTGAGATTTATCGTATGAAAGCACAATTCATGGATGATCCATTTTGTACAGGGATATCATTGATCCTGACCACTGAGATAGTTAGAGCCGACCTTGCTTCTAAAATACTTACTAGTTCGACCGGGGAGACATTCAAATACCAGAGTTTGATTATAGCCACCGGATCCACAGTTAAACAAGTTTTCTTTTTTTTTTTCATGTGCTTGATGTTGTGGTTTCTTCTGGCTCTTAAGTGCCCCGCCAACTCCTATTCTGTGCAGGTTATTCGATTGACCGATTTCGGTGTCAAAGGCGCAGATGCTAAAAACATTTTCTATCTAAGAGACATCAGTGATGGGGATCAGCTTGTAGAAGCAATCAAGAAAAAGAAAAATGGCAAGGCTGTGGTTGTCGGAGGTGGATATATAGGTTTGGAGCTCAGTGCAGCTTTGAAAATCAATGATCTTGAAGTCACTATGGTCTACCCCGAACCTTGGTGCAGTGAGTACACAGCATTCCTCAGTGTTTTTTCGACTCCCGTCGATCTTGATTGAGTTCCCTTTTCAGTGCCTAGACTGTTCACTGCGGGACTGGCTGCCTTCTATGAAACATACTACGCAAACAAAGGAATCAGCATCGTCAAGGGGACTGTGGCTGTTGGATTCGGCACAAATGACAAGGGAGAGGTCACAGACGTTAAACTCAAGGATGGGAGGGTTCTGGAAGCCGATATTGTTGTCGTTGGTGTGGGCGGGAGGCCACTAACTACTCTGTTCAAGGGGCAAGTTGAAGAGGAAAAGGGCGGAATCAAGGTGCGTAGTAACATCTCCTTTGCCTGCTTCCAATATTCGACGGTGCACGAAAGTAAGTCGAGTGCTTTTCCATAGACCGATGGATACTTCAGAACTAGCGTTCGGGATGTGTACGCTGTGGGTGATGTCGCTACCTTCCCCTTGAAGTTGTACGAGGAGCTTCGAAGAGTTGAGCATGTCGATCACGCACGCAAGTCTGCGGAGCAAGCCGTCAAGGTACTCTTGAGAGCCACATCTGTAAAACTTGAGGAAGCGGTTCGGTTTGCTGCATCTCACCTTTCACCTTGCAGGCCATTTTCGCCGGCGAAGAGGGAACACCCATTGACGAATACGACTACCTCCCCTACTTCTACTCTCGATCATTCGATCTGTCGTGGCAATTCTACGGTGACAATGTGGGCGAGACCGTACTGTTCGGGGACAGCAGCCCGGCATCAGCTACTCACAAGTTCGGCACTTACTGGGTCAAGGATGGGAAGCTGGTGGGAGCGTTCCTGGAGAGTGGCACCCCTGAGGAGAACACGGCAATTGCTAAGATCGCAAGGCTGCAGCCTTCTGTGGATAGCTTAGATGAGTTAGCCGCAGAGGGCATCGCCTTCGCTACTGCCAAGGTGTAAGTCATCCATCATCATCATCTGTTGGTTATTACAATACAGCTTGAGGTCTGGTATTCCTGGCGTAAGAATTAGACACCCAGTCGCATGTAGAAGAAAACTTACCCCACAAGAAAATAATAATATTTCAGCATCCTTAGGACCGTAAACAGCTATGGCACCCACCTCCACCCTCGCTGGCATATCATCATCATTTAAACAGCCATTTACAGAGCATTAGCCGGTCTGGTTCTACAGATCCAAAGCATCCAACTTTTACTCCAGATTTCTGCGTAATAATCATCATGTTTCTTACAAAAAAAAGGCCAAAACGTTCGTTGCTAGGGGATGTAGAGTTCGAACTTCAACGAACCTCATCTATGGTGTCTTTGAATTTAAACGAGTGATGATTGATGAATCGAGAGTCTTGCATGGAATAATACCGATTGTTGACTGTGTGTAATTTCCTGCTATTTCATCATCTCCAACAAAAAAAGAAGAGGAAGATTGGAATTCAGTGGTGCAATAAACAAAGTATTTATTTAAAAAATGCACTAGATGAAAGGAGGGGAACTGTACCTTTCCATCCATCGGAGGAAATGATGCGCTCATTCTGATTTGAATCACGCGCGTGAAGTCAAAACGCCTACCACACTATAAATTTAGCCCATTAGCACCACACTTCGTCCTTCACTCCATGGAGCTCCAAGCTCAGTTGCTCTCTTCACGCGATTTCAATGGCCCTCTGCCGTACCGTGGAAACCAATCGGAGTTTCCGATCTCCGCCACACGCCAATCTTCTGGTGAGACGGCGGAGTCGGAACGTGTTGAAGCTGAGGTCATCGATAAGGATTATGTCGCCGCGGGCGCTCCGTCTCTCGCGGCTACGAGACTTCAGAAGGCTTATCGAGGTTACCGTACCCGGCGCATGTTAGCCGACTCTGCCGTCATTGCGGAAGAACTCTGGTGCGCTGAATTTTTCTGTTTCCTTCTCCGTCGAATTCATTGCGATTCGTGTTTTTTCTGTTTCTGAGTGTGATCCTTCTTAAATATGGGAAATCGAAGGTGGCAGTTGTTGGATTTTGCGCGACTGAATCGCAGTACGATATCGTTTTTCAATTTCTTGAAGCCAGAAACAATTCCGTCGCGATGGAATCGCGTTAGCCTGAATGCTTCCAAGGTATTCGATGCTTGTTCTCAGCCAATTTCTATTCTGATAGTGCGCATCTATGAATACCAAAAAAGCATGTAATAGGTTGGCAAGGGTTTGTGCGAAGATGCCAGGGCTCAAAAGTTGGCTTTTCAACATTGGATCGAGGCGGTGAGTTTCCCCTGGTTTCTTTACGTGCTCTATTTCGATATTTTGCATTTATGAGTTGATTTTTGATTGGTCTTCACTTGGTGTAGATTGATCCGAGGCACCGGTATGGGCACGGCCTGCACTATTATTTTAACGAGTGGTGTTGTGCAAGTTCAGGTCAACCGTTCTTCTACTGGTATGCGCACAGAGTACTTGCCCGATCTTAATAAGATGCTGGTTTCATATTGTTGGGATGGCTGTGTTTTGATTACCTCAGTAGTTACATCGTTGACTTGATGGCAAGATCATTGATTTGCTACAATACAGGTTGGATGTTGGAGACGGCAAGGAAGTTGATCTCAACGAGTGGCCAAGATCAAAGCTTCGTCGACAGTGCATCAAGTATCTTGGTCCTGTACGCGAAAACACATGCCATTAGTTGCTATAAATTTATTTTCCGTTTTGGCCTTGTCTTTTGATCGTATTTAAAATCTTCTTCATACTATGTTCTCCCTTTGGAATGCTTCCCTTGGCTTAGACGGTGATCTTATTTGATCAGAATGAGAGGGAGCATTATGAATACATTGTGGCGGATGGAAAGCTTTCACATAAACTAAGCGGTGAGTTTCTCAACACACACCGTGAACCATCAACAGTTTCAAAATGGATATTCGTGTTGAGCACCTCAAAAAGGCTGTATGCTGGAAAGGTATGTTCTTCTTACCTACTGAGTTCTGTTACTTCTGTACACTCAAATAATCACATTTTCATCATCACCAGAAGAAGAAAGGTCTTTTCCATCACTCCAGCTTTTTAGCCGGAGGAACTACTCTGGCTTCCGGAAGGCTTGATGTGGAGGACGGGGTTCTCAAGGTACTGTCACTTTGATATCCCTAAGTTTTGTAACCATCTTTTAGCTCATGTGTACAAAATATTCTCTAAATACACAAGACCTTATCTTCCTTGGATACAATTCTCAGTGCATCTCAGGCTACAGCGGTCACTACCGGCCGACTGAAGAAAGCCTTGATGGTTTTTTATCATTTCTCAAGGAAAATGGAGCTAGCCTTGAGGAAGTACAGGTACTATATACGGCAAGGCCAATAGAGCCAGCGTCTACATCTCTATTTATGAACCGTGGTCCAATCTGCTGCAAAAAAAAAAAAAAAAAAACACCTTGATTTGGTTTATCATGGTTCAAAGTCCAGCTTCAAACTGAATGAACACTTCTTCTGTGGCTCCTCCTCCTCGTCAGATTGTCAGAGGAACTGAGGAATATGAGAGCACGGAAATCTGCAACCTGCTCAATGAAGCTGTAGCTTCTGAAGATCCTACTACTCCACAATCTGATGACCCCGGCGATGCTGGCAAAAGAAGTCTTTCTGGTGGACTTCGAAGCCCCAAACCGGAGGTGCCGCGGAGTGAAGTACTGCTGAGAATCAGCTCCAAGAATAGTGTAAGATCATACCAGCTTGGCCATCAAATATCCACCAGATGGTGCACTGGGGCAGGACCCCGGATCGGTTGTGTGGCGGATTACCCCCTGGAGCTGAGGCGTCAAGCGCTTGAACTCGCAAGCCTCTCACAAAGTACCACGACCACAGCCATAACCAGATCCTGCGTGTTTACTCCTTAGGAAGTCTGTTCATGTGAAATTCACCTCTGAAAAAACTTCTCAGAAATCAGAATCATAAGGTTCATGCGTAGTCACTTACCCTCCTGGATGAGCTGCGCAAAGACTGCACATGAAAAAGGAGTACCATGTGATCAACATTATCTTATGAGCATTTACATCAAGAAATAGAGAGAGAGAAATGGAAAATGGCAGGTACGACTCCATCAATGCTGAGATGATGGATGCAAGTGGCCTTTTTATTTTGTTTTTGGAAAATAATATTTAAATGCCACTATTTATATTTCCTGTTAGGAATAAACACCCCTTTTGGTTTTTATTGAGCCTCCCACTTTTGGACATGACGCATTGACGCCTGAATGAAAGCTTCCGCTTTTGGACCCAAAGCAAAAAAAGGGGGTTGGGGAAGATGCGGTGGGAGGGCCCACTTCTGCGATGACAAGTCACATCAGCACAATATGCACCGGTGAAGGTGAAGATGATGATCCATCCGCCTAGCTGGGTAGCCTTAGGCTTTCGCGCGGCTATCGAAGACCCAGAATCGGACGGCGTTTGTTCAAAATTTAGTGCTGAAATGGCATTGGCTGCTGTGGGCTGGTCGCCATGCGGGCCGGTGTCTTTGCATGACACCCTATACGTGGCGTCCTCTCCGATGCCCAATTTGTGACTCGCACTGGCCTGCGTGTGCCCTCCTAACTGGCTACCCCCTTCATCTTCAAAAGGTTTTCCGCATCCCTATGCCATCGATGCACTGCTGTTGTTTGTAAAATTGCCCTCGCCCAGATGTAAATGTTTTTGCTTTCTGCTCCCGTTCTCCCCTTCCTTTCAGTGCCCTGTCCTAGAACCTGCTTGAAATGGAGTATCGGAAGCCTGATCTGAGCGGAAACGTCGAGTGTCGTCAAACGATGGGCATTTGTGAACTGGAGGCAGCGGAAACTCTAGCGGGCTTGGTTCGTACACACGGTGAAGATTTGGGTCCCCTCTTCATTAAGCGTTGCCGTTTTGATGAACCCATGGTGACTTCTCAGGTGGGTCTTCAACTATTCCAGCAAAAGTCTCAATCTTGTGGTTTTAATCTTGAAAATGGAGTAGGCTTTTTAACGCTCAATTTTCTTCTAACCGGCTGTTCACTAGGATCAAGTGCTTCACACAACTGGCCGGCCTTTTCCTGATTGTAACCGAACTGCCAACCTTGAAACTAGTAACCATATCCCTGGACATGTCGCCTTCAATATGTGTACCACAAGCCGACAATTCAATACGAGAGGCAGAACAGGTAGAAAATTGACAGAGGTATGCGCATTCATTTGCATTGTGTTGGCTTTGATTTGGGCGGTTGTTGATGTTTTATTTTTGTACTCAGGCCGAGCAGGAAGAACGAAGGATGCGTCGTGTGCTGGCTAATAGAGAATCAGCTAGGCAGACAATTATCCGCAAACAGGTATTCATGGTTTGGGCATCCTGACCCTTTTTGTTGTTTATGGCCTTTTTATAGTTGTCTGTTGTTAGTGGGAAGCATGATCTGGTGAACTGCTCTGCTTTCTATTTTGTGTTTCTTTTTTTGAGTTGTGGCCAAGGGGGCAATGAAGGGGTTTGGGTCGAAGATGGTAACCTTATTGATCATTGTCTGTTCACGAAAATTGGTAATTAGTTAGAGACTGTTGCAATTGATTGGTTGTTGCTTACTGAATCTTTATGTAAGCGCGTGATACAATTTTGTTGGTATCAGATGAGGCAATTAATTGGGTGGTAAGGATCCTAATCTGTCAAGTAAGCATGGTGGTAGGTTAGAGAAGTTGTTGTAGGTGATTTGCCATTATTTGCGGAATTCTTATGTCTTCTGAAATCAGGCTATGTTCGAAGACTTAACTAGAACAGTAGCAATTCTTACAGAGGAGAATAAGAACTTGAAGAAGGTACGTGCCTTGTTTTTTCTTCGTGATCTCCCTTATTCTCTCTTGCCGTACCCTTGTCCTTGTTGGGGTTTACCCTATATCCTTTTCTGGATCCGTTGAATGTGGTGGTGAGAAGGCTCAGGAGCTTGCAGTGAACAAGTACGACTCTCTGAAAGATGCAAATGCATGCCTCAAAGATAAGGTAATGCACACAATGTAGCTCTTGAGCGGTTCTCCTGGAAGTATACATCACCTGGCATCACTCGTTTACAGTTGGCTAAAGTAAGGAAAACGGATCTAGGAGACAAGGGGACAACTCAAGTGGGGTGTTGGCAGCAAGCTCCGGGTTGGCCCCTATTACCAGCAATTGTAGTTTCTCAAGTGATCAACCTCCTACGTTTCCCCCATATGGACCCCCTTTGGACCCTTTCCGAAATGTTAACCAATTCCGGTGTGAACCGTCTCATGTTAACCCTTTTCATGTTCTTGTCCCTCCAACCTCTATTCAACATCCACGAGAAGGCACGGCGGATATTAGTGGACAAGGAGCTGCTCTTGTTTTCCTCCCCGTCACCTGTTTGCTTCCTTTTGTTGCTCATAGAAGTCCAGTCCACATAAAAAAAGCACTTGACTGTAGTAGCATACACCCCTCCCGTGGGATTCAACCGGATGAAGCGAGTGGAAATCACTTGTTATCATCAACCCCAATGGGAGGAAATGCACCCCCTGGTTCTTACCATGTCGGTCTCAATAAAGGGAAACAACGCCTGGGTACTCCATCTGCAACCGAGGCAAGATGGAGGCGGAAGGAATTGATGAAAATGAGAAACCACCCTCAGCATTAACAGCCCCTGGTGATCTGGTATGGAGAATTTTGATTTTCTGCTGCTGCTTTTTTCTTCCAGGGAGTTTGCAGTTTGAAATACCCATAACATATGATGAGCCTTGTACATATTCATCACTTTGGCTGTTGTGAATCATGGTAGTTTCAAGTTTCATAAGTTTAGTAATGCAGTTTTGGTACAAACCTTGTAGTCGCTGGGGTGGACGACTGAGAAAGTAGTGATCAAAAGAAATTAGCGTGCATTGCTTACAGTGTCAAGACATGTTTGGGGGATCACTGGCCAATTCTTGAGTTTGTAGTCCGAACAAATGAGATACAGTTTTTAGAGACGAAGAAACTGTCCAATGTTTCTCTGTACAAGCTTAAAAACGGTCCTCCAACCAGCCTGAGTCGGGTGAACCCCATCCCAGAAGATGAATGCACCTGGGTCGCTGCACACCGTGTACAATGCCGTTCCGTTTGCGTCGACGCTGCCGCATGAGTTCCCCCTTCCTATCCATTGGCAGCAGGGCCTCAATGGAGCCGTAAAACGCAGGTTCCCTGCATTGCACACAAGCTCTTATGGTCATCATCCGAACGAGTACAACAAAATTGCATCCACATCCTCGTTGCTCTTCTTTTTTAGTAAACCAAATCTTTACCTTTGTAATCTCTCCCGGTTGTGATCACAGTCTGAAAAGCATGGTAGAAGTCAAGCAGCAGGAATGTGGGAGTGGAGGTGTTATTGTTGAGTTCGTCCACTGCCTGTCGAAGCAAGGAGTTGTGATAACTGGCAGCCGAATTCGAGTTGTTGTCACAGCTACTGTATCCCGTCGGTTCAGCCAGACTGGGTAGGCAACCCAAAGGCTCTATTCCGGCCACGATGATCTTCAGGGCACCAAGTTGTTGGATTCTTTTCAGGTCCGTAACCAGCTGATTCACCACGCTTTGGATGAAGACGGTGATATTCGTCAAGGATCCGCCATTGCGCACGTAAGCGGAGTAGTCGTTTCCGGCAAGCGTAACGAGAAACGCGGCCGAACGGACGTCGCTGTTGGTGTAGTAGGATGTGGTGAGGAGCTCCTGAAAGAAGTCTATTTGAGAAGTGACGTTGGGTAGACCAGGGAGTGTCAAGAAAACTCCACTGCCGCCAAAGGCGAAGTTCATTCCGTTTTTGGACCTGTTTGCGCTATCCCGCCGTGCGTATGTTAGCGGACTGTGAAGCCGCAGGAATTTGGCTGTGCGGAAGCAAAGTGTCAGTAGAGAAGCAAAGCAAGAATTTTGGCAGAAGCAGGGGGTGGGCACTCGGCAGGCAAGCCGTTACGTGAAGAATTTCATTGGCTCGCCTCTAAAAGCAAAAAGTCAGCCTGGTACATTTCTTTAAGTAAAAGAAAACTTTCCAAAACTTGTAAAAGCAGGGAAATCAGACGCCTGTGCGAAGTCAAGATGCTACTCTGCTGTTTGTCCGGGGGCTAGTCAGATGAGTTTGTTTCAGTTTCGGAGAAACGTAAAGGAAAGCAGTTCCAATTATCATCATCATCATCATCTGTGCAAAAAAATGAATATGAGGAGTACCCAAGTAATCGGTGAGGATAATTCCATCGCTGAAGCGGCCTGCCGGTTTCCCTGGATGCGTGCTCCCGTAGGGTACGCTCCAGGAACCTCCGAACGACCGTGGGAAGTTGCCCGTGTCCGCATACGAGTCCCCGAACACAAACAGCTTCCTTGGTTTGAAGCCGTGCAACTCACGGGCACCCACGAACCCTGTCATACATGAAGGCGATATTAGGGTCGTTCTTGCGGAACAGCACACCAAGATCAACGACGACTAACCGGAGATGGCGACGAGGAGGAGGAGGAGGAGGAGGAAGAGGGAACTCGACGGTGTCGACATAGCCATGGAACGCGCGACCTGAGAAGTTGATGAAAGCAACGCAGTTGGTTGTCTGTTATATAAGCAAGGGAAAAGCAACAAGTGGAAAAACCAAAACACTGGATTTGTATCATTATTTGTCATCATTAGACACAAGTGACTCAACAAACTGCATCTCAAACCACTAACGTCGGCCTCAGTCCAGCCTGCCGGCTTCATCTCGCCCTTCCTAACTCACTCGAACATTCAAAGTTGAAAAATTTGGAAGTCGACATTAAAAAAATAAGCAGCGCGTAGTCGCCTCGTGCTTTGCTTGACAGCTGACCCTCCCATTCACATCAAAGCAGGGTTTCCTCGGGTTTACACTTAAGTCGACATGGTCAAATTACGCAACTTTATAAGTCCAAGGCATCCAATGCCCACCCTTGAGCACCTTGCCTGCTCTGTATGAGCCATGACACCATTTTGCAGGTTGGGGTAATATGAATATGCGAGTGCTGATACTATTCTGATGGCTTGCCTTTTTTATCCCATCTCCAACAGATAAATATGCACCTTGACACGGACGTGATGTCAAGACAAACAGATCATCCATACAACATGTATTGAAGGGTAATCCATCCCATCGGTCCTCCTCCCTCTACCTTGAAAACGGAAAACCCATTCTGTGTGTGTTCATTTATAGCCAATCAACACAAGTATCTTGTTCAGACGCCCACGTGTTTAACCCATAAATAATTGGATAGGATGTGAGTGACTTAAGCATCTATACTATCTAATCAAAGAAAAATTAACAAAGGAAGGAACCCACGTGTTGGTATAAATTTCCAAGTTCGTAGTCCGCCAAACCCACCTCACCTAAACTGGAGAATCTCCAATTCACATCTGGGTTGACAATAAAGACATCATATTCTACTCGTCTGATGAACTTCCAACGCATTACAGGGAGCCAACGCTCTCCTCCAATTGCCGGTCGTATCGCAAACGCAAACAGCCGATGCAAGGATGCTTGATAACTGATGCAGAGGCGTTCGAAAAAGGAAACGGAAAAAACATTTATTTATAATCTAGACATACATCAGGTAGCGGCTCAAACTCTAAAGAAGTGCTCGACATCTGTCTGGACAAGTGAGAAGACGGTCCTCCAACCAGCCTCCGTGGGATGGCTCGAATCCCAGAAGAAAGCCCTGCTCCGATCCGGGCACAACGTGTAATACACTGTTCCATTTGCAGCAGCGGTGGCGCACGAATGCCCATTTCCCGTTCCTTCACAGCATGGCGTCAACGGAGTCTGGAAGCTCACATCCCCTGCAAGCGCAATCAAAAGTTAATTTCCATTTGATAATTGAGTGGTGAAATTTAATCGTTACCTTGATAATCCTTCTTGTTGATGATCACGGTCTCAAAAGCCTTGTACAAGTCAAGGAAAAGGAAGGTGGAAGTACGGTTGTCAAGCTCCTCTACAGCTTGTTGTAGCAAGGCATTGTGATACCCGACTGCCAAATTCTGAATCTCAATGCAGCTTTTGTATCCTGTCACTGCCGTCATACGGGGGAGACAGCCCAGAGGCTGTAATCCGACTACAACGATTTTCCGAGCTCCGAGGCGGTGGATTCTCTTCAAATTTGACACGAGCTGGTTCACCACCCCGGGATGAAGTTCCTAATATCCGCAAGAGATCCGCCAGTGGACATATAAGCCGCGTAGTCGTTCCCGGCGCAGGTTACTAGAACAGCCGAAGTGTCGAGGACATCCCCGGTGTAGAAACTGTTGGTGAGTAGGAGCTGGAAGAAGTCGATCTGAGCAGTCATATTGGGCAATGTTGGGTATGTGTCGAAAACGCCGCTGCCACCGAAGGCGAAGTTCATTCCGTTGGTATACTTGTGAGGCACATAGTTTCTCCATATGTAGCCCAGTGGACTCCTTAGTCCCAAGAACTTTGCTGCAAAATCCAAAAGAAACTCGTACTTAGTACCACCTTAATGCAATAATCAGTTTAATAATTGAAAATATTATCATTATTTAATAATCAGTTCTGTAAGTAGTTCCGTTCGTTAGGATCCTATCAAACAGGGGAGCGTGGCGGTTGCGAGATATCTGACTGAATTTATTTATTTTTAAAAAATATAGTAAATAAATAATGCACCTAAATCTTGGGGTAAAACAACAAAAAGGAGAGATTACCCAAATAATCGGTGAGAATGAGTCCATCGCTGAAGCGGCCGGCCGGCTTCCCTGGGCGACTGATTCCGTACGGCTCTCGCCACGAGTCGCCAAGCGACTTTCTTACATTTCCGGTGTCCGCGTACGAGTCCCCGAACACGAACAGCTTCCCTGGTTTGAAGCCCGACGCGGGCGATAAGCCATGAGCCCCCACCATTCCTGGTGAGTGTATGCGATTTAAAAGTCAGTAAAAGTGGAATGAAATGTTCGATCAACAGCATGAGGAGCACTACTCACCAGCTATGAAGAGAAGGACCAAACTTGACGCAGGCATCGTTACCGGAACAGCCATGGAGATGACGCACAAGGGAAGGGGGTCTGTCTCTCTAGTGGTATCTTGAATTTATAATGGGAGCAACGGAGACAGGGGCTCAGCAATTTCATGAATATTAAAAAAAAAGAAAATGGAAAACTCCCGAGAGATCTGAAGTTTCGGTAACCCCTAGTTACCCATTCTGTGTCGTGATACTGTCAAAGCCTACAATTGGAAGGAGTGAGAATTGGTAACAAAATCGCAATCGAATGACTGTTAGTTCACGGTGTACGACGTCGTACTTGATGAAACATCTCTTAGAAAGTTTTAAATTTTGCATTTATTTTATTATAATTAGCTGGCGGTGATTTAATATTTAAACTATAAATACCCGGTCCGCCCAGAGGGAGGTCTCATTTTGTATTTCAATTTTCATACCGGCATCGGGGTTTCCGTCTTCGAATAAGGCGGCATGACTTCTTATGGTTTATCGCTCCCGGTGCTTGAATCGGAGTCGAGTGTTAGCGGTTCCAGAATGATGTGGAATGGTGAGGTCTGGGGCTCAAGTGTGTTTTTACGTTGTTTTTTCGTTCAATAGATTACGATCTCTCAGATCTGAATTTGCATAGTTACTATATTCGTGTATTTTACTGGATGGAATCGGGATATCAGGACCTAGTATTTTGATCTTGTTTTCGAAATTCCGTCCGAGGTCTTTCACAATGTTTTGAAATGTTCGATCGATTATGATATGTCAGATTCCAAGTTTAACGAGGTGTTTAGCCGATTGTTGTAGGTTTAATGTTGTTGTTCCGCCTGTTTTTCCGGATTACGTATTTCCTAATCATGATTTTTGTTTTCGAATGTGTTGCACAGCATTTGAATGTCTTTTTTACCATTTTCAGGTCCTTGAATTTGAATCTCTGGTGTTGTATGAGAAAGATAGTATTGATTCGTAGAATCCAATGTCAGAGAATTCAGCTGCCTATGATGTGCCAGATTTGAAGTTTTATGCGCTCTTATAGCTTATTAGCCAAGGTATAATCCTTGTGGTTCAGTCTCAAAAAAGTCCTATGGCTTTTCACGGTCCTATTTAGTCTGAATAAGTCGATTGTTTTAGAGTGTTGAAAATATTCTAATCATCATTCTCGTTTTCTGAATGTGTCGTGCAGCAGTTGGTTGAAGTTCATTTGTGTTGAGATCCTTGAATTGGAGCGACTGGCACTGTATTAGATAGTTTGATGCCTATTTTCCAATACTAAGCCAGGCAATGCATCTCAGTCCGATGCGTCAGTGGTAAGACCCACAAGCATACACCTGCAAACTATGTCTGCCTTAAAACGGATATCTTTCATATTTAACCTATATTGGTTTTAAAAGGTGTGATTAGTAGAGAGCAATTTCATCTGAATATGTTAGCTGAAAATGGCCTTCCATAAGTCCAAAGAAGAGAGTACACTGTTATGAATGCCTATTGATGAGATACTCTTTGTCAAACCTGGCTTGATTAAGTGTAGTTTAGGTGAAACAATGCGAGTCATATTGGGTTTTTCTAACTTACATTACGCTTTGCCTCATTTCTTGCAATGGACCAAACTTCTTTTTCTCCCCATTTTTATTTCAGTTGTGCTGGAGACGATTAGATCTCCTTGCCTGGTGGGGTGGAGTGATCTGAAGATGCTGGATATTACTAGATCATTCAAGGTTCATCCTTTTACTATAAAATCATAATCATGTTGCTGTCTTTCCATTAATTGTTCCGTTTGATGCACTAGTTCTGCTAGTAATATGTGAGATGAACTTTTAAGTTTCTTTTCTGCTTTTCGCACAATGGGGTGCAGCGGGGATAAGAACTAGTTTTTGTGCATTCTAGTTTCAAATCAACACAGTGATGTGCCGTAAATTCGGACCCTTTTGGTCTGAGTATAATTTTCCGCCCATAATATTTTCTTAATTGGGCCAATATTTTCCTCTTAATATTTTCGTTCGAATTGGATGATGGTCCAGACAGCGTAATATCTTATGTGCCTATTACGCTTAATGTGCCTATTACGCTGTGACACATAAGATATTATACCTTATTTTCTTAATGTGACAACTTCCTAAGCGTAATGTGCCTATTACGCTGAGTATATCAGGACCAATTTGTCGAGTGGCTATTATCATTCACGAGCACAACCTGTACGATGGAGAATAGAATCCTTGTCGTGATAATAAAATATAAGGCAAACATAAAATCCAAGCTTCATAAGCCGATGCTTCTTCTCAACATTAACTTGTCAAAAATATTCGGTAATATCGAAAGTATTATCCCTATTCAGGTACTTTTTCAGATTAGAGCATGCTAAGGCAGCAACACCAATAATATTTGCCAATGTCTGGTCAATACTCCATGCAATCAAACAATCCAACAATACTTCATGCATGAAACTCTCACATAATTGATGCACGACGATAATACTAATGGATTCAAGTAGTCTGCCTCAATTCCAAGGGAAAGGAATGATAAAAGTTGAGTACCTTCAGAGAGAGATTTTTGATTGAGAGATTATCCACAGAATTAGTAGTCAAGCCATAAACATAAAACAAACAAACAAATTTTCTTACGAATCCGGAAAATATTCGTGGATTATACGCTTTCACCCTTCAGTTTGGATGTGAGTGTAGGTTTCACAATATTCTTAGATCCTATACAACAGACGAGCTTAATTTTCATTCTTTAAACTCCGGCTAATTAAACGAGGGCTCCTATTTTTCTATCTCAAATCCGCCTGAAATTTCTTGTGCAGTGAAACTCTATAGACTAATACCTTTGTTGATCATAAATCATTTCAAAACAAAATTCATATCCACTAACATAAAAGGACAGTATGCATCTGAGAAAAAGAAATCTCAAGAAAGTGAAATTACCAACTTACCAAAAAATTGTCCACAAACAAGAATACGAGACTTCTCTGGATAGGTCTTGAAAACCGTTCCTGGAAAAGAAAGGAAAAACATGTTCACACCTGATTGCACATGTCGCATCTACGAAGAATAAATCACAAGGAAAATAGCAACATTACAAATTAAATTTGTACATCATCATCCGCAAACCAGATCCAGAGATAACAACATGAATAAAACTCGGAATTGCATCTGATAAGGAAAAAAGCGAAATTACTAACTAAATTTCTACAGTGTCATTCCATAGAGCATTCTATGAACTATTCCATAAAACATTATAAATCCTTTAAAATCAGATTCACATTCTATGAAAAAAGCGAATCTACAGACCGATTAACCAGGATCCACCGAGTATAGAAGCGAACGAAATGAGACTGAAGAAAGACGCACAACTCCGAAACACACACGGCGATAACAGAAACGTACGAAAACCTGGAAATCAGGCAGATCTCGCAAATTTGATTCGTTATTGCCCTAGATCTGCTGGATTCGTTCTTTCGGAACAGGGAGCGATGGAGAAGAGCGGACTTATTGCGAATCGAAGTACTCCAAATCTCATCTCAATCCGCAAATCCGGAAACCACAAACCACACGATAAAAGAAACGTACACAAATCTGGAAATCACGGAGATCTCGCGAATATGACTCGTTAGAGCGCCAGATCGGCTGGATTCGTTCTTTCCAAACAGGAAGCGATTGAGAAGGAGCGGGCATCTTGCGAGCGGAAGAATTTCAAATCTCATCTCAACCAACAGATCTCGATTTCACACATACCACGAGAACAGAAACGCACGAAAATCTCGAAATCGCGCAGATCTCTCGAATTTGCCTCGTTATCGCGCCGGATTCGTTCTTTCCGAAATGAAGCGATGGAGAAGAAGCGGGAGAATTCGAGAGATCTGCGTGATATAAATAGCGAGGAGTGGTGCTCTTTAAATACATTTTTGTCCTCCCAAGAACGAAAGAAATTAAGGGCAATTTCGTCTTATCCGTTTGGGCCCCACACCCACTCGTCTTTCAGGTGTTGCACCGCATCATCGAGGTGGCCCTTGTTTCCAAACAGCGGCGATAATACATGTATCGCTTCTTGTAATTATTTGCATCATGTAATTATTTTAAAATAATTTAAATTTAATTCAGTCGTCGTTTGTCTAAATCATGGTTATTCTATCTTTTGCATGAAAATTAGTCCCATGCGGCCATGTGGATTGTGAGGACGGACAAGGACGCATGGTTGCGTGCCGTTTATTAATTATAACTAAATAGGGATCAAATTCAATGCAATATTACTGATTGGTAAGTTACTTTATTTGAGTTTCTGTTGACCACTCGGAAATAGAACACATACCCAAATCATGGTGCGGGATCGGCAAAATTTGTACACTGCCCAATTTTCAATTACCATGTTTTCCGGACCCCCTTCTTCATTGCCCCTTCCAAGTGCTCCATTTAACGGAGCCACCGCCAACCAAAACCTCAGAATCCCCAATGGGTGCTGCCCTGAAATGCTACCTTCTGTTGCTTCTGAGTCCGGCTTCTATGTCCTCGGCCGCCGCCTCCGCGTACCGTCGTCCACCACCGCGTCCATCTGCTGCACGCTTTCTCATTGAACAAACCGGTGCCGCCAATCCCTATGATCCGCAACAGGTGCTCTTTTTTTTCGGAAGAATGGGAGGGCAGTTCTTTTCTATAGTTGCTCCATTTGTTTTTTTTTTAATTTAAATTTTTAAAATGCAGGTTCACATATCACTGAGTGGGGCGAAGTACATGAGGATTTCATGGATCACTAAGGCTGAAACTCCGGCAGTCGTGTACTATGGCACATCCCCTGGAGAAAGCTCACTCTCCGCCACCGGAACCACGTCTTCATACAAATACCTTGTATACCAGTCCGGCTGTATCCACAATGTCGTCATCGGTCCACTGAACCCCGGCACTCAATACTTCTACCGTTGCGGCAGTGCTTCGTCTCGGTCCTTTAACTTCACAATGCCTCCATCCTTGCTTCCGATCAAGTTCGCTATCGCTGGCGATCTCGGGCAAACCGGCTGGACAGATTCGACTCTAGACCACGTTGCACAGTCAAACTACGATGTATTCCTATTGCCAGGAGACTTGTCGTACGCTGACATGAACCAGCCACATTGGGACACATTCGGGAACTTGGTGCAATCGCTGGCTTCTTCCCGGCCGTGGATGGTCACTCAGGGTAATCACGAAATCGAGCGAATCCCGCTTCTTCATTCGAACAAATTCACGGCTTATAACTCAAGGTGGGTGATGCCGTACCAAGAATGCAACTCTTCATCCAATTTGTACTACTCGTTCGAGGTTGCGGGTGTTCATGTCATCATGTTGGGGTCCTACGCCGATTTCGAAAACGACTCCGATCAATATTCGTGGCTTCAGGCTGAGCTGAACAACGTTAACCGGAGCAAAACACCGTGGGTTTTTGTCTTACTACATGCTCCATGGTACAGTTCCAACAGCGCCCATCAAGGTGAACATGAAAGTGTGGGGATGAAAGCAGCCATGGAAGATTTGCTTTACAAAGCTCGCGTAGATGCCGTCTTCTCCGGCCATGTTCATGCTTATGAGCGCTTCGTAAGCATATTCTTATCCATCTTTTTTCTTTTAATGACATGCCAAGCACATCTCACGTTAAACTTTTCAGGTTCGTGTGTACAAAGACAAAGCCGATGACTTTGCCCCTTTGCACATTACCATCGGAGACGGAGGCAACCGCGAAGGCCTCGACGCAAAGTCTGACCCATCTCCTATTTCAGTCATCACTTCCCGACATGTCCGTACCAGCACACGTGCTAACACTTGCAGTTTGAATTTTGGAGCAGGTTCATGGACCCCAAGCCAAATATATCGGCCTTCAGGGAAGCCAGTTTTGGGCACGGACAACTCTTGGTCCTGAACGAAACCCACGCTCATTGGACATGGCATCGGAACCAAGATGATGTCGCGGTCCCATCGGACGAGTTCTGGCTAGTCAACAGAGCCTTGGCCTCTGACTGATCAAATTCAAAAATATCAAGGAAATAGAATATTTCCCGCTCCATTGGCCTCATAGTAATAGGCATTAGCATCATCTAGCGTAACTGATGATGCCATTTCTTTAGGTATCACCTTCACATGTTGCGCCCGGGCGGAAAAGAAAACCACAAACTATATGCGAATCTTCAATAGTGCAAATTAATGAGCAATTAGGGAATGAGAAGAAGGGTTTGAACTTGGCATCCACTTGCATGTCTATAAATAAATGCATCTTCTCCAGTACAAACCAATCATCATGGCTACTGGGAAATACTTTCTTCTCTTGGCCGTGGGCATCTTAACTGCTTCCATCCACGCTGATGCCGGAGAATATGTTAGGCCGCCGGTGGGTCCATCGCTAGCTCCGGGGCTACTTGAACAACTCGGGGCCATTGATCCCAACGAACCACAACAGGTACGGAAACTAGCAATCCGGGAGATTTCACTTTCCATGCAGCTATTCGCTAGTGATATTTTCTATTTATTGCCCTGATGAAATGCAGGTGCACATATCATTGAGTGGGGTGGACAACATGAGAATATCATGGATTACGACTAACCCAACTCCGGCCATCGTGTACTACGGCACCTCAGCCGGAAATTACTCTCTTTCCGCCAGCGGAACCTCAGGTTCATACACCTACGGCTCCTACACCTCCGGCCAAATCTACAACGTGGTCATCGGCCCGCTCGACCCCGGCACCCAGTACTTCTACAGCTGCGGCAGCCCGTCGTCTTTAGTGTTAAATTTCACCACGCCACCGTCTTCTTTTCCGATCAATATCGCAATCGTCGGCGACCTGGGACAGACTTCTTGGACGCAATCAACGTTGAATCATATCGCACAATGGAACTACGATGTATACTTGTTGCCCGGAGACTTGTCCTACGCAGATACGAACCAGCCATTATGGGACACGTACGGTAACTTGGTGCAGCAGCTAGCTACGTCCCGGGCCTGGATGATGACGGAGGGAAACCATGAAATAGAACAAAAGTCGTCCCATCCCCAGCAATTCACTGCATACAATGCTAGGTATGTTTAAAGACGTTCAAAGCGTATTCTTATTCTTTTAATAAACAATTTTTCATTTTGGTAAAAGGTGGGTGATGCCATACACGGAGAGTGGCTCAACGTCAAACTTGTACTACTCATTCGACGTCGCCGGCGTTCATATCATCATGTTGGGCTCCTACACCGCTTTCGAATCGACCTCCGTCCAATACTCGTGGCTTCAGGATGACTTGGCAGCGATTGATCGGAGCCGAACGCCGTGGGTCTTCGCTTTGGTGCATGCTCCGTGGTACAATTCCAATACGGCACATCAAGGAGAGTATGCTTCCACTGGGATGAAGGCCGCCATGGAAGAGATGCTGTACAATGCCCGCGTGGATGCCATCTTTGCCGGCCATGTCCATGCTTATGAACGCTTTGTAAGTCCTTGTTACACTAATACCAGAGGAGTTTATGCCCCAAGCCATTCTTTAATCACCATGTTCAGTAGGGACTGACCCCAAGTTAAATCTTGCATTCTCAGGTTCGAGTGTACAATAACAGCGCTGACTATTGCGGCCCCGTGTACATAACCATTGGAGATGGAGGAAACCGGGAGGGGCTTGCTACCACGTAAAGCTCCTGTTTCTATTCCCTTAATATTGGCTGCTCTTTGTATTAATATAGTTTTGTGACAGGTACATTAATCCACAACCAAGCATATCTGCATTCAGAGAAGCCAGTTTCGGGCACGGGGAGCTTTTGGTGATGAATGAGACTCACGCACAGTGGACATGGCACCGGAATGATGACACTGAGGCCGTCGTTGCTGACTCCGTCTGGCTGACGAGCCTCGTCTCCGCCGGCGGAGGCTGCTCTTGAAAGTTTAAGGTTAGGAGGTAGTAGGGAATGATGATGCATAACCATGGAGATAAACAGCGAGAATAGTAGCAAGGAAAGAGAGATCATGTTTAGTGGTCTTTATCCTCGCTGCCCATGACATTTCACTTGAGATGAATAATAATAATAATAATAATAATTCTATTTAACCAAGTTGGCAAATAGCCTAAACATAATAATTAATACTTAATAGTGAGATCACTCACTATCCAAAACGCAATACACCTTGCTAATTACAGGATAACAAAAAATGCCACAAAATATTTATTTTCGAAAAGGTTTAATTTATTTAACTTTTTTCCAAAAAAAAAAAATTAAATTTATCGTATTTTATAACAAAAGAAGTTTCTCGATCGTTTTTCTTGATCCAGCTTCTTAACCAGAACCGCCGACACCTATCGCACCTGTTAGTAGCCCAGTAATTCCAGTTATGCCGGCCCAATAGCCGCTACTCAGCCCCATTGCTCAGATCCTCTCGCTGCTGTGCAACTGCGTGCTCCAGGTTCTGCCTCTGATCACGAATGGAACTGGTTCCACGAAGATAACCAGACTCTTCATAATCCATTATTCCAGCCTTCATGGCATCTTTGTCGCTGCGACTCCCTACCCCTGTTCGTACTTCCAGAAAAGGTAATACAAGAGCCAAAACTGCTCGCTGCTTTAGAAGTACTGCCTGCTACAGAAACCGGCAGGAAGAGGATAAAAATCGCTTTGGATTGGGGAGTGTGAGAGAAGTTTTGCAGAAGGACGCAGCGTTTTTGAGAGCGGGATTCAGCGAAGCATTGCAGTTGGGAAGATTATTGGAGGTTTCTAGGTTGGTGGAGGATTTGATTTGGCTGCGGATTCTACAGGACCCCGAGTCATTGTCCTTGAAATTTCCAGATTGGCCTCGTCCCTGCTATCCAGGTGCTCAGCTTGGAGTTATAGGATTCTGCATGTTCCCACGAAATGATTCCGTATATATAATTCTGGAGTTTATGCTTGTCAAAAATTCGGATTCTGATCAGTAGTCGCTGAGGCAGTGTCTATTTGAGAAGCTTGAGATTTATTAGGGAAAGTTCATAGCCTGTTTTATTTAGGTACTATACTGCTGTTTAAACTGTTAATTCCTTGGCCTAAAAGTTGTTTTTTTTTTTTTTCTTCTTCTGGCCTTTTGTGTAGAACTCTACGGTCTGGATTTGTTTTTTGCTGACCTGAATGCGTTGGAGGTGTATTCTGTCTACTTCTACCGTCTCTTCAGGATGTGGACCAAACCCCTTCCCGAACTCTATGACGCTGATACAGTGACAGAGTATTTCACCCTGAGGCCACATGTTGTGGCTTTCCGAATTATTGAGGTCTTTAAATCACTATGCATTTCTTTTTCCTTCTGCTTGGATCCTGAGTATGACATTGACACTTTCACCGCATGGACTGATGCCTAAGCATTTTGGTTGAACTATTTTTCAGTTGAATTATGTAGCTTCTCATTGTTTTCTGATGCAGGTTTTTATAGCCTTTGCCTCCTCAATTGTCAAGTTTCAGCTCTCAAGGTTCACTTTTTCTGCAGACAAGGGTGTTCATCAGAACACTTCGAATTTCTATTTTGGGATGTTACTGAAAGAAACCATGCTATACCTGGGACCGACATTTATAAAAAGTAATAAGGATTCTGTATTTAGAGTTAAATGGATCACCCTGATTCTCCTTCACCTGATAAATCATATGAATGTTTTGTCCATGCACAGTGGGCCAGTCTCTCTCTACAAGGCCTGATTTAATTGGCGATGATATTTCGATGGTGAGTTTAAATCATTTTTAATGGCCTTTCACATGAGAGAAGAAAATCTTGTTGAAATATGCACTTCAAATATCAAGCATTTGGTTTCAATTCACAATTTCAGGCTCTATCAGAACTCCATGATCAAGTCCCTCCATTCCCTCGGGCTGAAGCAATGAAGATTATTGAAGAAGAGTTAGCTTTTCCTGCAGAGATGTGCTTTAGCTATATCTCTGAGGATCCTGTTGCTGCCGCTTCATTTGGTCAGGTATAGAGAATGTCATTACGTGCCATTGTCCTTTCTCCACCTTTGAAATCTGAAGTCAAATATATGAGAGGCAAAGGAATAATATGACCTTAATACAATTGAGGCATTATTATTTGTAGGTCTACAAGGCAAGTACTCTCGATGGAGTTGACGTTGCTATAAAAGTTCAGCGTCCCAACATGCGCCATGTTGTGTTTCGAGATATATATGTTCTTCGTATTGGGGTTGGTTTCATCTTCATGTATTGCAATATTTTATTTTGATGTTCGCCGGATGCTGAAATTTTGTCAACTACTTCAGCTTGGCCTATTGCAAATCATAGCTAAAAGACAAAATGACCTTCGTCATTATGCCGATGAGGTTGGAAAAGGCTTGATTGGAGAGTTGGATTATACTTTGGAAGCTGCAAATGCTCTAGAATTCATGGTATTCATTGCTCATAACTGAATTAGTTGTAAGCAAGGGCTTCACATCCTAATTAGTGGTGAGAAGCTTCTATGCAAAAATCATTTCTTTAGGTAGCTCTTGATTTCAAGACTTTTTTTTCTTTCTAAATCTAGTTTAATAACCCTCTGCTCTCTCTTCCTCTATCTATCACCGATATATTCTAACTTTCTGTTGTCATAATCATTATGCAGGAGGTTCATTCTAGGTTTACTTTTATGCATGTACCGAAAGTATTGACCCATTTGACTAAGAAAAGAGTATTAACCATGGAGTGGATGGTTGGTGACAGTCCAAAGGAGTTAATATCAAAGCGGTCTCCAGAGTCTAACCGAAAGCTTCTTGATTTGGTTGGATTATGATCCATGGAATCTCAACTAAGTGCATCGATATTTTGTTTCCCTTCTCCTTTTGCGTGTTATCTCTTAAAAACACTGATTCCCAATTCTATGTGAAGGTTAGCAAAGGTGTGGAGGCATCACTCGTTCAACTTCTTGACACTGGCTTAATGCATGCTGATCCACATCCTGGAAATTTGCGATATGTATCAGGGAAAATAGGGTATTTAGCTGCTTTGTTCTGCATTGAGGCTGAGTTTCGCCTTGTCCACGTGCAATTTTGATTGAAACATGTATCAGTGAAGGATGATTATTTTTTATCACTTCGTGTAACAGGTTTCTGGATTTCGGCTTACTCTGTCGTATGGAAGAGAAACATCAATTTGCCATGTTGGGTGCCACTATCCACATAGTATATGGTGATTGGGCATCCCTGGTAACCGATCTGAGGGAAATGGATGTTATAAAGCCTGGAACTAACATAAGGGGCTTCACCATGGTAGTATCAGTTTGTTTAGAAATATAATTTTAAAAATGACGTTTTTAATCTGCATTATGCACCATTACAATATCTGTTAAAGGACCTGGAAAGTGCGCTGGGAGAGCTGGACTTCAGCGCTGGGATACCAGATGTCAAATTTAGTCGAGTAAGGATTGTCTGCAACTCTCTGTGTTTCAGCGTCTGTGTTTGTTATTTTCAAGTTAGCTGCGTTTCTGTGCTTCACTTATTCTACTAGTCTTCTTGCACTGAAGGTACTGGGTAAAATTTGGTCTGTTGCACTGAAGTACCATTGCCGATTACCACCATACTATATTCTTGTGTTGCGTTCATTGGCTTCTCTAGAAGGTACCTTTCATCTTTCGAACTCCAGCCGTGCGGTTTCATACAATTTGTTTTTAAATTGTAGGATTGGCCGTCGCTGTGGATCCAAATTTTAAGACATTTGAAGCCGCGTATCCATATGTTGTTCAGAAACTTCTCTTTGACAATTCTGCAGCCACAAGAAGAATTCTGCATTCGGTATTGTAGAGGAGAAAAGTGTCTATAACTTTCAATCTCTTGGTGAATCTCCTTTTTAAACAGCGTGTCAAAATTTTCAGGTCGTTCTGAATAGAAAGCGGGAGTTTCAGTGGCAAAAGCTTTCCATGTTCTTGAGAGTCACTGCAACGAGGCAAGATACTGCTTCCTCGTCTACTCAGTCATTCATCAACTTTTTAGTCGGCCTCTGAGGATGCTTTCTATCCCATATTTCCTCTAGGAGGAGGCTCCAATCTGTCGTCTCGCCGGCCACTGAAAATCATCCTGCAAATCTCACGAAAGGAATTGGACCGGAGGTGAACATTGCAGGCTTTGCACTGAGGCTGCTAACATCTAGCAACGGCCAGGCAATAAGAAGGCTTCTAATGACTGCGGTTGCAATCACTACTTCTTCTTCTTTAACTTCTCATTCTTAGAGCATATTGCCTTTTTGCTCCTCTCCGGAAATGGATCTGCTTCTTACGATTACTCTAAAACAGGAGGGCACGGTGTTGATAAGGGCGCTGGTTTCAGATGAGGCTGCTTTATACCGACAACAGCTTTGCCGAGTGATCTCCAATCTGCTGTTTCAAAGGATGAGTCTCGCCCTGCAGAAGGCTTTTAATCTCCAGCTCTCCGAATTCGCCTCCCCGGTGCTTTCCTCTCCCGAGGACTATGAGCTTCAAACGCTGTCTCTGGAGAAGCATTACAGATCGTTTCTAAGGGACAGAAGACTGAGGGTCATCTTCTTCAAGTACCTGAATACTGCAAGAAAAGACCCCATCTTGTTGTTTAGGTTCTGCTGGACATCCATGGCCGTAATCCTTATGGCGGCAGCCATGGCATGCCAAAGAATGATGCTCTCCCTTCCTAGGGCCCGTCTTCTCCCTAAGCGCATTGCCGTGTCTCCTGCTTGACTAAATGTACTAAACAGCACATTCCACACCAGCCCATTCTTGTTGTTCATTACACACCAGCCCATCCACACAAAACGTACACGCAGCAAACAAGCCATTCCAAGCTAACCTGATACGTGCAAATGAACATCAGTGGGTTCAAAAAAGAAGACCAATTTGAAAATGCTGAATTAATCATTTTCCACATAGTGTATTGTAGGGTAAAAATTAGAAATAAAGGAAACAGCATTATGAAGGAGGACTAGGGGAATCATTAGCATATTCAAAACTAGTCCTGTTAGATCACACTCTGGATTATATGTTAAACATTATTCCTTAAAGAATCATTCTTTGTCTACCCGAAGACCGAGATAACTAGATGTGTTACCATATTCGCGTGTAATCTCCACAGGATTTTTTAATAGCGATTAAGGAAATAATAATAAGGTTTAAGCTCAGTGCCTGCTTATAACTTCATCGACATGGAGGGTGTTTATTGCGAATAACGAGGTGATTTGTCGGAAGATTTGCAGTTGCAGGCCTCCATGATTCGAAATATGACCGTTGGGGGGTGCCATGTAATGGCTGCCGTTCAAAAAAGCTTCACTACATTTTGAGTGGGAGTCTCAGCAGAAATCGAATTCTGCCCAAGAAACCCAAATGGGTTGTGTTTCTTCGAAGCTCTTCACCAAGGAAATTCACCGAGAGAATGTCGACAAGAACAGAGCTTTCTTCACGCACCATGTGGTGTCTCTAACCTCGAGTACGTATGGAGCTCTTAGTCTTGAGAAGAAGAAGCCGATTCTACTGGAGAATGAAATTGTGAAGAAATGGGAAAAAGGAGAAGAGCGCCGCTCGGCGGAGGCAAAAAGGGCGTCGCCGGTTAAGGAACAGTCGCCGGAGATTATAAATGCATGGGAGCTAATGGAAGGACTAGAAGAAGAAACCAAGAAAAGCCCGAAATCGAGTGCTTGTGGAGATGAGTATTCGAGGAGGAGTCCTTTCAAGAAATTGAATCGATTTGCGGGTTCTCCGAGGAAGGTGAAGAAAATTGGAGGTAAAGAAAATACCCCAAAAACTGCTGTTAGAGAATGTAATGATTTGAAGAAGCAATCTCCGAAAATGTGGAGTTTTAGGTTTGATTCCGGCGTCACGCCGCCGTCGAGACGGCGGAGTTTAGGACCGTTGTTCGATCCCGAACTCTTGGCGTCATTTGAGAAGGAGGTGTCTGAAGAAGAGGAAAATTTGATGAATAAACAGATGGTTTCAGACATGAAATTGAGGAAATCTCATGATTCCTCCGCTGTTCTCGAATCGTACAAGAGAAAGTGTCCCGCTGGAGGAGAAAACGGGGTTGTCTTATACACGACAACTCTACGAGGAATCAGAAAAACATTTGAAGAATGCAATGTTGCGAGATCTATAATCGAATCAAAGAATGTTCAAATGTTCGAGAGAGATGTTTCAATGCACGCAGGTTTCAAAGACGAACTGAGAACTCTGATGGGCAGCAAGAATGTGAAAGTGCCATTGCTTTTTGTGAAAGGAAGATTGATTGGTGGGGCGAATGAGATTATGAAGCTGGAAGAGGAGGGGAAATTGGAGGTTCTTCTAGATAGGATACCACCGGCGACTCCCGGCTGCCGTAGCTGCGGCGGATTCCGATTTCTGATGTGTGTGGAGTGCAACGGAAGCTGCAAGGTGCTCGGTGAAGACAGGATCAAGAGGGTCAAGTGTGAGAAATGCAACGAAAATGGGTTGATCCAGTGTCCCTCTTGTTGTTAAGTTAAATCTCTGGTTTACAGTATTCTTGGTGTGGTTTGAGTTGCTAGAAAGCTGAAGATACAAGTTATTTGCCAGGGCTCTAATATGTCTCACAAAATTGTAGTCTTCTGACATGCCTCGGTGATCTGTCCGAGTTCAGTGAAAGTTGCCTTGTTTCGACCTTGTATCTTCCTGTTTTTCACGATACGTTAGGTTGAATCCTGTCCTAGATTACGGGAAAGATGTCGTCTTTATGCTAAAAAAACAGCTTTCAAGCCCGTTATGCCTGATCAGCTTCGAAATCTGATTTAACTGACGAGAGACTGTTGACTCGGCTGAGGTGCTTCTGATAAGAAAAGACAGTTGACGCATCAGCTTTCGAGTGCCAACTCAGACCTCTAAAAGCTTGGCGCAGCCAGATCTGTCAAGAAGCACTATATTCTGATTCTGATGCTTTCCACTATATTCTTTGTAGCCGATGTAGTCGCTTGTCTTTCGGTGCTTTCAAGGGATCACTTGCATCATTCGACCACTTTTATTTCGCGCTCCAATCTCCATATCTGTGATCTGGTTTTTTCCCTTTTCAATGATGCATTTCCGCAACCCATTCCACAACTCGGAGTTACAGGTGTTCTAGAGGCCAAGATAGTGATTTGCAGTGTCCAGTTTTGTAGCTCCTAGGATTCTCCGGCGACCGTAAGCCTCGGAAGCAGATTTGGGCCAAAAGGCTGTGACTAATGAAGATTGGGCTCAAAATCATAAAGGGCCGAGAGGTTGCACCATAAGAATAAGGGCCTCAAATCCATTTCTCCATTAGCTCTTCGTCCCAGTAGGGTTTTCATTTCCGCACGGGTTGCTGCTGAGTCGTCGTTCCTTTCAGCGACCACCGGAACCATGGTACTGGCTTTTTTTTTTTTTTTTTTCTGGGTGTTGTCGCCTATAAATTTCTTTTTATAGTTTGCATTATGCCGATCTCCGTGGGAGGAGCTCTTTTTTCCCGACTTCGAATACTTCTTTGAAGGAAGTTATTCTGTATTTTGCGTGGGCAAGTCTTGGTCTTTGCTTCGAGGGTTCTTATCTTATAATGCTTTGTTATTCTGTGTTGGATTCTATAGTCAAAGAGAAGGACCAGGGAGCCGAAGGAAGACAATGTTACTCTTGGACCTGCAACTAGGGACGGGGAATTAGTTTTTGGTGTCGCTCACATATTTGCATCCTTTAATGACACGTTCATTGTCAGTGACTGCTGATCCAACTGTCTTTCTTTTTGGCTTGCATTTTGTATCCATTTTCTGACTTTAAAACTGGGATGGGATTGCTTTGCAGCATGTCACAGATTTATCAGGGAGAGAAACCATGGTTCGGATAACAGGTATAACTTTTTTTACCGTTTTGTCATGTGTTAAAACTTGGCAATGCAATTCCAAACGTCTTCTTTTTTTGTTGTTCAAGTAGCTTGAGAAGTGGCTAATTTTTTTTTTTATTTCTTTTTGCATCTCTCTTTGTCTGTTTGAAATAATCTTTGATGGGAACCAGGTGGCATGAAGGTAAAAGCTGATAGGGATGAATCATCTCCATATGCTGCTATGCTTGCAGCGCAGGATGTTGCTCAACGATGCAAGGTTTGTGGTATATGCTTTGATCGCTTACATTTTTTATTTCGTGGCTAATACACGAGCTTTGCAGGAATTGGGGATCAGTGCTCTCCACATAAAGCTGCGTGCCACGGGGGGTAATAAGACTAAGACCCCTGGCCCTGGCGCCCAGTCTGCACTCCGAGCGCTTGCACGTTCTGGCATGAAAATTGGTCGCATAGGTACATGCTTGTATCCTTTGATCGTTTACATTTAAATCCCTAGTTGTTACCTATTCTTTTTACAACTGTGAACGTGCCGATTTCCTCTTTCCAGAGGACGTTACCCCAATTCCAACCGACAGCACAAGGAGAAAGGGTGGTAGAAGGGGAAGGAGGCTGTAACTCCATCGCTCATATGCATTTGTTCTGCTATCAAGCTTGAATTTTGTTCGTGAACATTTCAATCCCCTTGCTGAAACTCAAGAAATGTTTGTGTCATTTCATCGGACTTGGTATGCAAAAGCTGGTTTTTTTGGGATTCCCAATTGCCCCTTGCGTCATTGAAATGCCATTATCCCCAATTTTTTTGGTGCTGTTCAAATGATCATTTTTAATGCTCTGTGTTCTACGGTGCAGTGTTATTAGTGCTATGATGTGTGATTGCTTGTGGGAAATAGCTTTTCCGCCCTTGTTGCTACAAAATGCAAATAAGGGCACTATATATTCCCTACATGAAACACCGTCCAACTTTGTCTGCAGTATTCTGTTGCTGTCGATTTTCAAGGATGGTACAAGAAGTAAACTTCAACCCAATTTTATCCAGACCGAGTCAATGAGCAAGCTCGTCCATATTTTTATTGTTGCATGACTAAGTCCATCCTGGTCAGGTTCATTTATGTGCATTTCCTTGTAAGAACCAAAAGGAATGATGATTGGACGCCAAATCGAGGCAAACTTTTTTTAAAAAAAAGGAGGCGATAATGATGAAGGGAACTTGCCGAATTTTGTCCCAAGTGCATCTTCTTCTTGACCTGTGGTTTAGGGGTCAAGTCATGCTCTAATGACGTGAGCCAATTGGTCTCTCTGAGCGGGTCATTGTCTCTCTCGGACACCTAATCATCCATTTTTCCAGTTTCTAATATGGTACATGACACAGTTTGTGTAATAGAGCACAGTATCACACACTAGGTAAGTAGCATAAAGATTCCTGTTACTTAATTTACACGAGTAGTTCCATACGTGTTTTTTTGTAATTTGTAGTGCTAGAAGTATGTAGTCTGTGGTCTTTCTAAAGTCAAGTCACTACTTAGTGCGGCCTGTGGAACCGCGTTCCAGGAACATGACTGGAGATTTCCAGGACCTCCCGCGTGGAAATATGTTGCTACTCTTCCCTTCTATTAGACTACTAGAGTTCATCTTTTTTCCCCTTTCCATGCATCAGTTAGCAATGAGTGCGAATGACTGCCCTGTAGGCTTCAGGTTCTACCCAAACGAAGAAGAGCTTCTCTCCTTTTATCTCCATCGCAAGATATATGGAAACTGTCCACCCTCCATTGACAGCATCATCCCACTTCTCCACATCTACGACTATGATCCCCCAGACCTCCCAAGTAATGAATGGAATTCGAGCGTTCAACCTCGTAGTGAATGACACCTTTGTTAGTCGTAGTAACATGAAATTTATCGTGTTGATTAGGATTTGCAGGGAACCATTCTCCATTAGGAGGGGAGCAGTGGTTCTTTTTCGTTCCGATGCGAGGGAAAGAAGCGCGTAATGGAAGGACTAACAGGCTAACCCCACAGGGGTACTGGAAAGCAACCGGGACACAGAGTGACGTTAACTCCCCAGCACCAAATCATCGGCCGGAAAAGAACGATGGTTTTCTACGCTGGACGAGCTCCTACCGGCCGGAAGACTCCGTGGAAGATGAATGAGTACAAGGCTGTGGAGACCCCTTCCTCCTTGCCAACCTCGCAGGTGCGGTGAAGCACCTCTTTCATGTTTTAGTTGCGGGTTTCATGTAGAGGTACTAAAACTTGCTTGCAGGTCAGGGAGGAACTCAGTCTGTGCAGAATCTACAACAGGCCATCATCGGGAAGAGCATTCCAGAGACGAACGCTACGAGGTTTGGAGGCAGCTGAGTATCAGCAAAGGGTTGAACCAGCGGTGGAGAAACCATCCAATGGAGAGCCCAAGGATGCTGAAGCAGAAGCTGAAAATATGGCTGCCAATGGCTTCGCTTCGTGGGATTTGGAGTCCATATGGATGAACTTAGGCTACACATAGGAAACCAAGGCTCTTCATAAAAAGGCAAGCGTTAGGAACATTATTATCGATAAGAGTTAACGTTTGGACCAGAAATAATCTTGATGGGCCGTATAATGGGCCTTGCAATCATTATCTGTTAGCAAGCCAAGCGTGCCGAAGCCCAGCCCATCAATCGCGTGCGAGGCGGCAACCGTTTTCCTCCCGTTTCCCTGTCCCCTGGGCGCCTACGTGGCAAGCACGCGTGACGTCATCACCAATCATATGAAGATTTCTCAAGTTTCGGTTTTCACTTTTTCACCATGTTAAACGAAGGAATAGTGAAATAGAACAGTGGAAAGGGTTGCCTCTGGAAAAGGTAAAATGAAAGGGTTTTAATATTTGGTTGTTGCAGGCTGCAGGGGGAGTGATAATGCGGGGGGACAACAAATCAGGGGAACCAACCAGCGTCAGTATGACTCATACCCATCTACCGTACAACGTTTTTGAGACAAAACATCCAACCGTCCATGTTCTGTCCAATCTTATCATCAGCTCCGTCACTTTCTTCTTCCTCGACTCATCTTCTCACAGTTAAAAAAAGCTATTTTGTTCTTGTGGGACCGCTTTCTTCTTCAGTTTCTTACGTGACATCAACCCAACCGAGTGCACGCTACATCTCTACTCTGGGATTCTTCTTCTTCTTCTTACGCACTCTGCAACTGATGAAGAAAGGCCACCATCCGGTACTTCAGTTCCCCACATGTTATCCCTCCCTCCTGAGAAACAGTCCCCTGTTCTTGGTTCGCCCGAGAAAGTTATCATATCCTGAGAAAAGAAAAAAAGAAGGCTTGAGGACTGAGATCACGTGGACAGATTTCGCAAATCCAAGAAAAGCTTCCGGTGATTTGTGAGCTTAAAACAGAGGAGGAGTTGCAACTTACTATCACCTTCTCGTAACCATCATCATCAATCATTTAAAAAAAAGTAGGCAATTGTCTGGTTATCATCTGCAAATCCCCTCCCCCCACGGGAGTGACACTAATCGAAGCATCTCAACTACCCTCCAGTTAGCAAGGGCCAGAGGCTCTGGGCCACAGGGTTGAGGTAGAAATGAATGCTTCCCTCCACGTACGCGTTGTTCTAGCATAACATTTATGTGGGTTTTAAGGTTTAAGGTAACTTTTTTCTTCTATGGGCAAATATATGATGCTCCAATGAGAAGAGTTACTCAGAATAGCAATCAAATATCTGGACAACTCCTTTATGTGTGTTGATTTGACATCAGAACAAGGATCAAGATCACTTTTTTATTTTCTTTTTCTAGATGTGAATCTCAAAGATGGAAGAAATTGAAGTGTGTACCATGTGATCTGAGTAGTATTGACGATATGGGTTGGTGTGGCCGGAGTTTGGAGAATCCAGCAGCGTCGGATTTTGGGGTTCACCGTCCTGAAACTCCAAGTTCACGCCGAATAATCTCAGTGTCTTGAAACTGTTATTCCCTCCTGTATTTGCTTGATTCCGTGGCACTGTAGAAGCAGATCCTGTATTTTATTTATATTCTCAATGAAGGATATGATATGTCACTACAGTGAAGTGCAATGAATGAATCTTTCGGGAAAAAGGAAACCCACACGCATGCACATTCGCAGAGCTCAGTGATTGCTTTTCTTCAAGGAAACACCAACACAATTTTGGTTGCAGAGAAAATGCAGGAAATGGGTACTTGTTAATCCAATAAAATGAGCAAGAGATTTGGAGAATCACTTTACTTTTGATTGTTGATTACCTGAAGAAGGGCCTGAATTTTTGGATTGGCCGGAGGTCCCCCTGCCATCGCCACTCGTGGCGGCGTTGTGACTCCTGCGCCGCCATCCGATGAATAAGCGGCCGGTGGAGGCGCGGTGCCGAGAAAAGGTAACTACATCGCCGGCGTCGAGACGTTTCTCCTTCACGAAACGGCTCCACCCCTTGGTTAGAACGTAGCTCTGGCTACTGTTCCAGTACGAGTAGCGAAACCTCCAGGTTTTCCCCAGCTCATCCATGAAGTTCAAGAGAACCCCATTCTCGCAGGAGTCCCCTCCGCAGTTCATCGGAAAATTCCTCTCCGCGTGCTGTTTCGGGATCACCAGACGGTTGAGCTTCCCAACGTCGCTCGGCGTCAATGGCTTCTCGAACAACATCTCCCTGTGCTCCTGCCCCGGCGCCCCCCCGCCGTCGAGCTCTTCATCCTCATCATTGTTGAGGTTGAGGTTGAAGGCGAAAGGGGCACGGCGGTGGCTGCCGTGGTTGGAACGCAGAAGACTCCTCTAAAGCCGCTGCGGTCGTGATTGGGTGGCGCAGACTCCGTGCTCAACTTGGACCACCACCCCCGCTGCGGCTGCGGCGGCGGCGTCCGGAAGCTCCGAGTAGTAGTGATTGACAGACATGGGGGTTGATGAGTGGCGCGGCAGGAAAAAAGAGCAGCTCAAGTATGCACCAAAGATGCACACACAAGACCCATACTTATACCCCCAACATTCTATGGATACACACTTCCATAAATAAATCATCCCATTCATTATTCCCCCAAATTCATCACAAAAATGACCGACAACTATTTGATGCCTTCTCACTCCTACCACCACCACTCAGTTCTCACCTTTTTCTTTAATCAGATACGCAGTACAAGAATGCAGACCCATCCCTCTCTTCCTAAACAACACAGTTGTACGTTTTGTTTCTAAGGCGCTGGCTGGCTGGCTGGCTGCAGCTGTACGACCACTGTCTCCCTCGCACGGCATCACTTCAGTCGAGTTTGCTCAGTAATTACAAAGAAAAAACCACTGTGAAGAGGAGAAGGATGGGATGGATAGGAATAGGAATAGAAGGATAGGGCAGATGTGTATGGAATTCAAATTCAATAAATGCATGCGTGACTCTTGGTGCTCTTTCTTTCTCTCTTGTGAACAGGTAGGTACAGGGACACCCTTCCTCTCTCTATCTCATTGTTTTGTTTGATAATCGAATAAAAAAATCTCCTAGAAACTAATACGAAATTGTGTTGGTTTTCTGATGGTCCATGTTTCATTTCTTGCATAATTGAATATGTTCTTCATACAAAGCACTACGCAGGCAGTCTTCTCATAATTCACCATTACTGTTTCAACCCTTTTTTTTTTGTCCCAAAGGCGCCTCCCTCACCCATTCTCAAACTCTGTGCACACGTAATTTTCTTCCTTGTATTCTCGCGTGGGAAGTCTCCATGTGCTCCCGTCAATGCACTTTTTATTGATTTATTTATTCTCAAAAACTTT
Organism: Utricularia gibba; assembly: GCA_002189035.1. Lineage (NCBI taxonomy): Eukaryota > Viridiplantae > Streptophyta > Magnoliopsida > Lamiales > Lentibulariaceae > Utricularia > Utricularia gibba. The sequence continues at coordinate 147,928 of CM007990.1, forward strand.
GTTGTGATGATGTAATTCCGTGGAAATCTTCAGTGGACCAGGTGGCACGCCCATGGGGGCGCCACGTGTGCGGTGTCACGTGGGCCTTATCTCCAGTCCCGAGCCAGGTGTATGACTTCACGTTGGCCTTATCCCCGTGCCCGTATATGACACATTGGGTGGGCCCGCTCCCACATCTCGAACAACTTGCTTTTTCTCTCTCCCTTAACGAGTGTTCAGACATCTGGAGAAGAGGAGATCTGATGACGTTGATGAATCCACAGCACACAGAGAGATGGAAAAAAATATATGAAAATTAAGTTATCTGCAACGCCCTAATAAATTAATGCTGTCTAGCTATCTATCTATCTACCTGTCTAACAGACAAAGGCCTCTACGACTGTGAGACTATGCGCGCATTATTTAATACTCATCATGATAATAATGGGATAAGATATTAACACCAACTTGACGAAGCTGGGAGGCACCATTTGGTCGGAGGCTTCGTGTCCCAATTCAGACCAAACGCAGCGCCGATCACGATTGGCTCTCCTTGCTGCCTGCACCACGCAACGGAGCTGTCATGTCTCCCAATGAAATAATAATGAAGACGGGTCGGAGGCTGGCTCAGATCCGGTTCATGATTGGATTCCAATTTCGGATGAATGCATGCACGAGCTCACTACGGGAAAAGTGATTGGAGTCAGATTTACTCGGAATCTCACTCCACTTTTGAATGCGGAATACGTAGCCATGCAGGCATTGCACCACGTAGGGGGGGATTCTGTGGGGGTGCTGCTAACTGAATATTCTCGTTATATTCATGCCAATCGCCACAAAAAGAAGAATTAAGGACTCACAGAAGCGTAGCAGAAGACGACGAACTCCTCCAACGTGATTTCCAACTCCCCCCCCCCCCCCCCCCCCTCGAATCTCATCTCATCTCATCCCATTTTCCAAGAAACACACAAAAACACGTGTATGCAGTGTATTGTTGTATGCGATGGGGCCATTTATAAAAGGTTGGCTCCTCTGTCCAATCTCACATTACAATTTACAACCCCCTCTTGATGATTCAAAGGGCTTGATGCTGCTCCTTAGCATCACCTGCTACCACCAAACCATGATGCTTATAGCCTAAAACTTCTGTTTCCCATAAATTGCGAGATGGAAATCTATCAGAATGCAATTCAAAGGACACTTTTAGCCGTAACCATCTTTTCACCAAAGCCCAGAAGGGCAGAGGGCATATCAGTAAATCCCGTAAAGGAAAAAGGCATTAAATTAATAGTAGTCTCAGGCACGAGGAGTATGTGGGTTCCGTGATTGGGTGGGCCCGTCAACAAATATCTGGACTCATGGACTTGCCCCCAGTCGATGGCAACGTATTATTGCGGGAATGGAATACGTGTCTGGTTCTTAGTTTCCCAGACGTGGAACCTTTTCCGACCAAGCCTTTTTATTCATTATATTGTATTTTCTTTCTATCCAACACCCAAAAGCCACTGCCAAAAAGTCCCGTGTCCTACGGCATACACTTTTCATTCTTGGTGCACCGACGCCCGCGTTTTCCAGGTGATTACACTTTGCACTCCCCCCATTCTTTATTATCAATATTATTATCCCACTTTTTTCCTTTTTAAAAATCCAAGAAATTACGGACTAAGGAAAGTAAATTTCATTCTTCAAAATTAAAATATTTGCTCCTCCAAAATTAAAAGGGCCATATTACAAACAAGCGGCGGCTTTTTACTTTTGTTGGGCCATTGTCTGAGTCACTACAAAGAGGCCCACATAGAGCCCAATGTCGGATAATACACACACACACACAATTGCCTAGTCGCCACACTACATGGTAAAAAGAAACACGGTGAGGTAGAATTCTTTTCACCACATGGCGGCAATGTAAAAAAAAACTGGGTAGGGGGAGAAGCGACATGTTGCACCAAAGTCAAGGGTTAGACCTTTCAGGGTAAAACTAATCGCTGACGACTGCGGGGTTGAAGAGAAACAGTAATTAGTAATTACCACCAGCGCTTACTTTTCGGTTCAAAGGGGTTTTTTTTAGTAGTAACGTGAGAGCGTATCCGCTGCGCCGGGATTCAGTCATCGGCATTCAACCCCTTTGGCATTAATTAATTATTCAACAGCCATACCACACGGGCGACGCCCAACCCCAGGCTTTTCTCAAACCAATACGTAAATAGTGTTTGATTCATGAGATTAGATGGTTTAAGCATAGGATTATAAATTCTGGGGGGCTTAAATAAACCCAATATTACTTTTATCTCATTTCCATCAATTTACGGGATCCATGTTCCATGAAATGCGGTTTCTTGAGAAGTAGGTTTTTTGGCATTAATTAACCTTGATACCCTCCCAAAATTATTCAACAACATTATTAGTGTTGGTGTATATAATAAAAAGAAAATTTGAATTTCGATCAGCATTAATGCAGCCACTTACTTGGAACTCCATTTTTACCAAAAACTTTAATACAAGACCATGGTCGTTTATCGCGTCACCCAAGGATGGAATGGAAGTTCATGGTGCGGGCGTACCCGTACCAGGAGCAGCAGCAGCAAGGTACTAAGGGTATTTTTGGCATAGTGCAGAGGATGTCCCGGAACCGGACTCAATTATTTTCGGCCAACATCGCAGTAAATCTTTCAATAGCATCGCCTTAGGGTTTGTTGTCTGAGGAGATGAAGAAGAATCCGGTGCTAGTGAGTGAGTTGACTGCGTGTGTTTTGTTTATTGTTTTTGGGTGCTATTTCTGCACATAAATGCGAGCAGATATTTTGAAAGCTGATTTGGCAGCTCCAGCCCTCGGCCAACCACACACTGGAAAGGGAAGGATTGGGTTTCTGAGAAGGCGATGGCGGGGGGTTAGGGAGTGTGTCGTGTCGAGGGCATGAAACGATAACAACACTGGTGAGTGAGTGGGTGAGTGACTGGGCATGGCGTTGAGGTGGAAGGACAGGGCTACTGGGGGATTGCTCAAGTAGACGAAATCAAGACTTTGAAAAGCAGGGAATGCTAGGAAGATACATCCACACACAAGTGACAGCACAATAACTTCTTCTTCTACTTGAAAGGACCCAAGACTGGCTCCAAATTCAAGCTCCGTATTAATGCCTCCTGCCTCGAATTAAAGTGCCAACGGACACATGCCATGAGCTTGTCAACAAATCGAGACCAGTAGACTTGAATTTCTAACACATCGCAACGTATAATGTCTCTGACTTGTTGCTTGCAGGATTCGGGCAATCCAAGTCCACAAACCCTATAGATTTTTCCACCAGATCCGTCACCATTGACTTTTGCTCATTCAATTAATTACCTGCGTTCATGGCTGAAGCTCAAGTCAAAATGGACCGTGTGCTCTCTTCCTGCCTGCCTCCTCGTCTGTGTCAAAACCGAACCAATGCTTTATCCCCGTTTTTTTCCCCTTAAACATGGGTCAATACATACCCATGAGCGCCTACCAATGAAAGTGTAACCAACCTAGCAAGGGATCATAATACGCGATTTAGAATATTAAAAAACACGTCTTTGCGATGCATAATTGTCGTTTATGCTGGGCTTAGTATTATTCGGTAGGGTGATGCGCAGGTTAGGCCAAAACGGTAAGGCCACATTAATGTTGCTGTTGACAAGCTGTGAAGAAGCCCGTTGCTGGCTGGTTTGCCCAAAGCATTATTCTATTACTTTCTCTCCCCTGTTTTATTCCTGGAACGGGGCACCCCAGAAGAAGAAACCTGATGAATGCAACGCAGCGAAAGACCGAGCCGGCAGGCAAAACTCGAAACCCAAACGAGGAGAGCCCCCGGGAAGGGGGAAGAGGGATAAGTAATTGAAGTGTCATAATGGAATGGATACATACCCAGCACCCAGTTTTGGGCTACGTAAATAATAATTGTTGATCGCTGCGTGTAATAATATTACTGATAATAAAAGAGTTAAGTACAGTGCAGTTGGATTGGTGTTAAGGAGAATGAATGCAGTGAATGCCGGTAAATGTATGCGCGCGCCTTCTCTCCCTCTACTTCCCTCCCCCGAAAGAAAGATTTCCTGCCTTGCTGCCTGCCTGTACTGTAATGTGACTCTGAAATCTGGATAAACCGGCGAGGTCCCGAAGACAACAACACACTTGTGGCCTGTGGGGGTGGTGGTGTTTTCCAGGCCAGCAAGCAATAACACCCCTTTTTTTCTTTTTCTTTCTACGGCCACCAGATTCAATTGAATTCCATTCATTTCGATTGCATCCAATCCAGTCCAGTCCAGCTACGCCTACGAATCTATTCTAACAATAATCAATATTTAAGTATTACTTACTTACAATACCCACCACCCCATAATTTAATTACCCAAATCCCTTCCTCTCTCTCCTTCTCCCTCGTTATATAACCCCGTCATCTCCTCCCTCCACTTCCCAGACCACCCTGTTCTTTGCTTGCTTACACCGGGAAGATGAGCAGAAGAAACGGGCCTAAGCTTGATCTGAAGCTGAATCTGTCGCCGCCGAGGGCGAGGCAGCCTTCGCCGAGCCGATCACAGACGGTGTCCCCGTCCTCGACGCTCAGCTCCTGCCTGTCCTCGGAGATGAACACGGGAGCGGAGTCACGGAGGTACTCGACGAGCCCGGAGGCGACGTCGATGATGCTGGTGGGCTGTCCCAGGTGCCTGATGTATGTGATGCTATCGGAGGAAGACCCGAGATGCCCAAAGTGCAAGAGCACGGTGTTGCTTGATGTCATTAATGACAGCCGCACCACCGCCACCACCCGAAGGTTGAAGAAGAGCTAAGATTCAGAAGACGCCGGGAAATAAAGGAAAAGAAAGGAATCATCATGACATACCAAGCTATTATAAATTACTAGGTAGGCATTGCTTCCAATATTAAAGCCCAGAAACCCGAAACAACCGTTTTCTACTACTTTTTCTTTTTCTTTTTTTCTTTTACCTGCAAGTCCATTTCTAACCTTACTATGAAGTTATAAGAAGTTATATATGACAGCGAAAAAAAAAGGGTGGAGTTACCTTTACATTGTTCTGGCTTACCCTGTTTCTTCTCATTCCAAGGAAAATATAGGATAAGAATGTGTGGCGCATCTGCAATAATAGTCTTCGATGAACACTACCAATCCTCTTAAGCATTGGGGCACCTTGTTGCTTGCATTTTTACAGAATGTAGACAGGGTCTAGAATATTCCTCACGCGGCAGCAGTACGGCATCAAAAATCATTTACCTAAACCACAAAGTAGCATAAACTTCCTGATTCAAAGGGGGAGTCTAATTCACAGCTACAGCATCACAGTAAGATGATGAAGAAACAACAGACATAATTTGTTTTGACGTCTGGTAAAAATGAGATCACATAACCTTAGCAGAGTAGCCAATAAATGTACGCACAAGTAGTTCAAGGTCGTCATTACAGTTAAGCAAAGAAATCAATGAAATGATGCCGCAACAACCATGCATGTGATGCTATTAAGAGATCATCTATTTGTATGTATGCAGTTAGTTATGAAGAAGAGTGAGAAGGTACTCATGTAAATAAGCAACGGGAGGATGGGGTTTGGGGGTAGCTCCAGCATTGAAAAAAAAGGGGGAACTATATTAGATATGAGAGAACATTAAAAACAAATAAATGCAAGGAGTAAATGGGACAGTTGAGAATAATGAAGATATTACGTCATATGATAAATACAAATTTAATTCACATGCAGACGCCCTTTCCTCCTCCTTTAATTCAAAGGTCACCTTCATCATCTACTCATAATTATCGTTAACAGTCCTCTAAACTGCTTTTAGCTTCCCAGCGCCATTTCATGCGCGCCGCACCTTTATCAAGAACCTATGTGCTCTACAGGCTACAGCCATTTATACACAGGAAGCACATTCAAGATGCTAGGGAGCTGTTCTCGGAAATAACGAGAAATGTGATCATAGGGCAGGCAGATGTTGAGACTGTGGTGACTGAAATGTATATTTTCATGGGAGAATAAACTGATGACTTGTAGAAGGAAAACGTAGTGCAGAATGGTGCAAAATGCCCCTAAAAGTTTCAACGGTTTCCATGATCTCTCTGGAAGTATTGACGAGAGCATGCAGCAGGAATGTAGCAAGGAAAGATGAAAATGAACAAGCAACCTGGTAATACGGTTACCTGGTGAGAGACACATAACCACCAGAATGTCCTCTCGTTCTCAGCAGTTTTCACACATCTGAGGCATGGACAGAAAATTGAATGTCGTTGTTCATCCTTGATAACACCGAATGAGACAATATATTTCATTCCAAGTAGTGTTTTTCACATTTACACCACATACGGATGGCACCAGTGAGTGGTGAGGTGACAGTGGCGAATAATAGACCGAAGGTAAATTAAAATTTTCACTTTCCACAATATGGACCAAGTATTGCTGATAAGCATCAGATAATATGGATCGCAGTCACTCTAATGTATTTAGTATTTACTGGATGTGCCGACATCAATGTCGAGAAAATTATGTGACAGCTGCAGTACGGGACAAATAACAGCTGAAGTCAGTAAAATCACCTCTATCTACAGCCCTGCGGGACTAAGCATTGCAAGTTCAGAAGCTGCAGACATAGGTGATTTCATAAACCGAATTCAAGAAAAAGGATTAAATATGGTAAACTAAGAAGCTACACAGTAAGCAACAGCTGATCAGATGGGTAATATTCTCTGTTCAACACACAGTTAGCTTTAACATCAAACCATGAGAACAAGCTTGTGGGTTTTCAATTTATCACAGTGCGCGCATCTTGAGAGGAAAAAGTATGATCATGCAGTGAAAAAAAAATAACTTTTCCGTGTAGTAAAGCGGCTGCATTTTGAAAAGTAGGAAAAATGAAGCTCAATCTAAACTTCCAGTATCTGCCTTCCATCATATAAAGGAAACTGGCTATATATTCTTTCATCATTTTCCGCAAAAACAAGTCTTACACTACAAAGCGTGTTTATCTAAAGGTAAAAACAAGTTCCAAACTAATGCATGGACACTACTGTAAATACTCAGATCAGCTCGAGGAAAAGAATTTAAGCATCAATTAACTCACTGCACTTTACATTCTAGAACGACACTCCAACAACCCTACCAGACTTCATTTTACAAAAGAGATCAACCATCGAAAGCTGGATCGTAGATCCTGAAATCAGAGGCCGCATAAGCCACAACTTTATTACCACACAAGAATACATGATTCTGTAAAATCAATGAAGAGTACAAGAACGCGGACAATGCTCCTAATTTCATACCCAGAAACACTCAATCACCAAAAGAAACGAAGAATTCGATGGAATATTAGCTGAAGAGAAACATGAAATCAAGAGCAAACACTCCTAATGAAAACTCGGTCTTGAATGGCAATCATGTGAGTCGAAAATTGAAGTATAAACGCATTCTGACAAGACGGAGATTTCTAGTGCGCGCTGTATAACAGATGAAATGTAGCCATGACTCTCGTTGAACCGCGTAACCAAAGCCATCGTCGTTCAGGATTGAGGATTCGACGAACCCATTCCTTCCAGTCAGTTCATTATTTCATTTGGGTCCCCTATCTTTTGCTTAATTACTTTATTCTTCCTCTGGAATCTTTTATTTTTTGGACAAACACCAAAGAAACCAAAAACTGCAAAGGAACACCCTTTTGGGGTTTAATTTCAATTTCACAGTTTTATAGTCGTCCCGTAGTAAATTCAATTGATCTCTGTCAATGGCTATTATTTTATTAAAAAAAGGGCAAACGAATATCTTCATCACATTCAATTTTGTCAATTTTCTGTCGTACTTTTTAATAAAGTTGAAAGATTATTATTACTATTATTTATTATTATTATTGATATGTTTTAGAAATAACTATTCTTTTTCAATCATTCAGTTCTCTGAGGCTTTCCCCTCGCCCTTGCGTTTCTCATACATCATCTTTTCCCCAATTTGAACCAAGCGATCTCTTATCCGCCGCTTGTCTGCGTACCAGCGCCATGACTCTTGGTTCGGGAGGATCCAGTGTTGTAGGTCTGCGCTTTTTACGCTGTTCTTAAACCCTCGTTTAATTTTTTTTAATCGAACAACGAATGGGTTTTCCAATTTTCGGGGTCGATTATATGTTTGTATGGCGAATTCCGGATTTTTCAGGCAGGATCTTTACGGAGGCATGCTATTGTGCCAGAAATTAATCACTGTCTTGGTTTGTTTTGGTTGAAGATTAGCTGAATGCATTTTATCAGCAGAACTGCAAAAGAGATCTTAGTCTTCTTGTGATCCAGTTTTCTAGTCCGCAGTTATGTCGTTTGTGGTGCCAATTGGCCTTCGTGTCATGTTTGGCCATTGTTCTTATACCCTCGATTATTTTTTTTTAATCGAACAACGAATGGGTTTTCCAGTTTTCGGGGTCGATTGTATGTTTACATAGCGAATTCCAGATTTTTCAAGCGGGATCTTTACAGAGGGATGCTATTGTGCCAGAAATTAATCACTGTCTTGGTTTTTTTTGGTTGAAGATTAGCTGAATGTATTTTATCAGTAGAACTGGCAAAGAAATCTTATTCTTCTTGTGATCCAGTTTTCTAGTCTGCAGTTATGTCGTATGTGGTGCCAATTGGCCTACTTGTCATATTTGGCCATTGTTCTGGTAGTAATGTAGCTACTTGGTTCCTGTAAATCCAACCACCATATGACTAAGCTGTCCTTTGTGCATCTATGATATCGAGGCCTCAATTGGGTCGAATTAGTGTACTTATATCAAGCTTGCTGCTTTTCCGTAGTCCCTAGAAATTTCAGGTTGCTGGAGGAACTTGAACGTGGAGAGAAAGGAATTGGGGATGGGACTGTAAGCTATGGAATGGATGATGGTGATGATATATACATGCGGTCCTGGACAGGAACCATCATAGGTCCTCATAATGTAAACAGCTCTCTGTTTCTTGCACCGTATCATTATGATAAATAATAGTTTATCTGTAACTTGGAACTTCTATTTATCATTTCTTTCTACATGGCTCAAAAACCTTTACTTCTCAATGTTCTGTTTCTCCAAATCTTGTTATTTGGAAAACATGTTTATGGGAACTTCCTACATCCTGTGTTGAAAACGCAGAAGCTGATGACTTGGTTTCTTTGCAGTCTGTTCATGAAGGGCGGATATATCAGCTGAAGCTTTTTTGCGATAAAGATTATCCAGAGAAGCCTCCCAGCGTCCGCTTCCATTCTCGGATTAATATGAGCTGCGTGAACCATGAAACTGGTGTGGTACGTAAGTAGCAATCTTGAATCATCTTATTTTGATTCGACGAAGATCCTTGTGATTGATGATGCAGGTGGAACCGAGGAAATTCGGACTCCTTGGAAGTTGGCAACGTGAGTATACGATGGAAGACATACTGACACAGCTAAAGAAGGAGATGGCTGCTCCCACAACCGTAAGCTCGTTCAGCCCCCCGAGGGAACTTATTTCTAGTCAATGGCAATGCAATGAACCTCGTTATCGGTACTTCCCCCCCTGTTGTATGATGCTGTTTTCAAGTTTGCCGACTAGCACTTCATCATGTCTACTACGCACTGTCATTCGGCTATACACTTCTGTGTTTGGTTGCCCTTATGATACATTGGGGCTTGCTCGTTTCACATTTTCAAACTGAAACTTGATAAGAATTGAGAAAAAACAACAGGGAACAAAAGCTCCAATGTCCTAGATAGAGCAAACAGGTCTCTTGCCCTTGATTTGAAGATTCTGAGCCTTTCATCACCCCTATCAGTTGCATGGTCCAGTCGACAACACCCTATCCAAAGTATGTCCCATTCCCATGGGGACAAAAGTACCCTGAAAACTTGTCCGATTGGTGGGGAAACTGAGTTAATGGTGACTAAATTTTCTCAATTTACGGTAAAAGTACAGATTCATAGCGCAAGATTTCTTTTCACTGCGCACCGCTCAGCTGCATTATGAGAGCAGTATCACGGCCCGGGGCTCTTGCAAGTCGGTTCATAAGCACTAACTTGAAACTGTCAAAACCGCTGATATCCATTTCCCTTAACAACTAACTGCTTTGTCTTTCTTCATCATCCATCGTCTCTGCTATGCATTAACGGGCCGAGAATGGGGTGACAAACAGTTGGGAATTCAAACCGAAGAAGAGTTGCGAATTGGCGCCATAGATTTATTCAAAAGCCTGTGCTTGCCACCGGCCTCGCATCCCCCATCTTAAATGTTCTGCATTTGCTCAGACCACGACGTTGCTTCTTTCGATTTGGGTTTTTGTCTTTCGAATGATTCACTTTCCTTTGCTCATTTCAGCATTAATTGCCTTAAAATGTGTATCGGAAACCTTAGACGCCGCCCAGGCAGTTTATGGTGTAGCACTCCCCTCTTTGGCTACAAAACAGAAACACACATTTTAATTATGTAATTTAAGGTTACTGTGTTGTAAAAGAAAAGGTGTATGTATGAATGGCTGGAAATTCTGACTATTTATTTGACATTTTAAAATTTTGAATGAATAAAAATATATTTAAATCTGAAGAGAGCGGTGGCTTATTTTCTCTGAAATTTATAATGCCCCCAAAAATAAAAACAGCCGTTAAAAAGCTCGTTTTTTGGAGTTTCACCTCACCCCCTCAAAGCCTGTACCGAGAGAATGAAATTCCCGTTTGTTTTCAAAGCCAAAGAACAGGCCAACTCCGGCGCCGGGGCGGCAGCATCACGGACATGGCATGCCTGCGCAGCGTCGCCCAGAACTCTCTCCTTCGACACCGCCATAAAGCCTGTAGCCGAAACGGGGGATTCCGACGAGTTGGCCATCGCCGGCGGGGTGAGATCCGAGCGTCTGTTCTTCGAGCCGGTGCAATCGAAATCCATCGTCGAAGCCGAAGAAGAATCGAAAGTTTTCAACTTCCCTTTCAAGGAAACAACGGCGATTTTAGCGGTTAACTCTCTGAACCCGTTTCACGATTTCAGAGCATCGATGGCGGAGATGATTCAGGCGAACGGGATCAAGGATTGGGATGAACTGGAGATGCTTCTAGCCTGTTATCTTACGGTGAATGTGGAAAGTACTCATGGGTATATCGTGAGAGCCTTTGTGGATTTGCTGATTCACCTCGCTCTCTCCCCTGCTTCCGCCATGGATGAAACCCGAAGCTTCTCCTCACCGCTGTCGTTTTCCTCCTCCACGTCCTCCTTAACGAGCCCCTTCACGTCCTCACTTGAACGTGAATGATCTGAAGACGAAGCAGCAGCAGATGAGCCCAGATCCCACCGCCGTTGTGAATGTAGTTCTTAATTTGTAAACCACGGGCTAAAAAACCAAAAAACAAATTGGTGTAGGTGGCGTGTGTAATTTATGCTTGTTCGATTGCTAAGCATGCAGATTTGTAGTCTAATAATACAATAATTAGCAACAAGTACGGACGCAAGAACCCCCACAACACAACTCCCAGGGGCACAAAAGACGTACTTAGTCGAATTCATGGTACCACGCTGCATTCCTATTCAAATGGTTGGAAGGGAAGGGTTATGTGCACCCAGAGAGCAACATTTAATGCAGGGGGAGGTTGGTGTAAGCTTCCCTCTTTCAAATTCCAGTGGCAGCGGCATCGCACATCATGCCATTCAATGCCATGTGACATGCCGCTGTTCCGAAATGTTACCCTCCGCGCACTTGCAGGGCAGGAGGAGTGTACCATCCACTCTACGAGGCTATGTATGTATGTATGTATGTATACTTTTCCCTTTTCCATTGCATTGCATCCTCTTTGTAATACGAGCGAGCGAGTGTTGGAAACCCAGCAGTCGGGGGGAGCACTTGGAAATTTGCCTCGAAATCCAGGCGATGCGTTGACAGCAACGACACAAACCCACCCCGTGGAATTATTACCATTTCTTGAAGTCACTGTGTCTGAATCTGAGACCATAAAGATTGCATTTTTACTGCACTGTTTCACTCCCCATCATCATACACCCAGACAAACATTTGAGATGTCAATCCATTGCAGCGCAGCCCACCACCATCGATTGCCCCCTTCTTCTCCTCCTCTTTGCACACCGGTTTTGGGATGCCCCCGCAATAAATAAATAAATAAATTAATTAATTAATTACAAAAACCATCATCCAGACAGCAGAATCCTCTCCCAACAGGTATGGGTTTTGCGTGACACCAGAACCCTTTGACTTGTCAACCAATACATAAATATTTTGTCTCATCTCTGAACCTTCAGTATTTTGTACATGCCCATGACATATTTTAACACTTGCCTGCCTGCCACGGTGCCTGAGTATTGGGCCCGGCCCATTAACAACACCCTTACCCCTTCTTACACTGACTCTGCTCCGAAGAAAATGTGTGCAATTTGACCATGCCATGGTATCTTTACTGCGACATGTCCTTGGATTGTTACTTTGTCTGTTGCCTTCGGGTGTATTCGTTTGTTGCCCTCAAACATTGCTTAGGTTCGTGACCGCTGTAAAACTGTAAAAAGTTAAAAAAAACAAACACCGCGATCAGTGCGACAGCGCAGTGAAATTTTTACAGTTCATGATTGTGCCTCTCCCCGGTCAGCCCAAGAGTGTGACTCATCGTACCACCTTCATAATTACCGTACTAATTAAATACATCAAAATTTCCAAATATCCAGACTTGTTTATAGATATGATTTTCCTGGGAGTGTACATGTGGAGGGATTCCCCCAATTATGGCCGCACTTTATGGCCATGGGCCCGCTAGTCAACGGGGTACTATTGGTTGCAGATTAATTTATGAATATGTTTTCTACACTTGCGTGACACAAATATGCCCCATCAATCATTCCACGTACGAACGATATACCTAGGGTTAGGGTGACCCATTTGAAAGTATATTTTACTTAATGAGTGAATTAATGTAGGTAGGTAGACTAGACTAGACTGCGGGGCTATTTTAACTGCGTACGCGTATCATCATTGTTTTCAGACCAAAGGACTGCATTTATTATCATGTTATTTTCTACTTTTACTGTCCTTCAATGTCAGATATTTACCCGCCCCTACTTAGCAGGCCACAGTAAAACTCACTCACTCACTCACGCACCGACGTGGAATGGAGGAGAAAGGGGAGGGGGGGGTCCCTCCCCCCTCGATTTGTTAGTATTTTTACAGGCCTACCAAGTCTACTACTACTACAGCTTTTGTGATCATGAGGTGCAACCTGTAAAGTATATTGGATTTAAATACAGAAATATTATTATTAGGACATGGACAACGTTACAAGTAACAAAGAAAGATAGCAACTTGCGCTAGTTATTGGTCCTAAGAAGGAATTTCATAATTTTCACTGGATTTTTGGCCACGAGATCGACTCCTTTCGCTTCTTTTTTTTTTTACCGCTGGGGAATGCCAAAAATGCGGTGAAAATCGAAATTCTTACAGCTGGTTAACAACTTAATAGTACCCATGTAGACTAGGCGTAGTTAGGAGAAGCTACAGCTGCACCCACGTCGCCGCTGCGTAGCCATTCAGATCAGGGTACCCGTACCCGTACCCGTGTGCGCCGTTCCAGATCTCGGTGAAGGCTCTGACGATGATCCCATGGTAATAAGGCGAGTTGAGCTGCAAGAAGCAGTTGAGAAGCTCCTTGAGATCCTCCTTCGAATACATCTCCTTCTCCAGAATCATCTGCAGCATCGACTGCCTGAAGTCAAGGTACGGATCGTCGGAATCTTTCTCCACGGCGACGCCGGAGCCGTCGATCTTTCCGAACCCGCGTACCCTCTGGAAATCCGACTCCGCGTCGGACCCGGAGGAGAACGTCGTCGTGGTTGCCGTCGTAGCCGTGTTGCCGCAGGAGCTAGCAGGCGAGTAGTGCTGGTGATGATGGTGGCGGCGCGGCCGTGGCTGAAAGACAGCCGAGACCTTGGGACGCCGGCAGGATCCGCCGCATCCGAACGCCGCAGCGAGCGTCCCGAGAATGCCATTCTTCTTCTTCTTCTTGTTCCCAGCCAACATGTTTAGTTCTCCTTCTTCCTCTCGGCCTTGGAACCCAAGGTGAAGAAGTGAGATTTTGGTTTGTTGTTGTTGGTGAAGCAGCGGGCGTGTGGTATAAATGGTGGAAGGGGTTGATTGTTTTGGTAGGGTCCCACCCACGTATTTCTGCCGGTTGAGGGTTATTTTGGTCTTTGACAGCGCATATGGTCTGCCTGCCTGCAAGTATTTTTACCCTTAATACGGAAAGTGACGTGGACTCCCCTGCCCCTATGCTCCACCCCTCGCCATGTGGCTGGCTACCTCCTAAACTTGTTTCATCTTGTGATGTTGACAATCGTCATCCTAACACTGAAATAATTTTTTTTCTAATTTCGAATATGTTATTTACTATTTATTTCAATTGTTTATAGAAGGGAAGAGCGAAGCGCCACAGTGTCTTAAGGCCCATGTTAAATGGGCTTTGCAAGCCGTGTACCCGGACCCGGCTAATCAGGCCCGTATGTTTGATTCGCCCTCTTCATTTGCTTCGACGGGAAAGACGACAATGCAGGTGGGAGCCTTCGAAACTTGGAAGATTGGATATCCCGCGCATTTCGAAGCGACATGATCGTGGGAATATGTTTGCCTGAAAGCTGGTTCACCTTTGGATCCGAGTTAATGCACTTAGAATGTTTTCCAGGACAGCTGCTCTTGAGGCGGCTTCCCTTTGCAAGGCGGCGGAGATGGTTAATCTTTCATCCCTTTTTGTAGTCCCTCGAAATGCTGGTGCTCTTTCCACAGAGACTGTCCTGCCCGGGAACACAGTTGAAATTGATGTAAGAAGGGATGAGAAGCGGCGACGAATATCGCGTCCTTCGTTTTTCGACAAGCGGCTGGTAGGCTATGCCAGGGCCAAGATGTACTCTGAGTTATTTCGTGTCTTCGATAGAATGGTGGAAGCTAATTACTCTCCTAATCTCGCCGAGTTGACTATTTTATTAAATTGCTTTTGTCGCTTGAAAAGGTTAGATCTAGCTTTTGCCGTTCTCGGTTGTATCTTGAAAAGGGGTTTCGATCCGGATTGTTATACTTTTGAACCCTTCATTAGAGGGTTGTTGCGGGAAGCTAAAATTGGTGATGCTGTTTTGTTCTTTAACAAAATCATACCCATTGGAATTTCTCCAAATGCACGTATGTGGTCGGCTTTGATTGAAGGACTATGCAAGGAGGGAAACATGGAAGCTGCTCTCGGTATTCATGAGGCAAATTTGAATGGAAACTTTGGATCTGGGCTCAGTTACAGTCCTAACTTGTTTTATTATAGTGCTCTCATTGATGGTGTTTGTAAGCAGGGTTTGATGAAAAAGGCCATAGAGTTGTTTCATGAGATGGAGGGCAGTGGGATTTTGCCAGATGCAGTTGCATACAATGTGTTGATCCATGGTTTCTGTCAGTTGGGTGATTGGGAGCAAGCAAAAGCTTTTTTCAATCGGGCATTGGATCGAGGCTTTCATCCTACTACTATATCGTTAAATATTCTGATGGATCTCCTGTGCAGAGATGGGAAAGCAGATGAAGCAAGGGGCATGCTGGACCTGATGCGTGAAACCGGTTTGCATCCCGCTGCTAATACTTTTAACACTCTGTTGAACGGATACTTTAAAAAGGGAAGAGCGGAAGAGGCACTAAAATTGTTTGAAGAAATGAAGAGTAATAATGTGGCGCCTGATGCTATTACGTATGGCATATTGATAGATGGCTTTTGCAAAAATGGATGTCTCAAAGATGCGTTAGACTTGTTCGAGAGTCTTGAAAAATCTAGTTTTGTATTTAAGATTGAACACTGTAACTGCCTCATTGATGGGTTATTCAAAGCAAGAAAAATGAAGTTAGCCTGTGAGTTGTTTGAGAGGATCCCCCTCATGGACCTTATTCCTAATTCTGTTACATATACCATCATGGTGGATGGTCTGTGCAAGGCTCAACAGTTGGATCGTGCTTATGAAATGTTTGTTGAGATGGAAAAGAGAGGATGCCTTCCTACTGTAGTCACCTTGAGTGTTTTGATGGCTTTCCTCTGCAAGAATAGTAGATCAAATGAAGCAAGGGGATTGTTGGACTTGATGAGGAAAAGGGGTTTAAATCCCTGTTCTTCTACTTTTAATACCCTGCTAGGTGGATACTTCAAAGAGGGCAGAATAGAAGAGGCACGAAAACTTTTTCAGGAAATGAAGAGCCATGATCTCACGCCTACTGATATCACATACACCGTACTAATTGATGGTTTTTGTGAGAATGGATGCATTGAAGATGCATTAGACTTGTTCAAAACTCTTGAATCTAGTCATAAGTTGAATATCAAGCATGTTAGTTGCCTCCTTGACGGGTTAACCAAAGCAAGAAAACTTGAGCTAGCACTTCAGGTTCTTCAGAAGGTTCGGCAAGGGAGTCTTACCTCAGATGTCATTTGCTATACAATAATGATAGATGTCCTGTGCAAGGTGGGGCGAGTGGATGATGCTTATGATATGCTTGTTGAGATGGAAAAGAGCGGCCTTGTTCCTAATGTGCGCACTTTCAACAGGCTGTTGGTGGGGTTTAGCCGCAATGAAGATGCGCCCAGGGTTGTTGAGCTTCTTCAGAAAATGGCAGAAAGGCATCTAAGGCCTGATGAATACACAGTCAGTTCAGTTGTAAAGCTACTCACCAAAGTTCCATCCTGCGATAAGTTTTTGAAGTTGATTCCTCATTTTCCTTCAGGCGAATGACATCCAGGGAGGGAAGCTGGTGTTGTAGGTTATTTCATGGGACTCGCCCTCTGTGAGGCTGCTTCCATATATATATTTTTGTATTAATTTACCGAAATTTGCGTGCAGAGGGAAGAATTTATTTATTATCGAATAGGAATAATAATATTTCTGCTGCTTACATACAACTGGGCCTTAAATGACGTCTGGTAGAAGAACTGGGCCTTACAAACTGAAGAGATCCGTTGTCGGCTCCCGCCGAGTTGTAGCCGAATGGTTGTACAAGAAAGTTCGAACCTTACAACCCTTGGCGCCATCTTCGTTTTCACAGTGGCGATTTGAATATCTGAATCCTTATCGTGTGGAAGATGTACGGCAGTAACAGCCAATTTGATGGGAATGCGGCCTTCTCCGGCGGTGGCTTTATGCCCTCACAGGCCACTCAAGCAACCGATTCCGGTCTCTCTCCGGCCAAGGTTATCATTCGCTGGGATACGTATTCTTATTGCTGTTTGCTTGTATTTTTTTCTGGATGAGATTAATTTGCCAACTTTCTTCTGCATTCCGAAACCCTAAGCAGGATGTTTTCGTCTGTTGAGAAACTTTTGAATTATTTTGAGAGATTTGGTTTCTTGGATTCGCAGAATCGTGAGACTCAGGCTTTACTTCCGGTGACGGTGAAGCAAATAAGTGACGCTTTTCAAACGAGTGATGACAAATCGAATTTCCTTATTGATGGTGTTGATGTGAACAACGTGAGTTTGTGCTTCAGTGGTATCTGATTTTGTTTAGTTTATGATTTTACTGGGATTATGCACCCCTTGGCGAATTATGTTCGAGCAGGTAAAATTGCTGGGGCTGTTGTTTGGAAAAGAAGAAAGGATAACTGATGTTTCATTTGTGCTTGATGATGGAACTGGACGTATTGACTGCCATAGATGGTCAGGATATCTATTTACAATTGAAGTTATGAAGATATCTATTTTGAGCCTTTGGGAATTTAGGGGGTGCTCATTTCAGGATTTCCTTTGCTTCCGCTGCAGGGTAAATGAAGCTATTGACTCCAAGGAGATGGAGCTGCTGACGTAAAGATCCTCCACATATGAACTTGGACAACGAGTTATTTTCTGTCTTGTTGTAAAGTTTTGCTATTTTCCCTTGTACAGAAATGGCATGTACGTAAGGGTTCATGGGCACTTGAAGGGATTTCAAGGGAAAAAGCAACTGATGGTTTACTCTGTCCGGTAAGACATCGATTGAAATTAATTGGTATGCTGGTCAACGATTAAACTTTTTACATTCTCTGTTGGTTCACCTTTTCTATTTTATCTAGTGTAAGTGTTTCTATTTTATGGCTTAATCTTTTGTTGTACTGCCTGATTCTTGATTTGAATCCCAACTGGTCCACTTGATGTTGCCTTTCTATGTGTTCTTCCTTTTAAAGTGTGACGGAACTAAGCAATTTTAGTCGTGCACTGTTACATTTCTACTTTCAGTCCTGTAACAGACTACGATGAGATTGCCAACCACTTTGCTGAGTGCATCTATGTTCATTGCCACAATTCAAGGGTGCAGGCAAGTTTTGAGCGCATAAGAGTACACCTTGTTTTCTCTTTTGCCCAAGGCTTACCAATTGTCTAATTCTTCCAGAAACTGCAAGATAGTACCAAGTTTCAAGCTCCTATTACCCCCTCAAAAACCCATCAGCACACTCCATCAAACAATGTATTCGCAGTTAACATTCCTGTGATGTCCGGGGTTATTCAGTCTTTCCAAAATAGCTTAATCTGCGGAGAAGGAATCTTCACCCTGTTCCTTCTGATATTCTCTTCTATTCTCGATTTCCAGGCCCCTGTGCAATACACTGGTGGACTTAACAACGTCGCCAACCAAGTCTTGGGCTATTTGCAGCAGCCTCGATGCATGTAAGTTGTTGAATAAAGATCTGCTTTTCCTCTCCATCATTCTTTCCTGTTCTGTAATCAAAACACCACGAATCACAAACACATGAAGGTTGGTTAAGAGGTATCACCTCACAATCATTACCACTGGGCTGTTAGTTAGCCTAACTGCATTTCTTGTGATGATCCAGTTCTAGTGAACGAGGGGTGCACCGCAGTGAACTAGCCCAGCAGCTGAATATTCCTGATCGCAAGATATCGTACGCCATCCTCGTTCCCTAACAACATTTGCATGCTCTTCTGTTCACATATTTCATCACCATCTGTTCTCTTCAACCGGCAGGGAAGTTATCGAGTTTCTTGAAGCAGAAGGCTTGATATATTCAACCGTCGATGAAAACCACTACAAATCCATTGCCAACGCGTGAGCCCCCTACCTATAGGCTATGCCTTTTTTTTTATTGTTTTGATAATGAATTAGATGGATGATTCAGGATATTTTCCAGAAAGAAAATCCATATTTCCTTGTCATATGAGATTGTTGGGCCGGGAGTTAGTCAAAAAGCCCAATAAGCTACGCGGAAACCAACGGACCTGCCAATCAGCGACTCCTCTGCGCGCGAGTCCCCGCGTTGAAGAGTCCCTCTGCTTACTCGTTCAACTAAACCAATATCCCCGTTTACTTAATCCCTTCAATCTTCTTCATCTTCCTCATTCTCCTCCAAATCGCACGCAGGAGCAGAGAAAATGAACGATCTTTTTGCAGCGCCGTCGCGGGATTCCCATGTGATCGAATTCGCCAACGTCGCCGCAGGCAGCGGCGGAGCCAATCTTAATCGCTTCTTCGATGACGTCGAATCGGTCAAGGAGGAGCTCGCCGAATTGGAATCCCTCTACGCCCGACTCCAAAACTTCCATGAGCAGAGCAAAACCCTACACAACGCGGCCGCCATCAAGGACCTCCGATCCCGCGTAGACGCCGATGTCACCACAGCCCTGAAGAAAGCTAAAGTAATTAAACTCCGATTGGAAGCCCTAGATCGCTCCAACGCCGCCCAAAGAAGCTTCCCTGGTTGCGGTCCCGGAAGCTCCTCCGACCGTACGCGAACGTCCGTCGTCAACGGGCTTAGGAAGAAGATCCAGGACTCCATGGCCCGATTCAACGAACTTCGACAGAAAATGAGCGACGAGTACAGGGAAACTGTGCAGCGGCGCTACTACACCGTCACGGGCGAGAACCCAGATGAGAGAATTGTCGATCGGCTAATCGAGAGCGGCGAGAGCGAGAAATTTCTCCAGAAGGCGATTCAGCAACAGGGGAGAGGACAGGTGATGGATACCATAATGGAGATTCAAGAAAGGGCTGATGCTGTGAAGGAATTAGAGAAGAATTTGGTGGAACTGCATCAAGTATTTCTGGATATGGCGGTTTTGGTGGAGAGTCAAGGTGAGCAGCTTGATGACATTCATCTGAATGTGACTCGAGCCAATTCTTACGTCCGCGGCGCCGCCGATCAGCTGGCGACGGCGAGGAAGCACCAGAAGAGTACAAGGAAGTGGACTTGTTACGGGATCATCCTGTTGCTCATTATTGCGCTCATCGTCATCTTGTCTCTCAGGCCATGGACCTGGAACCAGAACCAGAATCAGAACCAGAACCAGAACCGGAACAGTACCCCATGAGCGTCTGTGAAATTTGGAATGTCAATTTGAGTCATTTAATCATTTCCCTTTTTTTATTTGGTGGGGCTTCGCGGCTATGCTTCGGTAATGGGATTGATTTATTATATATCGTAATTTATAGTATTCCATTTAATAAAGGCCCAAGTAACCAAAGCTTATTTTTCTTCGGCCCAATAGGCTGCTGCAATTAAGGAAAGAACGTGGCCCAATTTATGTTCAAATGGCAGCCCGGGCCAGGCCTTCAAAATCAATCAACAACCAAAATGCTCATTTTTCACAGTTTGTGTGGAATGAGATATCAATAAAAACACTTTTTTTTTTACAAAATTCATGTACAACAATGGGTTCAAAGTAACCGTTTTTTTAGGTTTGCTGCAAACTATTTTTCCTCCATGCCCTACGATGAGCTTGAAGCATTTCCGTGGCTTTTTCCTTAGTCTTCGCACCACAATCTACATGAAGCACCAAGCACAACTTTTCCACGACGCCGGCCCTCAGCATCTCAGCGAGCACCGCCGGAGTCGTAGAAAATTTGGACACCGAGTACAGTATCCTAACGGCTCTTTCGGTAGCAACATCGGATACCCTTAGAATATTTTTGGAAACCATCGCGAGTCCTCCGCTGTGCCCCAAGAGCTCCGCTCTCCCATCCGCACATTGGCAGGCGATGTCGACCACGGTGAGTGCCATCTCGGAGACCCTCTTATCGTGCGAATCGAGCAAGAGATCGACCAAAATCGACACGATGCCGGCTCCGACCGCTTTGGACCGGTTTTTCCCCGGCTGGGATGCCTTGATCAGGACACTTAGAGTTGCTTTAGTGGCTTTCCGAGAGATTTGATCGCTCAAAACTCTCGCTAACTCCTTGAAAAAATCGGGCTTCAGGGATACTAACGTGTCCGGTTCGCTCACCTGGAACATGGATTTCAGCAGCATCACAGCATGAGCCCGTGAATCGTGGCTCGCGGAGCGCATGATTCCTGTGACGGAGGTTAGGAACTCCGGATTGACCAGTGATTTCAAGTTCGATTTCGACAGCTGGAGACTGTGCAAAATGGCTAACGCTAGCTCTCTAGCTTTTTCATCGTCCACTGGCTCGTGAAAGCCTCTCCCGATTATCAACGTCTCCAAGAGACTGCACGCGCCGGCTGCCTGGATGACACGTTTAGCGCCTTCATCGGTAGAGGATGCTATTGTTCTTAGTCGCCCTAGAGATTCCATTCGCTTGCACGGGCTCTTGATGTCGCCCAAGAGCTTCAAAACCTGTAATACGGAAGATTTTATATTATAGATTACTCGTATTAGCCAATCCTTCCGAATCTCCCTCGAGTTATGTATTCGTTTTTACACAAAAGTACCTGAGACGTGGTCATGGGTAGATCATCGGCCCCCTCGCCGGGGTGGAGGCCGGACCATGATTGAATTAGGCGGCGGAGGATGATGTTAGGAGTGAGCTCCGCCCCGACGGAGATGGGTAGCTTAGAGACGGGACAAGTGAGGACCTTTTGTGAAGAAAGCCATCTTTGGATGCTCTCCCTGTCGTAAGTGATGCCGGTGGAAAGTGTTACAGGGTCTCTCATGATTTCTAGTGAAATCGGACAGAGGAAATAGGGAGGAACCTCGGTTTCCGTCATTAAGGGAGAAAGGAAGGGCTCAAGTGCGACAAGAGACTGGGGCCTTGCCTCGCAGGGGAGTTTTATTACAATGAAGCAATACACAGTCAAGCTTCAAAAGTCAAGCTTTCCGGCTCGACAAATCATTAATCTTGGTACATCACACCTTTGACTGTCTTACCCTGCCGTGCTCGTGCTTCTTCCCTCTGGGACCCTCTTGCACTAAATAGTAAGAATGTTTATTTGAAGCTTGTCCGAGTGCGTATTGCGAGCTGTGGGCTTCAAATGCATCAGCACACTGTGGGAGCAAAAGGAAGGCTTATCGATTGTATTAACAACTTGGCCAAGAGGGTAGCAGCCCTGGCGACATTTCTGATCCTCTTGGTGCAGATCAGGTTTCCGGTAATCAAGTTAAACATGGGGTGGGATTGGAGAACCGTGTTGCTAACAGCAACGTTGTCCGTTTGTGGGAGGGATGGGCCACGACGGTGCTGAGCTACGACCAGTCAGCAGTCCACTAGGAGCAGGAGGGGTATTCTAGTCTATTCTGTTCTATCGACAATATGTTACATCTTCAACACCCGGTCCCCGATGGCTTCTCGATTGGCCCAACTTCATGCGGACATGGTTTTTGACTCTCCATTCTTGTCTGAGTTTCATTCCAAAGTGTCTCTCTCCTCTGGTTCTGGAAAACAGTAGCCTGAGTGGATTCGAGATAACCCATCGATTCCACTATTCCCAACCTACTCATTTTTTTGTTCTTTGTTTTGGGCCGTGAGCCGGAGCCATGGTGCCCGACCCGTGTGGAATTCTTAGGCAAATTGCATGCCGAAATAGTCCCAACTGCTTCGTCAATGGAGAAAAGGGTGCTCAGTGTGGACTACATTTTAAAAAAAGGTGGCGTCTTCTCTAGTTCCTAATGTGGTTAGCTAGTTTTTCCGGTCTTCTGGTTCTGAGCATGTAGTTGGAGGCTAAAGTCACAACTTCATCTTTATTCTCTTCAGGAGCGGCTGGAATCTAAGACTGGGCTATACATGGAAACTTGCCCTCCCTGCCTGCCTCCAATGGGCAATGGGGCTGACTAACTTGTTTTTATGAATAGAATAGAATGATCCCTGCGCAGCCTCTCCATCCCCTCCAGGGCCCCTGCCCTCTGTCTTCACAGTCAACCTTCAATCAATGCCCATGGCCCCCGTTTTCAGAAACTACCCAGAAAATGAAGCGCAACCTTCATCAACACCAAATGTGATCACCCACAAGGCTGTTTGTCTCGAAACCCGAAGGCTGTTTGTGTGTCCTTTTTGAAGTTGGGGCACAGAGTTTGCAAGGCCAATCAACCCTCTTAAAGAGACAATGGATGACTGAGTAGACAACGCTTGGGGTTCTGGCCTCCATTATTACACAAAAACAACCGTCTATTATTCAAAAACAATATACAATAATCCCCATCCGTCGGATCATGTCATGCCTACCACCCTAAACATCTGTCTGTAACAAAGAAAGAGATTCTGCGAATGTATACCAATATGATTTATCATATAATACAAATACTATTCTTTTGTAAATCACTATACCCCAGAATGTTTTATTCCATCCCCATCGCGAAATCAGTGATGCTTTTCCGGGCGACGAACTCGGGCAGCAGCTGGGCGGAGAAGTTTTTCTGCCGCTGTAAGCTTAGGTTTTCGTACAGGCTCGTTGAATGCGGCGGGGCCGGGGAATTCATTAAACTGAATTCGCTGGTGCCTCCCATCTGGATGCGTTGATTCGGAATAAAACTCTGGTGGGCACCCTGGATGGAGATGTTCTCGCAGTGGGAATGTGGGAGGCCGAGTGTGAGCGAAACGCCGTTACCTGAATAAGCCGCCGGGGGGTACTGCTCCGTCGTGAAACGCCCCAGATCTCCGATTGAATAGGATCCGAACCCGCCGATGAAGTTGGTTGGGGCTCCGAGCAATGTGAACGCTGCTTCTCTGGCGATGCTGTTGTTATCTTCGTTTGTGGGCTCCGAGGCTAAGTTCATCGCCGGAATTGATCCCGGGGAGTGAAGAACGTCGCCGGCGGTTCTCAACTTCTTCGGACTCGCTTGCGCAATGCTTTCGAGGCCAGAGGAGGGTATTAGCTTAAACGCAGTGAAACTGTTCATCGGAGAAGTTACGGCGGTGGAAATCGAGGGATTCCGGAGAATTGGGCTTTCTTGCAAACTGGGTTTATTGCTCTGCTTCTCAGTCACCGGAGTCTTGGGTTGCGCCGCCGCTGATTTGGAGGTTGATTCATCGTTGTGTTCGTTTTTATCGTCGGACAAGTTACGCCCCTGCTCCCTCATTTCTTCCGTATACATCTCCTCCACCATCGGCTTCCACAGACGAACTCGAGCGTTGATGAACCAATTCGACACCTGATTCCACATTATATTTCTCAAATTCACTCACACAAAACCCCAAACCCCTCAATGAATCTGATCAATCAATGGTCAATACCTGGCTCCTTGTGAGACCCGTTTGCTTAGCAAGCATCAGCTTATCAGAATCCTTGGGATACCTGGAGAAAAAATATATATATACTTGAGTTGAGAAGGAAAACTGGA
The DNA here is from genome assembly GCA_002189035.1 of Utricularia gibba. Classification (NCBI taxonomy): domain Eukaryota; kingdom Viridiplantae; phylum Streptophyta; class Magnoliopsida; order Lamiales; family Lentibulariaceae; genus Utricularia; species Utricularia gibba. The sequence goes on from CM007990.1 coordinate 172,405, forward strand.
GGGCCGAATCCAATGACGTTTCTACTTACGGATGAAGAAAATGTTCGAAGAGCCAGGCACGGAGAACGGAGACGGATCGCTCCGGCAAGCCTCTCTGAGGTCTCCAAGCATTGTGCTGGATCATGCCGAGTTGCTGTAAAGCACGTTGCTGACGAATTTGATTGTCGACGTATTTGAGCCTTGAGCCCTCTGTTTTCCCATCAACGTTGTCCTCTTCGCCTAAGGTTCTGCTAGCAGTGCGAATTTGGTGAAGTATTGCGTCCTTTAGGCATCGGAATTGCTTTGAAATTGTCTGTAACGCTAGAGCTGTGTAGCTCTTGGCGGAGCCAATGCCGGCGTTTTGCTCGAACCATGAGATGACGCTCTGCATTTGGTGATGGTAATGTCGGTATCTCTGGTCGACCTGATGAACAAAAAGGTAAATTAATTTGAGAGATGGAGGGGGAAGAAGACGTCACTCGGTATCGTACCTCATCAAGCATATTGACAAGTTTGGCTTTCTTCATTTGAATTTCTTGTCGTTCTGCGGTGGTCAGATCGGAGTCACGTTTACTGCTGCCTTCCCCGCCACTTGGGCCATCGCCAGTGGTTGCAGCCACGGTAGCACCGGAGGAGGAATCTCCGAGGTTCTTGGCGTGAACATCATTACTGAATGGGGTCTTCGAGGACTCGGAGACGTTTTTGGTGCCTTTTCCGACGTTGACAACTTCGTCGAGAAGCTCCTGGGCTGCCTTGAGATACTTGGAACTGAACAGTACGCTCTGAACCCCGGTGACGCCGTTAGAAACGGCGGAGGCGGAAGATGGGGACCCACCGGAGACTCTCAATTCGTCACCACCACCGCCGTAGCCATGCGGCTGCTGGGAAGATAAGCTCAACGATAAACCTTGCTGAGCGCGCGTGACGTCACGCGTCGCCGCGAGGTCGGCTTGTAGGTTGTAAAGATTATACGGGAAGAACCCGTAAGGCGCCGATATATCCTTCTCCTGATGCGACACCGGCCCATGGAGTGGGACTCCTGCGAAAGTCTGTGTCTGCGACGGCGGTGCGTTGGCGAGGCTACGGCCGTCCCCGCCGCCGAGTTCAAGAACACAAAGTTGTTGCCAGGCTGTTGCTGCTGCGTCGGTGTCGACGCCGGGTGTTGATTATCTGAATAACCGGCATAAGCGGGGTTCATCAGAATCAGCGTCTGCAACCCATCTCCGCCGCTTTGAATCTCCGAGTTCCCATGAAAATACCCCGCCATCGACCTCGGGAAAAACCACCACCTAACAACGGTTTCAAAACCAAATCAAACCGCAAAACATAAAGGAAGAAAGAACAACAAAACACAAGATCAGAGCACATACAGCAGCGTGAACAGTTAACTGCACCTTCTCAAACCCAGGTCATCATTTCTTCTTCGCTGCAAGAAAAGCTGCAAACTTTGACTTCTCCCAAACCTGAAAATCTCGATTTCAAAAAGCCATCCAAAAAAAGTGGCCAAAACCAGGGGAAAGAAAACGAACAAGTAACACCCCAAATAAACTTCAAACTCGAAAAAAAGAAGAAAGTTGTTACTGTGTAATTCAGGAAAGGAAGATTGAGTGACCAGAAAGCGATTGGTTAAGCTAATTCAATTAGCATCCACGTGTTCCATAGATGAATCCTCATGGCTACTCAAGAACTACACCAGAACAAGATGCCTAGACTTACGAAAGCTAGCTATTTCTAGTAAATCTGCGAAGACAGAAGCCACAGATAGCTACAAGATTCACTCAAGAGTGCTGTGAGGAGAAGAAACTCAAGAATCCATAGCTTTCTGCAACTCTCTTTACCTTAAACTCTTGTTGGGTAAACAGCGGAAGAAAAGGAGAAGAAGATGATGAGAGAGATGGAGCTAAAAGACATGGAAAGAAAGAAAGATACCCATCTTTATGCACTCATTTATCCACACAAATTCCATCATTTCTCCCCTCACTTTCTTCAAAACAACAACAAAAATAAAACATCAAAAGCTACTGCCGTCAAAATCTTAACCTCTGAGAAAAACCTTGACCTCAGTCAAGGTAAAATTCCCTTAGGACAAGGACTAGGCCTGCCATCTTCGTAAAAAAAATGATCTTGTTGTTCATCCATTGTACTACTGTGTGTGCTCGGCCCATCCCTGCTGCTTTCAATATCAATAGGTACCCACATGAACCGAGTTTGCTGCAATATTTTAAATACACAACACATGACACTGGGTTGTTGTTGATGTTGTGAAAGCAGAAAGCAAAAGAATCATAAGACGTCTCTTTCTTTGTGTTTCCAGTTTGCATAGAAACGCCATTATCAAAGTTGTGTCAGAAGATTCATCATGCAAACAAAACATCTGGGAACTACGAGGATACGTCAATTTCCCAGTTACCAGGCCGTACGCCCCCCCCAGTGAATTTTACCTTACTCCTCCCAATTCAAAATTCTACCCTCCAAAATTACACATGAAAATCCCCTCATTCTCCAATTTTCTTTCGGATTGAAACTGTTTCTGTAAAATAATTCGCCTCTTCTGTTTGTCAAAATAGTTTAAATAGACGAAAGCCTTGCGTACTCTTCTTTACCCAGAACAAAATGAAAAAACATGTTTTTTTATTATGAAAAAATAATTTTTTTTCAAAGTTTGTTTTTGCTTACCAAGATGGAGTGGTGGGATGGGAGGGTCCCCCGGCTCCAATTATTGCATCCTTTTCCTTTGGATTTTTCTTACGAATATTATAATATTTAAATTGGGGGATTTGAAGCTACGGTGTATTTGTGTGGTGGATGACAGAGTTTGCAGATAACGCAATTTAAAGTTGTCGAGGGACGCGGGACCAACTGCCATCAAACCTATTAAATCTAATTCTAAATTTTAGGTCCCGCTGCCAAGCCGTTTTATCCCTCCCCGATTTACAAAAATACAGGATAAATATAAAACGGCGTCGTACTACAAAAATCTCAAAATTAAAAAAACAAAAAACGCACAATATTCTCATCTTTGTATTTTCCGTTTGAAGAAGTATTAATAAAAAAAATTGAGGTGGGGCCTTTTGGGGGCGAACCAGACGGGGCCCACCAGCGTGCCTATTGGTCAATGACTTGAGGGCCACTTTCTTTTTGGCGTAAACACCAATTAGCAGCGGAGCGAATAATTAATTTGCTTTGGGTTTAAATACCATGATCGAATCATCGAAACCATGCCCCCGTTTGTGCTCGATGTGGTTTCACGAGAAGAGGGGAGGCTGGCTGGCTGGCTGGCTGGCTGGCTGATCCCCCTTTCCAAGATTCGGTGCATCATACGCTTTTCAATCCTGCCTACAATGTGCTCTCCGCTTTGTTGCATACACAGATGCCATTCTCTACCTACGAAGAAGAAGCATCGCAGCAGATTTCGACTAATAATTACGGTGTAGCGGATGAAAACACCGTGAAATTTCTACAAGGGGAAAATACAAAATTACAGGGACATAGAAATAGTGAAAAGGCAGAAGCTACTGGGGCGCAGTGAATGCAGGCACGTGCTAACTCTTGAGTTGATGAATGAATATACATACATACATACATGCACTTAAATTTCCTTTTAGAATACTTTTTTTGTAGTACTTTTAATTGGAAGCCTTTTATTTATTAAGGTAAAAAAGTTGTTGATGACTGACGAAAATACTTCTTCGCTCCAGTCCACTGGAGAGTCGAGGAGGGTGTTGGACGGGGCAACGACGCGGGTCGGGTGGATGGGTGGGTGGGGCGAGCAATCATCTTATTTTGGATCCTCTCGGCAGCCGTGAAAGTGTGGGTGATAAGTTGGGCCCCACCGGGCCCGGCCCAATAGTAGGAAAAGTAGAAAAAACGGAGACACAAGTCAAGAAAGCGGCCAATGGGAAGGCAGCCGTGTACCCGGCGAGCAACTGCCTTTTCTATTTATTGCGCCGTGGCTCCTACAGTCACTGTCGGCAGGCCAGGTTTCTAGACGCCATTGGTCCACGTCGCCCGTGACGTTTTACTTGGAAATCGCCAACAAACGGAGACCCGGTCCGAGCTTGAATTTTCGCATCGACATTATGGGATCGGGTCTTGCTGTCCCGACGCGATCAATCATTGGGTTGGATTGACTCCGTCGGGTGGGAGTGCGCGCATCAACTTCACCTGCCAATCAATCCTCTGCCTTCCTCGTGAGTTCAGATTGCTCTGTCAAATGAACCCACCATGCAACTGCTAACTGGTTTAAGAAATGGTGGAGGAACGGCCACACCACGGGGGGCAACGTGGCCCTCGCCTCATCCTACAACACACAGCAGGAACGCTCTGACAATCTGACCCTGGCCTTCATTGATTAATGTAACACCCCGCTTTTCCAATATCAAATCGCAAGAGTTGCCGTGGTGGTTGTGTTCTGAGCAATTAGTGTGGCTCCTGAAATGTACAGGGATTTTGATGGAGATTTGTCGCGCCATTCAAGAAAAAATCATGTGTGAGTTAGATAGAGAGAAGGGAGGAGGAGGAGGAGCATCATCCATCCATGGGGGTTATCACTATCAGTCCCAATAAAAGTACACAAACATGTCCTCAACAGCCACCCAACCAAATCACTCCAATTCAATACTTGTCACTTATGACGTTGAAATGTTTGATTGCTTCTCATTCATATCCGAACAAATAGGCATTTCTACTCTTTTCTTCCAAAGTTTAAAGGCATCTGCAGCAATGGCGGAACAAGGCATCAAGAACTATCTGTGCTTTTGATGTGCTCCACTGGGCATACGTGGGTATTTGCAGACCTAAAAAAAGGAATCACATTCAAAAACCCAATTTCAGGTGAATAAGAATGGGGATGGAAGAGGGATGTATGTTTGGGGTCTCCTACCCCTTATAAGGGACTGCACTCTCAATTCTGAGCTTGAAAAGTAGTGGATTGTGACCTTAAAGATGTGTCCCTTGGGTGCACACTCTGCCCATCCCAATAAAAATAATGGTAACAATCATGCAATGAAAAGATAGAAAAGAAAACCACTTGCAACAAAGACGTACGGTCAAACCTACCCTTTTTGTGTTTTCTACACTATAAACAAGTTTTTATTCTTTCTTTAATTATAGATTTACTATTTTTATTTTCACGATGGGATGAGATTTCGTTTCTTTTTTCTTTTTTGTTTTCTTGGGTGCTAACGACGGTTACTTGGAACGAACACAAGTTTATGGGTGGTAGTTTATGTGCTCCAGGAAGGATTCGGTCTCCATCATGGAATTAGTGTGTGCGCATCGCTCGTATCAGCCCACTAATGGGTGGGCCTTCTCATAGGCCTCCAGGATGGAATTCGTGACCATGTTTCATAGCCCAATAATTAAAATGGCGAATAGCGATTGGTTTTTTTCTTTTTTTTTTTTTGGTTGTTAATTTTATGTGTACTTCGACCATCTCTATGGGTTGGATGTCTACGATTGCCTTGCGGAAGAAGCCGACGATGGTGAAGCACAAGTCCCAGCAGAAAAAGCCCAAAAATGGAGGTAGATTTCAAACTTAACTTTATTTTCATCCATGTGATATTGTTGTGGATTTTTTTACTTTGAACTCAACTCAAAGTCCGTGTTCTAGAATGCATTGAGTGATATATTCGAGTTTATTCCCCCCAGTTCAGAGGATTCTTGAATCAGAGTACGTATATATGTATATTTTTTTCATATTCAGTGATGCAACTTCTTTGGTTGTATTATTTCTTGTTACAGGAATTGTCAGGGCAATTGGTTTCGTTGATGGCATATATATTTAATGCCAGGACCCGTCAAGCAAGTGCTGTGCGATTGACAGCATTCTACTTTTTGGATCTCGTGTTCATTTTTCAGCATATGCAAAACCGGTATGCTTAATTGATCAGGTTTTGCACGTGGATGATGAATGCCGTCATATTTCTATTTCACTTCTACTTGGAGGCAACTGTTACGGTGGATTTTTTTGTCCAAAGCTATTGAGATGCCTTCCTGAAGAACCAGATATTAGAGGACAGAACTCGAATACTTGATGGATTGCAACGATTTCTCTTCAATGTAGTGAAACACTGTTGAAAGGAGAAAAAAAGAAAGTGATAAATCAGTAGAGGAAAAGGTTTTCTTATCACCTTACTCTCTCAGCTCCAGTTCCTTCAGGTACTGGAGCAGAATTTTGGTGAATTCCACTATGAATGTCCTCTGCCACTATAGGCAGAAATGATGATGATTTCTTTCTGGTCATATTCTCTTCATTTGTTGTTACGCAGATGATTCCCCTGATAAAGCGTTGAATTTGATAGCTTTCAAGAGCATTACCGATGATGTGCCCGTCATTGGTGACAATAATCTTCTTTCAAGATGTTGGAGAAATTAGTCGTTCATCAAATACCATCTCAATGTTTAACTCTTTATTTTCCAGTGACTTCGATCAGCTGTTTTTGGTCCTGTGCTATTGCATCCCCTTAAAATGAAGAGTTTTTCTTGCTTTGCTCCAGTAGTATAAACTACATGTGCACAGGTTACTCGCGCTTTCCTCGGATTGCTCGTCACATTAGACTCAAAACCAACGGGGGATTCAAGTCACTACAGAGAATTGATAAGCAATAGCCTTCCACAGTACCTGATCGACGGCGTGTCTGTGAGTGCCTTTTTTATTCCCACATTAGTTTCTCCAGCTGCTATTTCCTGATCTCTGCTCAGGTTACTTAATATTACACGAGCCTTTAGCCTTATGCTTTGATGCAGGAGTTCGGTGAAGTTTACATTGAGTGGGAGCCTTCCACCCTCAGCTGATTCCCCGGCTGAATATTCCCTTATGCTGCGTTGCATCCTTTCCCTACTCCTCTACGTCTGCAAAGATGCAAGGGTGCTAAAAATCCTCGTGTCTTGGTTACACACCAGCGAGCTGGAGTCCATGCTGCAAAATCTGCTCAGTTTTCTGGTATTATACACTGTGTGTGCCTTTTTTTAATCCCTGAAGTCCTAACATAAGGCTTTTGGCCCCCTCTTACAGCCTGTGTTCCCCCCTTGGGAGATTCGACCAATTAAGATCGATAATCGCACAGAGGGAGCGGCTGAAACAAGGTGGTTGTTAGGGGAGAGGTCCCTCCATGCCTTTGAATTCGTTCGTTGTTCGGTTGCTTGGGACCCAAGCAAGTTATCGTAGACAATCTGACGTGTCGTTTATGATTTCGGAGATTTGAAATAATCCGAGTAATTTCCGCAACGTAGCGGGGAAATTCAGATGTGGCCGCGCGGCTGCTTTCTTAAAGACCCTCTGTGCACCGCCTTACTGTGTATATGATGCAATCGTAACCCTCCTCGTTCATCCCCTACCCAGCATTTCCGAATTCGTAGCGCCGGCCTCCGCAGCTACCTTGCTCGATCAATGTCTGCGGCCGGCGGCATGTTTCTAGGCGGCGGTTTTGATTTCCCGGTGTTTTTCTTCGAGGGAGAACAGGAGATGTACGTCGGAGATGTGAGTATAAGTCCGTCAGTTGAGTACAAGTCTTTCCAGTTTACGATCAGCCGCAAGATCGGGGTTTCGCCTAACCAAATCTCGATATATCTCGTTGACCGGAGGAAAAATCCTAAACCTCCGTTCTCGGAGGCGCGGAGGAAGTTACCGATCACAGGAAAAGTCGACTTCGGTTCGATTTGTCGACACGTAGGGTGTTTCTTTCTCGTCGTGCTGAAAAGAACTCGAAAGTTTAGAAACCGGAGGGAGAAGACTGCGAGCGCCTTCGAGTTTGATGATATTTCCTCGGAATACAACTTCCCGCAGATCCTCATTCTGGATGAGGATGACCAGGCGACCGCGGCCGCGGCGCAGTCGATGCAGAACGCTTCGCGCGATCGAATGCAGACACTGGTGGTTGAGAGGGAGAATCAACGAATGGGGAGGCGCGAGTTGGGTTTGAACCATCCTGAGCATACTCTCCACGACAGACTCAGCCACCACTCTGTTCCATGTCCAGGTCTGATCAGCAACCATCCGATTCAAGCTCAACCGATGCAGAACCAGTTTTCAAGAATCGTCAAAATGCCCAGGGTTTTCTGCGCAGAATGCGCAGATTCATCCGGGGAGACGACGCCGTTCCATCCTTGCGCAAACGACTCAATACTCCTAGGGCACCACAAGTCAATGTTCGGGCCAATAACACAGCCTACTCCCCAGGTTTCTTCAGATGCCGTTCTCTACCCCTCTCTCTTCTCTCCTGCAGCCGAATGAACCTTCTCAGCCGCCCCCATCTTTCTGCCTTGGTTTATTCGTCCTCTTCATTGATAAATAAAACGGCTAATGCTGGGATTAGAGCTCATACATATAGTTCCGGAGATGTTTAAAAATTGAAGAACTTTCTGTGGTTGTGATCTGGGAACGGATTTCTCATCCTTGCTGATTTGTACATTCTGAAACCTGATATTAGCTTTGGGGCTCTTAGTTACCCCTTAAGGATCTAACATCTTCTTTGTGTTTGCAAATACTACAGTCGTGTTGATTCTGGTTCAGGAGCATGCACCATTGGAGCTTAGGCTGGTAAAACAACGATCTTAGTGGCCCTAACCAGTGGACAGAGGAAAATCGTGGGGTGGAACTTTGGCGGGTAGCTGAAGGACCAAATGGATGGTACATTCATCAGGCCTGAGATTTCTCCGGCCATTTTCTGCAGAAGCTCAGCTACCTTGGGAGCATCATCCCAGTCGTGGGTGTGTCGAAGATGACTACACCAGGAAAGCAACCACTCCTCCATCCCAGCAAACAGATCATAAGCACAGTCCAGTCGCCTAGCCTTGCCAAGACCATCAACCATGATACCATATGTAACGGCAGACGGAACTAGGCCCAAGCGGGGATCCTCTCAAGCAACTCATAAGCGGGGAATTAACATGGTTGATATTCAGAGTTCTGAACAAGTCCAATGCATCCATCAATTATGAATAGTGGGATGCAAACCCTTTTCAGGAATTGGGTCCAACAAACCCCTTGCATCATCTGTTTTCCCGTTTCTGCACTTGAGATCCATCAGAATATTGAGCGACAAGGTGGTGGGTTGAAGGCCTCGATCCAGCGCCTGATGGAAAAAAAGCTTTCGCTTGCTCCCAATTACCCATCACGCAGAAACCATGGATCAACGCATTGTATGCCGTCATGTCTGGTGAAATCCATCTGCGGACCTTCTCATGAGACAATCCTCATCAAACCCTTCTTACAAACACCGTGAATGAGACCAATGTAATACGACAAATTAGGGGTATAACTGAGCTCAGAAACCAAGCTTCCATTCGGATTTGCCTCAGCATCTCTCGCATATTTCAAACCACGCACGTCCCTCTAGTCAAAATCCCCCAGGGAAGTGTATTTGCAGACGTTCCCGTATGAATGCCTCTGTGAAGCAACAAAACCGCATCTCCATACTTACCTTACAGAAACAGCTCCATAGCAAAGAGGATGATAACCCCTGTTCAAAATAGAAATTGAGCAAAATGTTCATCTCGATGAGATTAGGGGAATAACCAGCATCCACCATTCCATCGAAGATAGAAAATAGCTCCGGGTACTTCTTAGCATATCTTACAAGCCGCATCCCATCTACTTGGCCGCGTTCCTCTGGATCCTTGTCCTTTTTGACACGAACCTCAAGTGGGTTCTTGGACAGGATCCTCGCAGTGGAAGGAGTATCGCTCCCATTTCGAGGAATTATAAAAAAGGGATGAAAGTCTAACCCTCTCCACCCTGAAGAGCAATTGTTCTGGAAAACATGCTGAAAGACTTCCCGGCAAGAACGCAGATTCTGCAACATTCAACGGGTTCTCAAGCAGAACCATTCCTACGATCATTTCACTTCGCGATGCAGCGAGCAATCAAATCTTTCCATCTCTTCAGATCGGCTCCGACGCATTGAAATTGCTAATGTGGGCCTAACAATAAACTGGGGCCCAAATTACTACAAGCCGACTCACTCACATAGGCCCAATTAACGCAAATGAGCAAATGTATCCTCAATGGAGAAACCCCAGTTAAATTCGCTGCGGTTTTCCACACAGATGCTACAACAAGAAGATGATGATGCCTGCCGGTGCTAACAAGCGGCGGCCGAAGGAAAACGAGGAATCAACTTCAGAACTTCCTCGCAGCACGGAACTTTGGAAAGTAGGTTGACAACCAAACCAATCGTGCACTTATCAGGCCTGAGATTTCTTTCAGCCATCTTCTGCAGAAGCTCGGCGACCTTGGGAACATCTTCGTTGGAAGTAAATCCCCGGAGAAGTACATTGAATGTATCTACATTCGGGAAGCAATCACTCTTCTCCATCTCAACAAACAAAGCATAAGCGCGCTTCAGCCGCCGGCCTTTGCATAGGCTTTGAAACATCATATGGTATGTGCCGGCAGACGGAGCAAGGCCAATACTGGGTATCCTGTCAAACAACTCGTAGGCTAGCTTGGCTTTTCTTGCTTTGAACAAGCCGCCGAGGAGGTAATTGACGTGCGTGATATTCAACTCGAAACCAGTTTTTTCAAGAGTTTGGAACATGTCTAATGCATCTTCAATGCACCCGTTCTTGCAAAAACCATCCATCAATATGCCGTATGTAGCAGCAGTAGGCATGACATCCAGGCTCTTCATTTCCTCGAAAAGCCGGCGTGCCTCTTCAATTCTGCCATCGTCAGTGTATCCTTTTAACAACGTGGTGTAGATAACAGTATTGGGCTTTAAACCCCTTGTTGTCATCAAGTCCAACAAACGTCTTGCTTCATCATTTCTACCATTCTCGCAGAGGAAAGCCATCAGAACGGACAGGGTGAATTGATTAAAGAAGCAACCTACCTTTTCCATCTCAACAAGCAAATCATAAGCACGATCCAACTCCCCGGCCTTGCAAAGGCCACGGAGCATGATGTTATACATCATGGCATCTGGGATCAGACCCATTTTACGAACCTTCTCGAAAAACTCACAAGCTAATTCATCTTTTCTTGCCTTGAATAACCCATCAAGAAGGCAACTATAATGCTCGATATCTAACTCAAAATGTGATCTTTCAAGAGTCTTGAACAAGTGGAGTGCATCTTCGTGGCATCCATTCTTGCATAAGCCATCTATCATTATGGCATAAGTAACAGCATCAGCCGGCACACTATTGCCCTTCATTTCTCGAAACAGTTTAAGTGCCTCTTCCGCTCTTCCATTTTTAAAGTATCCGTTCAACAGAGTGTTAAAAGTATGAGGAGAGGGATGGAAACCGGTTTCACGCATTAGGTCCAGCATGCCCCTTGCTTCATCAGTTTTCCCGTACCTGCACATGCTATTCATCAGAATATTAAACGATACGGTACAAGGTTGAATGCCTCGATCCAATGCCCGATTGAAAACAGCTTTTGCTTGCTCCCAGTCACCCTTACGACAGAAACCATGGATCAGCACATTGTATGCCCTTATATTTGGTGAAATCCCTCTGGTCTCCATCTCATGAAACAATTCCTCGGCCTTATTCATCAAACCCTGCTTACAAACACCATGAATAAGAGCACTATAATAAACCAAAGTAGGACTACAACTGGGAGCCAAGCTTCCATTCAAAAATTTATCATGAATACTGAGAGCATCTCTCACTTTTCCAGCCATACACAACCCTCTAGTCAAAATCCCGCAGGTAAGTGTATTTGCAGACATCATTCCCATATGAATGCTTTTGTTAAGCAACAAAACCGCATCTTCATACTTACCTTCCAGAAACAGCCCCTTAGCAAGAGGGTGAAAAGTACAACAATCAGGATGATAACCCCTGCTCAAAATCCCACCCAGAACGGCAAAAGCAAGATCAGAGCTTTTCAAATCACAATAGCAATTGAGCAAAATGTTCATCTCAGTGAGATTAGGGGAATGACCAGCATCTACCATTCCATCGAAGATAGAAAATAACTCCGGGTACTTCTTTTCCTTAGCATATCTTACAAGCCGCTTGTCGAAAAATGTAAAAGTAGATGGTTGCCTACGACGCACCCCATCTACTCGGCCGCGTTTTTTCCGATTCTTAACCTTTTTGACTCGAACCCCCAGTGGGTTCTCGGACAGGACACTCGCAGTGGAAGGAGTATCGCTCCCATTTCCAGGAATTATAAAAAGGGATGAAAGTTTAACCCTCTCCCCAGCCTTGGCCACGGATGCTTCCCGGAGAGCAATTGTTCTGAAAAACATGCTGAAAAACTTCCGGAAAAAAGTGCAATTCCATAATACTCAAAGCCGCTCCAGCCAAAAGCATCCGTACGATCCTTTCGCTTCGCTCGCGAGGGGCGAGCCACCTCTAAGTCTACTCTTCTCCGCCCCGCCTCATTCAAGAAAGAGGGGGGAAGGGGGGGCGGGTGTCGTAATATGGGCCTGAAGTCCCACCCACAATTAAACGTGGGCCTGATTCACTGCAACCATTTTTAATAGAAATTGGGCCTGAAACACTGTCAGCAACTAAAGTGGGCCACGTGTGATTATAAATATTAGCAAAATTTGAGGATAAAATCAATATAAACAATTTTTAAAAATAAACGAAAAGCAGCCGACGGTCCCCGATAACGTTTAGTGTGCTACAATAATTGGAGCAACCCAATGCTAAACGCCGTCGTTCCACATCTCTTTGAATTATTAAAGTCATTTTCGTATAATCGTTTCTGAATAAATTTAAAAATAGAAAAGCAATTACTCGGTGACGATTGATTTAAGCACTGGGTGGGTGGTGGGCCACACAGCTGCATGTGCCGACATTCAATTCCTCTTTCTCCCCCCGATCCTTACTCTTCAGTTTGCCAAATAATTTATGATAAAATTGTGAAATATTTTCTGGTATATTTCTTGGTTTAAAAAATAATATGCTGAATTTTTTTAAATTTTCAAAAAATTTTAAATACATTTTAAAATTAAGTCATTGTTGTTGTAATAGTGACTTCCCCTCCCAAGGGGTGTGGTTACAGATGTTAATCTTACCATTTAATGCGTTAATCTACACCGTATAAGCCTCCCGAGTAGAGTGCTGCTCTAGGGACATTTTCGTAAATTCCTTCTAGTGAGGAGAGAAGGTTTGGTTGTATAACATTCACAGTGTACTGATCCGAGAGCACGAGTACAGTTGCCTTGGCATACGACTATACGTGAAGGGTGTCGGTGTCGGAGTCGGAGTCGGACACGGGAAAGGTGCGCACCACAAAAGGCGGTCTATAATAGTGGGCGCGGTGCAAAACAGAAACAACGCACTCGCCATCCATTTCCGGTCTTGCCACCGCCATGGGGAGAACGAGAAGGTGTGCAACCACCATAAAGCCTTCCGGCGTAAGATTCTCCGGCGAGTCTTCTCGGCCCTTTTGATTCTACTCTTTCTCGTACTCCTCGCCATCCTCATCATCTGGGCGGTTCTCCGACCCACCAAGCCCACCTTCGTCCTCGAGGACGCCACCATCTTCGTCCTCAACGTCACCGCCCCCAACATCATCTCCGTCACGCTCCAGGTCACCGTCGTCTCCCACAACCCCAACGATAGAATCGGAGTCTACTACGACAAAATCTCTGTCTTCGCCGCCTACCGCAGCCAGCAAATCACCATCTACACCGTGATTCCTCCCGTCTATCAAACGCAAAACGGTTAGAGGACTGACTTCCCTTACTCCGGTGAACTCCAATTCTATTTTGATTCACAAACCCACTGGTTTTCTCAACAGGTTACAACGTTTGGTCTCCCTTCTTATACGCGAATAACGTGCCGATCGCGCCCTTCAACGGGCTGCAGCTCACTTCGGATCAAAACGCCGGCAGGGTGCCGATGGTGATCAATCTGAACACGCGCGTACGGTGGCGCGTGGGGCTCTTCATCTCCGGGAGATATCACTTCCACGTGACGTGCCCCACCACCATCCCAATCGGCAACCCCGGCGGCTATGGAGTCCTCGTGCAAGGGAACGCCATCAAGTACCATCTCTCACAGAGCTGCAAAGTGGATGTCTGAAACACAAAACTACAGTAACTGCCAATTTATTTTACCTTTTTTTTTTTAAAAAAAAATGTTGTCTTCTACACAAAATTACAAACGATGTAACATTCCAGCATATGTGAAATCATATCTGATGGTTAATTCCAGATGAATTTCAATTTCCGCTACTAATTCTTCTGAAGAACACTCAAGAGTCCGATTTCTCACACCTTTTGCAGAAAAGGGCAAGATCAGTTCTCCTCTTCTTCAAGAAGCCAACCCATTTGACTTAACATCGTGCCAACTCCTTTTTCAGTTCCCCTCGTTTCAAAAATTACTTCTTTACACGTGTTTAAAAATTGGTGAACTCAGAAGTCCCCAAATAGGATTCTTCTTTCCGAAATATAAAATCAGAAAAAGCCGTACCAGTTCAATTCAAAATAGGGTGATGTTTAGCCATCACGACGCAATGCCATGTGATCAATCCCAATCAGCTTTTCTTCTCCTTTAAATAACAAAGATTCCCAACATAAAACCATTCTACCCATACAATAACAAGAATACGAATCATAAGGATAAGATGCCGAGATGGGTGTGGCGCAGCACGAAGAAGCTCAAGTAGCAAGCAAGCAACCGAGATGGGTGCCGAGGGCCACGTTAGTAGATGCTGATAATGTAAACGTATAGGCGACATAATGGAATGGGGGCGCATAATTATCCACCCTACGGCGGTAACCCTTAATTAACCTGATCGCATTTTTTTATCTTCTGGGCGATCTGAGGAACTGGAGCCCTCCCCTCCTGGACTGGAGACACCAGAACGAGCACTGAGCAGTGTGGTTGGTATTTGGGAGAACTTCGTTTTCGATAAATGTGTGGGGGTCGGTCTATTTGTTGTGTTATCGGGGAGGTTCGGTCGTCCTTTTCAATTGTCCATCGCCTCCAGATCTTCCATGGCTCCATATCCTTGAAAGGACAAGGCAATTCCAAACACGTCGAGGAGAGGAGCGCTCATGTCTACACCCTACCCTCCTCCAATTGCTTGCTTTTCCATTCTATGTTGACTATGGCGATGCAAGATCTACAGCTATGATGGCAAGAAAGTAGCACCTTTTTTTTTTTTTTCTAACATCACGAGAAAACCTAGCTATGGTCCGAAAGAGAATCTCTCTTATCTGGGGAATTGGCTGACAACTGTGGGCCGGGATGGGCTCACTCGGTCTTGTCCAATTCACGGCACTAGAGATAAGCCCAGTTTGGAAATGGGCCCGAGTCCAGACGCGCAAAGGGGATTTACTTTTTGGTGTGCATTCCCGATTTTAGCCTCGGAAATGGGTAGGTAGATGAACGAACAGGATGCTGTTTCCGCATTCATCACCGCTGGCCACTTAACGAGAATTGATTGCGGCATTTGTCCGTTGCATTGTATTTTTCGTTCCGTGAGAACCGCAGGCGTCCCCACGTCCGCCGCGACGGCTCAGAGAACGCGCCGTGGGGATCGGAAGACCGTATCGAATTTCAAAAAAAGTATTTTTCCCACGGCGGAGAACGTGAAACAATAATGTCCAGCAAAAGAAGGCTGACGAGAGTAGAATGGGAATCGTTAAAAGTAGGAACAAGAATCAACGCCAAACGAAATTGCACCTTTGCGATCGGAACGCAGCGGGGGCGGTGGTATTGGAAGTGAAGGGAATGTCCAAATTGCAGTCAATCCTCGGCCTAAAGCTCATGGATCTCACAATCCAGAATCTCAATCTGGATCTGATTCGAAGCTGTACATCAATGCCGAAAACCCCGGAGTTCCTATCGCTGTCGTAGTTCGATAAACCGTCGCCTCCGAGAAGAAGGGTTGTTTGACCGGCGAATCGAGCAGTCACGTTGTTAATTGCACGCTGGCCCTGGTAGAACGGCGGTATTTCCGCGGTGGCAAACCTCTGACCTTGGTAAAAGGCGTCGGCGTCGATCTGGTCGTAGTAGATGCCGATACGGCTGTTGGTGTTCTGAATGGTGAGATTGAGAACCAAATTGTACTGGAGAGTATTATTGTTGCTGAGATTGAAACCGGTGAGCGCCGCGTCGGAGGTGGTGAATCTCACGGCGTTTGGTCGAAATATCAGCCACAAGACAAAGATGACGATGCCGACTAGAACGAGGACCGTGCAGAGGATTTGGAAGATGCAGGTGCATATTAGGTTGGCAATGCAGCTGCAGCAGCAAGTGAAGGGATTACAGCAGCACCCGTCTCCTCCTCGGCTTCTCCCTGGACGATAATAAGTCGCCTGCGGCGGAGGCACCGCCGGCCCGAAGTAACCGCCGTTCAGATAAGATTGTTGCTTTATTTCTCCCATCACCAAATTGAAGCAACGGAACAATAATCAGTGTTCGGAATTTAAAATGAGGTATACGTTATGCGGATCTCCCATACGACGACGTTTAGAGGAGAACTGTCGCATTTTGTATTCTGGGCTCCACTTGTAAACGCAAGCCCAACAACACCGACTAGATGAAGTAAATAACATTTACCCCTCGCCGGCGCCGTCGAAACACTAGGAGTGGTGTACGGCGTAGTATCCGTACTTTCGCCGTCGTCTCCCACAAGTGTACCTACCTTTTGTCAATTTGAAACAATCTTTCAGTCTAAGCGCACTCGCGGCTGTTTCTGTCAGAAGACACCGCTGCTTCTCCGCTCATCGTGAAGCATCAACTTCAATGACAACCGCTTCCAATTATTTCCGATTGGAATTCGCGCATCGATGAGGTTAATTTCGTCGCGGTGAGCGCGATCCCGAAGCGCCGCCGCCACTCATTCTGTTGTGCTCAGCTGCAACAGGGTGATTCTTTTCTCCCGATGGTAAAGTGGACTTACTTTTTCTGTAGTTCGTAATATCTAATGGATGGAACATTAACCAGCTTTCACCTCTTCTCTTACCCAATGCAGCTTCGAGACTATGATTTCTGATACGTATTTTTGTACAAGTAAAATCGTTATCACAGAGAGCCCGCTGCAACAGTTACCTCAGGTAAACGTCAAATGTACATTCTGCATTTATAACAGATTCAATTTCGAATTCGAACGTTGTGGCGGTTTAACAGGCCCAAGAATGTTGGGTGGTTGTAGTTCATCCACCCATCCCAGGAGGCCCATTACCACCACCACGACGACCCTTGCTCTTGGTTCTTCCTCCAAAAGAAAGGACACACAGTGCTTGTCATTCGGGGTTATGATTCTGCCCACTGCTTTTCGTTTTCACATGACTTGAACTAAACGACGTTGCAAATAATGGATGCGATGCCATAGATGGAGGAGGGGGAGGAATACTCAGAAAGCAATGAATACGGAAAAAGGCAAAGGCGTTTTAAAGGCGGAGGAGGGATTAAAGTTGTCTTTTCGTTTTGCAGTCCACGAACGAGTGTCAAAAGAGCAGCTTTTTCTCGCCCAAAGGGCGCCCACTTTCCACCACCTCCTGCATCTTTGCATCATCCACTCGCAGGCAGGTTTCCATTTCATTCCACTCCTCCACACCCAGGCCAGGTGGTTTGGTTAGGTTAGTTTTCCCAGCATCCTAAACCTCGTCTCCACAGCCATCCATAGCTGTGTCCAGGGATCGGAGATCATCCTCCCACCCGCTCATTAGTCGCCAGGATTGATTACGACGCTAATCCTGGTGTAATAAAGTGGGAAAGCGCACAGCCTCCATTCCATTCCACCGGGATGATGCATGCTTTTGGAGATTGTTGGACTATCAATCATCAACCCACAATCAATTACCACCGGCTTTTCGACATAATACTTACTATAAAGTAGTCACGGCATTAAGTACAGTTCCTTTGTTTAAAGAGATCATCCCAGGACCTGCCACGTCCTCCAACACCAATCTTAAACGAACCAACCGGATTGTTTCTAAATTTAGAATGTTCCAGTCTATGAATTTGATCATAACGCATATTAGAGGATGGAAATTTTTCTAATTGGTCTGATTTTTGAATTCATTTTAGTATACAGCTTCCGTGATTGATTATCGGATAAGAATGGGGCTGTGATGAACCAAAACATGCATTTAGAGATATGGTATCATTGTTCCACTTTCAAGATATGGGTCTGGAAAAGTTATTCCATCTCTCAAAAGCCGCGCTTTCTTTTAATTTCAGATAAAAACGGGGATTTTCGCCCGATCGGAGGGCCGTTTTCGAAGGACTAACAACTGTTTCGGACAATTTGATCGATGATTTGCAAGGGAAATCACACCAACTAAGAAGCGCTTTACAGGATTGGTTAAAGCGGAAATGTTTCTACATGTCCTAGAGTTTAAACACCGGGCCCTGGTCAAGACTTCCACGTATCCCCAGTTCTGCATCACCGCCCTGGATCTCGAGAGTTTCGTCGTCTAAACGAGCGTTTAAGTCCAGTTCAACATGAGATGATACGGATCCGTTTTCGAGCCTCTTTGTCCTCCGCGAGCAGGCGGTTTCCGGTGATCCATTGTCAACGGCACTCTTCGGTGACGTTTCCATTACTTCGCTGGAGGAAACAGAGTTGATGGATGTGAAAATGTTGCATTCCCAACGCTGATTAGTATTCTGTTTGTCGGTGGAAAAGTGGAAAGAATTTGATGAAGCGGAAGGGAATGTCGGGCCAAAAGAAAACGTTTCAGGCTCGGCTGGGAATTTCGTCGACCACTTGGTGGTGTCCTCATCCTCTGCACCTACTACAGAAGCTTCCAAGTCTTCGCCTCTGGATATTAAAAAAAACAGACCAATGAAAATGAGGATGAAAAGCAGTGAAATTGTTGATTTTGATGCATGATCCAACATACCCAGAATGTGAAATGAGACTCAGACCCAAACTATTAGCAGGAACAGTTACTGGGTGAAGTCCCCATATTGATTCGAGCGAGCGGCAGCCGTTTTTGCATCTCATGTAAGTTTGAAACGTAGCGATTCCCATTAGCCAAAATCGCCCAATTTCTCCGACATCCGAGACCAATCTCCCGATCTCCATAATCATGTACTCTACACAGCTTCTGTAGTAATCATTTTCTCGCTCTATGTTTACAGTGTAATGGCTGATCCAATTCAAATCTCCCAAGTATAAAACGACCCCTTTTCCGGCGAGACCCTGAACCAAGTTACTCAATTCCATCATTTTCCGGCGACCCAAGTCGCCATCGAGATCGCAGAAGGAATGCAGAGGAGGGATGGTTACGAATTTCACGTTTCTGAAATCTTCAACTACTTCTTCCATATCAACCAAATTCATCAGCTCCTTGATTGTAGCTTCCAGCTTTGAAATGCATTCTCCTACTATGACGAAACTCCGTCTTCTTCTGTTGGTGATCAGTGCCTCAATAATGGAGTACACATCGTGTCTCCTAATTGCGGAACAGGGATTGTTGAGTTTGACATCTTGCTTTCATTTGATTTCTGGGAACTCATCTCCAAAGAAACCGCCTTTTCAACATTCGATTTGATTCGGGAGCTGCAGAAGCCAGCTTCCTTCATAACTCTGCTGACACTGGGATCATCCAGTATGGACACGATCAGCTGCTCGAGTTCGATTTTCGATACACTCAACTGCTTCTGACTCTCAACCGCTCCGCGGCGGTGGTGAGCTTGAGCCCTTTTGAAAGCTGCAGCGAGAGCGTTCGAGGGTGACGGGTAACATCGCCGGCCGATGACCGCGTCGGCCGTGGAGGAGGACGAAGAGGGGAGGCGGTTAAGAGCAACGCTGAAACAGAGCTCGAGAGCCTTGCACTGAAGAGGATGTGAATTGGATTGCAAGCAGGCTGCTCGAAGTACCCCGGCTGCCTCCGACAGCATGGTGGTGGCGACGTGGAGGGGGTCACCTGTGCATGCCCTCGCCTCCGCGCGAGATCCACCGCCTGTTTCACCACCGCGGCAGCCTCCCCGCGGAGAGATTGATGTCCCCCATAACCTCGTGGTTTCATATTCCCACCTTCCGTTGCCCGCTCCCCTCCTGCAACTCTATATTTAAGTGGGATCTCATTCCTCCCAAGTCCACCCCTTCCTCAACATGAATTCATTAGAAAATACAGTCAAAACCCACTCACAAACAACATCACTTTGCCTGACACTCACATTAAACTACAATTTTGTTTTTTAAAACTCAACAATACCCTGTTTATTGGAATTGTTGTGCATATAATTTTTCCTTCGCAGTGAGCTTAACAGAAATTGGAAAAATTCCATGGCAAAAAGCAAGAGAAAGGGAGAATATTCCCAGAGAATCTTAGGGTTAGCGTCTGCAAGTGGATATGTACGTAAAGGCGCAGAGTTCTTTTCATGGAGTCCGACTGGAGTAACATAACACCGTGTTTCAAGAATACCGTTTCCAAAAACAGGAGAAGGTGGAATCCATGTTGTCACATTTCAGCACCGCCAAAGGCAACTCGCCTTTACTCCGTTTCACTATTGCTCTTTGACCCCCCCGCACACTTGTTAAATTACATTATCCCCTCCTATCTTTTGTTTTTAATGCAAATCATGCCTATCTTCTTTCGTAGTGGGACAACACCATCCCTTCCCCAAACTTTTTGGTTATTTGATTTAATGCCGCATCTTTTTGATATTCAAGTTATGTGGAGTGGGATGTGCTATTGGAAAAGGGAGACACAGCATACTGCTTTTACAGGGAGCCAAATATCGCAGTATTCGAGGCGTTCCAAAGGCATAAACTTTGCATGCATGAGACATGGAACGTGCTTTCGCTGCTTAGAGAATGGTACTTGAAAGCTTTATCAAAAAATGGCTAACTTTCTCCTACAAAAGGCGTTCATCTTGAGGGTGGGCTTCATGATTCTCTCTCAGTGGGGTTAGAGGTTGGGCCGGGGTTCTATTGGGTTGCTAGAGGCCCAATAGTTATAAGGCGAGAATACCGTCGATTCCTAGTTCACATTTGGCCCGGATCGAAGGGCACGGGCGGTTTAAACTCACGGAAAGCGACGGAATATCGGAGACAGCTAAGACGAAAAACATGGCGATTCCGGGGTTGTGGATTGCGTTGCTGGTAGCATTTTCCGGCGTATTGTCCATCGGCGGATCGCGCAGCAGCGACACAAATACCGTCTTCTCCCCGTGTTCGGACGCCGTCGTGCAGAGGTCCGATGGGTTCACATTCGGTATCGCTTTCTCAGCGATGGGCTCTTTTTTATGGAACAACTCACTACATCTGTCTCCGTGCGACCGCCGCCTGTCGCTCTCTTCCGGCGGCTCGCAGATCTCTGTTTTCCGCCCTAGGATGGATGAAATCTCGCTGCTTACTGTCAACACCTCCAGTTTCCAACCGGTAACATACTTTTTAGATTTGTAAATGGTTGGTTCTCCTCCTGATTAGGCTTACTAGGTTAGTTTGGGAATGGGGATTAATTTAACTTGCTAGGGAGGTGCCGGGGATTAATTTAACTTGCTAGGGAGATGCCTATTGCATAATTTTGCTGACTGTTTTGAAGGCTACAGGAATGATGCATCTACCGCATTTAGTTATACTCTTTTTCAAACTGACAATGGAAAATACTGACCTGCAGCATAATTCACCCTCTCTAGGAGACTTATAGTAGCACTATGACTTGGATCTGATTGGGCTAACTTTGTTAAGTTGAATCCCTGTGCCTGTGATTCTTCAGGTGTGCATTTTATGCTTCAATGGTTTTTTGTTAACTGCAGGATTCTGTGGGTGGCTACATGGTAGCATTTGCGGGACGAAGATACGCTGCAAGATCAGCTCCTGCATTTGTTGCAAACGCTACATTTACTGTTACCAGTTTCACCCTTGTGAGAACCAACCACAACCTGATGCAACAATCTTCACCATAAGAGTTCACTTTTATGGCTAAAATGGTGCTTGTTTTGTGCAAGGTTCTTGATTTTAGGAAGGGCAGACTCCAAAACTTGTTCTTCAAACGAGATGGCTGTGCATCCTGCTCTGGTAGATCCAACTTTGTTTGTCTCAACAACCAAGATTGTGCCATCAGAACCACCAACTGCCGCAACCGAGGTGGGTCCGTAGATTGCAGCATCGGCATTCAGCTGACATTTTCTGGCACTGATAGGCACCAGAGAGTTCTCAATTCTTGGTACGAGGTTCAAAATCTGCGGCAGTATTCTCTCTTTGGCCTCTATTCCAATCTCAGAGACTCTCTTACTAGCCAATATAACAGATTCTTTTGATGTGTTTTTTCGAACCCTGTTCATTGAGTGTGTTTGTACCGAGAAGTTCAACGTTTGTGTGTAATTTTCCCCTCTATGTATGTGTGTTGATTGAATCTCATTGCCATTAAGCCTCAATGACGTGCCGTCATGTGATGGTCAAAGATAGAAAAGAATGATTTCATGACAGAGAAAGTGAATCGTCTTATGAAACACATTTGTATGCAAACGCAAAGAAAACCACCATACACTCATTCATTCACACAACTGATACGCCAGACTTCAAACTTGAGCAAAGTTTTCACCCAGAATTAACTCACTTGGGTGTGAATCGATGTCACCAGAACCAGCTTTCTTCTCCCCTTTCTGCTCGCCCTTAGCATCGTCCGCGCAAAGATTCGTCCCTGCCAGGAGCTCCGCGTTTGCTTCGGTTATCAATGGGGGAGTTTTCTTTACTTCTGCTTCATCGGTTTCCACCCTTCTTGCACGATCACGAGGTTTCGAGAGTTTCTTTGGAGCTGCCGAGAGATCATTGTTTCCTGGCGTGCCACTGGGCACGAGAGATGTTCCTTTCTGCTTTCCAAGCTTAGGAGACTTGGGGCGCGTAGTGGGGATCTGGAGAATAATGCAACGAACTTACAACGAAGTAGCCAAATAAAACAGATTATAGCAAGTCAAGGTCAGTGGTTGCCTTCTTCAATTCAGGTTTCGGAGGAGGTTCCTTGTAGAAATTTGGCAAAGGGGTGGCCTTGAACTTCAAGCTCTTTCTCAGACGCTTTATGTCAGCCTCTTGATTCTCCTGTAAGAAAATAGAACAAACCATTGAGACGATGAACCAATGACAAACTATGCCCCGAGCTAGTTGTTTTGGCATTAGATTTCCAAACACAGTGAACAAAAACTCAAATCACAAATCACCAGCATACAGAACATGCACTCTATCTTTAAGGAAGAACCTTAGATTTCGCTTGTAGATTGGTCTTTTCGGCTTCTTGCGCTTGTATTTTCTCCTCAATCTTTGAAAAGAACTGATACGAAAAGCACCCACTTACCATCTATAACCAGTAAAATAACAAGATGGCCCGACAAGGAGAATTTAGATGCATGACTACCTGTTTTCGTCGTTCAGCTCGCTCTTCCAACCTGAAAAAGAAGTGTGAAACATTGCTCCTCTGCTGCTGAGAAGAAAGAGCTTTGCCCCTGAAAATCCATGTACGTAGACCCATCAAGAGATCAAGTAGGTTTAAAAGGATCAAGAACTAAGAACTAGAATTTATTTCAGTACATTGTGACGCCATGACCCCCTTTTCCTCAATTCCCATTTCACCATTTCTGGCCAAACGTGGTATGTTTGAACCCCTAGATGAAGTAGTCACGACAGTCTTATCTTTTGCACCATTTTTCGGAGATTCCCTGATCTTAGATGTACAGTTTATCTTTTCACTGCGTTTAAATCCAGCTGACAGTTCGGAATCAGACTGATTCTTAGCAGATTTTCCATAACTTTTAGCCTCGTTTGCCTCCGACGCATCGACGGCGGTGAGGGCCTTGATCTCCTTCTTCAAGTCTTCCGACGAAAATTGAGAGCCATTGTTCTCAAAGACAACACGCTTTTCATCTTCAATAGAAGGCCCATTTTCAGATTCCATTGCTGCGAAATGCAGTTGCCCTGTAAAGATAAGAAAACCGGAGATTTTCATCAGAGTGCCGCCGATCAAAGAAAACTAAGCCCAGATCCATTTCCCAGAACTAAAGAAAGATCAACTGAGAGATAGAGAGATCGCAATCTCCCATTTAAACTCCACTGAAATGAAAATAAACCCAAAACCAAACCTCCGCCAACTTTATAGATCACCCCAAGAGGTAGAAATCCCAGTAATCAAACAGGATCAGAAAACACATCTCGCCCACCCCCTAACAAATCAGATTTACCAGTAGAAATGAATCTGCAAACAAGGAATCAATCAACGAATCTGAATGGCGCATTTATCTTCCTCCCCCCCGTTGAGCAGTTTTCCCAAATCCTCCCCGCCGACGGCCGTCAATGAGCCAATGACACATCAGTGATACCCCACTTACATATATGAGGTGGCTCTTCCAAAAAAAAGAAAAGAAAAACAAATTATTATGACTTTGCACGCATACTGAGATGAGGTGTCCTGTTCGTGATTGCCTGCCCTGACGGTTCAAGATGCCATTAACAGAACTAGGAGCGGTTATGGGGTTGCGCGCTCGGAGTAGTCGTGATCGTCGGCGCAGTCCGTCCGGTCCTATACAACGATGCTGACGACCGGGCCCACGCGTCAGCTTCCCTAACCTACCACCGTGAGCTGTCCACATCAGCGGTGGAGCCGGCAAGCTGGTGGCTTGAGCGAAGTGCATATACTAAGGACCGGTCTTGTATTGCCCGTGTCGTGTGTCATGCCCGCGTTGTATTTATATTAATCAATTTATTTATTCACCATCATTCGCATACACACGTCATCTTTCTATACTGTGCATTGCTGATGTTCTTATTCCCCTTCCTTCCGGTCATCTACGTCGTCGTCTTCTTCGGTAGCCTCACGATCAGAACAGGGCACTTGGCGTGGTGCACGCAGTAATCACTCACGCTTCCCAGAAACGCCCTGCGCTTCCAAGAAAAAGTAACCATCAGAAGCATTCACACGACAACTGCTTACACAAATTCGACAGCTCGCCTCTTGATCTGCCCTAGCCCGCGGCTGCCCACGACCAGGAGATTGATTTTCATCTCTTCCACGGCGGAGCAAATCTTGTCCTTCGGGTCGCCCTCGAGAATAAGGGTCTTCGCGTTCACCTGCGTCCATCGACAAGGCCAAAACCATAGGTTCATATATATAAACAGCTGATTGAAAAAAAATAAGAAGAAATTTTAGAGCATACCGATTTCTCCTTGCAGAGATCGTATGCACGGGAGAGTATTCTAGCGGCGTTCTCTTCTTGAGCCTTACTCGCAGATTCAACCACTGGATTCACGATTCATACTACTGAGTAATTCTGTATAATTTACATGATCAATCCCAGACCTTAGATTTTTCAGTTACCGTGTCCGCTGGGGAAAGCGTAACGAGGCATGGGCTCCATTACATGGACGACGGTCAAAATTTGTGAAGGGCGTTTGATGATCGTATCCAGAGTCCACTGGAGAGAGCTGAAGCTGTCGTCACTGTCGTCGATCGCCACCATCACGTGCATCGGCTTCTCTTCTTCGGCTGCCGCCGGTTCTTTGCCGGGAACCTCCGTCTCCATCGCTACTGTCTGTGTAGAAAGACGACGCTGTTACAAACGGCGACGAGCTCAGGGTAATGACCTGATTTTTATCGTCATACGTAGAAATGGATTGCTGTTACTGCATGCACGCCACGTGCACCGACGCACGCAACCGTTGTCTATCTTCTGAAGCCTTACGATAAAACTTGTCTACGAATGTACGAGTCACTCGTACAACATTTTTTAAAGTAAATATAAAAATTTGCATCAATTTTTAGAAATATACTTTAGTATAAAGTCGTCTATTTTATTTTATATTCCAACGATAAATAATACATTTATTTTATTTGACAGGTGCACGTGAACCAAACATGTAAAATGGGGTGGGATGGTGCTCAACTGATAAGACGCAATTGCCCTTGCTTACTAAACTGAGATTTCACCTTTGAGAGGACAAAAATGGAAAATGAATTCGAGAAAGAATTGCAAAATAAGTTTTTGAATCATATTTTTACATCGGCGAGTTCGCAGTTTCCCGCCCATCCTCTTCTCCAGATTTGGGCGACTGTCACTCGTTTCTTGATTTTCGTCTCAGATTAGTTTTTTTCGTAAAATCCTGAATCCGATTTGAACGGTTTCGTTTTGTAGTGATGCGGTAGAAATTTAGTTGCAGATGCATCCGCGACTTCTTTATTCATTCGGCGATCTCTGGATCTGGTTTTTAGGTGGTGTCGTAGAAATTTAGGTTGTAATTTCGTTTTTTTCGTCATAGATGAGTTCTTATTCATGCGGCGATCTGTGGATCTGGTTTACGGATGGTATCTTTGCAATTAATTTCGCTATTTTCGTTATAGATGCAATCCGTGAGTTGTTATTCATATGGTGATATCCGGATCTGGTTTACGAATGATGTCGTAGGAATATCGCTTTGCAATTTTACTATTTTATTTGTTTTTCGTAGATAAGGCGTTAGAAATTTGTGTTCGTGATCAGTATTTTTTTTTCTTCTGCTGAATTTTTGCGACCAGTTCCGAGGAGTCTCTTGATCTGGTATGTCGATGATTTCGTGTTAGGTTATTCAGTGAATCCGATATTTTCTAGAGGAGTACTTTTTCGCAGATGCATTTTGTGATTTAGGTTAGTGATTATTAATTTTGTTTTAAAACTATTTATGATCAATTCAGGTAGCAGTCCATTGAGTTTCACTGCCTATGAAATTTCAGGCGGATTGGAGTAGAGAGTAGAAAATTAAAATTTTCGTTCATGGGAGTCCTCGTGGTCATGCTCATACCCTAACTGAAGTTCTAGAGGTAGGATCCAAGAATATTGTGCGGGTTCATTAGAAGTCGTGGATAATTTTTGCAATCATAAATTTCTCTCTGGTGGGATTAAACTTCAATTTGTAGGCAGACTATTTGAATCCATTAGTATTGTCATCCCACATCAAGTGTGTGATGGTTCTTGATCATTTGTTGCATGAAGTATTATTTGTGTCAATTCTTGTGAAAGGCATTGGCTAATGTTCTTGGTGTTGCTACCCCTTGCATGCGGCAATCTGGAGGAGTACCTGAGGGATCATCTTGTTGATGCCAGCCTAGTATTTCGATCAGTTAGCGCTTCGAAGAAAGTTCGTCTTATAAATCTTGCATTTTTATGTTCGCCTCTTCTCATCATCATCACTGTTCTTTTTCCATCCTCTTCTCAATGTTTCTGGTCTAGCCAGCAATGAATCCTCTCATTTTCAGTGTGCATTCCCTCGCTGTTTGATTACTTCCATAGTTTGGAGTGCAAACCAGTAGGTAGGGTAGATAGGATAGCTTTCCATTTCTGGAGATCCACTTGTTAATGTGGAAGCATTTGGTACAGTTATTTACGCCTGGAAACTCATGTGCATTGAGTAAAAGACGGTATCTCCTTTAGATTTCATACTTCCAAAAAGGTAAGTAGTCTATGGATCTAGTAGTTATATGTGATGGATCTGGATCTACTTTGTTAGTAATGTTGTTGAATGGTTCTATGTTTCTTGAAGGGGAATGTACGCGATAACGGTTTGGTTTCATAGGGCAATACCTTTATGGGCATTTCCTTGGTCATCATTATCTTGCTTGCGGTATTTCCATTGAAAAATAAAATCTTTCTTGCGATATAGTTTCTTAACTTAAATATTGGTTATGTATTCTTTTACATGTCTCCATCTCTTTCAGTTGTTTGTATTGGAAGAATATTTATCGATGCAAGTAAACCAATATGTATTCCTAATCCATATGTATTAGAAGTATCCATATATTGGTTATATATTCTTGCAATCTCTTTTACAGGGTCACATATATATGACCAATATATGGTTATATATACATATATAATACATAAGAATATTCTTGTAATATGTATTCCATATATTGGTTATATATCCATAAGGCATCAATTGGTTATATATTCTTTTACAGGGTCACATAGCATTGCGGTGGGACTTGTGTGGCCCATTGATGTCTTATGGGCCACACAAGACATATGGGCTATAAGACTCAACTGCCCAAATGCTATGTGACAAAGATGTATCCATGACTCAACTGCCCAGATGTATCCATATAAGACCAAATGCTGTCACATTTGGTCTTATTACGACTTCTGGGCTATAATACGGCCCAAATGTGACAGCATACGGACTTTTGTATTGATGATATGATCACGGCCCAACTCAACTTTTATGGACTTTTGTGTTGACAAAGAGAACTTTTACGTAATTTTAGTAGATGATCCTAATTTTGGAGAAATACGTGTTCTATTGTTCATAAGGCGAACACAGAATTCAATGGACAATAGAACTCCATTACCAACTTCCGTCAAAACCCTCTTTAAAAGATTGTATGAAACTATTCGAGTAAGTTCAGCGCAAGGATTCTCATATTAAACTATTGTATGAAACGTTCATTTAAAAATAACGGAGATGAACTTTATGCCAGTTGTTAATCTAAAAATTACTAACCTTGGAGAACCGTCAGGGCTCGATTTGCGTTAGCGTTACAGAAAAAGAAGGATTAGACAAATGGTTTTTCATGTAATTCTGATTCCTCTACAAACAAGACGGCGTCAATATTCAAAATAACAAAATATATGATCTAATTAAGCTTTTATTCAGATCTGTAAAACATACATTTCTTATCCATATATTGACATTCAATTTCGAATTGAACTTAAAACTAATAACTCCACACAATGGTGAACTCGCTCATTAAAAAGTAACAAAAGATCGCAATCGACCCATTTTTACTGAGCTAAAGGATATATTGACATTCACATGCACCCTCCCCACAGTTCAAAATAGTAAAACCTCAAATTTAAAATCTACTGCTACTCGAACTATTTCATCAAAGGGCACACCTAACTCGGAGACAGGGCGTGGTGTAGCAAAAATAAGAAAACAAAAACCATTGCAATAGAGACTTACCCATACTTCTTCCTGGTTATAACTTCCACAACTGCGAACAATGTTGAATATGTAAGTCTTAATTGAAGGTAGGCACGACGAAGAATATCATCAAGCGGCATTCATAATAGCGTACCTTCAGCTTTGTACCTATGCAAGTTTTTTGCTGAAAATGTATGATTCCTGCACACGTTTTATAACAAGTATAGATTATAACCGACAGAGATTGCATGTGCAACGCTGTTGCATCTGGTCGGCATATCTTGCTTTCTCCCTTCATATTGGTGGCTTATTACAGGAATCTAGGCATCGAGCTATCTAAAGCGGTGCCAGCCACTCCAATTCAAAGGTCTGAACAAAACCGAAATTCGACTGCTGCACTACATTAGAAAACAATAATAATGATTAGAACAATTTCAAGTCCAAAACAATTGACTCATTACGGAGGACGAATATATTGAGAGTACATGGCAGCGTGCTTAGGAGCTTTTTTACATAAAACAACAAAGATTTTAACGCTTATCATTTTTCTATTCAGTACAATGCATGATTCCAATGATTAAGCTTAAAAAACCGCATAAAACTTCAATTGGAAAATCATAATCAGATGAATTTCCCGGCGTTATCATTGGATTTTACGAATCAAACTATTTGATCTAATTCAAGGATTTGAAAATGGAAAAAAGAAAATTCAACTGTTGTAGAACACGTGGAGAAACAAAAACAATGATTATGAAAACCTTGATTCTGAGAAACACGCCGAACAACCTCATTAATCCTACACAACAGGATAAGTAGGCTCTAAATACCTTGTAGAACTTCAGATCTGACTTATCATAATCCATCGAACATTTCGTGCCATCGCGAGACACCTTGGAATAAATTTGAAACGAGATCAAAATATTCGCTCGAGATATCACTATTCAAAAAAATGCATGAATGTCGAAAGCGGAATCTGAATACCTCATAAAACTTCAGATCTGACAGATCGTAATCAATCGAAGTGATAAGGTAAAGACACACTTTACATTATGCAGAAACACAGACCTCGCCATTCCGCATCAGTCTGGAACCGGTAATTCTCGATTCCGATTGAAGCACCGGGGCGGTATACCATCAGAAGTCTTAGCCGCCTTATTCGAGGGAGGCAAACCTGAAGGCGATTTGAAAATTGAAATGTAAAATGAAACCTCCGTTTGGGCGGGACAGGTATTTATAATTTATAAATTAAAAGCAAATTTTAATTAATATTCATGCAAATTATGATGAATGTTTCATTGAGTACGACGTCGTACACCTTGAACTGGTAGCATCATGACATGCAACACAGACAAATGGTTTAGGGGTTACCGAAAGTTCAGAAACCATTTCATTCCCGAGACGCCGACGACCCATCGGAAGCCGATCTCCTCTACCAGCAGTTTCCAATTGCTGCGCTGCAATATGACCTCCGAATCGGAGCCGGAGGAATGAAGAACTTCACCCCACATTACGTCGCCGTTAACCTTCACTTGTGAGTACTGTAATTGTACCGCCGGCGCCGATCATTTCTAAGTCGTTTGCCGTTCCGTCGGGAGAACGTCGATGGAAAGAGCTGTCGATCTGAAGCTTAGCGCAATCCAAGCCGTGTGTTCTTCTAGCTACTCCGATCCTGGGTATGTTACTTATAAAGATGCACCAATTCCCCAGATCTGGCCACCGAAATGGCGTCCTCCGATCAGATCCCCGTCATAGAGGTGGACTCCTCTCTCTCAATTCGTCAAGTTGAAACTTCTTTTTTTTCACCCAATCTCGTCGAGGCATGGGAGCACGTGAGAGCGGAGAATGCGAGGTACTGCGGGTGGATTCCGGTAGTGGCCGATTACTACGAACTCACAGTTCTCAGATATACAGAACTGGTACAGTTTGGCCACTGTGCTTCAGGAGGCGGATATTCCGAAGATGAAGAAAGTGCTTGGAACAATGGCGTCGGATGCCGAGGAATGGATTCTGATGATTTTATTTCACTTGTGTATGAGTTTTGGCTGAGAAGAAGCCGTACTCCAGTGTTGTTTTTTGTTTATCCGAAACCCCAGGCTCTAATTGATCACAACGAAAAATCCACTGAATCTACTCTACTTGTTCTCCAACAATATGCTACCTGAATCACGCTGGAGGTTCACCGGAAAGTTGCACTCCGGTTTCCGGATGCCGGAAAAGCCTGGCGCCTCCTACCCTGTGATGGTTCATCAGTTTGCGATTGACCACGAGGCTGCGAGATTTTGTTCCCAACTTTTTTCCTGATGTTACCATGGCCATCTTCCTTGCGGTTTTCCCCAAACTTCACCTGGCTTCTAGCAGCTTCATAGTCGAATGGTTTAACCGGCAAGGGCGAGGGGCTCTTCGAGGATTGAGGCGCAACCGATTCTGGACTTTCACCACGGTCTGGTGAGGCTAAACACCTTTCGAAGCTGGACGAGAGCTCATCCAGGGACATCGACTCTTCGTCTACCTCTGCAGGGTCTGAAGTCGATCCAACTTTGATTGTTTCAGGCGGTTTTGATTCATCTTGAGAGGTGGCAGCAGCTGGAGAGGGCTCGTCTTCTGAATCATCTAAAGTAATGATATCCTCCCGAGGCAAACCCCTTGCCGAATCACTTTCTGATGCAGTGTCCTGTGTCTTGGGAGGAGATTCTGCAGGTTTGGTTTCCGGTTGACTGCCGCCAGAAAATGTATGAAACGGTAGACTCACGCAAGATTTTATTTGTTCCAATTTGTTTTCCTGGAAGTTGCATGAGAAAACCAGTAAAGAGTTGAAAATCAATTCCTACTGAACAGCCCCGACAACACAGGAAAACACAGGCAGTATACAATATAATGTGCTTGAAACTTACACTTCGGGCAGGTTCAAGTCTCCTCTTAACAGAATTTCCAAGCATTGCACCAAGCCCTCCTCCTGGCTTCTTCAGTATCTGGACGGACACCTCAGGCTAGAAGCAGTAATAAGGGGTTAATTGCAATATATTCGGCAATTAAAGTACAAGAAAAGAGAATCTAGCTCACCAATTTGTGAGTATTGGAGTCATTACGATCTGCATGAGCAGATGATGTTGCAACCCGAACAGAAATAGGCCGACCATTTGTGCTATCTTTGTCCCTTGCTGCATCTTCGGATTTGGGATTTGCACTCAGAACAGCTGAAGCACTTGTATTAGCTTCGATTTTTGCTACAGCAGGATCTTCAGAAGGTGACGCTTCTGGTTCTTCGCTAGTGAAGGCTTTCACTTCTCTCGACTGTACACATGGTAGTATATGTATTAGAATTTACAAGTCAACTTGAGAAAAAAAAAAACATAAAAGATCAGAGAAAATGCAGGATAAAGTTGTGATCATCGCTCAAAGGATTGGAAGCATCAAAGAGTTTACATATCAGATGCACACTACAAGAATCTTCTAATAGTGAAACCAGGTGTTGTCAAAGAGAACAAAGCAAAATCAACAAGAGCAAACAACCAAAGATCCATCAATCTGAAGCTCACCATTTCCAGCTTCCGTTCTTTAAGATACTTAACACCCTCCTCAAACTGAGAGGAATTTTGGACAGAGTGCCTGACTATACTCACAACAGTACCAAGATTCTTCTCGATGTACGGGAGCTTGGACTTCAAAATCCGGCGCAGCTGATTCGTAGTGAGAGGCATCTGTTTAGCTTTATCAAGAAATAACAGCCCCCTGAGTCAACATGTACTTGCAAAATAGGAGAACCCGGAGGGGAACATAATTACCAGAAGGTTTGACCTACCAATTTCCAAGAGCGTCCTGTTGGGTAAAATATAACCAGTGCTCTCATCTTCTGCACGAGCAACAGAATCTCTCCACTGACTGAGACCCTGGACAACATTCACAAATTTTTGATAAAGATGCAGGTTGGTTTTTTTTTAAGAACAATGAGAAATTAAAAAAAAGCGAATAAATCATCAATTTCTTAGAGAATTCAAGCTGACTCATGTGAGAGATATCTGAGAAGAAAAACAGGTAAAGGGTGCTACGAAGAAACTTACGGATACAACCGCAAGCTGCTGTGCGTTAAGCTCAGCCTCATGCAACCTGTTCAATATGAACAAAAGTGGCCTTCATACAATAAAGATGACATATAAATCACCACATTGCTGGGGAAGAGTTTATAATACCCATAAATGTAGAGGTATGACGTATCTGTAAGAAGCTCTTTTTCATAGAGTGGCACGCATAAATCATAACTGCGTTTATAGACCTGCCAATAGGAAAACCAACTTCAGCTAGATTTGAACACTGTCAGTGGTTTGGTACAACAATCTTCCCATCCTACACTAATATTTTCTCAACCATCTGTAGCAATACATTTTTAGGTTTCTATTTAATAGAGAGGACTCCAGAAATCGAAATGAAATGAGGAATATCCATGATCTTACATCAACAAGAGGAGGATCAGAACTTTCAGGGTCAGCAGGTGCCGCAAGTAGCTTCATCCTCATAATATCATAGATATACAACAAATAGTGTGTGTCTTCCCTAGCATATCTGAGAAAATATTACTAATTAAGTACAATTGCAACCACAACAACCAAACGCTTTCAAACAATCATTTAATAATGATTAGATTGAACGACAAATAAACACTCAGTTAAAATAGAAATAGAGAATAGTTTATAAGAATTCACACCATAAAAAAGTGGCAAAAAAGATTGTAATTACTTCAACATCTCTTCAGGGAGTGGCCTAATTCTCCAGTCCGCATTCTGGTATCTGTAGCAGATAAGTATCCCGTTAAAAAAAAAGTGGTCTAACCACTAGATTGTTTTAGTTTTCCCATTTTGATTTTTCTTAAATTTTATGAAACTAAACCATTCACTCTTTGTTCGCAGAGGAAAATGTGCAAAAAAAAAAAAAAGAGAATATGGCGTAAACTAAGAAAGATCTTACTCTTTGTTTGCAGCAACTCCACAAAACTGATTCAAGAGATACTCCAAGCTGTGTCTCTCCAACTTCAGCACCCTGGAAGCCTATAAAAAATAAGAATCAATCATATAATATAGGGAGCTAAAACTTGATTCTTTTTTTCCTTCTCACAATCTTTCTGCACTTAAACTGGTGGCATTCGTAGGTATAAATCATTCAACTTTGAAGACAAATAGGTGATAAACATTATTAATCCGTGTTCCACGTTTGAACATAGATGAAGGCAGCATTTAGAAAGATAAAAAAAAGAAGAACACTCTTGCTAGTAGCCAAATGCAAGATTCAGCAGTGTACCAGCCAAAAAAGAAAAAAGATATTGATCTTCTATGCATAACAGAACATTTGAATGGTTCCAGGTAATTACGGGGAAAAAACGAAATAAGCATCCCCCAAAAGGAAATATAAATTTCTTAGAGGGTAAAGTATCAACCATCACATATATATGTTCATTTCAAGTACCTGCCCTGTGTCGAACATATTGCAAACATATATTCCAAAATCCCGCTGAAGCCATAAGATGTCATGATTTGCTCCATGTAGTACCTAAAATTAAACAATATATATATCAAGCAAGAAAAGAAAATGAATAACAAATTGAACATTCACCAGCACGCGTACCTTTCTTTTTGTTGGATCTTTAAAAACCTCCCTAAGATGAGGACCAATATGAACACGCAATTTCAAAGTATCTATGACAAAATCTTCAGATCTAGTGGATATTTGCATCAGGCAAGTTATCCCTTGAAATGACCTGTACTGGTTGTGTTCCAAATCAACCTAGAAAAAAATAAAATAAAACAGCTCTGAAGAGCGATCCTGAAAAAATGCAGAGCAAAACAGCAAGATGAAAAACTTGACCAGAGTATTACCGCAAATTCATCAACATCACGCAACTTAATGGCCAGCTGCTTCAAATCCTTCACCTCTTCCACAAACTTAAAAGGTGTAACCTCAACGGGCAGGGGTTCTACAGGCTCAATGCTGTCAAACTTATCAACGAAGTCTATAAAAGAGTACTTCTCCTACATATGCAGCGGAATTCGATCACCAAGGGGAATGGGACCAAAAAGAACGAAATTTGAATTGAGTGGCACAAGGACTAACCAAAGGATGTAAAAACCTAGATGTGTCTTCGCTTTTCTGCAACCAGACATGATCAAATGGCTGATTTGCGTTATTCACAATAATCTTGTATTCATCCTGTGGGCGTGGAATCGAAGGTACATGAAATGGAACCTTAGGCTTCAACTTCGCTGCCATTTTCACACTGTTTCCACCCTCTATGTTCCTATCACAACCGTGGGAAGATTTTTTACTCTTCTTACCGGTAACTACCCGGAATCCATTTTCTGCTTCATCGTCTTCGTCAACTCTCATATTCCTAACACCAGTCCTCTCTTCTTCATCCCTGCGCGCGTTGAACTCATCCAGTGATATATCAAACCTTTCAAAAATTTCATCATTGATATTCACCAGCCAATCTAACCCCACATCGTCGTCCAACTCGACGTCCCTTTCACTTGGGAAAGGAATATGCTTCCCAAACAGTTTCTCCGATTTCCCGACTTTTTCCAGCAAATATTTCGACGTTTTATCGATTTCCTCAACCGGATTCCTGAATTCTCGAAAGTTATTGTAGAAATGGAAGTCCTTTTCTGACGGTATGCCTCGGGATGAGCCTGACAGTTTCGCCACTGAAGTTCGCAAACCACCGCTTTTGGTGAGGCTTCTCAAAACGTCGCGTTTCACAGAAACCTCGTCATCCGCCTCATCGATTTCCATCACTCCTTCTGTGGGCATTCGCAAAAACGAACTAGGGTTTAAGAGGTCTCCACGCCCCCACCCAGAAGCTGCCGATTTTGTTTGCAATCAAACAATTTCAGAATTGTGCACAAGAGGAATATCAAAAAGAGTTGGGGGTCGCAATGCAAATACGAATCCCTTCAATTCCGGAGCCTTGATGAACTTCTACAAGTCGTCGACAACACATTTTACCATTTTAGGCATTACATTGGGCGACGCAATGAATTTCCGAACTCATTCCCCGATTCTTCGTCCCTAGGCCCATGCTCGAATTCAATGTCGTCAAGACCCTGACACGTGTCCAAGTATATGGGCCAAAACAGACCCTCTATGAGTGGGCCGGCCCATATTCTATGCGTCCAGCCCAAAATATCAAATCTCGGATAAAAATCAACTAAAGTGATGCAAATTTCGACGATGAACTCAAAAATTGTATAACAAAAACAAGCCCTAAAGCTCAGGAGCACCAGCTGACCCTTCATCTCCTCCTCCTCCTCACGAAGACACTACATTACTGGCCCAGGCCCAAAATCCTCTTATTTCAGTCATCAGGTGAACTGGGCGTCCTAACGAATCGTCCCTACAAAGCAGAGCAGAGCAGATTAGAATGGGGAGTTGGGTTAGAATGAGAGAGAGGCTGTGGAGGTGGGGGGTTACCTTCACTCTGGGCCGTTGATCTGCGTTCACCTTTCGAACTTCATATCTAATCTTTTTGGAAAAAAGACGTGTCCGACGCTTTTCCTTGTATCGCTGGACACTTGCTTCCCGCATCCCGCTATTCTCGGAGAAGAGGTCTATTTGGGCTAACCTTGCCTGCATGTTATTCAGATTATTTTCTTAGTCCCGGTTTGGTTGGTGCCAAGTGCTAACGCCCCCATGCCCGGAAAAAAGTTTCGTTTTTCTTCAAAAAGTCAGACTTTAACAGTACGGTGAAAAAACATGGTGACAAGATGGTATTCAATATTAATAACTTGAACGAGTAAAACACGTGGGGTGCAGAGATGTACATACGTGGACATCGTTTCCGGCGGATTCCGCACCCGGAGAGTCGCCGGGAAACGGCGAGGCTTTATCTGACCACTCCCTTAAAACGTCGTCGTAGTTCAATTTCAGAATCAATCCCGGTTCATGCGGAGGCAGAGGATCTTCGGAAACCTCTGTTTTCGTATCCAGATTTCCCTTCCCCCTTTGCAGTTCGAGGTTTTCGCTTCAGCCGTGTTCTTCTTATTCTTCTTCTTCTTCTTTTCACAAGGAACCTTACTCGTATTGGGAGTCACATCGATGAAGCTCAGGCAAGGGTAACTGGCCCAATTCGCGGTGTCCGCACTTCTAAGTGCTCTGACTGGAGTGGGGAATCCGTATTCGAATCCGAGGCCAATTGGGTAGCCGTAGCAGAAGTTGTTATTCTGGGGGCTGTTATTGGCAGTCGCGATGTCGTCTGCTTCGCTGTCTAGTGTTATATTTCCCATGATGCTGTCGATTCCTTCACCAATTTCCCCATCCAGAATAGATTCTGCATCGAAATCCTCCCGATATTCATCGCAGACTTCAGAGGAATCTCCCCGGGAATTGATTTCTCCGGGGCTAAAACACGGTTTTTCCAATGAATTGAATCCATTTGGATCTTGAGGCAAATGGGAGATTTCAACAAGAGGGGAATGAAGCAAAGAGATGAGCAGTTCTTGGGGCTCGAAGAGAATGGTATTGCCGTTGCTGGTTTTCTTTCCGGTGGCTTTAACCAAGTGCCTGGTTTGGAAAATTTTAGGATAGGCAGTGGAGAGAAGCGCCGCCGCCTCGTTATATGTCTGATTGGGGCGTTTCCGAGGAGTACGAGGCTTTCTAGTGGAGATTGTAAGAGGTGAATTGGTGGACTCCGACAGAGTCGATGATGGAGAAGAAGAACTCGAAATCCAAGAAGTAGACGGAGATTTAATCACCTCAAGTCCCAATGAGTCCAAACTGTACGCTCTTCCTCCCCCACTACTCAACAAGGAAGACATTGTTGCAGCTTCAATCTCTCCCAATTCTCCAAAACCTCAATAAACCCCTTCAAAACCCAGTACCCGGAATGACATCAGCTACAGCTAAACCCACAAAACAAGTGAGGCTTTTCACGGCAACAAGACAGCAAGTTGAATCTCCGGAACAGAGAGAAATGAGGAAATGCAGGAGTAAGAGAGAAAAGATGAGGATTTGAGAGAAGATTAGTACAGAGAGCAACCCTGCAACCATTCGTTTCCATCCATCATGTTCCCGTATTTAAAATGAACCAAAAACGATGCAGCCGGATCTGGTGCGAAGGTGGAAGAGACAGCCTTCAGCTTCTCTTCGTCAAAGGACCCACCGCCTTCATGAGCAATTACCCATTTTACCCCACACCAACAATCCCCTTTTTTTTTCTACTGAATTTTCGAAAATCAATTATTCCATCACACTTCCCACGTACACTATTATCCTGTTCAATAACGCTAAACGAGTACTCGCCCTCGAGCAAAAGCATCTGAATTTGTACCAAAAAGCAATTTTATTTAATATTTATTTCTCAATATAATATTTCCAAGGGTGAAAAAAGACGGGAGGGTAAAAAGGTAACCTAATCCGAAAGGCAGTTGCATGGATTTCCCGATAGGGCTTACTGGTTCCCCCTCTACGCGCGTCTGGGAAAAGCGTCCCCTTATCCGCTGACATGTCAGCATCCCATTGGTCGCTGGGATTTCAGCAGCTGCTCCCCCATTGGTTGCCGGAGATATTAAATGGCACCGGAGTGGGCGTCGCGAGGATAAAATTTTAATTTCATTTTTCAAAAGGATTAAAATAAATATTTTGGCAACTTGTGAGGACTTCTGCGGCTCCGAGGTATCAAACGTCGACGGTTTTGGGTTCATGGGATTGTGATGACGAATAAAGAAGAGCACCAATCACATTCTCCCAAACCCTAATTTCCATTTATTAATTTGAACAAGTGAGCACCACGCACCCTAGTGGCCCTGAATTTAAAACATATAGGAGCTATTAATTTCAGGCTCACTTTATATGAGTATTTTAAGGTATCTTTTCAGAAGATATTTCCAGAAATATCCTACCCTTATCCTCCAATTGAAATTTACCACTCATATATGAATTTCAAAATTACCAAAAAAAATAAAAACTAAATAATGCATCTCTAAATAAAAATCCTGCATCCTTAGATTTTTTTTATTTTTTAATTTCCAAGATGTGTGATTGAATGTAGAGTTAGATCTTGGCCACAAACGTTGCTGTCCCAGGATGCTGTTGTGGGCGGCCTTATCCCTCTCTCGGACAACTTATGGCCTTTGATTTCATTTAGATAGAATCAAGGGCAGAGACGGTCAATTTCAGGCGTGGGGCATCTTTGTCCTTTCGTTTTCAAAAACCCATTTCGAATTTATATAAATTTATGGATATTTTAATATAGTTTTAATATATTCTGTTGGTTAAAAAAATCTTATTTATTGTAATTTAAAAAAAAAAGTAGATTTAGATAGTGGGAAAATAGTTTTATTTAAATATAATATTCAACTTTAATATTCCAAGACCAGTTTGCAAATTGCAAGGATCAGGCCATCAGGACTAGAATGTAATAGTGCATTCATTACTGCTGGGCCGTGGAAACTCCATAAGGTGGTTCTCGGCCTAAATGCTATGGGCTTATTTTTCAAAAGTTGGGAATTATAATAACGGGCCAATAATGTGCGTATTTGTCGGGCCGAGCCTAGGGTTGAATTGGACACCCACCTGCCATGTGCTCGATAAAATTCCTCACTAGGTGTATGGTGTTCGCTCTTTTGTGGATGGACTTTGCCTGGCTAATAACTTGCACTCTGAACTATCATTCCGATCCCATATGCACAGTTTCAAGAAACCATGTTGGAATAACCGGGAAATGGAAACCGTTTCATGAGGCACTGGTACATGACACTGTTCTATCCGTTATCTATGTAGGACCCGATTTTATCTGTTTGCTTTGGTGTCTTCTCTCTGCAACTACAGTGCTCCC
Organism: Utricularia gibba; assembly: GCA_002189035.1. Lineage (NCBI taxonomy): Eukaryota > Viridiplantae > Streptophyta > Magnoliopsida > Lamiales > Lentibulariaceae > Utricularia > Utricularia gibba. Next base: position 211,959 of record CM007990.1, read on the forward strand.
TCGTGACTGGGGAAGAACAATAATTCAGTTTGTGGGGGCACAAGAAATATGATTCAGAAGAAAGAGGAGTACAGTGCTAAGGGGTGCAGAAGTAAAGATGAAAGCATCTTCAAAGACTGAGGCCGTGGTTCAATAACAATCTCCAAAACAAGGCAACTCACTCGTCCCTCTTCCCATCGTTCGCTGCCGCTACAGCGGCCTCTATCTTCATCCTTATGTTTTCAGTTTCTTCCTCATCACCCTACAACATACCCGCATGATTTGACTGTAAATAATTGCACAAAGTTTATAATGGGGCCTTTTGGGATCCCACCAGCAGTCAGATTACCTTTCGTGAAGCATATGTCAAAGTTGATTAAAGTACCTCGATAAAGACAGTCTTGATAAGCTTCCCGGAGGATGCAATTATACTGTCGGTGATGACTCTAAGCTTCAATGATTCAAATATCTCACACAGTTGAACAATTGTCTCCCTTCCTTCACTGCATGTCATGCTCACAATGATCGTCCCCTGGCCCATGCTCGTCACCCTCAGCTGTCACGATGGTAAAAAAAAAAGGATTTTCACCAAATTGTACAGCACCGATATGGAGTAAAGTCCCGTGAAAAAACCTCGAGGAGTTCAATGGGGGAAAGGGTGATCTTGCAGTGTTTTTATTCGAGCTGAACGAAGCCCCTTCACGATGAACAGTAATACCGTTGGAATGGTGTCTTCCGGATTCCAACTCCTTGATCTCATCTTGAATCCTCTTCTCCTCCACTTGGAGTGACTGAATGTAACTGATAGCATCTTTGATGATCGAGGCCTTGTCCATCTGAATCATGATCAAGAATCAAAGCCATGTGAATCAAGGGATCAGTTTATGTAAACTCTCCACCTTTGTTATGTTCGGAACCACTGATCTGAGTGCATAGAGCCGCTCGTTAAGCTTCTTCCTCCTGTTTCTCTCAGAGACAATGTTCTTGGATTCCAGGAGTGACTGCGCTCCATCAGGGGAGCTCGTATCCTCGTAGTTGTAAGAACAGTGTTGCTCTTCTAAGCTCGAATCATTGCACCCCGACAAGGGATCATCGAAGTAGCTGCAAGAAGTATTTCTGTCAAAAAAAACCGGCAGCCAGAGGAGGAAGACAGAGAACTACCCCTGCCTGAGTACCTGTCGAACTCCTCGTACTCATGGAACATGTTGTTTTCCCAGTAAGTATTGTAGACATCTTCATTGGAGTCCATTGTAGAGGAGGAGGAGGAAAAAGAGGCTCTTTGTTGGGAAGGCTGAGATGGTCGGTCAGTTGCCTCACGTGCTTCTTATTATGCGGATTGCTTAGTGCGGTTTTTTTTTTTCAACTCTTTTACGTAAATTATCGGAACCAGACAGACAGACATAGTGGGTCCCGGACTGCAACACAAAACTGTCAATTATTGGACTCGTTGGAAAGATCCGAACCGTCCACGAAGAACCATTCTCATCCAGATACCGTGCAATACCTTTAACATCACTTTTTTGAGGTTTAAACAAAATACAAAATAAAAAAGGTGGCCGATTTTCCACCACGCCCAACTCATTCCCATGATTCACAGTAAGAGCGTTTTTAATACTTGGCGTGATTTATTTAATTTTGATAATTTATTTAAAAAAATAAAGGAGCTAAAAACATAGTTAATCATCAAACTTTAACTATAGTATATGTGAATAATTAATATAAAAATTAATCATGAAGCTTCGAATGCCTGGCAATGAAATCAGGAAACATAGATATCATCGGGTAACGTTCCAAAAGAAGTTGAGAAACTCCATGGCAGATAACCCAGAAACAAAAAATGGACAAAAAAGGGGAAAGGGGAGCATGCGGCTGGAATGCCTTGAAACATCAGATCCAATGGAGCTTTAGTTCATCCTTCTGATGAGTTCATTGATGTAGTCTTCACGATTGCCGGCGTCACCACCTTCAACATAGTGATTCCTCTTCTTCTTCAAGCCACCCAGAGGCGCTTTGAGCTGGAAAGGCCACAGGAAATTGTTTGCTTGCTTGAAGTTAGGTCCCACGGTAACGATTTCGTGTATAAGGTCCTCCATGCAGATTATTCCGTGCTTCCCAAGGACCTAACAGGGTGTAGCAGCAAGAGTTAAAACATGGGAGCGTCTGCAAATCATGCATGATGCCAAATGATCAACCTGTTCAATGATGGAGTTATCGGTCAAGGCAATCCGCTGCTTGTTTACTTTTCCATAGCCTCGCTTGTAGATCAGCTCCTTGACACTCTTGAGATTTGGGTACCTATCGAATGGAAATAATGTCTTGGACAACTTTAGAGTCTTCTATGTGATACGCTAATGCGAATTATGGTTGGTTAAGTTGCTTACCCATACGTAACATAAGGCTCAACTTTGTGCAACATATTCATTGTTGCCTTGTTCACCTTCAGGAAAACACCGTTGAAGATCTACATGATTAAAAACAGAAAAACTGTGATTGGGTGAGATTTATAGCTAAAATACTGGATCACCGAGTTAGCATTCCTTGCAGGATGGAATTGGATGAACATGATATTCACACAAGTACCTGTCGCAGTCTCAGTAGCTGCAAAATCTTTTTCGTCCTTGGGTGCATAGCATTGATACTAAAAAGATAGATGGAAGGCACATTATCAGCTACTTCCTCCCGATATAAAAACAGCTATTGTGAATCTCAGACATGTATTCAGGCCATACCCACGGATTCTGATAATGAACAAAAGCTTTGCTTCTGGACTGACATAAAAGCCACCCTTCAATCTCGCTTCACGTTTCAATTCAATCAACTCTCTCTCCTTCGAGGAAAAAAAATTATAATATCAGTGGATTCATTGAGAAGCAAGGAAAAACAGAGAAAGGAGCAGTAAATATCAACCAGCTTGCTTTTCTACAGTGACATATCCCTTGTTTTCTCAACATTTTCGTGCGGTGTAAAAAAAAATCATATATAGCTCAATCAGGCCAAATTTAAAACCTGTTTTTGATATTCCTCTGCATACTGCTTGGCTTTTGTAACGATCAGCTTCCTGGTCTCAGCCCTCTTCTTCTTTGCATTTGCGAGCTCTTTTGCCTTTGCAAGTGCCCATTCTTCAGCCCTCTTCTGCTTCTTCAAAACTGACTCTGGAACTATGGCACCACCTGCAGCGACCTCAGCCATCTGATGACACAAAACAACGTTACCATCTACCCAAACTAAAGACAAAACCAGAGTTCGGCGAGAGATTTACGTAATCATGAGTTTGTAAATGATTCAGTAACATGCATCCTCCAGAAGAATAAATAAAAGCGCATATTATAAGCAAACAATATGATTCACCACGAGATCAAATATGAAATACAGCTAATCTAGGTATCCAGAATTCGAACTACAAAAAAAAAAAAAAAACAAGCGAATTTCTCCTTGAAATAGCATACTCAAACAATGCTAAAAAAATTAATGCATTGACAGCCAACAGACGCATACGAAATGAATAAAACAAGAAACACAACTAATCCAGATGCCCAAAACCTAATACAAACCAAAACCGATTTCTCCCTTTCGACTAGCATCACCAGACTAAAGTAATACAACATAAATGAATCAACAGTCACAGAAAGCAAATGACATTATCGACCGCAGATCTTCAAATCCATGAATACATCAGCAAAACAGAAGTAAGAATCCTACCTGAAAAGGCGAACGAGAGTCCAAGCAAAATTCGGCGGCAGAGGCTTTAAACCCTACTTCAGTTTAATACCCCCGACGTAACAATAAAGCTGGGTGTCACATATTGGCCCGAATATGATCTTAGTATATGGGCCGCTATTTTCTTTGGAAGCCCACTTCTTTTTTTTAAATAAAATTTATAATTACGGTAACAAACAGCGCGTGAACTCTCTCCCAAAGCCGAGAGTAGAGAACCCTTCTGTATCAAATGGATCTCTTCTTCGTCTTCAATGTTGCATGGCCCAACATTTTTGTTGGTGGTAGCGTTTGCGCAACTCCATTTGAGCCCAGGACTCCGACACGCAGAGGGACACGTGACCGTTGTCCACTTCCCCATAATTCTACATTTAGCAGGCTACCGTATCCTGCATCTGTTATGGGCTGCGGTATCGTTACTTCAACAGAATTTCTACTTCTCGTGATTACACGTTGAAAAACGATTCATTATTCATGGGTATGCTGCTCTGCTCGGCAGTCCAAGTTTCGGAATGAATGATGGCAAAAAGGGTGGAAGCAAATCACATCTCAGAGAGAAGATTGCTGATCTTTCTTAGCTCCTTCAAGGCGGTTAAGGCTGTAACCTGTCCCTTCCCGACAAGTCCATGTTTTGCAATGTTTTCTAGCAAACCTGTCTGTCCACGGTTGTCCATCTGAAACGCACCCTCGATCACCTGTTATATACCAACAAAGCACTATGGTTAGGCAGGTGAAGAATGGATGCAACTCCTGCTATTGGATTCTGTATCAAACCTGAATGTTTTCTAGCATAGATTGACCGAGATTCTTCAAGCTGATGATCGAGTTCGGGTCCATATTTCCCACTTTGTTCCTAGCAGTGGAGGCATCAGTTTCATTAGCATCGTTGCTTTTGCTTGTTCTCTGACAGGTTCCCTCTTCGAGCTTTCGACCAAAACTCCGGAACCAATGGAATTTACTTGGGGTTTCCACTCGGGTTTTTGTCTCAGGTTCTGAATCAAGGTCGTCAGCTAGGACACATTTTGAAGAGGCAGCATCAGGAAGATCTGACATAGGAAGAGGAAAAGAAGATGGCAATTCTGGATTCGAGGTCTCATTATCTTCGACATATGAGTTTGATGCAATGCTGCTTCCATCTGATTCATTCTCAATCAAACCATGAATAGGTGTAATGAAATTCATAGAGTCGGAGGAATCTACTTCACTTGCAGAAGCGTTTGAGGTTCTCGCAGCAAGCTTAACATCGGGCACTTTGTCTTCTTCTTCACCTAAAGTAAGTTGCTTTTCCAAATCGTTCAGTAAGCTCCTCCTAACAGAGGACACTCGTATTTTTTTGCTTTCATCTCTTTTGGACGGCGAGGGATCAGATGCAGTTCTCAACAAACCTTTGATGCGGTTTGCAAAACTTCGCTCTCCTGCAATGCTCTTCCTTTCTTTTTCTTCTTCCTTGTGCAAATCTCTCCACTTCTTTTCCCAATAACTGTTCAGAGGAGTTCTTGGAGAAGTTGAATCTGGAGAAGAAGTGGTATGAGCTTGTGAAAAATTGGCATTGATCGCCACAGAAAGTAATGAGTTAGCCTTCTCCAGAAGTTTCTCAAGCTTTACATCTTCTGGATAATTCAATAGCTTCTGAAGAGAAGTAGTTGCAATCTCAGATGCAAGCAACGATGACCTCAAGTTCACTATCATGGAAACCGCAAAGGCACAAATGAATGCTCCTCTGCCTGACTCCAAAACCTCAAAGCTGGACTCTGGATCATTGATGGGGTTTTCCTTGTTGCATTTCGCATTTTCATGTGCAAATATTTCATCCCAGATGATCAAAAGATCTTCCAAAAGAAATTCACGGCCAAATAATACCCGGAGCCAGCGAAGTGCAAAATACTGAGGCTCAACTCCAAGTTCAACCAGATGGCTGTGAAGAGATGAATCCGTAATAGAAAGCAAGTGGTATATGGCACGAGAGGCTCCAATAACAGGAGACACCCCATTGCGCAGGATTGAAGGATTGAAAAACTCTGCCATGGCAACAGAACCACCAGCTCCACTCATAAGAGCATCAAACATGGAATATGCATCATGCTCCATGAACTTTTCTGATAAAACAACACCAAGTTCGCCTTCAGCTCCGTAGGCATCACCTAACAGAACTACGGTTTGTATCTCAGGATCGAGTTCACTGAGACTTGCATGGTCAGCAGAACCATTTCCAAATCCAATCCCATCTTCAGAGAACTTCTTGAAATCAAATTTGTAAGAAAAATCGTCTTCATGGTATGAAAATCCATCAAACTTGTCAGCAAAATGGTTTTCATATGCTTTCCTCACTTCTGATAAGCGTTTTGCATCCACGTGAAGAACATATAACAAAGGAGCCAAAAGCTCATGCATTCCTGTGAACATAAGATGACAATTTTTTTAGGTAAAGTGAGTGGCAAAAGAAACGAAAATAGGGCGAAGAACCTGTCATAATTTCTTAAGACACCAACGCAAAAAATATTCATATGCAGGATAACTCTGTTCCATATTTCTAAAGTAACCCACCTTGCCTGTAGCCATGTTCTGAGTGTGTAAGACACCAGAGCAGCAAAATTCTCCTTAACATCCCTTGGCATCCACTGGCTTGAAAATAGTTTCCTCTTTCAGGATATAGCCGTGATAGATCTTGATCAAGCATTCTCTCCAGTTCCGCATTTTGGAAGAAGCGTCCCCACATGCTATCTGCGTGGCATACATCAGAGATGAACAATCGCATCAGACATCGCAGAACTTGTAAAGTTCACTAAATGATGAAACGAAACCATACCGGGATTCTGGGACAAAGGATTGTCGATGACAGGACCATTTGAACTGATTTCTTCTTTAGAAACATGAGGGTCTATAAGAAGCCTTCTCCTTAAAGTTGCATATCTGTATGCAAATAAAAGACAACATCAGCATAAGAAGGCCTGCAAAAGAATACAAGACACAATGCCCTGCGAAGAAGGGAAGGGAAAATTGGAAATGGTGACATATACCTTCTGCGAGAATCTGCTGTTACCCTGCGGAGATCATCAATTGATGCCGAAGGAGAAGACGGCAAAATTCCCAAACCCATACGCCACCTGACACCTCTAAGATTTCCATAGCGACGCGACTCATCGGAGCAATATGCCGTCCCAAGATTCGAAGCTTCTGGAATTCCTACCGGCATGTATTACAATTTCTTCTTCTCTTCGTTTCTCGGCTCTCACCCCACAAATCAACCCGAAATTCTCACAGAATCAAACACAAGGCTCCCTGCGCAATCTTATTCAAAGGCGCACCCTTTCCAATTGCCCAGAGCCCTTACCTACCTTCCCGCAACAAACGGAGCACACCCAATATCTATGTGATTCAATCGCCGAAGAAGGCCGATATTTGGAGCCCAGGAATCACAATTGCAAGTAAAACCCGTGAATCTACTCAGGAATAACAAGTCAAATAGAAACGAAAACGGAAAACCCAATAATCATAGCCATAAACACAAGGTTTAAGACGCAGGAAACAGAAAAATGGGTAGCCGTAATTCCATGATACAAATCGAACTCCGGAAATCCTTGAAGCAATGAGAGCCGTGGACGGTGAGAAAAGAGTCTCACGAATGATTCCCACATGCCCAAATAGATGCTTTTAGTTGACAAGCCAACGAAAGCCGGCACTAACGCAGAAGATCAGAATTTTGTTTTTCCTTGTAAAACAAACCGACGAATGGGAACCGTGTCAACTTCCAGTTGAATAAAAACTTCGACCCAAACTCCAACCCCTCATTGGGCTGCAGTCTTTTCGCATTAGGCACGCTGTCCACTCTCCGTTTCTCTTAAATAATTGGCTTTCTAATTTTATTACCAATTTCTAAGGTTCTTGCATCCTTTTCACTTTCGGTCCTATTGTTTATGATGCACAAGCCACAGGAATTTCGGTTTCTTCACCAACACTTCAGAAGGGCTACTACACCCTTCTAAGGTCCTCCAACTTCAATTCCATGACACCCTTAATTCCCTTCTGGTCAAATTACACAACTTGGGGTGAAGGCTTTCCTGTCCGTAGGGGCGGGCAAACGGCTATTATTTCAAGCATATCCACAGTGAGGTGGAGATGGCGTGGCGTTGTACTCCTCTCACTGCCAAAGTCGTCATGCTGGCACCATTTAATAACACTAATATTTCCTTTTTATTTTTTCAAAACAACCATTGGAACTTGTCCGAAGGGGCCACTGTAATAATAACATGCAATAAAACTACGTTATCAAATAAATGGAGATCTACACTGAAAATGGCCTTTAATAATCGCTCCACCAACACGTACACGTCATCGTTTATGGTGATTAGTGGTGGTCACGTTAATCACTTTCCGCCATATAATAAATTATTATAAAACTGCCGAGTGTTCATCGACCCAACAAGAAGGCGCCACCTGGAAATCACTCTCCGCCTTGGAACTACTACATGCTTGGGGGGCGTGCGTTTCTATTCAAGTCCTAAACCCTAAAATAATCATGATCAAGATCATAATTAATCGAGAATTAGAGGGCCTAAGCAGAACCCATCCCATTGCCTCTGTGACGCACGGCACAGCGGGCATGATGGATATTCGGCTTGGGGTAATGCTGCTGCTATTGAGTAGATAGATGGAGGGCATTGGCGCTAATGGCTGGGATTATGAGCTGTGGATAGGGACGAGGACGCTGAATTATTAGGTAGTGGACCGCCCTGGACCCTGACGCGCATCCAGTCACGACCCTGACCGAGCCTAATTTCCGTTAAAACTTAGTAAATGCACGCCCCTTTCTCCCCCCCCCCCCCCCCGGTTCCCTTAATAAGCATGGGTCCGTGTTGCACCCCACTCGGGCTCGGGTATTGGCTGGATGGACTTCATCCATCCTTGCTATACTCTCTAGAGATTAATAGATTTAGTAAGATGATCATGTAAATCTTGTATGATTAATTTTCTTAATTATGATGAAGTTTTCATTAATATGACTTTCAAAGTTAAACATACATGTTTTAAAATAGATTATAATGTAAATTTCTTAACTTAGTATGTATGATAGAACGTACGAATGATCATTTTTTCTAATTCATCTACTGTAAAATAATCTTAGTGTATGGGATCTTTTGAAAAACTTGTAACAAAAAATGAGTGAAATATAAAACATAAAGATTTGAGAATCCAAAGTGGAAAATATTTTTCGCCGTTCGTTTGAGGTTGCGAATCCGCGTTTCTTGATTGGGGGGGTTGTTTCAAGTGTGTGTGTCTAGAATTAATTAGGCACATGTGAGCACGACATGATGCCACATACATGTCCGAGACTGAATCACATGTGCGAATTGGGAAGGGAACAAGCATGGGAACGAGGCCGGCCCACCAGAGACGAGAGATGCATGAATCATTGCGCCGAGTCCGCCGAATCTTAAATGACGGTGTCGCCGCACTCAACTCCCCTCCTACATTATTTTGTGCGAGTTCTGTAGCTGGGAACCGCAACGGGGAAGCAGCAGCAGCAGCAGCACCAATTATTCCCAACTCCTTCAATCTGTGTAAGAATATCATGGATGCCCTGCCCTGCCCAGCCCATCCCAGCTGTCCATCTCCCCCATACCCCCTCCAGCTATCGTGCGCCACTTGCGGCATTTTTTCACCTACTTATCTGTCCAGTATCCTACGCGGCTTCCTTGTTTTTATTTTTTAAATATTATTATTATTCAAAGCAATAAAGAAGAACACGGGGCGGTGGGTCCCAGCTCCAATAGAAATATGACTTATAGCCTAAAATTCGAAATATAAATTTTTTTTGTGGATTTAATTAGAAGTAATATTTAAGGTCATTGATTTATGTAAATTTAATCTAATGTCATGTCAACACAAAACCATTAATTTATTCTGAAGTGGGGGGGATTCTAGAAACGTGCCTAATTTAAAGTGTAGGGTTTGACGATGACATGTTTGACTTTCAATTTTTGAATTTGCATTATTGTGACCATTTTGGCCTATTTTAAAGTTTGAATGTTCACTACTCTTACCAGGATGTTAAGACACACACAATACGGAATTAGTAATAACATCCAAGGTTAAAAAACCGTAATAAAGCGTGGGTGTAAAAATAAATTATAAAAATCAAAAGTTGCAGGCTTGGAGCCAAGCCCGTGGGTGGCTCGGCTGCAAACTGCATTTCCATGCAAATGCTTGAATTTACAGCGAAGAAATTTAAAAGAGCTGGTTAGCCATGAGCTGGATCCCACTGGCTGGCTGGCTGGCTTCTCTCTCTTTTCCCTTGTACGGTAAAACCCACACCCGACTGCGCTATACGCGCCGCTTCGCGTCTTCTTCTTCAATTTCTCGTCCTCCAGGCGCATAAATACGATCTCCGTCTACTCGCCTTTCGCATTCCTTCAATCTCGGCAACCCTAAATCTCCGGATTCAACTACATTGTTCTTGCGCGATGAAGTTGGTGATTTTGAGGTTTTTTCTCTTACTAGTTCTCGCTCACGCCTCTAATTTCCAGAGAGACTTCGAAATTACATGGGGACACGGCAATGCTAGAGTTCTCGACTCCGGGAACCTTGTCAGTCTTTCGCTGGACAGAATTACGGGATCTGGTTTTGAATCGAAGAACGAGTTTCTCTACGGGAAGATTGATATTCAGATGAAGCTTGTTCCAGGGAATTCTGCAGGAACCGTCGCGGCTATTTACGTGCGTTCATTTTCAAATCTGGGTTTTTCCTTGTTTCGTTTATTTTCAACTGATTTCTCCACCCCCCTCCTGCTGCAGTTTTCATCTTTGGGAGCGACTCACGACGAGATCGATCTTGAATTCCTCGGTAATCTCACTGGGCAGCCTTACACTCTTCACACAAATGTGTTTACACAAGGCAGAGGTGGTAGAGAACAGCAGTTTTATCTCTGGTTTGATCCAACGAAAGACTTCCACACATACTCCATTCTCTGGAATCCCCAAATGATCAAGTGAGTACCACATGAATCCACCGTTCTGTTTCCTTGTATTCAAAGAGTGCGTGAAGGAACAAGCTCGATTTCGAAATGCCCGTCTGATGAATGTGCTTGAAAACAGGTTCATGGTAGATGGCGTACCAGTTAGACAGTACAAGAACTTGAAATCGTTGGGGATACCGTATCCAACGAATCAACCAATGAGGATTTACGGCAGTATATGGAATGCAGATAGCTGGGCAACCAGAGGAGGACTGGTGAAGACGAATTGGAGTCATGCTCCATTCACTGCTTCATTCAGAAACTTCCATACATTGTCTTGTCTAGGCACTAAGTCCAGTGATTGCTCTCTTACAAACTCGTGGTTTTCCGAGTCGTTGGACAGTACAGAGGAGCAGAGGATGAAGTCGGTGCGGCAGAAGTACATGGTTTACGATTACTGTAGTGATTCCAAGCGATTTACAAGAGGGTTTCCTGGTGAATGCACAATGGCTTGATTACTGATTTTTTCATTTTGATTCATAGTTCAATGCAGATACAGTTTCTTAGCAGAACATTTCAAACTGGTAACCAACTTACAGAACAGAAAAGGCCTCAGCAAACATGTTCAGAAAATGGAAATCCTCCATTAACAGCATGATTGATTACCAACTTGAAAAAACCTGGGAACGCAGCGTATTTCAAAAGGCCGAAATTCCCATAGTGATATGGTCGTTTGTTTCGATCTACTTTGCTATCCACATCCTCTTTGAGACCTGATGCTTGGCTCAATGCTCGCCATCCCATTGATCCATAGAAGTGGGGTAGGCTGAAGGAACCATCTTGCATTAACTAATCCAAATATGATTCTTAGGATTCTTCAACACCCAAACCTAAGCTCCAACACAAACAATTCACCTCATATTTCCTCTTAAGATGCGCGACATGAATCTAAACAGAGTACAGAAAGCATCATAGTTCCAATATTCTCATTTTCCAGATCAAAAGACAGGTGCTGTATGATGATCATCATCATCTTGAAGGAGTTCCAGCATAATGAATCCAGTAGAACCCGCCAGTAATGCAGTTCCTCGAACCATGGGGCAAATAGCATCTACACCTTGCCATTCACAGTCCTCCCCATCCTTCAACCTGAGCACCTGCCAACTCAGGTGTGAATCTGAACTCCAATCAAACAAATTGCCCTGGGCCACACGGGAATCACAAGCATAAAGCCCACGGATTTCACTTTCTATGCAAGAATATCTGCGTGAAGATCAGAACCCTCCACAGAAAAAAAAAAAATCGGCATCCTTGCTAAGGCCTATTAAAAAATAACTATTCTTGTCCTGGCATTGACCCCCAGTCGTGTAAAAGCACCACAACCCTTCACTAAAAGGTAACTCGGATTTCTCAAGCATGCTCTTTATGCAGTGAAACGAAGCTCGGATCCACAATTATTTGAATCCATTTTTTAGCAACGCCATTTAAACTTACTCCACCGGAAGCAAGCCATGGAAGGACATCGATGAGGAAGCCCGCCGACCTCCCCCACACCCACGAAATGAAGAGGCGGCACAAAGGGATTAACTCAGATTTCTCTCAACTCCCCAGTCCCCCCTCAAAAAGCCTCATATTTCACGAGTTGCCCACCCCATTCCAAAAATAAGCAGAAGAAGCAATATTCGATGGAAGTCGTCTTCATTGAAACGTTGGTATGTCACGCCGTGGTGGCAGATGCTCTCGATGTTCTTCCTCATCCCAACTCTGCGCCACTCGATGGTAACCAGGTAGATATTTTCTAGTCGTATTCGTATTATATAGAGAAATATTTTAAAACTAATTTTATTATTTAAACATGATTGATTTTTATTTTAAAAAAAGTAAAAAATAATTTTAAGAAATTGAAAAACTTCAAATTTAATATTTTCAAAATTATTTATCGAAAATATTTTCTCAGAATATATACTAAAGAGAACGATAGTCATGTTACGGTATACTTAGTAAAAGTCAATGATCGGGAAGTAGATAGCGTGAGCTACCCTACCTTTACTAAATTATAAAACACGAAAATATCATGCCATTAGTTTATTTAATAATAATCGAAATAATGCTCGAAAGCGTAGGATAGATGAGCGACTTGTCAGCACATCTGAGCCGTCCAATATCACCAATCATCGATTCTTCCTCCACTTGGTCCGAATACACCTTGTCCGAAGGCATCCTCTATATAGTACCTCCCTCGCCATTACCGGAGTGCAGGCACCACTAAGACAAATCTCGCCATGTCGGAGGAGCGCCACCACCACCACCACCACCACCGTAGAGAGGAGGAATACGGCGGCTACTCGGAAACCCCCTACAACGCCTACGGTGGTGGTTACGCTCCCAACGGTTACGGCTACCAGACCTACCCCATGCCCACCGGCGGAGGTTACGACTCCGGCGTCTATCAGCGTGCAGGTGTTATTTATTTGAAAGATATGAATCGAAGTAGAACGTGCATAAACGGCTGTATTAACCGTGATTGTAAGTAACATCAGGGGACAACCCGGATTATCCAATCGGCTTTCAAGCCCCCGCCGTCTTTCAACCCAGCGGCTACGCCGTCGAGCAGCAGCGTTATGAGGAGTACGAGAGGGAGAGGAAGGAGCATAAGCACAAGGAGCATCAGGGAGAGCTCGGCGCCTTAGCTGCAGGAGCTTTCGCCTTGGTGAGGGATTTTGGAGACGTTCTGGTTACTGTACACCCAAGTTGATTGCTCTTTTTTTTCTTATTCGGTGTGCGCAGTACGAGAGGCACGAAGAGAAGAAGGATCCTGAGCACGCACGCAGGCACAAGATCGAGGAGGGCCTCGCGGAGGCCGCCGCCGCGGGAGCCGGCGGCTACGCCTTGTACGAGCATCACGAGAGCAACAAGTACAAGAACGAGGAAGAGTACGGTGAGGGAAGGAAGCACCACCACCGTTTCTTCTAGTGTGATCATGCGCCCCTTAAGTATACTACTACCTGTGTGGTCTGTGTCGGTACTACTAACAGAGAAGAATAAGGAACAATCTCCTAATCCCATCGGGTTAAGGTTGATTGATCCTAATTACCATGTAATTGTCTTCTTAATCATGCTATGAATATTAAGTGCCGTGTGCTAAAGGCTATAGAACCCGTGCGAGCCATCATTTTTTACTTTTCGGACAATTTTAATTTGAAATATATAACCGTAAAATTAAAATTTAATTCATTCAATCAAAACGTATCTTAGTTAGGTAATTATTACAGGTAATCAGTTTATCTTCCGTTGAGAGCTGACAACTGCGCAAACATCGCCGTGCCGGAATGTTCGTCAATATCTCTACTTCCCACCGGGAAATTACTGGTGTCGCTTACGAGCGGAGTCGTCGCGGGACTTGGAGCAGCTGCTGGAGGCGCTTGATTCTCCATCTCTGTCTTTCCTTGAGCCGAATTCTCCTGAAGATGCAAAGCAGACTCCAAATGCCACAGCACATCGCCCATCGAGGGACGATCAACGCCGTACTCGGCCAGACATTTCTCCGCCGCCTCGGCGAACTTGTTCATCGACTCGCCGTCGATGTGGCCGACGAGAGTTGGATCGATGATCTTATCAAGAAGCCCCTTTCTCTTCCACTGCATTGCCCATTCAGCTAAGTTTACCTGCTCCCTAGGTAACGCGGGATTTATTGCCGGCCGAGCGCATAACGCTTCGAGCAAAACGACTCCGAATGAGTAGACATCGGATTTCTCAGTCAACTGCTGCTTCCGGAAATACTCAGGGTCGAGATAACCGAAGCTTCCTTTCACGGCGGTGCTGACATATGCTTGACCGGTGACACCGTCCTTCGACAGGCCGAAATCCGCCATTTTGGCGACGAAGTTCTCGTCGAGCAAAATGTTGGTTGTTTTCACATCACGATGGATGATTCCCTGCGTCGTGCCGGTGTGGAGATAGTGGAGGCCGCGGGCGGAGCCGATGCAGATCTCCAGACGCTGTTTCCATGACAGAGTGGGCAGATTCTTGCCGTATAGATGGTCACGGAATGGGCCGTTGGCCATGTACTCGTACACGAGGATCATTTCCTCGTTCTCTTCGCAGTAGCCGATCAAAGAGACGAGGTGACGATGGCGGAGCTTGGAGAGCATCTGAATCTCCGTCTGAAACTCGTTGATCCCCTGTTCTGATTGGGGGTTACCTCTCTTCACGGCAATTTTCAGGCCGTCGTCTATCTCAGCGAGGTACACATTTCCAAAACCACCGACACCTATGATACCGGCAGAATCCCAGTTCTTGGTGGCTTCTTGAAGTTCTGCAAGTGAAAAGTATCTGCCTAATCCCATCGTAGAAGAGAAAAATTGACTCTTTTTTGAGCCTAAAGAACTTTTGCTGTTGGAAATGTAGCTTGAATCTCCGGAGTGAATAGGTAGCAGCCATTTTTGCTTTTATTCCAATCATCAGGGCGTTTCTTCCACTTGACAGCCATAGCACCCAATCCAATAAAAGCTCCAAACATCATAGCAAAACCAACGGCGGCGACGGTTCCTTTGACGGCCCCATTGCCTCCGGCCCGTTCGCCGTTGATTCCGAAAATTGTTCATCTTCAGCACCTCAATGCCATTGAGAATTGCGTTTTTTGTCCCCGCATTCTCGTTCGTTGGACCAACTTGTACCGTTAATGGATCAAGGGTAGAAACCATGGTGGTGTTCGCAATGAAATCGGCGAAGTAGGCGGCGTTCAAACCGCCGGCGACCGTCGTTAGATCCAAGCCGGAAATCACCGTTATGCCATTGATGTAAACATTGAAGTAAAGATCATTGGGTGACTTGCTCACGATATCAGCGAAGTGCAACCGGATAAGGTATTGGAATGAAGAATCTATCTTCATTTGCCAGGTGATATTGAAACTAGGGGCCTGTAATTGATACACAGATTCACAAGATTGCAGGGTGTATCTTAGAAAATGTTGATATCATTTTGCTAACCTCAACGTTGGCGTTGGCCATCACCGTTATGCCATTGATGTAAACATTGAAGTGGCTCACGATGGCGAAGTGCAACCGGATAAGGTATTGGAATGAAGAATCTATCTTCATTTGCCAGGTGATATTGAAACTAGGGGCCTGTAATTGATACACAGATTCACAAGATTGCAGGGTGTATCTTAGAAAATGTTGATATCATTTTGCTAACCTCAACGTTGGCGTTGGCCATCTGCGTGGCGGTGGCGTAAACGCGCGGTGGTGCAATCAACGGCGACTCACCCTCCGGATAAGTGATTACATTTGTCTCGACGGAGGCGGGGCTACCCATGGCCTTGGGTTGAAGGTAACTGTCATCAGTATCCCAATGTCTCCCCAAGGTGTCATTTTGCGCAGTGAGAATCGGGCCACCGGCGTTAAGCCGGTAAACCGTCTCGTACGCGATTTTTGAGATCCCGGTGATGCTCGCTTTCGGAAAAACAGCGGTGGCGGCGTCGTTGATCAGTATATCCGGAGCCGAAACGAACTCGATGCCGTTAACGAACGCCATGCTTCCCGACGCCGGCTGGAAGATAAGTGAAAACCTCTCCGTCGTACAATCGACGAGAAACTCCCTAAATGTCGTCGTTTCATTGGCAGGGGTCTGAAATTCGTGGATCAACACGAGACCGTTGTTCGTGACCACCCTGAAAGCGGCGGATTTCAGATCCCTGTCATTGCTCTGAATCGCTGCGAAATGTAACCGGACCCAGTGGTACCCGGGTCGGGTCACGGGGAAAGAGTACGTCGCGTCTCTCTCGAACACCCTAGCCGAATCGTATACCTTCGATGGAAAACTTGGATCCGGATTCGGATCCACGACTTGGATTAGAGGGCCATCGTAGGCTAGGTATTTGCTGGAATCATGATCTCCGATGAAAGCTCGCCCACCGGGAGCGGGAACCCCGGCGGAATTCCCGCAGTCGAGGAGAATGTTGTCCGGCGGTGTGAATGAATCCGATTTCGCCGGCGCGTTGATTCTGGAAGAGTGGATGGAAATGGGAGACGTGAACAGAACCAGGAGGATAGCTGCAAGCGGCGCAGGTCCCCGCCGCCGTAGAGGCGCATCGTCCATGACTCCGATGACCCCTCCCGGTAATGAAGAGTATATTAATATTAACTCTGGTTTTGTTGTGTTTCCGAATCGAGTATTATTGCCCTGTGGGGGAAAAGGACTGCTTTAGGTGAAATTATGTTAGCCTTTCCTTGTTTGTCGGGGGGAATTCGTTGCGATCATGTTTAAATTTAGTAAATAAATAAAAGTATTTCACGTAAAAATAATATTTAAAAATAACAGAGAAGCGGGTTAGACCCGACCCGTAATACGTGTTCGCTATATGTCTTGGAGAAATTGGGGAGGACGAAGCCGGGAAATAAAGTTTGGGGTCGCAGAGAAAGCTTGAGGAATCAGCAATGACTAGCGACAGTGTAGACGGACGGCGCCTGGCGGCGATCTCTGAGTATCGGAATAAGCTTCTTGCCCACAAAGAAACCCAAAGCCGCGTCCGATCTAGTATCGCCTCTTCGGCCTCTATCTTTTTATAATTTGTTCCTCGTTGTTTAGGTTTTTAGCAACTCTCTTGACGTGTGGTTTGTTTTTGTTTCAAAATGCTTTATGTTCACTCCATTTTTTCTGCTGAGTTGCTTTTGAAATGGGAGGCTGTGCTGGGAATTAAATATTTCGATTGCTGGCGTTGGCTGTTGAATATAGGAAAGTTAAATGCTTTAGTTATTGATACGTGTTTTCCAGCTTTTCTCGTATGTAATTTCCTTGATGATTACATGAGGTCGAGTTTCTTCTTCCGGGAGAATGTTTCTGACAGACTATTTCTCCACTTTCCTGCATTATTTCAGTGATTTAAGTCAATTTGGTTGCCTCTAATAGAATTTTCTAAACAAGTTTTCATGCTATATAGTCAGGGAGGAGTTAAGAGCTCAAAAGAAGGAGTATGCTAAAACAGAAGACGATTTAAAGTCACTCCAGAGTGTTGGACAGATTATAGGCGAGGTCCTCAGGTCTCTTGATAGTGAACGCTGTAAGAACTATGTCCTGATGTTGGGAAATGTCTTAGTGTGTGTTCATTTCCTGTTAACTAGTAGCTTATATGAGTCTTTGCTTTTGGGAATTTCGATTTGCTACTGCTGTGTTGTATGGACTTTTATTTTTTCTATTTCAGTGATAGTCAAAGCAAGCAGTGGGCCAAGATATGTGGTTGGCTGTCGCAATAAAGTTGACAAGGATAAACTTACAGCAGGCACTAGGGTTGTTCTTGACATGACAACCCTTACGATCATGCGGGCTCTCCCTCGTGAGGTATGGATTGACTAGGATTGTTGCCAAATACCTTGAATGCCCTCCTAAAGGATTGCTCTGACCTGAAACCGCCTTTTATTTCTTCATTCTGCAGGTAGATCCACTTGTTTACAATATGCTTCATGAAGATCCGGGAAATGTTAGCTACTCAGCTGTCGGTGGATTATCGGATCAAATCAGAGAACTGCGAGAATCTATAGAATTACCTCTAATGAATCCGGAGCTTTTCCTTAGAGTTGGAATTAAACCCCCTAAGGTTCATTTTGCTCTCTTTAAGTACTCAGTGTTCTCTCATTTTCTGCATAGTATTATTGTTCTGTTGTCTCTTGTAGGGTGTACTTTTATATGGACCTCCTGGAACTGGGAAGACATTGCTGGCCAGAGCTATTGCTAGTAATATAGATGCTAGTTTCTTGAAGGTGGAAGCAAGAATACCCCTTGATGCAAGCTTTTATATCTCCGGATTGGCATCTCACAATTTTTAGTCCAGGTTGTGTCAAGTGCCATCATTGACAAGTACATAGGCGAGAGCGCAAGGCTAATCAGAGAAATGTTTGGCTATGCTCGTGATCATCAGGTATCTAGTGAAATGCATCGTAAATTCTATGCATCTCTACAAAAATAATTAATGATTGTTGGTTAAACTGGATTTACAAATTTCTCTTGTCGTGTTGAAGCCATGCATTATCTTTATGGATGAGATTGATGCCATCGGTGGCCGCCGTTTTAGTGAAGGAACTAGTGCTGACCGCGAGATTCAGAGGACCCTCATGGAGCTACTAAACCAGCTTGATGGCTTTGACCAGCTCGGGAAGGTATAATTGATTACTCTTTCAGAATGTCTGGGATATGATAAACCGGTAAGCTGTAACACTTCCAAGTCATATTTCACAGGTTAAAATGATAATGGCAACAAATAGACCTGATGTTCTGGATCCCGCTCTTCTTCGTCCCGGTCGTTTAGATCGGAAGATAGAAATCCCATTGCCCAACGAACAGTCCAGAATGGAAATCCTGAAGATACATGCTGCTGGAATCGCCAAACACGGTGACATAGATTATGAAGCTGTGGTTAAACTAGCCGAGGTAAGCTAAACATCAAGTTCAGCTCTCTTATTTTCACAGGAAATGCACTGAATCCGGCGAGTTAAATTTGTCCAGGGCTTTAACGGGGCTGACCTTCGGAATATTTGTACGGAGGCCGGAATGTCTGCAATCAGGGCGGAGCGTGACTATGTCATCCATGAAGATTTCATGAAGGTGAGCCCCCATTCTTTAAAGACATGTTAAATGTTCCCGTTGCTCTTGACTGAATTGTTTTGGAATAACTTCTGCAGGCTGTCCGGAAACTGAACGAAGCCAAGAAGCTGGAGTCAAGTGCCCATTACAGCGCTGATTTTGGGAAAGATTGAGAGCTCTAAAGTCTGCTGCGCCTCGCGCTCCTCCCTCTTTCATCATCGTGATATTTTCCACTGCATATCACTGTGGAATGTTAAGCTCATATAGATTTCTCATTTCGAGTTCTTCGCCTGAAATTGACGTCTCGCCATCGATTTATTCCGCCAAACTGTTCAAATAGATTTTTTATATCATGCCGACGTTATCCCTGATGATGGTCGCCGGAATCGCAGCGACGCCCACTACGTCGGTGGGGGCTAAACACAGGCGCCATGGGGGTCAAATTTGTATTTTGAAATAGAAAGACGATTTTGCCCCCATCTGTACGACGTCGTTGAGGCGTAGTGTAGCCTTGTGTCTTCTCGTCTCGTCTCGTCGGTCGTCTCATTTTGAGAATTCTCCTCTCAACTCTGATTCTCGTCAACAACAGGTAAATCAATATTTTCAGATATTCTACCTGCGATCATCACCACTTTTTGTTAATTTGAATTCAGATTCTTTCTTATGTGATGTGTTTGGATTTATCGATTTGGAGGAATTGCTGTTTCCAGATCTGGTTCTGGTCGTCGTTGCTTGTCTCTTTCTCTCTCTTTTTTTCGCCGGTTTCTTTTTTTCTTGGAGTGTCTAATACTGCGGCAAGTTGGGCAATTGTGGATGGCTGAATGCCGAGTGATGCGTTGTGGCTTTAGTAGTGAAGATTGATTTGCTAGGGCTTTTGTTGTGCGGTCATTTTTGCATCGTGATATTCATGATTATTGCATTTGGAGGTTTGCCTTCATTTACATTTAACTGGTTTGCGATTTGTTTGATGATGAAATTGTGGTTCACATTGGAGTTCTTTTAGGTTGTATGTACTGACTTTGGAAACAGCAGAAGAAGCTTCCACCAACTGTGCTTCTTCCGAGTTCGTTGGTACTTTCATCCAAATTGATAATGGAGGGGGGTGGAGGTGATGACCATGCTGCGGCTGCTGCAGTTCTGCATCAACGGGGGCAGGAAGTCTCTAAGCTCTTCCAGTATTACCTGGATAAATCGACCCCGCATGCTCTCTATCGGTGGATTGGGAGTTTTGTTTTAGTGCTGATCTATGCTTTAAGGGTCTATTATATCCAAGGATTTTACATAGTCACCTACGGGCTGGGGATCTATATTCTAAACCTGCTTATAGGATTTCTATCGCCTCTTGTTGACCCGGAACTTGAACCATCCGATGGCCCTCTGCTGCCAACAAAGGATTCTGATGAGTTCAAGCCATTCATCCGCCGTCTCCCTGAATTCAAATTTTGGTAATACTATTGTCTGTTTTGCATCTTTTTCATTTGTCGGCCTTCTGATGATACCCCTTTTTTTTTTTTCCCTCCTAGGTATGCCATTACAAAGGCTTTCTGCATAGCATTTGTGATGACATTCTTTTCCATGTTTGATGTTCCTGTATTTTGGCCTATCTTATTGTTCTACTGGTTTGTGCTCTTTGTACTCACAATGAAGCGCCAGATCATGCACATGATCAAGTACAAATATATCCCACTTAACCTTGGGAAGCAGGTATTTTTAACTGATAACTCATGCTTTGATATGTTTTCCTTCCCTTCCCAGATAAAAAAATTCCACGTTTTCCTTCCAATAGACCTACAAAGGGAAAAAACCTGCTGCTAGTAGTCCGCGAGCTGACTGAGGTATCACTTTTTGTTTGCTCTGCAAACGGAAGAACGAGTTCAGCGGCGAGTCTGAACGTGAACACGACATGGAAAGCAAGTATGAAATCCCTTGAAACACTATTACTTCTTAGTGTACTACACAAGCATTAGTATTCCTCAGTTTGGGAAAGTCGGTATGCTTGATTCTGTTTTAGATGGATGGATGGATGGAATGTCAAGCCTTTGTGATATGATTCATCAATCTGTTTCGAACTCTGCATGGATTCTGAATAGCATGTGAAATATTCATATCACAGCTTTTGGTGACTGGTTGAGTCGGCCACTTTGTACCTCAATAATGAAGGGATTTCTTAGTTAATCAGTCAAAAAAGACCTCTGAAAACCAAGAGGGGGTGCAAAAGACATAAGATTAAGATATGAAGGACCAATAGGTAGGTAACCAAAAGACGAGCTGGCCGCATTACATGTCCTCACACGGTGTAGAGCATCTATTTTTCCCTCCGGCCGGCTCGATGCTCCCCCTGTCTCTTGAAGCCCTTCACTCCTGTAGCGGACGAAGTAGCATTCAGCTTTGTAGTTGAATGCTACAGTGGGAGATGATGAACATGGATCGAGGTTATAGAAATGTGGAAAACCGTACTCTTACCTCATCATGTTCTCATTTTTGGCAGCTACCGGCGGCGAAGGAGCCTCCTTTTCAGCTGTGGTTTTGTATTTGGGAAAAGGCACACCTCCTCTCTCAATGCACAGCACATCTTCAACAAGTACTTGATAATGCTTCTTCACTTCATCCTCAGTCCGTCCAATGGCTTTTGCCACCTTCATCCACCGGTCCGGGGTGTCCTGGTCGTAGACAGCCAAGGCCTCTTCGAAGTCCTTGTTCGCCTTGGCTGTCCATCCCAGAAGCATTGAAGTGGTAGCCATTTGAACTCAGAGAGCACAGGTGCAAATGATGAAGGGGAGGAGGCTTTTGTAGAGGGTGTTGGCCTGTTCAAAGATAACGCCAAGTTGTAGTAATGTGCATGTGTTGGGGAATGCTGTTGCAGGAATCCCTAGGCATTGATCATACAAAGGGTGGGGTATTAGGAAATGGCCAAACAAGCTAAGAACATGTATGCAACTGTGGTACTTTTTCACCAGGGGAATAAATCCTCCCGAGACTATCGCCATCCTATCTTGGCTGTACAAAGCGAGCACTGAGAATCCAGCATTTGGTCTTCTTTGAAGGCCTAGAAATCATCGCAGTTCAGTCCCTTGAGGGGATTGAGTGCAGAGGGTGCCTCTAAGGTAGATCCTTACCAATTAAACAAGAGTTGGAATCGATGAGTGTACAGAAACCGAGCACGAGTCAAGCATGACAGCCGGAGAACAGTTATGGAGACTGGCATCTTATCCTTCTAAATTCAGCTAAATTTGGTACAGCAGTTCACGAGGAATCATATCTCAGCTTCCTTATCTCATTTTTCCATCTTACATTTCACCTTGAATCTGGTTTTGGGTGATTCCTTCACCCTCTTTCTCATTTCTCCTTATGGAGAACGGGAATAGACACATACAGGCCCACATATTAATCAGGCGCAAGTTGTGGCATGGATAACTCAAGTGATAAGGTTTGAAGCTTGAGGTGAATGAGATTCATGATGCAACTGATGTGCCTATAGTGAAGAGATAATATCCATAATGCAACATTGGTTCCAACTGTCGGGTACAACCAGAAAGGCCAAGGATTCTTGCAACGTTCCTTATTGAGCATATCCCTTGCCATCGGGCAAATATGCAGACAGTTTACCTAAAACAAGAGATCTACACCTTGCTTATTCAACAAGGGTACCTGGAGGAAGGGCAGGCAAATAGCTCATCGATAAAGGCTCTCAGATCGGAGATTCTCTGCGATCTCCGTCTCCCAACGGTCTCCATTTTCAAGCAGCTTTTCCTTGTCATACAGAAGTTCCTGTGGCACATTGAGAAACATGAGTGGATTCCGGTTTTTTTTTTCATTGTATCAAGAAGTTGAAGGGGACGGCAGAGGGACCTCGTGTGTTTCTGTGGCGAATTCAAAGTTGGGCCCCTCGACGATGGCATCGACTGGGCATGCTTCTTGGCAGAAACCACAGTAGATACACTTTGTCATGTCTATGTCATACCTGCAAAACTTAGCAGGTCTAGTGAAGGAATTGAGGAGCAAATAAACAAGTGCACGAGGAGAAAAACTCTATTCTGATTGCCTTGTTGTCCTTCTGCTCCCATCTTCCCGTTCCTCGGCTTCAATTGTAATTGCCTGGGCAGGGCAAACCTGGAGACAGAACAAGATTCCTTAAGCTGGGGAAGCATTCAGAAACACTAACAGCTGAAAGATCATGCTAACAAACACTTAAGAGACCACCAAGAATTTGACTGAATAAGTGAAGTTACTTACAGCTTCACACAATTTGCAAGCAATGCAACGCTCTTCCCCTGTTGGATACCTCCGTAGTGCATGCTCACCTCTAAAGCGAGGACTTAAAGGTCCTTTCTCGAAAGGGTAGTTTATCTGCAAAAGTGGGTTTGTAATACTCAGACCGAAAGAACCAGATAGAGAGGTAAAGAAGCATTGTTAGTTGCTTTTCTCCATTTATCCAAGAGCACATTGTCACTCATACGATTGAATTATTGTAATCAAAGGAAAACGAACCACAGTGTGGAATTTAACGAAGAGGAGAAAACATACAGTGACTTTCTTATCAAAGAAGTACTTGAGAGTCAGCATCAGACCTCGAACCATTTCAGTAAGAAATAATGTATTCACGGTACGCTCAAAAACTGCAAAACAACATTGTGCCATGAGAATTAAAAGAAGGGAAATCAAGAGATGAAACAAAAACAAAAAAGCTTCAAAGCCCTTCACCAGAACTCCAATCCTTTGATATCTCTTTTGACAGCTGCTCTCTTTCTATGTCGTCTGTAGTGATAAAAACTAGCATTAGCGCCCATCACTCCACCCGAAGAATGCCAACAGTCACAAACAGATAATGCTACCATTTTCCATTAGAGATTCTGATTACTCGACGACTCTCGAAATAAAAGTAATCCCAGACGCACCACAGTTAGTCTGTTAACCAAAAACAAACCTTTGTCTGTCGAGAATGCATGCTTAGTGGCAAATGAACGTTCATTTCTCAAGGCACCTGAAGAATTAGCTTGTGAGGCTTGACTCACCAAAGCCTGGATTTTAAAAAGTTAAACAAAAAAATCATTATCAAAGGAATGATTGGCAAGAATAACAAAATATAAGGAAAACATTTTCAAGCAAAACCAGTAAGCAGGATATAAGTATGAGAACGCTGCACAGATAAAAAAAAAAACCAGATTTTTTTTTCTATCCCAGTTTCACATCGCATCCGCAAACCAATAACAAGCACCAGTACAGTTAATTCTCAAATCCACGCAAAACCCCGAATTCCTATTTTATGAACTACCTATCCCTTTACTCAAAAAGGACTCCAAATAAAACCACGTAAAGTCAAAATACCCCAGTTTCCCCATCGAACATAGAATATTCGCACAAACAAGTAACAAATCCAGATAAAACATCCTTCAAATCGACAAAACACAGTTACAATCTCGACATCAAACTCACGATATGTCGACCGCGAATCGTTGAGAGAGTTCTGCGTGCTATGATCGACGCCATCGTTCCCGGTTTATGGCCCCTTCCGCGAGTACTCTCCTGAATGCGGACACGAGCACCTGTCTGTTCTCTCACCGCATAGAATTGTTTTCATTTTCTATTTGTGATTCCTGAATTGGGCCAAACCAATAGTATACCATCCACCAGTACACGAAAGGGGCCAATTTAATGGGCCTTATCGACAGGCCCAATATCATGACAACAAAGCAACGGAGGCCTTATTGATAAACAAATATTTTGGGCCTTCCTTTGCACAAAGGCCCGATGTACTTTTAGAATACAACGGATCTCATGTCTCCGACATTTTCTCTGCATTTCCGACGGAAATTTTACAGGTGGGAAGCACCTAGAACGGACGTTTGTTTTGGGGAGACATCGCAACAATGAATGAGAGCTTGATAAGGAGGTTGGAATCTGCGGTGGCGTGCCTGGAAGCGCTTTCCGCGGGAAATGTCATTCGAGAGTTGAACGCGGCTTATGTCCCCGGAGGTACTGCGTCGTCGGATCCTTCGATCTTGGCGTATGAATATCTCATCTCAGAGCGTGTCGGGAAAGTTTTGAGGGCCGGGGAGAAGATCGGAGGTCAGGTTTTTGATATCTCGAGGATTATTCAGGAAGCATTTGGCCTGCAGAAGGAGCTTCTCGTAAACATCAAGCAAACTCAGGTTAGTCTCGTTGTGATGTGATTTACATGTACAGAAAGGAGTTTTGGGTGGGGATTTTTCATTTTTATGGCGACAACTATTGCCTGGTGAGCATTTCCGCGTTGTATCTTTTGATGCTTCATTTATAAGAATTAAGGAAACATGTGCTTACGGGTTACTGCTGAAACTTTACTCCATTTGGATGATTTGAAGTTGCGTGATTTTTGTGAGATGTGGACTTGATTGTTATCCGATGCATTGTTAACCTCACTGAAGCCATTTCTAACTTGCAGAAACCTGACATGAGTGGATTACTTGACGTTCTTAAGCCGTTGAATGATGTGATCACGAAAGCATCAGCGTTGTCTGAGGGAAGGCGATCTCAGTTTTTCAACCACTTGAAGACCGGTGCTGACAGTCTGGCAGCTCTGGCATGGGTTGCTTATACCGGAAAAGACTCTGGTAAGAAAAAAAAGACATATTGTTCTTATGTTTTCCTGTTTCTCATTCTTTGTTCCTTCCTTTTTTCATGAACAATAATTCCCTTGTTAGGTATGAGCATGCCAATCTCACATGTTGAAGAGAGTTGGCAAATGGCTGAATTTTACTTTAACAAGGTAATCCCGTCCTGAATTTTCCCGCAGCTTTTGTTATCATGTACTCTTCAGTATGCATGAAGGTTTTTAAATCTCTTTCGAGATATGTTTTTCGCCATTGCATAAGGTTTATAAACAGCTTTAAATGTAATTTGATGGCATCAACATCTGCTCTGGTGTGATTTTATGACTTATTTACGAGGTACTCATCGAGTACAGAAACAAAGATGAAAATCATGTTGAATGGGCAAAAGCTGTGAAGGAGTTATATATCCCAGGCTTGCGAGATTACGTGAAGAACCACTATCCGCTAGGTCCAGTATGGAGTACCGCTGCAAAGGCGTGTGCACCTTCCTTTACAAAAGCTCCTGTTACACGTGGTCCAGTTCCTCCTCCCCTCCTCCTGCTTCGCTTTTCAGCTCTGAAACAGCACAGCCCTCCTCATCTCGCCCAAAAGAGGGAATGGCTGCTGTTTTCCATGAAATTAATTCTGGAAAGGCAGTTACATCAGGTAATTTTATTACTCCTGATCTCAGTATGCTCACTGTAATTCATATTTTGGTTTCCTAAAAGGTCTGAAAAAGGTCACCGATGATATGAAAACCAAGAACCGGGCAGACAGGTATAGTGTGGTTAGTGCTTCTGACAAAAGGGCCGATGCTTCTGCGACTGCCTTCTCCAAAGAAGGGCCTCCAAAGCTAGATCTTCAGATGGGTCGCAAGGTTAGGGAAAATTACTCTTTAACATGGTCCTCTTATTTGTTTCCCTTGTGGCGTAAGCCCAGTGTAAGTTTCTAAATGGTATTCAGATGGGTGGTGGAGAATCAAGTTGGACGTAATGATCTGCTCATTGATGATTGTGATGCAAAGCAGTCAGTATACGTATATGGGTGTAAAAATTCTGTTTTGCAGATTCAAGGTAATTTTTCTGACCCTAACCACTAATCTTAATGTAAGTTGATTTCGTCTTCAAAGACCTCACTTCACAATATCCATGCAGGAAAAGTGAACAACATTACTATTGACAAGTGCACAAAGATGGGTGTGGTATTCAAGGTAAGCTATCAAATTTCTCTTACATATATCTAGCTGTTATGTGAATCACTGAGCCCATCCGTAGAAACTGCAACTTGTGTCTTTCTAATCTATTCCGGAATTCGGAATCCAGGATGTTGTGGCAGCTTGTGAGATAGTCAATTGCAACTCCGTGGAGGTTCAATGTCAGGTAATCCACACAGTGCTCCGATCTGAGCCACCGAACATAAAAACCAGAAAACTGAAATGGAGTTTTCAGCGAGTCCTTTTCCTCCCTGTCAGGGATCTGCACCTACAGTCTCTGTCGACAATACCTCAGGTTGTCAGTTGTACTTGAGTAAAGATTCTCCTGAAGCTTCTCTAGCCACAGCAAAATCAAGTGAAGTCAATGTTCTGGTACCCGCATCTGACTCAGAGGGTGATTGGGTATGTGCTCCGTACATTTCTTCCCTCTGCTGTTTCTTTCTCCCACAGCTCATAAATCCCCACCCACTCTGCTTCACCATTCACTCCCGAAAACTTCTCCTGCAGGGAGAGCATGCATTGCCTCAGCAATATGCTCATGTCTACAAAGATGGCATGTTTGTGACAGCTCCCGTCTCTCACTCCGGCGGCTAACCCAGCCACCTGATTCTCCCCCATGCTTTCACAGATAAAAACATATTCCCTGAACATGCTTTTTGAAAGCAGGAGTTCAAGGTTGCTAGCCCAAAGGAGTTATTTTTACCTGGATGGGGTATTCAGTTGTTTAATCTGTATATCATTATTTTACTGGGAGTCACTGCAGTATGCGCAAGCACTCCGCCGCACCTTCCGGATCGGTCGGTCGGAACCCCAGATTGATTTGTCAGCATGGGCTCCGTCCTCCGTCCTCCGCCTCCAACATTCATACATTTATTTCAAATAATTTATTCAAAATAAATATTCGTATTATCTTAAATAATCAAATACATTGGGTGTTTATTCGATAGTTAATATAATGCAAATTATATCTACCTCCACTAAAAACAATCATTTTTGTAAATTTATCTGATATTTCTTCAATTTAAATGCTACAAAATGCAATCAAAACATCTTTACTGCATTGCCAACTTTGGAGAACATTAATTGTAGATGCTCTTTTATATCATGGAAAAGGTACGATTTAATTTACATTAAATATAAAAAAGAAATCAAAACAGTAAATATAATTAATAATGTGAAAAAACCCTGGGGTCCTCCTGGCGGCTAAGTTTGCTGGACTTACCTGGACACCGTAGCGTGTCAGATTCAAAATAAATAATGCAGTAAATAGAAGGAATAATGTTATTCTATTCGTACTAAATGACTTTTTCTATCCCGATCATAAAAGCTCTGGGTCCTCCGGGCTGCCAAGTTTGGTGGATTTACACGGCAATGTGGGAGGGGAGGGAATTCCGGGGGTGGACTTGGAGAAGACTGGATCCAATAACATAAATGACTGAGATGAGTACATTTTGGAGAGCAGCCGCCAACCCACTAGCGGGTTTTTGCGTGTATAAAATGCGCTGCATTTTGGAGGTGATTCTCCGCACAGAGAGCGAGAGCGAGAGCAAGAAAGGGAGATGATGGCTCCCGTTCCGAGGTTCATTCTCTTTGCTACCTTCGTTTTAGGTGCTGCTGCTTTCCTGCAAGTAAGCGGGAGGGAAATGCCGGTGTCTGTGGACTCGGGAGATGAAGGTTAGTCGCCATCTTCTTCTTCTTCTTCTCTTTTTGTTGCTGAGAGTAGACAACCCTGGAGATCATTTTGTTCATGGTTATGTGTGGGTGTCCTTTTTCAGCAAAGCATTTTAAGGAAGGAACGGTTAACGATGGTAAGTGGTTCTTTCCATGGCATCATCCCTGGTTTCACGGAGCAAACGGCGCTGGAGGAAATGGCGGCGGTGGTCTAGGAGGAGGAAATGGCGATGGTGGTCAGGGAGGAGGAAATGGCGATGGTGGTCAGGGAGGAAATGGCGATGGTGGTCAGGGAGGAGGATTGGGCGGCGGTGGCCAGGGAGGTGGAAATGGCGGCGTTGGCCCGGGAGGAGGATACGGCGGCGGTGGTCAGGGAGGAGGAAGTGGCGGCGATGGTCAGGGAGGAGGATTGGGCGGCGGTGGTCAGGGAGGTGGAAATGGCGGCGTTGGCCCGGGAGGAGGATACGGCGGCGGTGGTCAGGGAGGAGGAAGTGGCGGCGATGGTCAGGGAGGAGGATTGGGCGGCGGTGGTCAGGGAGGTGGAAATGGCGGCGTTGGCCCGGGAGGAGGATACGGCGGCGGTGGTCAGGGAGGAGGAAGTGGCGGCGATGGTCAGGAGGAGGATTGGGCGGCGGTGGCAGGGAGGAGGATTGGGCGGCGGTGGCCAGGGAGGAGGATGGAGCTCGGCGGCGGTGGCCAGGGAGGAGGACTCGGCGGCGGTGGCCAGGAGGAGGAGGAGGAGGACTCGGCGGCGGTGGCCAGGGAGGAGGACTCGGCGGCGGTGGCCAGGGAGGAGGACTCGGCGGCGGTATTCTGGGGAGGACACGGCGGTGGTATTCTGGGGGAGGACACGGCGGTGGTATTCTGGGAGGAGGACACGGCGTTGGTGGTCTGGGTGGGGGATTCGGCGGCGGTAGCGTGGGTGGAGGATACTGAAGCTTCAAGCGACCGAACAGAAAACTCCTCGAAGTATAATAAATCCGCTTGCGCCAATGTAAACATGGTTTCCGTAAGTCTCGTCACCTTGTACTCGTCACATGCCTGGTGCATGTTCATGTTTTTATTCTAATGTTTTCGAATAAATTTAAGGTTGGTTGTATCTTTCATTCCTATGCAATGCCTCACTGATTCTCCAGGTACACACATTGCAAGTCCCGTCTGTTATAAATATGGTCAATACCTCTTACCTGTGTGATCAAAATTTTGATTGAGTGTGTGAGATAGAATGTGAAAATGAGATCCCACAGTAATCACATGATTGATTTTCACCTTCATTCATTCACTTGGTCCCTCAAAGTATGCGTTGCGTGATCAGGTGACTGACCCAAGCTATCGAGGCATCCATCCATCCCCACCCAACCCAACATAACTGGGCTCTTCATATCACAGAAGCCTGCCTGCCTGCCTGCCCGCCTCAGATCTGATCTGATCTGATACAATTTGGAGTTAATTTTTATTGATACCCATGCCTCAGATCTCATCTGGTGTTTGTTGTTCCCGAGGGTTGAACTTGTCATGGTGTCAAAGCATGTTTTTTGTGGATGACAGGGAGTCGGAGAAGAAGACTTAGACTTGTTCCAAGGACGAGTAGAGAGACAGACATATCTTGAACAAACAACCACCCGACGGCCCTACTCCACATTAACTCACCCGCCACCTTCTCCTTCTATAAAATGCACTGCGCTCAGCAGGCGATTCACAACACACAAGACAAGGAAGATGGCTTCCAGGTCCATTCTCTTCACCACCTTGGTCTTAGCTGCTGCTCTCCTCCTTGCCTCTTCCCTTGCCGCCGCCAGGGAAGTCCCGCAGTCTCTCGACACCGCAGAGCAACGTCAGTTATCTTCTCCTTCTTCTTCTTATTGCACGAACTAGAAAACCCTAGATATTATGTCCATGTTTGTGTGCGTTTTTCAGCAAAGCAGTTCCAGCAAGGAACGGTTAACGATGGCAAGTGGTTCTTTTTCCCATGGTGGCATCATCAATGGAATCCTTGGTCAAACGGAGGATACGGCGGTGGAGGGTATGACGGAGGGTACGGCGGCGGTGGTTACGGCGGTGGCCCCGGAGGAGGATACTGAACCCCAAAAGCGATGCATCTACTTCTACACCTGGGAACTACTACAGTAATCCGCAATACACCTGCGGTACATAATAAATGTGTTTGCGACTGTGTAAAACTTTGTGTCCGTACCTGTCTTCTCCATGTGGCTTCTTTCATGCAATGAATGTAGTATATATTACAACATGTGTTTCACAACCCATACCACCAAATATCGGGTCGGATCCCTAACCATTTAGATTTCAACCCGAAATTAAAACATAAAACAAGAGAATAATCTTTTTTTTTTTTTGCATATTTTATTTATCACCCTTTGAACTTCCCATCAGTGGTGTAGTGAATAATTCGATAACAAAAGTGAAGAAAACGGTATTATCTAGTTGATCATAACATATAATTATAAAATTAACTTCCCCAATATATTTAGTATATAATACCTATATTTTTTACCATATCTCAACACACACTCACATGGTGTAGAGTGGTATCATTTGACGCTATGCAATAAAAAAAAATCTTGTTTCATGTACTACTAAAATTTTTTATTAACGCTATAAATTTAGATTATTATTAATTTAATATCACTAAAGAAAATAAAAATATTAATACAAAATCGTCAAGGACACATCACAATCTGCCTACCAATGATTTGTTCCTCAACTTTGATGCGGTTCGGGCCTCCGGGTTGATGGGTAGCATGTATTCTTTAGTTATATAATATGTGAGCCACGGTATTTAAAAAATCATGATTAAATTATGTTGCGCTATGAACTATTAATCGTAAAGCTAGGTTAAAGTCGACATAATCACGATTGAATTGTTTTGGAATACAAGGTCTTTGTGTATTTTTATTTTTTTAGTGATTTAAAATAATGGGTATCCATGGGTAGTCCCCGAGTACCAAGTCAAACTTACGTCCCCGGATAGACACACTCCAAACCCTAACAAAAAAAAAAAAAAAATCAAGTTGGGTAATCCCCAGGTACCAAGTCAAACTCAGCAGCTCTGTGATCTGTTTTTGTTGTGAGGTTGAGCGTTGGTTTTGTGATGGGGAGGTTCATTTATCTGCTAACTGTTGAATCATTGACACGGGAAGACCTGGAGAGGGAGGCTGGGTCAAGCCAATCGAAGCATGACAGGGACCGCCCACCATGCGATCGATCATAAAGCTTCCAGTTGGCTCAGATCGCTGTAATGCAAATCTGGTGCCACTCCCCGATTCCCATCTGATCTCCCCAGTTTTTCCAAAATGCACACACAGTATATGCTGATGATATGAGGTAGCCTCAAGGCCTCTCGAATGAGGGAATGCTCGGCATCTTGACCTCAGGGAGGAATGATCAGGAACAAGTCAAACCCTCAAAAAAAGAAATGCAACTTGAGATAAAGAGATATCAGAAGTCAAATTGACGTAGACTTGGAAGATAATGAGAACCATGTGATGGAACTTAAACAATGATCTTCTTCTAAGAGTCGTTTGCTCTGATCATGATTCAGGCGTGTAGTTTAAGAACTACTCTCCGCATCAGGACTTTGTCAATACCAGCAGTAAATATCATCCCACATCGTATTCGTAAAGATAAATAGTTGGTTCGATGAAAACTTATATGAATTCATGATGATGTATAAACAGGGTTTCCATTCCAATGTGTTAAGCAGCTATTTGACAACTTAAAAGTTTGATAATAAATGCAACAAACAACCAGTCGAGGGGCCTACGCATTAACTCTTAGCTGTGGAGGCGTGTCGAGCTCCATCTCCTTCTATAAATAGTGGCGGATTCTGCAAGTCATCCTCACACAGCAAGAAAATGGGTTCCATTCCAAGGCGCTTCTTGTTCACCACCTTTGCCTTGGCCGCTTTCCTCCTCGCCCTTTCGCAAGCCACCGCCAGGGATCTTCCGCAGCAGACTCTCGACCCGGCAGTGGAATGTAAGTCACACCCTTTTTCTCTCTCTCTAACCCTATAGAGTTTGCTCATACTTGCGTGTGTCTGTTGTTCAGCTAAGCATTCTAAGGAAGGAACGGTCAGTGATGCTAAGTGGTACGGTGGCGGCGGAGGCTTCGGCGGTGGATATGGAGGAGGCTACGGCAGCGGATATGGAGGAGGCTACGGCAGCGGATATGGAGGAGGTTACGGAAGCGGAGGAGGATTCGGTGGAGGAGGGGGGTACGGTGGAGGAGGTGGCTACGGAAGCGGAGGAGGATTTGGCGGAGGAGGAGGATACGGCGGTGGGGGTGGATACGGTGGCGGATACGGCGGAGGAGGATGGTGAAACTAAGAGCGGCCCTCCCTCCTAACCAGAAGAGAAACCCTCGTCATGCGTGTGCTATATAATAGAATAAGGATGATTGCACCAATGTACAACTCTGCTTGCGTCCATGGAGTCACTCCTCGTTTCATGCAATGCCATCCATAATTCATTCACCTTCAACACTGAACACACTTATCAAAGCACAACCGCGAGCACAGAGGAAACCCATTTCGACTGTAAAACATGCTAATTCACTCCACTTAGAAATCTAACACGGCATACCAACCCCATCTATCACCTCATTCGGCTTGATTCATTATCTCTAATCATCTACTCTAATCTTTTATAATATAATATAAGTTTATTATATATTTGCATTCTACTTATGTTCATCTGACCCACCGTACTCTTAATTTCAACACAAGCCAGTTATCCCTGTGGTAACTTTTCTGACACCTCTAGCTTCAAATTCCCAAGGACAAAAGGATCATTAGGCCACGCTTTCACGGTTCCTATAAGAATTTGAACCGGAAATTGATACATAGAACGTGTAAACTATATGTCTCTCCATGGAGGCGATATATATGTTATGGGAGTACCCAACTCAAAGTTATGCATTTTGTTCTAAAATAAACAAATTGTAAATCATGAGAAACAATCAAGCAATGAAAGTATCCGACCCATGAATGTGTACAAATGTTTAAACATCTAGCGATGTTTCTCTAAAAATACTTTTCGAAATATTTCTCATAAAACATAAATTAGATCTCTATAACTTCTTAAAAATAACAAACACTTCTAAGTTTTTGTTCTTTTTTAAACCAAAAGTCACTTGATAACAAAACTAATGCATTTTTCAAAAAAACATATAAATTTCACCAATTTTAGTGATTTCCACTAAAAATAATAATAAAATTATGGAACCCGTTTTTGCAGATGAATGTATCCGACACATGGATTAGTGTGAACGTTTGACATCTTAACCTAAACGGCAAAGATTGGAACAAGTCAAAGCTAAAAAAACGACAATAATGATGAAGATGGGGCCAAAGTATTAATTAACAAAACTGATTAATGTGATTGCCTGCACAAATCTACAACTCCATGTACAAATGTGTTTTGGAACCCATTTTTTTTTATATAGTCATGTATTTAAACTGGGTCTGTTTTATAATTATTTTTTAAATTATTATTTAATCGAATTGAAATCATTTTTTGCATTCATCATGAATTCAAATTGAATCGGGTTTAACTTCAGGTTGAACGTCTCCATCCAACATGAAGATATACATGAACATTAGTCAACATGACGTTGACCCCATTTCCACAAAATAAAAAATGAAGAGTGGGGCAGCACCTCTACTTATCCGGTGCTAAACCAAGTCAATTACGAAGAGTTCTTCCTTGACACTATTATCCCTAACATTTAAATATAATCATTTGTCTTTATACAGTTGACTCATTCGGACAGGAGCTTGGGTTTAGTTCGAATAATGAATTTTGAAATTTTAGGAAATCGAATCGAATAGAATTTCGACGGGGAAATTCATCAAAGTTTGTATACGTTAAAAGGGTGATAAGTGAACCAAATCCAATAGTGAATTTTTTTAAAATATGGTAAAATCAAAACCAAAATTTCGAAACCAAAAAATCGATCCGATTCCGTAATCTCACCGTGTTAGGTACCAAGTCACGCTTAGCGACTAGGTCAAATTTAAAAAAACAAGGCTTCATTTTTATATGGCAAGTATTTGGGCAAAGGAAAAAAAAAATGAATATGATGCAAAGATACGTACAATGCATCGTCCCCATGAGTGCTGTGGCGTGTTGTTTGAAAGAGATTTCTTTTTTTATATTTGTCATTAAATAAATCAATAAAAAATGTATACATAACCCTAGAAATCCGATTTTTTAATTGAAATAAGAAAGACATTTTCAACAAAGAAGGTGTCAAAGTGAGTGAGTCATCTTGGTTGTTTACGTGATTATCACTTCAGCGAGCAACTAATCCATGGGCTACTCTTAACTGACTCTGCTAATGTTTTCTATAAATACCAACGCATTTTGGAAGGAACACACACACAAAGCCATCATAGGATCAAGAACAATGGGTTCCTTTCCAAGGTTGGCTCTTTTCGCCGGCTTGCTTGTGTTTGCGCTCCTCCTCGTCTCTTCCCACGCTGTGGGGAGAGATCTAGAAGAGAAACCCGACTTCGTTGGCTCAAGTAAGCTCACTTGTTCTTGTTTTTGTGTGTGTGTGTGTAGTGGACTCACAATAAAGCCCTAGCTAGAGATTTCGTTCGTGCATGAATGCATCCTTGTTGTCTGGTTTCAGCCAAGCCTACTGAAGCAGGAGGGGTCGGCGAGTCTCAATGGGTGGTTATGGCGGCTACGGTGGTTGGGGAGGACGTGGCTGGGGTGGAGGATATGGCGGTTGGGGAGGACGTGGCTGGGTGGAGGATATGGTGGCTGGGGACGCCGCTGGGGAGGTGGCGGTTATGGTGGCTGGGGACACGGCGGATGGGGTGGTTGGAATTGAGGACACCGAGCCTGGGAACTGAAGAAACTCTGCTGAAACCGCCTCTCATCACTTAAGAATCCTAGAAAAATAAAGATGATTGGCGTAAAACTTGTCTGGTATGCCTGTCTGTGTGTGTCTATGTAATCTTTTCTAGTTCTATGTGATACTACTCTCTGTGCGTCACCAATAGACACAAAGCTCGATGCGAATCGCGATACACCTGCTGCTTACACCGATTTACACACAAATCGTTGAAGATTACAAAAAGGGCTGATAATCCCTGCAAGTTAAGTTGACGTCGACCTTGAGAGACTTATCTGGAACATGACTCCTCTGTGTATAGTCATGCCAAGTAGATAACTACCAGGTCCAACACTCTGTCAATTTCTGGCATCCAGGTGCTTGAGTGATCGATTACTAGAAAACAGCTTAGAGCAGAAGGCACGTATTTCCGCATATTTCACAAATTCCGATCCGATCTTAATCTGATCATCATGGTTTCTTTCAAAACCCTAAAACGAGCAAGGCTTGGTGGAGGCGCAGGAAACCCTAGTGAATGAAAGAGGTTTATTACTGGAGGGTCATTCAGTCGTTGACAGTAGACACATCGGGTAACCATGCTCTTTGGAGAAGGTGTTGGACTCTCGGTGATTAAATGGCGAAATCCTCAATGATTATTGTTGGAGAAACCTTGTGTGGTTATAAGAGAATCATGTTGAAGTTGAAAGTTATTGTAGCTCCCTAACTTGAAACTAAGATTTGAGTTTGTAGTTCCTAACTAGGAACCTAAAAGTTTGGATCTTGAGCTTGAGACACAAGAGCAGTCTTTGTATTCAAAAAAACTGCTTTACAAAGCTGTAACCACCAAGAATATATAGATAGATTTGAGTTGCAACTGTTGTAAAAGTTGATGTTGTATTATCAGATTTGCAATGGGCATCAATTAAGGTTGGGCTTGTGCTTGGGTGGGCTTTTCAACATGGTTTTATGGGAGCCTTGTGCACCTTGTAGGTCCAGTTGGGTTCTTTCCCAAGTTTCAGGGTCTTCCAAATCCACTTCAGCAAATATGCACGGTTTGGTCAAATGTTCAATGATTTTCTTATCATCTTTTAAAATAAGTATTCGATGGATCGAGCGATCATACATGAAACTCAAATATATAATAAACATGTATCATGTTAGAAAAAATTAGATTTAACCAATTAATTATAACCTACAATTTTTTATATATTTTACATATCACTTTCAAATCCTGATGTATTATTATTTGTTCTAATAAATACTCGCCTTCAAATCGAACTTATTTGTGATCTGGTTAAGATTTATTTTTTTGATGATTATAGATAATGTTTAGGTTATAAGTTGGATTTAATTGTTTGTCACCTAAACATAATGCATCTCTTTATTTTTTTTATTTTTAACCAAAGCTTGGACCAATACGAAACCCGTCTTGATCACCCAAGTCATGACATAAGGCAAACGTTTTGGTATCATGTTAAAATTAAGGATCTAATGGATTGTATGAGTATACGTGAAGTTATTGTATACGATAAAACATGAATTATATTTGAAAAAATTAGATACAACCAATTAATTATAATTCTTAATTTTTTATATAAATGATTGTGTCACTTTCAAATTAATATGTGCTATTATTTATTCTAATCAATTCAACCGTGGCATGCGGAGATGTATGAAGGAAATATAATTTTTCCGATCGATAGGAGTTACAGAATGTGTGGATTATCTTCGTTGGGAGACAATTATCAGCTCAACTAACTCCTAATCCATGGCCCTACTCCTTAACTCCAATTATGCATGCAAACAAATAGAGATCACTCACTCAATAGTTTTTTCCTTCTACAAATACCAAGCCTTAGTGGAGCTGCACTCCCACAAAATATTCTACAGAAGGAAGAAGAATGGCTTCCTTCCCCAGGGTTGCTCTCCTCGCGCTCTTCGCCCTCCTCCTAGCCTCTTCCCTCGCTGCTGCCAGGGATCTCCCGGAGAATCCCAACGCCGTCGACGCATGTAAGTCACCCTTCCGCTTTTATCGTGAAACTCTAAAAACTTTGCTCATGCCTCCTCCTTGTCTGCATGCTTTCAGCCAAACCCAGTGAAGCAGGAAAGGTTGATGACGCCAAGTGGTACGGCTACCATTGGGATATCCTCGTTACGGGTACGGCTACCATTGGATATCCCCATTACGGGTACGGCTACTATTCGGGATATCCCCATTACGGGGGCGGCTGGTACGGCGGACACCCTGGCTGGCATTGAGGACCCCCCGGACTCCGACTCCCCCGACGGAAGGATATCTCCTGTCACCGCGCATCATCCCCATGTATCCGGAGTGCAATAAAGATGCTTGCGTCAATCTGGTGTTGTGTGTGTCCCTGTGTAATCTCCCTGGTCTGCTTTCATATGAAAAAAATGGTTTGTGTCGTGTTTCAATGCTTCCTCAACCAAACACGGCATGCATAGGATTGCAACTTAGGCCCCAATAATGCAGAATCTTGACACACACGTGAAAAAGATAGTTAACCTCTCCTTGTTCAGAAAACAAGGGTTCTACCTTCTAAAATACCTCATCAAAGCAATCGCTCAGCCCACCTCAATCACATAAACCACCCCAGATTCTTTTGATTTTAGGAAGAAGCATAGAACCCTTCTCTAACACAGAGGTTTATGTTTTGTGTGGACGATCCTATTGTCCATTTGTATTTCAGTTTGGACAGCTTTTGGAAAGCTGGAACCCACGATTTCTCTCGACGTTGAAAGACCTCAGGAGCTCGATGGCAAGGTGAAGGAGCTTGAAGGCATTTGCAATCCCATCATCGCCAAGGTGTACCGCGGTGGTGGCGGTGGAGAAGTTCCCAGAATGGATGAAGACGGCCCCGCACCTCGCAGCTCCACCGGTGGTTCTGGCCCCAAGATTGAAGAAGTTGACTAAACTTCGTGACACTGCTTATGTGTGTAGCAGCCTGTAAATTACGCACGGCTGTGGCTAGTCAACAAGGGCAGCCCGACATTGATGGACGTGTAGGTAGATTTAAGTA
Source organism: Utricularia gibba (assembly GCA_002189035.1). Lineage (NCBI taxonomy): Eukaryota > Viridiplantae > Streptophyta > Magnoliopsida > Lamiales > Lentibulariaceae > Utricularia > Utricularia gibba. The sequence goes on from CM007990.1 coordinate 250,531, forward strand.
TGGTTGATAAGATGTAATGGACCTGTAGGTATAAAACCTTTATTATTACCAAGTATAATAAATCCGCTTGCGCCAATGTAAGCATCGTTTACGTACGTCTCGTCAACTTGTACTCGTCACGTGCTTGGCGCAAATAATTTAAGTTTTTATTCTAATGTTTTCGAATAAATTTAAAGTTCGTTACATCTTCTTATGTTATTTTACCAGGAAACATCTACCGAATCCCCAATGCTCATTCCCATGCAATGTCTCAGTGATTCTCCACATACACACAAATCACATGTAACACACGATTGATTTTCACCTTCATTAACAAACGCATTCATTCACATGGTCCCTCAAAGTATGTGTCATCCGTGTTGGATGATGAAAATCAAGATGGATGCTAATCATTATGGAAGAAGATTGCTGCGGTTATCAAGACAAGACGTTGTGTTTGGATAGAATTAATATCTTTAACTGCTACGGTTAAGAAACTATCTGTTTTCAATGTCTGTGTTCCTAGTACTACTATAAATATGTTGTGTAGTTTATGTAAGAAAGATGTGACCCTTTTATGAATGAAAGCAGAATAAGTTCTGTTCTTATTGTTCTCTTGATTTACAACATTCAGGTGACTCACCCAAGCTATCTTTGGATTCAGGCAGTCAATAAAGGTACTCGAGAGGCATCCATGATGCCCACCCAACATAACTGGGGTCTTCATATCCCAGAAGCCTGCCTCAGATCTGATAGAATTTGGAATTTTTATTGATATCCATGCGGATGCCTCAGATCTGGTGTTTGTTGTTCGCGATGTCTGAACTTGTTATGGTGTCAAAGCATGTGTTTTGTGGATGGAAGGGAGTCGTTGCAAATAGGTTTCTGGGGTGGACTTGGAGAAGAAGACTTAAGACTCGTTCCGAGGACGAGTAGACAGACATATCTTGAACAAACAACCACCCGACGGCCCTACTCTTCAGCTCCACATTAACTCACCCGCCAGCTTCTCCTTCTATAAAATGCACCGCACTCAGCAGGCGATTCTCACACAAGACAACACACAAGAGAAGGAAGATGGCTTCCAGGTCCATTCTCTTCACCACCTTGGTCTTAGCTGCTGCTGTCCTGCTCGCCTCTTCCCTCGCCGCCGCCAGGGAAACCCCGCAGTCTCTCGACACCACCGAGCAACGTCAGTTTTCTTTTCTCCTTCTTCTTCTTATTGCACGAACTAGAAAACCCTAGATATTATGTCCATGTTTGTGTGCCTTGTTCAGCAAAGCAGTTCCAGCAAGGAACGGTCAACGATGGCAAGTGGTTCTTTCACCCGTGGTGGCATCATCCATGGAATCCTTGGTTCCACGGAGGATACGGCGGTGGGGGGTATGACGGAGGGTACGGCGGCGGTGGTTACGGCGGCGGTGGTTACGGCGGCGGCGGCGGTTACGGAGGTGGCCCCGGAGGAGGATACTGAAACCACCAAAAGCCATGCATCTACTTCTACACCTGGGAACTACTACAGTAATCCGCACATAAACCTGTGTTATATAATAAATGCGTTTGCGCCTGTGTAAAACTTTGTGTCCGTACCTGTCTTCTCCATGTAATATATATTACAATATGTGTTTCAGAACCCATACCACCAAATATCGGCCCGGATCCCTAACCGTTTAGATTTCAACCCGAAATTAAAACAATAAACAAGAGAATAACCTTTGTTATATATTTCGTATAAGATATTAATCTATTCCAAATATAATACCTAAATTTTTTTACCATATCTCAACACACTCTCATGGTGTAGAGTGGTGTCATTTGACCCTATTCAAAAAAAAATCTTGTTTCATGTAACTAGTAAAACGTAATATTAACATTATAAATTTAGATTATTCTTAATTTAATATCACTAAAAAAATAAACATATTAATACAAAAATGTCAAGGACACATCACAATCTGCCTACCAATGATTTGTTCCTCAACTTTGATGCGGTTCGGGCCTCCGGGTTGATGGGTAGCATGTATTCTTTAGTTATATAATATGTGAGCCACGGTATTTAAAAAATCATGATTAAATTATGATGCGCCATGAACTATTCATCGTAAAGCTAGGTTAAATTCGACATAATCACGATTGAATTTTTTTGGAATACAGGCTCTTTGTGTATATATATATATATTGATCATTTAAAATAATGGGTAGTCCCAAGTACCAAGTCAAATTTACGTCCCCGGATAGACACATTCCAAACCCTAACAAAAAAGAAAATCAAGTTGGGTAATCCCCAGGTACCAAGTCAAACTCAGCAGCTCTGTGATCTGTGTTTTGTTGTGAGGTTGAGCGTCGGTTTTGTGATGGGGAGGTTCATTTATCTGCTAACTGTTGAATCATTGACACGGGAAGACTTGGAGAGGGAGGCTGGGTCAAGCCAATCGAAGCATGACAGGGACCGCCCACCATGCGATCGATCATACAGCTTCCAGTTGGCTCAGATCGCTGTAATGCAAATCTGGTGCCACGCTCCGATTCCCATCTGATCTCCCCAGTTTCTCCAAAATGCACGCACAGTATATGCTGATGATATGAGGTAGCCTCAAGGCCTCTCGAGTCAGTATCCGCAGCCTCCATGATGAGGGAATGCTCGGCATTTTGACCTCAGGGAGGAATGATCAGGAACAAGTCAAACCTTCAAAAAAGAAATGCAACTTACTTGTGTTTGTGAGCGAGAGAGAGAGAGAGAGAGAGAGAGAGAGAGGTACCATAAGTCAAAATGATGTAGACTTGGAAGATAATGAGAACCATGCGATGGAACTTAGCAATGATCTTCTTCTAAGAGTCGTTTGCTCTGATCATGATTCAGGCGTGTAGTTTAAGAACTACTCTCCGCATCAGGACTTTGTCAATACCAGCAGTAAATATCATCCCACATCGTATTCGTAAAGATAAATAGTTGGCTTGGTTCAAAGAAAACTTTTTACAGATATGAATTTAGTATGATGTAATAACAGGGTTTCCATTTCCAATGTGTTAAGCAGCTATTTGACAACTCAAAAGTTTGATAATAAATGCAATAAACAACCAGTCGGCAGTCGAGGGGGCCTACGCATCAAGTCTTAGCTGTGGAGGCGTGTCGAGCTTCATCTCCTTCTATAAATAGTGGCGCATTCTGCAAGTCATCCTCACACAGCAAGAAAAATGGGTTCCATTCCAAGGCGCTTCTTGTTCACCACCTTTGCCCTGGCCGCTTTCCTCCTCGCCTTTTCGCATGCCAACGCCAGGGATCTTCCGCAGCAGACTCTCGACCCGGCAGTGGAATGTAAGTCACACCCTTTTCTCTCTCTCTCTAACCCTATAGAGTTTGCTCATACTTGCGTGTGTCTGTTGTTCAGCTAAGCATTCTAAGGAAGGAACGGTCAGTGATGCTAAGTGGTACGGCTATCCTTCGTATGGTGGAGGATACGGCGGCGGCGGAGGGTACGGCGGTGGATATGGAGGAGGGTACGGCGGCGGATATGGAGGAGGCTACGGAAGTGGAGGAGGATACGGTGGAGGAGGAGGATACGGCGGAGGAGGAGGATACGGCGGAGGAGGAGGCTACGGCGGAGGAGGAGGATATGGCGGAGGAGGAGGATACGGCGGTGGATACGGCGGTGGAGGATACTGAAACTAAGAGTGGCCCTCCCTCCTAACCAAAAGAGTCACCCTCGTCATGCGTGTGCTATATAATACAATAAGGATGATTCCACCAATGTATAACTCTGAGTCACTCCTCGTTTCATGCAATGCCATCCATAATTCATTCACCTTCAACACTGAACACAGTTATCAAAGCACAACCACGAGCACAGAGGAAACCCATTTCCACTGTAAAACATGCTAATTCATTGGAAATAAAGTAAATTACAATGATCAAATATATAAAATATTATAAATAACTAGTAACTGATTAAATAAAATATTTTCTAATTTCTAATATGATACATAAATCTTATAGATTTGCAATTTATGCATATTCGTCAGAGATTTATCTATCGTATTCTTAATTTCAATAAAATTAACCTAATTTCATGCCTCGTCTTTGAACCGGAAATTGATACCTAGCCACACGGTAAACTATCTGGCTCTCCATGGAGGCGATGTATATGTTATGGGAGTACTTACTCAAAGTTATGCATATTCTTCTAAAATAAACAATTATGAATCATGAGAATCAATCAATTAAGTTTAACAGTTTATTATGTTTCTCGAAAAATACTTTTCGAAAATATTTCTCATAAAACATAAATTGGATCTCTATAACTTCTTAAACATGACAAACACTTCTAAGTTTTTATTCTTTTTTAAATCAAAACTCACTTGATAACAAAACTACTGCATTTTTCAAAAAAAAAAAACATATAAATTTCACCAATTTTAGTGATTTCTATTAAAAAATAATAATAAAATTATGGAACCCGTTATTACAGATGAATGGTTCCGACCCACGGATTAGTGTGAACGTTTGACAACTTAACCTAAACGGCAAAGATTGGGAACAAGTCAAAGCTCTAAAATGACAATAATGATGAAGATGGGGCCAAAGTATTAATTAAAACAGATTGATCTGATTGCCTGCATAATCTAACCCATTTTTTTATATATAGTTATGTATTTAAATTATTTTTTTAAATTTTTTTTAAAATATTCTTTAAACGAATCGAATCATTTTTTGCATTAATAATGAATTTGAATTGAAATCATTTTTCGCAGTCATCATGAATTCGAATTAAATCAGATTTAACTTCAGGTTGAATGTCACCATCCATCATGAAGATATACATGAACATAAGTCAACATGACGTTGACCCTATTTCTACAAAATAATGTTTTTATTAAAGAAATAAAAATGAAGAGTGGGGCAGCACCTCTACTTATCCGGTGCTAAACCAAGTCAATTACGAAGAGTTCTTCATTGACACAATCATCCCTAATATTTAAATATAAAGATTTGTTTTTAAAAATATTAAGTCAGTTGTCTTTATACAGTTTACTCATTCGGAGAGGAGCTTGAGTTAAAATCGAATAATGAATTTTGAAATTTGAGGAAATCGAATCGAATAGAATTTGGACGGGGAAATTCATCAAAGTTTGTATATGTTAAAAGGGTGATAAGCGAACCAAATCCAATAGTGATTTTTTAAAAAATATGGTAAAATCAAAACCAAAATATCGAAACCAAAAATTCGATCCGATTCCATAATCTCGCCATGTTAGGTACCAAGTCACGCTTAGCGACTAGGTCTAATTGAAAAAAAAAAACAAAGCTCCATTTTTATATGGCAAGTATTTGGACAAGGGGAAAAAAATGAATATGATGCGAAGATACGTACACATGCATCGTCCCCATGATAGAGTGATGTGGCGTGTTGGTTGAAAGAGATTTCTGATTTATATTTTTAGTTGAATAAATCAACATAAAATTTATACATAACCCTAGAAAATCCGATTTTTTAATCGAAATAAGAAAGACCTTTTCAACAAAGAAGGTGTCAAAGTGAGTGAATCATTTTGGTTGTTTATGTGATTATCACTTCTGCGAGCAACTAATCCATGGGCTACTCTTCTTAGCGCCTGCTGAATGATGACTCTGCTAATGTTTTCTATAAATACCAACGCATTTTGGAGGGAACACTCACACAAAGCCATCATAGGATCAAGAACAATGGCTTCCTTTCCGAGGTTGGCTCTTTTCGCCGGCTTGCTCGTGTTTGCGCTCCTCCTCGTCTCTTCCCACGCTGCGGGGAGAGATCTAGCAGAGAAACCCGACTTCGTTGGCTCAAGTAAGCTCACTTGTTCTTGTTTTTGTGTGTGTGTGTAGTGGACTCACAATAAAACCCTAGATAAAGACTTCGTTCGTGCATGAATGCATCCTTGTTGTCTGGTTTCAGCCAAGCCTACTGAAGCAGGAGGGGTCGGCGAGGCTCAGTGGGAGGATATGGTGGCTGGGGAGGAGGAGGCTGGGGCGGAGGTGGCTGGGGACCCGGTGGAGGATATGGCGGCTGGGGACACCGCTGGGGACCCGGTGGAGGATATGGTGGCTGGGGACACGGCTGGGGAGGTGGCGGTTATGGTGGCTGGGGACACCGCCGATGGGGTGGTTGGAATTGAGGACACCGTGCCTGGGAACTGAAGAAACTCTGCTTAAACCGCCCGTCATCTCTTAGGAATCCTAGAAAAATAATGATGATTGGCGAAAAACTTATCTGGTATGCGTGTGTGTGTGTCAATGTAAACCTTTCTAGTTCTATGTGATACTACTCTCCGTGAGTTTGCCTTTATGTGAAAAGTGGCTTCCCAATAGACGAAAAGCTCGATGAGAATCACAATACACCTGTTGCTTACACCCATTCACACACAAATCGTTGAAGATAATAAAAAAGGCTGATAATCCCTGCAAGTCAAGTTGACATCGACCTTGAGAGACGAATCTGGAACATGATTACTAGCAAAACGTTTACAGCGAAAGGCACGTATTTGCGCATATTTCACCAATTCGATCCGATCGCGATCTGATCATCATGGTTTCTTTCAAAACCCTAAAGCGAACAAGGCTTGGTGGAGGAGCAGGAAACCCTAATGACTGAAAGAGGTTTATTACTGGAGGATCATTCAGTTGATGACAGTGGACACATCGGGTGGTAAAGCTGTTTGGACCGGGGGCTGGACTCCCGGTGACTAATGGTGGAATCCTCGATGATTATTGGTGCAGAAACCTTGTGTGGTTGTAAGAGAATCCGACCATGGCATAGGGAGATGTATGAAGGAAATATAATTTTTCCGATCGATAGGAGTTGACAGAATGAGTGGATTATCTTAATTGAGCGACAAGCATCAGCTCAACTAACACCTAATCCATGGCCCTACTCCTTAACTCCAATTATGCATGCAAACAAATAGAGATCACTCACTCAATAGTTTTTTCCTTCTATAAATACCACCCTTTGTGGAGCGGCACTCGCACAGAATCTTCTACACAAGCAAGAAGAATGGCTTCCTTCCCCAGGGTTGCTCTCCTCGCCCTCTTCGCTCTCCTCCTGGTCTCTTCCCTCGCTGCTGCCAGGGATCTCCCGGAGAATCCCAACGCCGTCGACGCATGTAAGTCACCCTTCCGCTTTTATCGTGACACACTAAAGCCCTAAAAACTTTGCTCATGCCTCCTCCTTATCTGCATACTTTCAGCCAAACCCAGCGAAGCAGGAGAGGTTGATGACGCCAAGTGGTTCGGCTTTCCCGGTTACGGGTACGGCTACGGTTGGGGATATCCCCGCTGGGGCGGCTGGTACGGCGGATACCCACGTTGGGTGGATACAGATGGGGTGGCTGGCATTGAGGACCCCCCGGACTCCGACTCCCCCGACGGAAGGATATCTCCTGTCACCGCGCATCATCCCCATGTATCCGGAGTGCAATAAAGATGCTTGCGTCAATCTGGTGTTGTGTGTGTCCCTGTGTAATCTCCCTGGTCTGCTTTCATATGAAAAAAATGGTTTGTGTCGTGTTTCAATGCTTCCTCAACCAAACACGGCATGCATAGGATTGCAACTTAGGCCCCAATAATGCAGAATCTTGACACACACGTGAAAAAGATAGTTAACCTCTCCTTGTTCAGAAAACAAGGGTTCTACCTTCTAAAATACCTCATCAAAGCAATCGCTCAGCCCACCTCAATCACATAAACCACCCCAGATTCTTTTGATTTTAGGAAGAAGCATAGAACCCTTCTCTAACACAGAGGTTTATGTTTTGTGTGGACGATCCTATTGTCCATTTGTATTTCAGTTTGGACAGCTTTTGAAAAGCTGGAACCCACGATCCTCTCGACGTTGAAAGAGCTCAGGAGTTCGATGACAAGGTGAAGGAGCTTGAAAGCATTTGCAATCCCATCATCGCCAAGGTGTACCGCGGTGGAGAAGTTCCCAGAATGGATGAACACGGCCCCGCACCTCGCAGCTCCACCCGTGGTTCTGGCCCCAAGATTGAAGAAGTTGACTAAACTTCGTGACACTGCTTATGTGTGTAGCAGCCTGTAAATTACGCACGTGAACCGCTGTTGGTAGCAGCCTGTAAATTACGCACGGCTGTGGCTAGTCAACAGGGCAGCCCGACATTGATGGACGTGTAGGTAGATTTAAGTATGGTTGATAAGATGTAATGGACCAATCCTGTCAACCCTAATTAAAATACAAAAAGATTTGGGGTTGCAGCCAAATTTGTCAAACCTAATGTATGTGTTTTATAAAAGATAATGGTTGATAATTACAAATAAAATATTTTATTTAGAAGGTACTATAAATTGGAATTTTAATTATCATAAAAATTAGATTTAGTAATTTCATATCTCATCTTTTTAATGAAATCATGAAATTCTTTCCTATTTAAATAATTTATATTCAAATATACATTATATTTTTCATTCGAAATAAAAAGACACCACATGTTATTTATTTAAATATATATTTTGTATTTTCTCTAGAATACCCGTATCCATGACCCTACTTCTTGAACTTCAATTACGTACACAAATGCACCAGAGCCGTGTTTGATTTTGGTTCTTATTTATTATTTGCGATTGATTTTTATCGAAATTCCTTATATTTTGAAATTCGTTAATTTATATCATTTATAATTGTGTAATACAAATTGATAATTTTCGTCCGTTCTCATAAGAATTATCGCGGCGGCGCCCGTTGAAGCTGCCTCAGAATTGCTTTCTCCCGCCGGTGCCAAATGGCGCTTCAGGTTAATCCTTACACGCTCCATTCTCTCGAGGCCATGCTTCGGCCTTGTCTTGTGTTGGGAATCCGATAGCCCTTCGATTCGCAACCAGATAAACCATGAGACGACGCACAGCAAGAAACAACCAGACACAGTAACGATCAGCATGTGAACAATTCGAAGCCGTTCTCCGGAAATACTCACGATTCTCACAGACTGATCGTTACTCGGCAGTTCGAAACCGAATCGGCGATCGAGAGAGAGGAGCGAACGAAATGCCCATCGCAATTTTCACGATCTCAAGAAACCCAGCGGCCAGTTCGTGCATTCCACTGTAAAGTGTCCGTTATTTTATTTTCAAAAATCAGTTTGGGCCATAAACAGCTTGTATCCGGGCCTATTAGTCTCCCGTAGCTCAATGTTCAGGGATCCGTTTTAATATGGCCCAGGCCCAACGCCTTCTTGTGCACATTCAATTGCTTTTTCAGGATTTGAATTCTTTAGAATCCCAGAATACATTTTCTGGGTATCAGGATTTTGTTCCTGTGGGTATCGCAATGGAAATTGGGTTGGCTGGCCTCCAAGAAATATGCTTCATTTTGGTTCGTTGGGTTATCGCCATCAGGGAATCAGGAGGAGCCACTTTCCTGGATAGGTTTGAAAAGGAAAGTTGTTGGATTGAATGAAGAAGCATTTGGATATTGTCGTAGAACTCTGTTTAGACTTTCTCTTGCTTTATTTTTTGTGGAATTGCGTCCCGTTAACGGAGTATCGGATTCGATGCATAAAGCAAGAGGTGTATGGGAGAGTTCCCCAGATGTAGTCAAGAGCTTCCCTTGGAACAATGCCTTGGACAAGCTCATCCATGGATCATTGACCTTGGTTTAACAGTGTTCTTATACTTTACCTAGTCCTGTTTTCGCTGTCTCCTCAGTGGAATGTCTTATTGTGCTCAGGGGGGAAAGGTGTTTCTCGTCCCATTTCTGTTCTTGCTTGGCCTTGCTGCTGCTGATATTCTTCAAGAGATGCTTATTTGGGATCCAACTTCATATCTCGAGGTGCATTCAGCTTCCCCATTTATCATCAACAACACATTTAGCAGCCTGTTGGTCGTAGTGAAGAATGAACAAGCATCACATGGTCAAGGGAGCGCTCTGCAGAATCATGTTCTCTATGTTTTTGTGGCTCAAAGTACCTCGGCATCATCCAGCACAAGCTGTGATCAAGAATTCTAAACCAGGTGAAGCCACACTCTGTGACTTGAGGAGGCCTTTTTTTTGTTGCAAAATGGACATGTATATCAGTAGATATGCAATGAAGTTGCTTTTCAAAAGCAGTGTGAATATTATATTATAAAGCGCATATTATTTTGTAGAGGGCGGTGGCTTGCTACGCGCCAATGTCAAAACTCGGCTGTGTTGCGTGAGATTCTTTTAGCTTTCCAGTTGTTTCCTGCATCTCCATTCTTCAACCATCCCATCCGTCATCTCTTTTCCATCTATTCCTGCATCAGGGGCTGTTCATCATTTGTTGTATGTTCACACCAGAGCAGCTTACATAGGAATATACACCGGGTTCAAGAAAACATGGGATCTCCTGTCTCGCCGGAGCTCAACTTGGGCTCCGATCGGCCGCTTGAGAAATGGGTTCTCGGCGCCGACACCCGGAAATCTTCGAATCTTCAAGATTACGTTGCTCGGCTTCAGGATGAGATGAAAAAGATTGAAGCTTTCGAGCGGGAGCTACCTCTTTGCATGCTCCTTGTGAAGGATGGTGAGCCCAAAAGAGAATTCTTTTTCTTCTCTATTCGTTGATTTTCTGGGATTTGCGAGTGGACACAGAGAGTATGATTTGTAACTTGAGGGGTTTGTATTTGCAGAGATTGCGAGACTGAGCAAGGAGGCGGAGAAATCTAATTGTAACCACCCAGCACTCGAGTTCTTACCACTGAAAACGGGTCAATTTGAGAAGACTGTCGAGGTTACAGAAAAGGAAAACAGGGACAAATTAAACTGGATGAGTTCTGTGCAGCTGTGGAACTGTGGGGATCATCAGATTCATGACTCTACCAGCAACAAGGTAATCAAAAGGCAGTTAACTTTTCTGGGGCATTTTCTCTGATTAACCAGTCCTTCTCTGTTCTTGAGTCGCAGAAAGGGGTTGATGATTCCGATGTTCTCCAAGGGAACTCCAAGAATAGTGAAACACCCTTGCTTTCTCTTTGCATTTCTGGTTCCAGCCCCAGGTCCAGTTCAGCAACATCTTCTGCAACTGATGCTAAGCTCAACCCACGAATTTCAAGGAAAGTAAGGAGGTGCTGGTCGACTGAGCTGCACCGCCGATTTATCCACGCCCTGCAGCAGCTCGGCGGAGCTCAAGGTCTCATCACAAGCTTCCTACTTGTTAAAGAATTCCCAGTTTTGCATATGTCAAATCCATGTTCATGGTCATCCCCTTGCAGCTGCTACTCCTAAGCAGATCAGGGAGCTGATGCAAGTAGACGGCCTCACCAACGATGAGGTCAAGAGCCATCTTCAGGTTCGTCTAGCCCTGTTTCCTCCCCCCGATTCATCGCATCTCTTCTCATCAAACTGCATTGATCACCGCAGAAGTACCGGGTTCATGTCCGAAGAGGTTCTGCGTCCAAGGACCCATACTACGACTCCACAAAGAGGACCAAGACACAGTCCCTTCTTCCCTTGGTTCCCGAATCATCCACCCCAGAAGACAAAGAAGAAGATGACACTTCCGAAATCCACAACCAGTAACCCTTTCATAACACCCCACAAACAGCAATATTCGATAGACTTTTTGCACCCGTCAGGCAACAAACCACTCTAACCTAAGCCATTCCCCTTGTTTCATGGCTTTCATCCCATCGATTTCTGCTACATTTTTCAGGTTCAGTAACTCCCTCGGAAACCATTATACTGCTTATGTGTATTCCTTAGGATTCTAAATGAAAACGCATTCGCGCGTCATGATTCGATGATAAACTGTGAACATGTTGAGACATGTTGGTAGGTGGATAAGTCTGTTGACAATGAATGCTGGAAAAGATATCTCTGGTTTCCCATTTCCTCCCATGGATAAGATAAAGATGGAGAGTCTGCAGATATTTAATATATATTAATTATAAATTTGTCCATTTTCATCGCATTTTATTTATAAAGTATTATAATTAAGATTTTTTGAATCATATTCTCTATCCAACAAATTCTAATTATATAAAATTCATATGATTCCGTCATTCCGTGCACTGAGAAAATTCTAATCAAACAAAACCTCTTGGGATCCGTGAGAATCTCAAAATATTATTTTATTAATTTTTTTCATTAAACCCATTTTAAAAATATTATAATTGGAACCCTAAAATAGTATTCAAAACTGAAAAAGATACGATAAATAGAATAAATGATAAAAAAATGGATTCGGTGGCTATAGCATGAGGATGCTAGCCCACAATTCTAGTGTGCATTATAGTATTTTATGTTGAATTAATGCGAAAAAACATTATATTATATGATCAAACGTGGTTTGAAGAAGAATGGGTCAACCCGAGAATCAAAATCCAATCCGCCTCCTCATTGTAGGGTCAAATCAAGACCCGATTTTGATATTCGCCATATTGAGGGTTAGATTGAAGGAATACAAATAGAATTTTTATTCTAATTTTTTAATTTATTTTATAAAATTATACTTGACTTTTTTGTATTGGATTTGGGCCGTAGGAGATTGTTGGAGAAAGGAATGGGCTTCTGGGCCTGCTGTGATTTGAAATCTTTGGGGTAAATTTGCAATAATGGAGGAATGCAGGGACGCAACAGATGGAATAACTAAAAGTAGGGAGGCGCACGTTAGTCGTGCCTGCGTAATTTTGACGCTGGGATCGGAGCAGGGGTACAGCGACGGCTCTGATACGTCGGAATTCGTACGCATACAGAAGCCTGGCTGGTGTAGTCTGACTCTGAAATCTCTCCCTCTAGAGCCTTCTTCTCCTCCTACATTACTCAAATTGGTTTGCCGAGGCCCGCGACGGTTATTGGTGAGTGGTGGTGACGGAAGACGATCATGAGGCCTCGCTGCTTTCTCGACATCCGTATCGGAGATGAACTAGAGGGAAGAATTGTCGTTGAACTGTACAATGATGTGGTCCCCAAAACCGTGGAGAATTTCAGGGCACTTTGTACTGGAGAAAAAGGGATTGGCCCAAATACTGGCGTGCCGCTGCATTTCAAGGTTCTCCCTTTTGTGCCAAGTTTCTGCTCCTTACTATGATCTTTTGCAGGGAACCGGGGAGTTCAGTTTTTTAGAGGACAACCTTTTTTTGCCCAATTTGCTGTTTCTTCGTCTTTTGGTCCTTGGAAGAATGAATACTGCATTTATTTTTGTCCTAACTAGAGTTACTAAAATGCACGAAGAAGGAATGTCTTGTAGTTGAGTTCGGGATTGCCCCATTGCTACTTTGTGTTGATTGATGCTCATGTGAGAAAAAAAAAGGAAGAGTTCCTTTTACCTTCCACCTTGAGTTTACTGTTGATTGATGAAATAATGGCTGAATGTTTGAGCGGTTTGTTGTCTCAGGGATCCTGTTTTCATCGGGTGATTAAAGGTTTTATGGTACAAGGTGGGGATATTTCTGCTGGTGATGGGACTGGTGGGGAATCCATTTACGGGCTTAAATTCGAAGATGAGAACTTTGAGTTGAAACATGAAAGGAAGGGCATGTTGTCCATGGCTAATGCTGGTCCCAATACCAATGGTTCCCAATTTTTCATCACAACTACTCGGACAGCTCATCTGGATGGGAAGCATGTTGTGTTTGGAAAGGTCATCAAAGGCATGGGTGTTGTTCGATCCATCGAGCATGTCTCCACCAGAGAAAGTGACCGCCCTGCAGCTGATATTGTTATTTATGACTGTGGCGAGATTCTGGAGGGAGTGGATGATGGTACAGTAAACTTTTTCAAGGATGGTGATCTATATGCTGACTGGCCTGCTGATCTAGAGGAAAATCCCAGCGACCTAGCTTGGTGGATCGAAGCTGTGGAGTCAATAAAGGGATATGGAAATGCGTACTTCAAGGTATTTCTTGGCTGAAAAAAAACTGGATAACCAGATAATCACGTACCTTTACTTTTCTTTATTCTTTTGTTGAGTTACTGTCTTAAGTATGCGCTATCTATAGAAACAAGATTATAAGATGGCTCTTCGAAAATACCGAAAGGCTCTTTGCTATTTGGATGTGTGTTGGGAGAAGGAAGGGATTGATGAAGGTAGTCATGGTGTTCTCTCTCACTTCCCATACCTGTTTAGAAAAGTGTCTAATGTTCTTCTCATTTCTATCACCTTGTCTTTGCAGATAAGAGTGCATATTTGAGAAAGATGAAATCGCAGATATTTACAAACAGCTCTGTAAGTTTTCAATTCCATGCATTTGGGAAAGTACTGCATTTTCCTCTCCATAATCATCACATTTGTCGTTTTATTCTTTGTAATATGTGATGCTACAAAGGCATGCCTTCAAGTGACCGATTTTTTTGATATTTATCCTTGTTTAGGCTTGCAAATTGAAATTAGGAGACTTGAAAGGAGCCATTATGGACACAGAGGTTGCCATTCGAGATGGTGAAAACAATGCAAAGGCATTATATCGACAGGGCCAGGTTGTTGTTCTTTCTTTACTTCTCTTCGCCTGGACTCTCATGAAAATTGCCTTTATATTACATACTTTATACCAATTCTGTCAACTTGACTCCCCGTACATTCCAGTGCTGGACCTAGTGGTAGGACACTAACTTTTTCTGAACTGATTATGTGCCAACTCTGAAATGATCAGGCATATTTAGCTCTCAATGACATAGATGGTGCAGTGGAGAGTTTCAGGAAGGCATTGGTATTTGAACCTAATGATGGTTAGCAATGACTTATGCTTCTTTTTTGTCTTCCACTGTACTCTACTGTTTCATTTTAGAAATGATCAGGCATATTTAGCTCTCAATGATATTGCAGCTTACTTGAAGCACTCTACTGTTTACCGACCCCTCTGACCTCAACCTGACCTACTGATCTCTGTTTCTGCAGGCGCTATTCAGAAGGAGCTTGCTGCTGCTAAGAAGAAGGTATATATGCCAAGTATGACTAAATGCACCCCACCCTTGAATGTATTTTGATGGCTTTCATTATCAGATTGCGGATAGACGCAAGCAGGAGAAAAAAGCATTCTCCAAGATGTTCCAGTCCTAACATCAACAGTGGCGTAAGATCATTCTCCTTGACATGTCATTCAACTTTGGCCATCAAGATACGTCCATGCTCAGTTCCTCAATGGATATTCATATGTTCCCTGTGGTGATTCAGGTCAAATGGTTCATGCTCCCGTTGGCTGTTTTGCAAGGGGTGCTTCGACATTTCTTTCCATGCTACCCATCTTGCGCCACAAGGAATGAACCGTTGCTTCTGTATGCCCTTTTACCATAGTTGATATCTCTATTTCATTTGACAGACACTGATCCTCCTATCATCACATTCTCTGCCTGGTATTAATGATTCTTGAGATGAGGTGAGACTCTTTTTGTACCGGAATGCCGAACATTCTGTAACCAGTTTGTGGAGACTACTAGATCCTGCTTCGTCTATTCTACCAGTTTGCAGAAGCTCTACTGCTCTAAATGTCTATGCAAGTTCTGTCAGGGGAGAGGTGGGGTGGGATGTGTAATTATGATAAAGTATCGGGGCCTTAATGTAGTTTTCAAAACTAGGGGTACTACAAATTGAAAAAACAACATCCATCCGGTCAGGGTTTTGGATGAAGCGCGAAGCTTCTGTGGCGATGGTGGCGGAGTGCCCATCGTAAATGATGGGCCACAGAAGAGCACTTGTACGCGCCTTGCATAATCTTAATCTGCAGCCGAGGTCTGTGGAATCGCCGCCGCCGCCGCCGCCGCCGCCGCCGCCGCCGATCTTTCCTTCGCCGCCGGACACTGTTCTTGTTGACAGAGTCATATCGATACTCAGAAATGGGCGGTCCTCGCAGCTTGAGCCCTTGAGGGCTCAATTTTCTCACGAGTCCGCCTCTTATTTGCTCCTCCGTTCTCAAAATAGCCAAGAACTGATATTGAAATTCTTCAATTGGGCTCGTGAATTGCCATTCTTCCGTGATCAGCTTCAATGCTGCTGTTTGTGTATTCACATCCTTACGCGGCACAAGCTTTACAAAGTCGCTCAGTCGTTTGCAGAAGAAGTCGCTCTGCGCTTTCCTGAGGATGAAAATGGGGATTTGGTGTTTTCATGCCTCAAGGATACATACCAATCATGCAATTCCAGTTCGGGGGTGTTTGATTTGGTGGTGAAAGCGTATTCGAATTTGAGATTGATTGACAGGGCAATGAATATGATCAGCATAGCCATATATCATGGTTTCATGCCAAGTGCATTGTCCTATAACGCAGTTATCGAGGCGATCGTCAGAAATGCGTCTCCTGGGAACTGTGAATCGGCTAGAGATGTGTATCATGATATGATGGAAAAGGGAGTTACCCCTAATGTGTTTACCTACAATGTGCTCATCAGAGGGCTGTGTGCAAACAAAGAAATGGATGAGGGATTGTCTTTCTTTGCAAAAATGGAGAAAAATGGATGTCTGCCTAATGTTGTTACCTATAACACAGTGATTAATGCTTATTGCCAGTCGAGGAAGATCGATGAGGCTTACGAACTGATGAGACAGATGTGGGAAAAAGGTTTGAAGCCGAATTTGATCACCTACAATGTGATGATAAACGCACTGTGCAGAGAGGGAAGAATCAAGGAGACAGATGAGGTTTTGGTTGAGATGAAGGGTGTAGGCTTGGTTCCTGATGAAGTCACATATAATACCCTTGTTAATGGGTACTGTAAGGAGGGCAATTTTCATCAGGCCCTTGCTTTACATGCAGAGATGTTAAGGAATGGATTATCACCAAGTGTGGTGACTTACACCACTCTGATTAGCAGTTTGTGTAAAGCAGGGAATTTGCACCGTGCCATGGGTTTCTTTGACCAGATGCAGGTTAGAGGATTGAAACCGAATGAGAGGACGTATACAACTTTGATTGATGGATTTTGTCAACAGGGGTTCATGGATGAAGCCTACAAGCTTATTGAAGAAATGAGTTCTAGGGGCTTTTCACCATCCATTGTGACATACAATGCATTGATTAATGGACAATGTCAGTCTGGAAGGGTTTATGATGCCTTAGATTTGATCCAAGGTATGGCAGAGAAAGGGCTGTGTCCTGATGTCATAAGTTATAGTACCATCATCAAGGGTTTCTGTAGGAATCTTGATTTAGATAAAGCATTTCAAGTGAAGGACGACATGTCCCAGAAAGGAATTCTTCCAGATGCCATTACATATTCGTCGTTGATTGAAGGACTTTGCGGGCTGAGGAGATTGGACGAAGCAGTTGAGTTATTCAAGGAGATGAGTAGATCAGGTTTGCTGCCTGATAAGTGTACATACACTACGCTGATCAACGCACATTGTGCTGAAAATGGCATCCGGCATGCGATTGCTCTACTCAACGAAATGATCACCAAAGGTTTGTTTCCAGATATTGTGACATACAATGTGCTGATACACGGGATAAACAAGCAGTCTCGCAGCAAGGAAGCCAACCGATTACTCTTCAAACTGCTACATGATCTGCCTGGTCCTGATAATGTCACCCACGATTTTCTCATAGAAAGCTGTAGAAAATGTGGATTCCAGGGAGCAGCAGCCCTCATTAAGGGATTCTGCATGAACGGACTGATGAATGAAGCAGAGCAAGTTTTCCAGGCAATGCTGGAGAGCAACCACAAGCCCAGTGAAGTAGTTTATAACATTCTGATGCAGGGCCATTGCAAAGATGGAAACCTGCAAAAGGCCAGGGATCTTTACATGGGAATGCTGGAGAATGGATGTGTGGTTCATGCTGCAGCGATTATTGCTTTTATCAAAGAACTGCATAAAGCAGGCATGACGGAAGAGATCGGCCAAGTTCTAATGGAAACATTAAGAAACTGCAAAATCATCGATGCTGACCCTGCAAAAATCCTTATTGATGTCAATTACAAGGAGGGAATGTAGATGCGGTGCTTGACATCATCACAGACATGGCCAAAGAAGGGCTTCTTCCCCATGAAACAAGGCTCACCTAGAGGGAGAAAAACACACGGGCGCGTCAGGTGCTTCACAACTTTAATTCGAATGTGTATTATTTTTTTTAATTTTTTTAAGTATTATTATGATCATTGAAATTTCTCTAATATATTTTTATTAAACGTATTCATATTTGTAGTAGGTAAGCATTAAAATGAAGGATGTCTATATTTTCATGATGAAGACGTTGTTGTGGTTGGTTTATTTGTTTTTTTTTCAAAAAAATTATATTTAATTTGTCTTTTGACTTATATTAGTGTCTGATTTTTCTAAAAAGGTGTAGTCCGCACACCCCATGTGCTACAAAAGGAAAAGGTGAAGCCTCTGCGAGATTGGTGTCCGCAGTTCCGCCATGATTACTTGCAAGGTAGCCTTCATCATTGTGTTGTTGATTCAGGTATCAAGAGCGGAGAGCTCGGGGAATGGCGTTCTCTACGATCTGTATCCGTTCGTGAGAGTGTACAGAAACGGCACCGTCGAGAGATTCTTCGGCACGGAATCTGTGGCGGCAGGGGTGGATCCGGCCACAGGAGTTCGCTCCAAGGATGTGAAATTTTCGCAGAATCCCAATCTTTCGGCCAGGATTTACCTGCCGGAGAAGGTGAGGGTTTCAAAGAAGCTTCCTCTTCTCGTCTACATCCACGGTGGGGCATTCTTCACCGGATCCGCCTCCGACCTAAACCACCACCGCTACCTCAACTCCCTCGTTGACTACGCCGGAGTGCTCGCCGTCTCCGTGAACTACCGTCTTGCCCCGGAGTACCCACTCCCCGCCGGGTTTCAAGACTCCTGGCTCGCGCTAAAATGGGTCATCTCCCACTTCCGAAGAGGCACCGGAAAAGATCCATGGCTGCGTTACTACGCCGACCCCCAGCGGATCTTCCTCGGCGGCGATAGCGCCGGCGCCACTCTCGCACATAACATGGCGATTCGAATCGGGGTTGAGAACCCGAACCCGGGTGTGAAGTTCAGGGGAATGTTTCTCAACTGCCCGTTCTTCGCCGGGCAGAACACGGCGGCCGAGGTAGGCGCAGTTTGGGGCCACGCATACCCGAACAGCAAGAACGGATTGAATAACCCGTTGATAAACCCCGGTATGGACCCAAATCTGAAACTCGTCGGAGTACCGAGCGTGGTGGTTTTCGTCGCCGGGGATGACCCGCTGAAAGGTACTGGCTTGGAGTACGGGAGGAGTCTGGTGGCGAGTGGATGGAAAGGGCAAGTCCTGGACGTGGATTACCCAGGGGAACCTCATGCCTTCAATTTGAATCAGCCGAACTCCGAAGACGCCTTCAATATGCGCAACATCACGGCTGGGTTTCTCAACTCCTGAGCAGTTCGTGTGCCCGGACGCAGCAACTCGAGTAATAATTCTATAAGCAAATCATCACTGTCATGTGTAATGTTGTCTTGCCACCAAGTGGGCATCCACAAGTTCTAATTCATCTTGGTTACCTCGAACTGGGGAGACCATCGTGGATTTTCGTACATATTTGGCTCTATATTCTCAACTTCCTTCTTCGTAAGGTGTCTGGTGGTTCATTCAAGTAACTGACTTTATTTTGTGCACACTGGGCTTCGCCTTTAGTCATCGTCTTCAGAATCTGGTGATGATCTGCAATTTTTAAAATGTGCTTATTGAATCGAGAAAAATGAGCAAGTCCCTGTGTTCGCCTGATCGTACATCTTCGCCAACCTTATACCTTCCGAGATTCTTCAACTGTCGTCTTGTCATCGAGTATATGAGAACTCACCAATAGATATGGAAACCAAGAAGCATAAACAGCATCGTGTTGAAGAGATAGTACAATGTAGAAGAGTATGCTTCCTTCAATCCCTGGAATAGAGTTAGCAACGAAATCAGAACCAGGGTAACTAACATTAGGAAACTGGCGTTGATAATCTGATAACCCACAAAAGGAAGACTACAAGCCTCAGTACGAACCATGACAAGGCACAGAAACCTAAGTATACACTCGCTCCGATCACATTTCCCAAGTACTTGAAGATTTTTGCAGCCTCTAGAAATACATCACTAGCATCACGCAGGGCAAGGATGGCAATTTTTACACGAAAGAAGCTGGAAAAGGGCATTGTCAAATTCGTTTCACCCCTAAGAAGTCATGCGTTTCGGGGAGCAGAATCATATAACTTGTCATATATGATGATGAGATCAGGATAAGAGTGATCACGCAGCAAAATGTTTCCTGCCCGTTTCAGCAGCAAGGCTATTCATATAGAAGCCACACTGACACATGTAGATGAGCCTCATCGGTGTTCTGACTGCCAGCCAAAGAAACCATGTTCACAGGCGTAAATCGACAGAGCATGCGTCCTGTAACATATGAAGATTCAAGACAGACATGTACAGCAATACTTGGTGGGGCCAGTACTCGATGATTCCCTGGTAAGAGAGCCTCCACAGAGACTATGTAAACTTGCTAATTTTCCCATGTGTTTCTCTACTAAATTTCGCTTCCCGTTTATTCTTCATAAGTAACCAAATCGCAAGCCTCTGTAAAGAGATCGAATCAACATTTAGAATACAAGCTACATTCGAAAACACAGAAAAGTGAAGTAATAGCCAGATTTCCAGAATTCAGAATCCTCGAAAAATGCTTACTCGGAGTAACAACCTGTCGTCGAGAAACCTCCCGGCAACAAACGCGAAAGCAAAATAGAAAGCAGATAACGACATGCAAACCCCTTGGCGCTGAATTTCGAGCGCCTATTGAATCCATTGCCGAGATTCCAAAACGCCGTGAAATCGATTAACAACACACTACGTAACCTGCAGAAGAACGACGGCCTCCCACCGACAAATATGAATCTCGCATAGGAGAAACCGGCCGGTAAACGACGTGCGCAACGTAGAGCGCACTGCCGAATCTGGAGGTGGGAAGATCGAGGGGGAATAACCATTTTATATCCAATAGTCACGGATCGGCATTCGGCTCCCTTAACCAGAAGCGGATACATATTAAATCAAATTTTAATAGAATTCTCGAAAATCTCCCCCAAAAAACCCTTCGTTCTCTGTCTCCCTGTCTGCGACACGATAGCATTCCCAATATGGCAAAAGTTCTAAAGCAAATGTTTGCCCGCCGCCGGCGGTGTTCAGTCACGGCAAATGTTACGACAAGGGTGTCCCTGTAAAGCACAGGGAGTGCGCGCTAAGAAAAGAAAAGCAAAACCAGAAGAACTGAGTCGAAACCTGTTTCCAGACGCCCCAGGGAGGGCATTTATGGCTCGAAATGGAAACATTAGCAGAGGATGCCAACGGAGGTATAACGGGTTCAATCATTCAAGGACAAGGCAGCCAGATGGTCAGCGGGGTTACCCTGCTGTTCAGAGACGTTCCTGAGAACATCCATGGCTTCGGTAACTTTGGCTTTGAGGGCCTCAGGTGACTCGAGCAGGTGAAGGACCTCCGTCTGGTCCATTTCCAGAAGCATGCCCGTCACCTTTGCCGCCATCTCAGGCTCCAACTGTTCTACGAGGGGGTATAGATTTTCACCCAACATCTGGATACACAGACAAAGACATCAGCTTGGTTCAATAATGGAATCTGAACTCGAGGTGCGAGTAATCTGCTCACCAGCCTCTGTTCAGTGGGAGAAGCATTCGCCAGAGCTGATGCCAGTGCACTGATGGGAACTGGCTGAGGGATTCCGACCTCACGCATTGGCAATCCACCCATGTCATAGGGAAGGGATATCATCCCTCCCGCCATATTACCTTGCATGGATGCATCAGGCAGACCACGTCCAGATGGGTAGCGGAAACCTCGTCCTCTTGGTATCATCTGTGTACAGGATATGATAAAAGGTGAAGATTGAAACAGATCACAGGGGAAAGTTGGCGGGTAACATTCCAAAAGTAAATCTTGTGGCGAACCTGCTGCGGTGGCTGCTGCATCATAGGCAAAGCCTGCAGCCCCTGATGCATTGGACCAGCATTTGTCCTCCTTCCACCACGGGGACCTTGTTGCCCTTGTTGGACCATAGGCATAAACATGTTTGGCATGAGAGGACCAGCATGCCTCATGCCAGGAACCAGTTGCTGCTGATATCCAAATCCAGCCTGCAGTTAAACACAAATTAGTCAAAACTCAAGAGATGTTATATAAAGTGAAAACCAGAAGCAGTTCAGAACACATGGTAGAACAGGATGGGGAAATACTTGGGAGGGAAGAATATTTGGAGGAGGCTGCCCGTAGAAGATCTGTTGTCCCAAACCAGGAGTAGCAGAATACATTGGCATACGTGGAGCTATATTAGGCACCACAGAAATTGGTCTCATTTGAGAAAACTGGGCCTGAAATAGGAGTAGAGATCCTTAGTTTGCGTTCAACAGATCAAATTGGGAAAAAAAATACATAGTGAACAAAATAATAAATATGGTAAAGAGTCTAGCTGCAACTTCAACTGTACCTGTAGCCTCGCTTTTCTATCCTCCTTCCTCTGAGCAAGTGCAACATAAAGAGGTTTGCAGATGATCATCTTCCCATTCATATCAAATAGCTGCAGATTTAATCAGTAAACCAACTAAATCATCTGCTAATTAAACCTTAGTAAAAAAAAATATAAAAGAGATGACGAAACAAAGCCACTCACTGCTCTAGAAGCCTCTTCAGGTGAAGAGAAAGCAACGAAACCTGATCCCTTGCTAATCCCTTTTAGATCGCGCATCACCTTTAAAGAGTGTAACATTAGTACATCCTGAAAAGAAACTGTTGCAACTTCTAAGTATATAACAGTACCAACCTTACATGATGTTATAGATCCAAATGGAGAAAACAAATCTTGAAGCTTTTCATCATCAATACTTTCATCCAGATTTTTGACATAAAGGTTTGACGCCTGAGATTTTTCAGCTGCTTCTTTCAAACTCCGTTCAAAGCGGTTTTTCAATTCCTGCTCCCTCTCAGTTTTTTTCTGCGCTCTCCCCACATACCATTCCTTGTCGTCAGATTTTTTTCCATTAAGGGAGTCCACAGCTCTTGAAGCATCATCTGGATCCTCAAAGTTGATGAATCCAAAACACCTTGAAGTTCCATCCTCATTTTTCATCACAACTGCGCTTGTGATTGGACCAAATTCTCCAAATATCTTCCGAAGCTCATCTTCAGTGGTTGACTCAGACAAGTTCTTGACAAATGCATTAGTGAATTTGGTCTTGTCTACTGACATGTCTCTCTCTTGCTTTCGAAGGAAAGGCCCAACAAAAACCTGCTTTCCATTCAATAGCATCCCATTAAGCTTATCAATAGCTTTCTGTGCAGCTTCCTCAGCCATATACTGCACAAACCCATATCCCAAAGACTGACCAGCAGAATCTGTGGCCACTTTGCATGAAAGTATGGTACCGAACGAGGAAAATGTTTCGTGCAAAGCTTTGTGGTCAATTTCCTTGTCCAGATTCTTCCAAAACAACATAGAAACTTAACCAATTAGAAGAGATTACTTCAGATCATTAGAAAACTAATTGATTGTAAAGATAAACTCATGGAGCAAACTTAAGCTAAAAGTATAAGCCGCATGCAATTGAAAATGATGAACAGAAATACCTTGATAAAAATGTTGCCAGCACCACTTCTGCGACCACTTGGGTCTCTATGTGAATACATTACCCTAATAGGTTTCCCATTGAGGGGAGTGAAGTTCAGTTCCGCCAAAGATCTCTCAGCTACATGGGCAGAGGAATAATTAACAGAGTGAGGAGGATCTCTGTGCAGTGTAGTATTTCATTAAAATTCGACGCATGAATAAAAATGATCAGGGTTAATCATACACTATTTTAAAGTTTTAACTTGAAGTAATATTTGCAGAAATTAAAAGACAAGCAGAAATCTTTAATGTAAACTTGAGTGCCAAAGAACACGAATATATAACGGAATGAAACTAGAATATCAAACCATCTTGAATGTTCTTAAAGTTGACATAGCCATAGCCGAGCGACCGCTGGGTGGTCGTATCTCTACAAATCCTAACCGAAACCACTTCACCAATTTGATTGAAGAGATCGAAGAGCTGGGGATCCGTGACATTGGGATCAAGATCGCCAACGTACAGCGAGATGCCCAACGGCACGCCGCTACCGGGCCCGGCGTTCGGCACCTGGAACTGAGGCTGCATCTGAACCTGCGCTGCCATCTCAATAAAAATCAGATAAGATACAAGAGAACACTAAAACGCGATGCACAAAATTCCCCCTTTCCAGGAGTTCACTACTTTTTTTGGGTTTTTTGCTAATAGTCTCCCTCCCCTCTTTTTATTAGCAGAATCAAAGCACAAATATCAATAAAATTTCTTGACTGAAACAACAACGGGACGCATAAAACGATTTCGGTTTTTTTTCTCGGATTCCCACAATTTTTTTTCTTTTTCGGGTTTTCGATGAAGAGAGGAGAGGAAAGGTTTCACAAGTCGGACATCCGACGCCGGGGTGGTGAAATCATCGCCAGAGGGCGGCGGCGGCGACAGGTGGCAGAGGAAAAGGGAGAAAAGGGATTGCAGATAAACTGCGCACCTAAGAAGTCTCTCGGATTCCAGACGGGGTTAATCAAGAAACACAATTCGAAAAGAAAATGACATTATTACCCCTACTTTCCCCGCCGGCGCCTACAGGACTTCTTTGACCTTTATGGTAATTTGACAATTTTCCGATGAAAATCTGTGCTGCAGCGTAGGAACTCCGAAGGCTAAATTCCAGTAATTTGTTAAATAACCTGCAAAAGTAGAAATGCAGTGTTTACTTTCTCCGGTTGCTCGCAGCGCCGCCGCATTACCCTCTCCGCCCTCTGGAGCGGTGGTGTTTGAATCCGCTCCACCTAGCCTTCAAGCTCGTCCGTTTCCGCGCTGGGATAATGCTCGGGACTCCCATTCGTCTCTATCTTCGTTTAAATTGGTCAAGAGTTACGCTATTCTCAGTAATCGTAGCAGAAAAGCCGCTCCTGCTAACGCAGCCACTTCTGAGAATTCCGCCGGTGATGAGTTCGAGAAGGCGAAACTCGCGCAGGTACGCCTTTTGATTTTCGCCATTGCTCTTCGTCAATGGCGTTTGTAGTTAGGGCAAGGAATGCGAATATTCGAAGTCTGTACATCGCCAATTTCGATCGTTTGCTGCATCTCATCGAATTTGTTAGGAGTCATCGCTAATTTCATTGCTTAGGGTTTCGTTCTTAGCCATCTGGCGATTTCTTTGGAAAAGCTGTCAATGCCTTTGCAGGTTTCTAAGAGACTACAGTCTCTTTCGAGGCATTTCAAGCGATTAGGAAGCTTTGGGTTCTGGTCGCAACTTGTGTGCACAATTTCTGCTGCTATCATTCTGTCTTTCTCCACTCTCGTCGCTGGACAGAGTACCGCAGTAGCCACCTTTTACGCCACTGCTGCCGGAATCGCAGCTGCATTTGTGTCTGTTTTCTGGTCATTTGGCTACGTCCGGTTATCTGATAAACTTAAGAAGACAGCAAGTGACCCTTCTAAGGTAATTCGTGGCATATCTGCTCACTAGCCACTGCAGCGTTGACCATCTAATGCCTACCAATAGACCAGAATACTTCACCATTCCTCACTATGCATATCAAGGAAAGACTTTTAAATCTCTGCTCATGATGCCAGGCGCCTCTTCGGTCAGATGTCGTGAGAAGCATCAAGAACGGCATTATTGTCAATGTCTTGGGGCTGGGGGCTTCTGTACTTGGTATGCAGGCAACAGTAGGTGCATTGGTGGGGAAAGCACTCACAACTTCAACAAATCCCTTCCAGGGAGTTGGGCCTGGTGCTACCCCAGTCCTCGCACTTGATGTCTTCTTGGTTCAGGTATCCATCTCTCTACTTTTGCAGCTTACAAGTAGTGTTTTAGAAACCCAAACACACAGCGGCCGCTCAAGTCTTTATACCTTCATTCTGTTGATATATTTTTTGTGTGCAATGTTTGACAGGCATCTGCAAACGCAATACTCTCCCATTTTCTGGGAATATCTTGCAACTTGGAATTGCTGCGCTCCGTTACAATGCCCGAAAGTGTTCCTGTTCCGGCTCTGAAGACAGCCTGAGTTGCATTGACATTGTAATCTGCAGAGTGTTCTGGATATGAGCGAATGAATTTTTGCATGAATCTTCGTTATATGCTATAGCATTGACGCAAACTTCAAGAAATTAACATGTTGCAGAAATTAACTGCGCAGTAAGGTTGCAGTGACTCCCATGCCAAAAACTGATACTTTTACTGTGAGAACTTACGAGCAGCCAATGGGTAGAGATGACAGCAAGTATAGCTGATCTTTTTCTCCTTGTTTGAAAGGAATGGAATCTTCCATAGGATTGCATCACCGATCTTCCTGAACTGTAACTGGCAAATCCAACCAATATAGCTGCAAGATGCATGTTCTCAGATTAAAGAAATGATGCACCAAACATAAACCCCCTGCACGCGGTGATCTCCAAGAAGCTATCTATTGAGAAGTGAAGCAAAATTTGGCCCAGAAAAATGAGACCACTACGAGCAGCAACAGCACGTTAGATACGAAGGCCAGCCAATTGTATCCAGCACATTCGAACAGGAACTAAGACCCCGTGTTCCACACCAGAAAATGAGCGCTATCCCTCCAGTTTTTCCGCAACATCAAGTCATCAATAGTTGCAGCACAAGATCTAAACTATCGCGCTAGAATTTAAGCATTTAAAACACGTACTTTTTGCATGAGCTATCGAGTTCTGCATCTTAAACGGAACCGCAATCGCCTACACCGCCGCAGAGATTTTCGCGTGCCCAGAATCATACATTGATTTGGCTTTTCCGCAATCGAAATCGAGCTCGATGAAAGCGGCGGACGTCCGAAATGGAGGAGATTCACCAGAATTCAAAATAGTGAGCAACTATTGAACGGTTTTCCCGGTATGCTACGAATAGATACTTTCGAATACTGGGCTTGTCATGAAAAAAATGAACTAGGCTGGCCCAATAACTGCTTGGTCCACGCGGAACCTCTGGACACCGCAGCAGGCAATTATTCCCTAAAACCCCAATCCTCGTCAAAACCTCCGGAAGGTTCGAAGGATTGCGGCTTTCAGATTCCGATGGCTTCGCGAGCTTCCTTTTCCAGATCTCTCATGTTTTCCGCAAGGTCTTCCGCCTTCCGCTCATCTACTCCGGCTTCCGCTTCCAGCAGAATCCGGCAATCCCCGATTACGGCTCCCCGCCGGCTTTCTTTCTCCAATCCTAGGTTTTTAATTTCGACCACGCAGATGTTCAATTTTTCCTGATTTTCTTTCCTTTGTTCTTATTTCCATTGCAAATAATGTAGCATGACCATTTCTCGCCATGAGTTTGTATGTTGAAGCGATCATTTATCCTGACGAATGTGTTTATGGTATCGTGATTGTGACGATGCAGTTTTTGTGATTGCAGGACTCTGGGGGAGCTCGCATGTTCCCAGTCACTGATGCCATTTCCCTGGGGAGGCACACTGCTCACTTCTCACTTATCTTCCAATATAAGAGCGTGTCGTGAGCTTTCCCATGGTAAACTCGTCAGTGTGCTGATGCAGGAATGCTAGTACTTTCTATATGAGTTCATTGTGTGGTTAACCGTAAACCTGAAATGCTCTAATGAATATGAACTGTTGGGATTTCTAGGGTGGAAGGGAAAAGATGGGTAAATTCACTGGAGCTCCCATCAAGCAAATGCAGGACCATGATTACCACCGCTACGCAGGTGTCTCCTCCCCCTCTAATTTCTAGTGTGAGAGGTTGAGGAGATAGAATGGATTAGGATGATATACTACCCCACACCCTAGAAATTCGATGTCTGTTTCATTTTCTCTTGTCTGCTATTCATTCACAGCAAAAGGTGCCTTCTTGTCTGCTATTCATTCACAGCACGAGTACTTGTGTATTTATACTTTGAGGAACCACACCATCCGGGTGGGTTCTGTTGTTGCCATTTCCCCAGACGTGGCTGTCTGATTCTTCTTTATTCCTTCAGAATCAACTGTTTCTATCTGAATAAGTACTACAGCTTTTCCGATGTCCCTTCTACCCCTTCCATCCTACGTGTACCTCCGCACAAGTATCCCGGAAAATTGCTGAGGGACGAGAAGATGCCAGACCGAGCTTCTAGGGAGGGTACTCGGTTATATTGAAATTAAACGAGACTTTAAAAAGAAAAAAGATGATGGAAAAATTAGAAGCCGTGTTTAAATAGGATTAGAATTCGTTTAATCATTTTATTTTTTAAATATAATTAAAAAATTATTGGATTCGATTTAAATTATTATAAAAATAATTTAACTGATATTACTTTTTTGTTCTTCCAACCTAATTAAGCATGTTGTTTTTCATTTTTAGAAAATTCGAGATAAAATTTTGGTGATTGGGGGAGGCCACGCCGCAACGGTTCGTTTCAAGACAATTCGTGATTCACCTCGGTAGGGACGAGGAGTCGCTCCGGCCGATGGAGAACAAAGCCCAGCCTCCAGGTGTGTATTCAATCATCAAAAGTTTCGTAGATATTTTTGAATACCGAAATCGGTGGTCTTCTGTGGCGTTTGATGCAACTTTGGACTCGGGAAACCCTTTTGATTGAGAAAGGTGTTGATTTTTCCAAAACCTCAACAATTTTCGTCATTTTTTTACATGGGATGCTTAAAACTTCGATCTACAGCTGGTAGTCCGCCAAAACCTTGGGAAGTAGCTGGGCCTTCGTCATCAGGACCAGCACCGTTTAAGCCGCCATCTGCGGGAAATACCAGTGACGTGGTTGAAGCCTCTGGTACAGCTCAGCCAGGAGAGATTATTTCAACAACTGATCGGAGTGTCGTTGCTAATAGGAATTCACTAGGGAGGCCTGTTCCCACTCGGCCATGGGAACAACAAACGTATGGAAACGGCTTCGGAGGTATCAATAGTTGAGGCTCTAGCGCCTGCTCGTTTTAAGAAAAAACTGAATGTGGCTACTGAATGAAATATACTGGTGTAACTTGGTAGAAAGAAACAGAGTTCTTTAGTATGGTGTAAGGTCAAAGGCATATGGAGATGAGTTGGATTGCTTTGGTAATCAATATTTGGTGTCCTATTCTTATTCCTCAGAGTTGATGTTATGCCTTTTTTCTTCTTCCTCAGGTTATGGATCTGGAATGAACTATGGTTCTGGATATGGAGGTGGAATGTATGGGTCTTATGGTGGATATGGTGGGAATTATGGTGGTGGATTATATGGGAACAACATGTATAGAGGAGGTTATGGCGGAATGTACGGAGGAGGTAGCATCTATGGAGGAGGGATGTATAGTGGTGGTTTTGGTGGTCCGATGGGTAGCTATGGAATGGGTGCACCTGGTCCATATGGTGATGAGGATCCAAATAATCCTTCTGGACCTGCTTCTCCACCAGGTTTTTGGGTATCGCTTATGAGAGTGGTAAGCCATGAGCTTCCCTGTAAAATTTCATTAGAGCATTTGGTATATGTCACTGGTATTCCTAATGCTCCCATGTAACAATTCTAGATGCATGGTGTGGTGACTTTCTTCGGCCGAGTAGCGTTCTTGATCGACCAGAATACTCAGGCATTTCATATGTTCATGACTGCTCTTCTTCAGGTACT
Source organism: Utricularia gibba (assembly GCA_002189035.1). Taxonomy (NCBI): domain Eukaryota; kingdom Viridiplantae; phylum Streptophyta; class Magnoliopsida; order Lamiales; family Lentibulariaceae; genus Utricularia; species Utricularia gibba. The sequence continues at coordinate 280,055 of CM007990.1, forward strand.
ACTAACCCCTGCTTCGTCAACCATCATGCACAGCATTTTCTCTCTAGACATAACCTGAAAGCTTGGCCTCTCCCTCTATGCTTATGTTGCAGCTGTTTGATAGATCCGGCCTCTTATATGGAGAGCTTGCAAGATTTGTTTTCAGATTGTTAGGAATCAAAACAAAGCCCAAGAAAATGAACCCGCCAGGTGCAGGAGGAAGTCCTGCACCTTCTAACCCGCCGGTCGGTCGAGCCATAACCGACGGATCGAAGGCCGCCCCAGCCGGACCCTGGGGCGGCGTCTGGGGTGACCCAAGATGATCCCTACAGCAGAAACTCTTGCCATCTTGCTGCTTCCTTCTCAATGCCTTGTGTCTGATGGCATTTTTAGCCTTCCTGTGGAGTTCAATGCTGGATGTTTGTATGGTGTAATATGCAGGAGTTCTAAAACAAAAGATTTAATAATTATAATGAATATAATAATTGCTTACAAAAAAAAAAAGCAATGAATATAATAAAAATATTAAATAATAAAATAATAAGGATTCTGTTTTCCTCCCATTCTTTCTTTTTTGGGTAATTATTTGTGTAAATTAATCTTTCAATGAATTTTTTTTATTTTTAAATTAATTTAAAAAATGGGGAGCGCGAAGTATGATTGTCCAATGCTACACAAATCAAGCTGGTTTAGTTAAACCAGGAGTTTGATATCGGGCAGGGGCGCATACCTGATTCCAATCGACCGGGATGGCGGGCGGACGCCGGAGACCTCGTTGTAGGGCTGAAATTCCAACTTGAATACGCGTTTTTCTCAACTGCCAAACGAGCTGACGCCTTTAGTTGAATTCCGACCCAGAGACTTTTCAACAATGGAGCCGGCCCCTCGCCCTGAGTTTGCGATCAAATGATTCGGAAACTTTTTCTTTTGCTTGCACCTCGGTCGTGTGCGGGACCTGTTTTTGCTTCTAGATGCTCTTTTTTAAATATATTCGATACCGGCCATGTAGGCAAGGAGCATTAACGTCACAGATATTTGGTTGCAGAAGGGACGTGTTTTAGTGATTCTAATGTTGACAGTGGGTGTTTCTGTGTGAATGAAGACCCCTTCAAGGCATAAAGCTTGTGGCTTCTAGATTTCATAGGAACAAAAAGACCGCTACTTTGACTTGGAGTTATTACGTAGCAGTGCCCATGAGAGGCTTAAAACCTGCAATAAAGAGCCCCATATGATCGCTTTGTTCTGTCTTGAGGAAGAATACGTGATCCCTGCTTTGTCTTTTACTGTGCTGCTGATCTTTATAAAAAGGAAAGGAGCTGTCTTTGTTACTGGGTTGTGTGTTTGAACGGCAAGGAGCAGAAGAAGAAATGGTTAGCGCCGGAGGTAGTGCAGAAGGAACGAATTTGGAGTATACTCCAACGTGGGTTGTTGCTTCTGTCTGCACCATCATCGTTGGTCTCTCTCTCGCCGTAGAACGTGCGCTTCATTATACCGGAAAGGTTAATAGTCAATCCCAAACATGTTTGTTTCTCTGGAATCTGGCGCATGCTTCTGTACCTGAAAGTTTCTCAAATCTTCTATTCTTGAGAAGAATAGCAACAAGCTACTCCTAAAGCAGCTGATTTTCATTTCTGGGATATGTGCAGTATCTGAAGAAGAAGAACCAAAAACCTCTGTTTGATGCGCTACTGAAAGTCAAAGAAGGTAGGCATTCCTTTGAATGCCTGGCTCTTTCTTTGAGAAATAGCTTCTCTTCTTCTCGGGAGACTGATCTTGACTTCTTATGAATACAGAGCTGATGCTGTTGGGGTTCATTTCTCTGATGCTAACTGTATTTCAAGGCCGTATAGTCAGAATTTGTATGGATCGAGGTCCTATGGACCATCTTCTACCATGTGCATTGCCAAGAAACTCATCATCTACTTCAGGATCCAATGGTAATCATCGCCGCTTGCTCGCCCAAGCCGAAGGAGCTGCTGGTTACTGTGCTTCACGGGTGATCCATTTAAACACTGAACTTGTAGATGCTTTTCTTACAAATGTGCATACCTTGATTTTCTGATCGTAGTTGTTCTCTTGATTGTATTCAGAACCAGATTCCATTGTTGTCACTCGAAGCAATTCATGAACTACACATCTTCATATTCGTTCTTGCAATTGTCCATGTGGCCTTTTCTGCTCTGACTGTCATGCTTGGTAGCGCAAAGGTATCCATCTACCCATCTTCGGAGATTCTTTTCATATTCTAACGCTTTCATGTTACACAAAGATACGGCAATGGAAGAAATGGGAAGATGCTATAGCGAAAGCCAATCATGATGACTCTGTACAAGGTAATGTGTATATAAAGACTGCTCTTTTATAAGTTGGGGTAGTATTTTTTTTTGTGTTTGTGCTTATGGGAGTGCTAAATTTCTGTTGTTAAAATCACACTACTCGTACTACGTCTTTGAGCGTCGATCCAGAACGTTTTCTTCATATGTGTTGATCATGAATCCCATCCTATGCAGCTGCTGAACCCAAGGTCATGTATACTCATCAGCATGAGTTCATCAGGAATCGACTTCAGGGCTTTGGCCATGTATCTCCCCTTAGAGTTTGGGGGTAAGACTAAGCTTTATCAGTAGTGAACCTTTCATAGCAGAAACTCTAAACTCCATTCTCCTGTATCTCTTCTCTCAGCGCTCATTTCTTAAGCAATTCTATGGATCCGTCACGAAAACAGATTACTCTGCTCTCCGGCTGGGGTTTATTATGGTATTTTCAAAGACCCTCTTGATCAGACTCCTCACTATATGATCTGTTTGCTGCTAACATGAAGTTCCTCCCTTAAGGCACATTGCCCCGGAAACCCAAAATTCAACTTCTATGAGTACATGGTTAAAGCTCTTGAGGATGACTTCAAGACGGTTGTGGGCACAAGGTATACTGCAAATTACAGAGATTTTAAAAGAGAAAAAAATAGTTCAGTAGCGAATTCGCCTCACTACTTACTGTTTCTTGCACTGCAGTTGGTATCTGTGGATCTTTGTTGTCACCTTCTTGCTGCTGAACGTCAGTGGCTGGCATACATACTTCTGGATAGCATTCGTCCCTCTTATCGTGAGCATCGAGTTGATTCGTTTTCTGTAAAAGTCGACGTTTTTCCTGACTCCTCCTCGTTCACAGCTTCTGCTCATTGTTGGCACAAAGCTGGAACATGTGATCACTCAGTTGGCTCAGGAGGTTGCTGAGAAGCACGTAGCCATCGAAGGCGACATAGTCGTGCAGCCTTCAGATGATCATTTCTGGTTCCGGCGACCCCGTATCGTGCTCGTGCTGATCCACTTCATCCTCTTCCAGAACTCCTTCGAGATTGCCTTCTTCTTTTGGGTCTGGGTGAGTTTCTTCTCCGCGAACCAGCTGCACTGTCTTCTCTACTAGTTACCTGCTTCAACTCTCGTGTGTTGCTGCCAGGTTCAATACGGATTCGACTCCTGCATCATGGGACACATCGCCCTCATCGCTCCTAGGCTCGTATTAAGGTACTTTACAGGCCTTCACCATTGGATCCGATCGGAGCATCTGCTTCCGTCTAACCAGTTCTCCGTTCTTCTTCAGTGTTTTCATCCAGTTGCTGTGCAGTTACAGCACGCTGCCACTCTACGCTTTGGTCACACAGGTAAGCGTTTCTTCTGGCGCGCTGTTTCATGGCGGCAGCGAGTGACTGATTCTGCTTTTGTCTGTGACTGTGAAGATGGGAAGCAATTACAAGAAGGTGGTGTTTGATGAGCGTGTGCAAGTTGGTCTCGCTGGGTGGGCTGAGATGGCGAAGAAGAACAAAGGGCTGCCCCTGTCCGCCGCCGCTAGCCCCTTGGTCGGAGGTGATGGGGTTCGGACGGCCGGAGGTTTGGAGGTGACGGCGCCACCACTGTCTAATGGCCGACATTAACCTTAACTGTCCATTGAGCTATGCCGTGGTATCGGACACCGCCGGCGAGTCCGACGGAGTCATAGCTATTGATGACACGTCTTACACAAAAAAAAATCAGATTATTATTTTTTTGTAATTTCTATACCTAAGAATTATATAATATGTAGAAAACCAAAGGCCTCTTTATGTGGGCCGGCGGGTTCGGGTCGGGGCACTCCATAACTCTGTTGAGAGGGTCAGGGTCTGGGGTTTAAGAAGGAAATCAGGGGAGAAACCTTGGAGCCGTTGCGGAGGAGACTGATATTGCTCTTCTTCTTTTGCGTTGTGTCTGTTTTCCGAAGGAGGAGCAATGTCGAATCTTAGTGCTCCGCCACCTGCTACGGCTCCGACGCCGCCGCCGCTGCCGGCCGATCCGCCGAAAGTAGACTTTTTGAACCTACCGTGCCCCATACCGTACGAAGAGATTCACAGAGAAGCACTCAGTTAGTGATTCCAATTCATTTCATTTTTTTTTTGTTTCTCTGGTTGATGGGTGGTCGGTAAATTTGAAGTAAATTATGTTTCATGAAGTTTCAGTCTTGTCTATGAAGTTTGATGGCTGTATCTTTAAGGGCATTTCCAAAACATAATCAATCAGTGTATGCGAATGAGTATGCACAAAAATTTTGTTTACTATAATGTCAGCATCACTGAAGATTAAGCTAGCTATAGTGATGAACTGTCCACAAGCATTCTGGGCATGCTTCCTATGTTGTTCAGAATCTTCATATAAGGCAGCATTCCTGAGTTCTTTTAGACATGTTGCTTTCTTTTATGTTTCCGTCAAACTTATAAAGAATTTGTTGTTGGCAGTGTCCTTAAAGCCTGAAGTGTTTGAGGGTCTACGGTTTGATTTCGCCAAAGGATTGAATCAGAACTTTTCTCTCAGCCACAGGTGGCCGGGTCTAATTTTGTGATGCCAATTTTTATTTTAATATTCCTCTCAACCTACTATAGTTTTAACACAAAAATGCGTCCAGTGTTATGATGGGACTTACGGAAATACCTTCTCAATCATCCGAGATTGTCAAAATTCCAACGGCTAATTATGAGTTTGGTGCCAATTTTCTAGACCCAAAGGTTGCTACAGTTTAAGATCCATATTTGTTTTGTACAAGATTCTTGGGTTGGCCTTGAGAGGATTGTTTTTACTTTGTCAGCTTATGCTTATCGGAAGAGTTTTGACAGACGGGAGATTAAATGCAAGACTGAAGTGTGATTTGACTGAAAAGCTTACCGTTAAGGCAAATGCTCAAGTAAGCATACGACTTTTGTTTGCACAGTAGGTTCATTAGCATCTTTCTGGGCGTTCCCTTTTTAGACTTTTTCAACTGATGCGTCACTCTGAAATACCAATCTCTTATTGTTGTAGCTTACAAGCGAGCCGCATATGTCACATGGACTATTCAATTTCTATTATAAGGTAATTATTCTGTCCTTCATTTCCTTTTGTCACTTTACCCATCAAGTATGCATCCAGCTATAGTTATGATTCATTCTTGAGCTTTTTTTTTGTTTTTTTGGCAATGATGGCATTTGAACTTTGAACATATGCAATGCAGGGTACGGATTACAGGACTCAATTTCAACTGGGAAATGGTGCTTTGGTGGGTGCGAGCTATATCCAGGTACATTAAATGATGTTTTATGTGAATTCCATTTATTTTCAAAAGTTAGAGTGGGTTTGCTACCCAAAAGGCTTGCATCCATTAACTGATTCGAAGTCAAGCAAAGGACACTATCTATAGGTTGTAAGCCCATGGTCGAAGTTTACTATTTTCATGCGATTCTCGGAGCATAACCGCCATCACTTTTCTCTTTAATGTTCACTCATCCTAGTAACGGTTATCTGACCGTCTCCCCATTTTTGTATTTGTAGAGTGTAACTCCTCACTTATCCTTGGGTGGCGAAGTTTTCTGGGCTGGTCAGCATCGAAAATCTGGCATCGGCTATGCTGCTAGATATAACACAGACAAGATGGTGTGCTCCAGTTTGCCCATAACTAATTTACTTAAGTTAAGGCATGAGTGCATGTTTGATGCCTGCTGAATTGAGTAATGCCAATCAAGAAGATCTGTCGAAAGAATTATAAAATATGTAGCTATTCTCTTATTTCTCATATAGGTTGCAACAGGACAAGTTGCAAGCACAGGGATGGTTGCTCTAAGCTATCTTCAGAAAGTATCGGAAAAGGTAAACTACTTTCTAGTTAATGGTACATGCTTAACTATGTGGAATGGTTTTTTTTCTCTCATTTTCTCCAGTCATTCTTTTTTTGTTCAGGTTTTTCTAGCTTCTGATTTCATGTACAACTACATGTCAAGGGATGTCACAAGCAGTGTGGGGTATGATTATACCCTTAGACAGGTGATATTTACGATCATATTGACAAACATTGTCCTGTTTGTAGATTGATACCCATGCATGTTATTCATTGTTCATCACCTTCATTTTTTTTCGTAAAAACTGACCCATAATGCTTCATCTCTGACAGTGCCGTCTGAGAGGCAAGATTGATTCCAATGGAGTTGTTGCCGCTTTGTTGGAAGAGCGGTTGACCATGGGTCTCACCTTGCTCCTTTCTGCTGAGGTCAGGAGTCTCTTCATTGAACTGTTATTCTTTTCGTCGATCGCAGTCGTTTAATCCATCCTCCATCATGCCATTCATGCAGATTGATCATCCGAAAAAAGACTACAAGTTTGGTTTCGGGCTGACCGTGGGAGAGTAGATTCCAAATCGGTCCAAGCTTCTTCTATGGTGTTGGTTATTTCCACTCCAGTAGATTAGCAGCAACAACACGCAAGTCGTTCACTTTTTTCAGATACATGGGAGGCGGCAACTTCTGCTCCGGCGAGACTGTTAGAATCTAAGTGCATGTAGTTAGTTTTTTGCAGATGGGATGATGAGTTTGAAGCCTCCCAGACTGTAGATACATTTTCCCGGATTCAATAACATTACCGTCTTTAGCTTTTTGATTCATTCAAGTTCTGGGTTATTTTCAATGGAAATAGTTACACTAATCCCTTGCCCAGGGAATGCGATGTTTTCCTGCAGAAGCTGCCCCAGAATCTGGATATCACCCAAAGGTGAAACATTTAAACATTCTCTCATCTGGCCAGCAACTTGTTTGTAAACAACTTCCCGCACAGAGTAGGAGTGGAGCTCCGAACGAGGGGTGAGATGAAGATGGAAAGTTTTTTTTTTCTTTTTTTTTTTTGGTGTAGATGTTGATAAGGACGATACAGCTTTAAAGCTTCCCACAATTTGTTATTCCATTCTTGTTTTCAGGATAACGTGGGCGCACGGCGCACCCTGTAGGTCCGCCAACTTGGCTTCGCCGATGGCTAATGCATTATTTGTCTGTGTGTGGGGGCCTGGAGCTATTTGGTCGGATTCGATTTCACGATCCCCGGAGTTCAAGAATCTTTGCACTCCTCTCAAGTGAAGAAGCGTTACTCTTCCGAGAACTCCGAGTTTCTCTGCACAGGTAAACAAACGTAACCAACTGCTTTGAGTTCTTATGATTTTTGAACAGAGTTTGTTGGGTCGATCGTGTCATGGACGATCACATAAGTACCGTGCCTTCATCTGGTTTTTTGAACGAACTAAGTTGGGAATTTCTGATGTGCTTCAATCTGGTTACAGAAAGCTTGCTTTTTTGTCAGTGATCTTGAAGTGGTTACCACGTATTACAGGGATTGGTGGGATTCTTGAATTTTTCAGTCTTATGATACTTGATTGATTTCAAGTTTAAAGTATCCTCTTTGAGTGAGATCCAATGTTTCCTGGGGTATGCGAGTCGTTGTTTTTGCTGTTCTGCAGGATGCAAGGAGGAATCAAGGCGATCTTCTCGCATGGATCTGCGCTGAAGAATACCCTTCTGCTCCATGTTCGTGTAGCTGCTACTCCAGCCATGAGGATTCCCACATCAGCTCGTCATCAATCAACCTCCCCTGCGCGCATGGAGGAGCATGGATTCGAAAGTACCACCATTTCAGATGTTCTCTCTGGTAAAGGAAAGGCTGCTGATGGCTCCTGGCTCTGGTGCACCACAGAAGAGACCGTTTACGATGCCGTGAAATCGGTGTGGCAGAAACTAAACATCTTCATGTTTGCATCTACGTTTCATGAGCCTAGTTTGAACCAGATTCCTTCTGTGTCAGATGACTCAGCACAATGTCGGAGCTCTGGTGGTGGTTAACCCAGGGAAGGAGAACGCCATTGCTGGAATCATCACTGAAAGAGGTTAGCATGATATTCAGAGCTTCTTCCATGGTAGCTTTGTGCATTCCTTTCTGATCACAGAACCAGCAAAACTTCACCCTCCATACAGATTATCTGCGGAAGATCATCGTCCAAGGGCGGTCATCGAAGTCGACTAAGGTCGGGGATATCATGACTGAGGAGGTATGAGACAACACAAGAACTCCCTACTCCTGCTCCTTCACTTCTTCTCAACCATGAAAAACATGCTGCAGAACAAGCTCATCACCGTCACACCAGACACCAAGGTTCTGAAGGCAATGCAACTGATGACAGGTATTGGTAATCTGCTCTCAGATGAAATAGTCCAGCACCAGTGCTTCTAATTGTTCCATCCTGGTAGATAACCGGATTAGGCACATACCAGTGATCAAAGAGGGAGGAATGGTAGGGATGGTGTCGATCGGCGACATCGTTCGTGCAGTCGTGGATGAGCACCGTGCCGAGTTGAGCCGCCTGAATGCTTTCATCCAGGGCGGATACTGAAACACCATGAGAATGATGAAACCAGAGAACTCTTAAGTTGTGGTTTTCAAGTGCCTGCTTGCACCAGGCTCCTGGGGTTTGAAGACTAGAAGAATAAGGTGCACTGATGAAGCCACTTGCAGAAACTCTTGATACATGGGATGGGAATGGGGTGAATATGTGTTCCCTTTTCAGTATTTGAGACTCCATGGATATTGGAACCTATTTTAAAACACTGATCCATCCCGAATCTATCCTTGGAAGAATTCAAATGCTTAGACTTGAGTTTTTTGGAGGGCAATTAGCGAATTTAAAGTCTAACGAAACGGCGTCGTATGCACGCGGGTTTTCTTTTTTTATTCACAGGTGATGGAAATTAAACCCTAATTTATGGAAACGGCGTCGTATGCACGCGGATTTTCTTTTTCAATTGATAGGCGATGGAAATTAATCCCTATTTAACGCGGTTGTTCTCCTACTACCCCTAAATTCACGTCGGCCTGGATATCCGCGGGGGGCCGGCTACCCCTAAATTCACCTCTGGGGGGATTCTGGAGTACGTCAATGGCGGATGACGTTCTGATTCTAGGTACTTGCTGCTGGGGAGGTTGTTGAAGGTGGGTAACGAAACCTATCGCGAAGAATGTGGCGGAGCAGGAATTTTTTGTGTAGTTTAGTCAGACAGGGGGGGCGCCTTAAGTTAGCAGAGGCTAGGTCTCATTTTGAAGCCGGCGGCCTTTTGCGATCACCCAGGGGTAGCGTAGGAAGGGAAGCGCTATCTTTTCGTCGGTTGTGCACCTCTCCCTTGAGGGGTGCCGGCGGAGAGCCGAGGAACGGTGACGACAATGCGTTGACGTTCGCGGAAGCTAGGAGGCTCATTAGGCTCGTGAACGTGGAGGCGCTGAAAGAGAAGCTGGGGGTGGAGGACAAGGAAGTCATTTCGTACGACGACCTATTGAACGCCTGCGAGAGGATGGGTATCGCTAAGTCGCCGGAGGAGGCGGCTACTTTTGCTAGAATTCTCGATGAAGCGGGCGTTTTGCTTATCTTCCGCAACAAAGTTTATCTCCACCCAGACAAGGTATTCAGTTCAAATTCTGGATTTCATCCTACAGTTTCCTGATCTTACGGAAATAAGAAATTCACATGCTTTTGCTAGTATATGAGATACCCATTTGTTTTTTTACAGTTATCCAGTTTTCTGCTTATATCTGCACCTAGAATCTATACCTGTTGTTTTATTCCATGACTGTAGTAGCTTTAGTTTGCTCTGGAAGATAGAAAAGAGGGCAAAGAAAATTTCGAACGAATGACACTCCTTTGCATCCTGTGTTATTTCTTTTTTGTGGTACAGTAGCCATGGAAGTGTGGGGTTGGGTGGCCTTGATTCCAGGAACTTGATCATATATATATTTATTTGATCTTCAGGTAGTGGAACTGGTTAGAAAAGCAGTGCCCCTTGCTCTACTACCAGAAGACGATCCAAGCAAGGATGAGTTAAGAGATCTGGAGAAGAAGAAGGAAGAAATCGATAGGATGGCACACATACAGGTTCGACGAATTCTCTGGTCTGGCCTGGGATTCTCTCTGATTCAGATTGGCCTTTTCTTCCGACTTACATTCTGGGAATTCTCATGGGACGTGATGGAGCCGATTGCATTTTTCGCTACCACAACCGGACTAATAGTAGGATATGCTTACTTCTTGGTGACTTCTAGAGATCCAAGCTATCAAGACATTCTTAAAAGGCTGTTCCTCGCGAGACAGAGGAAGCTTATTAAGAAGCATAACTTTGATGTCCATCGATACTTGGAGCTGCAGAAGAAATGCAAGCTGCCTCTTGGTTCGAATGCATCGATCAAGAAGCAGACTGGGGTTGAACTCCACCCCGAGGAGCTTCTGCATCGTGACTGATTTTTCAAAATGGTCATGCTCACTAATCATGCTGCTGCTGCTACAGAAACTGTGGCAACGACCCAAAACTCCTGTATTTTTTGTTAACCGGAGTTCGTTTACTTTATGCAAGACTCCATGGTGATGCTTCTGGATTCGTTTCTGAGCTTTATTTCATCCTACTCTACATGATCCAGTGCCCAAAACAGCATGGCTCGTGATTAGCGGTTGGTTGCAATCCATCCAGCATTTGCATTTAGTAAGTTGGCTGCTACCGGTGAGGAGTGGCGCGGAGAAAATGTCCGCCTGCCGCAAAACTGGTTGGAGATGCGTACGTTAGCGGGCGACAGCCGCATCCTCCCTGTTCGGGCGTCTTGCTGCCACGTTGCTCGGAGTTGATTGAAGTGATGGGAATTGCGTTCCCAAATTGCATTCCCCCTCCTCCATCCGCGGAAGATAACGCCTACCTGCCGCCGTTAAGGGAAAGTAGTTGGGTCATGCGACTCAGAGGCACGTGTACCTACCGGAGACCGTGTGTAATCTCAGAAATCAACCTCCGTTAACTCTGACGCCGTGAGCTTCACTATAAATCTTCCAACCCCGAAGTTACTTGGTTCAACGACAACTTGTGACTGCCGCGATTCCTTCTCGCTGCCCAGTGATGGACGTGTTTCTCATCGAGAAGGCTCTCCTCGGAGTGCTTGCCGCCGTCTTGGTGGCTTCATTGGTGTCCAAGTTCCGTGGGAAGCGATTCAGGCTTCCTCCGGGGCCAATCGCGGTGCCCATTTTCGGAAACTGGCTTCAGGTCGGGGACGATTTGAATCATCGGAATCTCTCCGATTACGCGAAGAAGTTTGGAGAAATATTCCTCCTCCGCATGGGACAGCGAAATGTCGCCGTCGTTTCCTCGCCGGAGCTCGCAAAAGAGGTGCTCCACACGCAGGGCGTTGAATTCGGGTCACGGACTCGAAATGTGGTGTTCGACATCTTCACCGGAAAAGGACAGGACATGGTGTTCACCGTCTACGGCGAGCATTGGCGGAAGATGCGGCGGATCATGACGGTGCCCTTCTTCACGAACAAGGTTGTGCAGCAGTACCGCGAGGGATGGGAGGCGGAGGCCGCCGCCGTGGTGGAGGACGTGAGGAGAAATCCCGAGGCGGCGACGAAGGGGATCGTGCTCCGGCGCCGTCTCCAGCTGATGATGTACAACAATATGTACAGAATCATGTTCAATCGAAGATTCGAGAGCGAAGAGGATCCCCTGTTCGTGAAGCTCAGGGCCCTGAATGGAGAGCGGAGTCGATTGGCCCAGAGCTTTCAGTACAACTACGGTGACTTCATTCCCATCTTGAGACCTTTCCTTCGTGGGTATCTCAACATTTGCAGGGACGTGAAGGAGAAGAGACTCCGGCTGTTCAAGGATTACTTCATCGACGAACGAAAGTACGGCTCGACGGCACCCTACTGTTAAAAAAAAAAGAAAAGAAAGCTTTTTTGAGTCTAACTGCGAGCTGCCCACAGGAAGCAGGCGGAGAACGACGGCGTGAAATGCGCCATTGATCACATTATTGAGTCCAAGGAGAAGGGAGAGATCAACGAGGACAACGTCCTCTACATTGTCGAGAACATCAACGTTGCTGGTACTACTGTCGCATACTCCTCTGTGATGCATTTTGATGTGATGATAAATGCTGATTCTTCTGTGAGGATTTTGAGCAGCAATCGAAACGACTCTGTGGTCGATTGAATGGGGAATTGCAGAGCTGGTGAACCACCCGGAGGTTCAGAAGAAGCTGCGCGACGAGATAGACACGGTCCTCGACGCGGAGTCCAGGTATCGGAGGCGGACACTTCGAGGCTTCCGTATCTTCAAGCTGTGATCAAGGAGACTCTCCGGCTGAGAATGGCGATTCCCCTGCTAGTCCCTCACATGAACCTCCACGACGCCGAGCTGGGCGGCTACGACATCCCGGCGGAGAGCAAGGTACTAGTGAACGCGTGGTGGCTGGCCAACAACCCTGCCCAGTGGAGGAAGCCGGAGGAGTTCCGGCCGGAGCGGTTTCTCCAGGAGGAAGCTAACGTGGAGCCCAACGGCAACGATTTCAGGTTCCTCCCCTTCGGCGTTGGGCGCCGGAGCTGCCCCGGAATCATACTCGCGCTGCCGATCCTAGGGATCACCCTGGGGCGCCTGGTTCAGAACTTCGAACTTCTGCCGCCGCCGGGGGAAACCAAGATCGACACCACCGAGAAAGGGGGACAGTTCAGTCTCCACATCCTCAACCACTCCACCGTCGTGCTGAAGCCCGTTGGAGAGGGCGCTTTGGTAATTTAATTACGAAAGTACTATGTATCTAATTACAAATTACTATTTAATATTTATTTAATTAAAAATTACCCAATTTTATTTATTTATTTATTTATTTAATATAATTCTGATATTCAAATACTGGCTACTATGAAGTACAACTTAAGGTGCAGCAGGTGATCCGGTCCAAGGTCCCTCTGTCTCTTCCAACGGCCAAATTGTAATAATTGTCCCCTCCATTTAAACCGGAACGATTAGCGCATGAACCGGTCATTAGAAGCAAACCTCCCAAAATTCCCTATTTCTTAATTAGTAATAAAAATATTATTATATTCAAATATACGATATTTTTCTACTACAATAAATGAAAAAAAATAATGGAACAACCTTGGTTTTTAGAGTAGTGCTTCAAAACTCTAGCAATTTTATTATCGTACACGGTAATATTTCAAAAAAAATTAAAAAAAAATCTATAAATATTTATTATTCTTAAAATCTTGGTTTTTAATTATTACAAAAATTTCTCAAAAAATGTTTTTAAAGAGCATATATTAAATAGAACACTAATATGACAACTTCATCAACGAATGTATTAGAAACTATATCATTCTCAATCAAATTTTTTTGATTGAATGTGGAAGAGAGAGAGTGGTCAGATTTTTAAATATGACGTCATGTACACGAGTGAAATAAATAATTGGAATAATTGGAGGTGTTTTTTACCCTAGTTAATCACACAAATGTAGTTGAGAGATAAGAGGGTTTATCTACATAAATCTGCATTAATTGTGCATGATTAACTACCCAAATTTCCTGATTAGGTATGCAGCTGCCATGCAATTCAAAGATTCCCAATTAAATGCTGGGAGTTTGAATCTTGTTACTTGTTTAGATACACCAATTCGATTTTGGTAATTTATAATATTGATGGAGATGTTTTAAATTCTCTTTTTATTTATGGATTTTATAAATTTGCTTATTTTTTTAATTAATAATATTGGTAAATGAGATTATTGTTTATTTATGAATATAATAAATATGATTTGCGTGTTGAAACGAGAGGAAATGGAGGGAGATCCAATGAGGGGGTTTGCCGAAATTCGTAGAATTTTTGGGGGGAAGAAAACGACGTCGTCTTGACTTTGGAATGCAATAAATCTCGGTCCTGTGGCGTATCGTCGTCGTGTCGCGTCTCTGGGAGCGGCACTGCTGATATTTTGGTTCTTTCTTGTCTCTCTCTTTCGGTGCTTGGGTTTGGGTTACGGAAATGGATAAGGGAAGATTTTGCGCCAGAGTGTGTACATAAAAGTTGGTTTTTTTATGTAAAGCTGCATGTGTAAGGGAGGAAGATGATTGTGATGGATTTGTTTGTTTGTTTGTAGGCCAACTTTCTGCGAATAAATGAAACGATAAGCGGCGTGAGGGAGGAGGAAGAAGGCGAAGAGTCAAAACTGGGTTTCAGTTCTTATCGATAAAAAAGAAAGGAAAAAACGGAAACTGGGTCCTTGGCACGTCTGAGCTGTTTTTACTGTCGTGATACGGTGGGCAATCGCCAGTGTTGAAGAAGGTAATGAATCGGTTTTGATTAATCGGGATAGAAGAGATGGTTGCGCTTGAAGCGGGTTCGTGCCTGGAACTTTCGCCGTTGCTTGTCGCGGAGGAGTGTTTATTAGCTGCGGAGGAATCGGCGGAGCAAGTTCTCAACTGTGTTCAGCCCACTCTTGACTCGGAGGAGAGGAGGAGGGATGTGGTTGATTATATTCAGCATCTACTCAAAAGTCGTCTTCATTGTGAGGTCCTTTTTCTTCCTACCGTTGTTCTCATTGCGACGTCCTCTAGATTTGTAGGATCTGGGTAGAAATGTTCATGCAAGGTGCCCTTTTCAAGAATCCAGCCTTTTGCTCTCGTTTTTATTTCTTCTTATTCCCCATACTTCCGTTGGTAGAGAGATCTTAACTGATCAACCGTTTGATGAAACATGTACTGGGTTTCGAAAGTTCAGCCGAAGAATAAAGCTTTTATTGATTCTTTAATGGCGGTTCAGTGTCTGAGCTTGAAACCCTGTCATCTGTCCCAGGTTGTGTCATATGGATCAGTGCCACTCAAAACATATCTACCCGAAGGAGATATTGATTTGACTGTGCTTAAGGGGCCTAATGCAGAGGAAACCTTGATCAATGACGTTCTTGCAGTGATACAGGAAGAAGAGAGGAACCAAAATTCTGAGTATGAAGTGCGGGAGACGCAGTTTATCGATGCTGAGAAGGTCTCTATCTCCTGATTCTTCACAAAATTCATATATAAGCTCTGAGTTCTATTTCTCATGTGATAAAGATAGATGCTTTCGTGGTTCCTGTGGCATGGTCTAATGGTGTTCAACTTATATCTGTCCTTCTCTGGATGACAGGTTAAATTAGTGAAATGCCTTTGTCGGAACATCACCATAGACATATCATGTAATCAATTAGGTGGCATTTCCACCCTCTGCTTCCTTGAGAAGGTTGGCAAATTTCATACCTGTCTGATGTGCTGGTTGATCACATTCGTTAGTGTAGCTTGTCTGGTGTGAGAGCATGAAACCTAAACTTGACTTCTATCTTCTTGCTGGTTCAGGTCGACCAGTTCATTGGGAGGGGTCATCTCTTCAAGCGCAGCATCATCCTTGTCAAGTCTTGGTGCTATTATGAAAGCCGTATACTTGGTGCACATCATGGCTTGATGTCTACCTATGCCTTGGAAATACTCGTCTTGTACATCTTCCACTTCTTCCATTCTTCGCTCGACGGCCCCTTATCGGTAAATGGTTGCTAGTTATCCATGTTTGAGTTATGATATGATGAACTTATTGTATTCCACTATTATCATTTCATTCCTGCAGGTGCTCCATAGGTTCTTGAATTACTACAGCCAGTTTGATTGGGAGAATTATTGTGTAAGTTTGAAAGGGCCTGTTCGTAGATCGTCTTTGCCTGAAATAGTCGGTAAGTAATGCTCTGAAGTACACACATTGCTAATATACTGAGCCTCATTTCTGAGGAATCCTACCCCTTTCTACAGTCAGCATGGCTATAAAACCACCGGGTAGTCCATTGCTTAGTGAAGAGTTTCTGGAGAGCTGCATAGAAATGTTTTCCACCTATTGTAAGGAACAGGGTAACTCAAAACCATTGCAGATCAAGCACCTCAATATAATTGATCCGCTGCTGGAAAATAATAATTTGGGCCGCAGTGTAAACAGAGGTGAGAGATAGATTCATGGATTTCCAGCTGAGCTTCCTTGTATATGTTCCCTGATGCAACCATGTTTTACTCCGATACGAAAATCGAAACATGTTCCTTTTGGACTATCAGTTTTGCTGACTCTGTTGTGCAGATGTTGTATGGCTTGCTCTGGAACTTATTTTCTCCAAGAATCATGAACGCATACTAACAGAACACTTCTTTGTACTAGGAAACTATTTTCGTATAAGAAGTGCACTGGAATATGGGTCTCATAAGCTTGAGCAGATCCTCTCCCGTTCCAAGGAAGAAGTTGTTGATGAGGTTCTGGGGTATTTTGCAAACACCGTTGGTCGGAATGGACACCGGAATAGAAGCATCATCCAAATTCTAGCCCTTGATATTGATGATGAAGAAGAGTCTTTCACTGCAGGAGTTCCATCCCCTGCAGCATTATCCCACAAGGATGGCATGCTTCTAAATTCATACGGATTCGGTCCAGATAACGACAGTGTCTACTGGGAACCAGTTTCCAGTTCAAGTGTCACGGATGATTTAAGCAGCAGCTGCACAACGGGAGAAGGCCTCACAGAGCTAACATCTGGTTCTTGCTCCGGAGCCGAGGGGGCTGGCACCATATCCACCCTTGAGACATCTTTCTCAAGCTTGTGGTGTGGAGCTCTTGATGATGTATCCAGCAGTGACTGTAGTTTATACCCTTCTGAAGATCAGTTCTGTGTTGAGAATGGAAGCTTGGGCATCCCTGAAGGTGATCCTTTTTTGGGAAAAAGAAGTGCCAGTGTCGACCCCCATGACGACTGCTATGACGGTGCCTACACCAATGGTAGAGAACTGGGCACCATCAGCATAGATGAGGAATCTGAAGTTCTGGATGCTCTGGCTGATCTCACTGGAGATTATGATAATCATGTTCGGAGTCTCCTGCGTGGGCAGCTGTGCCATCGGTTTCCATCGGCCTCAAGCTTTCCCGGCATCCCTCTATCGGCATCATCCTCCTCCTCCTCCTCCAGGAGTCAAATGGATATCAATCCTCAGACAACATCCTCGAATACAATGACAGGTAGGGACGATTCTGTGCACGTTCCTCCTGATCGTGCTGCGGGTGATTCCCCATTTTCTGGTAGTTTTCTCCGGTATCAGTGGAACCAGAAAGCACAGGGGATTGGGACATATTTCCCGAACACGGTGATCATTTCGTTGCCCCTCTTGCTGCCCTTGGCTGCTGTTCTTGAGTCCGTAATCATTGGCTCGGTGTTCTGCAGAATGCTGTCAACTCAGGGCGGCCCTCACTTGGGATGATCATGAACAAGCTTCATGCTTCCCAGGAGTCCCTCCCACCCAAAGGTCATCGTCAAAAAACCACATCCCATGGGCGAAGTCGAAAATCGAACTTCAGAGGAAACAAAGAGCGATCACCCCCAGTGAAAGAGAGGTACGAAACAGAAGCAATTCAGATGGAATTTACAGTTTCCGAACAATGGCTTCGCCTGTTCTGTTTCTCATCTTTGAAAGGCGCAGGGCAATCCACCGGTTCAACGAAAGGGAGTTCCCTCCCCTGCCTTGTACACGAAACAAGTCTGTAACGGCATAAATTTTTACCGAGGTGAGTTAGCTCTGCGACGACGAAAATGAGAAACGGCACGGCACAGTAGCAGTTGTTTTTTTTGCTTTCCTTCGATGTTTGTGCTTGCAACTTGAAATGCAACCCTTCGACGGAAAAATACAAGCGTTTCTCCTCCTTGTTTTGCGCGAGCTGACACCGGAAAACCGTTCATTTCAGAGCTTGCATCCATTTGCAATGGCGCCGGAGATTTCTCCGGCGGAATTAGTTACGCGTATTTCACAGAGAGTAAATAGTGATTTTACAGAAAGCCCTTTAGTTAATGACAACTAGGCCCATAACATAAGCGGTGAAACCCATAAAAAGCCCATCTCCATAATCTCTCTCCTCGAGCACTGAATCATTTTCTGCGACTCCATGGAGCGAGGGCATCAGGCGGAGGTGGAAATCTTGAGGCTTCGCTGGTTCAGATGATGAGTGAACGTAGTCTTGCAGTTATGAAGTTGCGGGAGCAAACCGGTGAGTTCACGTAGCTTGTTTCTGCGATCGTTGATCGGTGTGTTCTTGGTGTCATCGGCGACTCTCGTTCGTTTGTTTCTTGGACGATTTCGAATTCTTCGGTTTGTGTTGTTTTCAGAAAAAGCTAAGAAAGAGGCGATCGGATCGGCGACACGCGTTTCGAATTCGATTGTGAATGCCGTCAATGGTGGAGTTCAAGAGGTTTTCTTGAACGAAAAGCGAATTGAAATGGAGATTCGAACATTGGCGTCCACGATTTTGAAGTTCTCGAAGCAGACCGATCAATGGCTCGCTGCCTCTCATGCCATCAACGACGCTGTCAAGGTTAGGAGACAAGATTGGTTTTTGAAACCTTCGCTATCAGAGAATTTCATGAATATCGAATATCTCTCAAATGGTTGTTGACAGGAAATCGGAGACTTCGACAACTGGATGAAGACTATGGAGCTTGACTGTAAAAGCATCACCACTGCAATCCGTAACATCCATCAAGTTTGACCGGATAGACAAAGCACTAATTTTGGATTGGGAGTTTTAGTTTCCTCATGAATCCAAGCTTGCCCTTCTTCTTGCCTTGTCATACCTTTAGAACGAAGAGAAGTCTAATGCTGTTATTTGTGCACGATAATGTGGGGAAGTGATGCTGAGAAAAAGGAGTTTTCTTAGGTTTTCATGTGCAAAAGAGGTGACCTTTTTGGGGCTTTTGACTCCATCTTTGGCCCAATGGCTTGTGCACAAGCAGCCCAGCAAAGAGAATGATGGAACCAGCCACCATGAAACACTTGCAAAAGCCGTGTTTCAGAGCGTTTTGTAACCTGAAGTCTTCAGCCTCGGAGTTTGAACTAGACATGGCCATTTCTTCTCTGAGAATTCCAATTTCCCACTGGTGGAATGACCCATTGACCTCAAGCTTTCGCCTTTGCAACTCTTCCCGTCGTAGAGTAACTATTATCCGATGCGCAACGTTTTGTTCGTCTTCTGCCTGCGTCACTACCGAGTTGCTTGCCCCTCCTGAGGCAGAACAGAAATGGATATCCATAAGAAAGAAGAAAGTCGTGATGCGTGTGGGTTACCTAGGTTCGGATTACAGAGGTCTGTTCATTTCTTTTTGGTGCTTTCGCTCTGGGATCAAAGAGTTACTTTCGCTGATACCCTTGTTCTGGTACTTGAGCAGGTTTGCAGATTCAGAGGGATGAACACGCACTATCAAGTGAGAGTTTTGATGCTACTTTCTGTTGCAAATTTCCATGTTCATTGCAGGTTGACTGAGCACGAAAATTTGGTTTTTGTAGCGATTGAAGGTGAATTAGAGAAGGCAATTTTTAAAGCTGGTGGGATAAGAGAAAGCAATTTTGGGGATTTGAATAAAGTTGGGTGGGCTAGAAGCAGCAGGACTGATAAGGGAGTAAGTTCTCTAGTGTGATAAGATATAATGATTTGTCGTTATTTCTTATTCCACAATCATCTTTATGCTAATCATATATTCAGGTTCATTCATTAGCTACAATGATATCCATGAAGATGGAGATCCCAGAATTTGCCTGGAATAATGATCCCAATGGCTTCGCTCTTGCTAGTCATGTTAATACCTTTCTTCCCCAAAACATCAGAGTTTTCAGCATCTTACCTTCACAGAGGTACAGATCTTTGAAAAGTTTATGTTGGATTGTTGATTTGTTGAAGTGCTTATACGTGTGTGCATATACCTCTTCTGCAAATCGATGCAAGTGAATGAAGAATGGGATTAAAACATCCATCCCTTACCACAATGTATGTTCTTATGTCGAGTGGTGCCTTTCATGCAGGAGTTTCGATCCCCGAAAAGAATGTACCATTCGTAAATATTCATATCTTCTTCCAGCTGACATTATTGGAATAAAAGATGATTTTGCAGTTGGTGAAGTTCAACGTCATTTATCAGCTTTCAATGATATATTAAGTAGTTTTGAGGTGAGCTCAATGCTGGACATGAATATATGTCGGATTCCAAGATCATTCTCATTGGGGTGCTTTTTTTTCCTGGTTGTTTCAGGGTGAACATCCATTTCACAATTATACTGTTCGATCCAAATACAGAAAGCCTTCTCCTCATCGGGGCTCTGCTGGAAGGTCTGTATCAGGCAGGATTTTATCTTCCAATCCAAAAAGTGACTCCGACTCAGAAGAGGGTGATATTCAAGATAGCTCGAATGAACAGAGGCTTGGACTTCCTCCACGAGCTCGTTGGTTATTCGAACCTGATGAGAGTGACAGGATCGGGGCATCGCATTTCCGGAAGATATTTCAGTGTCAGTGTGGAAGTTTGATGCATCTGTCCGGCTTGAACTACGTAGAGATATCCATTTGTGGAGAGTCATTCATGCTGCATCAGGTAAGTCTGCGTCTGATTTTCCACCCATTTGATGATCAACTTCCTCAACTTGCTCTCTTTCATCCCATCACAGATACGAAAAATGGTCGGAACCGCCATCGCCGTGAAGCGAGGTTTACTTCCACACGATATCTTGCAGCTATCTCTGTTGAAATTCTCGCGCATCGTGCTACCTCTTGCTCCATCTGAGGTTCTTTTTCTTCGTGGAAACAATTTCGCCGTCCGGAAGCGCCCGGGAGACCTAAGGCCGGAAATGGTGGCACTGGTTGAATCACAAGAGATCCTCAAACTGGTCGACGATTTTTACCAGTCTGTGATGCTGCCTGAGTTGGGTAAGTTCCTTGACCCCCTCAAGCTCCCTTGGAACGAGTGGGTGCAAATACTTGATGAAAACACTTCGATTCCTGAACATCAACTGGACCAAGTAAGAACTGCTTGGAGATCCTGGAAAGATGATTTTGGGAATCGAAAACAGAGAGACCTGTAAGAGATCAATAGATACTTCTCATTGCGGTATGGCGACTGATATATTACTTTTTTAACTGTGTTGACTCTGTCATATCTGAATTCATTGACGATGACGGCTTTTCAGGATCCAAACTGCACGTTCCTTCAAAAGGGCTAATCGAACGATTAACAACACCTTGTTTGCCGCGTAGATTAATGGGGAGAGCTCCTCCGCGATCCCCTCCGAGGAACTGCCGTCCGCCGCCACGCCTTATCTGGCGATCCCTTTTGACCTATTTGTAACCAAGAAATACAAGCGCCTGACGTTCCGAGGGGGCCTGAGGTTCACCGATTCAGATGGGAATTTGGTTTACCATGTTCAGAAATTAGATGGGAATTCACCAAATCCCAAAAAGAAGCTGCTTTTGGATTCACAAGGAAACACGCTTGTTTCCCTTCGCCAGTTGAATGTGAGTGAGATCGTTGGTTCTTACCGCTTTCGCTTTGCTTTTGCTTTTGTTATCTGAGACGATTCTGCTGCATTCATGCGTTGACGTTATTTCCTCTTTCGCCTTAGAAAGGATCATGGGGCGGATTCAGGGGAAATGATCTGGAGGATTTGATGTTCACAGTGGAGAAAACCATCGACATGTTGAACCACAAGGAACTCAAAATCACGGTCGCTACCGGAAAAGATGATCATGACTCGAACACCGTGCTAGAGATGAGAGGCTCTCCTTTAAAGAGGTGCTGTACACTGTACAAAGGCGACTCCATTGTAGCTGAGGTACTTATCACTCTTCTTCAAAGCACGAAAATAATAGACCTTCTGATTCTCTTGGTTGTTTAATGTGCTCTGCAGACTAGTCTCATGTATAACCTGGGTTTCAAGAAGATGTTCGTTCCCAGAAGCCGGTTTCGCGTCACCATTTTTCCTGGTTTCAGTGACACAACCTTGGTTGCATCTCTTATCGTTTTGTATTTTGATGGAAGAAGATTGTTGATATGAATCATGCATTGTTGTCATTGGTGGGATATACACTAAAATGTTTGATCTTTTGGAATTCTGGAACCGTAAATTGATTGTTTGTTGTAGATTTCACAATCATTCACTAAATGAAGAGAAAAATACAGAAGCTTATGAACAGCTGAGAAACCGTCCATGGCAGAAAGTGAGGAGAATTGGAAGCCTTGATCCCGACAACGAACCTGCAACGGTCTACGGAGGGATCAACGGTGGTAAGCTGTCCCAGTCCAGAAAACTCGCAGCTTCCCACAGCCTGATCATGTTGCTGGTAGTAACTGTTGAAGGCATAGGAAACATTCCCGGCCAACTGAGATTGAAGCACGAGCTCCCCGGCGCCAGTGCGAGCAATCTGCTGCAGCACAAACGCCCATAGCGATGGAGCTTGCGTTGGACAGGTCTAGATTTCCGTTCGCCACGCACCATCTGGCCTGAAGGTACTGCAAATCTCTCATGTTGGCTAGCTTCCGTGGCCCCTGCCCGAGATTGAGCTCGTACTTGGCCTGTCCGTCGAAGGTGAAGATGCCCCAGTGCCTTTCGAAATCCCCATCGCCGGTGCTTCTCTTGTCTTCGTCGAAGAGGCTGGAGATGTAAATCTCCGATGGCTTTGACGCTGCTGATGAAATGGCGTCGAGGTGATTGATCAGTGCGCCGTTGAACTCTTGGGCTAGATCAGGAGTCGCGTTGAGAGCTCCGTCGCTCGGCCAGCCGGTTTCACCGATAATGATTCCCATTTTGGGGAATCCGGCGGCGGAGAGGGCTGAGACGACGGCGTCGAATCTCAAGTCGAAGAGATTGGTGTAGTTCTTGTGAGTGTCGTTGACAGGATGCGCTGTTTCTCTGAATAGCGCGAAGTCGAGGGTGAAATTAGTGTAGCTTGTGAAGGGAGAGACGGTGACGAAGAAGGGGGATTGGTGGCCGTTCAGGAACTTGAGGAGCTGAATCATGGTGGCGTTTATATCTCGCCGGAATCTGGCTTTTGAAGGGAGCCCGGATTCTGAAACCAAAGCATCCGAACTGCAGGGGAAGACAACTTTCACATTGTCTGCCAAATTGGCTTTCAACAGAGCTTTCTGGATATTCTCCGCCGCCCCGAGGACGAGGGGGTGAAATTCCGCGCGGTGGTTCCCGTGGAAGAGATCATCTCCGACGGCGATATAACTGCAGTTCAGTTAAAAAAACTCAAACCCGTAATGTGAATCGAAACTCTGAAGAAACAAATAAATGAGAGCCAGAGGCGAACTCGAAGAGAAGCCTAGAAGAAGAGGCGGCGCCGGAGGAGATGAACTGAGTGACATTGTCGTGTACCCAATCCACGGCGGCTTTGAAGGAGGAATTGAGCGCGGGGAGCATGGAATTCGGAATGCCCAGAGTGACGGTGACACCGGAGCCATTGAGTGACCGGAGGATTTCCCGGTCTGCGTCAAGGAGCCTGACTTTGGGGATTCGATTGGATTTCAGCAACTGAGCCACCTTCTGCGGCGGAAGAGGATGCGTCGCCTCCGTGCCCCAGATCACGCCAACCCCTCCGCCTCCACGGCGGCGAGCACAAGCACATTGACCGCCAGTAGGAGGAATCGGAACACCGCCGCGTGAATCCGCTTCGCGCACTCCATTTCACAGCCCGCCGCACCGCAGGCCCGTGGGCTGAAGAATGCCATAAATGCCTCCATACTCCTCCCTCGCCATAAATTATATATTTAATTAAAAGAAAATGATTTAGAAATTAATTTCTCAAAATTCACTCAATATTATTAAACACCAACCAAATGCAATCTAATTTTAAAAAACCTAATCTAATTACTAATATATTTATTAAAATAATTCTAATAAAACGTAAACTATATATTTAAACATCATTTAAAGATAATTTAAAATAAAAATCATTAGTATTTGATAATAAAAATATTTCTAAAATATTATAAAAACAAAAATTATTCCAAGCATAAAGGTGCAAAATGTTTAACCAAGCCCCTATATCAAATTGAATTTCTACTTGCTGCTCATCAACTTCTAATACATTTCTGAAACATTGATCGAATCGTGATAACTATCGAAGGTTTTCGATTGTAAAGATGAGATATGTATATCTTAGAGGTTGTATTTTGGGAGAAGATTGAAATAGCAAGGTGTATAATGTTGAAATAATTGAAATTCTTGGTTCCTAAGTCTTAGAGTAGGTGTGGGAGCATATTATAGCAATTAATAATAAGAAATAATTGGAAATTGGAAATTGGGAGGAGGCGGAGCGGGCAAGGGTTAAAAAGAGTTGCTTTGGGGAAAGCGAAGAGGCCCCCGCGAAACCGAAGAGCCTTACCGCTTTTCCTGCTTCGTCCTCCATTGTCGTCCTTCTGGGAATCTATGCACAGAATTCATTGATTCTGTGACTAAAAGGACTGATTTTGGGGGAGGGGTTTCCTTTTACAGGACCCATGTGGCTGCGGCGATCGAATACCACCGTGCGCGTTCACAGCGCCTCGTCTCCGAAATTCGCTTGCTCTACCTTCAAGGATGTCCATGCCCTCCTCGCGGAAGAAGGGGCTGAGGGTTCGGGGGATGGTCTGGATTCGCCGTCGATTTGTCACCGCAGCCGGGCCGCGAAGACGCTGGCCCGTACCCTATCGTCGTCCTCAACACCGGCACCGCATCTCAGAAACGAGGCCCAGATTTGGATGCCGGGGGCGGAGAAAACGGTGGTGGTCTACTTCACGAGCCTCCGCGTGGTGCGTCGCACATTTGACGATTGCGCGGCTGTCAGATCGATCCTGCGCGCTTTCCGTGTCCCAATCGACGAACGAGACGTGTCGATGGACTCGGGGTTCATGGTCGAGCTCCAGAGGATTCTCGGGCTTTCCCAAAAATCGTCCTTGACTCTACCAAGAGTCTTCATCTGCGGTCGCTACATCGGCGGCGCCGACGAAATCCGCCGCCTCCACGAGAGCGGCGAGCTGAAGAAGCACGTGGAGGGGCTACCGTCTGTGACCCCAGGCACGTGCGAGGTCTGCAATGGCTACGCATTCATCCTTTGCCGAGATTGCAACGGGAGTCGCAAGTGCTACAGCCACAAATCCGGCTTCCGGAGCTGCACCTCCTGCAACGAAAACGGTCTCCTCAGGTGCCCATCTTGCTTCCCCTCACACTTCTGAACTCCTCCATTAACTTAGATTTCATGGGCCCTAATCACTTTTAGCTTATCCGTGATGATGTAACTTTATCTAATCAAACTCCTGTACAACTCTTCGACTACTACTTGCAATTGTAAAAGTAGTGGAGAAGAATCAAACTACATAAAGTGGATCTCAATGTTTGTTGGTGGTGATTCCATTATTGAGGTTCTGTTTGTTACTGTGATCCGAATGTCCTCTGCTACTGTTACTCCATCCCCACCTCCCTTATGCTTCCTTTACTGTCTTCAGAAGCGTTGCTGCCCATTTGGGGCACTGGTTGTATTATTGGTTGGCCTCTGGTTCTCTTCATGTTAGACTTCTGTACTGTTTTCATACAGAGACGTGCTTGATTATAAGCTGCCTTCAGTTATCTTGAGAATCGATCTTGTTATTGCTTTATTAGAACGTAGAAGGTTATCTATGCTTAAGAGGTGGGAAAGACAGAAGCTTTACGAGGTATGGAAGCAGCCCAAAGATTCCACAGCATATGCCCGGTCTTGGCTTCGCGAAGATTCTGTAGGAAACTCGTCTGCACTGACCCTGCAGTCGTAGAAAGCCCAACTACGAAAGGTTTCCGGCCCGTAGGTTAACAAGTCGGCCCAAAAAGATGTTATTGTAGAAATGGCTTGTTTTCCGTCAAGAAGGCATTTCTGGTCGGCGATTGGATCCGGTGGCTCACCTGAAGGAGATAGACGATGCATTGTCGTCGACATCGAAGCAGGTGTTCTGTGGGGTTTGGGGTTATCGCCTCTGTATTCGTAGGGGGGGGTTTGGCCTGGGGTTCAAGATTCCTTGTATGTTGTGTATCTGTGTTGATGCTTCATCGGGCAGCGGGGAACAGATCCATCGGCTCCGCCCGATTCCAGAAGATGACTGCAGAGAAAAATGCGTGCCCTTGAGATTTCATCGACAAGGAATTGAGAAGAAGCACTCCTGCGGCGTCTGAGAACCCCTCAGAAGCGTAGCTTCTTTACAAGTTCATTCCTTAAAAGCTGATATGAGGCCTCGTTTCCGAGAGACCTTAAGATGCTGCGATTCTTCCACGTTTGGGGTCAAACAATGACTCATTCACTGCACCTGTACTGTGCTGTACCTGGCATGGCAGCTCAGACGCCAACATCATCTGTTTAGATGACGTTCGGATAAGAATCCCCTCCTCCCATCCTCACACCAATAAACTTGCGAATGTCAGGCAGCCAGTGCCATGTCCCCCTGACTCGGATCCTCATCATCCTCTTCACCTCGTCCGTACACCCAACTCCTCAGTTCCTCTTCTATCCTCACTTGTCTCTGTCTGGGGCTGCCTCGAATTCATTGCATTTCGCCACACACAGAGACAGACACGAACAAGGGAGTGGGACTGAATCCATCCTACGTGAAGGTGGTTGAAGCAGGATTGTCCACTCTCCTAGTGTAGCCCCCATGAAAAGGGACTACACGCCAAGCAACACGACAAAGCAAGCAGCGCACACCCCCATCTCACCCCAATTCCCATTATTTTTAATAAACTACAATTACTGCATCAAGTAGACAGACCAAACAAGGAACACAAGACAACTCAGCCACACCCCCCCACGTGTTCCCAAATCATTGGCGCTGCTCTGCTCCTCCTCCACAAGTACGGATATTTGTAATATAAAAATCCCAATATTTGTAATAAATCACCTTCCGATCACGTGCCCGGTTCATCACTGATATTCACACCCAACTGGATGGATTGCCCCACACCTCCTCGGTCCCCAATTAGTGATGCAACATTTTGAAATATGCGGATAATATCCACCGTATGTAATATAATATGCTTTTTTTATTTTTTAACAATAAAAAAGACATAAATACTTAATTATGAGTATAAAATTTAAATAATATCTATTTTATAATTGAAGGCCTATGCCCGGGATGCTATCGAGTATGTTTAATCTCCACCGTTAAAGACAAGTCTACCGTTTCAAGATTTAGACCGAAATGTTAGGATGTGTTTGGGTATCACTTCAAAAAATAATTTCAAAAAATTGATTTTAGAATCACTTCATTTTTTTCGGAGCAGAGGTATACCAACTTTTAAAAAAATCAAAACAATTCATTATTTCAACTTCATGTGAAACAGAAATAACACGTGTTTTGTCTGAAAATCAATTCTATAAATGCTTCTATTGAAGCATAAGCTGTACCAAACAAACTCTTAGAGTTCCTTTGCGGGATTAGGATTCTATTGTAAACTTAAGGTGTAGTTATCATACTTCAAACCGATTCCAAAAAATCTCTATAGTGTGATCAAATCCAATTTGGCTAAAGAAAGACAATGTTGAGTTCATGGTACTAACTCAACCATGGTTAGAGGAGTAACTACCGTGGTCGGGATGGATAAGGGAGCCACGTCAGTGTGAATACAATTCCAGCCAAATTTCGTGGAAATTTTATCCACATTTGAGTTTGAATTTTGGCTCCACGCGGCGACCTCCAGCCGCACTCCTTTTCCCCTCAATAAACCCGACCAAATCACATCACGTCTCCTTTCCAACACTTTCATTCGGATTTTTCATTTATTAAAATAATGGATTCAATAATAGTGTAAATAAATAAATAGGAATACTCAAAAATCGGACAATGGAGTAAACGAAGCAGAATTAGTTTTTTCTTTGAATAATATAATAAAAATTATTTCTTAATATTAATTTATGTTAATAATATTTATTTTTTTTTTTTTAAAAAAAGCAAAAACCGGCAAATAACTATGGCCGTTAATATCCACATCACGCGTGAAAAGTTTCTAAATTTGGCGGGATTCGACAGACTATTACGACAAAATACGATTTAGTATATGATTACTACACTAATAATTGGGACTGTTCTAATTTTAAGTTATGATTAGATGTAGAATAGAATCAGTTTTAAAACTATATGAATATAATGAATTTTAAATTATAAAACCTGTTTTGTGAAATAACATAAAATTATGTTATAAAATTTAATAGAATAAAATATGTATTGTAAAGTTTCATATATTAAATTATTGTATTTGGGTATAAATATATTTTAAAAATAAAAAACTAAACATTATAATTTTCTAATTAATCTATGAAATATATATTCAAGAAACAGAATCTAAAATTCTGATTCTATTAAAGAACAATTAAAAATTAAAATATTAAAAAATTAAATAGAATCAATCATAAAATTAATAGCAAACAATAACCACATTATTTAGTGTAATTTAATTTTTAATTTCAGGCGACATCTCTATTGTGGTTACGGTGCTTCTCTCTCTCTCTCTGTATTCTGTTTATTTCTTCTATAAATAAGATGGTAGACGGTGAAGGTGCACAGCGAGAACAAGCGTCACCCTTGGGGGAAATACTTCCGCTAAATTCTCTAGCATTCTCCTTCGTTTTGGGTTTTTTTTTTCAGTGGTGACGCTTCGCCGCGATGTGTGGAATCCTTGCTGTTTTGGGTTGTTCTGATGACTCTCGGGCTAAGAGGGTGCGCGTACTCGAGCTCTCACGCAGGCAAATGTTCTTCCTTTTCTTCTTGATCCATGTTTGTGGTTTGATTTTTTCCACCTTTCATCTTTGAGACGTCTAAACTTGGGGTTCCCGTTGCGTGTACTCTGTTTTAGTGGTGTTTTTTTGGCAATGGGAAGTAGCCAATGCTCTCCTGGTATTGTTAGTATCAGCAATTTTGCATGGTGGGTAGGGGAGCTTTTGGGTTTGTTTAAAGACTTAAATTTCTAACTGCTTTTTTTTTTTTGTTTGAACAGATTGAAGCATCGCGGGCCTGATTGGAGTGGGATTTACCAATTTGGAGATTCCTATTTGGCTCATCAGAGACTGGCAATTGTTGATCCAGCTTCTGGGGACCAGCCTCTCTTTAATGAAGACAAATCTGTCGTTGTAACGGTAGGTCCCAGTTCGATTTGGAAGTGACCACAGTTGTGGAAATGATCGCTAGTTCTTTTCTTATTTCTGAGAATAGCCATGATGATGAAAGAGATGATGCATTGAGAGCCTTTTTTTGTAGCCTTCATTCTCTGAATGGTTCTAGTAATTTCTTCTTCTTTCTAAAATTTAACTGCTGTTGTGTTCAGGTAAATGGAGAAATCTACAACCATGAGGAACTTCGTCGGCAGTTGTCTCCCAACCACAAGTTCCGTACTGGAAGTGATTGTGATGTCATTGCTCATCTTGTAAGCTCCCTTGCTGTAATATCAGGAGACCATCACTGTTGTCTAACTTGTTCTGCTTTTGTGATCCAAAGTATGAAGAACATGGAGAGGACTTTGTGGATATGCTGGATGGGATGTTCTCCTTCGTTCTACTGGATACTCATGAAAACAGCTTCATGATAGCCCGAGATGCAATGGGAATCACTTCGCTTTACATCGGTTGGGGACTTGATGGTAATGAATTCGATCATTTAACCAAAACAAAGACAGGATAAGCTATTTCAAGTTGAGATATCGCGTCCAAGCTTCAATCTTTTGTGTTTTTTCTTCTATAGGTTCTGTTTGGATTGCATCCGAGCTAAAGGGATTGAATGATGAGTGCGAGCATTTTCAAGCATTTCCCCAGGGATGCTGTACTCCAGTAAAACCAGAGAATTCAAAAGGTGGTACAATCCTCCTGGTTCTTGGAGAAGACACCATCAACTCCTTACGATCCTCTAGTTCTGCGGCGCGCTTTTGAGGATGTGAGAATCCATTGATTTTGTGTCCGAATATGACATAGCCCTGAAAACCATTCTTACAAAACATGTTTGTATCTTGTAGGCTGTTATTAAGAGGCTGATGACCGATGTGCCATTCGGGGTTCTTTTATCCGGTGGCCTAGATTCATCGCTAGTTGCATCCGTTACTGCTCGTCACCTCGAGGGAACAAAAGCAGCTGAACAATGGGGCAAACAGCTCCATACCTTCTGCGTTGGCCTTGAGGTCTGTGCTCTTATATAAGGTTGTAAGTGGCTGCTTCTTCTAGCAGTTGATGCTAAACGCCTGATTGCAGGGATCTCCTGACCTGGAAGCTGCAAGAGAAGTTGCTAACTATCTGGGAACTCTGCACCATGAATTCCATTTCACTGTTCAGGTGAACTACTTATATATCTACTGAATCCAGCATGTTGTCATCTTGCTTGTTTCTTTGAGTAAGCTCAAGGTCATGTCTCAGGATGGGATTGATGCCATAGAGGATGTCATCTACCACATCGAGACGTATGATGTGACGACGATAAGAGCGAGCACTCCCATGTTCCTGATGTCGCGCAAGATCAAGTCTTTAGGGGTGAAGATGGTTTTGTCAGGGAAGGTTCTGATGAGGTCTTCGGAGGCTATCTGTACTTCCACAAGGCACCCAACAAGGACGAGTTCCACCGCGAAACTTGCCACAAGGTACTGATAACAGGCGTTCTTAGGTCCTCCTGATCGCCTGTGTTTCCTTCTGGATATGATTCATGATCTGTCCGCAGATAAAGGCACTTCATCAATACGACTGTCTTCGAGCAAACAAGGCGACTTCAGCCTGGGGATTAGAAGCCCGAGTCCCCTTTCTGGATAAGGAGTTCGTGAGTGTTGCCATGAGCATTGACCCCGAATGGAAGATGGTAAAACACATGCTCCTGTTACACCAAGCAAGACGCCATTTTTGCAAAAAGGTTGCATCTTTGATCTCCTCCCTTTTCTGTAATAGATAAAGAAGGATGAGGGCCGAATCGAGAAGTGGATTCTACGGAGGGCGTTCGACGATGAGGAACGCCCATACCTTCCAAAGGTTCCCCCGGCTGCATATACATCCTGCTATTCTGTCATCTTCGCCACAATCTGACTGTGTTTTCTGCAACTGCAGCATATTCTGTACCGGCAAAAGGAGCAGTTCAGCGATGGTGTGGGCTATAGCTGGATTGATGGCCTTAAGGCTCATGCTCAGCGACATGTAAGCGTTCTGTCTCCTCGCGTTCCCCTGCTTCTTCTGTGAATACTCCTCTGTAAACCTTCTGATCCATACAGGTTACTGACAAGATGATGCTCAACGCTGCAAACATCTATCCCCACAACACCCCCATGACCAAGGAAGCATACTACTATCGGATGATATTCGAGAGATTCTTCCCTCAGGTAACTTAGAAGCCCAAATCCACAAGAGGAATGAATGGAATCACATGTTTTGGGGACATTTCTTTCCCCGCCAAACGGTGGATGACACCACTCTGATGATGATTTTCCGGTGCAGAACTCCGCCCGGCTCACGGTTCCCGGAGGTGCGAGCGTAGCGTGCAGCACACCAACCGCAGTGGCGTGGGACGAATCTTGGTCCAAGAACCTGGATCCATCAGGGCGAGCCGCCATCGGAGTGCACAACTCCGGGTACGAAAAGCATTCGACTGCGGCTGCGGATGTGCCGGCGGTGATCATAGAGAATGTCCCTCTTGGGAATGGCCCAAGTCCCCCGCTCGCCATCAGAGGCTAGCTGCTGCAGCACGGCGTAGAGCTACCAAATCAACCTCCATAGATTTGTATGAATAAAGTGCTCGTCTTCAGTTTGTTTTCTTGGTGTAATATAAATCAAATGTTTTAATGCAAAAGAAATTTAAATAACGTGATCAGCAGTTGACGGCGATTTCTCGCCGGATCTCCTCCGCCTGACTCACGGTGCTCTCTCGCGTGGAGAGTTCTCGGTGTTCACCAGTTTGTTTCCTCTGTTTCGCTTGCGCTTGCGCTGGCGACCTACGACCAGATACTTCTCTGTTGGGATCAGGATACTTGTTTCTTGGAATAATTTTTTACTGT
This sequence comes from Utricularia gibba, assembly GCA_002189035.1. Taxonomy (NCBI): domain Eukaryota; kingdom Viridiplantae; phylum Streptophyta; class Magnoliopsida; order Lamiales; family Lentibulariaceae; genus Utricularia; species Utricularia gibba. The sequence goes on from CM007990.1 coordinate 312,021, forward strand.
CTCGTTTGAACATTCATTCAGTTGGCACCATAATCACAATGTTCATAGAAAACAACGTTTTGAGGGAAATATGAAGCACTGATTCATGAAGTATCTACCTTCTCAGGTCACTTCTTCTGCTACTGAATCTATAGCCTTCACCATTCACCGGAAATCATGGCTGGCTATGGCAGGGGAGGTGGTTAGGATTGTCCATCACCGGAGGATGTGCAGAGGACTCCCATCTGCATTCTTGGACAGGAAATGAAGCGATCGATGCCTTGGCTCTGGCAAGATCTGCACGGAACTCCTCCTGGTCCAAAGGGTTTGCACCTGATTCTTCAAGATTGAGTCTTTCAGATGATTGTGACTGGTCCTTTCTCTTAGATATCTCATCAGCTACTGCCTGCAAGTTTGGAAGTACAAATAGCAGCAGTTTTCACCGGTCAGATGGTAAGAGAATCAGAGAACGAAAACACAAAGTATGCTGAACAGACTCAGAGATGAACAGACCTGCAATAACCGCGAATCGAGCTTGGGAAGCCCAAGCTGCTCGACTGTGAGTGATCCAAAGAAGTTTCCCAACAAAGCGGCGGCAGCAACCGGCAGTCCCTGAGCCAATCCGACGACAAGTCCGCCGAGAAAGCTGTCCCCGGCTCCGGTGGGATCAACCTGAACTGTAGGAAATGGAGAAATCTTCTGCTCTACATCCCTGGAGTAAATTGTGCACCCATCTTTGCCATTGGTGACCACTACACTGCAATTCTTCCTCGTGGACTCTACGTCAATGTAGGGGGCCTCGTCGGAGGAGGCTTTCAGGAACCCAATTCTCGGAACCAAATGATGGAATCCTGAATCTGACAAAGGGACGAGGCTCACAGTCCCATCGACGGAACTGAAAACCCGAATCAAGGCCTGAGCATCCACAAAGAGGGTGTCGCAGATGTCGATCATCTTCTCTAATGTCTCCGGCAAGATTTCTCCGCCGACGCCTACGGCGAGGCCGAACTCGAACCGCTCCGAATCGGGAAGATCCGCTGGTGTTATGGGATCGCAGGCGCAAATGCGTCTGAGGACGCGATCTTGGCGGGTGACTCCGGATGAAAAATCGGCATGAAATAGGGTTGTCCTGGAGGAAGGGCAAACCCGCGGCCGGTGTGCAACTGAATACGAGAAATCGGCACCCACTTTGGTCACGAAATTGGAGGCCACGAAGACGCCGTCGAGGACGACGGAAATGAAGGCGGCCGCGCCGCCAATGGATTTCGCCAAAACGACACCGTCCTTCATCAGAACGTCGTGGCAGTAGTTGCCGACCACCAAACACGATGCGGGCTTCCGAAGATCCCCCATTTTCCGAAGGCTACTGGAACCCAATTCCACGAATCGCCATTAAAACCCCTCTGGGACCTGGGTTTAGTCCGACACGTAGAGAAACCTATCCAAAAAGGTGGCGTGATGTTGGCGGTTCTCCCCCAAAGGAAAGAAATCAAATGCTTGATCTGTCAAAACTTTGTTGGTCCAAGAGAACAATACATTCTCCCCATCTTCGACCTCCAACCACCCCAGATCGGAAAGATTCTCTGGAGTTATCGGATCTTTCGCATTGAAATCAGCAGCTGTAACGTGCAACTGCGGACGAGGGCCTGCGATCACTTCCCCCCTGATTAGTCGTCGGATGATCAGTTGATTATATTTAGCATTCGAACCAGTTCTCAAAATGGAAACCCAGTTGGGTGCAACAGTTGCCACACTGACATGCAGACATTGGACATGAACGTGTGCAATTGCCCCTTGATGACAATGCAGCAAAAACAACCAAAATCAGTCGCACCCGCCGCCGCAGGCCGGAGACCCATCCCGGCGCTAGCCGCCCAGATGCATCTTTCTAACAGGGATACAAGATTATTGAAAAGAACAGAAAGAAAGGGTTGATCTCGAGGACCCCCATCAAAAAAGCAGAAATTTTTCAGGCTGGAGGGTTGCAATGGAATCAACCACGTGGGATGCTAGCTCTTCTTCAGCGGCGGCTTCATGATTCGATATCCGGCGAACCCAACGGGAAGCAAGTCTCGGTGCCGCCGGTGCTCCATAGGAAATGCGCGTAATCCGCGGCGTAGAAGGAGCTCTCATCCCCTGCAGCCAGAGATTCCAAGAACGTCTCCTCAGCCGCCCAGATATCGTTCCTCGCTAACCAAAGGAATCGCGCGTATTTGTTCAATGCTTCTGCGTCCTTGGGCTCGATCTTCGTGGCTCTCTTGTAGTAGTCTTCGGCCCTGTTACACCAGCGAGCCACAGGTCAGAAACGATGATCAATATAACCACCACATGGCTTCCCACGGCGGCACCCCACATGATCTAGTACACTTCCAAACCCAAAAGACAATCAAAAACATGCTTGCTTTCTTTTCTAACGAATAAAAAGATGGGCTTTCCACCAAAAAGCCATCATCATTGCATTTCCAAGAAGAAAAACCCAAGATGATGCTCCCAAATTCAACTAAACAAGCAATGACTCGAGAAGAAAATCCAAAATAGCAGGTACCTGTCAAAATCTTGAGCCACCAAGTAAAGAAACTGAGCGTAGTTTGCCAGGAGAAGAGGATTGTATGGATCTTCAGCCAAAACCATTTGGTATTGCAGCTCGGTCCTGAAATATTCTGGATGGATTTTGGGGTCCATAGGAGACAAAAGATGTTGCATTTTATCTTGACCATTGTGTTCATCACTTGATTGAACCTGCATTTGCGAAGCCTCATCAACGGTAGATTTCCACAAGTTACTTTCCTCTTCCGAAGATGAAGATGCCTCCTCATCAGTAGCCCTCCTGAAGGGGTTGTTCCCAAGCAAGGATTCCTCATCAGGAGCAATCGTATGATGGTTACCGGATTTATCAAACCTATCATCACCGTCAGTACTACTAGCAAATGGCCTGAAATTTCCACCGCCACCATCTCCGTTTCCTCCTATAGAAGTCGCCTTACCATTTACAGGCGACAATGTGGACTTCCCAACAATCAAAGAATCTGAATTCGGCTTCATACCATGATCTTCCATTATAAACACTTCCTCTGAAGAGACTGTGTATTGTTGAACTGGGGCATTGCAGCTATAGCACCGGTGGTTGACATAGAATAAACACTATAATTTGCAAGAAGGATCATCACATAAACCATCAGCGTAGGAGTGTGGGAGAATACTTTCTGAAACAACCAAATAAAGGAGGCATGAATCTCCTTCTGAACATATGCCAAAATTCCCTGCAGGTCTTCATAAAAAAGCATCCCTCTCATTTGAAGAGTAAAGCTGTGGAGCTCACGGATTATGAACACCATGGACGAAAACGCCTTCTTCACTGAGCAGTAGGCTGTCTCCCCAGCTTGCACTAAACCTTGTTCCCACAGTTTCCTTCGTTGCACAATCCCAGAAGAAAACGGATCATCACCAGAACTTGCCCTGCCCTCAATCTTAGGTGTCTCCAAGGGATCAAAAGGCTTCAAATGATCTCGAAACTGTGCCTCACTACTCAAAGAAGTGGCATCATTATCAACCATGCGGGCAAACTCATCTATCCTTCTCTCGAACTCTTCATCCGAAGATCGATCCAAAGTCGCAGATACTGTCTTTCTGATTGCAGGAACTCGGGACACATCTCCCTTGCGAGATCGAGGCTGATGAAGCTTTGATAACATAAAGCCACCGTAAAATTGTGATGGCACCTCTGCATATCGGCATAGCAGAGCTCGGTCATCTCTGAAGAAGCTGAGTCTCTGGGACGATGGTGCAGATAAGGCGGAGGCCAACGTTTTAGAAGAAGAAGAAGGTATAGAAGCTGATGGCTGTGATAAGCCCAGAAAAGTTGCAGCAACTTGTAATTCCATTTATCACAGAATCAAGAAAGGTTATGGTGGAAAAAGATAGGGGAATCAAAAGCCTTTCCGCTCCGAAAAAGCTAAAAAAAGTTGCAGACACCAACAATTTTCGGAATCGAGGTGAAAACAAGCTTCTTCTTCAACTCATACAGATAACTGCAAAAGAGATAAAGCACAAGAAACACATATTTCATTAAAAACGTAAACTTTAAGAACCACATCTCAAACGAAAAACCCAGTAAACTATAAACAGCCAACTCTGCTTCTAACCATTACACTCCCCTGCACCCAGGAAAACCTTGTACACCAAAAAATGGGCAACTCCAGGGGAACACCCACAAAAAACTGGGAAAAAGGGAAGAACCCAGAAGCTGGCAAGCAAACCCACCTCCATCGAAACGATCTTAGCCGCGTCACTGTTCATATGAGGGTGGCCAAATACGGCAACCATATCCTCACTCATCAGTATCAAAGGTTATGCACCCATGCCTTGAATGCCCAAACATCGAACGAAAATGGAAAAATCAAAATCAACGATGGTATGAGACAGGAAGCATCCACCCCACCATCGGCACATTCAAAATCGCATTTTTATGGAAAAATGTCATAAATCGTCTTCCATTGTAGGGCCGAGCTGTTTTGTTTTCCTCTAATTCTTCCATTTTCTAACGTTGATCGCGACGGATTGGCGTCAAACATTAAGCAACAAGCCTGTTTCTGAAAAAATCTCCCTTACTTACTCCATTGCAACCCAATGGGCGCTGCCCGAACAGCCCGAGCCACGTTTCGCCTTGCCCGGCGTGGTCCTCCTTCACGGGCGATGACGAACTCTTCCACGGAACCTTTCACGGCCACCCCGTGTCTCCCCCAAACAACACCGCCGAAGCTTCTCACCTTTTCATTAATTAGTAAATAGATTATTAAATATTATTTACAATTAATTAAACTGACATGTGACAGAATCCTTTTCTTTTTAAAAAGAAAATGGGCTTTATTCCTTTTATGCTAACGTGGGCTGGCCCAGTACGAATTGTCGGCCCATTTAGGTAAGATGTCCGACGTGGCGGTATCTAGAAACTTCCCTTGGCTTCCACTCGCTTATAAAGGCGCTCCTGGATGCCTGAAAGGGTACGTTACAGGGAGCTTGGGATTTCGACAGAGCAGTCGTCTTCAAGGTGCTTTCCGTTTTTGATTCGTTTTGTTTGTTTGTTTTATGCGGCGGCATATCTGGTTTTCCGATTTCATGTGTTGATTCTAGGGTTAGGTATCTGGTGATTGTAAGCAATTGCGTTTGTTTTTCATTAGGTCTTCGCTTTCGAATTTTTGAAAATCGTTCTGGCTCATCGCTCTCCTGATATGAAAAAGAATTTGTTTCTGTCGCTTTCTTGGTTTGATTTTTTTCTCAGTTTTTCTCGCAATCGTATGGAATGATGTTACACTAAAAGAGCCTGCAGCGTGGCCCTGTTTCTGATTTCATTTCTCTTGTGTTGGACGCGTACGTTACTTATGGAGTCTGATGCTGATTTGAATGATTATATTGTAAGCAGATGTCGTACTCCAGGCGCTCAAGGTACTCCCGTTCGCCATCACCCCGCAGTCGTCGCTCAGTGTCGAGTTCTATCTCGAGGAGCAGGTCAAGGTAACGCTTCGGTATCTGTGACCGCAGTTTGTGTGTCGCATGTAGTTTCCCCTCCAATTCTCATTAGGAGTACGCTGCAGGAGTCGTGATTCAAGTGACGCTGAGAATCCTGGGAATAATTTGTATGTAACGGGTCTATCTGCTCGAGTCTCTAAGAGGGACATTGAGAAGCATTTTTCATCTGAAGGAAAGGTAATAGCTGACGCCTTCACCCGCTGTTTGTTTGAGTTACGAGCCATTTTTTACCATAATCAAATGCGCTTGCTCTGCTCTGGCGTTCCAGGTTGTGGATGTCCATCTTGTTGTTGATCCATGGACCCAGGAGTCTCGTGGTTTTGGCTTTGTGACCATGTCAAATTTGGAGGAAGCTGAGAGATGCATCGAAAAATTGGACCGTTCGGTTCTTGAAGGGAGGGTCATCACCGTCGAAAAGGTAATGTAGAAACTCAGATTTGTAGTTGTCTCCCGCACTCTCTATTGAATACATGTATATATGTTCTTCACCTTGGCTACTGAAGTTGAAAGTTATACTTCCTTCCTGAAGTTTCTGTGACAGAAGGATGTGTAGCAGCTCTTCACCAAACTAACAAATCGAATCAAATTCTACAAGCAAATATTTCAGAGGGTTGTATGCCCTGCATTTCCCTTGTTTCTTTAATAGCTGCAATCGTATTAGCATTCAGCTTTCGTGCGTTTTCTTCATGCAAGCTATAAACATCACTGGCTGATGGGTATGCCCTTTTACTCACAAATGTGTGTTCACTTTGCAGGCTAGAAGGAAGAGGGGCAGAACTCCTACGCCTGGGAGGTATCTTGGGCTGAGGACGGGCCATGGTGTGCCACTGCTTTCTCTAGGATTTTCTGTCTCCTGCGTTCCCCTCCTACTTGACATTACTGATAATGATGTTATTGGGTTCGTGCAGGTCGCCGCCGATCGGCCGACTACTCGAGAAGCCGGTCTCCGCGATATTCATCCGAAAGAGACCGGAGCCGCAGCAGGTCGCACTCCCCAAGTTATCGCCGCCGAAGATCACCATCTCCATACTCAAGACGACGCAGTAGGTCGTATTCCCCATCTGAGAAACGAGGGCGGTCGTACTCTCGGTCTCGCTCGCCTTCATACAGCAGATCCCCGGTGCCCCGCAGGAGACGGGATCGTTCTTACACTCCTGATGACAGAAGCTCATACAGAAGGCGTCACGGAACCTCAAGAGACCACTCTCCCGATGACAGATACTACAGAAGCCGGTACCGTATTTCAAGGTACTATTCCCCTGATGACCACTACCACAGGAGAGAAAGATACCGGAGCAGCGTCTCCCCCAGTCGGAAGCACCACCGCCGTTCCCGTAGAAGCTACTCGCCGAGCATCTCAAGGAGCCGCTCGCGTAGCGCCTCCCCAAGATACAGGAGCCGCCCCCCGAGCGCCTCCCGTTCTCCTGCGCGGCGGAGGAGCAGGTCCATCAGCACCTCCAAGAGACGTTGCTCCCCCGACCCCTCTCGCGACAGCCGTTCCTCGCGAAGCCACTCCAGGAGCCCCAGCTTCTCCTCGACCAGCCGATCTCGTTAGATCTGGTTCCAAACGTCCAACAACTGTCTGCATGCTAGTTGATCCTCAGTGTTCCGGTTTAAGAACCATAGTCACTGTAGCGTCGTAATCCTGTACTTGAATTCTCCGATGGCCTCTGTAGTGAAGGAATCGCCGGGTAGGGATGGGGGAACTGTTGGTGCTGGACACAATTAAATGGCCGAGACCACAGAGCCACCACGCCTACACCGTGGCCGTCACCACTCAACACGGCCGGCCATCTTGCAATGCAATAATAATGCAGCAGCAGCAGTAGTAGTAGTACTGGTTACTCAGAATGAAGCCACTCTCCCCGTCTGCATAAGGCGAGTGTGTTCAATGCAGAAGGAGATGCTCCTTCCTTCCCTTTTCAACTCCGAGTTAGTTATAAAATTGCAGTCAGCTCGTGCCTTTATCTTAACTTGAAGCTCTGTCCATGAAAAAACCAGCCAGCAGTTCGTGGTGCCTGAGGGAGGAGGAGGTGTGAAGCGGTTAGTGATGGTGCCTGTGTCCTAATATGTTCGAGAGCATTTTTGTCTGAGCCGCCCGTGCGGTCGCTATCCGGACCCTAGGACCTGAACACTGTCTAGGCTTGGCTGCTTCTCTAATTTCTTTTCTTTTTCTTTTGTTGGTTTGTGTCCCGTGCACGCTGTTGTTTCTGTTTTTTTTTTTCTACTTGGCTGTAACGGGATTATCAATTACCATGATTGTTCGGCAAGAGAACGGATCCAGGGGCGGATGTGGCCGCCGGCGCGGCGGCCATCCTCGTGCTGCCGCCACCCTGAAGCGCCTATTTCTGGAATTTGCGCTGCCTGCCTCCGGGAACGCCTCAATGGCCTCGATATTTCCACCGTGGCGGCGGCGGAGATGCGCCGCTGCAGGTCGGTTGTCTCACGATCCATATACGAGGGTTCTTCACAGGAAGTGCGTCGCAAGTCTTGCGACGTGATCTCCTCTCGGAGTTCTCTGGGTGAGCTTTTCGGGGCGGAGGATTCGAGGTGTGGTTCCGAGGGTGAGCCGAGGAGGGTTGATTCGAGCAATGCTGGGGTTGCTAAAGCCTCTTACCCGGTGGTTGAATCTAAGCTGGAGAATCACGATTGCACTGGGGGAGTGAATGACAGGTTGGAGCAGGTATCGAATTCTGGTGTGGTGACGGTGCTGGGGAAGATGAAGAAGGAAAATTCAAGACAATGAAAGAGTTCATAGATCTTGAAGTTAACAAGAGAACTCGGATATCCATGGATTTGAGGGAAATAGCTGGGAGTCTAGTTGGGGTTGCTTCAATTGTCAGTAAGAAACTTCTGAAGTGGAAGAAGAACAAGACTGAAAATAGCAGAGAGGGAACCGAAGCTCCAGGGAAAAGTAAAAATCTCAAGTTCTTTCATTACCGGCAAAAGCTTAGAGAAAGCCATTCTCCCATTGTTGGAGCAAGAAGATCTTGTGAATATACAGGTTCAATTTTTCCATTGGAAGCCGTCAGAATTTCCCTGGAGCAACCCAGGGCTTCATTGGATGGGTATATGATTGCTAGGACAATTCCTAGGCTAACGCCAATGTTTTCCATGGTTGATGATGGGATTTGGGACAATGCCACTTGGTTTGAGCAACATAGGATGTCCAACGAAGGGACAATGCATTCCATCCCAGAGGAAAAGGGCAGCTCGAGAGCTTCTGGATCCAGCCTCTTGAATTCTGATTCATCATCCTCAATGCAGCGGAGTAGCATTGATCGTTCCACTTCTGTTCGGAGTTTTGGGAAGAAGGTGATGGGATATGATGATTGTGGTGCATCTCCTGCAAGTGTTAAGTTGGTGATCACCGAGAAGGAGCTGAAAGATTGGAACTTGAGCACAAAAGCTTCAGAAAAGGTGTCTGGTGACACTGCTGCTGTTGCTGCAACAATTGTTCCGTGCGATTCACACACTTCAATCAAAAAGCCTGTTCCATGGCGTCAAATATGTAAGTCGCTTGGTTTTCGAGTTAAGAACGGAGAAGCATTTCCAGGAAGAGGAGGTGTTCATTCCATGGATCCTTCAACTAACATCCATGTGAAGAAGAAGGCTGATGACAATGCACATCTATAGTTGGAGCATTCATATCATTGAGCCAGTCTAGGGAGCACCTATAGAGGAACTATACGGGTTTGAATCATCTTTCAGAAGCTACACACACTTTTCTCTTTCGTTCTTATTGTCTTTTCATGTGTATATCATGTGAACTGCAAGCCAGTGCTGTGTGGCAATAAAGAAGAAACAACTTGTTTGGTATGTTGGAAAATCAGTTGGTACAGGTTGGATATTCCTTACTACTGAACATTCATGACTGGCTTTTTGTACGTATACCAGCTGGAGACGAACAGGAACACTATCAGGTTGATGACACTCAGCACAGCCAGCAGATAGAAGAAGTAGTCGATATGGCCGTAGTTCAAGTTGTCTGGTATCCACCCAGGCTTTCCTCCTCGAGTGCTGATATCGGTCACGATTGTCACCATTAAGGTGCTCAAGTAGTTCCCCAGAGCCACTGTGGTGAGTGAAAGGGCGGAGCACAGACTTCGCATGGCATCTGGTGCTTGCTCGTAGAAGAACTCTAGCTGTCCGATGAAGGTGAACACTTCTGAACATCCAATGATGAAGTACTGTGGAACTTGCCAGAAGATGGAGAATGGAACTTGCTCATCGTAGGCATTGTGCCTTGCGACATATCTCAGCCTGATGAGCTCCAGGATCCCAGCTGACACCATAGAGAAGATGGAGATGAACAACCCGGTTCCCATTCTCTGCAGCTGAGTTAAGCCATTCTTGTGGCCTGTGAATCTTCTTGTGACCGGAACAATGATTCTGTCGTAAACAGGCACCCAGAAGATGACGCTCAAGGTGTCGAAAATGCTCAGTGATGCTGCCGGAATTTTGAAGGATGAGTTCCCCAGCTGAGGATTCATCGTCATGCCTTGGAGCACGAACAGTGTACCCATTTGGCCGTACACCGTGGAGAAAGTTATTCCGGTAGCCCAGATCGGAAGCAGCCTTATTATGGCCTTCAACTCCTCCACCTGAGTTACTGTGCAGAGCCTCCATGGACTTGGTTTCTCCTTCACCTTGTCATCAGACACCACAACAGCCGCTCTGTCGAAGAATCTGCGTCATGGTAAAGGCAGTTAGGATGTGACATCAAAGGAGACAGATGCTCAGGCAGGCAGGCTTACGAAAGATCCTTGGTATGCTCAAGCTTCCTGCTTCCGACAATGGTGGACTCTGCATCTGCAGTTTCGTATAACTGACCGGCATCTTCAGGGAGCTGGACCTTCAACTTTCTGAAAGACGCCACTACCACTTGACAGATTCTAGTCAGAGGACTTCCACTCGGTCTCTGGTGTCGATAAAGGCGTGTCCCGCTGAAGAAGGAAATCACAGCCACCCCCATAACCACCGCCGGAATCCCGAATCCCCATTGCCAGTTAACGTTCGTCTGCACCCAGACGAGCACAGAAGACGCCACCAGTGCGCCGATGTTGATGGAGAAGTAGAACCAGTTGAAGAAAGAACTCTTATGCTTCTTCTCCTTTGGATCACTGTCGTCAAACTGATCAGCTCCGAATGAAGAAACACATGGCTTTATCCCACCTGTTCCCAGGGCAACCATGTAAAGAGCTATGAAGAAAACTGCTAGCTGCGTCCCTGTCGCATGGCAGATACCGTCTTCGCAGTTCTCTGGCTTTATCCCTGGTATGGATGCTGATAGCGTCAACAGAGTCATTCCCTGAACACACGATGCCATATTCAGTCTTCAAGAGAAGCTTCAGTATCAGACGCTGACTGAGCACAAGAAACTCACCAGAGCATACAGGATGGAGAAGCACAAGATGGTCCAGAATCGACCGACTAAAGCATCTGCAACGAAAGCTCCGATCAACGGGGTGATGTAGCAAGTGCCTGACCAGTTAGTCACACTCTGGGAAGCAACGGAACTATGCTGTCCCAACTTGGTCTTGAAGTAGACCACCAGATTTGAACTCATCCCATAGTATGCCAATCTTTCAGAGCACTCATTCCCTGTGCCAAATCCCAGAAACCTCAGTACACCAAATCACTGGAAACCACAGCAGGGAAACAAGGAAAAGGGAACAGAAACATCACCTAGAATGAAGGGGCAGGCTCTCCATCTCCCAGTAGTCTTCTTCTTCGCTGGATTGCCGTGGATGTCCACGGTTCCATCCTTTGTGTACATGTCATCTTCTTCATACATGGTTGCTGGTTGCTGGTTGCAGAGAAACCCCACAGGTCAGACTTTGAAGATCGGAGATCAGTTCCCATATATATACACCTGTAAGAATTCACTTGCTTTGACTTCCGTTATGAACAAACAAGGCACTGAATCTTACTGCGTCTTTATTCTGGGAATAACTCCCATTGTTGAACAGTGGAGATGAGTCAAGTGCAGCATGCTATGACCCTCTGTGAGAGCACTCAAAAGTCAGAAGAATTGAAAGCTGCTAGGTGTAGCCTACAGAAGTCCGATAAGCAATATTTCTGTTTGGATTGGAACTCTTCATTCAACAATTGATTTCATGGCATTGTGGAATTCAAATTTGGTTTGTTACACCCTATAAACCGCCCATGATACTTTCACAAGTTTTGATTTTTCTCATGTTAGGTTAATTAGGGATGGAGGAAAAATTGATTTTTTTCATTCGGAGAAATCTGGTATACTAATAATGAGAACAAATTGCAATTGTTCAGGTGACCATAACAGCTACGGAGTGCAATTGTTCTTCTCCGCCTTGATTCGTTAAGCTCAGAATTGGAGTCTTCCTGTTTAGTTTTCCCCCACATTCTTTCTGGGCTGCTGGTGCTCTCATCTCTGATACCATGCTTTTGCAGCCCGAAGTGACAGACAATACGGACCACAGTCGGGTCGGATTCGGGTCTGGCACCCTGCATCGTCTCAGACATGCCACTGCTGCCATTCCACCCATACCTCAGAAACTCCCTTCCCTTCCAATCCATCATCTGGTAGGCTGACGCCTCTGGATGGAAAACACACTCATGAATCCATGGTGATACCACCCTGGTTCTTCGTCAGGGCTTTGCTCTGCAACTCAGCTCCCGAGAGCCCTCCAGAGCCAGCCCAGCCCAGCCCAGAGAAGGGAGGAGGAGGTAAACGTGTGTAAAAGCTTCCACTTGCGGTTGCATCTTGTGGTGGTGCAGCGACCACGAATGGAGTAGCACTGCCTTAGCTTTTGGGTGCAGTTGGTCGCATCACGGAGGACTGGGCCCACCGCCACCACCCTTTCTTTTTTATTGGCGGGCCATCCCTTTTCTTTCTTTCTTTTTTTTTTCTTATATAAAGTTTTACTATATTTTATACCATGTCCGTGTGATTATTTTTATATTAAAATACCCAAATATACACAATGTCAAATTAATAAAAAATCATTTTAAATCTATTAAAATCCTTTAAATATTAATATTTTAAATTTAAAAAATCAAAATTGAATTATTTTGAAACGTAGTGAAACAATTTTCGGTTTTCTTGATTATTCAATTATGGAGAAATGTATTTCAATAAACATAATCATACACACGTGCAAAAAAAAACAATAATAATAATACTTTTTAATTACTGGAAAAATAGGTCAAAACAATCGGGGTAAGGTAGGGCTTGCCATTGGCCGAGGCTTGATTTAGCTGCACGTGTGCGCAGGGTGTGAGATGATGACTTGGTGCTTCCGCCGGTTGCCACTTGGGTTATTTGAAAACCGGCTCCGGCTCCGCCTCCGGGGTTGGGAGGCGTGAATGTGCCTGAAAAGATGAGCCAAAGGTAGCAGTCTCGGATCAGAGGTGTCCATCTCCGACTGGGCACTATTCCCCTGAAACCTGGCTGCTAGTATCTTTAAAGATCCTTCTTTTTTTCCAGTTTTTACATGTAGGGGGAAACATCTACAGTCACCGCACACGCATTTCCCATTTCAGCTGGACGACCCGAGTGAGTTGGAGGCTGCTTTGTTTCCTTGGCTTTTCAATCTTGTGTGTCTTTCTTCTCTTTTTCTCTGTTGCTGAGGTCAAAAGAGCAGGAAAGCACTAGCTTTTTTTCACCCCACTTTGCCCCACCCATGCTGGAAGCAAAACCAGGGTTCTCTGCTCTACTGTTGTACAGTTGAGGAGTGCTTCGTATTGAATTGCTTCCATGTTAGAATTTGCTTTCTGGGTTTCTGTCAAGTGGGGTTCTTTTTCCTTTTCCTTTGGCTTTGAATGAATTCTGATAATGGGTCGCGTCTAGGTTCAATGGGTTGTAGTGAACTTAGAGTGATTGGTTCCTGTTTCTTTTGAGTGTTGTTTCTGTGTGCCTTTCCTTCTTTTAGATCAGCAAGTTTCTTGATTGGTTTTCTTGTATGGTGGAAAGGTGGGGGTATTTGAAAGATTCTTGAAGGTGAGAGGTGGATATTAGCGAAAAGTTATTCTGATTCCTCTACATAAAACCGCTTCTTCACCGAAGCTTCACTTTGCCATTCTGAAGTTTCCGAGCTCTGTGTTTCTCTTCACTCCGCTTCCAGACCCTTCTTTTTTGTTCATTCCTTTTGTTTATGAACTGGGGGATGGAGATTTTATTACCAAATCCGTATGTATCGAGTTTGACTTGGGTGGCGGAGGACAGCAGCCGGAGCACGATGTGGACGGCGGAGGAGAACAAAGCGTTTGAGTACGCTTTGACTCTTTTCGATGAGAAAATGCCGGACAGGTGGCAGAAAGTCGCCGCCATGGTCCCCGGAAAGACAGTTGATGATGTTAAGAGGCAGTACAAGGAACTGGAAGATGATGTGAGCAGCATAGAAGCAGGGCTGTACCCTGTTCCTGGCTACAGCAACACATCATCCCTTTGTATGCTCGAGTGGGGAAGTTCCGGCCATCGCTACAACGGTGGCATTAAAACGCCTTATCCGTGCAGGAAATCCTCCGTCGCCGCCACCGCCCGCCCCGCCGATCATGAGAGGAAAAAGGGTATCCCTTGGACGGAAGATGAGCATAAGTGAGACTTCATCACTTTGAATAGCGAGATGATCTTCTTGATTTCTTTGTTTGACAATGGAAATGTCCCTGTCTCCTTTGCAGGCTATTTTTGATGGGGCTGAAGAAATATGGAAAGGGGGACTGGAGAAACATATCACGGAACTTTGTGATCTCAAGAACTCCAACACAGGTTGCTAGTCATGCTCAAAAGTATTTCATCCGGCAGCTCAACGGTGGCAAGGACAAGAGGAGGGCAAGCATTCACGACATAACCACTCTGAGCCTCGAACAGGAGGCCAAAACTCCGACCGAGAGCACTAAAAAGTCGCCATCGCCGGAGCAATCCCCTGTTCAGAAACTTCCTTACCACTGGAGCCAGTCCAACAATGAGCCGTTTGGTTCTCAGGGCGAAGGGGTATTTTTGGGTCGATTCCATTTGAAGCCAGCTCCTACTGGCAACATCTGCAAGGAGAGGCTGTTGAAGAAGCCTTGTTAGCAGCTCAAGATGTGTTCTTGCAGAGGCAAATTGGGTTTCAGTATCCAGTTCATGAGAGGGTAGCATTCTACTGCAACGACGAACTCAACCATTTGGATTCTGCTTAAAAGTGGCTCAGGATTGTATGTTCTCTTGATCCTTGTTCACAAGAAAGTTTCTGGGAAAGCTTTATATGCCTCACTGAAGAATCCCACTGTATTTGAAGTAATCAGGTTATGATATAAAGGTTACATCTTTGGATTCTGTGTGCTCCATTTCACATTCATGGCAAATTTTTTCTTTTGCATTCGTCACTCTAATTAATCTAAAGATCTAAGCCAAACAAGCTTGTTCTTTGCCGTGCTGTCTAGATCAACAAAAAAACCAATCTTTTTTCTGGTAGAGAGCTGTGCAGAACAAATCAACAACACCCTGGTTCCTTTTTTTTTATTGATAAGATGAGACGTATACCGAGTTTAAGGTTTAAGGTTTATGTCGTCTCGTCTTTCCTTAGCTGCTATCTTTCACCGTAACATGCTATCGTGAGCTTGCTTTAGTGTAAAAACCGTGTTGAGGATTCCACTTCGTCACATGCCTGAAAGTATCTGTAAAAAGGAGGAGAAGCACAATAATTGAAGCACAAAGTACCTTATTCCACCCGGTAAGAAAAAGCATGCATCATGTAGCATGTTGATGCGGTATATTCACCTTCACCGCATTCCACATTGGTTTCAGACAAAGCATGAAATAGGACAGAGTACTAAATCACAATGATCCAATTTTCTGAGAAATATCAAACCAAAGTAAGCAGCATTTTTTCTTCATGCAGAAGGAGATGAAGGAACCTTAAGCCACTTTATTCCAACCGTTGTCCTTCCTATAACCACATGTGTACTTAACAGGACCTGAACTTTCGGTTGTCTGAATGGTTTATCTCTCTGTCCTTTGGAAATATTCCGATTCCCTTAACACTGATTGGTAATCATATCATTTTCTTTCATTTTGTAAAGGCAGCCACGGGACGATCACAAATATTCCAGTAGAAATATCCACACATGCTTGTTCACCTGCAGCGCCGCAGGGATCACGAATCTGTGAAGATGTTTCTGTAGTATCCAGGATGAGGATTGGCTGTGCTAGATTGAGCTTGCCTGTGAACTTTGTCAAGTCTTGCTGTTGCTTCGGTTACTTGAATCAAGAATACTGTAATTATCTCAAGTAGCTTTGCTCGGGCTTCTTTCTAGTGCTGCAAAGAAATAAATCTTGGCTTCAAACGAGTGTAGCAGTCAGTTCTCTTCTACACCAAAATTTAACCTTTGAGTGGAAAGCGATGTAACATTGCTTGGTGTACCTAATTGATCGCCCAGAACTGCTGTAGTTTCATTTGCATTGGAATGCTGATCATCTCCATTTGTGTTGTTTGGTTGTGAAGAGGACAGAACCAGATGATCAACAGCACGATCCACAGCTAAAGTTGCAGCCACTGCGTTATGTTGTCTGTCTTGATCTTCCTCATTCTTCTTGCCCAACTCTAGTGAGGGGGAAAGAGAAGTTCTGCTACATCAACATCCTTAGGTTCATACTTTGCATCATACTCAAGGGGATCTGATAAGGGGGCAACAGGCTCCTCTGCATAAAGATCCTGAACTTCCATTTTCATCCCAAGCTCCAAAGTGATTGGAGATATTGAATTTAGTTCTCTGTTTTGATTATCAGCATCGAAATTATGACCCTCTAC
The DNA here is from genome assembly GCA_002189035.1 of Utricularia gibba. Taxonomy (NCBI): domain Eukaryota; kingdom Viridiplantae; phylum Streptophyta; class Magnoliopsida; order Lamiales; family Lentibulariaceae; genus Utricularia; species Utricularia gibba. The sequence goes on from CM007990.1 coordinate 328,298, forward strand.
GGTGTTCACGCCCCAGTCTAGTGACTTAACAAGCCCAAGCTCAGCTGCATTATCATTACCATTGGCATCCTTTTTCCCCTGTTCATCCCCTGCGTTCTTCTGTTCTAACTCTGGTGAGAAGGTAACAGAGAGCCCTTCTGAATCAAGAGTACCATCTTGCTCCTGTATCCCACACTCCATCAAAGTTGAAGCCTTTTCAAGTTTCTGAAGAGCATGATCACCGGGCTTGTTCAAGTTCTCATACTTATCATCCTTGTTCACATCATCTCCCAAAGAAGCTTCATCCGCCATGTCAGGATTCTTAGTAGCTGTGCTTATGGTGTTTTCCAGTTCGTCCTGCTCGCCTATAACTTGAACATCCTCTTCTGAGTGGCAAGCTGCTGATGGCATTGATTTTTGGTAAGGAAATGGACTAGAAAGTTGAGAATCCCTTGGGAAAGCCTGACGGCCATCTTCATCCCAATCAAGGCTGGACATGGAAACTCTATGCAATGCATCACTCAGATGCAGAACGGAGTCCGGTGATGTGGCAGAGCTTCCCATAATCGTATCATTTGATGCCAAGGTTCCTTCACCATCGTTTTCAGTAGCTTCAATGTAACTCAATGCTCCTTCTGGCTGAGTTTCAGTGAAATGGTGATGGTCATTGTTGTCTGAAACAGTTGATGATACCTCCAGCAACATCATGCTAGAGCTGTTTGCATCATCCAAATTGGTTGTGGTTGCATCTTTCCTTCGTGACGACATCGATTTTTCTAATGTCTTGAAGATCTTCTCATCCAAATTGGTGGACCTCCTGCTGCTGCTCACTGGGGATCCAGGTTCTGAACACAGGTTCCCTTCTGTGTTGTTTTGCAGTAAAAGCTCATCACCTCCATTGATTCTCGAAAACCCAACTCGCATTACATCCGCCTCAGAAACCTCGTCCACCCCAGTTCTTGATTCGCAGTCTTCCACCTGCGATGGATGAGATGTTCCAGTCCAAGCATCCACACCATCCCATGTAATCTTCTTCTCCGCCATGTCTTCATCGTTTGTGCTTGAGAAATCTAGATGATCTTGATATGAAATAGTATCATTTATCGTCATTGGGGGCGAGCTAACCTCTGAAACCTCAACTTCCAAATCAGAAGCAATCGAGTAGGAAGGAAGATGATGATGTATACCATGCCGGAACAACTGTGATGGAGCAACAGAGCTCAAATAGCTTTCTCCCACCTCCTTGCTCTCTACTTCCTCTGAAACGCTTCTTCGAGACATAGAATAAAGTGATTTCAGTATGGTTTCTTTGTCTATCTTGTACACCGGTGCACTGTCTGCCGACGACATACTTGAGCTTGAGGATGAAGCTGAACAAAGACCTTCTTTTGGAAGCAGACTTGCATAGCCATCATCTGCTTCCACTTCGGCATTCCGAGTATCGCTTTCATGGACCTGTATGACTTCTTTGATTTGATCCTCAATAGGGTTCTCTTCAGCAGCCCTCGATTCAGAGAAATGACATGTTTCTTGATCCATCAGAAGAGGCAACCCCTCATCTACCATGAAAACAGAACAATCACACAAGAAACAATCACTGCAATGCATAAAGATGTCAACTTTTGCATTACCATGTTTTGTTGACGATTGAAAATCTGATGAATGATTCTTGCCTCTCGGTTTGGAATGCTCATCGTTGCCAAAAGTGTGTGCACCTCCTCCCAAACTGAAACTTTCATGCCTGCAGTAGGTGAGATCCCTGGCATTACCGTTCAAAAACTCTTGTTGGAAGGCATCCCCGGTGAGGTCTGGTTTCTCCTCCTGTGGATCATAAGGTATATCGAACGGATTCCTCCCCGGGATAAGTACCGGCGGGGCGGAGCCGGGGCTGTCAACGAACTCACCCTCGAGCCAAGTACCTGCTTTTGGTATAAGCAGAGATGAGACGTGTTGGGAGATGTTTCTCTCTATGTTCACCAGCTTCATTGCAGATTCATGGTTCAGGAATTTCCGCAATCTTCGCCTCGCGATCAGGCTCTCGAGCCTCTTAGTCTTCTCCGCGTCTGAAATCCCTAAATCAGGGATATCGCCGCTCTTGTTCTTCTCCTTCACCCCTGTTCCCTCCTCCCAGACGGCGAAACTCCGGCTGAAATTGTCCCGTTTCCGCGTCTCAGACGACACCAGCACTTCCCGGATTTCCTTGGGGCTTTCTTCGATCAATGCGTTCTTGTCAACCACATCAACGTCGATATTAGTCGATGCGTATTTCTGCACCTCCGGCAGCATTTGCTGCATTGTGATCTCCCTTGGCCTCCGCCGCCGGACGGAATGAACACGTCCATAAGAAAACCTGGTTCTCCGGTCATTCTCTTCCTCTTCCTCAGACCTCTTCGACCCATTTCGAGAAAGCAACCAACTAGCAGCAACCGCCCCGATACAGACGACGAAAGGAAACGAGTACACCAGAGCCCAGAAAACTAAAGGCAAGAACAAATAGAGAAGAAACACCCCCAACAAGGAAGAAGAAAACAAGGGGTATTCAGCTGAAACTCCGATCACCGTTTCTACTGTGAATCTGAAGAGTTTCCATAGACAAATCCGAACATCATGAGCATCCAAACTCATGTTTTTTTTTCCTCAACCACTCCCTGCAACTCTTCTAAAGATTGAATCTTTGTTCTCCCTGGAAAACGGGAAGTCAACACCTGCATGCTATATGTAATGTGCGCATCGGGAGGCAGAGATCCTCGTCTTCTCCACAATTTCCTGCCAGGCCATTCCCCGATTCTCATGCCGAAAAATTGCAAAATGGAATCTTTCCGTAATTTCTGAAAGTATGGGGACTAGTTTGCAATTCGCAATTCTTGTCTGGCATTCAACGGTTCGCCTTGCGGGCTTCATCCCACACTGCAAACACGTTGGTTAGTTCCTCAGTCACTTGCATAGCAGATCTTGTACAAACAAATCACATTCTAAGATCTTGTACAAACAAATCACATTCTAAATTTCAGAACTTGAAATATAATTCAGACCCATAACTGAAGAGCAAATCTTGTTGGTCAAAGATGGACAAATCTAATCACATTTTACAACAATCGACAGGGAGCAACAAAGAGAGTGGGGGGGAGTAGCTTCGCATACGCAGCAGGGAATCAGATGTCGGACTTGAACCTGGGGGTGGTGCTTCGTTGCCGTGTATGCGTACTGCATTCGACCTTGAGAGGGCGTCTGCGTCTGGTGTGACTGGCTTCTGTAGCATGTGTTGGTCTTCCTCCTCGACCTCTAGTTGTGAACTGCTTGATGGTTTACCAGTTGACAGAAGGCTCTTGAACCAGGTAGCTTGGAGACGTGGAGCTCCTCTTGTGGAGTTTGTCTGAGACTCCGGGGTGACAATGGAATGCTTGGCTGCGACTGACTGCATAAACCGATATGCTACCTTACTAGCAGTGACGATTTCATTCTTTGCTTGTCTCAACTGTAGAGGGAAGAGGATAATGATGAGGGGCAGATTCAGATTTGAATTAGCGCCAGAAAAGGAGGATGGAATCTTACACGATAGGCTGTGTTTCCTGCTATTTCTACTGCAGTATCTCCAGCATTTGCAAACCTGTTCACCCAGCCTACCGTAAACACGAGAAGCTTAAAAAGGTCACAACAGAATCACACTATGAGGAAGAAAGAAATACAGCTCAATCACCAAAGTAATTACCAGGAAGCTTTGATACACCGAGTCTCTCACAGAGAACGTCACAGAAATGGTTGCAGTTTCTCGAGAGTAAGTCATAAGAGTGACCGGGCCATTCTCTACTGAGTTCCCTTAGTATCTGATTGACTTTGAAAATAGAGAATTGTGTTTCCCCTAGATTAATCGCCTCACGGTACGTATACATGGGGTTCTTGGTTGATGGACAGCTGAAGACACCAGTACCCTGCTCGCAATGGCCAAATGACCATTCCTCATCTCCATAAATCTGTTGATCAAGCCCAAGTTAAAAACTTTTTCAAAACGTCACAGATAGGATTCATAACAGCAACAACGAACAGGTGGAATGGACCAAATTAAGAGAAACAACACTCGCGGTAAAACTTGGCACTTGCACCAGATGCATTCAACAAAACAACCACATACTTCACTAAGATATGTAACAGATTTTTCGTCACTTCTTACTTGATAAACTTCATACAAAACTAAACTACCCGAAAAGATGGCCCCAGGAATCACACGTAAGCCACCGTAGAAACCCTATTACCCACCCAATCTGGGAAAATTAAGCGAAACCCTAGATCCAAAGGAGACTCCAACAAAACACAAGTTCCCGAACACTAACAAGGAGACACGGTTCAAGAAAACGAAAACCAAGTCGCCGGAAGTCAATAAAAGGAAGCGGATTTAACTAACCTGCACCGCGCTGTGGAAGATGCCGCCGATGCCAATCCCATCCTTGAAGATCTTGTTGATCTGCATTATAGTGTTGTCCGTTTTCTCATTCCCACTGTTGGTCACATCGTATACATGGAGAATAACCTCCATCTCCACCAAATCCAAACCCTCACCTCCTCCCTCCTCCGCAATTCCGAACACCCAAATTCCGAAACCCCTCCCTGCGACTCCACTATATGATCAGTACGATTGGGAATTGCAAAGACGTCAGCTCCTTTTCTTTTTGTCTGCCATTTTAATTTCTTTTTATTCCTATTAATTCTTTTATAATTTGCACATTTTAATTTTCATACCTTTTTTCATTTGTGTTTAGTAATAAACTTATTTTAAAAATAATTATTCAGAAATATAATTCCATTTTTTACAACTATTCTTTTTTTAGTAATAAATCTTCATATTTAATAACAAAATTATTTCAATTTTGAATTATTCCATTTTACATAAATATTCAACTAGAAATTGCAAGCAATTCATAACATTAGTAGTGCTACATGTGAAAAAGGTGAAGAACAGACATAGAAAGAAACCGGGAAGGGAGTCTTCTTCTTCAATAGGCACGCTCCTTTATGATATCGAAGCTCATTTCACTGGGGTCGGTTGCCTGAAGTTCAACCTGAATGCCATCAAGTTCCCTCTTGAACCTGTCCTTGGAGCTGGCGTAAACCATCTTCATCCTCACCTTGGATGAATCTGGAGACCTGTGCAGACGAAATGTGGAAGATGCAGGCAACCAGAGGATTCTTATTCTGATGCTGATGCTGAGAAAAAGGTTACCATGCTATGAAGAAGATCTTGCTCTTCTGGCAGTTCTCGGAGGTGGTGAAGTCGAGATCGAAGACGGCGTAGCGACACTCGTCGGAGGGCAGGGCGTTGGTAAAATCTTCGTAGCTGGATTCAGGGCTCCCGAGCTTGTCCACCACCACCTGCTGACCCTCGATCTTGAAGGTTAGGAAGCGGTGGTTTCTTTTGGCTTTCAGCTCCAGGAACCTCAGCTTGCAGTCATCGTCCACCGCCATTCCAGAAGCAGAGTTCGCCTGAAACAAACGAGATCATCACATGGATAATGAAATTAGAAGCATTAGGCATTGAAGTGAGAGGAAGGAACAGCACCATTTTGGGTCCCAATGAGAGGAAGAAACTGTAACGCAAGGAGAAGGATTGTAGGTGTAATGGTTGATGTGCTGGTTTTGAGGAGAATTGGAAAGATCAAAACAGGAGACAAACGCGGAGTTCCACTGGAAAGAAGCAAACGGTCATCATCAGTTTTTGTTTATTCCTCTAAAAATAGCCTTGAAAAAATGTTTTCTTTCCAGTAATCATTTTATTGGCAACCCCTCCACTTTTATTCACATTTTAGATTAAATCATGAACATTCAACAAGACAAGTGTAAGCTCTACAAAGCTTGTGAGATTCAATTTACTTAAGAGACTTCTCATTCAACAAACAGAGGAACGACAAAGCAGGATTGGAAAAAAGGTCTCAACCCCAGAAGCTGGTGTTGAAAATACAACTGATTTAAGTTTAAAGCAAAACATGTTTCGCTGCAAAATGCAACAAAAAACCAACACCAGCATCACTTCTTCTTGTCGCCACCAGCAGCAGCCCTGCGAGAATCCAGCATCATCAATGTGTTAGAAGAGAAGACACAGGGAAAAAAAGCATCTATCCAAGTGAATCACCTCATTTTGCGAAGGGCACCGGCCATTTCTTCTCTCTTTTTCTTGGCTCTCTTATGGGTACCCAATTTTCTCTTGGCTACTTTTAGAGCACGCTTGTCTTTCCCAACTTTAAGAAGCTCGGTTATCCTCTTCTCATACGGTGCAAACCCTGCTACCTCTCGGATAAGGCTCCTCACAAAATGCACTCTCTTGCTGGTTTTCTACATCGTTCATACCAACAATTACCGATGTAGCCTCAGCAATAAACTAACAAAAACTGAGATTGCTGCCAGACATCAGAGTTGAAAACAAACACAAAACCAGCATGCACTGGCTGCCCACGGTGATTTAGTTGCAAGAATGAACTTTTACAAGTCATGCACCACATACACACCCTACATTGGAACGAAGCACACACATCGACGACACATATCAATGAGAAGCACAGACCCCCTATGAGAAATCTTACCCCTTTCCTGTCCGAAGGACGGCAAGCTAACTCCTTCGGAGTGACGACATGCCCCTTGTTCAAGCCTACAAATAACCCACTTTTCGGCTGGTTCGGAGCCATCTGCAGTTAACCAAACAAACCATTTCATTATCCACATTTCACCCAAAAAAACACCAAAAGTAAAACCCCATCCACAGATGCTAACATCGCGAAAACCATCAACCCATTTATCCAAAGATATAAACCCTAGCACCTACCTCACGAACAAACCAAGAGACACTAACCTCTTCCTCTGCGCCTCCTGGCGGCCGTCAATGCTTCCAAGAACGAAAAATAAATTTTAGGGTTTATGTTGGTGAAGAACGAGGGCATCATTGTCTTTCCACGATGATTTTGGAGGGTAAAAACGTCTTTTCCACAACGTAGGGCTATACACGGTTTACACTGCCCCATTGGGCTGTTCTTATCTGGACCACCCCCAAGTGGGCTTCATTAATTAATCCCATGTGCAGACAATTTTGCTTTCTTGTACCTAAAATTAGTAATAAGTGATAATCAGGGTTTTATTTGAATTTTTTCCCGAATTTATATTTATTTGTTTGATTAAATCTATTAAATAATAATTTTAATTAATAATATAATTTCAATGAGTAAGGTTTATGTCTCATCATGGAGCCCCAAAGTTTCCAAACTCTTCTAGCGGTTACCCTTCTTTTTCCCCGTAGAAAATATTCCGCCGAATCTCTATCTTGTTATCAAGGCATTTCCCTGTCAATGAGTTGAAAGGCAAGACCATTTTCGCTTTCTCGGTTTCACCGATAGTCGTGCCGCCGCCGCCTTATTTGCCGAAATGTTGGATCACCGCTCATGAAGGTTTTTCGCGTTGACGGCGTGACTCGTGTGATTCGTCTGTACTTATGTGGAACCGATTCATGCCTGGAGTAGGTTTCTGTTCTACATGTTTCCTCGGCGATCGTTTTTGGATTTGTTATGTTGTCTCGTTGTTTGTTAATCGTTGAATCCTGCATTTGGTTTTTCCGGCTCTGTTAGGAACTCGTGATATGTGACGTGGTGAATAGAGGGATGAAAGTATGATTATGTTTTTGTTGTTGAGTTGTGTGTTGCAGCTTCTGTCTCACAGGGTAATTAGGTTTTACTGCATGCATGGTGATTAAGCGTAATATGGGGACATGGCAGGGCATAAGTGTTTTAACTTAGTCGTGCATTAGGAATTTTTGTGTCCTGGTGGTTTTGTTTCATTTTATTTTTTTGATGTCTAGGTAACTGTTATGTAAATGGATTTTGATTGTTTTCTGCAGCTTTGATGTGTGTTTTATTGTCCATCGTCCATACTACGTTCGTACTTTATTTTCCACAGACTCCAATTGTTGTGATATTTTCTTTTTTACTGTGTAGATCAGTGGCATCTGCAGCCGTATTTCGCAAAATGTACCCCGCCATTAGTGTCAGCGTTTTGAAATTGGAGAAAGTAAAACAATAGCATGTACACTTTCATCAGGCAAGATACGGGTTTAGAGCCCCAAGTCCCTTATTCCGGGACCAAGGATAATCCTGTGCAGTGGATTCAATTCCTTCACACCTTAGATCACCCAGGTGAGCAACATCCGGATCACAAAATGAGTTGAAAATCACTTTCTATCGGTGATTAGCTGCTCACAGCTCCATGTTCTTACTTTCTGATTTGCTGATTTATTTTTTCATATTTTTTTATATAGATCTTCTGGGTTTGCCTTTGGTAACTCCTGTCAAATTCCAGACGCTGAAATGTGAGAAATGCTCACTGGAGTTTTGTTCCCTAATAAACTACAGGAGGCATTGCCGCATCCATCGCCGATCTTTGAAAGATAATAAGGTTTATTGAGTCATCCATTTATATAATGGAGTGAGCCAGGACAAGAATTCTATTGATATGCCACTGTTATCTGCTACCCTTGTTCACAATATAAATGTAATCCGAGTTCTTATTTGTTCATTGTGTAGGAATCTCACAGCTTTAAGGGTTTACTGGCTCAGTTATGGGATAAGGTAAATTATCTTTTCCACATGAGTTGCTTGGTGTCCGTAAAGTGACATCTCATTACCTCACTGCAGTGCTCTCTCACGGAAAGGAAGCAAATAGTGTCATATGATGACATTGCACTGAAGGTACTAATGTCCACTACTGCACATTTCCTTGTATGGTTTTCAGAAGTTATATAGTCGTTGGAGTCATGTTTGTTAATTATTTTGACCTGATCTCTTCTTTTCCTTTTAACTATGTCGTGAGCTTTGATAAGATATGCCTTGTTTACCACACGTAGCAGGGAGCAATCGTTTTTTCGCATTTTTGTATTGCTTCATTTCATGCCCTGGAAATTAAGTGTCGTTTCATTGGTTTTTTAAAACAATTTATTTTTGCACAATCTGACTAAGGTGGCACTTATGCTCGTGTATTTTCACACTCTTCAGAAAATTACTGGTTCTTCTGTGGTTGAAGCCTTAGCCACTGCTCTCCTTAATCCTGGAATCTGGACTCATCCTCAGAATTACTGGAAAGTTGGCACTAAGTTGCTAGTAAGGAGAAGCAATCAGTTACTGTCCTTTCATTCTCATCCCTGTTGCTCAATTATTTTGTTATAATGTGTATGGCTTCATAATAGGACATAATTCAAGCTCGATCACCTGTAATGTCAATTTCCTCGGAAGAGCTCTTCAGTATACTTAATGATGCCAGTGAAGGGACATTCTTATGCACAGGCTCCGCTGAGTATGTTCAGAATTTCGTCTTTGATGGAGATGTTGCCAGTGGCCTGGAGTTCAGGAATTTGATTGCTAGCACTAGCTTTCTTTTCGAGCTGCAACTGGTATATCTCCTTTGCATACATATTTTCTGGTTTATTATGTACTCTGCCACACTTTTTGTCACATTGATACAAGATAATTTGCGACTTACATTTTTGAGAATTTTCCTAGCAAATGCGCGGCAGCTCTTTTTCTTCTTTTAATTCGTCAAATGTTGAAATAAGTCACCATTTAATGTTTGGTGGCCACTGCTTTCTTTCCAGTTGAAAGCATGGGTGGCATACAAAGATGCAGAAGCATTGAGATGTCAGAAATTGCTGGTAGAGGAAGAAGAAGCTGCCCAGAAGAGGTAGGTTCTGACCACGGGAAGCCATTCTCCCTGTCTCAGCACATCCTTGTGTTTTTTAATAGATCAGTAGAGGCACATCCTTTTACAACCTGTTAAAATGTAATGTTCAGTCATGTCTATTTTAAGCGAAGGATCCAATCTATCATGGCTCATCTGATTTCCTAGTGCTACAATAGGATACCCAGGAAGGAAATCCTGAGAATGGTGGTGTGATGTCATATTTCTACTGATAAATCTGATTTCGTTCCTTCCAGGCAAGCGAAGCTTCTGCAGAGAAGAAAACAGAAAAAGCTTCGCCAGAAGGAGCTGAAGGTTAAGGAGAGAATCAATGCATGTAAAGAAGACGTAAATTCCACTGTTTCAATTGCAGATGAGAAGGCTCTGTCTGAAGAATCCACCCCTTCTACCCCTTCTGAGTGCAGTTCCTGTCCTGTGAATGGGCCTGCGGATCGTGATATTTATATGGAGTCAGTTGCGTCGGAAAGCAAAGATTCTGAGGAGTGCTCTGTACTGCAGGCTGAGATCGGTGACTGTGTTGACCAGCGTCAGTCTGAGACCTTTGGATCCCACGGAGGCTTGTGTGGTCATCGATCTGATGACTTAGATCATGGTTACGGGACAACTTCACCTAGAGGGAGTCTGCACAGCTTGTTGGACAACCAAAACACTCATTTGCAGCATGATGAAGTCGAGAAGAGTAACATGGATTTTGATGGTCCTCCGCGCGATAGTAACAGTGTTGAGAACAACGAATCTGAGGATGGTGATGATCGCTGCGGCTGCAAGGTCTTAATTGGTTCCATCCCCGTTTCTCTTAATAGTTCAACTACTAGTCTGCCACCCCCATGCCCATCTGATGCCGAATATGAAGCACATGCAAAACCAACAGCACTTGATGGACATGCCTCAGAGAAGAGTGTCAAAGATGTTCATATCCTCTATGGCTCTCCTAATCTGTTGAACATCCAAGAAACAGGGTGCAAGCCTGCATGCGAAGTTGACGGCTCCCCAGAAGCTGAAATCAAACCTACATGGGATGAGATACCTAGCCGTCCAGCAGCTTCAGATGTGAGTGCACCCCGGTTGTCTTCTCCGCAGCCACAGCAAAAGATTTCCTCGCTCAGAGTATGTACACCTTGCACCCCTCATTTCCAGTCAATACGATCATCGACTTCTTTCCTACAGTCTGGCTTGATGCTATTACATGTTCTCAAACATCCACTTGAACCATGCAGGATGGAAGCAAGCCATTTCCTCACACCACATAAGATTGAGCCTTGGACGAGAGCACGGCCACCATGTGCCGGAGTTGGGGTAAAACAAACAAAAGCCGCAGTCTAGTAGTATGTCCCTTCGAAAATTCCTTTAGTCATTCAGCTTCAACCACCAATTTGTCAGACATGCATTTAACCTGACAATTCTGATTCTAACCTTGCGGCTATTCGTAGGAAAGGCATAGCGCTTGCAAATGCAAAGCGCCCCTTTCCTGTTGTTGTGGCATAAGGTGGTTGGTATGATGTTATGAATAAAACCCAGGCTGCTACGCGTATTGATTGTCTTCTAATTCAACATGCGAACATTTTGGGCCTCCCTGCTGGAATAAAAATTTCAACTTTTTTGCTTTCAAATGAGAGTTTCATTTTTATTTCTTTTTAGTTTTTTTTGTCAGAAGTTCTATGGTGTGTGGAATCGGTTTTGCAGTTTTGTTTTTGTATAGGAAATGCGCCAGAACGGAAAACTGGCACGACAGCGCCGTAGTTTTGGAAGGCAATATTATTTTATTAATTGATGAGGAATCACTACCCTGGGCTGGGGTACGTGTCAGTAAGAGGACGCCACCTTTTAATGATTAGTCTGTGTCTTCTTGTTCTCTACGTTGATTGTGGATCCCGGATCAAAATCATCTGGCAGCCACGATATTGAGCGCTGGATCACTCGTTCCTGATTCTTTGGGTGCGTCTCCGTTATCCTATACTACCCTGGTAACTGCTGATGGTGATTTTTCTTAAAAAATGAAACTTACCGGGTGGGGGTGCTCTTTGTTTTGGTCCCCATCCCGGAGTGGAAGGCATTGAATGTCTACACTTCATAGAAGCAGAGTAGTGTTTTGCGAAAGTTTTCTTTTTTTTTTTTTTTTTGTTTTTTGAACGGGGTAACTTGCAAAGATCGATAGCCGTTGACTCGTGGATTGATATAGTGCTAATTCGTCGTTCTGAAATACAGGCAAGGTGAAACCTATTTGTTTGTTTGCGTTGCTTTCGTAATCGTACTTTCAAGAAGAAGGTGGGTTTTTTGCCGAAGATGTGGATGTTCACGAAGAAAGGGCCTTCTGGGTTTTCCTCGTCTTCCACGGCGGAGCAAGTTACCCAGGGGATCGATGCCAATGGCCTCACGGCAATAGTTACCGGTCAGTCAACATGTCTTTGTCTTTCTGGATAATTTTAGTGATTATGCTGTTGAGGCTCCTGTTTCGGCATGACAGAGACGTTAGTTTGGTGACTGGTTGCTGACAGTTTCGTATGTGTTCAAAGGATTAGTTTATTCCTTCCAACTTGTTGTCTTCCTCTGCATACAGGGGCTTCGTCTGGAATTGGATCAGAAACAACTCGTGTTCTGGCAATGAGAGGTGCTAATGTCATAATGGGCATCAGGAGCATAGATGCTGGAAGGAAGTTGAAGCTGCAATCTTAAAGGAGAACCCTTCCGCTAAAGTTGAAATCAAGGAGCTGGATCTCAGCTCGTTAGAATCAGTCAGAAAATTTGCTTCGGATTTCACTTCCTCGGGCCGTTCTCTCAATCTATTAATGTAAGCTGATGATTATAAGATGAGAATTCTCAGTGTTTGAACCACTTCTTAAAACTTCCCTTTTGCAATTTTCTTGCAACAGCAACAATGCGGGCGTGATGGTTTGTCCATTCCAACTTTCTAAAGATGGCGTAGAGATGCAGTTCGCTACCAATCACTTGGGTACTCTTTTTGTTGTAGTATTTTCTTCCTCTGTTTGGAAGCATGTTAAAATGTATTTTTTGACGTTGAGGAACCTCCTTTGCTCTTCAGGCCATTTTCTTCTGACCAATCTGTTGTTGGATACGATGAAGAAAACTGCTTTTGAGATGAAAAAGGAAGGAAGGATTGTGAATGTTTCATCAGAGGCCCACCGCAAGTCATACGGAGAAGGGATCCGTTTCGACAAACTCAATGATGAACAAGGGTATCCTGCTCAGGGGAATGCTACCACTATCTCTTAACAAGCTATCCATGAGGTGATTGATGTTCCTTAACATCCAGCTTCTCTTTTCTGATGCAGATACTCCAGATGGTTGGCCTATGGGCAATCAAAACTCGCAAACATACTGCATACCCGTGAGCTAGCAAGACGCTTGAAGGTAACCAACCTCATTAAACTCCAGTATCCTTTTGTTTCGAAATAAGGCACCCCATTGGTCACATCATGAAGCACATTCCACGAGCCGGTTGGGATGGGATGGGATGATTCCCATACAGCCCTGCCACAACATCCAACATTTTCGGCTTAGGTTTCTAAGTAAGGATTGCACCTAAACAGGAAGAGGGGGCAGACGTAACAGCAAACTCACTTCACCCTGGAGTTATTGCAACCAACCTTTTCAGACATTTGGGAATCCTAAGAGGTAACCTCGGAGTCGGAGGCTTCTCCCCCCTCCTCTGAAATGAAGCTAATAGTTTCCCCTTGGCCCCAGGTTTGTCAAGCGCAGTTGTTGGTCTGGTGGCGAAGAACGTTCAACAGGTGACTCCGTGATGAATGTGATGCTTTCTTTTTGCATTTTTTCTCTTGTGGGTGCGACTAATTCTACTCTGTGATGGTGAAGGGGGCGGCAACTACATGTTACGTGGCGCTGCATCCTGATGTGAAGGGGGTCAGCGGCGAATACTTCTCGGACAGCAACTTGGCCAAAGCAAGCATTCAAGCCACAGACAACGATTTGGCTAAGAAACTCTGGGATTTTAGTTCGGATTTTGTAAGAAGCAAGTGAAAAGTTGCTCTCGCTCCTTCTCTGCTACACGAGCTGCGTTCTTTGTTTCCACAAACCTCCATATCATGAACCCCTGCTGTGCTATTTGCCTGACTTTGGTCCTGATTTTGGATTATGTTTCTGAATTTTTTTTGTTATAGAAAATAATTGATATGATATGAAATAATTTATTTGTATTTAGATAAATACATAGATAAAAATATTGGAAAGTATTGCATAATTGTTTTATGGTCTATTGGAGGTGTGAACAAGTTTATTTTTCAAATAAATAGTAATTTATTATGAAATATTTTTGTTGAAAAAACGGTTACGTTGGGCTCAAGGAAAATGAGCCCACTAAAAAACCTTAAAACCTAGGAGCAGCGGGTTCACCGGAAATACAAACTGTTGTAAGAATGGCGGCGGAAGCTACAGCGGCCGTGGAAGGATTAGCGCTTTCCGACGAGGTTGAGGAGGCTAGATTCTCGCAACGTGTTCCTATTCAATCAATATTGGGGAGGCCGGACAAGGGCGCCGGATTGGCGGGGCAGAGGATCAAAATTGGGGGCTGGGTGAAGACTGGGCGCGAAGCGGAGAAGGGAAGATTCGCGTTTCTGGAGGTGAACGATGGGAGTTGCCCTGGGAATCTGCAGGTGATCGTTAAAGCGGAGGTGCACAAGCTGAGCGATGTCGTTGCTACTGGGACCTCAATTCATGTTCAGGGATTGTTGAAATCTCCCCCGGAAGGCGTGAAGCAAAAGATTGAGCTTGAGGTGGAGTCTGTGCTTCATGTTGGATTCGTCGATGCGGCCGCGTATCCGTTGCCCAAAACCAAGCTGACGCTCGAGTTTCTGAGAGATTTCGTCCATCTTCGCCCCAGGACCAACACTGTACCGATCTTTCTCCATCTTTACTTTATCTTTTTCGATGGGCCTGGTTCTATAACTGGAGTGCTTAATTTACGTTCTGATCATGGGATGCTATTCGTCTGAAGTGGAAATATTTTTGTTCTTGCTTCTAGATCTCTGCAGTTGCTAGAATCCGGAATGCCTTGGCGTATGCGACCCACACCTTCTTTCAGAAGCACGGGTTTCTGTATGTGCATACTCCTATTATCACAACCAGCGATTGTGAAGGTGCAGGGGAGATGTTTCAGGTCACCACTCTACTTACTGATGCTGAAAAGCTGGCGACTGATCTCAAGAAGAACCCTCCTTCGAAAGCCGACCTAAAGGACGCTGAGCTTTCTGTGAAGGAGAAAGGAGAACTAGTGGCTAAGCTAAAATCGGATAAAGCAAGCAAACAGGAAATAGCAGCTGCTGTTGCGGAATTGGCTAAGGCCAAAGAATATCATTCAAAGCTTGATGGACGGCTGCAATTGGCTGAAAGGGTCGAGAAAGGAGGTGCCATCCCTAAAAAGGAGGGAAAATTTGACTTTGAGCAGGATTTTTTTGCCAGGCAAGCATTCTTGACTGTATCCGGGCAGCTGCAGGTAGAAACATATGCTTGCGGACTTAGTAGCGTGTATACCTTTGGACCGACGTTTCGAGCAGAACATTCACATACTTCTCGTCATCTCGCTGAATTTTGGATGGTAGAGCCAGAGATTGCTTTCGCTGATATACAGGTATGACACTTCGCCCTGAACTCTGTGTTTGTTGGGTATCTGAAAAGCTATTCCTTGGCACAAAAAATGCTTGAGCCCACAAAATTTCATACTGGTTTTTTGTTTTAGCTATCCCAAGGGAAAAATCGAGATGTGTATATGCATTTTTGTTGCTGGAAATGTGAATTTGATCAGCTGTAGCTCAACTGCTGATACTTTTTGTAGGATGACATGAACTGTGCGGAAGAATATATAAGATTTCTCTGTCAGTGGTTGCTGGACCATTGCTACGATGATATTGAGTTCATGTCAAAATACATTGACAAAACAGCCATAGAAAGATTGCAGACTGTTGCTAAATCCAAGTTTCAGAGAATAACATACACCGAGGCAGTTGCTATCCTCGAGGAGGCCTCCAAAGTAAGAAAATTCGAGAACAAAGCTGAATGGGGCATTGATTTGGCTTCTGAGCATGAAAGGTGAAGCATCTGTTACTACTTCAATCGTTGGCATTATGCTTCATTTCCATGATCTCTATTCCTCTCTTACAGATACCTGGCTGAGGAGAAGTTCAAGGGACCTGTCATCGTCTACAACTACCCAAAAGCAATCAAAGCCTTCTATATGAAACTCAATGATGACAAGAAAACCGTTGCCGCCATGGATATCCTTGTACCTAAGGTGAGGTCATCTTCTACCCCCTTTCTCTCGTCCATTACTGATTTTACACAACACATTCTGTTCCTAGGTAGGAGAACTCGTTGGTGGGAGCCAAAGGGAAGAGGACTACGAAGTTCTGAAGCAAAGGTAAATAAACAGCCGACACACTAAACATCCCATCTTGGGGTGCCTGCTGCAGAACAACTAACTGTCTTCGTTTTGAAGGATTCTGGAGATGGGTCTCAGCACCGAACCATACGACTGGTACCTCGACCTGAGAAGGTACGGCACGGTGAAACACAGCGGGTTTGGCCTTGGCTTTGAAAGAATGCTCCTGTTTGCAACTGGCATTGAGAACATCAGGGACGTCATACCCTTCCCCAGGTACCCTGGCAGAGCAGATCTGTGATTGGTACATAGCAACCAGTCTGAGACTGGTATTCTTCACCTTACAAATCATTCAACCCAACATATTCCTACTATTTTGATTCATGGTGTTTTGCATTGTTGGAAACTGGAAACAATTTTTATCAAAATCAAGTAGTTCTTGAAGCAGTTATTACTCTCCTATGGTATCATCAACTCCATCATTTCTCTTTACAAATCTAAGCCTTCAACTGGTTCCGTCCAGTTCTTCAAACCTCTGGTAGGCCTCGCCACCCCAGGAGAGATGATGCATCAGAACGAATCCAGCTTCAGGAAATGGGACAATGAAGCGTGAACAAGATAAACCAAGGGGGAGGGGTCTTTCTGTTAATACTATAAAATAACGGACTTTGTTGTCAATATTGTAAACTTATGGGGCATATATGTAAATTTCACTGGTGGTCAACGAAATGTAATAATATTTTAAAGGTATATTTGTAATTTTTATTTTTAAAAAAATGAAAAAGAATTTCTGGGGGTATTTAATGCAAAAGTATTTTTCAAAAAATTGAAACATGCCAGTTTTGAAATAGACAGGAGTTGAGGGGCCAGAGGGTAATAACGGTTCACCAAATTACCAGTGCGTGGAGACGACAAGACATGCCACGTATTAAATTAGTTATCTGTAATAATAAATAACCGAATAAAAAAGTTATTCCGAAAATAATATTTTTTTCATATTATAAAATGGTAGGCTCGGGTGTCCTCTGCTGCTGGCGCGGCATCTGCAGTGTCTTGGGAGTGAGTGAGTAGAGTGGAAAGAAGTGCAGTGGATGCGTTTTGGGCTCTCCGTCTTCTTCTTCTTCTGCTTCTTCCTCGTCGTCGTTAAGAATCAGTTCAAGTTTTGAACTTTGAAGGACGTTTCTTTGGGTTGGCAGTCGCGTGGGTCGTTTTCGGATTCATAAATATGTTCAGTAAATGGACCAGGAACCAGTTCTTGAAAGGGATGTGTGGATGAGCCGTCTTCCTTTTGAGTAATTGCAGGTTGTGAAATTCTGGGGGGTTTCTCTGCACTAGCGCGGCCTCGCCGGGAGACGCTTTCTGCAGAAAATGGAAGCTCAGGAAAAAGACCCTTCTTCTTCGCGTTCCGGTGGGTGTATGCCTTCGATTTTTCACCTCTTTGGTGTTGACCCTTATAGCGTGATACAACACCGCCGCCGGATTTCCTCCTTTTTCCGGCCACGGAGCTTCAGGGTGAGTAGCTCCTCAGGGAGGAAATGGGGTTACAGCGACGGAGGAGTAGTGTGGAGTCCGTGAAACCTGTTGAAGATGAAAACATGGATTTTCCAGTAAGTTTCAGTAGATTCTTGAAGCTTTTGTCTTCTCCAGTCCCCTGACTTTTTATCAACTCTCCCCAGATGGGTTTAGGGATTCGAATCAAAACGGCCAAGGAGGAGAGCAGCTGCAGCTCGCCGGCGGTGAGAACTCCGAATCTGGTAGCCAAACTCATGGGCCTGGATACGCTCTCTGAGTCGGGTTCTCCATTTGCTTATTATACCCCCAGAACGAAATCCCAGTTGGGGGATCTGCTCTTCATTGAACCAAGCAGATACTCGATCGACATTATCCCATCAGGCTCGGGGAGAAGATCAGAAGCAGATGGCCGCCATTTTCACAGGCTGTCTTTGGACATCTACAGGGAGAAAGACAACGCAGATGTCAGAGAACGAGAGTCGTGTCCTCTGCAGGGCGAGAACAGAACTGCCGCGAAGAGCAAGGTGAAATCGCGTCTTCGTGGAAGGAATGTGCTGAGTGACATCACGAACTTGAACAGGGAAGAGGAGGAGGAGGAAGAGGGTCATGGAGAGAGATCCAGTGGCAAATTGAATTCCTCCAAGTCACAATTTGTAAGTTCAGTAGACGCAGCTTGCTATGGCTCCCAAGGGATTTTCAGGCCGCTGAAACCAGGTAAGAGGCAGGAAGGCAGCATCAGGAAATCAAGGGGACCAGAAATTCATCTGAGCTCAAGAAAAAGCAACGACCACCGCGTCCCAACAACAAGAACATGACAAAGGAGTCGTTTTTCCGATCAGAATCCAAAAGCAAAGCAACTGTAGAAGGCAATTGTACCAAGAAAACACACCCACAGAATGAAATGATCCATGTGGGTTCTTTGCCGAAGATGGTTCCCGCCACGAAACTGCCTCAAAAACAGGTAAATCCACCAGATTCTTTTCCTTACATTTTTCAATTCCTGCTCCAGTTCATGGAATCTTCCTCCCAACAATCCATAAATTGATTCCTGTCATCGCAGAGGACCTGCAAATTCTCAGGATTTCTTTTGTCTTTGTTTGCTAATATCTTTGAGGTCAAAAGTTTCAGGTAGCAGAGCATGCCCAAACAAAAGATAACAACCAACCACGGTTATCTAGTAAGACGAGCCACCCACACACGCAACTACTCCGGGATTCGAAGCAAACACCCACTGCCGCCCCGGAAAGCGTGTTCCCCCACAGTGGCGCTGCCGAATCCGTCGCCGGGACCGCGGCAGAGTATAAACATTACATCCAGAGAATCTTAAAAAGAGGTGGGTTCATGGCCAGCGCCTCCTTTACATCAAAAAATTGGCACAACCCCTCGCATCCCCTTGACCCATCAGTCTTCAACTACCTCGAACTATTCCACCCGAACGCGCACGCCTCGTGCGCCTTGCGCCGTCGGTGCGACAGGAAGCTGCTTTTCCAGCTGGTGGATGAGATTCTGAAAGAAATTCTGGAACCCCAATGGGAATCGAAGAATCCAACGCTCGTTCCCCATCGCGGGGAAGAGACTCCGGACTTAATGGACCAGATATGGAAGAAAATTCAGAAACTCCCGGCGGCCACCTGTGAGTTCATCGAAGACATCGACGCCTTGATCCATGAAGATCTAAAAGATGAGGCTCCGCCGAATGTGCATCTTGAGGCAGAAGCAAGTCGGTTGGTATCGGAGATCGAAGCCCGACTCGTCGGCATGCTGCTGCATGAGACCGTCGAGGAGGTGGCGGCCGGTGCTTGCAATAGTCACGTGCTCGGCTCGTGCCCCGCCTAGACCTTCCCCCTTCATTTAGCTCATTGTCAGGTGATCCAACAGTCCCACCACGTGACAAAAATAAAGCATTCTTGTATGAAATAACACGTGTTCACTATGAATTTAATGAAAATTAATTAATTAAATTTATTCTATTTTAATTATATTAATATAATTATCTTTTCGTACAAATTAAATATCTAAAATACATTTTTCTTTCTATTTAAATATGTCTATTAAAATATTTTTAATATATTTAAAAAACGCCTTACTTAATTGGGTAGTTAGCGAGCCCATTGTGAAAAGGGCCGGCTCAAATTGCGGTTCGGCTCACTATAAATCATTTTCTTCACTTAATTATATTATATAACATTTTGGTGGGCCCCATTTGAGCAACTAGCGTACTTGATTTTACATGATTTTCTTAAATTAAAAAATAAAATGTTGGGGTGGGAAAAAGATAATACAAATTATTAATATTTTGCATAATTCAATTCCTAGCCATTATTGAAATTTAAAATCGGATCTCAAAACGATTTTCTGAACCTTAATTACTACCTTGATTTTTTGGTGTATACATATATTTTTTATCTACGTATCGATTGATTTGGATTGTTTTTTCAAGGAAATTTGGACAGTTTTTTGTTTTCTAACAGGAAATCTTGTGTCTTTACAGGAGCCGGGAGATTTTTTATTGCTGTGTGTGTCAACTTCGGTGCTCACTTTTGTGTTGGTCCTTTGATTTCTTTCTTTTCTGGGCTGTCTTTTATTGGGATCGGGAAATGGAATGCGATCGAGGGGTACCCATTTTAACGGTTTGTTGCGTTGTGTGAATCCGTGGTGCTTTATTGTTCTTGATGTCAACGATTTCTTTTTAATTCGTGTGTTCGAGGGGAGGATTGATGCTGCTTCTTAGGGATTGGTGAGTTTAAAAGGTTTTTGGAGTTGGCTTGCTTGGTGTAAAAATGGCGGAAAACGAGGGGTTGGATGGTTCTGGGCAGACGGTAAAAGTACTTGATGCGCCTGGTAGCTTTCCCAGCTCAGAGAGCAATGATCCATCTGGTGGATCAACCGCCCCAGGAATGCAAGGGACGGCGGTAGGGGTGTCGGAGGCGAAGAAAAAGAGGGGACGGCCGAGAAAGTACTTAGCGGATGGCGGTTCTGTGGGAACTCTTTCCCCGACGCCGATATCGGTTTCTATTCCTCTCAGTGGCGAATACTCCCTTTGGAAGCAGACTTCTTCGCAGAAAAACGAGAATTTCGACTTGGAAACCGCAGGTATTATTTGGAAATGAACTGCTGAGTACATCAAAAGTGAAAATTTCATTTTCTTTTTGTGGCTGTCAATATGTGAGGGTTATGTTATCTCAATCATGCTATGTCCTGTATCCTGTTCTTGTTCTGATGATGCCGTGGGACCATTTGATGTTGTCTCCAATTTTCACAAGTTTTCCTTTTCTTTTGGGACCGCCGGCATGATGGATTCCTTGTGCGTCCACTTGATTCTTCTGGTAAGGAGATGATGTGACTCAACACAGTACCAGTCAAGGCAGAATATCACACAGTGCACGGAATTTGATGGAATCTCAGATATATTTTGCTATTCCCATTTGGAAAATGCTGTTGCACTACAGTTACATTCATTCCTGGCTCTGTATTCATCTTGTGATGTACAAAGAAGATAAGAAATCTTGTTGGAATGCTCTGATACTATATTCGCATGCAGGAGGGGCAGTAACAGCATTTTCATTAGGAGGGACCCTGATACCTCATGTAGTCATTGTTTCTCCAGGAGAGGTATGAATGAAAAGCTAGTTGCAGTCTCCTTTTTGCTGTGCTTTCGTAAGAAGAGTTCTTGGTAGCAGGACGTATTGCAGAGGATCATGTCTGTTGCTCAACAAGGGAGTAAAGCTATTTGCATTCTTGCTGCTAATGGATCTGTTTCAAATGTCACTCTCTGTCAATCTAGTTCTTCCGGTGGCACTATGACCTATGCGGTATGAACCATCTTTTTCCGGTGAACAGATTATGCTTCTTTTACTCAGAGATGCCAATGCCCTCTTGTTTGGTTTTAGGGTCACTTTGAAATTATCTCGCTCACCGGATCATTTATGCCTAGGGATATCGGACTCACAAGAACCACTTCCGGTGGGATGAGCATATGCCTCGCAGGGAATGACGGCCGTGTTCTTGGTGGAGGTCTCTCCGGCGTGCTAGTAGCAGCCACCCCTGTTCAGGTTCATCTAGCCCCCCATTGATCGGATTTATTGATATCCAGTTCCGGTGGACCGGAGTCTGATCATCCACCATACATGACATAATCCATCCCAGGTTGTGATCGCTAGCTTCCCCCCACTCCAACCCCAGCAGAAGCCCAGAAAACCCAAATACAAGCACACCATTTCATTCACCGCCAATGCAGCTCCCAGAGAGCCTGTTCCCGGAGACGGAAGCCAGAACCAGAATCACCCCCGCCCATCCTTTCCGGCGAGCCAAAAGAATCAAGCCAAGGACTCTAGCGAAGTAAGCAGTCATGATCGAACTGCACTAGGTTGATATTCAAGAATCACACCATGAGAAGGGGAGTTTTTACTAACATAAACACCTTAAAGCATGCTTCCGTTTGCCTGGCCCGGTGCGCAGCGCAAGTTCAGTGATGATGAGACGTGGAGGCAGGCCCATCGTTGGTAGTCTCCATCGCCTTCGTTTTCTCCCTGGCTGTGCGCTGGACCCAGTCCCATGTCGTCGTCCCCGTCGTTTTCCGGCACATTCGGACAGACATTCCATGTATACACGCCGCTCGAGTATCCGTACCTGATAACCTGCCTGTGGGGGTTAACAGTTAACACCAACGGTAAAAACGCAATAAAGGTTAATTGAGGATTATTTAGTATTCTAAATAATTTTCTGCAATTATTTTATAATAAGTTTCACTTTTTGAGCAATAGAAAATCATTTTGAGAAACCTAAAGGTAAATAATAGAGGGAAAATCAAAAAATAATAGCCAAACTTCAACTCGTGGTAATGATGATATTAGGGAACATTCAAGTAGAATACTAAGTGTCTAGGAAGGGAAAATATAAGATCAAGGGACTTGGGGTGGTATATCATGTCAATTATGAATGAAGAGTAAAGTACGTGTTTAAATAGAAAAATCTTATTAATTTTACATAAATATTTTTTCTTGAAAAATAAGAATATTATACCATTATATTTAATAATTCAAAACACATAATATGATACAAATATACGATGGGTAATTACATTTAATATCAGTCTCATGGCAATGGTTTAAGGGTCTAGGTTGAGGTACAATCAACTAATGATTAAGAGAAAGAGAATGTATTTTATAATTTAATATAAATTTAGATTGAAAATCACTATTTACGTGGATCATTTGTGGCCCCCACCCTATGTACACTTTTTTAAAATTTGTTTTTTATTTTTGACTTATTGGTGGTGGCTTTTGTCTTGTCCCTGTTAATACTTACCAGCTATTCCACAAACCACCACGAAGCATTTCATGTCAAGCTTGAAGCCATCGCCGCCGATCATGCTCCTCCCTCTTCTCCTATTTCTCGTCGTGCCGGCGATGTGTTGGCGCCCCTGGCCGAATTCCACTAACTCCGCGTTCGACGATTCGAAAAAGAACGAGGGGTCGTCGGAATTCGTTCACCTGAAGTACCACATGGGCCCTGTTCTCACTGCGAATATCACCATATACCCAATTTGGTACGGTCTCTGGAGGAGCTCCCAGAAGCTTATCATCCGTGAGTTCATCAGTTCTATCTCTGATGAATCCCCGGGAGTTAATTCGCCGTCGGTGGCGGGATGGTGGCGGACGGTGCGGCTTTACACCGATCAAACCGGAGGCAATATCTCACGCCGCGTTCGCCTTGGAGAGGATAAGGACGACCGGTTCTACTCGCAGGGAAAATCGCTCACGCGCCTCACCGTGCAATCCGTCATCAAATCGGCCGTCTCAGCCGCGAGAAATCCTTTGCCGATACACCCCAACGGCGGGGTGTACCTGGTACTGACCTCCGGCGATGTGTACGTTCAGGATTTCTGCAACAACGTTTGCGGATTCCACTACTTCACTTTTCCTTCCATCGTTGGGTACACTTTGCCGTACGCATGGATCGGGAACTCGGCGAAGCTCTGCCCCGGTACCTGCGCTTACCCCTTCGCCGTTCCGGCGTATATTCCGACCACCGCCCTGAAACCGCCGAACGGGGACGCCGGCGTCGACGGGATGATCAGCGTGATAGGTCACGAGATCGCTGAGCTGGCCTCCAACCCCTTCGTTAACGCCTGGTACGCCGGCGACGATCCGGTTTTCCCAGTGGAGATAGCAGATTTATGCGAGGGTATTTACGGAACAGGGGGAGGCGGATCCTATACCGGTCAGACGATCAACGGTTCAGATGGCGCCACGTACAACATGCACGGTATCCGACGGCGGTTCCTCGTCCAGTGGCTGTGGAATCCTGAGTTGAATTACTGTACAGGCCCTAATGCCCTTACCTAACACTCTCTGGTATCCTTAGATTTAGAACTAAATGTGTACGGTCGCTTTTTCCAATATAAATGTAATTTATAAAATATTTATATAACATATTTAATCATATTTATTAAAACCTTTTTTCCCTCAAAAGTATTTTCATTTACATATAATAAAACAGATAAGTTTTAAACATTATTCATTAAATCATAGTACAATGTTTTTTATTTAAGGTGTAATACCAAAAAGTTAGGTGTAGTTTTCAAAAATTGTACATGTTTATATAGTGAATCAAGTTCGATATAAAATAACGAGATCTAAGTGTCTATGACATTACTAATATTGATCGTTATAAATCAACATTTTTCGAAACAAAATTTGCAATCTTTTTGGGTATAGTTACCACATCCCATCCCATGTTGTGTTGTTGTGTAGTTTCTTAGGCGCCCACACATTGATTATCTTCGTTTTCAGCTTTGAAGGCACGTAGACCCCAAAAATTGATGCTCCCTTTTCACCTTGTGAAATCGTTTTCCGATCATTTTGCAACCCTTTTATTTTACGAAAGTGATTTTGAAATTGGGTAGATAATCTATGATATGTGTATGAGAAAATTGATTATTTTTAATACTTTTTTTTATTTTAATGTATGAAGTTAATTGGAAGTGGGTATGCTACTATCATAAATATATGTGGGAATTAAAATGATTTTTGGTTGGTATTTTGGAATATTGTAATGCAAAAAAATGTATCGATATTAAATAGGGTTTCAGTGTGAGCCCAGACGCAGAGATCAGTTCAGTGGAGTGAGTCCTCGGAGGAAGAGAATGGCGATGGCAACTTATCGGCGTTCTTTTTTGGTCTCCCACATGTTGGTTATCGTGTTCTTTTTCAGGGAAGCTGGGGGAACCCGGATTTGAGCTTCGTTAGAGCTTCCTGCTCCGCCGCAACGCTGTATCCGGCGGTGTGCGTCAAATCCCTGTCCCCGTACGCTTCTGATATCCGCCGCAGCCCGCGGCGGCTGATCACGACGGCGGTGGCGGTGAGCCTGTCGAAGGCGCGTGCGACGGAGCGGTTCGTGGATCGGGTGTCCGGATCTCGGGGGCTCCGGCCTCGGGAAAACGCCGCCCTGCGGGATTGTCTGGAGGAGGTGGGCGACGGCGTGGATATGCTGGTGAAATCGTTGAAGGAGATGAAGAAATTGGGGCTGCCGGACAGCCCGGATTTTGAGTGGCACCTCAGCAACGTCCAGACGTGGATCAGTGCGGCGCTCACGGATGAGACGTCATGCCTGGACGGGTTCCCGGCGGCGGCACGGGCCAAATCGGAGATCCAGACCCGGATCTCGTATTTGGCCCAGGTGACCAGCAATGCTCTAGCGCTTTGTAATAACTTTGCTGGAAAGTCATAAATGCCCTTGGTAATATTTCACTTTTTTTTAAAAAAAATAATAATGTACCTGTAGTAAGCGCTTTTTTCTGAAATTATTTTGCCCTAATTTTTCTGACGTTCACATTTAAGACGAAAGGGGAGTAAATAAAACACGTGATAAAAAGGAAGGAAGAAGCCACTGCAAATCAGGTGGGAAAGGGGCGGAGCCCGCCAAATCGTACCGGGTTCAGATCGCGATTCGATCCGTTCCGCTTCGTATATGTTTGGTCCACGCGTCGGTCTTTTCTATCTCTCAAGAACAGCCGCTCGCACCTTCGATTTTTCACGCACAAGGAAAAAATCGTGAACCCTACAGCTCTTCCGCGGTACACGAAATCGGACTTCGTTGACTGGTTTGGTTTCGTGTATCGACTGATTGTCGTCGCTGGGAAGGCTTCAGTGGGAGCTAGATTGTGAATCGTGTGGAATTTCGAGATGGGCGATCGGTTTTACGACGATTTGGAATTCGCTTTGTCGTCCTGCAACATACGGAATATAGGTGAGCGAGTTTGTGAAATGCCAATGCTGTGCGTGATTTTGATGTTTATGTTTATTCGATTTTATGAACGTTTCGGGCGATTTTGTCGTCAGAAGACGAATACTTTGATGAAGATGAAGAATCGGAGGGATACTATGATGAGGAAGAAGTCAATGCTTTTGGGAATGAACGAAAAGTCGAAGATTTGGCGTGTCCGTTTTGTAGTGAGGACTTGGATGTGCTTGGCTTGTGTTGCCACATTGATGCCGACCACCGTATGGATGTTAAGGCTGGGGTAATTTTTCAATTCATGTTATGCTGTTTTTCCCCCTTCCGAATTCTCGAAGGCGGTAGTAATATGAGTTACTTGCAAGTAAGTTTCTGTAAGCAGGGTATCGTATTTAAAGTGTAATTCTACTGCGTGTCTTGAGACATGTAGCATTTTGCTAAATGGTGCTAGAAAAGTTTGATTTTTAACCCGTGCTTTATTGAAATACTATGCCAAGTTCGTGTGTCTAACTCAAGTATTTGATTATTTTGAAGTTTGGGATTATGTTTTTTCCGCTTTCTGTGACAGAGAGAAAGAGTGTTTCTTTTGATAGGTGACCGACCTTTTGATGCATCTTCTCTGGCAGTCGTTGTCTGTGGAAGTTCTATTTAAGTTGATGCGTTTAGCTTGTCTTTTGTGTCTGGCATTCAGTAATCTTGATGAAGGTTTCCCCATTGCAGATTTGTCCCGTTTGTGCTACGAAGGTGGGTGTAAACATGGCTTCTCATGTGATCACACAACATGAAGACATTTTAAAGATATCCTTTCAATCTACATTCTGTGAATGAAGTGCTTGAGTTTCTGCCACTAATCTTTTGATTGTTTTAAAAAGCTTTATTATTTTGGATATTTCGCATTGCTTTGTATTCCTTCACCTGCCTTACGCTCTATGCCTCAAGAACCTTCATAGTACCCGTTCACGTTCGGCTGTATTTCTATTGAGGAGAGATATGCAGGATAAATATTTACGCATCATCAAGGATTCCCAACCTGTGGACTTGTCTCGTGGAAAGGCAGTTGATTCCATGCTTGTGTCATTTGTCAACAATCCACAACCAAAAGTCACAGCTCAGGAAGCTCCCAAAGTTGCCACTGCTACTGAAGCCAAGGAAACAGGATCAACCCCCAAAGAAGAGTCCTCAGAGAGGTGCGCAACTCTTCTCCTTTTTCCTGGTCATCAACAATGTTTGTACACACACCAGGGATTTCGTGCTTAAACATCAAATTTTTAGTGTTCAAAGACAATGCTGAAAAGGCCTTCAGTGCCCTACTACTTCGACTAGAAAACTTCATTCACCTTTTCATTCTTCATAGCAACTGCGCTATCCACTTGTGCTGCATGTGCTTTATTTAGATGGTTTTTCTCGACTCACTGCAAGAAAAATTCGTGAAAGCTTCTTATGGTTTTTCCCTCTGTGATGCAGCAGGATAGAGCCACCTTCCTCAGGCATGAGCCACGAGCAAGCAATGAGGTGCCAATTTTTGCAAGAACTTCTGTTGTCCACCTTCCTCGACGACTTGTAAGCAGGTGTTGGCATACAGAGTTTTGACGCTCAGTCATTGATAGCACTTGCAAATCTCTCTGATAATCTAATGTATATGATGAATAAACATCAGCTGTGCCTTTCATCTCTTCCCAGCATTTTTATGCTCTTTCTGGTTGTATCCTTGTGTTGCAGACCAAAGCCTTGTGATCAGGCATCCATCACATACGCTTATATACTTAACACACTTGTTCTTTCTTTCTTCTTTTATCATTGTTAAATCATCAACAAAGATCTCACAAACAGTCACATCTTTTAGAACTCGTCGGAATGGAACTATTCGATCGAATGGTTCCGGTTTTTTATCTAAATAGTGTAATTGGTTTTCATAAATATTAATTTAAAATTATTTAGAATTGATTTTTACTGTTTGAAAATGGAGCAAAAATAGTATATATTATTTACGGTAATAGTAGATTTGATCCCTAATTTCAAATCCTAATTTTTTTTCGAATTCAATTTTATTATTATTGATCGATATTCGTGATCACCGCAGACCATTGTTAGCACACCTTTTCTTGTGTTAGCATGTGTTTAAAAGTGTTTTTTTTTTAAAAAAAAAAATTATAGATCTCATCTTTCTATTTATTATAAATGTTTTTAGAAAAGAATTTAGTATTTACTGGGCCCAAAGTGGGCTGGATTATTGAGGTTCACCTGCTCGAATGGGCTTTAAAGATTCAGTGATTTTGGGCCTACTATTGGGCTTGATGCCCACACTGGTCCATTGTGAAGCCTATACTTTGATCTTTAGGCTCGACTGCTTGAAACTTCCGAGGAGTGAATTTGGCGGCGGATCCGTTTATCTTGCATCCTTTGATTTTGCGGGAGCACAGACTTGAAGGAAATGGATGTTGATTCGGATTTGGGTAATTTCAAGTCCATGAAAATATCTTCGCTTGACGGGGATGAAGAGGGAGAGGAGGGAAACGACATCCTCGATGATGATGTCAGCACCGAGGAAGATGAGGAAGAGGATGCGGAGCCGATGACGTTAGGGTTCGCGGAGAAGCCAGAGAAGTCATGGACGTTGCTGAGACAGTATTTTCCGAGCAAAGCTGGTGGCGTCCCTGTAATTAATTAGCACATTCTTTTGTACCACGAGATTTTTGTTGGCTGTTCTAGTGAAGGAAATGTTGCTGCGTTGCTACTAATCTTATGGGTCGGGATTGATTTTTTGTTATTGTCGTGGCACAGGCTTGGTTGGACCCGGTGAATTTGCCTTCTGGAAAATCCAGCCTTTGTGATTTCTGCGGCCAGCCTTTGCAGTTTCTGCTTCAGGTATGTCAGGTTGCAGTTCCTCTCATGGAAACACTTTTTCTCATGTGTCAGTACCTTTGAAAGAATTAACGGTATCCTTTTATCCCCTTCCTTTTGTCTATTGCGTTTATAGGTTTATGCACCTTTAAGCCAGGAGTCTGCATTTCACAGAACTCTGTTCCTTTTCATGTGCCCATCAATGAGTTGTCTTCTTCATGACCAGCATGAGCAGTGGAAACGTCATCCGGGGAGTCCCCTTAGAAGGTATTTTTCTACGTGGTCTCGCATAAAGATGTATAACTTTTTGGGGGTGTTTGATGAACTGTGATAAATGGTTAAAAAGTGTCAAGGTTTTTCGGTGCCAGCTGCCACGGGTGAATCCATTTTACTGCTCTGAAAGACCCAATGATGATGGTACTACGCCACCTTTAACTGATGGAGGTGAATTCTGGTCTTTAATTATGATGATATCATGGCATATTGCAACTCGAGGCGGTTGTAAAAACTACTTGCTCTTCTACTGAGCACAAGTTTACTGCCGTTGCCTGATTTATTTACCCTTATTGTGCACTTGCATTTTCAACCAAGCGAACATGTGTTAGGAGATAAAACCTTGGTTATTCCCATGTAAAAAAAACTTAGCTTGTCACGTCCTGGTGAGTTTAGAATCACCATTTTGGTAACTGATGCAGGTATTCTCTGCAAGTGGTGCGGCACATGGATTGGGGACAAGGTTTGTGCCGGCTGCAAGAAAGCAAACTATTGTTCACAAGCTCACCAGGTACTCTACCTGAATCATATGCCCTTCAATGGAGACTGCTTCAGGCTCCTCTAACAAACTGGAATCATCTGCAGACAGCTCATTGGAAGTCCCATAAGTCAAGTCACAAATCCGTCTGTCGACAGTTAGCAACTTCCAGCGATGGATCAGCATCAGGTATTATTTGTCAATGAATGATGTGGCCTAGCGGCCCTCAATAGTTCCAATTACAGAATAAACACTTCATAATGATTTTTATTTCCTGTGTTTACTCTTGTAACAGCTATCTGCACTTCCCTCTGGCCTGAATATGAGTTAACAATTGATGATGAGCCAGAACGTGACGTGGAGTCATATGATACTGCATCTGCTAATTCATTGATATCTAGTAAAGTAGATGGATCATTCAGAAACTCAGATTCATACTTCAAGGTGCTTCTTAAGCATATGACTATGGAATATTAACTTGTTGAATATGGATACCAATCCCACTGTCCCTTGTTTTAATACAGGGACACGGTGACAATAAGAGTTGGGCATCCTTCCATGAGAGAATATCTGTGGCTCCCGATCAAGTTTTGAGGTAATAGATTTTTTCTTTTTTTTTAACTTCGTTGTCATTGTCTTTGCCATCTCAATTTTGGACATCATACAATAAAGCATGGTTCTTATGCACTTCAACACACGATCAGGTATTCCAGTTCTCATGCAAAGCCACTGTGGCCCGTCTCCTGTGGCCGGCCATCAAAATACGACATTCCTAAATGCATATACTGTGGCGGGCCTCGTCGTTTTGAATTTCAGGTTTTTACATACAATATTTGTTAAATTCCATCATCATCATGTTCATAGTTTCTTTTGCTCTATTTGATTCCAAGCGCACCCTGTCAAGCTGCTAATGAAGCACTATGGTTTTCAGGTTTTGCCTCAATTATTGTACTTCTTCCATGTTGAAGATGATGCTGACAATTCGCTTGACTGGGCAACCATTGCCGTGTTCACATGCGAGTCATCATGTGAGGCACCGCTGAGTTACAAAGAAGAGTTTGCCTGGGTTCAGCTTGATGCCCCTTCCATGTCGCACAGATAACTCCCAGTCCTCGTGTAGGTGGATCAGTCCATTTTCGGCAATTTTCTTGGTACACAGTTTGGAGAAGAGTGGAACAAAATTAAACGGTTATCTCTGTTTATGCTGAAGTAGTAGTACATCATATGAACAATTGGAGTGGTGTTTGAAAAATCCACCTTTTTATTGCAAAGGATGTATGCAGTTTGTTGATATCCTGTAGGCTTGTTTGTAGCATCTTGACTGTCCAAACAAATCCCACGAATGTACAACGCAGATGGAAAGAAAAAAGAAAGGGAAAGCCAACATGCACCAGAAGCTGCTCTGCTCCACCAAAACTTTTCTTACAACAACATGAAGAGAAGAATCAACAACTTTCGCACTGTACAAAGAACACCTGAAACAAGCCGGGGACTCTTTCTCCTGCATCCGTGCCTCGTGTTATTGCAGCTCAGACCAGAATTCAAGCATGCTTACTGCCGCTGTATCTCATGAGACGATGAAGAATGGACAGGTTTTTACTGAGAGCTGTTTCATGATTCTGCAATGGGGTTCCTCAAGAGATGCGAGACAATGGAACAGTTGGATTCTGTATATGAAAACGAGGTTTCCAGGGCGGGACAAGGCTGGGGGAGCACGTTGACTGACGAGCCAACAACGTTGTCACATGTCCAAGATGAGAATGAAGAAGGGTCTTCTGAGTTCAGGGAGAAAGAAACATTGGAAAGACATATAGAGGTGAAGGGTGACTCCGGAATGCCGGTAAATACGCCGGCCGACGTAATGTTAACCCCAAGAACATCATGGATCACAATTTGGCTGACGGAAGGCAGAGCGCTGGGATCATATGAATCATCAGGATGGGAGGAACACTGACCTGAGGCCTTGAATCCAACCTGAACATTTTCAATGAAGGAATCTGATATGAAGATATCCCTGATGTAGCCGCCCCTTCCTTTGGTTGTTTTGAGATGAACAGCAATGGAGGAATTGTGTACATGGAGCTGCTCAGCCACCACCGCGGAGATCCCGCCGGACATCTCGCTGCCGATGGCAAAACCAGACCCCAAAGAAGATTGAAGATGAACCCCTCTAACATGGACATCAGTGGTTGGTCTCCCGTATGCTATCCCATATTGATCCCAACCACTTTTCATGGCTATTGCATCATACCCAGTGCTGACATTGCTGTGCTCAATGCAGACATGGTCCGAGGAATCTGATACAGGAAAGATTTCAAGCTTTGCAAAAGTAAAGATAAGAAAGAAAACACTGAAAATTCTGTGGAAAAACCATTAACCATACCTGGAACAACACCACAGGTGTCCGGAGAATTGTGTGGCGAGTAAACTGTAATGTTCTGTACCAACAGTTGGCTGCAAGAAGGTAAAAAGTAGTCAATATTTGATTCCTGCTCACTGCTAAGAAAATATGAGAGACTGAATAACAAAAGACACCTGCAGTAAACAGGGTGAATGCCCCAAGCTGGCGCATTCAGGAAGGTTAAGTTTGTTATAGCAATGTTCTCAGATGACACCAATTCCACAAGATGCGGTCTACTGTAGTCCAAGGAATGATTGTTCATCTTTTCCCACCAAACAGCCCCTTGTCCATCAATTGTCCCATTGTTTCCTAAACAGAGAAGGGAGTTGTGAATGAAGATGGGCAAAGAAGTTGTTAGCTTGATCAGAAATGCTTGCAGTTACCTGTGATTACAACATCAGTCAGATTCTGTCCATTGATCAAGCTGCGGTATCGTCGGCCGGGCACGTCGAGGCCTCTGCCATAAGAAGGTAAGGGATCTACTATATCCCAGTGATGATACTCCTGCAAAAGCACATGAAGTTAACTGTCAAGAAGCATGCTTTAGACTACACAGAATGTGGCTCATGTGAAAAAAACAAAGAAGGGAACCTGAGATCCAAGAATAACAGCATCCTTCTCCAGGAAGAGTGTGAGATGGCTGGTGAGAGTGATGCTGCCGGTGAGCCATTTTCCCGGTGGAACATAAAGCTGAGCTCCACCTTTGTCAGCGAATGACTTGAGATAGAAAATGGCGTTCTGAAACGCCACGGTGTTGAGAGTTTTCCCATCTCCAACAGCAGCGAATTCGGTGACGGATACGCTGTGAGGGCGAGGTGTCAATGGCCAGTATGACTCACAGACTCCCTCGTGATCTGCTGCATTGGCTGATAACAGGAGAAACAGAAGAACTACCTGGGTTGCAAGGGAATGTAACGAAATCATCAAGACAAGAAAGCCATGGAACATTATGTTCTGCAAGGAAAGAAGGGGAACCAGAAAGTTGCAATATTTACTCTCGCAAGGAGTGTAAGAACTGAGCGAGAGAAAAACCAGAGAAGGGGAATTTAGAATTGTTGGTAAAACGAGCAATTGAAAAACACAGAGCCTCAGATCTAAAGGAAGTTCCTCATTCACGGACAATGTGGGCAGATCAAAGCTAATTGAACATCAGCATCGGATTAAACTGCCTCCATCGGCAGGAAAAAAAAAAGAGATGAATCCAGACATAGTAACAGCAATCAAAAGCCTGCTCTCCCCACAAAGCTCAAGCAACAATCGTGCAACAAGATTCAATCTTTCTTTTTCCACCCAGAAACAAAAGCTTCCCAGAAAAGGAGAACTGCAGAGGTGATCCGGGAATTCACCCGACAAGCATTTAAACACTCCATCATTTGGAACGCGAAGAGATTAACGTACTTACTATCCCCTTCATTCTTCTCTTACTCAGGCCCTCATTCAGAAACTGGCTCAAAGAAATCTCTACGCTCGCACACTTTTTCTCGGAGTACACAAGACAAGGAAGAGAAAGAACAGAAAAAAAAAAAAGCTCGGTGATTGATCAGCACTGCAACAGCGATGATGAGTGGCAATGAATGAGAAATTAACCTGTAAAGAATAGAATTGAAGCAAAAAAGGTAAGGTAAATGAAAATGACTGAAGAGAACGAACAGCACCTCTTCGTCTGTCAAAGATTTTGGATCCAAACAGGTTTGATAACCTCATACACCAAAGGAAAAAAAAAAAAAAAGAAACCCAAAGTCAAAAAACACAAAAAGAAGAGATCTTTGCTAGAGACTGGACAGCTTATCTCGGGAAACTATCCAAATCCAGTCAATGCCATGCTAATTCCACTCTTGATTCCTTCATTAACACGGCATTAATCATCCTCATAACTCCCCACTCCAGTAACGGAAATCCGTTTCCTCCCTCTTTACCATCCGTTCAGTTCCAAATTAGCAATAAACCCATCATTAAACACAACCCAGCACTAGAAAAATTGACACCCCGATGAAGGAATCTTTTGGAGGCATAATTTATGTGGGCAACGACCAATTTGTGTGCATGGAAAGAACGGCATGTGCTTTCCCCGAAATGGGGTCCAGTCCTCAATGATTGTAAGAGAAAGGCTAGGCTGGCACCACTCACCTCGCCAGATCGACGCCCCTTCAGTGGTCCTACAGGCGCAATGCGGTGGCTCAAGAAGAAGAACAAGAAAAAAAGATTGGACCTTTCCTCCCATCCCGGCTGCCCAGGCTGGATCCCGGTGCTCCCTTCATCCAAATTCAAGAGCAGCGGCACGGCTCGCGCCTTAGCAATAGCATACCTGGCAATAAATCCCTCTCCGGTCAACATAATAAAACATTGCGCCTCTTTTATCCTTTTTCATTTATTACATTGAGATTATTATGCTCCCCTTCAATAATTTGCCTTTCCCCATTTTTCACTTATGCTACCAGAGTAAAGGAATGTGGTGGAGGATTTAGTGCCATTCCCCATCTAAGATTCATATTCATTTATATGAAATTTTATATTTTGAACATTTAATTCTTACGATTTTATGTTATTCATAACTTTTATCCAATCGTTTTTTAGATTATAATTTGTTTTAGAACTAAAACACATTAGACACATTTAATTTTGGAGTTTAGATTAAGAAATTTCACTAGATTTACATGATCATATTAATTAATTTCTTTTAATATTTTGTTTTCAATCGATATAAAATTAATCTAAATTGCTATCTCACTACCATACTTTATTAAACATTATCTTATGTTAGAAGACATCAATCATGATATATGTATTATAATATGAATATTAGAAGCTAAAGTTTCTAAGCTTCTACAACTAAAAAAAAATATAAATGTAGGTTCATTGATCATATCCTATTCAAGATTTTTTTACTAAAATGATACATGTATTTGTATTATAAAAACAACATCTATATAAGATATCATAATACAACGATTATAAAAACT
This sequence comes from Utricularia gibba, assembly GCA_002189035.1. Classification (NCBI taxonomy): domain Eukaryota; kingdom Viridiplantae; phylum Streptophyta; class Magnoliopsida; order Lamiales; family Lentibulariaceae; genus Utricularia; species Utricularia gibba. Next base: position 363,049 of record CM007990.1, read on the forward strand.
AGAACAAGATGAAAATCGACCAATTCGATCCACTTATGTTTAATAACCTTGTTCCATGCTAATCTTTTTTGTATCGTTCCAATTTTATTGAATGTTCCCCGAACATTCAACAAATTGAGATATAAAGTATAGTTGGTGTTAGATAGTAACGCCATACAACGGTTATAGTTACAAAACGAACCTATTGCTACCATTGAGGAGTAGAGGTCTATGGGTGATATAAATTATCATGTAATATAATATAAGGTATAGTCCCTAGGGCTGCCGCATGTGTATTAAAAATAGTAACCGGTGCGGGTCATTCAATTGGACTTGCTTTTTTTAGCCTCATACATTGTTGGATGCCCTTCGTAAAATACCCTTTCTATGGACAGAGAAAAGAGGGAATGAATGCCGGCTTGTGCCAACGCACATGCTTCGGCTGTGGTCCAGTTCCGATGATGGGCGTGGGCTGCAGATGATAACGACTTTCCGGCCCAGATACGGTGGGCCAAGGCTGTGATACGGAAGTCGGAACCCGGTGGCGCGCTGGACTGGGCTCTTCTAGTTTCTGTTACTCGAAAATGGTGCCGGGGGATGGGCGCAATTCGATACGGCGAGATCTTCTTGGTACGGATGTGCTGACTTGCGATTTTTCAAGTTTCCCGGCGGCGGTTGGAGGAGTTTTCTGAAAGTGCGGGTCATTTCTGTGATCTTGGGTATGGCGACGTTAGCTGCCCTCAGGCTTTCGAGGCGATCTGTTGCGACCTCCTACTATTGTACGAGGTTGAGATGGCACTCCGCTTCTTACAGAGAGGAGAGAGACACGTTTGGTCCTATTCAAGTTCCCTCTGACAAGTTAGTCGTCTTTTGGTTTCTTTTAATCATGTGTGATTAGCTGCATTTTATCTTGATAATCTGTCAGATGCTGTATTTTGCTGGAGTTCGGTGCTTATTTTCAATGCGTTTATCTGGTTTTGCTTTCGAAAATCTTGATGCCAAAGATTGTAACAAGTTGTGATGCTAGCGATTGATCTAGATGGCTTTGATCACTGTATTTTTGGAATCTCAGATTGTGGGGAGCTCAAACTCAGAGATCATTGCAGAATTTTGAAATAGGAGGCGAGAGGGAAAGAATGCCTGAGCAAATTATTCGCGCTTTTGGGATACTCAAGAAGTGTGCCGCAAAGGTGAAACTTTTGTAATCACTGAAGTTTAATGAAGCATTCAATGGATAAAACTTTTTTTTTTGGATATGAATGCTGTTTACAATGCTCATAAATAAAACATTATCATGCAAAGGTGGATCAGGCTGTAATTGATCCAAACTCAAGTTAGCAGCAATGAAGATCGTTTATAGAGTTTTATTTTATCTGTCTTTCCACATGTTTGTGTGTAAGGCCATGTGGCGTTGCGTCTAATTGGCAGGTAAACATGGAATATGGCCTTGACCCATCCATAGGTAAAGCTGTTATGGAAGCTGCACAAGAAGTAGCCGAGGGAAAATTGAGTGAACATTTTCCCTTGGTAGTCTGGCAAACTGGAAGTGGAACTCAAAGTAACATGAATGCCAATGAGGTATTCTTAGCATTTTTTTTTTTTTTGGAGGTGCCTAGCGAAATGAAGAATGGCTTTACGTATTTTTTTAGGTAATTGCAAATAGGGCAGCTGAAATTCTCGGTCACAAGCGTGGTGAAAAGTTTGTTCACCCAAATGACCATGTAAACAGATCGCAATCTTCAAATGACACATTCCCTACTGTGAGTATTCTACATGGCGGCCTTTAACTATTACATGTATTGAAAACAGATGTTTGCTTATGGTTTTTTGTTTCTTTTTCCTCAGGTAATGCACATTGCGGCTGCACTGGAGATCAATTCAAACTTAATACCTAAAATGAAACAGTTGCATTTTTCCCTACATTCAAAGGTTGAAGTTTATTTGTTTTTGCGGTTTCACTATTCTAATACCATAAAACACAACTTCTGATTCTGGGTTCTCACCGATGTCTTTTAGACAAATGAATTTAAGGATATTGTTAAAATTGGCCGCACACATACGCAAGATGCTACACCCCTGACACTTGGACAAGAATTTAGTGGCTATACTACACAGGTAAGCTTCTTGGTCTCATTTATCACTCTCTGCACGTTTGTTTTCAAGCTCAAGGAGATTTTCCAGTTGGATTTTCATAGTTCACACTCTTATTTTTCTTCAATTTTTCTATAGGTTAAATATGGCATTGATAGAATCCTATCCACCCTTCCCCGCATGTACCAGGTTGCTGCATGCTTCGTTTGCTTCTTTTTCTTGATTTACAACTTCTCATCCACAGTCAATTTATTATTTTCAAATTCTTGCAGCTTGCTCAAGGGGGAACTGCTGTTGGAACAGGTTTAAACACAAAGAAAGGGTGAGACATTAATTATGGTCTACCAGAGTTCACGCTATGATGATCTTGTCGAAAAGGCTTATCTCCATCTTATTGTCCTTAATTCTGTTAGAAATTTCACTGTCTTCACACCTTATTTTATTTTTCAAAATCAGCTTTGATGTGAAGATTGCTGCAGCAGTTGCTGAGGAAACCAATCTACCATTTGTCACTGCAGAGAACAAATTTGAAGCATTGGTAAAGAGAGGCTTCAATATTTTTTAGAACCATTTCCTCAGTGTAGATTGATTGAGTGCCATATTACATGCCTCTTTGCTGTTGTGATAGGCTGCACATGATGCTTTTGTTGAAGCAAGTGGTGCCTTAAACACAGTTGCTTCGTCTCTCATGAAGATAGCAAATGATATACGCTTCCTTGGGAGGTATATGCAAATATAGTATTTTCCACATCTCTTAATGTGTTCCTGACTCTTTCTAGCTTCCAGTGGCCCACGTTGTGGCTTGGGTGAACTCATACTTCCTGAAAATGAACCCGGAAGTAGCATAATGCCGGTATTAATTTGCATGTTGTGATCTCCAAGACATGAGCCTTGTTATGATATGTGTGATAATTTTAAAATTATCATGTATTCTTTCTATTTCAGGGGAAGGTAAATCCCACACAATGCGAAGCTCTCACTATGGTCTGCGCTCAGGTAATAATGATCATATTGCGGTGATGGTTTTTACTCGTCAGAAACAAGGCAAAAAAGGCTCTTGTTTATGGTCTTGCTTTCCAGGTCATGGGCAATCACGTTGCAATTACTGTCGGTGGAGCTAATGGTCATTTTGAGCTAAATGTGTTCAAGCCAGTCATTGCCAGCAATTTGTTGCATGTATTTTCATCCCTACTCTGTCTTCATTTGAGGCAGTTTACCAAAAGTTTACTCGCATCAATATATTTTTTCCTTGTTTAGTCACTGAGATTGCTTGGGGATGCCTCCGCTTCCTTTGAAAAGAACTGCGTCAGAGGAATTCAAGCAAACACCGAAAGAATTTCCAAACTCCTACATGAGGTGAGTTACTAGTCCCTGACACACCAGACCATTATTTTTTTCCTCGGTAAACCATGCCACTATAATTTAAACTATGCTGCTTTCATGCCAATGCAGTCTCTCATGCTGGTTACATCCTTAAATCCTGTAAGTGACCCTTTTGATCTCTTTCCCTGTTTACTCCCTACACCACTAGAAAAAAATGGGGAACACATACATTCTTACTGCTCTGATCCAATGTAGAAAATCGGCTATGACAATGCCGCCTTAGTTGCCAAGACTGCCCACAAGGAGGGTAGCACTCTAAAGGTGAGAGACTCATTGCATTCGACCTTCGAAATTACTGGCTACCTTGATGTGTGGGATATGTTCTGCATTTTCATGATCAGTCCGTCCTATGCATCAATCCTACTCCTCTCATATGCTTGTCTTCCTCCTCTGAACACATTACTCCGCAGGAAGCTGCAACCAAGCTTGGAGTTCTCGACGCCGACGAATTCGACCGCCTCGTCGTGCCGCATAAGATGGTTGGACCTTCAGACTGAGGGCTGCTTTGCACATCCAAACAACCAAACCAAACATCCATTGGAGAGAATAATTTTTGGGGGCTCCTAATCTCGCCCATTGGTAGCCTGATTGTTTGCCTTCTGTTAGGAAAGCAGAGCCCCGGCATCCCCTACAATCCTGTTCCTGGAGGAAGCCTTTAATTATCCCTGAATTCTCCCATTTTTTATTAATAAAAAAATGAAAATGAGAGCAGTTAGGCTGCACCGTACAGCTTTGCTTCTCTTGCATATTCAGGCAATTTTCGAATATAAATAATACGAAATTCATGTATTCAAAAAATAATTAAATTTGATTTAATTTGTTATAAAAATAGTTAGTGGGCCGAAGGCTGAAGTCCAACAATACTTGGGCTTAGTATTCGTGCTAACCTAACGGGGCTATAGTAATTCATACGGCCCAATATATGATGGGCTGATCTGTGCAGAATTGCCGTCCTCGCTTGGTTCGCCTGACCGAAGTTTTGCGTTTCGTTCGGCGGCGTCGTTGATTGAACTCCGGGTTCCGTCGACCGTGAGGTTTAGAGAAGAAACATTTTCGAGAACCGAAGGTTTCTCCGAGTTTCTACCGCTCCTCCTCCTCTGACGTCCGGAAAATCAACGATTCACAATGTTGGAAAGTGGCGGGGAAGATATTGTTATTTTGCCCGCGAAAAAAAAGAAAGTGAAGAAAGTGAAGGATATGGTATTGTGAAATGTTTTTCTTTGTTTTTTGGTCGTCACCGGTAGATGTGTGGACTTGGTTAATGCTTGTTTTGATGGATTTTTGTGAAGCTTCAAGAAGTGAAAAAGCCAAAGGTTAGCAAATCGCAGCAGCGGAAAATGAAAAAGATGCAGGTTTGGGCAAGTTTTTCGGCCTTCATGTTTTTCTGGTTGAAAATGTGATTGCTGATTAGCATTGGTTTGATGCTAATGTTTAGGAGGAGAAAGAGAAGGGAGTGCTTCTTTTGAAAAGCATGGAGACCTTGGAGTAAGAGGATCACCTTTTTTGTTTCGGTTTGAATTGTATCAATGGAATTTGTATTATGAGGTAATATTCCTTCGCCTGTATGTGTTTCAGAAAGTACAAGATTGATGAGAATGTGTTTTCACTCATGCGGTCTTCAAGGAACTTGGGTCAGGTGTGACTTCTGGTATTTGTGTCTTACTGTTTAGTGGAAACCCTGATTTTTCGATTCTGAATGATCACAGGCTGAAACTGTACGGGAAAAACGTAGACGAGAAATATTGTTTTCGCAGAAATTTCCGGAAAGTGATAATCCATTTAAAAAGAAAAAAACTTGTGACCCCCTCAAATTGTTCAACTTCATGAGGACGAAATCGAGTCACCTGCTGCTAATAACGGCTGCATTGTGACTCCTACTTCACTCTCAAGTGAAGATATTGTAGTAGCTTCTGATAGAAACAGTCTACCTTCAGTGGTGGAAGTTACTGACGAACTTATTCAACCAGCACAAAAAGATTCTCACATAGCTTCCAGTTTATGCTGCTGTAAAGAAGATGCGGACAATGTTAAGGTACTTAAGCTTTTCACTGTTCCTCAATTTTTCTTTTAATTGTAAAGCACAAAATCATGGGGATGCCAAAATTTGTCTTGCTACCTAATTCTTCTGTGACATTTACTATTCAGGAGACAAAATATGTAGATCTAAAGGAGCATCGAAATTGTGCAAATACAACTGCTGACTATCATACCTTGACAGAGTCGACCACTCCAATGACAGTGCACTTACGCAGACCAAAGGATGTAAAAATGAAACATAGAGATAAAGATGCGGAAGAAAAATTTATGGATCTTCCAATAGTCATGATGGAACAAGAAATAATGGAAGCCATAAATGATAATATGAGTGTTATTATATGCGGAGAGACAGGTTGTGGTAAAACAACCCAAGTTCCAAAGGTTTGCTGTTTATTGCTCTTCATTAAACTGTTTTTCTAGGAGACAATATTGATCTGTTGAACCAAATGCAAATTTTAGTTCCTTTATGAGGCTGGGTTCGGGTCATCCAGTTCAAATGGACGGGCTGGCATGATAGGGATTACTCAACCTCGTCGTGTTGCTGTACTTGCAACTGCAAGGAGAGTGGCATACGAACTTAATGTCAAAGTGGGTGAGCAAGTTGGCTTTCAAGTCAGGCATGATAGAAAAGTCGGCGAGAACTGCTCTATCAAATTCATGACAGATGGAATACTGCTTCGGGAAGTGCAGGTTTTCCTCCACTAATAGAAACTTCAGTTGGTTCTTGTGCTTTGCAGCTATTTTGTTAATTCCTGTCCTCATATTTTTCTTTTCCTGATTCTGACACGCGTTTGATTTCGTTATCGTATTCAGAGTGATTTCCTTCTCAAGCGCTACTCAGTAATTATTTTGGATGAAGCCCATGAGAGGAGTGTCAACACAGATATACTTATTGGGATGCTTTCTCGTGTCATTCAACAGCGTCAAGTAATCCTGATTTTCTTCCTTTTTTGATGTTTTACTCTAAATTTATGCACACTGATATCAATTTTTTTGTTACATATGTTTTTTTGCATATGTCGATGTTGTAATTCTGTTGAAACAGCACCCCTTTGCATTTTCTCTTGCTATGTTTGCTTCTTAAAAATGAAAAAACTAATGAAATTTTCTTTACTTAGAGAGAGTATGAGGTGCAGCAGAGAAGAATTCTGTCTGGTCAACTGATAGAAGACAGTATGAAGATATATCCATTGAAGCTTATCTTGATGAGTGCTACGCTGTGTGTAGATGATTTTCTGTCTGGAGGAAGAATTTTTCGTGATCCAACACCTGTAATCCAAGTCCCCGGTCGGCAATATGATGTCAAAATACATTTCTCAAGAAAAACCGAGATTGTGGATTATGTTGGTCAGGCATTCAAGAAGGTTGTATCCATACACAAGAGACTACCTCCTGGGGGATTTTGGTTTTTGTTACTGGGCAAAGGGAGGTTGAGCATCTTTGTCGTAGACTGAATAGAGCTTCACTGCAGATAGTTTCTGCTATAACTGATGGTGATAATGGGGCCCCTGTTTCCACTGCAGGAAAAGATCCCAGGGACAACATTAGTGAAGAGATATCTGAGGCATTTGAGTTGAATGAGAACTCTTGTCAAGAGATTACTGAACGTTTTAGTTCTTACAAGGAGGAACGTGAAACGTTATCTGATGATGAACCTGAATTATCTTACAGCTCTGAAGAAGAGAGCGATCTTGATTACACTAGTGAGAACGATGAATCAAATGGTAAGCTAGCTGAGGTTTCAGGAGCTGGAGGAACTCTTGACTCACTGAAGGCTGCTTTCGAAGCCTTATCTGGGGAAGTAGTACTTTTGATTCCCATGCAGATGTAGCCAAAGAAGCAGGACAACCTATTAAGGTTATTCATGAGCGCAAGTCTTTTGCCATTGGTCCCATGCGTGTGTTGCCTCTTTATGCTATGCTTCCTGCAAAGGCGCAGCTTCAGGTTTTTGAAGATGTAAAGGAAGGCCACCGCCTTGTTGTTGTTGCCACTAATGTGGCTGAAACATCTCTGACAATCCCAGGAATAAAGTACGTTGTTGACACTGGAAGAGAGAAGGCTAAGAATTATAACACTTCCAGTGGGATGGAGGCATATGAAGTCCAGTGGATAAGTAAAGCTTCAGCATCTCAGCGTGCAGGGCGAGCTGGAAGAACAGGGCCTGGTCATTGTTATCGTCTTTATTCTTCTGCAGTTTACAACAACATATTTCCTAGTTTCTCAACAGCTGAAATATTGAAGACTCCAATCGATGGTGTTGTCCTACTCATGAAATCCATGCACATTGGAAAGGTGAGCAGCATATATACTTAGTTTATACTTATCTACGGTGATTTCTTTCTTCCATATCACGCCTGATTTACTTGTTTCCATCAGAAAAACAATGATGTGGCTGTTTTTTCAGGTTGCAAATTTTCCCTTCCCTACACCCCCTGATAGGACCGCATTGCTTGAGGCAGAGCGTTCTCTCACTGTTCTTGAAGCACTTGACAACAAAGGAAGTCTCACACCACTAGGGAAGGCCATGGCTTACTTCCCAATGAGTCCTCGGCATTCTAGGATGCTGCTTACTGTGATTCATATTATGAAAAAGGAGAAGCTTGATGCTCGGGCAAGTGTAGTTCTGGGTTATGCAGTTGCCACTGCAGCAGCATTAAGCATGTCCAATCCTTTTCTCATGCGTTTTGATGAAAGCCACGGTGCTTCAGGCTGTACGGCTGACATCGATAAAATGTGCTCCAGAGAAAGCAGGAGACCTGATGGCAAAGAAGAGGAATCAAGTAGGAAAAAACTCAAGCTAGCTCAGAAGGCTTCCCGTGAAAAGTTCTCTAATCCCACCAGCGATGCTTTGACCCTTGCCTTTGCACTCCAGTGTTTTGAACTGTCTGAAAACCAGGCTGACTTTTGCCGCGAGTGCTGCTTACATTTCAAGACCATGGAGGAAATGTCGAAGCTGCGGAAGCAACTTCTTCAACTGGTTTTTAGCTCCAGTATGGGTCTACAAGAGGATGCAGAATTCTCATGGCATCACGGAACTCTAGTCGACGTGGAATCTGCTTGGAAGGTTTACTCTGATAGAAGTCCACTTCGGTTGTCCGAAGAGGATATTTTGAGGCAAGCAATCTGTGCCGGGTGGGCCGACAGGGTTGCTAAACGTGTTAAAGCTGGTTCAGTCCAGACAGAAGGAGAGAGCAGGGGCAGGGCAGTGAGATACCAGGCTCTCATGGTCACAGAAACCGTCTTCCTCCACCGCTGGTCATCTCTTTCCAAATCTCCTCCTGAATATTTGATCTACAGTGAACTCTTGCACACTAAGAGACCGTATCTCCACGGAGCAACAAGCGTGAAACCCAGTTGGCTGGTTCAGTATGCTCGGAGCTTGTGCACCTTCTCTGCACCTCTTCCTGACCCAAAGCCATTCTATGACAGCAGAGTCGATCAAGTTCTGTCATTTGTGGTTCCAACCTTCGGTCCTCGTCTCTGGCAGCTCCCAGTGCATCCTCTACCGATCACAGATACCTCTGATAGGGTGACTGTGTTTGCCTGCTCTTTGCTTCAGGGCCAAGTGTTGCCATGCCTGAAAGCTGCAAGCAGGTATTTGGCTGCATCGCCGACGATGCTCCTTAAGCCAGAATCATTGTGCCAAAAACGGGTGGTGAATCTGCTGCACAGGATGAAGAATTCCAAGGGTGCAGTTATAGATAGCTGTGGCAGATTGAGAGCCCTGTGGAAGGAAAACCAAAAGGCACTGTTCCTGGAAATTCAGGATTGGTTTCAAGAAGGGTTTCATGATCAGTTCCAAGGCCTCTGGGATGTGATGCTCCAGCAAATATCTATGGACCCCGAACGGAGATTCGCAAGGAAGACCAAGAGGACAACACATGTACCGCATACTCACGAATTTTGAGATAGGTTCGTTAGATATTTTTTGTTTGATATTTTGAGGATGATGAGTGCACAGGGATGATTAATATTTTCGATACTGTATATTATAATACAAAGTTTGTATTCAAAATTATAAAAAATAATTAATGACAACAAAATTATGAATAATTACAAAAGAATGATGATGAGTGCACGTGTTGCAGCAAGGGGGAAGGACGGCGACCCTCCGAATTGTGAGAAACACAGCTTCTCTTAGAGTGTTGATTAATATATTAGATATTGTATATTAGAATATGTAGTTTGCATTAAAAATCATAAAAAATAATTAATGACAACAAAATTATGAATAATTACAAAAGAATGATGATGAGTGCACGTGTTGCAGCAAGGGGGAAGGACGGCGACCCTCCGAATTGTGAGAAACACAGCTTCTCTTAGAGTGTTGATTAATATATTAGATATTGTATATTAGAATATGTAGTTTGCATTAAAAATCATAAAAAATAATTAATGACAACAAAATTATGAATAATTACAAAAGAATGATGATGAGTGCACGTGTTGCAGCAAGGGGGAAGGACGGCGACCCTCCGAATTGTGAGAAACACAGCTTCTCTTAGAGTGTTGATTAATATATTAGATATTGTATATTAGAATATGTAGTTTGCATTAAAAATCATAAAAAATAATTAATGACAACAAAATTATGAATAATTACAAAAGAATGATGATGAGTGCACGTGTTGCAGGGGGAAGGACGGCGGCACTCGGAATTCTGAGAAACACAGCTTCTCTTAGAGTGTTGATTAATATATTAGATATTGTATATTAGAATATATAGTTTGTATTAAAAATCATAAAAAATAATTAATGACAACAAAATTATGAATAATTACAAAAGAATGATGATGAGTGCACGTGTAACCCCCTTGCTCAAATTCTGAGAAACACAGCTTCACTTGGAGTGTTGCATGAGCTCAAACCACTGGAGATGGAATGAAACAAACACATGAGAACCAAACAACAAATGCAGCAACAATAGAATAGCAAGAACGTGCGACTCTTACTTGTCTCAGAAGGTCCGCAAGCACTCGTGGAAGTGCCTCGATGTTCTTCAACACAACATAATATGGGAATGGAAAAGTGTCGAGGTACTTAGAGATCTTGTGCTTCCCACCCTGAATTGTAGCTTCCTGAAATACATTGAGGGAATCAGTGTAACCCCTTGCTCAAATGAAACAGCAGAAAGCCAGCCAACATACATGATTAAAGAGTGTTTTTTTAGGATACCTGAAAATCTAGGATTGACTCATTCGGCTTTGGACTGTCTAAGATAAGGAATGCAACCATGCACTGCTTGCTCAGGATGTCCCTCACACGACGCTTTAGTTTTTCCTGATAGGAGAACATTGATGGACGTTGCATCTCTGCGGGAAAACTTGATAAATTTTGAATGACAAGTGCGTACCTTTTCACTGAACCTGCCATCTGCGATTATCAGAACAAGTTGCTGGAGAGGATTTTCACCAGATGGTAGACGGGCTCGCATCACCGCAGCATCCAACATGTTATCCAGGTATTTCATCAGGTCAGACATTGGCTCATTTGCAATCGTGTTTTCTTGCTTGAATGTGAAACTTGATATCATCTGTAACATGTTTGGATGGATGTCAAGGCTTTGATGATCAACCTGTCATGGACTAAACTAGTGTTTCACGGAGCTATCACTAACCTTGATTCCAGCTTCAGGAGTGAATGATTGGTCAAAATCATGCAGGAGCTTGATATTCCCCTGCTGCCCAAAGCTTGCTACGGCCAGGCGTCCTACTTCTAGTTGAGACATTGCTCGACATACTGTCACCAGAGCTTGGAGGGCAAAATTCCCACAACCCCATTCAGACATGCTGCGGGAGTCATCGACGGCAATCACAACTTGGTAATCACGCTTGCTAGGCTTAGTCCTCCTCAGCCATATCTTGTCTTTTCGGTAATGGCTGGCAATGTATAGGATAACCTGTGGATGGGATGGATCATCTAATATTGAGCAAGCATTTTGGAGGGAAATAAATGTTAACTGCCACATGATTACCTTCTTCATGTTGATTCTTTTACCAGTCTTGTAATAACCTTGGAGCTTGCTAGCTACCGTGGGCTCCAACACCAGACGTAGTTGTTCCACCAACTCGTGAGACAGTCTTGTTGTGAGCAATTCAAATCTTCTCCAATGGGCAGCAGCATCACTCACATCAGATGAGGACTCGTATCTGAGGGCATGACCCAGCTGATCATCCTTGGACGAGAATTCCAGGCACTGGTTCGCTGCTTCGCTCATAAATGATTTCCTCATAATTACCACATTATCTGACATTTCAGTGTTATCTTGGATGTTTTCACCATCTATTTCCATGTGCTCTGCAGAACCTTGCTCATGATCTACAATTTCTCGTTGCAGGTTGGCATCCAGCATATGGCTCAAGGGAAGATTTCTTATAGGTAAGTTTTCAGGATTCCCTTTCTCGAGCTGAACTTCATTTTCAGCTTCTGTCTGCATTTGATTCCCCAAATCCGTATCAGTTTCTCTCTCAGAAATATCACCCCTAATTTGATCAGCAGTTGCTGGTCCAAGGGCTTGAGCTGTCCCTTCTTGAAACTCAGCAGTGTAACCATACTCATCTGCAGTATCATCCACCAAACCATCTGCAATATCTTCCTTTTGAAGGTCAACGGACACTGTGACCCTTTCCTTCCACCCCTCCAAGGCATTGCCAATGTTGCGATAAGGGTTGGGCTGTAAATTGTGAGCAAAGGACTCGGAAGAAGGCTGTGAAGATACAGGCTTCCCGACGCTCAATCTTTCACCAGAACCAGAAGCAGCAACGGCAACTTCAGATTCTGAGGCATTAGGCTTCCCACTAGTTGGCGCAATGTCATTCTTCACATCATCAGATCCATCCAAGTTAGTTGCATCAGTGTGAATTTCTGTGGACTGGACTCCCGCCTGGGAGGCACCGTCCTTTGAGCTAAGTACGTCATGATCTTCTTTTGGCACCTGGGAATCTCTTGTTCCTTCCAGATTTTCAGGGACAGCCTCCTCAGCATCAGCCATTTCTGTATCTTCTGCATCTTTCTCGGTGTCTGCCTCATCTGTAACTTCGTTCGCCTTTCCTTCTCCATCTTCCATCTCTGCATCCTCCAAGTCCTCCGATTCCCCATCTACTGTTGGTTCATCAGAATTCATTTCATTTTCATCAGGCTTTTGAATCTGGTCAGGGTTTACGCCTGAAGGGTCAGCAAATGCCTCATCTTTTTCCATGGTCATATCATCTGCATCATCACCATCATGACTACCACCATCCTCATAATCTTCATCCTCATGCTCAGCAGATTCTTTTGCATCATTCAACTCCATACTGTCTTGCGTCGGAGCAGAATCGTCCTTGGCTCGCAATTCATCATCCTGGGAACCCCCATCCTTGACTGATGGTCCATGCTCATACTTCTCTGTCATGCCACGTTCCTCCTCGTCATCATCGTGCTCGCCAACCTTCTCATCAACAACATTGCTGTCATCACCAACAGCTCCCATGGCAGACTCAGGTTGCTCCCCATCACTCTCATCTTCATTGTCATCAGCATTTGAATCCTCGCTAACGCTAAATGCATCAGCATCGAAGTCTTGTTCCATCTCTATGCCCTTATCATTCTTACCAGTTGTATCATCTGGAGACTTGCTATCTTCGTTTGGCTGCAGCTCATGAAATCAGTCCCGGTATCCAGTATACGGTACTAATGCAAAATACACATATCTATCTTAATGGATGCATACCTTCTGTGAAGAACCAAGAAGCTGATCTTCATCACTAATTTGATCACTGACATCGGTTGCTCCTACACCCTCACCCATTCCAGTTCCACTAGCATCGTTCACTGCTTCTTTGCTATCCTCCGCATCTTCTTCGGGGGAACCGAATCCTTTGACAAATAGTGAAGAGAAGATGTTCCCAGTGCAAAGGTGACTTCACATACCTAGAGAACCACAAAAACACAGATCATACGCTGTTCTTGCACCTACTTGATTCTTAGCATGGATTGACGTGCAAAATAGCTCAGCTTCTACAATTGGTGGAGGTTCATTCATATATATATTGAAATTCAGATGAGCGGATCAAACTGAAACTCACCACAGTGTGAATCCTCAAGAAATCCAGCAGCAGATTTTCCCCAAAAGCAAGAAACTTCTCTAGCATATCATACATGTTTTTCAGTTGAAAGTGAATGGAAGAGTTTAAACTGGTATCTCCTCCTCCACAAAAGTTGAGAAGTTCTCCCTGGAGATTGCAACTCAAGTTGGAAAACTCTCAAATATCTCAAAATAAAAACCTTTCGCATATTTCATTTCTGAGTTTCAAAAATACACCAGCCAAAGACAAGTAAAAAGGTAATAAGAAAGAACTTACCAGATGCTGAACTGTCGCAATTACGTTTTCATGGATGAGTTCCAATTGCAAATGCTCTATATGTTTTTCGAATATAGGCTTCCATTCTTTTATATTACAAGTGAAATCCTGGTTCAGATGCCCAATGCTCTCAAATCCAGTAGCAAGTCGGCTAAGTGTATCTTTGAGTGCACTATCAAAGTCAGCTTTGTATCTTGCAATAGTTTCATCATTAGCTGACAAGCCTATTTGTTTCGAAGAAGAGTACATTTCCTTACAATGAGAGGCCTGCAATACATAATAGAGAATCAGTTGTAATAGTCAAGATTTCCTATAAAATGTTCCAACATGATACTGGAAATAGGAGCTTCTGTTTGGTTTACCTGTACAAGTAAATTATGTATACGCTCAAGAAGGATGCCTGGAATGGAATCCTGCCTATCTTCTTTCCCGAGATATGCAGACAGGTCTTGCTCTAATGTCTTGAAAAGCTCAAAGTTCTTATCCACCAGCTGTTCCATTTCAAGGTTGACTCCATAAAGCTGCAAAAATGTGATGCCTACAGTGTCCTCTCCATTACATCCAAGAAGGTGCTTATCCATTGTATCCTGTAAAGATTTTTATTAGATCATGGAGAAGTTTGTGAATAAAAAAATTGGGTTCCAATACACTTACCTTGGATTCCTTGATGATGGGAAGAACGTTCTGAATGAGCGAGAGAAACTTTACCGCTTCACCTTTTAAAGTAGAACAGGAACTCAGATGATTTTTTTCAACGGTCTGTAGGAACCACGCTTCTTCATACAGTAAAGTGCATAAATTATCAATGAGTTGCTGCAACAAATGCAAAAGTAAATGTCAGAACACGAATAAGAATAGCATTCTCCATCCCCTTGGTCAGGAAACAAGAGTGAAGAAAAACCTTTTGCTGCCACATGCATTCAAAGATGGACAACTGATTCTTCATTGGAAAGCAGCCACCAGAGGTTTCTCCCATGGACAAAAATTTAGACAACGACCAAGTGCACTGGCTCAATGAATTGAGTTTCTTGGAAAAAGCATAGATGATTGCTCTTTGCTCTTGTTGAATCTCAAACAAGTCGTCAACATAAGAACACGACCTTGCTGCCTGCAGTAGAGAGGATGAAGAGCCACATCATTACAAACATGAGATATTATCATATATGTTACTCAAGGCATACCTGTATATTACTAATGTCCTTGTGAAATTTCAGAGAAACTCCCTCTAGATGTGTAATCATGGAGATACTCTTGAAGTAAAACTTATTTGCTAATTTCCACAAAAAATCATGAGACGAGCTCTGAATGTGACCAGGATTTATATGACTTGAGGAATCGTCTGTGCACATCAACAAGTGCTGCACTTCATATGCCGGCTGGAGAATCCATCTTTTAGATTTTCTGAACTCTCCCTGCTACCAAGCAAAAATCAGTTAACGCTGATATAAAAATGCTCCATCCTCATTCTCGTTGAATAGCATGTGTCCCAATTTCGAAATAAAACTTGAAGGACGATAATATTCCACTTTGTTTTATTAATCAAAATTCGAAATAGGAGATGAATATGTATGCACAAAAGCTAAGAGAATGTGGAAGTGAAAACTGGTATGCAATCACATTACCTCCATAGCCAGTCGATGCTTGGACAACCTGCAGCGTTCAAGAAAATCGAAAAGCTCAGAAAATTGCCTTCTTTTGATAAGGTTCTTTGTCTTATCATCCCAGAGTTTGCTAAACCCAATCATTCTGGTGCATAGCTCATCAAGTGTATGCCACACCTGCTGTCTTTCCAGAACGCATGACAGTATGCCAGTGGCATTGATTGATTTTAGTGCCTCCCCTGCAGGAGATGCATTATTAAAAAGGAACAAATGACTGAAAGATGAGGTTGAAGTCTAAGGAAGCAAACCATCCATGTTTATTAGACTCTTCTGCCAATTGTCAAACCATGTAGGGCTACTGCAGAAGGAAAAAAAAAAAAAATCAGCACTCCACGAAAAACTTTGGACTCCAATTAAAAAATTGGAGCATACCCCTCTTTGTTGTTGAGGGCAATGTGATCAGCTACAGCTTCAAGGACTGTCTTTGTTTCAAGATCAACAAAAAAACTTTGAACTTGAGCACATTCTTCAGCCCCACTTCTTTGCATTTCTCGACCAAGATATTCCATAAGAGGTTGTTGGAGTAGGTCCTGAGATTCAGTTGTGGGAGACAATAGAAAATCAGTGTGGCCATTGAATATGGATAAATATCTCCTGAAAACTTTGAATAATATCTGACAACATTAATAAATGCGCCATAATATGCAAGCCAGCAGAAAAAGTGGCAAATTTAAATACTGAATAGAAATTATACCGTATACTTTTTCACAATTTTCCTCAATTTAAGCCGGGTATTTCTGATGCTCCCAATCATTTTTCCGAAGGCCTCAACTGTCAAATGTTTATTGACGTAATCCCAACGACAAAGCTTTAGAAGCTGATTCAACTCCTTCTCAATTGTTCTTCTATTCTCGCTATTATGCTCCAGAATTCTTTGGGATGAGGAACACATAACCAAATGAGTAAAACATTACAAAAACTCCATGCCAAATGAATGCAAAGTTTCAGAAAAAAAAAGGAAAGAACACTAGCACAAACGCGACTCACTTTGGTAACAACTGAATGTAGAAGCCAGAAACATTGTATAGAATTTTTGCATTCTCCACTTTCCAGGTGGTGCTGCAAAATCAACCATGAAAATTCGCATAAAATTGTAGTAGCAGAATTGACTTTACTAACAGTCATGATGATCCTAGTTTATTAAAAAAATTCGTTTACCCCATATGATTCTTCCGCCTCAAATCAGTATTAATCTGCCCGTAGAAAGAAAATAGCAACTGAAGTTGCTTTTTAAATTCTCCAATGGCGGATGTATTGAAGAATTCTTGCAGGCTGCGGATTTATGGAAGTAAATAATTGACCTTTTGACTAAACTATATTCTCGGAAAGATATTTAAAAAGGTAAAAAGGAAGACATGCCTTTCAATCGCTAAGCTGTTGTTTTCATCAAGATCATCGGCAAGACTTCGTAGCAAAATTGAATAAAGAGGAAACCAAAGCTGCAAGTGATGTGTTCCAACATTGTCAACAGACTCAAAATATATAGAAACTAATCAACAGAGAATCAAATTCTCCAGGACGAATGTGGCAGGTGAACTTTTACAAGGAAGAAGTACAGTTACCTTTCCAACATTTGCTTCGATCTGAGAGTCAACATCATCGAGCAGTGCTGGCCAAGAATTGAATTCCAACTGATACCATGAGCACATCAAAGCGAGAATAGGTTGCAAATACTCTGGAAATAGAAACAAATGCGGAAGGTAGTTATTCTTGTTTGAAAAGTGGCATGGGATCATCAATGGGATCTAACTGGAGGGGGAGGGGGGATGAACTATGCGCATCAGAACATTACACTACATACCATTCACCGAAAATTTGGCAATCTCGCTTTGTGAAGCACAAATCCTACCTAGAAGAAACTCCAGAGCAGACAACACCTTCAGAAATAGAAATGAACGAAATTCAGAGGAAAAGACTGATATATTACTCTGCATACTGCAGAGTTATTATACAGCATATGAACACATAACATAATTAAACCAGAAACTGTAAATCTGAAAGGTTTTTACTGGACTACCAGATCCGGTATTTTACCTTGGCAGGAGGAGAATCGAGCGGAAGAGCCAAAATCATGTCAATAACTTCTAAAATCCTCTGGAGGACAGGACTTTCATGCTCTTTCAGCAAGCCAAGTATGTGCCACCTTAAGATGGTTACTGGCTCAACAACTCTAACTATGATGGGTGAGTTTGAATCCTGTAAGGATCAAGGAGTATAACCAACGATTCTGTTACCAACCATGAAGCAAAAGTGCATTATCTTCATACCTTGTAGAAGTTGTTCGCACAGCCCACTTTATCAGAAAGAAAAAACTTCTTGCCATGCTCCAAGCATAGGCAGAGTAAGTGCTCAGGGGCAAGCATAGCATCAAAACAGGAGGCAAGAGTGCCTTTCAAATCTGATTGACGAGAATATAAATAAGATACTGAATAAGATTAACAATTTCATACTATTCTCAAGCATCCAGAAGGAAATGAATCACCTTTGATCATTCTTAACCCTGACGTATAAGATTCAATAAAGGAAGACATCATACCCATCTCAGATACTTGTGGACGACCAGGCTGTTAAAAATATGGCCCGAGTCACAAAAGCAGGACGTAAATGGATAAAGTTAACACAGCATGGGTAGTTATCTTTAACTCCACAGTAATTCAAGGATCCATAATTAAGCACTGAAGAAAGTAGCTTACTTGTTGAACAAGGTCCACCGAGCCGAACAATTGGTTATGAATATTAACAATACCATCCAAATCAGATTCCTTCACATCCCAGTTATGGTCCATGTCAGCAGCATTCCCATCAACACTTATCTGATGGAAACAAGGATTATAATTTACACAAGTTTTTATAAGAAAAATGGTACATGCACGTGGAACAAAAGCATGGGATGTATTTTCCAAGAAAACTAATCCATGTGTACCTTCTCATCCAGATCTTCACAAAGAAGTTCTTGCCACTCGGAAAAGCTATCATTTGGAAGCAGGCTTGTGCAGTTTGACAAATCAATTTCAATGATGTTCGCCATCTTAAATGCCCGGGCTCTCAATTTGAATTGTCCACATTCTTTAGTCACTGTGTTCTTCTCCCGATGCTCCATCCAAAGGCATGCTATTTCATAAAAGATCTCTGATAGAAGCTGATATAAACAAAAGTTCAAAATCAGACTTCGGATAACAAAAAACAATACTAGCACATAGATACAGGAGAATATGTACCCAGGAGCCTAACCTTGAAGGAAGCATCATTAAGGAAACGAGAAACAGTGACACCATCCTTGATTCTTCGCAGGATATTTTGGTAAATGGAAAATTTAGAAGGCAGAGGTAGAGCCTGAAACAGGAGATAACCAGGAAGCCCATCAAATTAATTCCCGTACTAAATTCTTGCTATGGAAAAAAAAAAAAGATTCCAGATTAGCCATGTACCGTCAGATTTGGAACACATTGAGGCGTTGACATAGCCTTTTTTGCAAAGTTAAACAGGTTTTCAAGTGCATGCACAGAAATAGCGTTCAATGGGGCTGAAAGTACTGGAAGCTCTCCAGCATGTGCGGATGTAGCTGCAGGAGATCTAGGGAATCTCATGAATTCATAAATGAAATCCTGTCAAAGAAGCCCTTGCGTCAGCTGCAAGACTATATGGGAAGAAATAAAATATGAATGAACCATAAGCCAACCAGGAATGAACTAGTATCGTGCTTTGAATTCCCTGGATGTGGACCATGGATTTCAGAAGAGAGCATTAATGAGAGGCCCAATTTAATCTCATACAGTGCAATTTGAACAGGCTCGGTTATATCCTTAAACGCTGAGTACTCATTAGATAACCGGTCAATGAAGTTCGACAAGACTACCTGAAAATGAAACTTGAAGGGTCACAATATTCATCACAGGGCTTCAGTCAAATACACAAATGCATAAACAAATAGCACAGGCTGAAAAAAAGAACTTGAAGGAATTACCTGAAAATTCTGAACTCGTTCAGCTTTGAAGCCTTTAAAACAGTTAGTCCATTCAACGATATCACCCAAAAGTTTTTTCAAGTCCTCAAATTTTACAGAACAAGGACGGTATACAATCTGTTGCATTCGAAAACAAAGATATTTTAGGATGAGATTCATTATCAAGCATGCCGTTTAGGACGGCATGAATATCCCCCACAAAAAAAAAAACAATGTAGATGTATGCATATGCACCTTTTTTTGCATCCTTTTTCTCTCCGCATTGAGTTCCTCAAGCAGAGTCCCTCTAAAATTATTTTCACCACTCTCATAAGAATTTCCAGCTAAATAAATGCATTCTTCACGAACCTGCAAACAACAGAAAAATTATCAAAAGAGCCAGAAGTTAACTACTGACCAGACGGAGTATTATCATCCCGTATAGATAATACCTCGGCCTCCAACTCAATGGATGCTATTTTCTCAGCCAACTCAGAGTACTTGAGTGAATACTTCAGACTGGGATCCAGATTAGTGGAGCGGACAAGAAGATTACAACGTAAGCCTCCAAGGCATACTAGGGCATATCCCACAGTTCTCATATCTGAAGAATGGTTATCATGCAAATAAAAAAAAATCCTTATGTATTGGATTTAGATCTACATTTTAAATCCAAGTGATAGCATAACAAACCATTAGTTGGGATCACGGAATAAAGTCCTCGGACCATTGGCTCAACATAGCAGTCAATAAGGGAAGTGAACACATCTGACGACTTTAACAGAGAAATTAGAGTTTCCATATGTTCCTGCACAGAGTAATAAATAATTTTCAGTGAATAAAATCCAAAGTGCATTTTAACCATATATATACTTCATGGATAATTTCTTGAATACATACCGTGCTTTTATGTTCCTGGATTGAATGAAATGCAGATCTGATTTTGGTGTATCCAGAATAATTGAATGACTTCTTATGTGCGTAAATAATCTAGAAGCAAGAGAACGGAGAAGGAAATTCCAAGTAAAATCTCAGTGCTGGCAATAACAGAATTGAACATCTTTTTCTTGAAAATACCTGCTGGAACAGACAGCGCACAACAGATAAAAGCATGGAACCAATATTCTTAATATAGGCTGAACTTTGCCATAGATTATGTGATGCAGCTCTAAAAGTCATGCCGTGCATGTGGTATTCTGTAACAGGAACAACATTTTCCCTGTGTGCAAAAAAAAAAAAAGAAGCATTAGGAAGTCTAGGATAATGTAATCTACGTGCATCCTTCCCTAATAAACGCTAATAATCTATCATGGCCCAAGAATTACGCAGAGCAATGAAACAAAATGTGGAACTTACAGGATATTGTCAACAATTGATGATTTCAGAGGCCGAAAAAGCTTGCATGGTAAAGTTGCACAATAATCACTCTCCTGGGTTAAGCTCTGCATGATAAATGCACATTGTCAAACACTAATAATGGCATACAATATGTGGCCAACAGCGTGAGATTTTCCAAATTGGAAAGTACCTCTTCAACTAGAGGGCAGCCTTCCCAAAGACTTGTATGCCACCTGAGCCACAGCTGGAGAGTACAGCCAGAAATTTCTCTATCGACTGCATAAAATCAATAAATAAATTAAGAAAAAAATAGGAAACAAGCATGGCAAATTCATGTAAGTTAATAGACCTCCGGTGAGCAAATGCCATGCATCCATAGTCCACAAAATATTCTGGAGTGGTAAGAGCTCAATAGGGGATCTTGACGAGTGACTGAGGGAGAAATTCAAAGATGATCTCAACGGACCTGACAACTTCAGCAAAACCTGTAACATTGGTAAACAAAAAAATAACTCAACAGGAGAATTTGTGGATTCCAAAATGCTATTATTGTTGAATTTCAAAACAAACATGCGTACATCATATTGCTTTTCAGTTTCCACCACAGATATCCTAGTCAGATCCTGGAGCAGCTCCAAATCAAAGACAAGGCTTGTCTCATCGAGCATAGGTTGAATGCTCAGCCAACGGATGAACCCAGAACTTCTAGACAAAGAAATAGGTGTAAAGACACAACAACCAGGAGAGCCTTTAGGAAGGGGTGAATCTGTATCAGCTTGCGATTCCATCACCAACTTCTGCTTTTCAATGTCCAATCTCTGGACAAGCATCTGACAAGTCGAGGACACACAGATGATTAAGTGAAAACAATGCAAATCCATGAAACACAGGAGTACCTGATAGATGTCTTCCAACTGGTGAACGATCTCAATCTCACTATAATTATTTTTACCAATAACAGATGATGCCATGCCTAGTCCTTGGATGAAAAAGAATTCAATCAGAATAGAATGCATATAAAATAAAAAATGCATTTATCATCTGTCCAACAAAGCATGAAGCAATCTGAACACTATAAAGGGTCACAAAGAGAAAACCTTCTCTCTAAAAAAAGGCAAGGATACAATTGCTGCCCCAGATAAGTGAGTTCTAACAATTTGCAATCTTGTTTCATTTTAGAGAAAAGTTGATTAAACCTTGAGGTAAATTCCTAATGAACAGTAGTAGCAGATGATGAGTAGTCATTGCAGGTGGCAAATTTTGTACAATTTCATGGATATTTTAAAGAAGATAAAATAAATGATCTTATTGCAAGTTTTGTCGCTATCACAACTTGGATGCAGCCGCTATTGAAACCTTCCAACAAACAAAAAAAATAAGTGCAGATGAATCCTGCGCTCTGTACCTTGCATTGCAAGAATACGAAGCTCAACATTGGCAACCATTGCAACATCCACTGCGCCATCCTTCAATTTGTGTGCTTCTGCAAAAGCAGTACATGTCATGCATGAAAGTGAAAATGCTGCAAATACAGTAAAAAAAACTGTTGAATGAACTGTGAACTTATGATGGGAGTAAATATTCATTATAATCCAATACATGATGCTCAAAATCAGGCATCGGAAGAGTATATGAGAATTAGTAAATTCACTGAATCATAATTATTGAAATAGTATGAAAACGCACAACAAGATACCTTGCTTCAAAAACTCATATTTTCTTGGATTCAGTGTGTCACATAATTTCGATAGTCGGCAGTGAATTTGGTATTGGTCGGCAGATGATGGCAAAACAACGTGGCAGCTATGGGTCAACAGCAAAGGTTTTCCTGAAGTGAAGCTCACATTGGCTCTTTGCATCTCAGCCTTAACAAAAAAAAAAAAAAAAAGATCAAGATACCAGTTTCTAAACTAAAAGAAAAATAATCAACACAGATTGATAAAAAATACAATGGAAGCTAAAAACACAACAAAATGACTCGTAGATACCTGAAACAGCAACGCTTCATCCAAGCAGAGAACTTGCAGCTTTTTGGCATATTTAATTAAATAATTCCCAAAAATTTGCTGGCGTTCTGCCTGAGAAAAAACTATGCTTTTCCAAAAGATAATATGATACTCAAGAAGCACGGAGTATAACTTGAAAAGGGCATCAAAAGAAGCTGAGTCCACAAGCGAGTCCAGAACTTTTTCTTCCATCCTCCTTAGGGAAATCAAAGCAAGAATGAAAGGCAAGGTTTGCCCATGGTCTCTGTGATCATCCTCTTTGCTCCACTGTTGAATGCTGCATCTCAGTAAAGGGACGCAGTTAATGCAATTCAGGAAGATTTGATGGTGATCTATCATACCAACAGACTGACATATATTAATCTGTTCGACAGAGAGCATAGGCATAGAAGAGAAGTCATTTCCGATCGGATCTAGAGATATGAGATGATTGCGCAAATGAAAGATTCTCCGCCAGATAGAATGTTGCAGTTCCTTTTTCAGTAAAGATGAAAACCAACTGAAAAATGAATGCAATCTGGTACCAAACCACTCAAGGCAGGAGATATAAAGCAAATAATCATCTTCAGTTGCCTGTTCAATCACCCAATTTGCAGCAAAAGAAAGTTTCCTCTGAGTTAAATCTAGATCCACCTCACTTTGGGGCCCCATATACTCGAGATACGCAACAATCTGTCTCATGGAAGCCTCAGCTGGATGGATAACATAGTCCTTCAATTTCAAGGGAGCTGACCAAACTACTGGTGGATACAACAAGGAATCTTTATTTGCAGGTGATCCGAATAGATCTAACTTCAACAAAAAAGAAAGCGCTGCATGAGAAACAATTTCTCTTCCTTTCTCCTCGGAAAATGATGAAAAATATGTATATTCCCAACTTTTTAGTAAGCTCCAGGCGGACTGATTACCATTCATAATGAGCCTATGAAACATTTCAACCCAGCGTGAAAGCTCCAGATTAGTTATGCTGACATTAAGCTGTAACCCTTCATGCTTGGCATACAAATGGGCCTTTGCCATCATCTCAACCAACTTCCTGGTTGGAATACCTGACAATGCAATGAACCTCTTTGTTTCTCTTAGCTCAATCTCGTAACTACTCTTGAGATTTTTCTCCTCCATCAGCCAGTGGGGATGCATCATATAAATTTCAACACCTCTGTTTCTCATTGCTCGAGAGACTTCCCCAAAGCTAGGGTTAACAGTAAGAAACATTCGAAATTTTGGATGTGGGCGGAGAACCACATGGTTTCCATCAACAATTCCACATTCGTTGATTGTGATAGATCCAGATTGCTCCACTAAAGAGTTAATTCTATCAAGAACCTGCATAAAAAAAAAACAAAAAACAAGACCTTACTAACATATAAGGACTTGAAAACAAGAAAATTTGCATCGAAGTTGTTCAAATTGAAGTATACAAACCGTTGGATTGCAGAGATTCGCATTTTCTAAGACAATCCATTCGCCATTTTCAATAGCCTTGACAAGTGATCCAGTTATCCATTCAAACTTCACTGAGTAATTCTTCTGAAATTCATTTTCCAACTTCTTAATCACACGCAAAGTGCTATCCAGATCATTCTCAGACCATGAGAATGACAACTCTTGTTCAAAAACACAGTCCCTTAGACATACGACAATGTCAGCCAACTGCTCAATTGACTGTTTCATTCTTTTGTTGTCTGATAATGTCATTGAAGGATTTGCATTAGACAAGAAGGCTAGCCATCGAGAAACAAGGCCCCTTCCCTTAGAAAAGCCATCCAGGGATGATCCAATCATGTTGGAGTATTCATTCATGTATCTTTCCACTTGAGCTACAGCAAGGTGATAATGGCGGGAGGCATTATATTGCTCAAAGCAACCCAGTAGATCAGATATATCAGTTGCAGATGAAAGATTCAATTCATTTAGCACATTTCCAGTAAGACCAGCAAGCAACCTTACGATTGAGGTCTTGCCTGAAGATGAAGGGCCAACCAATATACATAACCATTGATGTTTCACACAATGCACAATTGCCTGCAAACTGTGGCGTAAACCAGGCAGAATTGTAAGCTTATCAGAGGATGTTGATGTTGTGCACGAATATCTTTCAATGGACACGCTTCCAACACTCAAAGAATGTGGACTAAGTTTAACCCTTGGATGCAAATTTACGAATGGCTTTGCCCCAAAAATAGTTTCATAGAGTTTCAGCACTTCTTGCCGATCAGCAGCAGTTCGAAGTCTTTGAAGGTAAATTGGATTCAGGAAACAAACAGACCTAGACAATTTGGGGCAGCTGGAAAAAAGAATAGAAGAGAAAAAAGTAAGGACATTCAGAAAAAACGCTAAGCATACCAAGATAAGTAATTCATGAATAAGAAGAGCATACTTCTATGGCAAGAACGGATCACATCACGGAGATTAAACTCCCATGGGGAACCATCTTGACCAAAGTTATGATACACCATGGTCTCCTGATGTAGCCTTTTATTGAAAATGATCAAGTTTGACAAGAGAGATCTTTCAATTGATGGAAACTGTGAGCTACATATCGAATGGTAATCTTCATCAACAAGCTCATCAACATAGACCTGAATTAAAAGGATTCGGAAAAGTAATCAACCATGTGTTCAAAATCAATCTACTACAATCAAGGCATGGGTTTCATTTGGTGACATCAGAATAAACAAGAAAGCAAGCATACCTTGGTGAACCTGTTTAGAAATGACTTGGGGAGGCACTTGCGGCCACCTCCTTCATACGAAGGGTTTTGACATGCAAACACTCTGAATGAAGGTGGACATTTGAATGATTGACCCAGTTCTGGAATGAAAATCTCAGCCCGATGATCCAGTATAGAATTCAAACCCTGTTTAAAAATTCAACAATCAAGCTCAGACCAGCATTAACTTCAATCTACAAGGAAGAGATTCAGATTTTAAAACTTGTTGAAAGCGAACCAAGAAACCAAAAATTATATTCTTTACCATCGTTTAGCAAGATCACATCAAACAAAAGCCAAGCGTAGGGGGTAATCATAGGCTCTAACAGCAAAAAAGTACCTCCAGAACAGATTGTGGTGCGAGATTAAGCTCATCCAGCAAGACCCATGACCCCTTCTTTAGAGCCTGGATTGCAACAAGAGAAGTTCAAACACTTGCAATTGAAGAGAGAGTTCCTCGGAGAGCAGGCAATCCAAACCTGTAGTAGGATACCATCAGACCAAGCAAACTGTATGCCTTCATCACTTTCAACAGGTAAGTCTGAACCCAGCAAGTCCATGATGTCTGTCTGTGAAAGCAGGTACATTGATATTATCTAACACACAATGTGGAATGCCGGATGCACCATTTTACCATTAGACTAACCTGCTCAGATAAGTTTATGCGAACAACAGGATGCCCAGAAAATTTTCCAAGTGCGATTATTAAGCTTGTTTTCCCTACCCCTGGGCTTCCTTCCAACAAAACTAGAAAACAAACGGATTAAAACGTACATAATGTAATGGCTAGAAATGAAATTTCCAAAGCATGATATGCTGAAAAAAAAAATACCAGGCTTCTTGAGCTGAAGTGCACGCAGAACCCTAAGAGCATTTCTGCAAGTCGTGGGTGCCAGGAATTCATATCCTTCTAATATGGGACAGTTAATACCTAAAGAGACACAAATATGATATAAATCAGAGACAAGGCTAAATACCTACGAAATTTGCAATTACATTCTTGAGAAATATATTTCGTTCAACCTAAAACATTCCCTGCTACAAAAAAAAGGTCAGTTGAAAGTCACGATTGATGCTGATACCTACCCTTCTCAATGTAGAAAGGATGAATGCCAAACAGAGTACTGTGCTCCATACTGTCCTTGGAAGTAATAGGCACGTCACCTACATCAGGCCACCCGTAGGACCGCAGCTCCCCTATCCACGAACGCTCGACATTTGGTTTGAATACCTTAAAAAACGAGCCACCGCTTATCATGAAAATTACAACAAAAAAACAAGTTGAAGGATAATTGATCATAAGAAATGCCCTCAAGGAACTTCTTTTGACAACTGGTCAGCTGCCAAGAAGTGAAAGAGGCAGTCTGTTTTAAACTGATCTTGACTCCAAATAACTCTGCTACTTACTTTGAGTCTTTCGAGAAGGAACTTGAAGCATTTAAATCTCAACTCCCCAGCCTCCGCTTTAGAAATGTTTGTACCTGCGAGTAGTCTTTTATAATGCTTATGCTGACTAGAGTGTGCACCTAACTAGAGTTATGGGCATCCACGGACTAGAAAATACGTGAGCCTGTTGGTGATATAAAACAAGGGCAAATTGTCCCAAACTTCCCAATCCTTAGGAATCCAAATAAGATATTTAAATATTTAAATCATGAAAAATGCTTCGCATGATCAGGCTGACACACCTAATAGAAGTCCATCCAGAAGGACAAGGAAAGCTCCATGAACAAATGCAGATTCAGCAGGCAAATTTCTCTCTGTCACATTGATGAAGGATACCCAAGACAAGAGATCTCTCACTGTAAGAACGCTTCCTGTCTGCAAGAGATTGAACCACTGAAAGGCAAAAAATAATGACAAAGGTTAAAATAACTGTTTGAACCACGAAAACTTGACTTGGAAAAAGTCGTTCCAGTTTACATATCCACAAAAAAATCATATTCCATATATGGATCCTGTATGCAATATAAACTCTTCTTAGTTAGAACTCCACCAGATCAAAACAATAAGCTTGCAATAGTTCAAACGCTCAAGGCACAGACTGCAGATGTGTAACTTGTTAGATTGAATACCTCCCAAAAATTGAGCATGATGTCCACAAGGTAAGCATGCTCCGAATTTGAGAGTCTGCATTTTCAAAGATAAAGTCATGTATGCTTTGATTATCTCCATTTGCCATAACAGAGTTGTAATTACTTAACCTGTTGATAGCAATACGTTTGAGATCATCTATATCACTAACAGAAGGAACCCAAATTTCAGTAAACCGATTCCGCAGGGCAGGAGAGAGCTCTTTTTTCCCATAGTCTCCACCAGGATTCATAGTGGCCAGTATGAAAAATTTCTCATGAGCATCAACAGTCTCAAGTTCTGGGCCACCTTTCTCTGTCAAGGACTGTATTGGGCAAAAAAAGATATCAATCATCCACTTGGATAAAATTCCAATTTGAAAACAAGAAAAATAAAATAGCGAGAATGATTTAGAATAAAAAAATTAAAATTATAAAAAATAGGCATGAACATTGAAAAAACAGTATTCAGAAATGAAAACAATGAACAAACCAATTTCCTCTCTGGTTCCAAGACGCTGTTTAACCTCTCCAGAACACTATCATCAGCTAATGAAATCTCATCAACAAGAAACAGTTCTCCTCTCTTCATGGCTTCAACTAGAGGGCCATCTTGCCAAACAAAAATCGTTCGCCACCTCTTTTCCAGTTGGCCTAGACTTTGGTGAACCTTCTCAACATGGGCAATGTCCTGTTCAGTAACATCAGGATGAAAGATAGATCCTTCCTTATAACTCTTAATAACCATAGAAAGGACATTCAACGTGATTGTAGCCTTGTTAATATTTGGTGAAATCTTCTGCAAAGCAAATCCATCATGAAAAAGTTATTTATGATGAATAGAATATGATATCCTCCTCAAAAGAAAAGCAGATAATATATAGTAAGACACAAAGAAGATGACAAAGTAAAAACATCAGCATACAGCATCTCCTGGATAGTGGATTATCGCATTTAAGTGTGCAAGCTTGTTGACAAGATTCTGAAAGTCGGCACTAATGCTAGATCTCTCACGTACAGGGTAGAAACCCTGCAGAATATTGGTTAAAGACCATCAAAATTTTTATGGAAAGACAGATAAGATGAGGCATGAAATCAGTGACAAAAGGAGATGAACAGACCCCAAGAAAATCAGCTGTTTCAGTGAACTGATGGCAATTTAAAGTGTGCAATTTGGAACCCAGAATGCTACTAAGCAATTGGCAAACGGTAGTTTTTCCTCCACCAGTTTCACCAACCAAGAGGACAGGCTCACGCATCTGATAACACCGCTCAACCAGAAAATAAGCCCTCCATAGGCTTCGAGTCCAGATGATTCTAAAGAAAAAGAATTGAAGAAAGATTGTAGCTGGAGAGTCATAACTCATCTATTAGCACATCAACATACAGATACTTACTTTCCAATACTTCCGAAGTGACCTATAAACTTGTTATCCCCAATGACCATATCTTCCCTTTCACCCTCTACCTGCATGGAATTTCACCATCATTAATTATGGTGCTAAGATGTAATAAAAGCGCATGGAAGTGAATCAGGGACAAAAGTTATCAACAGAAAAACAGTGGAAACTTAGAGATATATTACCTGCTTATAAAGGTCATCATCAGAAAACTTGACTTTCAAATGCATCTCCAAAATATCCTTTACAACTGTTCTCTCACCATCATCACGGAGCCTTTCAGCCATTAAATAATAACCATCATATGCTAAATCTTGATCACCAAATTTGACGAACCGTTTAGCCCAGCGAAACAAGTCACGCGGGGTTATGTATCCATGTTTTCCAGCAAATATTTTACTACTCTGTCTCTGCAAATGCAATGCATTCATGACATCAACAATTTTTTTAGCTCTGGATCCTGGAACCTGACAGCTCTTCTCCAGGATGGTAGTTAATTCTTCCTGTGGAATGTCATCAACGTGAATTTCTATGAAACGGTTGCGGAATGCACGAGATAACATTTTACGGCCCCCATACACAACAGGAGGGTTTTGAGTAGCAAAAAGCATAAATTCAGGATGACTGCGTATAGTTTCCCGGAGTTCAGGAACATAAAGTTCCCTGTTATCATCTAGCAGTCGATTCAGCGCTTCAAGAACATCCGATGGAGCCAAATTAAGTTCATCAAGGACTACCCAGTGCCCTTTTCGAACAGCTTTAACCAGAGCACCTTCTTGAAAAACAAGGCTTCCACTGGCATCGGTGATGTAAGAGCCAAGATACTCTTGAAGATCAGTATGCTCATGATTATTAATTCTCACAAACTCATGACCCGTTATTGCTGCAAGAAACCTTACAAGACTAGTCTTTCCACTGGATGTTGGTCCTTGCAGCAAAACAGGATACCGTGAGACAAAGATTGCCTGTGCAAGGTTCCTAAGATGCTCCTTAACACTTTTTGTCAAAACATAGCTATTCAATATTTCATCACCCCTTGCGGATGCTTTATTGACCAAGTATTTGTCAAAAGGAATTGACTGTGGAGGTGCCACTGTACCCAAAAAATGCTTGCAAATCAGGTTATTCATCAACTTAGCACTGCTTTCTTCTAATAAATTCATAAAAAACATACTAAACCCATCATAAAGGGACCTTTCGAAACCAAAACATCTGGCTTTCTTGGCATATTCTAATGCTCGATAGAGAGAACGCAAACTGTAATGGGGCCTCTGGTTGGCCCCATCCTGGAGCCGCTCCTCAGATTTCCTTGCCTCTTTATAGAATCTAACAATATTAACTGCTATTTTTTGAGATGAGGCATCATCATCAACGAATTGTTTAACGAATAAAATCAAGTCATCATCATTAACTGTATCATCCACAAAATACTCCGTAAACCTGCCCCTCAAAGAATTTCCCAAATCCCTTTTTCCAGCATCATTAGCAGGGTTCATGCAAGCAAACAATCGAAAATTTGGATGCCGAGAAACACAATCTATATCACCCTTCTCAGCCAAACTTAGAGATCCTTTTTCATCATCAAGGACCCCAATAACTCTCTGCAAAATCTCAGGAGAAGCCAAATTCACTTCATCCAGCAATATCCATTCACCATCTCTCAACGCGCTGATAAATGCACCTTCTACAAAGGAGAATACCATTCCATCTGAAGCATTTACCTGTGCCTGAGCCTTTTCAACTTTAGTTGAAAAAGATTGCCAAGCCTTCAATAGATCGTTACTCAGAGGCCTTTTTCTTTTCTCACCAGGACTGAACTTTCCTATTTCAACAACCTTTCGGAAACTTTTCTGGAATCCACTCAACAATCTTTTCCAATTCTTGTCAGTTAAAAATTTCCGCAACTTAGAAAGAAATAATTCGTTATCCTAATTAAGAAATATTAATTTTAGTAATCATCCAT
Organism: Utricularia gibba; assembly: GCA_002189035.1. Taxonomy (NCBI): domain Eukaryota; kingdom Viridiplantae; phylum Streptophyta; class Magnoliopsida; order Lamiales; family Lentibulariaceae; genus Utricularia; species Utricularia gibba. The sequence goes on from CM007990.1 coordinate 393,977, forward strand.
GCAAAATGCGACTGCTGAGATAAGAGATAGTGCAATATGGAATAGTGTACCTTAAATGAAAATGTACTTGTGAAAAGATTTTCAAATTCTTGATATAGTGGAATACATATGAAATGTCCACCAACTGGTTTGAAACCCCCTAATAGATCAGCTACATCACTTTGCTGGCTTAGATTCTACAATAATCAGTGTACTAAATTAAAAAAAAGTTATGAAAAGCAACCAAATAAATTGAGGGCATGGGAAACTAAGACATACTAAAACGGTAAGCTTTTGACCAAGCCTTGAGGCAAGTGTCTGCACCAACGTAGTTTTCCCTGTGCCAGTTTCACCAACTAACAATACAGGTTCATTATTCTTAACAGAGGCAGCAATTCTTTCAAGAGCATGCACTGACGCGCGTAGCTCAACAAATGGCTTCTTTTCACAGTTTAACTGAAGAAAACAACTACATATTCAGTTTACCACCCTTGGAGGGAGAGGCAGAGAAAAGTTCATCATAGAGGAGTATGAAAAATTTATTCACTAACCGCATTTTCTGCACGCTGCAGCCTCACCCTTCCAACTTGAATAATGGAGTTGGATTCCTGCACACGACACCCAAACATTAAAACTATAATACCTGAAAATGAATAGTAAAAAATGTGCACATATAATAGATACAATGCAAAAGAAGAAAGAATAACTCATGCTACCTGGAGGACAGGCCTGCTCAGAGGGTACAATGTTTCACGTGCAGGAACACTCCATATGCTGGAAATTTCTCTCATAATAGCCAAGCGATTCATCTCTGAAGTAGTGAAAGACGCAAAAACTTCCATCGCCTGTGGATCAAAAACCCAAATTCATTGAAATCCCTACCAGACATATGTTTGTGGATGGAAAATCTAGAAACCATAAATGAATCCGACCTCATTACAAATACTTTCACGTGCATAAGATGAGAGACTCTCCTTTCCAAGGTGAAATCCCAAACTCGCAATTCTTTTTGATAACTTAAGAAGGTCTCTGCCATATCAAAGAAATAACTCAACTTACACCTTGATGACTAAGAAAGAGGGATGAAAAAATGCGACGAGAAACAGGGGCAAATATAAACACCTTAAAGTGAATCTGCTGTGGAACGTTGATGACATGGATAAACCCAACAGAGATCGCATCAGATGGTTCACCTTTTCAAATGTTTCTGCAGATACATCCGACAACATGAGTTACAGATTTCATTAAGTCAAACTTATTAATCAAACATAGACATCCACCAAACCTATAAGTTTTCCAGCAATATGCTCCACCTCTGGATACCATGCAAGCACTATGTTGAACATGTCTCCACTACTAGGAGCATCGATCATAACTTTCAGCCAGGCAGCACCAAGTGAATGCCTACCTGTTACCAGAGAAAGCAATAAAAGACAAACAGAGTCACTGCAAGTGACATAACATAAAACCTCACTCAGAAAACAGATGCAGGAAAAATGAGTATCTTACCCTCTAAAAAAGAAGATGTAACTGGATTTGTGCTTGTCACAGTTGCAAGCAAACGAAAGCCATCATTAACTTTCAGGGTCTGGAAATTACATAATGGAGTTGGATGAATGCAGGAGTGAAAAATAGAATCAGCAAGTACGGTGAAAATGGAAGATAAGAAAGAACCTGCCCATGGCCGGTTGAGAATTCATATGCACCTTCCAATAAAGGAAGCAAGATTGAGAAAATGTCTTGTGGCGCTTTATCGATATCCTCAAAGACAACCCAAAAACCATTCACAACAGCCTGAAAATTTGGACATTAAAAACAGACAGGATAAAGAATGGGTTAATTGAGCAATAGACAAAACACCTGAGTAAGCAGTCCAGGTTGCCAGAGGAATTCCCCAGGTTGCTCAGTACAAACATATGACCCAACCAAGGTTTTACCATCTGCCTGCTCATCCATGTGGATGGACAAGACTGCATTGGTCCAAAAAGTACAAATGATGCCCCGAAATATTCTTGGTAAAGAGTGAAACAGAAAATAGGAACAGAACCAGTTCAATAAGTATTGAAAGAGCTATATAAAAAGATTCACATGGCATACTTGACCCAAATCCATACGAATATATAGAAGTGTGCTCAAAGTTTAGTAAATGACAGCTGCCTAGTTCATGAATGAAGCAACAGACACATAATATGAGTCCACCACCCATTAACTTGAGCCACACTTAGGAGTATAAAGCTTTCATCCATAAAATTTTGCAGGTTTCAATTCATTATTCATAAGGTATGTCTTAACTCCACACAACACAGCATGCGATTAAGGTAAAGGGCTAATGTGGTGATAGACAGGCAAACCTTTCGATCCTTTACTGCAGGCCAGCTTCTTGATGATTGAAGTTTTCCCAGATCCGGGAGGGCCATAGAGAAGAACAGGCCACCTCTGGCTCATGGCCAGGGAGATCATCTCAAGACTTTTCATCATAGCAGAAGTCACCAGAAGGGGACTACCATCCTCCCTACAAAAATAAAATATTCAACTACAGTAAACCAGGGGAAGGCCAAACGAGAAATTACATCTTCAATACAACATGAAGAAAAAAAAAATTATTTATCTTTTCCATTCGTTGTGCAAGGCAGTAGACAATCCAAAGAGATAATGCACATGTATTAGTTACACCTTTTACCAATAGCAGGAATAACAACAATATATAATCTTCTAAGAGAGAAAGTGGTGGTAAGATAAAGATCTCAAACCCTTTAAGCAGTATGCCATTATGCTCAACCACACAAGACCCCTTGGAAAGTGTAGCAAGCTGGCAACGCAGTAAGAAACCGCCACCATTTATGTTGGAATTTTTTCTTTCAATATGTTCTTCAAAGAACTGAGCATGCCAATCAGCTTTCTCCAACGAAACATCCATGCAAAAATCCTGCCATCTGGAAACAGCATAAATAGAACATAGTACGTGCTCAGGACCATGATTCAAGACAGAAATTGAATTCCATACAGGTATATGTCTACTACGCAAACATCTTTTAAACTCAAGTGGTATGATGCAGCCTATCCTAGGGCATCCAAGCTACACAGCGTGATAAGGCACACAGTATCGATTAAGATCATTGTTTCCCATCTATAAACGTTTTTCACTGGCATGAAATGAATGTTCAACTTGTACAGAAACTAGTTCTTTTTTTGGCTAAGACAAGAAAACAACAAGAAAGAAACAGATCAAAAACATTCTTACCTCAGAAAACTCAGAAAAGCTTCATTGGATTCAAGACAGAGATTACTAGGCATTTCAAAATTGATCCTTAAGACCAACGATAAAATGCCCATACTGCACCATCTTAAGTCGGTTATTATTTCCCTTGACACAAAGTTAATTTTTGGATGACGCTCTGTGAGCAGCTGTACAAGATCTAAAAAGCAGGACCAATCCCACAATGTTCTGAAAACTTCTGTCTCCAATATGAGAAAACGATAGGATGTTCGAACAACATTTAGAAACTGGTTTGGATCCTATATGATAGAAAGAAATCAGTAATTTTCCAAACAATCATAGAATGAAGACCGCAGAAAAGCCTCAGTCTCCTCTGAGAGGAAATCACAAGGGTAAGCTAAAAAACAAAAACAGAAATATACCTGAAGTAAAGCCTCCAAAACTGACTCAGATAGCAAAATTCTTTCAAATGGTGTAGGAGCAAAATTGAAATAATCTAAAACAGATCTGCATCAAGCAAAGGAAAAAATTATTAGCCACTTTCTTTGCATGGTTTTGTTTTTTAGTTCATGACGATTTTTTTTTTCGAAATTCATAGAAATAACACAAAAATACGCGACAGCCGAACCAAAAATGAAAATGATCAAACCCCAGTTGACAGAAAGGCGATACCATCATACCTCAAAAGGAAAGGAAATAAATCAAGCGCTCGGCATAGGGCAAGACATGCCAATTCATGAAGATGCGAACCCTTCAGGTTCCAAGCATCGTTCACATAATCATCTTCTCCAAGGAAACCGTCTATGTATAGGACTTCGGTAAAGGTTTCTCTTTCCGACCTTAAATTAGGCAAAACGAGAAGTAATGCCACAGCACTATCTACAATCTGTTTTGCTATCGGTCTGAAACACCCGAGCAACGGAACTGTATACTTCGGGTGCAAAACCAGTCTCGCCAAAACTCCCACTAATTCTTCTTCCCTGAATTTTCCGTCCTGAAACAACCGAACAATTGATGAATTTGATCGTAACGTCACACCAAATACTCCATCATGAACACTTGCCCGCCATCCCCTACCTTTTTCAAAAAATCATCAACGAATTGTATCAACTTAATCTCGGGGCATCTGTGCAGCAACCTCTCCAACTCCTGCGCTGGCGAATAGCTACCATCGAGCGCCATCAAGAACTTCAACCTGAAACGTCAAACAAAAGACAAAAGACAACAAAAAACAGAGCCCCCTTTAGTTACACTTTGCCGGAAAATTCTTAGTTCCTTGAAAGCGCGCGCTCTCTACTGTCGTTCTTTCTTCCTAACGTTAAAAACTTGCAGGAAGACTGTGTGTCCGGGTTTAAGGTGGCGCTTTTCTAGGGCCGGTCTTCTTCTCAAATTACCGCGGGATATTCATACAGAAGACGCATGCCATCTAATTTGTTTGATACAACACCACCCACTGTCCAGATCCATTGGGCTCACAGGTTTGCCGGATATCTCATTTTCAGGCCCAACGACAGTTTCACATATTTAAAAATAATAATAATAATCAATTTATTATTGTTATTATTATTATTACAAATAAACATGTAAAAAATTATTGAGGAATCCAATTATTTTGGCATGTCACACTAGTAATTCAATATCATTCTAAAACATGTTTTTTAATAGATGTTTAAGATCGTTTCTATATAATTTCCACTAATTTGATATGTTTTATTTTAATTAGTGTGTTTTGAAAAAAAAAAAAGATTTTTAGTATATTTTCAATAAAGAGAAAATTAGTCTCAATAAATTGTGCACAAATTTGAATCTAAGAAGAGTGATATATGAAGATCTAGCTTAAAAATTTAATCATTATAAAAATATTTGAATAAAATCTCAAGGATAAAGATACGAAAAGATATGAATATATTATCTAAGGCTATAAGATCATATGAGTCCAAGATGAAGAAATTGATATCTACCTTATGAAATCTTTCAACCTCAATCATTAAACACGTTCTAAACACCCGATTTATTGAGTTTTTTTTTCGTTAAATCTTTGTTTAATTTTGATTGCAACTCCTTTAACATTTTCTCATAACGTTTAGTTTTCGTAATTTTGGTAATCGGACATTCGATTAACTGGTAGTTGAAATAACCTTTAAAACATTCATACTAATGCTTCTAAAATAAAGAATATTGATTTTTTCTCTCCTGTTAAGATCGCATCATCCATTTCTGTAGCCAACTTCTGATTTCTCCGTTTAGGAGGTAGGAAATTTTTGTTGAACCACAAAGTAGAAACCATTGTGCGGTTGTGCACTTGAATTAACACCAAGGACTCCAACCCACGACGTTCAAGAAGAGCTGCTCAAACCGCCGTCAGATTCGAGAAAAACGGGAACCCTGTCGCCGGCAGCCACTGGCTCCCCTGAATGAAATTCCCGACGGTAAACTGGCTGGCCTCTAGGGAGCTGTTGATAACCCGGTAACCGGGCCAACTAACCCTAGCACTGGTGTTCGAACCGGGCCCCCGGTTCATATACTCGCCATAGTACAGCGTGGTTAGGGCGAAATCGCCGTCCCAGGGCATCCACCCTTTGGGGTCCACGACCTCCTCCATTTTGGAGAGCAAATACACCGTCCGGGAGTAGGCTTTCCACGGGCGGCCTAAATAGGTCTGGAATTGGGAGAGCACGGGGAGGAGATCCGCGGCGGCGGCGACTTTGCAGTTGAGGATCGAGATCCCGGTGTTCTGATTGGGATCCTCCCGCCCCTGCGCGGTGAAAATGTTCTGCTGGTTGTCCAGCGGGCGACGGGCGTAGAGGTTGCTGTTCTGAAACACCACGGCGGCGTTTCCGAAGATGAAGTCGATGGTGCCGTAGACGTCGCACTCGCGGTAGAACTGGCGGAGGGAGTGGACGTAGAGCGTGTCCTGGTACCCGACGAAGCTGCACTGGTACACCGCCGTGAAGTCCGCGCCGCTGCGGAAGGCCACGGCCTGGTGCTTCGCCGGGCCCGCGTAGTTCTCGATCGTGATCCCCTTGGCCATGAACCCATTCCCCACCGCCGCTTCACAATCAAAGGGAACAGTCAAGCATCAGTAAGTCATTTCCAGTCTTCCCTGCATATCAAGGAGTATTCCATTTTCCGTACCACGTCTTCTTCATCCCCAGAGGGGTGAAAAGGACAAGCCATTGGAATAACGTCCACCTACCCAGTGGTCTGATTTCTCAAGGCAATTAGTTTAGATAGTATCCCGCTTATGTATAAGAAACTTAGTCACATTTTCACGATTAAAAGGTTCATTAATTCCACAATCCTCATTGCCCCCACGGCGAAGCTCATACTAAACCTTTTTATTTTTTCTGGGCTACGGCTACCCCTGCTTTAATAGCATAGATCACGTCCAAAAATTTGAAGAAGGAAAAAGGATGCAGACTCATTAAAGGCACGTGCGTTGCTTCTCCTAGCACGGACTCGTGATCTATCTACTACGGCATTTTATACGTTATCAGGAAAGATTTTTTTTGGTGTGAGATTAATTACGAATAAAGATGAAGTGCAGTGGTTGTGTGATTAAAAGGAGAGGGATTACTAACCGACGGTGGCTGATCGGAAGGTAGTCCAGCCGTCGACGACGTTCCGATTTCCTTTGATCAGAGTTCGTCCGATTCCATCTCCCAGTAACATTATCATCGTCTTTCTTCCAGGAACTTCAACGTACTCGTAATACGCCCCTGATTTGATGTAAATCACGAACCTCGTGTTGCTATTGTTGGGGGCGGCGTTGAGCGCGTCGTTGATCGTCGTGAAATTCCCGCTCCCGTCCTTGGCAACCACCAAATCGTAGCGCGTTTCGTTCGTCGGAAGCTGCAGCAGTCTCCTGTCCTTCTTCTTCAACCAGATCGGAAATCCGGTTTCCTCGACATCCAGAACGGGATTCTCGTTTTTCCGGCTGCGTTTCTTCAATTTTGTCACCATTGCTAGAGCATTACTCGCGTGGCGTGAGATCTTCCTCACTCTCCCTTCGATTAACCGGCGCGTGCCGTTGTTGCTATACGACAATCCATCGAGGCAAGTGTACTGATTCGTCATCGCACCGCTGAGGAGCGTCACTACGTCGTCGAAGTACTTCTCCGGCGAGAAGAACGCGTTCAGATCTGCAAGGATTTTCGTCAGTTCCGCGGCGGTCTCAGAGAAGAGCTCCAAGCAATCGTCTAGCGCGTGAAGCTCAAGGGGCCCCAGGCTCCTAGTCAGCCTCCGCCGTAAGCCGCTGCAGTTTCTGGAGGCAGCGTCAACCTCCTTCATGGTAGCGTCGACAGTGGCGGCAACTACCTCCGGCAATGTCTTCTGCCGGAGTTGAGGCAGGGTAGCTGCGACTGTGGACTCGCAGAGATCCGTGTACAGAGTGCCTTCGCATGCCGATTCGACAACAAGAGCGTGCTGGAAAACGTGAAAATCACCCGGAGCTTCTGAAGAATTCTCCGGGAAAAACTTGGAGCAGGAGCAGAAAGAAAACAGCGACGTAAGCAACAGGAAGCACAAGGGATACAGAGTCATGGTCATACGCGGCGACATTATGAGGGAAGGAACAAGATGCAGTGGGGGGAACCTGAGCGGATGCCAGCTTTTGTACTGGAAGAAAAATTCAGTTTTTTTTTCCCGTATATAGAAGATAAAAAGAAAAAAAAACTCTCGAAAAATCTTGAAAGACTCCCGTGTTACCCGTCGTCGAATTGAAGGCGGCCCAGAGATTTCGCAGCATTCAACCTGCCAAGACTCTAAGCCTCAACATCGTCAACGACGATTCATAACCTTATATCTACCGGGACAATGAATTCTTGTGGAAAAAAAAGTAAGAAGCACGAAAATCGAAAGATCCGTACCACAATGTCTTCCAGGTTGTTTCTGATAGTTTCCGTGCTCTTTGGGTTATCCGTCGCTGAGGAGCACCTCCTCCGCATCCCTCCGCAGCCGATTCGATTACAATCTGGACAATCATCCAACGAGCCTCTGATTCAATCCGCTTGTCGCACAGCCGGGAACTACGAGTCCGACTGCGCGTCGGCACTCGAAGGCGCGTCGAAGGCGCAGAAAACCGACGCCAATGGCCTCTCCATCTTCGCTCTCAAGTAGCTTCTACATCCAGATACGAAAGATAAATCGGCGTTTCAACTCGTATATCTGATTTTATCTTTTCCGAAGGTACGTGGAAGATCACGCGGTTAATCTCACAGCAGATATCAAGAAATCAAGCTCTATCGCGAACCTATCTCCTTCGCTCCAAGCCGCGCTCATCGAATGTATGGATCAGTACACTCCACTCGGCGATCTAATCGAGGATGCAATCAACGCTGTGCTTGCGAACGTGTACACTGACGCGCAGACCTTCATCGACGCGGCCGTGTCGAACATCGCCGTTTGTGACACGAAGCTGAAATCGAGCTCCGGCGCGAGCTCCAAGGCGGGAAAGGGACATGGGCCTGATGCGCAACTAGCCACAAATTTGAACGAGTACAACTGCTTCCTCAAAAGCATGCTCCACGCGGCCAACAATGTCATTAAACCAAGTAAAAAATAAAAACCATATACTTAATAGCCTTTAAAATAATCAATTGTAATTAAAATTATATTTTGGGCCAAAAGCCTGATAATAAAATCTATGCTTTTATAATAAACCGAAATTGCACGTGTACAACTCACCATCCAGCTGCCGGAGTGACCGCCGACCGGAATCCAAACGGTATAAACATCGGAATCATAACCTGAAGGAAGTCAATGAGTCTCCTCCGGCATGGCCTGCACTACGCCACTCATCTTCTCGTGCTTTACCACGTTCCTTCTCCTATCGGCGGTGACCGGTAACGGGGAGCCATCCCCGTATGAAGCCCTCCAGAGATACAATTTTCCGGCGGGCTTGCTCCCCCAAGGCGCCAACAGCTACCGCCTCAACTCCTCCACCGGCGAGTTCTCGGTGTACCTTAACGGCTCATGCAGCTTCACGCTAGACAACTCATACAATGTCATTTACAAGGAGGAGATCAAGGGTGCGATTTCCCGGGAACGCCTCCGGCGGCTGACGGGGATCAGCGTCAAGGTGCTCGTGGTGTGGCTTAACATCGTGGAGGTCGATCGGAAACACAATAACCTTGAATTCTCCGTGGGTGTAACGTCGGCGAGCTTTCCGGTGAGTAATTTCAATCGAAGCCCACGGTGCGGGTGCGGGTTACAGTGTGAAGAGGAGCAAGATCACTCTGCTTCTTAATGGGATCTGACCCCATGAGTTTCTATCTTGAATAAAAACGATCGCTCCTTCTTGTTGTTGCAGAACACTTGATAAATGGAATGCAAAACGATGAAGGGTGAAGTTCCATTAAAACAGCAGAACACACGAGAGAAACCGGAGGAAAACAACTCTCAATTGTCTGATAATGTTGAAACAAAAAGGATCACGATAAGTAGTAGCTACGATGGAGCGAAAGTACCCCACAATGAAGTTGCAAATGATCCAACGGAAAAGATTAGAGACCTTAGACCCTGAACCCTCTGCTGTTTCTTCTTCCTCTCGCACGTTCAAATTTCCTTCCCTTTGATCTCACATACGGCTTAGTGTGACTATGAGGCACACCAGGAGCAGGCCCAAAGTGCCTCACTGCTTCGCGGGCACTGCGAGAGCCCTCAGTAGGACCTGCTCGACCACAGTATCCACATTAAGCAACGTGCTCAGGGAGAAGTTAAAATTGAAACCCATGAGGGAAGAGTGAAAATAAACTGAAAAAACGGTAGCTGGTGGCCAGATCCATGGTTATCAAACGATGACTAAATTCCAATGGTGATAAGAAACAAGAGTGCTGATGGAGTAAATTCAATTTTTGGGACACGAAAAAAGAGAACTTGAAACATTAGAGACGTTACCGTGTTCTGCCCGAGAGGAGCTCTAAGAGCAAGCTGATCAAAAGTTAGGCATTCCCCACCAGCATTCTCAATCCGAGCCCTTGCGGTTTCGGTGAACCTAAGTGCTGCAACCTTAAGAGAAGGCACTTCATGGACCCTGACATCATCTGTGATAGTTCCAACAAGAACCGCAATCTTGTCCTCCTGGGATCAGACACCGCCGTATAAGCACGGGAGGAGAGGAACACATACGCCCAAAAGGAACAGAGTTTTATGAAGAAAAAAGTGTGTTAGAGCAAAAAACCTTGTTCTTCATATGATGAATGAGGCGTCCAAGAGACAGCGGGGGCCTGTTAACCCTACTCATGAACAACCTTTTGAGCACAACCGCATTAAATCTACTGCCGGTTCTCCTCTCAAGGAACCGATACAGCTACGACACCAAACAGCAAACAAATCAGACACTTCCACTACAAATCCAGCATCAAAATTCAAAAATAACCGAAGCAAACCTTCACTAAGAGCTTGATGTAGATATCATTTGATTTAGGCGCGGTTCGCCTGGTCTTCTTGCTCTTACCTCCGGCAACCAAATCGATCCCCTAAACCAGAACAAATAACGCATCAATTGAACAAACTCTCAAGGAAACGCCTGCGGATCCAACACCACCACGGCGGCTTACCATCGCTCCGCCTCGCCTCCTAGCTCCGCCTCCTTTTCATGCTACGAAGATCTGTACTTATACTAGGGTTACTGGACGCCGCTTCCATTGGGTATTCTGTTGGGCCTAGGCTCGCTTACTATTTCTCGTCAACGGGTCGCGTTTCGTGCATTGGGCCGTTTACCACTTTCATCGTATATGCCTTTAACTATTTATTTGGGTCAATTCGTTTAATCGAATCATTTTTTTATATCAATATAAATTATTAAAAGAATTCAAAAAAAACCAATTGGTAATTTTAACATATTTATTCAATTTTCTATTTTTGAACTTAAAAAATACTTTCTCAATTTACATTATTTCTCAAAATCCAAATTCCTACAGTGTGTAGATTTCACATAACGCCCCTGCTTGAAATCCTCGTCCCCAAAAACTCAGGCTTGCCTGAAAATCTGGAAAAATGCCATCTTTTCCAAAGAAAGCCCATTGTTGTTAGGAGTGTGAAAACTCCTTAAGAAATTTGTTCACGACATGGAGATAACTGGGAAATCAAGAATCTCGATGGAAAGACTTGGGGACTGACAAAGGGATAAGAAACTGAAGCACAAACCCACAGTTTAATCTTCTTCCTCCGCCTCTTGCTCGGCAATGTTGAAATACCGGAGTTCATAGACACTGCGGTCTTTGTTTGACGCAATCACCCGAAGCCAGTCTCGCACGTTATGCTTCTTCAAGTACTTCTTTGTCAAGTACTTAAGATACCTACAAAGGGAATCAGCAATCAGAAAAAAAGGATGAGCTTGAAGAGAAACAACAAATGGCAGAAGATCATGCACATGAACCACCCCACAGGTTCATTCAACACAGGTACATTGACAGTGGCCCAACTAGCATATTCAAATGGGAGCTTCACTATCCCTTCAATATCCTCAAACTCCTACATTTCACAGAATAGAACAAGCTGAATATACACATTGGTATTGCAATGCATCCCCATAGACCGGCAAACAAAAAGCATGCTTCTCATGTACCTTCAAAAGGCCTGAATTTACTGAATAAGATGTGATAACTTGTGATGCAAAGTACCCATTTACCCAAGTATTCCACATTGTAAGCTTGAAGTAAGCCTTGATACGAAGACTATTACCTTTTGGAGAAAGCGGAGTCGGCGGTGACGGAAATCTTGTTTTTCTCACGGGAGATCGTGATAGCTTCACCGAGAGCCCCAGTTTTGCCACCGACCTTGATTTTCTCCTGGAGGAACTTCTCGAGAGAAGCAATTTCCATGATCTTATCTTCCACCGGCTTCGAGCAATCGATGATGAACGTGGCGCTCTTCTTCTTCCCGCCCTTCGCTCCGGCCACCGCGCCTTTACTCATCTTCGCTCTGTCGATCGCGGACGGCAAAGAATCGACAACTTTCGCTGGGTAAAACTCCAAAGACTTCCTCCCCTTCTAGGGTTTTATTGGTCAAAACGAAGTTTACTTGGGCTGGGCTTCACTTCTTAGAGGGCCTATCTACGGCCCATTGGTTCCACTTCATTCTGAAATTCCCAAATTCTGGCATCGGGGTTTTTTCGAAAACCCTCGCACGGAGCTCGATCTTCCGCACTTTAGTTGGTGAGTTTCGCTCTTAGTTTTCTTCTATATCACTTAGCAATGACCTGTAGATGCTGGAATGTGAATCTTAATCCTTTCATTCCCAAAACATCGGTTTCATTTTCAGGAGCGTAATCCCCGGCAGGTTTTGCTTGAGTCGTCGGTTTTTTCAGAATCAAAATGAGGTAAGTTATTGGACGCGTTTTACTGTCACTTTCTAGTTCTCCGGTCTCCTCTTGCTTGCAATGTTTCGTTGTTGTTGGGTAGCCTTTTCATTTCGTTGGATATTGATTCAGCTGGGTACTTTCAGTAGCTGCATGAATTAGGGTTATCTATTCTACTTTTTGTTATACATCGGGAGGCTTGAGTTAACGCATTTTGTAAGACTACTAACATTTTCTCCTGCTTCGCTCCTCGCAGTCGCCCCATGGAAGAGGACGCACCGGTACCCATTTCTTTGCTTGTTTGCCTCATGGGTTTTGGCACCGTTGATCATTATCTGTATCGTGTTTCTAAGATGTTGTCATGCGGGGTTTTTTTTTTCTCTGTGCTGAAACTGCTCACCATCTTGTTGGGTTTGTGCCACCTGGGAAGTGCCTGGTGAAACCAGGCATTGCCCAAATGCTTGTTGTTCGTTTGCGGAATAAAAATATGTGGCTGTTGGAGCTTCACTAATTTGGTTCAAAAATCATTTTCAGTCAAAGAATGAGGAAGAGGAGTTCAACACTGGTCCTCTTTCTGTGCTGATGATGAGTGTTAAAAACAATACCCAGGTGCGAAAGTCGTCCTCGTGGGTTCATGCCTTGAAGCATTATACTTCAGCATTCGAGGTTTCACTTTTGTTTTCTTTTGCCATTTGCAGGTGCTCATCAACTGCCGAAACAACAAAAAGCTTCTGGGTCATGTGAGAGCTTTTGACCGTCACTGCAACATGGTGCTGGAAAATGTGCGGGAAATGTGGACTGAGGTGGGTTCGTTGCTCCTTCTGTGGCCTATTTTGCGGTTACCCTCATCTCACAAACTATTAACTATTGATTTTCCATAGGTTCCAAAGGCTGGCAAGGGCAAGAAGAAATCTCTTCCTGTCAACAAGGACCGTTTCATCAGCAAGATGTTTCTTCGTGGAGACTCTGTTATAATTGTCCTCAGAAATCCGAAGTGAAAGGTTCGGACATGAACCCCCATCCCAGCACATCGACTTCCTTCCCTTGTAATATAAAACTGAATGTTGCCACAGGTGGGCTGCCTTCTGTGACTGCTGCGATCCACCTCGTCCCTCGTTTGGCAGCAGGTCCCAGTCCAACTTTTGTAGACTCGTTCTCCTTTGCTTTCCTTAGTGAATATTTCTCAGAAAACTAGCAGTGTTCGTAATTAAACGTGCTGTGCTTCTCAACATGGAACTACACAATGCACAACCAAAAAGAACCAAAACAGGCTTTATAAACAAGCTCACCAGCTGCTGTTCTCTACCACCATCTTCTCTGCAGAGGGTTCCCATCCCAGCAATTCCTTGGCCTTGGTGATGTCGGGCTTCCTCTTGTGGGGATCATATTCTGTGTTTGGCCTGAATTCGATCCTGGCATTGGGTCAATTGTGGTTTGGACAACCTACAACCCACGAAACCCTTGATTCTTTTCCTTTTCTCTTCCTCAACAGGCATGATGCAGGTTTGTTGGAGCTTGCTAAGCCTCCTACCGGAGCAAGCGCAAGCACAGTGAACTCAAAGGAATCTTTTCAGACAAAACAATGAATGCTGTTACCAAATCAGATTCCCCATAGCCTGAGAGTTTGATCAAGTATCTTAGTTCCACTTCCTCACAACCCGCCCGTTGCTATCCACATTCGAGGTCCGTGCGTGTTGAAGATCCAGCAAGCCTCACCTTAATGCCTTCTTGGCACAACAAGAATTGGTAGTTTCTTTATTCTAACACCCTTGCCTACACCGTCTCTGTAAATCAAACGCCTCCGCCACTGCAGCCGCCCCATCAAAAGGAGCTCAAGCCTTCTGCAACTGGGATCACTTCCCATAACCGAAATCTATGCTTCACATTCATTCTATAAAACACCCAAATTCTCATGCATCGGAAAAGCTCCCCCTTTTGGGGATCCCATCTTAGTTCAGAATAGGAATATATCAACATATTGGTAGTATGTATCTCAATGGTTGGAAAAGCAGGGCACACAAGAGAGGAACTTTTCATAGCTCAGTGAGTCCACTCACACACAAAAATTCTACAGACAAACGAGAGGGCCAACTGTGAGAAAGTTCTCAAGTAAACTTGAAGGTCATTGCCGAACCTCACATCGAAAGAACCTATTTCCATACCTGTTGCCTCTACCGATGCCATCTGAAAACAAACAAAGGGGGCAAGCATTGAACATTATTCACAGGCAGCAGCATCTGTCAGATGGCATTCAGCATTCTCAGATCATGCTTCTTCCGGCGGCATCGATGATGAGCTTTTTGCAGTGAGTTTTCACCACCAGTTTGCATCCTTGAACCCGAATCTGTAGCAAAACAAGTAACCAGTTGTTTCCGTAAGAACATGATCCAAAAGTTTCTATCTTCCCGAGCAAAGAATGATGGACTTCACAACGATTATGTCTACTCCCCAAGACGCAATCTGTAGAAATCATATAGGTTTCATGTTAAAGATGAGAAAGCAATACCCCCAGCTCCAAGTTCGTCCCCCAGAACAAAAACCGCTGATCATCTTCTTCTTCGTCACCATATCCTGGTTCAGCATCACCTCTGTAACCGGGCTCACTTCCATACCCCGACTCATGAGCCTGATTGTCACCATTCCCAAATTGAACACATCCACTACTAGCATGCTCCCTATCCCCCGCGCCAGCTGGTTCCTTCTCCTTCCTCGAGTTCCGGTCGCTAACATCCGACGCCCAGTTGGACTCGCCGAACAATTCCCCACTCGAATCAGTACCCCCCGCCGCCATCGGGAAATCAGAGCAAGTCCCATTCGCAGCGGATGCTCCCACGGAGCACCCCCTCCGATCGGAGCTCCGTCCGGACACGGACCTCGACCCGGCTCGTCGGCGGCGCTTCCTGGCGAACCAGCGGTTCCGAGCGGCCGAAACCGTGGTAGATCTTTCATCATCGAATAAGCTAAGCTTGGACATGTTAAGAATAGTGTCTATGCAAAAGGAGGATGTGGCACGGTCCGCCCTGCAAGGCCGCTTGCTGTGCGGGCCGACCGAATCGGAATCGGGAGGCTTCGCGAAGGGGCGCCAGCTGAACAGCTTCAGCGCACACGACTCCACTGCCGGCAGCAAATCCCCTGCCCCGCCGCCCATCGTCAAACCCTTATTTCCCGATCAATTGGGGCTCCACTATCTGCACCAGAACCCAGCACATGGGAAGATGCCAAATTTCACGTTCAACGAATCCCGGTGCAATACAACGACAAATATTGTTTGCGTCGCTTCCGCATTTGTTTCCAACCGTTTATTAAATATCCAATAAATGCCAAAATAATTTAATGACCCTAGATCAAATTACTCCAAAAAATCAAATATTCAAATTATTAACAATACATTTGATGTTTCAATATTTAATTCAACAATAATATACTTAAATATACTATTTTTATTTAATATTTTATGAATTATAGTTTATTTTTTATGATTTAAAAAATTATATACTCCTTTTATTAATAAAAAAAGATTATGAATAACCTAATTTTAAAATTCAATTAATGACTTGAAACTTTAAAAATAGGAACAATTTTAAAAAATAGCCATTCCATCATAAATGTGTGAAAAAAAATGGTCATGGATATTATACAAATTTTATCTAAATTCATGAAAAATATTGTCCAGATACCCACTTTTAAAATATCATTATGGTAAAATTTTTATCAAGAGTAATGTTACTAAGAATTAAAAGCCAAACATTCGATTCATATCCGAATTATCAAATATCCGATAATTTCAAACATATATTATATTAACAATTTATATTCATAATTTACAGATACGAATAATATTTTCAATTTTAGATCCATCCTGCGCGTGGGAACATTCCTACTGATCTCTCTTGAGATCATCCACGTCAAAAGGAGAGGAGACGACAAAACAGGTAGCAGGCATCCATCTCCTACAAGAGTAGTACTTTACAATGGAGACGACCGCCCAGCTGAGTGCGCTTGGCAGCAGGCCTGCAGGGCGTCCTGATTCCAAGCAGACACGGCGCAAAAGGAGATGCAGAGGGGAAGCACAGTCACCCCAAATGGAGGCCTGGAGGGGAAACAGGGCTCGCTTCTGATTGTGATCGGTCGTCCAGGCGAGGGACAAACCGGTTGAAGAGGGTGGGTGCCAGTGGCTGAATGGGGTAGAAATGGCGTTTCAGCTCTGCTGCGTAGTCTCTAACCTCCAGTGCATTAGGGGGGTGCAGTTCAAAGACGTAGCAGATGGGGGTGGACACTGCTGCTGGTTGTTTTGTGTCCATGGTGTCCTGCAGCTCCCCCAGGCTCATTTCATCGTAGGGAAATGATGAGGAAAGGAAGAAGAAGCTGTCCCTCGCAATGGTTTCCACCTGATGCAAAAACACATTGGCTGAATCAGAAAGGAATAGTAGATTTCTAGTGCTGCTGGGGGGTGTTTAGATCTCCAGTGACATGATTACCTGCAACCGGGAAAAGCGTATGCTGTTCATGGTGAGAATCACTTGCACATCCTCCAAGGAATTCGCTAGTATGCGAATGGCTAGGTAACTGAAGAAGTTCTGAACTGGGATTTGTTGTAGTTCTTCACCATTAGCAAAGCTAGGAATCCACCACACACATTTGACATCTTCCCAGGGGACCTTGTTCTCGTCTTGCCTAGCCATTATGGTTTGGTGTGGATGGCTCAGTCCCCACAGAATCTGAATTTCATCCAGTGGAGGATTTACAGTGAAGGGATCAGCCTGTGGAGTGGTGGAGACTATACAAGACGGTTCATACAGAAGAGCGAGGTTTGAAGACAAGCGCAGATCCACATCGTCCAATACTAGCACAACACCTTGGGAGGGAGCAGGAAATAGCTGCAAAAGATTTTCGGCATCGGCAATTTCATCTTCAGGGAGACAAAGGTCACTAATGCTGTAAGGTATGGCGGTAGGTTCCACATCATGGGAAAAGAAGCATGAATCTCCATTTCGGCATCCCTGCACACAGGATACACCTTACCTTATGGAGAAAGACAAGCATCAGAGGAATTAAGTTCGGGAACAGGCACAGTTCACATTGGTTGCGAGGCAGAAAAGATGATACATACCTTCAAGGAGAAAAAAAAATTGCAACGTGGCTTTCTTGCTGAGAGCTCGTGAGAAAATGGGCATTCATTGCCCCTGTTACAAGTCCCATTGACAAAGTACCTACACAATGGCGCCCTCCCATCTGCTTCATGTCCATTATTATGATACGCATACTCATTTTGATTTTTTGAAACATCAACAGCAAGCTGGATTCGCATCTATATTTCAAGGGCTTTGTGAATATATCATCAGCATAAAATAGTTTCTTAACAATAATCAAGGAACCTTTACCTCTTTGACTGTAGATCCAAGCTTCCTGGATATCTCATTCACACAGAAGTCGCCAGGTCCAACAAACGGTGCAGCAATGCACTTTGGCGTATCTTCATACCCAATCTCATCATCTTCCAGGGATAAACTGCCAATATCTATATTCTTCGCAGAATCAAGAACACATGAATGCTGGAATCCGGATGGCTCATAGTAAACTGGAATGCTATTGGATATAACCAAACACTGGGGCCGATATCGATGTAGAGAATTTATGATTTCATCATCTGAAAAAAAAAAGATAAAAGAAAATACCATATTAAGAAAATAGTCAAGATAACAGAAGGGATGCGATGGTATACATGTTTCATTGACTTGTTCAAGCGCAGGCAAGACAAGTTGATGAAAGGAGCACCATTCCTCTTCAACAATCCGAATGAGACTTTTTATTTCCTTGGTCTCATTGACATTAAAGATGTTTCGGAGTCTGTTAAAGCGGGACGTATCCTAAGCAGCAACACAATGACACAAAACATGACATTAAAATATGTGAAAAAAAGCATCAAAGAATTATCAGCAATGAAGAAAGGACATGACATAAGAATAAAAATATACCTTGAAAGCACATTGCCAAAATTGAAATGCACAAAAGTTGGCCATATATAATACCTCCAGGCCACCAAGGACAGCATTTTTACCATTTACACGATAG
The DNA here is from genome assembly GCA_002189035.1 of Utricularia gibba. Taxonomy (NCBI): domain Eukaryota; kingdom Viridiplantae; phylum Streptophyta; class Magnoliopsida; order Lamiales; family Lentibulariaceae; genus Utricularia; species Utricularia gibba. The sequence goes on from CM007990.1 coordinate 412,546, forward strand.
TAGCTATCAGTACAGTCCATCGCCTAACACAAAAAGTGAGTGATGTCTAAGCAGTGATAGGAACTGCAAGATTGAAAAGCAAGGTATTACCATGGCCTGACCAAACGGGCGGTGAATGGGCAAGGGCTGTAGATCCATCAATATTCCAAAAATAATGCCTTCCCGCAGCATCCCCATGTTTGCAAGCTTCAGGATAAGGACAGACGCGTTGAATGATAGGCAGAAACTGGATAGTAATTGCCCATAATATGTTGGTGCATAACGGCCTCTATATGGTTTCTCTAATGCCTTCATTTGAACCAGCAAATCTAAAGCATCCTGAACAACATTGTGATCTGGAGGATCCATGGCTTTCTGAAACAGTGCTGAAACAAAGGAAAGATCAATATACATTTTCAAATCAGTGGAACAGCCAACCATAAACACCTAATGCCACAAACAACAAGTACTTTCAGGTTTTTCCTCTCCTAATGCCTCATGAAAAACTGTTAATTTTAACTTTCCTTTTCACTGCACCCACACATTCAATAGTCAAAATGCATCAAACATGCGACGAGGTTAAATTTAAGATTCCAGATAAAGATCTAGTAAGAAATGTAGCAAAATTCTGGTAGCAGCACAATTATTGAATCACCTTTGGGATCATTAATTATTCTAGACTCTGCACAACACAAGAGAAGAGTCTGCTGCCTCAGTGACAGCTTTAACAATGCAGGGGACTCAAAATCATCCAATTGACCATAAAATGATTCAGTTACTAGTCGATAAATCAAACCATCACATGTCCGACCAGTTCTCCCTCGACGTTGTTCAGCCTGCACACACAAAAGAACATGCAGCCATTCCATATACATGTATTGTTCGGGTGTAATGAATCTCTGCCAACAATTACCTGTGATTTCGAAACCCAAACAAGCATTGCTGAGTCTGTCTTTAGATTGTTGTCCCAAAAAACTTGCAAAGACCGGCAAGAATCTATCACATACCCCACTTTAGGTATTGTAACAGAAGATTCTGCAATGTTTGTGGCAAGTATTACCTGGAACACAAATATTTATAAAAGAAAATCAATTGAAATATAGAACAGCGCTGAGTCTTCTTCAATATTTTCTGCCAGATAAAAGAAATTCAATGAAGAAGACACATAACCTTGCGATGGGACTTCCAGATCTTCATGGATTTGAGAGCTTGTTCTGTATCAATACTACGATGCAAGATGTGAACTTTGAAATCCTTACTGAAAGGCTTCAACAAGGACCACTGTTGCTCTAGTGACTGATAAGTTGGAAGAAAAACCAATATGCTCTTTTCAATATCTGGTTCATTTTTGTGAGTATGCAAAATCAAATCATGTATCAGATGATGAACTTCTGCTTTGAAAACAGCATTAGCCTTTCTTGGGCTAGGACCAGAGCAGTATTTAGAAGAAAGGCTATCACAGTTCATCCCAAGAAGTTCATTAACCTGCTTGTTAGGAAAAAAATGATTAGAAGAGCAAGATGATTCTGTAAACATGTGAACTACAAACAAATGACCTTTATCTGTAATTATGTGTCATAATCTCTCAAAACTTTGGCCATTTCTTCATCAAAAATTTGATGGTATAAAATATGTAACACAAGAAGACAACCCTCAAGAATTTTCCAAATAATTCTTGTTCGTTTACTCATTGCAAAATGAGTTTTCACAGATTTTCGTACTGTATAACTATCCTCACATAAAAGGCGAAATGAAGGCCTTCTCAAAAGAAGACTTGCAACAAATCAACCATACAGAGGATATAGGGAAAAAATAACCTGGTCCAGGTACACCACTTTTTTCTGAAAGGAGATATTCTTTTCAGTACTAGGGATCGCAAGAACTTCAACCCTTTCACCCCTTCCAAGATCCTTGAAGTATTCACGGTACCTTGTGATATCTGCCGTTGCAGACATCAAAACCACCCTGGAGAATCATACTCGGAAGTTTTATGCTAAGGGTAAACCAGGAAGGTGGACAAAAGCTCGTTTCCTTGTGAGAAAAAAAAAATGCAATACAAACTGGAGAGATCAGTATACCTCAAGTCATGCTTTTTAAGTAGAAACTGCTTTATGCAAACAAGTACAAGATCAGACTCTACAGATCTTTCATGCACCTCATCCAAAACAATAACCTTGTATTTAAGGGCATTCAACCCTTTCTCTTGCATTTCATCCAACAAAACCCCAGCTGTTTTGAAGATAATCTTGGACCTGAGCAAAAATTTTTTAAAAAAATCACCCAGAGTACTTAGATGGCTGAAGTACTGAAAAAAAAAATGGAGATAATCATGCAAAGAAAAATTACACCGAGTTGATTGGCAGTGGAATTTTTTTTAAAATAAGTGTTACGACAGAGTATATGGCCAACCATCAAACTTATATTGCCTTCCTGCAAACGCGTAGAATGAAACTAGGCATAAGACACTTACCGCACGGCAGAGTTGAAACTCTATTAAAGCAAAATAATTTCATTCCCAGCTTACATTTATTTATTTTTAATTAATGATTAACCAGTATCACAAAAAAAAATCACATTAACGCATGCAAAAATAGTATCAAATAACGAGATCCACGAAAATGGTGGATTCGCACTTTATGATCAATGACTAGCATCAGCGATTCACACGTCTAACCTGGTGGAGAAAGCCCTTGAATGGCCAATATGGTATCCAACTTCTTCACCTACCTCACATTTACGAATACCTGCCACCATTTTAGCAACCGCCACTACAGCAAACCTCCTCGGCTGCGTGCATAGTATAGGTTCAATATTCTTCTCAAGCAGAAATTGCGGAACTTGAGAGCTCTTACCTATGATTCATCCATCGATAACAAAGAAAGATCATTTACCATCCGTAGCAGGAAAATGAAAAAAAAAAAAAAGATCCTACGGATACTAGTGCAACAGATCATCCCCAGTTTCTAAAATCTTGAAATACACTCAAGAAAAAGAGCAGTAAAGAAAAAGAGCAGAGACCGCAGCCGGTTTCTCCAACAATAAGAGTAACACGATTCTCCATAATCTTCTCGACGATTTTATCCTTCATCGCCAACACCGGAAGCGCAGAGAAGTCAGGCAACGCGGCGGGTGCCGGCGTCGGAGAAGACCCCATTTTGATACAAAAACCGCTGAGCGGGGGCGTCAACTCAACAGCATGCTCAAGTGGCGGCGAGCAGAAAGGAGAATACTCGCCCGCGCCCACTTTGTGCTACTTTCCAGGCTTCTCTGATTAAATTCATAAACCGTTCGCTTCATTTCACTTAGCGCAAGCCCTAAATTAGCCGTTACGTAATATTTGTATCCTTTTTTTAATTCATCTATTTTGTTTTTTGATCACTGTTAATTCATCTATTCATTTTATTTGAATTATTTATATTTAGAATATAATTAAATTTCATTTTGATACATAAATTTTGAATACATATATTTAAAATAATATAATATTTGATAAATATATTTAAAGTAAATATTTTACAAAAATCATTTAGAATGGGAAATTTGAAATACTTAATTTGAATCGTTTTACAGTATTTTTGTAAAATACTTGTGTATTATTAAATTAATCTGCCTAACATATATGAACAGTTAAACAAACTTATCAAATGTTTCTTAAAGACATATTATTAATAGCTAGTATTAATAAAAAGATATTGATGAATATATTAAAATTTCATATTTATTTCATAATGAAACTTTTAATAATTCTACTTTTTATTTTTTACTATCTATATGACATTTTTAGTCTCCATTTATTTTTTATTTATAATAAAAGTAATAAAAAACGATAACAAAAAAAAAATTTAGAAAGAGAATTGGGCCACGACAACTCCAGCAGAAAAACAGGCAAAGCTCGAATTTGGCCGACGATAATGGCGATGAAGGTGCACGGGCACCCTGTGTCTCCGGCAGTGCGACGCGTGGTGGGTTGTCTGGAAGAGAAGGGCCTGCCGTACGAGTTCGTCTTCGTTGATCACGTAACAGGCCAACAGAAGACGGAGCAATTCCTTTCTCTCAATGTAAAATCTGCACTGAACTTCGTCTGCTGAACAAGGGAAGAAAACGTGGAGTGAACTTTTTCTGTTGTTTTGCAGCCGTTTGGGAAAGTTCCCGCCTTCGAAGATGGAGACTTGAAGCTCTTCGGTAAGGATCCATGAAAATGAGAGAACCTTGACCGGGTAGAGTCTCGCTGAGTTTCGGTTGTGGGAATTGCAGAATCGCGGGCGATTAATCAGTACATCGAGCGAGCCTATGGAGATGAGGGAACTCCGCTGATACCCGCGAATCCCAAGGAAGCGGGGTTGGTGATAATGTGGACGGAGGTTGAATCCCACCAGTTTGATCCAACGGCGGTGAAGCTGTCGTTCGAGATACTGATCAAGCCGATGCGGGGGATGGTCACCGACGAGGCTGAAGTGGAGAATCTGACGGAGAAACTGGGTTCAGTCCTCGACATCTACGAGGCGCGGCTGAAGGAGTCCAAGTTCTTGGCAGGGGAAGAATTCACCTTGGCAGATCTGAGCCATCAGCCTGTTGTGAGCAGCCTAATGGGAACCAAAATCAAGGATGTCTTCGAGGCTAGACCCAGCGTCAGCAGATGGGCAAGGGAGATTTCGGCCCGACCCGCTTGGCAGAAGACCTTGGAGAAGATGAAGTTCCCCTGAACTGCAACTGCAAGCCAATCTCAGTATTCTTGCATCCCCATTATGCCTGTTTGGGGTTCAGGTCTCCCAATAATGTCACATACCTTGATTTCCCATGAACCAATAAAGCTCAACTTCCTGTGTGCTGCGGCGGCGCGTGAAACAAAAAAGAATACGGTGGGCGATTGGGGTTTAAGGCTTGGGCTGGAGATTGAAAAAAAGCTGCGCCATTTATCATAAAACAGAACATACAATTCCAAGGCTCTATATACAGAGCAATCTCTTCTTCAAGATCGGCGAGAACAGCACAGAGGAGATAGAGTTGCAGCAGTCTCACACAAATGTCCATCATGCAAAAATAAGTAAATAAATAACAAGCAAAACTCAATCGGTTTTATGCAATCCAAGTGTCTGAGACTGCAAGATATGTTCTTGTGTGTTGCTCTCTTCCTCCAGTCCACAAGGAGAGACAGCAATAGAGAGATCTGTCCTTCCTGCGGCAGTAAATGAAGGATGTCCGGGAATAGTTAGTGCTGCTTACGTTCCATGGAAGGCAGGGCTGTCTCTGTATCGCTGGGAGTGAGGAAAGGAGCGTGGAGCAAAGCAGAGGATGCTAAGCTGAGGAACTGCATCGAGACCTATGGAGAAGGGAAGTGGCACCTCGTTCCCTCCCGAGCAGGTTCAGTGTTCGAAGTGAGTCGCTTTTTCTAGTTCCTTTTTTTTCTAAAGCTTTCACCTTTTGTACTGCAACACAGAATTGAACCGGTGCCGGAAGAGCTGCCGGCTACGATGGTTGAACTATCTACGACCCAATCTAAATCGAGCTTCTTTTTCAGAAGATGAAGTCGATCTTCTCATCCGCCTTCAGAAACTGTTAGGCAACAGGTAAGTTGCATGTGTGTTGATCTCCCGGATAAACACTTGTCCCCAATTTAAATCGAACCTCTTTATCGTTTTTTCTGAGGAGAGAGGGGTTTACTCAAGTCCGATGAAGCAGTTTCAGAGGATAATAAGCTTACCGGTTGTCTTTCTTGTATTATTCAGGTGGACTCTCATCGCCGGAAGGCTGCCGGGAAGGACTGCAAACGATGTGAAGAACTTCTGGAATTCACACCAACTGAAGAAGGCAAAGGCCGCAGAGAAGAAAACCGCTGCGGCGGCGCCTGAGAAGAAACCTGAAAATACCACCGTTTTCAAACCTCAGCCACTTCGTTTGTCTGACGTACAAAAAGCATGCACTTGTTCCGATACTCCCGGGAAACCTAACAACACTCCACAAACTCACAGCATCTGGAACCCTGGAAACATGCCGGCCTCGCCGCCGTCTCTCGGATTTTTCCTTGATGACGGGTCAAACAGTTGGTGGTGGTGGGGTGATCTGCTTGGAGACAACGGGGACCAAACCCTAAACCCGCCGGAGTTGTTTCGGAGCCCTGACTCCCTAAACTATTAATCAGATAATAAATTATAGGATTTATTTAAATGTCATTTTTAATTAAATTAAAATAAAATAAGTTTTTTTAGTTTATTTGTATAATATTCGTATGGCCATTTTAATTATTTATTTTTTATAAAGAAAAAAATAGTCGATGGCTGTTTGAGATTGTTCTGGTGATGAGATTCGTATGGCCGTAGCAAGTTTTGAGCTTCTGCCCTGCCACGGAAGGAGGTGCATTGTCCGCGCCTTCCAGCCGCCGTGTTGCTCGGTCTGGAGCGCAGTATCTTTCCCGTTGTCGATAACGTGGTTTGTTACCGGAAGATTGGCGCGTTCGTCTTCAATTAATTTCAAGAAAGGCTCTGTTGGCCCACTGATCCAATGCTCGCAATCTAATTCCTCTGCTTCTACTTCTCCTGAGTTTGAATCCCCACGGCTGAATCATGTGTAAACATGGGTCTATCTCTTTTCTCCAAGGGACGGGTAATTTCCCTGATGATTGGAAACTTTTTTTTTTTCATTTTGTTCTCCAATGTACTGGGGATCAGCATTTTGTGTCGTGATTGGGTATTTCAGGTTAAAGATGCTCTGGTGCAGTTTGATACAGCTCTCACATTGGATCCCAGCCCAAAAGAAGCGCAAGCTGCATTATATAACAAAGCCTGCTGTCACGCTTACAAGTTGATTTTTTGAATGCTTATTTAAATTCTCTTCGGTTGCTTATCCGTATCAATTAGAAATGTTTTTTTACTGTTTGTTGCAGGAATGAAGGAAGGAAAGCTGCTGATTGTTTGCGTACAGCTTTGAGAGAATATGGCCTCAAGTTTGGCACTATATTAAACGATCCGGATCTAGCATCATTCAGAGCAATGCCTGAATTTAAGGAATTGCAAGAAGAGGTCATATGATTATATCTCTTGACAGTTTAAATTGTCACCCCTTTGCCTGTTGTCCTGGACCTTTAATCAATGCTTGCCGTGTTCATTTTCTGTTTTTTTTCATCTTCAACAGGCAAGATTGGGCGGGGAAGATATAGGATATGGCTTCAGGAGGGACCTAAAACTAATAAGTGAAGTGCAAGCACCATTTCGTGGGATCCGCAAGTTTTTCTATGTAGCACTAACAGCTGCAGCTGGGATTTCATTAGTTTTCACCATACCTAGGCTTATTCTTGCTTTTCAAGGAGGTGAAGATGCTCCTGACATATGGGAGACTTCAAAAAATGCAGCTATAAATGTTGGAGGTGAGCATCCATGAGCATAAGAAGCAACTGAGCGATTTAATCGACATTAATGAAGCTCTTGACTCAGTATACTACAGGCATAATTGTTCTTGGGGACTATATTTTTGGGAAAGCAACAAAGAGGAAGAACAACTTGCACAAATTACTAGGAACGAAACCCTTTCAAGGCTGCCTATTCGCCTTTCGACCAACAGAGTTGTTGAACTTGTGCAGCTAAGAGAAACTGCCAGACCTGTTAGTGACACCTCGTGGCCAACTTTCTGCTTAAAACTTAAGTTCGTTGACTTTTCTTGTTATTCGTTCTAGACATATCTCTTAGCTGGTTGTGGGCATAGGTCATCTTGGCTGGAAATAGGGAGACAGTTGATTCAGCAATGAGGAAGGCTGAGAGGTTTCGAACTGAACTTGTTAGGCGAGGGATCATTCTTGTTCCTGTTGTATGGGGCCAAGGCCGAGAAGCATTGGTGGAGAAGAAGAAGGGGTTTGGTTCCTCTCCGAAGGCAGAGTCATCTCTTCCATCCATCGGGGTATGTATTGTAATAATGAAGTTCCTGTTCAACCATAGCATGTGAAATGTCTTTTCTGTAGTTTGTTGCAAGCTAAATGCAGACATGACAGTACTCCAGGACAATCATGTGCATGTATTTGCTGTCAAGTCATACTAAGATTGGACATAGTTTTTACAGTGACTTGTTGCTGCTGGATATATGACAGGAAGAATTCGAGGAGAGGGCTCAATCTGTCGTTGCAAAATCAAAAATCAGAGCAGAGATCCGATTTCGGGCAGAGATTGTATCTCCTGCTGAATGGGAAAGGTTGAGTTTTTCCATTACATTCTTTTGCATTCCTCATGCAGCTCTTTTCAGCTTGAATCTTTTATGTTATTTTTCTTCTGGTTGCTACTTTTTTAGGTGGATCAGGGATCAACAAAAGGCTGAAAACATAACTCCAGGAGAAGACGTGTACATAATCCTTCGTCTCGATGGCCGTGTCCGAAAATCAGGGCGGGTTAGTGCACCCTCACTGAAACCTCATTTATTTAAAACCCAAACGATTCATCCTAAAACAATCACGGAAGTCAACAAAAGTTCTGTTTTTTTTCCTTTACTTGCTGTGCTGGGCTTAGCCTCAAATAGATGAATTCTCTAACCTAAGAACCCCCATGTCATGCTCATATGAACCAGAAAACCCTGTATGCCATAATCTCCTCCATAATGTGGGTTTCTGTGGATCAGGGCATGCCTGATTGGCAAGAAGTTGTGAAGGAAGTGCCTTCAATGGATGCATTTTTCAGCAAACTTGAAAGATGAAAGCAGAATCCTGTTTCCTCCTCCTGTCTCCAGTCATGGTTTTGATGTATGTGCAGTTCATGTGCACCTGATCTGACGAATTACCTCAGGTTCCTTGTTTATGCTACGCTCATATCCCGGTTTATCCATTTTTGCACGAGCTTTGCCTTTCATCATCATCCTAGAGCACCTGAACTATAGTTGGTCTCCCAGGGATGGGGAAAAGTACTTGAAATAATTGATTCCTCATGCTTCTAAATATGTGTTTGTTTTTGTTACATGTTCATAAAAATAAGAATGCGTGGATGGACTGATGTATTAAATCGAATTTTGGGCTTTTGGGCTCAGCCCAAGCCCGGGAGACTATGCCAATGCGTCAGCCCTAATGTCGTCGAATTCGGGGATTCTTTTCTTCTTCCGAGTTTTCTGCGTGGAGTTTACACGGACGAGTTGCAGGAGTGAATCGTGAGAAATGAAGAAGAATCGTAACGATGGAAGCAATGGCGGCGGGGAGAATCAAATCAAAGATCGGAAGAAGAGAATGAAGAAAAATATGGACCGAATGGGGGAAGGGGTGGGTTGTCGCTCGCTGCTTTCGCGAATGCCAAGACAAGGAACGAGAACTATAACCCGGCTGTCATAAGTAAGTTTCTCTTGCAAAACCTACATTCGTATCAGATTATTTGAGTTCTGCCATGGTTGCAGTTATTCATGAAGCTAAGTTCTGTAGGAATCTGGTGTGGGTTTTCGTCTTTCTGTGGGATAATCAGTATCCATTGTCGGGTTTTAGTAACATGTTGTCCATGAGCTACACAGGCTTCACGTTACCAGTATATTGAGTAGGAGATGGGGAAAAGGGGGATCTTGCCAATTTTTCCATTGACGCCTAGAAACCCAAGCTGAAATTTTTAAATGTTTATTGGGTATCTGTTATCTTCTGGAGATTGTTCTGTCAGGTTCACTGTAATATGTAATGTTCCTTGATGGACGTCTCACTGACACGCAATTTGCTTCTCTAATGGCTATAGAGAAGCAAAAGGAGTTCTACAGAAATGCCAAGTTCGTGCAGAAATACAAGAGGTTGATAAACCAACAAGCTCATGTGGATGCACCTTCCACAAGCAGGAGACCATCAGAGGTGCGTATGAATCTCATTTGCATGTCAATTACGTTCAAGCCTGTGAGCATGATCTACCAGAAAAAAAAAAAAAAAAAGCTTAATGTCCTTGAGCACTGTGGTTATTGAAACAGGGCGAAAACGACGCCCATGATCCTGCTGCATTCAATAAGAAAAGCAGGAAGCAGAGCCAAAGCCTGGAGGCGTTGTATGAGAAGACAAAAGAAGAGGAAGAGAGAGCTCGTGCGGAGCGGGCAGCCGCAATCCAGGCAAAGGCAGAAGCCAGGCAGCAAGCAGAAGCAAAGAGAAAAACCCAGAGACAGAGAATGCTGAAGAAGACCAGATCCGGCCAACCAGTGATGAAATACAGAATTGAGCATATTCTAGAAACCCTTCAAAACGAAGCAAACTAAGGAATGAAGTCCATTTTGGTGTCTTGCTTCCCGAGCGCATCACCTGAGAGCCAGCATTTTTGATTGTTTTTCTTTGTGCCCATTTCGGTTTCAATCTTCTCTGCCACATTGACAGGAAGCATGTAGACATGCCCCGAAACGAAGACCAAAGAAATGCCCATACCATGTTTTGGTTTCTTTAAATTCAAAAGAAATGGCATCTTGTGAAACCAACAAAGAACACAGAGACAGCCCGACGTCAAGAGCCAAACAGCACAGCAGCAGAGAGGGCAGGGCAGCCTTTTCTTTTGCTTCACGCCTTTCCTTGCAAATGGGCCCCGCTCGCCTTAAGACCCCTTCTTGTCGTGACGTGTGTCATGAGAACAAACAACTATAGAAAATATATATTATATATATAATTAAAGCCATTAATTGCGTCCAAAAACCTTTTTGAAATATTCGGAAAAAAAAAAAAAAAAAGAGGGAACCCTCAGGCCGCCGGGAGGTTTCTCACCGACGTGCTAACAGCAACGGCCATAGGCGGGGGTGTCAAGAAGACATTGCTGAGGAACCGCCGTCCATCGTCCATACAAAACCGGGAAAATCGTCCCTCCGCCCGGCGACGGTGCGGTAAATGTAGAGTTTCTCGACGGCGCATTCATCGGGGATGGAGTCAGGGGGGCCTCGTTCGTCGATGACTTCGACGTTGAGTTTCGGCAGCTTCTGACCAAGAAGCTTACATGCTCCGAGGGTTACGGGGCAATTGGACATCCAAAGGGATCGCATTGTCTCCAGCTTTGCGGCGTTGGCCAGGAGAGCTTTGTCGCCGAACGGGCTGTCCCTGATCTCCAGCTTCCTGAGGCTGTGGCAGCCGGAGAGCAGGTGGTGGAGACCCAAGTCGCTGTCCCCGGCGAAAGCTATTGAGAGCATCTCTAGTTTCTTCGCATGGGTGCCGATGTACTTGAAGCACTGGTCAGTAAGAAGGCCGGAAAGCGAGAGCCGCTGCAAGTCCTTGCACATCTCGACGATGGCACCAAAGCCGGCATCTAGAGGCTGATGCGTCAAGTAGTCAGGCACTCGAGGTTCCAGAATACAGAGACGAAATCGGATCATGTTGGGGCGATTCCTCGCGATGGAAACCAGAGCAGCATTGGACATCCGGCGGCAGAAGTAGAGGACAGATTGGAGCTTGGTGCAGCCGTGTGAGACGGCCACAAGCCCCTTTTCCGTCAAGGATACATTAGGCTCCACCCTATAAGGTTCTGAGGGGAAAACTCGAAGTTCTTGCAAGTCTTTACATGACATGGCCACAGCTTCGAGGCCACTGTCCTCAATGTGATCCAGCACCTGCATGAAAACAAGTATCAGAGTAACCAATCTCATGGAGCTCCATCTATGTTAAGAAAAAGGAGATCGGTCATACCCAGAGACGACGTAAATTGGAGCATTGGCTAACAATTTTGATCAAGTCAGGGCTCTGAATAGTACCATAGCTCAAGTTCAGAGAGGTGATTCCAGAGCACAAGGGGTAGATGGCAGGAAGATAAGCGGGGGCAACGTCCCAAAACCCTGATAAATCCCTGATTTGCTTGCATTCTGAAAATGCAGAAGCCAGGGATGTGAAAGTGTCATTGCGGATTTCGTATGTGTATGAACCAACTCCCAGCTCAACCAACTGAGGGGCACGGCGAAGCAAATTAGGAAGCTTTTCCAGTGAAACCGAGCGATTCAACCGCAGACTTCTCAGGTTTGGGGACCGTGCGACGAGACGCTCCAAAGCAGAAAACATCACCTCAGAGAGCAAGCAGGAAATGTTGAGTGAAACTAGTGAAGTGTAGCAATCAGGGAAATGACTAAGCCAGTGTCCACTTATGTCATCCACATCGCTCTCCCTCAACTCGAGTTCTCTAAGATTCCTGCAATGGTTGATGTTATCTTCAATTAAAAATCAGAGCACCATAAACAGATAGCCTGCAGAATCACTATGAAATGAAGCAAAGATGGGAACTTTTTGGGGGATTAGGGTTAGGAGGGCACGGCCCTTTCTCGTAAGGGAAAAGGGTTTCCTAGTCATCCCGGCGACTACACAGACGAGGATTGTTATGAAAAACTTCGCCTGTAGCTCCATAAGCAGAAAAAAAGAGAAATTTTACGGCATAAATCGGAAGGAAAATCTCACCCAATCGCGTAGTGCACACCCAACATTCATATCAAGTACAGAGAACATGAAATAGAAGCGTAAGTGTTTGGACCTGCAATTGGCGGCAATGGAAGCTAGCCCATCAGCTGTGAACCCATCGCAAGAAGTGAGCACCAAAACCTTGAAGTTCCTGAACGACTTAGATATCAGATCCAAGCTCTCGTCACTAACCACCATGCGCTTCAGCCTGATCTCCTCAAGAAACGGATAAGAAACGGACATCGCGACTATCCACGGATACACATAAGCCCCCATCCCTCAGGCACGAGGTTAAAATCAGCGAAATGCGGTTTCCCCTTCATTTCCAAAACCCTAACTTCCGGAAATCTCCGGATCAGGATCCTCGGCGACACCGCGTAGCAATTACCGATGAAGACACGGCGGCGGCACCAGCGCTCGATGTCATACCAAGATTTGGACACCAAGGAAACAGCGCTCCTGTCCTTGTCGCAGCTCAAGAAGGAGAAAACATGCTCCAAAACCTCCTCCGGAAACGCGTACTCCATTGCAGAGCTGGGCGAGTAACCAGATCTCGAGCTCGGGATCTGAGAGTTCGAGGAAGACGAGAGCCGAGCGGCGAGAGAGAGAGAGAAGCGAGAGCGATAAGTTCTTTTTCTAGCGATTTTTATTACCTTTTTTTTTCAACAAGGCGTGGGAGAGGAGAGTGGTCAGGATTATTCAACTGGTAGTCGTTGAATATCATGTAAATTCTTAAATATAATTCACTTTTTTTATCACCCAATAATTTTTAATTAATTATTTTTATATTACTTTTATAACATATAATATTTTCGAAAAAAATGTCAAAATATTATTATGTTATTTTAAAAACTAATTAAGTATACAAAATATATCATATTATAAGTTTTTTATTTAAAAAATAAAATAACTTAATACGCTAATAATTTTTTCTTATTAAATTAAAAAACCAAATACAAGAGATAAATTAAAATATGCGAATAATAATATAAAAACTAATCCTTGTTCTAACCATTTGCCCCATATCGGGATGTTCCCACGTGTCGCGTTCTGAGGCGTCGATTTCATCGGCGGCCAGCATCTTTTGGCTCTGTCCGACGCCCGACCATAGAAACGGAGAGAAACATGGGTCCGTGCCAAGGTAACGGTAACGGTCCTAGTGGGAGGATCCAATAATTTCTCACTATTGTGTTTTTTTTTAAAAAAAAATCCAAACAATACGAAAATTCTAATTTTTTAAAAGATACACTTCTCAAAATTATTTTCTGATCACAATTGTATTAATTATCATTTTCTTGTACGATATTATATGTTTTGAACATATAAATCTTACGATTTTACTTTATTTTTTTGAATATAAAATTAAAAGTATCATCTTTTCCATTCATAAACAATATAAGATATCATCCAAACCCCTAATCTTACATTCAATAATATTGCAACAAGTTTTCAAAAATTTCGATGAATTAATGTAGGTTTACGTCGTATAACCATAGAGTAAAGAATTGGAGTATGATCTACACTTTAGGTTAGGTCAACCATTGTGTTTTTATTTTGAAAATATTTATTTGAATTACAGTCAAAATCATTAATGGCCTATATCTTATGTTAATCATCTAGGACGAGGATATGTTTCAATTTAAAATAAAATCATTATTTAAATTTTAAAGATACGTTTCAATTTAAAACGTGACAAATAATGACTCGATTTTGTTATGTTTAGAAGCCGCGAACAATTTTAGAATTTTTTTCTTTTTGTACTGAATAATTAATTTCCGTTTTCTTGGATGGTTAAGGTGGGCGGTGGACCACAAATGTAATAAATGTAAAAGTTGGTGGGCAAATTTGCAATTAAATTTTGTAAAAAAATAATTCCAATTTCAACCCTTTTTAAAGCCGATAGATCGATCAATATTAAAATATAATTTTAATGTGTGATAAATAAAATAAAAAATAGTCTTATAAATGCGACACATGGGCGGAGCGGGGGTTGGAAAAGATACCGGGGAGTTAATAAGGGGTTTGACTGATGAAATTTAGTGGGGCCCAAATCATAGGCGTGGACGCCAGCGTGCCGCCGGCCGCCCCTTCCCAGCCGCATGATTGTTTTCCCACATCTTCAGTTCAGCTATCGACAAATTTAATGAATATTATAAATAAAAATCCATTCTTTTGCATTGAATGTAATAACAAATTCATCTTTATGGCATATTAAGATTAAAAAAATGAATATTTTCAGTAACGGAGTTTTTAATCATGTGGAGAAGGAGGGTTAAATCGAAAGGGAGGGATGGGGTAAAAAAAAAGGCCTTGAAGTTTCACTGTCGGTAGAAAAATGGGGCGTTTTATTCTGTACGGGGGGCCTCAGCGCAGATACAGAGGGCTTGTACAATGATTGTTCATAATTCGACCATTCCCTATCCCATCCGCTTTGGTGGACCACATAACTGGTCCACATTCACAAATATATGAGGACAACCACATCCTTTCATATGTATCCTAGTTTACAGAATTATTTGTATTTAGATAAATACGATTCATATAGTTAAAGTTGAAAGTATGTTTGATATGTGCGTTTTTACGAAACCAACATGTGCTTAAAATGATAACGAAAAAAGAAAAATTCAATGATTCAAGAAAAAAAAATGTAATTTTCAATACATGCATGTTTAGAGGTATAATAAAGCCACGAAATGTAGATTTCGATAAATTTCATAGGTGACGTTTGATAAACTATTTAAGATTCTAATTATATGATGTAAAATAAAATATATTTTATATTTTTAGATTTAGAATATGTTTAAAGTATGTTTGGTAGAGAGTATAAAGAGTGATAATTAAATGAAAAAAGAAAAACATAATGTTTGGTAAATTGAATAAAATAATGGGAGTAAATAGATTGGAATAAAATTTTATTGTCATATATCTCATATTTTTATGTTACTCTTATTTTTTATATAATTTATTTGTGTATCAAATACAATCTTAGTAGATGAATTTTAATGTATTATATTTTGTGATGAAAAAAAATTATTAATTTTGTATTTTATTTTAAAGTGAAGTTAAAAAACATATCATTTACTTAATTTAAATAAAAAGATATATGTAGTTTTAATTTATTTTAAATCAATTTTAAATTAAACTATTGGTTTAATTTAAAACTTTTTATCAAATTCATATTTTAAATAAACGTATTTTTAAAACACCATTAAATCATGTATGAAACAACAATATAAGGTTATGATTGTAACAAATTCTATGGTAAATGATTAAATAGTATGAACAATTTATATAGTAATTGGAAAATAATTATGGAAAACTCTCCTTCCTTTTTCAACTATTGCTATAGTTGGGGAGAGTAGCCCATTTAAATTACTAAAAAAACCAATGAAAGCTGAGATTGTGTATAGACTAGTTTACCCTTTATGAATGATGTGACTGCTTCGTATTTGCGTAGGGTTAAAATGGTCAACGAACAAATATTTTGAATCCTGGGACTTGGAATGCATCCCGCTCCTACACAGTGGCATACGTGGCGGATTGTTATTGGATCTATGGCCGTTATATGCAAAAATTGAGACCTAGGAAGTGGAGGGGGACATTGTAGTCTGTCTCGTCCCGGCAGTTTCAACTCCTCGGGCGGAGGTTGCGAGAGGTAGCGGAGTTTTGCGGCCGGAAGGCGTCGTTTCACGGTGAGCATCACCGTGCATCTCTGTTTCTTCCACATTTTACTTGATTAATCCATGAGTATGATGAATGCTTCTTGTTGGAGTGGATCTCCGTTCTGGAACAAGCGTTTTCTGTTTAGGTTTCCATTCTTTTTCTGATTCGTTTTTGCTAGATTCGCGCTTGTAGAGGACTTTGTTTACTCAATTTGACTGAGCCTGTGGACTTTTGTGTTTAGATTCTGGGTGCACATTTCTCAATTCTCTTCGCTCTTGATCAAGACTGGTTCTCCGTGAATTCCTTGTTTACTTACTCTCTTTTGCGTCGGTTTTTTGGAGGTATGGTGGACGGAGATTCCAAGGGGTCATCACATTGGTGGTGGCTCGACAGCCACTGTAGCAGCGACAGTCCGAATAGGTCGCCGTGGCTCCGGTCAACACTTGCAGGTGACCTTCCTGTTGCTTTTAATTCTCTGTTTTTCTTGTTCATTTTTGAAAAGTTTCTCCATGTGGGGTGGGGCATGGTCATCTGAAGAAAAAAACAGTCCATGTGGTGAGGGTGAGAATTTTACCTTTTTTGCTGATGACCGTTGGAGATGCATGTACTGCAACTACTTGACAAAAGAATCTCCAAAAGATTAAACCTTGAATTGGAGAAATTGTATAGTTGGAGGCTTCATCTGTTAAAATTTGTTCCCAGAGTTGGATGCGAAGACTAAAGGAATGTTGAAGGTGATCGAGGAAGAAGCAGATACATTCGCTCAACGGGCGGAGATGTACTATCAGAAGAGGCCTGAACTGATTATGATGGTGGAAGATTTCTATCGAACTCATCGTTCACTTGCTGAGCAGTTTGATCACATGAGATCGGAGCCCGGATCGCGCCTGACGAGCCCCTGGCCGTCGCCGCCGTTGCCTTTCACAAAGTACAGACTGGGCAAGTCGTTGAGCATGACTGAGAAAGCGTATGATAGTTACTCTGAGCAGTATGATCATGAGGAATCTGATGAGTCCGTCATTGGCAATCCCGAATTACAAGAAGAAATCGAATGCCAGGGCGACGAAGTGTCCCTCGCCGCAAGCAATGAAGAATCAGTTATTCTCGGAGAAGAGGCGCAGAGACTTGGAACAGAAAAAGAGGGTCTCAGCAGAACTACAGCCAATGAAGAAATCTTGAGGCTAAGAGAAGAAATTGTGAGACTTGAGCAAGAAAACCAGGTTCAGAAGGAGGAACTAAAGCAGAAAGATGAAGAGAAAAGGGAGGTTATCAGGCAGCTGAGCTTAGCCATGGACCTGCTCAGACAAGAAAATGTGAATTTCAGAAATGCTTTGGCTCAGAAATCTCTTAGGACAGAGAGCAAGCATCAGAACAATAAAGCTCAGGGATTCCTTGGGAGATTGCTCACCGGCTTCACAAAAGCTTCTCACTAGATCGACATTCAGTTCGTGTGTGTCTTGTGTGTGCATACATCCATATATATGTTCATGAGATTCAATTACACAAACATGTATTATGTAATAAAATATAGTTTCCATGACGTGGCAAAATTGGCACCAATGGCTGCACATGGTCATAAAGGCATGCATCCAATCATACACCCTTACCCGGATCAAGAGCGAACCAAAACAATGATGAGTATAGTTGCGGCCGTGGACATTCTCGGCCGAACAGAAGAAGAAGAAGACAGCGAAGCCACTGCTGATTCCGGGGCAAGAGTTGGTTTTGCTGCATCAGGATTAGGAGGGCTGGGGTTCGATGGAATGATAGGAATAGTGTGTTGACTCGGAGAGATCTCTGAGGCGGTGGCAGAAGGCTGATGAGGAATGTGATCAGGTGATGATGATTGGGATGAAGCCACCGGAAAAACGGGTTCAGGTAGCAATGCCGGTGCAGCAGAGATGAGAGATGAAACAGAAGGAGAAGAAGATGTCACAGTAGCAAGAAACAGGAGAAAGGGAGCCATGAAGGCAGCCATTTTGGTTACTAGAGAAGACCATTGTTGGGGGAAGGAAGTGATTTAAGTCAGGGGGTTGAGAACATGGATGAGGGACATGACAGGGATGTATGAAGAGGAAATGGATTCCCTTGTCCGAAGGGAAAATGCCTGGTTTTTGGTGGCCACGTGACTGTACTTTCATCTAACCAGGGGCCAGTTTTGTCTCTCGAGTATCAATATCTAGAAGCCTGATCAAATTTGAACTCCACATGGTCGAGGCACATTCAAAGCAGAGATGACTGCCAAAAGCAAACAACAGGGAACCTAAAAATGGCACACGAGTCACTGAATGCCAAGTCACTACTTGTTTCCTAAGGGACATCTAATGTACAACATCAAACTCCATAGCTGAAACACAGTAGATTTCAGCTAGTTGGCCACTGCAGATTCTGCAATGTAGCTGTCGAGATCATTGGCACGTTCTTCATCTTCGGTGTTTCAATCTTCAGACAGGGAGAGGAAGTGATGGAACTTACCCTAGAGTCTTCATCTTCACCATCACTTGAGATGAGGAATGAGCTTTCCATTCTGCTTTCAGATAACGAAAGGCAACAATTTGTGTTGGTTGTTAAGCTTGGTGGGCTTGCTGCACAATCATTCCTGCTAATGATCCAATCCTCCTGTTTCTCGTTTGAGGATAAGAACTCATCTTTGTCTCCACTGCTGCATTCCTCCTCATGCTCAGAAGCCGATTCGCAGGAAGCTTCTTCTTCCATCTCTTGTTGGCTGTCATATTCTTCTTCCTCCGTGGAATGAGACGATGGCGCAGAGGAGTAGCCTTCCTCCCTATCCCGAAGAGCATTTGATATCAGCATCTTAAGCAAGTTCATCACTTGGACAGCATGCATGAGAGCTGTTAAGGGATCAGACATCTGCATAAACAAAAATATTAGAATACAGATTGGAAAGTGAAGGCAAGGGGAGTGAGAATCACAAGCACAGCAAGAACCTTGGTCATGTTTGGAGCAAAGACCATAGCAATATTTCTTTCATTCATCTTGTTGAACTCTTCCAGCTCCACAACATCCGCCATCAGATCAACTGCCCAGCTCAGAAGAGCACTTTCTGTTGGCTTTAATTGCTTGATCAACTCAACAGCCCCCTCTTCGCTATTGCATTCCAGCACCTGTTCTGGAGAAAGTCCATCCAGAATACCAGATGGCAGCTCCCGGAACCAAGCTTTGATCAGACCGGCAAGACAATGGACGTCTATCTCTTGAGGCAAGATGCCACGGTTCAGCTTGTCCCTAACATGTTCCTCTTGCCCATTCTCCGGGTTTATTCGAAAAATTCCTTCCGACTACCAGACAATATGAGTCAGTGCTGCTCAGGAAATAACTCTTTAAAAAGCAATATTACGCATTATGGAATTGCGTCCTCACCTTCAGTCCTCCTTTTGAGTACAGGGTCTCCTGCATTAGTAACAGAATGGTGGGAACACTGTTTCCCCTGGAGTCGTACGAGCACTGCATTGACTCCGGAGACACCCCGAAAGCACTGATGCTGAAACAGTTCACAAGAGACAAAGGTAGGTACATCATGTTTTAATCCCCAAAACTACAATTCAAATAGCTTTGCAGGTAGAGCTAATACACAATTTTCACTAACGGGCAGGTCAATGAACAGCAGATTTCCCAAACCACTACACATGCTATGCTATGCTTGAGTTAGTGGGATTCATCCATCAGCTTTTTTAAAAAAGCTGCTGACTTAGACTGCACAGACATGAATTGAAACGAAGGGTTCACAGTATTCATGAGGATTGAAGTTTACAGGCTTAGAAGATAATGACTGCAACCTCCAAATTTAAAACTTGGTCCTACGTAAGCTAAAATCTTGTGAATCCTGTCTGAAGAGTAAATAACATGGACCTCGTGCAAATTTACCCATTCGTTTCAAGAGAAATGAACAGTGGCAGAGAGATACTTGCTTCCTGAAATGAATACTTGTTATTTACATGCCATTACTGTGTCACCCTCCAGGTCAGAAGTAAATTTAAAACCCATCTGCCACTGAGGGCCACTTTTCAGCTTCTATTCCCTCTTCAGTTTGTCTTAGGCCTTGGCACTCTCAGATAAAAATCAAATTGATGATGTAAAAGAAAAAAAAAGCATATTTACCAGAAAACACAACCCCAGATTTTCCCCTGCACGGTTTCAAGTGTTCTTTTTTCTTCCCGAAGTTCGCTAACACTAAAGTAGAAAACCCAAGACTCAAATTTTATATTTTTTTTTTCAAAAAAATTGGTTCTTTGACATGACCCTACATTTTCCAAAAGCTTAAAATCTTTTTGAATCTTATCATTCGTAGCATGAGCCTGAAAAAATAACGAAGTCCTACGCTGAAAGTCAGGAAATTTAAGAGTTTACGTACCTAGCACTTGGTGCTCGGCATGTTATCTCAACCTCAAACTCAACGGGGAGCCCCAGAAATCCATGAAATCTATCGAAAGTCACATGAGTTACGTGCTGAAAGTTCGTCGGCCATCCTATTTCCATCTGGCGGACGGCGGAGATCACATCCTCATCCTCGCTCTCCACTTGACAAGTAGACACCATGGACTTTCTCAGAGCCGATAAAATGAAATCCATCACGGATATCTGCTGCTGCGATTTCTCCCCTTTTCAGTTGACTCGAACTTGGGCTCCCTCCCAGCACAACCGCTGCCCCTCGTCACCATAACCACGCCCGCCATTAATGAAACCTCTCAAGCTGCTTACTTTTCTTGACTAAGAAGCCGAGGAAGGAAGCGGGTCATGAATGGATTACGGCAATGGAGCGGATTTTTTTGCTTGCTTGCCTTGAAGCCATGAGAAGTGGGGCTTCCTTTATTTGTCTCTGCGACAGACGCGCAACGGCCACTAGATTTCAAATTCTCGGCTTGTTCACTTTCCAGTACTGTATATTATTTTATTATTATATTATTATTCTGTTATGAATTTGGGCTTGGAGTTGCATTTAATTTCTGTTTTGCCACTGACTCTATTTACACCGTCCCTGCAAGTTTAGGTCGCTATCACGTGACGTGTTGTTTGTTAGGTTTTGAAAATTGTGCATTGTTTTTTCACGAGGAAAAAAAAAAGAAAAAAAGAAAATGGAAATGAAAACCGTTTCCCAAAACCAATGTTCTTTTGTGGCGGGAAGGTACTACGAGCCCTAATTTTCTCCTGCTCCACTTTCCCAGCAGCATTTAGTTGAATCGAGTTCGTGTTCCGGCGATTATTTTTACTTTTCCATGGAGGAGGAACCGGCAGTGGCGGAACCAGCGACTCGCCGATCGGTTAGTCAATCTGTTCACATTTTCTGTGTGTAGTTGATCATGTCATCATGAAAACGTGGATGAGATTATTTCTTGTTTTCCTTCTGTAGTTGGTTATTTCATTGTGGAATCGTCGCTGCCATCACTTTTAATTTTTTATGTGTGAATTTTCTACAGAAAAGGGCTAGGGTTACGGTCAGGGATGACGATTTCACTCGTTTGGATGGACTTGAGGTTGAGTTGGACGAAGAGAGGGAGGAGTCGTCGGATGATTTTGAGGAGCCTAGGCGGAAAGCTAAGAAAAACAGGGCTACTGAGGGTGCATCAACGTCGGGAGCAGTTGGGCGTAGAAGTAGCCTGAGTTTGATAGGTTGGTCGTTTTTCTATATTTTGGTACCTGGAATTTTTCTGTGTATGTGGAGGGCTGATCTTGTTAACTCATCCCTGAATGAGAAGAATGGATGTGTTACTGGTCTAACCATTAGATGCAGTTTTTGCCTGTAAAGAATGAATTTATCGTTCTATCTTGATTTTGTGATCTTGATGGCATATATTGATCGAAAAATTCATCTCCTCCTCAGTTGAGGTCTCCAAGATTTCATTAAGATTTTGCATTTGTTAAAATCCTGTTGGTTTCGTAATTATTCATTCATAGTTCATTAATTCCATCTTTCACATTCAAACTCATGTCCTTTTCTTCAGATGTCATTAAGGGTGATGCGAAAATGATTCCCAATGTAGTCAAATTTTGGGTTGAAAAGTATGAGAGAAGTCGAAACTCTGCGATGGCTGAACTCTTGACTTTGCTTTTTCAGGTTGGCATGCTGGTTTTAATAATTTTTATGTAAGCGTAATTTTATTTGATGTTGCTTCCATAATATTGCTATCTTGCAGGCATGTGGAGCAGATTATTTTCTTCAAGAAAATGATGTCGATAAAACTGATGTGGATGATGCTGTAGTTCAGCTTGTAAATATTGCCAAGGCAGTATCCTTTTTTTGAAAACAATGCTCATTTTCAGTAGTTGAATGTGCAAGCATTTCATAGAATTTTGATGCAGTCTATTCAAAAGAACACAGTTGAAATTTCTTAACACTGATTTAGGGTGATATTGAAGATTTTCAAAATTCTAAAAGGGATCTCAAGCATTTCAAAGAAAATTTGCTGTCTTTCATAGATAACGTGGTTGGGGAATGTCAGGATGGACCGTTATTTGAAAAGGATGAGCCACTCTTTGATCGGTGCATAGACTACATCATTGCCTTGTCGTGGTAAGTTCCTTCATTTCTATAACTAGGAGTGTACTTTTCTGAGATATCTAGCAGTTTGTTGTCATATATTAGTTTCTTCTTTACAGTACTCCTCCTAGATTCTATCGTCAAATAGCCACACTTATGGGACTTCAGTTTGTCTCATCCTTTATAAATGTTGCGAATAAGCTTGGTTCGCTGAGAGAAACTACTCAGCGGCAGCTAAATGCTGAAAAAAAGAAAAATGCTGAAGGACCAGGTATTGAATCACTAAATAAAAGGCTGTCAATGGCACACGAGAAAATTACAATTATGGAAGACATGATGCGAAAAATATTTACTGGGTATGCTTATTGGCAGTTGTTCAATTCAGTTTGGCTAATTGCATCTTTATAATGTGTCTAATACATTTTGTATGGTGAATTTTAGGTTATTTGTACATCGTTATCGAGACATTGACCCAGATATCCGGATGTCATGTATAGACTCACTTGGAAAGTGGATACTTGAGTACCCTTCTCTCTTCTTGCGGGACTTGTATCTGAAGTACCTGGGCTGGACATTAAATGATAAAGTAATTATTAGATGATGATTTGAGAATCCAGGAGTGAGAAATTAAGTTACCTGTAGCTAATATCTGCATCATTTCGTTCTATTTTGGCATGCAGAATCCTGGAGTTAGAAAGACGTCTATTCTGGCATTGCAAAGCCTGTATGAGGTGGATGATAATGTACCTTCTCTTAATCATTTCACTGAGAGGTTTTCTAAAAGAATGGTAGAACTAGCTGATGACATTGACATTTCTGTGGCTGTCTGCGCTATAGGCCTTGTTAAACAGTTACTCAGGTATGTGGTAGCAGAAAAATCTCTTTTGTTTGG
This sequence comes from Utricularia gibba, assembly GCA_002189035.1. NCBI lineage: Eukaryota > Viridiplantae > Streptophyta > Magnoliopsida > Lamiales > Lentibulariaceae > Utricularia > Utricularia gibba. The sequence goes on from CM007990.1 coordinate 435,913, forward strand.
CATTTATGAAATTGGCCCATGGAATTTCATGATTTTATCTTTTTTTTTTGTTTCTTTTACATGATGCAGACATAGACTTGTTCTGGATGAAGATTTAGGTTCTTTGTATGACTTATTGATTGATGACCCTCCAGATGTTAGGCGTGCCATTGGAGGATTGGTGTATGATCATTTGATTGCTCAGAAATTTAATGATTCAAGAACTCGGCCCACAGGTTTGTTTTGTGTTTTTGTCAATGTGCACACCTTATCTAAATACTGACTGAATTTGGCATTCTTCATCCTGTTTCTAGGAACTGATTCTGAACCTTCGGAGGTATATATAAATAGAATGCTGAAGATACTAAGAGAATTTTCAGCTGATCCCATACTGAGCTCCTATGTCATTGATGATATTTGGGATTACATGAAGGCCATGAAAGTATGCAACTTGCTTTGTCTTCAGACGTTTTTTTGTGTGTGTGTGTGTGTTTTTTTTTTTTTTTGCCTGATCTTATGATTTTATGCATTATTCAGGGCATGATAATGGTGCTGAAGTATTTTTCTTCGATATGTAGTCACTTCATTCACTTGCTCTCATTTCTGTTTTGGTCTCTTTGTGCATCTGCAATTCTAGGATTGGAAGTGCATTATTCAAATGATATTGGAAGATAACCCATCAGCTGAGCTTGATGATATGGATGCTACAAACCTGATCAGGCTCTTCATTGCATCAGCGAGGAAGGCAGTTGGTGAAAGGATTGTCCCTGCAACTGATAACAGACATCCACATCAAACAAAGGCTCAGAAGGTGATATTCGTTTCGATTATTATCATTTGTAATGTTTCTTGAAACATTCTTGTCACCACAAAATTTTCTATCTCGTGCCCATTGAATCATGATTCTCCTTTTCATAATCTTCGTTTCTTAATATTTATAGGAAATGTTTGAGAACAGCAAGCGTGAGATCACAGCCGCCATGATGAAGAATTATCCTCTACTCTTACGCAAATTTATCTCTGACAAGGACAAAGTAGGACATTTGATTGAAATTATGGTCCACATGAACCTAGAGCTGTACTCTCTCAAGCGTCAAGAACAGGTAAGTTAGTTGATTGAGATCAGTTTTTTAGTATTTTCTATCATGGGTATTACATTGTATGTCTTTGGCCACATTTCATTTTTCAGAATTTCAAGACTACTCTGAAACTTATCCGAGATGTGTTCTTTAAGCATGGAGAGAAGGATGCTTTAAGATCATGTGTGAAGGCAATACGATTCTGTGCAACTAATAGCCTTGGGGAATTGCAAGATTTTGCCTCAAATCAGGTCAAGGAGCTTCAGGATGAGTTAATTCGCAAATTGAGATCTGCCATTAAAGATGTTCAGGTATATTCATTCATATGTACACTGCAGGTATAATCCGTTGAAAATTGATATGCCCTATTTTTTTGGCAGAATGGTGGTGATGAATATTCGTTGCTCGTGAATCTGAAAAGGTTATATGAGCTTCAGTTATCATGCAGTGTACCTGTGGAAAACATGTACCATGATTTTGCAGACATTCTAAAAAATCATAGTAGCATTGACGACGAGGTAGATCTTCAAGTCCTCACATGTTTTTGTCCCTTTGTTTTCAACTCTGTTGTCTTCACTGATGATGAGTGTATTTTCATGATCCAGGTTGCTGCCTTTTTGCTTCTCAATATGTTTCTACATGTTTCTTGGTCCCTGCACTCTGTTCTATCCAGTAATACGGTTTCAGAGGCATCTTTGTCGTCTCTTGTAGAGAAGCGTGATAGCCTGCTGCAACAGCTTCAGTATTTTCTTGATGACCCTAGACTTCACGTTGACAGTGGATCCAATGCGCTGCTGGCATACAGAGTACGAAGATTATGCCAAATGGCCTATTGTCAACTATGCCTTTCCTATAATACACAAATGTTCTGCTTGGGTGTATTTAACCTTGACTGTGTTGGGTTCTAACTCTGCCTAATTTGATGTCCTAATAGGTGTGTGGAATACTTGCCGACACTTGGTGTTTGTTCAGAAGGTCTAAGTTTGCTTCAACAAAGCTGGATGCATTAGGCTACAGCCCAGATAAATCCGTGATTAAGAAGTACTGGAACGTGTGCCAGCCATTAACCGCTGTTTCTGGTAAGAGCTGCTGTTATTGTATTTCTTTCCCTCTGACATGTTTAATTAAGGAAGATTATAGCATCCCTGCGAATGGTACATCCTGTGAAATTTTTCAGGCTGCCTTGAATCTTTTGTGAATAACTTACTGGAACTTTTAATTTATGTTGGAAGTAATGGTCATTTCTAATTTTTGGCTGTTTCCATATTTCAAGATGATGAAGAAGACGAGAAAGGAAATAGAGAGTACGTGGAGGACACCAATGCAGATACCATCATGTTTTGTTTGGCCAAGTTGGTGGCCACTGATTCAGTCCCCAAGGTAGTATATTTTGATCTCACTTCAGTCGGTTTTCTTTTTTTCGTCATTAAGATATTTTTGTGATCCCTATGATTTTTTGCTCTTTGTGGATGCGACTTGAAGTCAACTGCTCGTTATGAAGAAGAAATAAATGCTATGTCGTAGTTTCTGTTTGTCATAATGTGCATAATTTCATTAAGCATTCTTGTTCCATGAAGCTCAGCATGCTCCTTTAATCGCAGGAGCATCTTGCCCCCGAGATTGTTGCCGGTTTTGTCAAGTACGGACCAAGTGTTGGTGAGATTGTTAAGAATATGCTTACCGCCTTGAAGAAGAAAGGAGATATATCAGCTATTCTTCTAGAATCCTTGAAGCAGGTTGGACTGCTAGATGTGGATTGTTTTATGGGTGCCTTCTTTTACTGTTATATGTGCAAGTGGTTGTGTTATCTGATATACATTAATCCAGGTTCATCAAAATCATCTGCTTGTGACCTCTCATGGGAAAGGCGAATCATTGTCAAAAAAGTCTATCAAGGAATGTAAAGATCTTGCAATTCGGCTTTCTGGGATGTATGCTGGTGCTGCTCGAAACAAGTACAGATCTGAAATTTTGAACATTGTTAAAGGAGGTATAAATTACGCATTTGTGGATGCTCCAAAACGGCTGTCTTTCCTGGATGCTGTGCTGCAGCATTTTGCAACCAAACTCCCCGCATCCGACATGAGTGATATGTAAGTTCACACAATCAATCTCCATATACACTCAAAGCATCAAATATACTCTTTCTGTTTTCTTATGAACCGCAGAATCAACCTCCATATGCACTTGATCATCAAATTTCCTAATTCATGTTTGCTTATGGCCTGCTATTGTGGCCTGCAAATTAGAGGGGTGCTGCGCAGAATGCTTGCTCAAATTACAGTAGCTTCTGTTTGGCATGTTATGTTCTTGATACTGAATTTTCCTTTTTCTTGTCATTCAGTATGAATGGAGTTAAGGGAAGAATTGTGAATTTGAATACTGACAAGGACCCCGGTGCCTGGCGTCCCTACCACACATTCCTAGAAACTCTTCGTGAGAAGGAAGGTGCCAAAGGTAAAGCCCAAAATCACTTCATCCGACTTCTATACGCTGCATGGTCTCATTATTGAAATCAATCGTTATATGCTCTCATCGTTTTGTTCTTACTCCGATCTGGGTCACTGCAGATGCCAAAGAAGTCGCGGCTGTCCGGCGCCGTGGTCGTCCTCGTAAGGTCCAGAACGTGCAAGGGAAGCGACTCTTTGATGAGCAAAATTCAAGTGGAGAAGAAGATTCCATAAGTGGGTCTGAGCAGGACCATCTCAAACATGAAGACGAAGACGATGATAATCCTTCGATACAGTCGCTGAGAGCGTCATCCAAATCAAAATCATCAAGGTCATCAAAGGACGACAAGAGGATCTGACACACCCTCGGTAATGATCATTTCTGCCACTTAACAGTCACCTTTTTCCATGATCTCATAACCTCCTTTTTTGCACCTTCCATTGCAGGCGAAGTCAACCACCCACGCTGCTCCCATTCTCCAGCCGGTTTAGTATCATGGAGTCTTTCAGATGTCTAAAAGGTTGGATTTTTATAGATTTCCCTTACATCAATATCATGGTGTATTAACGTGTAGCAACTAGTAGCCACCATGGCGATGGATGTATAAAGTGCACCAAAGGATCCATCCGCTTTCGCATTTATATCCGGCGAGTACCATCCGCCCAACCATTCAATGCTCATTCGTGCTTGAATCCAGTAGATGTTGCTCCGGACATTTATTGTCTCCCGGAGCATGCATTTAATAAGGCTTGTCTTAGAGCAGACAGCCCCGACAAGATTAGAAAGAAATATATCGAAAACCCGCTATTAAGTAGGCAACACAACAGATGAACCAAAAAAGAAATGGGGATGCAGGTACTTGGCGCTTCCACCATTCATCACTTACTACTAGAAAGAAGATGAATTTCCTTCAAATGGGGATGCAGTGAAGAGGAGGAAAGGACATTCCCTTGTTAATACAGGTTAGTGTGCTGCTTGATCACACCTTTACTGTGTGTTTTTATTGTAATGTTGGTGATTAATATAAGATGCACTTCAAAGCAGGGTGTTTACAAGAAGAGATCAGGGACACCAACAGATGACTAGATGGGTGCAATTATTCAAAGTGTGGCCCTTTCCTTTGCCCCCATGATCTTGGAATAATTTTAGGATTATTTGGTTTTTTTTTTCTGAAAAGAAGGGTATAATGATGTTCCCATTTTACCCTTATCTACAAGGTGCATTCTTGGGTAGGCCTTGATTTCTGAGACCCGGCTTTGAAAGGGCAGGGGGTCTCCAGTGGCGGAACCATGCAGTTGTACTGTAGACACACCGAGGTGCTCTGTGGAATCTCCACCGTCGGGTTGATCTGGATCCCCGTCAGATAGTTGTGCTGCAGATACAGAACCTGTATGCTTGCCGATAGGATCCTGTCCACGAAGCAACCGGGGACCTGCCCGGAGAATCGGTTGTTGTTCAGGTACAGAACCGGGACCGTTGAGAACGAGGGCGGTATATCGCCGGAGAGGCGGTTGAAGCTGAGATCGAGGGTCTGGATTTTCACCGGGCTGCCGGTGGGTTGTACGTGGCCGGAGAGCTGGTTCCTCTGCAGTTGAAGCGTGGTGATGGGGAAGGTGAATAGAATTCCCGGGATCGCGCCGACGAAACGGTTCGCGCTGAGGTCGACGTAGTTTAACTGGTTTAATGTGGAAATCACGCGGGCGATTGGACCGGAGAGGCGATTTGCGGACAGCGAGAGGTGTTGGAGAGATGAGGGGAGGCCTTGGCGGGGAGCCACCCGTACAGCTGGTTCTGATTCAAATCCAACCGGGTTAGTTTCTGTGATATCAGCGGCGGGATTGTACCGGTGAGGTGGTTGTGGCAGAGTATGAGGTTTGTTAGCGCCGGCAGTGTTCCGATCGAAGCAGGGATGGTGCCATTAAGCTGATTGTAACTGAGGTCCAGAGTTTCCAGGCCTTGAAGTGTTCCCAGGTTTTGGGGAATCTCACCGGAGATAAAATTGCGACTGACAGCTAAAAACTTGAGCGATTTCAATTCCGTGACGTTCTGCGGCAGACGGCCCATTATCCGTCCCGGGACGACGGTGAACTCCTCCAGAGCGGTGAGCTTCCCGATGGCAGGATCGAGTCTGCCCATCAACCCAGGGGATCCGGCGCGGGGATCGCCGAGGTTAAGGGCGCTGACTCTGTCTCCGACACAGTAAACCCCGGCAAAGTTACATGGGTCGGAGGTAAAATCCCATGAAGCGAAGTAGTTGGAGCCAGGCATATCCTTCAAGCTCTTTCTGATGGATTGCAGGGCCAGGAAATCATTGGGGTCGAGCATGGCCTGGGAGACCACTGCGAAATTCCAAAAGAAAACGAAGATGCAGCAGCAAGAGCTCCATCTCTCCATCGGAGGAATGAATTTGAAGGGAACGCAGGGGAGGTGGCGATGTGTATGCATATATATATATGTGCAGGATGGTGAAGAAGCTTTAACGTGAAGCTTTAATGGAGACAGCCATCAACAGCTGTAGAGTGGCGTAATCATAGAGCCCCCGAAAAGATAGATAGACGTATAAATTTGGCTTCACAGGAAAGCAATCAAGAAAACTGAAGCCTTATTGATGGTCTTTAGTGCGTGCAGGAGGAGATGGGCCGATGCTTGATGAATAGCCATAGTGGGAAAGGGGGCTGCCTGTCTCGTGGACCCTGCTGCTCATCAGGCCCCGGTAGGTGGTTTGGTCATTGGAAGGAGTGGGGGCTCCCGTACCTTGCTCCGTCATATTCGGGTATATCTCTTCTTCTTCTTATTCTTCTCCTCCTAAACAACAGTTACCATTCCCATTTCTCGCCTTCTCAGGATTGGAAGGATTCCATTTGAGCAGACCAATTACAAAGCGGCAACGATGACACTCATTCCATCTGACAGGGGGGTTTTGATTGTCATCACCTTAATCCCCCATCCTACATGTCCAGCCTTGCTACTGAGTGAAGCATCCCATAATAAGAATCAATAAATGCACTGTTGACGTGGCGTTCTCTGCCTTTTGACCTTTGTCGGGATGGGGAAGCTTCCGCCCGGGCCCCGGCGCAGACAATTCCGGCACCCCTCCTCGGTTAGTATAGTTTTCATCATGTGTTTCTGTATTTTTGTCTTCCTCCTATTCCCATTATGCCATCTATCTTCATTCTTGAAAAGTTGATTTTGCTGAGTTTTGGGGTTTTGGTAGCTCAATGTGGGCATTGGATGAATCGGGTTCATTGATACCCATCATTCAATCCCAAAATCTAGCTCTCATGTTAGATCCTATGCAAAAAAAGTGTCTTGATAATGCATAAATGTTGTGAGCATGATCAAACACATGGTGGAGGCGGAGAGCATTAGTTATTAATCTCTATTATTGCAGCGCTGGGCCATGGACAAGGGTATAGAATAGTAATGGCATGACCTCCCTTATTTAATTCCCGGGGTGCTCTCTTACAACTGGTGTTAGTGTTTATGGAGCATGTCCGTTTTAGTACATTATAATTGGAATGTTAGGTGTGCACTAATAGTTGCACTAAAAGGTCATTTTCCGCACACTGATCATCATTATCCCCTCTTTATAACAATTACCATTTCACATCGGATTATTTGTTTAATTAAAAATTATGATTTCTTGTCTGAAAGTTCTTTATTTAAATTACATGATTCTGTAGTTTATATTATATTTTACAATACTATGTTTCACTATGCCATCAACAAAGCAGGTGTAAGAGTGAGGGCCCCCGGCTCTCTTTCTTACATGACAACAAAATCACATTAAGAAGGATGGTGGACGAGGAAGAGCCTACCTGTCCTAACACATCATCTTCAAGCAGCAGCAGCAGCAACCAGACACTGCAGCTCTGCTTCAATTATTTTGAAGCAGTCCCCTACAAAAAACTTCATGAGCTGCCCTCTTCGTACGTGGATGATTCCTCGCAAATCGAATAGTCGATATGGTGCGCATTAAGACACTTTACACTCGTTCGTTGTCGCATGGTTCCGTGCTGCTATGATGTGTCACTACTATCATATCGTATAGCATCCTCCTCCATCACTCATGATGTCGTTCTATGTTAGTGGATTGGATGGAGAAAATCTTGTTATTTACCCTTTTTTCTCGTTCGGTTTGGGCCCCTTTTACGGCCCATTAACAGATTTGGCCCATGTGATGCTGCGCGTGGAAAGCACGCAGATTCTCTGTTATCCAGTTGTAGCAAGGTGTTGGAGTTTTTTTTATCAGAGTGACCACTAGGGCGATCTGCATGAACAAAAGATGATATAGTCTCCTGCATCCAAAAATAGTGAAGCTCCTCATTTGGTTGTTGATGGAAATGCGCCTTCTTCCTGCATGGAACTCCAAAACACCACTCATAAGAACAAACAACATGAATGGGGCTGATATGCGGAAGGAATTTCTGGAACAGTCAGTGATGAGAATATTGCATGTCGGAGGATGAAGAAGATGCTGACCTTGTAGGTAAACCCCTTCAATGGATTCTCATGTAATCCTTCAGAAAAAACTGTAGGCATGACTATGAGGCCTCTGCTTTGGAGCAGCTCATAAGCTGCTGACGGATCGACACTAATCAATCTCCCTAGTGTTTCTTCTACTGGCCCTTCAAGCATTTGTTCATGGACAATATAATGGCCAAGCCCCTGAAAGTTGAAAAACAGCAATTTTGATATTCATATGCGGGATGATGATATCTTTAACAATGGTACTGCAGATGAAGTTGAGTCATGTACCTCTAGGAATAACACAGAGCTAGAAGTGGGTTCGCCACCTAATCTTCTTTGACTGAGATCCTAAAAGACATATAGCATCTCTAATACTTGTAAGCATGTGCGCTAAAGCTAATAGAATGGGTGAGAGTGAAAAAAAATATAATAAAAACAATCCTCCCAATGCAGAGTAGTAGGGGAAATAGTTTCCGAGTCCAAAAGCATCACTGATGCTACCTTCATTTGGCACTGCAACTTCTTCACGTAGTCAATGACGTGATCCAGAAATGCTTCTCTATCAACCTGTAATCATACTTTTCCTCATTCAAAGAATGAAAGCTGTGTTTTGGGTGAATTTGTGCAGTCTTACCATTTGTGAATGAGGCACTACTTCTTGTAAAGCTCTAAGTGCATGCGATAATCTCATTCTGCGAGACTAAACAAAATCGAAGAAACATCTGAGATGCATGAAAATGAAAGGGAAAACTCTCTAACCCATTAAGACAGGAAAACGCCTGGTGATTCACAAGAGAATATGCATACACGGTCACTAGCATATGCTTTCTCCCTCGATCTCTTCCTTCTAGAATCAGAAGTGTGATGTGTTTTAGCAGGACCTGATCTTAAATAAGCTTGAGGAGCATAACTGCTATCCGAACTCCACACTTGTTTCTGTGAACAAGTATTCCTATGAGGGAGGCGTATGGAGGCTTAATTTTAAAAAGGGCCACGGTACAAACTTGACCTGAACTCCCACTTGATCTTCCGAGTTTGCAAATTGACTCGCAGAATTTCCCTCAAAATGCAAGCTCACATATGGTTCCTGCTAGAACCAACTACAAAATCACATTTCACATATAAAATCGAATCATCAGTCATCAATGCAAAAGTAGCCGGCTATACCAACTGAGAATGTTCTGAAATGAATCCTTGGTTTTGCGGCTGCATGCTATAATGCATTTGCTCCTTGGGTTCAGAGTATCCCTTTTCACTAAGGAACTGCAAATAATTGTGAGGATTCTCCTGGAAATGTTCCCACTGAGTTGTTAGAACCGGCATTTCATAAGTGCCACTACTTTCAAGAACCGTGACATCTTGCTGCTCGTCATTGATGCCACCAAGAAACTCATAAGCATTCTCTGATATCCTCCCATTAAAAGTCACCGGGAAAAAATGCGAGTTCCTTCTAAAATCGTGTTCCTCCATTACACAACCAGCGAACTGCGCTGCCAACCAAATAAACATTTTTTAAAAGAAAATCATGAAAACAATATTCAAGCGATACAACTCGAAATCTAGCACAAAACGGTAGAACACTACTAGCAATCGTTTCGAAAACATCATATGGATAAAATGCGTATATCGAATACTCCTGGGCTCCGTCACATATCTGCATATCTACAACCGCAGAAATTAAACACCAAAACAACAAGTTCACACGCTGCGAAGCATCAAACAAAAGCATGCCATTGTAGAAGCACAAAACCTGGAGACCAGACGGAAATGCGTACTATTGTACTGTTACGTACCCCATGAAGTGGAGACGAAGAGAGGGAAAATGCGATTTACAAAAAAAGAAAACAAAAACAAAGAAGGCTTTGGGCCTATTTGAAAAGGGCCGATCCATTGCTTCCTATGGGCCTTAATAAGGAAAACAAAAAATAATAATTTATAATGAAAAAATTTTATGGTAAAAATCACAATACTAAAATATTATGTTAGCTTATAGGGAACAACTCATATGATAAGTACGACAGAAATGTTACGATTTCTCATAAATTATGATGATTCTAGTTATACAATATATTGATTCAAGCATTGTTCCAAATCGATTACATTGAATCATGAAAATCCGATCATCTGATAAAACAAAGTCACAATTTACATATGATATTCAATATTATAAGAGTTATACATATCATCTCCTATGTCGTATATTGAATTATTTAAAATCAAAAAAATGATTTCGAATAGTCATGGTCTAAACTACTAAAAAAAATATAGTTTATGATCTATCACCAAACATGGACGTAATAAACTAACATATTTCATTTCTTAAGTTAATATTTTTGGATAATTATTTAATTAAATGATTTAGAAATTGATATAATATAAATATCATCTAAATTTTGTAATAATATATCTAATTATTGTATCTTCAAAAAAAAAAAAAGCTTTACTCATACTCCCTGGACGGTTGACAGCGGCATGGATAGTGTCCTATTTCAAACGCCCACGCGCTGGTGGTTCTTGAGAAACGGGGAGCTACCGGGATCTGGAAATCTTCATCGGAGAAAGGACGGGAGTGAAACCAAAAAGCCATGATGATGAAGGAATAATCCGTTTCTGTTCAGAGATGGAATGAATGCGAATAATCGGTGTGATGTGAAAACTTGAAACATATGGAGAGCACACAGTGTGAAGAAGATTTGGCATCAGATACCAGACCAGTAGGAATTCGAAAACGAGGCCTGGATGTGACCTCCCCAGCAGAGGACTTTTGCGCACAGCACAAACATGGCGAGATTGCTAAAGGCCCTAACGACCAGGAAAAGGAGAAGATATTGTTGAAGATATGCTGTTGCTGTGGGGAGGCTATGGAGCCAATGGGGTGCCGAAAACGCTGCTCCATGGGGCCGTACCCTTCTCAGTGCAGTTGGGTACGAACGCTTTGAAAAGTTTTGCGTGCAGATGGGACGTGGGAAGGGACCCTCTCTCATGCTGCTGCTGCCGCTCCATGTTTCAAATTTGTTTCCCTTGCTTTTGCTCATTCTAGTGGAAGCCTTATACCTCTTATCCTACTGTGCGAGCATGAATTCCCACCATCCCTGTCAGATTCTTTTAAGGATAAAACAACGTGAGCTCTGCTGTGTGATGGGAGATGGAGGGGCCGAGGAAGAAGATGAAGCATATAGTCTGGTGAAGAGATGGCATCATCAGACCGCCCCTTGATTTCATTGTACAGAATGGGGATTCCCCACAAAACTCTAGGTCTTGGTGTGCCTACAATTATGCAGGCTGCCTCAAAATGGATCTTACACACACATTTGGGGTGAAAGCTCGGATCTTGTACACACAGATGGCAGATTAACTACATATAGTGTTAGTGCGGCTCGAACGCATGATTCGTGCATCTTATCACCATGTGCAGTCCTTGCTTTATTTTTCCTTGATGGGCTCCTTGGAGGAGGAGGAGGAGAAGAGGTAGTAGAGCAGCTTGGAGACACACATGTGCAGATGTAGTGAAAGGAGATTTTGCAATAATGTGATGGATAGGAGAGAGTATGATGAGGAGAAAGAAGAAGTTGGTGACAGGAAAGGAATTTGAAAAGGTGTTCCCTTGCCACATTGAAAAGGAATTTGAAGCACATGTTCATGAGCTACTACTACGTTGGAGTCTGATGTGCCTTGTTGGTTGTTAGAACATGTACCAATCTTTGATTCTTGAAGTGGGATTTGGATATTGGATCCATGGACTTGGATTATCTTCCAGAATCATGAATTGGTGCAAGATTTTAGCAGAATCACCTTGGGAACCACTAGGAGACAACAAGTGTGAAGAGAATCCCAGCTCTAGATCAGCAGCACTTTGCTGTGTACAGTTTCTGCTTCCTTGATGATATCCATTTATTGGACTCCAGCTCCAAAAGCATAAAGTCAGATGTAGAAACCAAAAAGTTGAAGAACATGTGGATCATAAACAACCTTACAGAAACACAGAAACAAAGTTGAAATGCGAGCAACCCCACGTACATTCTGGTACACCATTAAGCTGGGATCCAGATGGAATCCCGTTCCCCGCAGCACTATACGTGTGCATGCATTAGATGCCATAAGAGCCAAGTTGTCTCCATTAGGAAAGCCTGAAGTCTTCTGTAAGATACAGCAGTTATCTTGTTCTGATGGTTTGGGAGGAGGGATTTTAGCGCAATGGGATGGCAACAGCACTTTGGTAGTAGAGAGATTACACTAGACACAGACAAGCATCTTCCTATTCGACAGATCTAACTCCAGACACCAACCATGTCTGGAGTTTATTCATAATGATTTGTAGGAATGTCGTTCGATGATCATGAAATGGCGACGCAGTATGGCAAACTCCTCAGCCTGTCGTTGTGGTGAGACTCGCCGTTGCAACGGTTACCGGACCACTCGCCGCAGTTGATGACACAGCACCCGCCTCCATCTTCTTCCTCCGCAGTGGCGTCCCATGGACGGCGGGTGTCGGTCTCGTCTTCGGGCTCCTCGACGCCTTCCCAGTTGTTGCTGATGATATAAAGGCGGAGCCGGCCCTCGTGGCGTTCGATTCCGAAGTGGGTGCTGCAGGAAGACGGCTTAGAGGCTTTGATCACCAGCCTTCCTTCTTCCCGCTGGGAATGGATATGGAGAGCGATGGAGGTCAGGGGAGGAGGAAAGCTGTAGCTTTTCTTCTTCTCTACGCATTTAAGCTTTGGGGCGGCAATCGGGGTTTTCCGATACTCCGGCGCTGTTCGATCCACCGGTGGTTCGATGGCGCTCCCGCTCTCACTCCCTAAGCTCTCAGTGCACATCTCCAAGCTTCTCAAGCTAAGAAACGAACCCGAAACGGGATGAACATACATTTTCTCATGGAGAAGAAGCTTGTTCAGATTGGAGAAGCTCGAAGAAGAGGACGATGACATCACTCGAGAATGTTTCTTCTAAGTTGGACTCAGCTGCAAGTGAAGTTGAAGCAGAAAACTGCAGGCAGCTATGGAAGGAGGAGAGGTTCTATTTATAGGTTCCAAACCATGGGAACAGAACATAGGTTTATACTGTACAGGATTACTTTTCATCGCTTTAATTCAAATACATGAAAAAAATTCCAATGTGCCCACAAACATATATTTTAAGATCCTGCACTTTTCATATTGTCTTGGAGCTCAATTGAAAAAACAAGATCCGAATAGTCGATCCGATCCGATCCGTTTTTTGATCGACCCCATGGTTTCGAAACATGGTAAAAGAAAGTAGCAAGTATTATGCTCCAATAAGTTGGATTGCACAAACTATAATTCAAGAAAAAATTGAAAATATTTACGTACTATATCAATTATGAATATGGATAAGAATTGATTCAATTAAATTTAGTTTAACATGTATTTTTATAAAAAAATATAAAATCATAACTAGTAAATATGTAAAATAGATAATATCGTGTATATATATATATATATATATCATATTATTAGTTAATAAAAAGGAAGAAGTGATCTAATTAAATTTGATATGATACATATTTTTAAAAAATAAAAATAAAAAACCATGAATATCAAATACATAGAATAGATAATATGGTACTAAGATGCTAAATGATTAAATAATGAGAATATAAGATTTCATTTAAAAGAAAAAAGAGGAGAGGTAGTTATATTCTTCATATTACATCAATTATAAGTAAACAACAATAATCAATCTAATTAAATTTTATATGAGATATATTATAAATAAAAAATGTAAAAATATATATATAAAAAATATTTATCTAAAATAGATAATATGATAAAGACTAGCAAGCATCACTTTTCAATAAATTTGGAATTGGAATCTGATTCATCGGCTAATTAATCGGTACAGAGTGGGACACCGGAATCGGGATCGGGATCGCGAATGTCTGGTTGATCGTTTTGTGGTTTGGGGTGTTTGTTAGAAACGACACCCCACACCCGCGCTGGATGCGAATGGCGTAAAAGTGGATTCGCGTCTACTCATTTATTGAAACTAAAGCCGCTTTCTCTAAAGACGAGATCATTGGGGGGCAAAAGGGATCATTACACCAATAGTAGTAGTAACACATCATGCTCCTCCATTTCAGTCTTTTCCCCCCTTACTGTTTCTTTTTCTTTTTTTTTTTTTTTTCTGGAGAAGAAGAAGAACACCCACTTGGTCGGAGTGAGATTTAGGGAACGGGCCACGCTGGGGGGAGGCCCATCGTGGGAAGGGTAAATGCGTCATTGTCGTTGGAAGGAACCGAAGCGAAGAGAAGCTCCGCCGTCGTTTCATTATCGGAGCTCTTCCCACGCGCAGATCGCGTTTTGTTGAAGAAGGGCGCGTATGGGAGAAGGAAGACCAGTGTGAGTGACGATTGGCTTCCGGCTGTTAGTTTTTATTGTTTCCGTAATTTGTTTTGTGGGTTGGGCAGGCGCCTTTTGATTCGCTCGATTTTGAGCTTCTTTGAGAACCCCATTTCTCCTGTTTTCGCAAGGATTGAGGAAAGCTGTCATCTTGAAAGTTTTCTGTGTTGCTAGGATAATGCACGTTCTCATCCCGGCGGACCTGAGCAAGCGAGCAAAAGATCTGGTGCTGTTCCTAGAAGGTCAGTTCCAACCCGGAAAGCAGCTTCTGGTTTGGGGGTGGATCGTACAGAAAACCTAGCAGAAAATGGGAGCGTAGATGAACATGGGAATGGTCGAATTGAAGCTTCAGCTGTGGCACTCACAGGACATGTCTTGGACTCAGAGCGGTCACAGAAACTTGATTACATCATTGAGTTAGTGAATGAATTGAGGGCTGAGGTTGTCTCTCTGATGTTGCTTACAGTTGAATGATCACTTGGTAATCCCCTGACGAATCCTTTTATTTTGGATACATGTGCTGCTCAAGTATCATGCCCAGACTCAAGGGCTGAGCCCTGCCATGGAGAAGAAGGCAAATTCTCTTCCTTGCTTCAACAATGTTCGATCAACCCCCATTAGAGTTCTGGGATCATGGCCTTATCTTGTTCTCCTGGTGAACTCCTGTAGATTGGAGATTTGCTGGAGGAAAACTACCGCTATATCAGGGAATACGACTTCCTGCAGGGACAACTGGCAGTGGTATTGACCAACTCAGATGTTCTTTGCATGCACAAATGATGAAAGCATTTCGTTTTCAGTATGAGGAGATGTACAACCGCGAACCTGCTCGGGGTCCGGAGGAGATGGTTGCTGCAGATGAAGCCGAAACTGCAGGTGAGGATGATGAACCGAATGCACCACCCTCTTCGAAGAAACGCAGCAAGTCATCGTCCTCTGCTGCTGCTCGTCGGGTTGCCACAGCGAGCAAAAGCAGAAAGCGGGCTCGCTGCTAGCGGAAGCAGGGGCTCTTCTCCTGCTGTCCTAACAGGCTCTTACTCCGTTGGCTGTGTGGGCAACTGCTAATCCACTAGCCAAGTATATACTCCATGGACTGAGAATCAGATGCAGTTGGGTGGTGGAGCTTATGGCCAATCCAAAATTCCATTGTTTCAAAGACTCGTTCTTTGTGATTCAAGTAGTAAGTCATCAAGGTGCTTTTGCTGAGATGGGAAAAGAAAATGTTTAATGAATCTCCAATTTGTCGGGACGGTTTCCCACACAAATTCGTTATCCACACAAGGAGAGCAAGTACCTTGAGATAAACGTCGCGTACAGTTGGAGCGCCTAAGCTTGCTCCAATGGCGATCAGGGTTTCTTCTTCTCTTCTACTATCGTCATCCTCCACCTCCTTCCCTGTTTTTCCGCATCCTTGTGTTCCTAAAGCTTCCTCCTTCCGGTGGGGGTCGCTCTCCTCCTCAATCTCCGTTTCTCCATCTGCCATTCCTGCACCCAAAACCGCTGCTTCGAAATCATCTCTCTTCGCTGTGAAGGCGGAGAAGAAGAATGTGTTAATAGTGAACACCAACAGTGGAGGCCACGCCGTCATCGGATTCTACTTTGCAAAGGAACTCCTGAGCTCGGGTCACGGTGTCACCATCTTGACAGTTGGGGATGAGGGCTCCGACAAGATGAAGAAGCCGCCGTTCAACAAATTCTCAGTTCAGTTTCTGTTCTCTAGCAACGGAATGGGGTGCTTCCTTATCCTCCTAACCTTTCGGGACTGTGCAGGAAATTGTGGGTGCTGGAGGGAAGACAGTCTGGGGTGAGCCATCAGACATTGGGAAAGTATTAGAAGGTAATACCTTTGATGTAGTGCTGGATAACAATGGCAAGGACTTGGATGCAGTCAGGTAATGATGGGCTGTTTCATCGTTCTTGTAATTCGAGCATCATCACTGGATTTGTGTCCCAAGCAGATTCGTATATGAATTGAATGCTCACCGACAGGCCAGTAGCAGATTGGGCAAAGAGCATTGGTGTGAAGCAGTTTTTGTTCATAAGCAGCGCCGGGATCTACAAAACAACAGAAGAACCTCCCCACGTTGAAGGGTACGTCCTTGATGAGTAAGAAGCTGATGGGTATGAACATTTTACTGAAAAATGGAAGTCTTCATCTTACCAGGATACAGTGAAGGCTGATGCGGGTCATGTTGGAGTTGAGCAGTACATCTCGGAAACCTTCGATAACTGGGCATCATTCCGGCCACAGTACATGATTGGCTCCGGCAACAACAAGGACTGCGAAGAATGGTTCTTTGACCGTGAGTCAGCTAGCAAATCTCTGCACACACCATGCTTCATAGTGGTACCATTTCAATGCCAACAAGTGAACCTTGATTGATGACAGGTATTGTGAGGAACAGGCCCGTTCCGATTCCCATCCCGGGGATCCAGCTCACCAACATCTCTCATGTTAGAGATCTATCATCAATCCTTTCCCTAGCAGTTTTAAAGCCAGAAGCTGCACAAGGGAAGATATTCAACTGCGTGAGCGAACGGGGTGTTACACTTGATGGGATTGCAAAATTATGTGCCAAAGCTGCTGGACTGCCTGTAGAAATAGTGCATTATGATCCAAAAGCAGTGGGAATTGATGCCAAGAAGGCATTCCCTTTCAGAACCTTGGTACTGGTTACTCTGTCCTCCCTCTAGCTTCAAGCTCAAGATGTCCATGTTCTCATAAAAACACTTAACTTTGCAGCATTTCTACGCTGAGCCACGGGCAGCAAAGGAGCTTCTGGGATGGAGTGGCACCACAAACCTTCCTGTGGACTTGAAGGAGAGATATGAAGAGTACATCAAGATTGGTAGAGACAAGAAGGAGATCAAGTTTGAATTGGATGACAAGATCCTCGCAGCAGTCAAATAAGTTGCAGGAGTTTGGATCCTGGAAAAAGTTAAGCACAATTCGTGATCACTAAACAATAAAACAGACATCGCAGTGATCAATACACAGGAGTGTAACTAAGCAAATAAATCGCAACTTGTTTCGGTTCATGGTAATGAGATAGCGAGCAAAAACATATATCATGAGAAGAGAACCATCTTCCCATTTATTGTCTGTAGATGAGCCAGCATCTGTAAAAGCAGTATCCAGAGCGAAAACTCTGTCATTCCCACGAATCAAACAAGTCAAGAGCGAGGAAGAAGGCACTGATCCGTATTATGAGCAGAAGATCCATCACGTTGGGCTGGAGGCCCTGAAACGGAGAACTTCCTCGAAAGCCTGGTTATACTCGGCCCCTCAACCACTCTCACGTCCACTTTCTGTCCAGCCTGGCAGCTCCCCACGAAGCTGCTAATATAGAAGAAATGCCCCGCGCTCCAAATCACGATAGAGTCGTTACCGGTGACGTAAACCGCCTCCGGTGCCACCATTGTACACGCGTGGAACTCCGATCGGCTGACTTGCACCACGTTGCTATAGAGCGGATTGTACTCGAAAACTGTAACGAATCAAGATCGCATTTCAGTTCCATTTCAATCCCCGAGATACGGAGACTCCGCTTACCGACACTGTCGCCGACTTTGAAATTTTGAGACGAAGACCAAAGTGAGTAGTCGACGTTCACGGCGGCGGTCCATCCGGCTGAATCCCCGACCTTGTGCACCACTCCGTCGCAAATACCGGCAAAGGCGACGGCGAAAACGAAGTGGATCATTTTTCTTGTTAAGAACGATATCTTTCAGACGCGCTCGATCATATTTGCAGAGAAAAAAAGTGCAGTTAGGTGGAGAAGGCGGAAGTGAACTGCGGCGGTTTTGGCATGACGAACTCCACCCCGATCGCCATGGATTGCTATTCGGTGTCTCATTGTAAAAATCTTTCACATTTTTACCGCGGCGGGTAATCCCATGCATATGAAACTAAACTCGTAGGCAAGGTAAACACACTTTTCACCTGGGTAGAAATCAGACAACAGTAAATAATGGCGGTAAATAAATGAAGGCAGGGTGAATTATTTAGTGCTTTCGGAAGGTGGGGCCCGCAGAACACAGCCGCGCGCGTACAAACGCGCCAGCTCTCTAGAAACCCCCACGTGAGCTGTTGTTCCACTGACCGCTGTTCAGGAAATGGAATCTTACGCGCGCTACAGATATTTCGTTATTTTTTAATTAATTTTTTTAGAATATTAAATGACATTTTTTGTAACAAAAATTCAGAATATTTAATGTGTGTAACAATAAAAAGTATATCATTATGAGCCTGACCAATGAGACGAAATAACGGATAAAAAGGGGAGGTTAAAATAAAGTAAACAATGTTGTTGTCACGTATTCCGTGGGGCCCATCTTTTGATCATAATCAGGAAAGGGACAGTTTCGCCATGCTGGCATTAACCCTTGGATGGAGTTTTGATCCAACGGTGCTTCGGGCGTTTCGCGGAGGAAGAGAAATCGTCGCCGTCCATTTTGGCTCGGCATTGCGTGTTAAGAAATGGTGAGCGGTGGGAGCGTGGAGAGGGAGGGAATGTGAGGGGAGGTGTGGGGAGTGCGGTCAAGTGTTCAACGGATTCGGTTTCGTTATCTTTTTTCGTGAATCTCAGTGTTGGTTTTTTTTTTTCTAGCATCGATTTCTCCTGTTTTCTGGCGGTGGAGATGGTGAAAATCAGGTGAAAGTTTCAAGGCTGAATATTGGGGGATAGAGAGGAATATGGCTTCTAGAAAGGCGAATGGTTCTAGTGTCAATGGCTTGAGAAAGCGTCAGAGGGTAACCGTTCAGAGAGGTACAACAGGTTTGGAGTATTCTTCAGAAGCCTGTTAAATCTATCAGTTTCTGTATCTTTAATTGTTTTTTCGGTTTTTTAGATGAAGATGTGCGGTCGGAGTTGCTGGAAACGGGGAAGTATGGAGATCCAGAGCGTTTGAAGAACGAAAAGGAACGAGAGTTTGCGAAGAGGAGCGGCGGCGACTGGAGCTGCTGTAGAGAGAATGAGAGCACGGATTCGAGTGGTGAAGAGTACTCTGAGGGGGAAGGTGATGTTAGAGTTCATCATCCACGAAATCGGTTTTCTTCTCCGTCGTCCCACTCCGTGAACAACCATCGTGGCTTCCGTGATCTCGCGCCGTCTCCGGAGCAAAGAAATTGTGCCGATGAAATCCTGGGTTTTTCTGTACCTCGAAGAACTCGCTCTGGTTCGTTTCAGGACTGGGTTGCTTCGAGTTTTCTCTCACTCTGTTTTTTTTTTTTCTGAATTTGCTTATTTTCCCCTATTTTTTACAAAATCTTCAGCTACGACGAGAAAATTTCCAGACATCATGGATACAAGAAGTGGTGGATTTCGGGAAGAGTTGGTCCAACGCAAACATTCAGAGCATCCGACGATGGTGCTTTCATCAGCTATGCGGGGAGATTCGCCTGCACCGCCGTTAGGTGTTTCGTTGAAGAAGAAGGTTATTGATTGCATCTTTTTTAGGAATTTTTTTACGGAGAACCTGTCACGGAAAGGAGATTCGCTGATTGTCTTTGTTCTTCCTACTTGCTTGTTTCGCAGAAATATTCAGAGACTAAAACTGGGTTTTGGAATTGCGCATTTGATTCCTTGGCGACCCCGGCTGATATCGAGATCGAAGCTGCTGAAGCTCTGTTCGACCTCATGCGGCAATCTTATTCTCAAACCCGAATTCGCGAAGAGCCAGAAAAACTCGATAGGGAAAGGATATGCGATGCCCATGGCGGTAAAATTCGAGATCTCTTCACGGCTCTGGTTGAAAATTAGTGAATAATTCCTTTTCTTGAATAGACGTGGGGTTGGGTGGAGTACAGAGTTAAAGATATTAAGAGCTGATGGTAACGACAAGAATAATTCCTTTTTCAGATGAGGATGAAGCCTCAGCGAAAGCGAAAGCTGGAGAAACTTCGGTTGACTCAATCGGTGCAGTGAATAAACAAGTTGTTTTCGAGAAAGATAAATCTTTGGATGAAGGGTTTGATGGATCGGTGCGTGGAGTTGAGCTTGCCATTAATAGAGAAGTGGGGTCTCGAAAAGAAAGCGAAACACTATCATATGTCGAAGCAAATCCTCGTGATGTCCGGGATCCGCCAGCGACAAACGCGTGAGTATTTTCCTGTTTTCTTTTCCATTTATTACACACTTCTTTTTGTTCCGTTCTCGATACGGCTTGCTTGCTGCTCTACCATTGGTCTCTTGTGTGGTGCAGGAACAATGCAACTGATTTAGAAGCTAAAAAGGGAACCCAGCACGAAATGGATTTGATGGTTAGTATTTCTCATAGAATTTGTTTTTAGATCGTGGGATTATGATTTCTTAGTGGTTCAGTGATGTTTGTCGGAGTTGTTGATGTTGCTCGACAGTCTTTTAGATAGGTTGCGACATTTCTTTTTTCCAGATTGCAGAAGTTCTCTCTGTGTTTTGTTTTCTTACGTGTGAATTTGATGCAGGGCAGAGAAGAGGTTCGACAAGAGGCCCCTCAATAGTTCTGTCTCAACTGGTGGAGGAGAACCCGGGATTTTCACAGCAAATTGTCCGGGAGGATTCCAAAAATCAATGTACAATACTGGAAGCTTTTACTTCTTAATGAAGTCTTTGTATTTAGCTTCCTCATTGCTTTGGTTTTTGCAGTGCCAAATGCTGTGTTGCCTTCAGTTGGTGGAATAAACAACTTGCATGGTGTTGTTTCTCGTGGAGGGTGTGTCGAGAATCTGACTCTTTTATTTAATGGAAGATTCCCTTAGCTGAAATTGTTGTTTTTCCTGTAGGCATATGCCTCAGTTTCAAGCTGTGTATCCAACGGATGCAAGTGCCAGATTTATGAAGGTGGCTTTTCATTTGCCTGCGGTGTGCATTTTGCTCGTTTCTGTTTCGTTTATCATTGCTTTATATTTCCATTGTTTAAATTTGCAGCTGCCGCAGTTTAAATTGTCCCAGCCTCAGCCAAAGAGATGTGCCTTGCATCACTGCATAGCGAGGGATATTCAGAATCACCAACAATTAATCAAGTCCATGTCACTCTCAGCTCCTCCTGCCGGCATATGTGGATCCCAGATGTTAAACCCAAAAACAGTGTCAACACCGCAAAACCTCGTACCGGAGGACCTTTCACTAGGAGACTCTAAACCCCACAAGAAACCAGTAAGCATTTCTAATGCCTCTTCCTCTGTGAATGTTCCCCAGATAACCAATTTTACTTCAACAAGTTCTACACCAGACCTCAGCACATCACAGCGAAAAGATACTTATTCATGGTTGTCCGTTATTGCAGTGCGGTCCGGGCTTCACCTTTGGGCAGAAAAAACTTTTAACTAGCTCGTCTGCTGCTAACCAAACTGCTGGAGCAACTGGCAATGCATCGCTGCCCTCTAATCCAGCAGAAAGGTCCATGAGTTTACCCTTTCCCAGAGGAATGTCTACAATGAACTTCAGTCATCCAGTGTTTCCTCCCAGCAGCTGCTACCCAGTTCCCATTTCGCCAAACCATGTTCTTCTCCCTTTTGGAGGAGTGTCCTCTACCGCCCCCCTTTTGACCCTTCATCATGTTTCAGTGTCAACCAGATACAGAAAAATTCACTTCCCCTTGCTGTAAAGCCTCCAGCGTTCCAGAATATGGGGTCATTGTCCCAAAATCAGCCTCTGAGTTTGCAACAGAAGAACCTGGACAGACGACGGGACGCTTCCACTCTTGGTGGGCTGTCCCCGAACCTGCCATTGGGTGCTCTTGGTGATCCCTTTTCTACGGGTAAAGCTGAACCCTTTTCTTCTCATCGGTTAGTGTCGCCGTTTGGAACAGCACAGAACTCTGGCATCTTCCAACTGCATCCTGATGTGATCCAGACAGCAGCAAATCAGCCGCCCCCGAGAAGGAGTTGCAAGGCATCATCTGATGCCAACACCGCGATGAACAGTGGCCAGATTCTTAACTTCTCGAACACTGGCTGTGCTGATCTGCCGTCTGCCTTTCCCGTGCCATTCCCTATCCTCACAGAGCACCAAAAGCCAGCCAGGATTGCCACCGGAGCAGCTGCTGGACAGTGGGAGGCCTCCATCCTTCCTCCAGCTGCCTCACTCCAGGGTGTGGGAGGGATTCAGACAGCAGCATTGACGGCGGCCACCTTGAGATCCGCCAGCAACCCAGAGATGGATGCTCCTCCCACCCAGAAGAGGGGAAGCGTCATATCCATCCTAAGCTGACGAACAACACACTGGCAAGCCTGCTCTGGGAGCTCCCGATCAAGCCTGGAAGTCGAAGTTAAGCGGGGGGCATCTTGGGTTGAAGGACAGGCACCCAGGTATGCCTTGCCACTCCACTTTCATCATCACCCATTCTTTGACTCGTAGGCGGATCCTGAATCCAAAACCTGCTCTCTGTCACCTCTCTGCGTTAAACAAGTTGTTCCCTGTTTATTACTTACTATTTTGATGATTACCACTTGTAACCACAATTTCCAACCCCCAAACAGTAGCTTGCATTCACAATAATGCGACTAGGTACATGAGATGCATGCCCCTCCATCACCCAAGCTCCCTTATATGAATATTTATTGGGAGTCGTCAGTAAATAGAATTAAATATGAGTGTGATACTTACATAAAAGAAAAGCATTGGTCCCAGTTTGTAAGGTATGTCTGTTTTCTTTTGTTTTCTTTTCTGTCTGTCTGTCTTTCTGTTTGTGCTGGTGTGATGGAACGGTCCATCTCCATCTAATTCTTTTACTATTCATTTAGGATGATGATAATAATAAGTAGCAGCTCCATGCATTCCATCGAAAGGTAAGTAGGATGAATAAATGCGGAGCGGAATCGCTGTCACCTACACCTGATGCTGCTGCTGTGCAGCGTTTTAGGTCATCTGTGTGTGTGTGGGTAGACAGATTCTTGTTTTCTTTACCTTCTTACCCTCCCGGAGGAGGGCCGGCCGGCCGGCCGGGTGAAAAGTATAGAATTACTTCCGTCGCCGTGCAATGAAAGGAAAAGGAGATCATTATTGCAACAGGGATGGAAATGGAATGCGACTCAGTTGGGAGGACCCCCCCCCTCCCACGGAACAAAACAACGAGAGGTCTCTGTTTAATGCCTACATTGCTTTTCTTGGTTTGGGGGTGGGGGGAGGGCGTACCGGTACCGGAGACGTGCCGCGGCGGCTGGGGGCGAGGGAGACCAGTAGATCGGCGAAGGCGGCGAGGACGAACTTGTGGGTGTCCTTAGTGTTCAGGGAGAGGTAGCACATCAGGAGGTGATGCAAGTAGTCCCACTTGACTTCCGCCCCCCTCCTCACCTCCACCATCTCCTGCATTGATCGCCGGAAGTCGACGTACGGGTCCGCCGAGTAGGTCGGCACCGCCACGCACCCGCCTCTCATATGCCCCCGCTCCCGGAGGAGTAGTCGACGATGGAGTTGGAGGAGCCGGGGGAAGAGAAGAAGAAGCGCTGAGACGCGATGGCCGACGCGATCGAGTCCCGTGTCGCCGTCTCCTCCTTGGGGCCATTTTCGTGACTCTCGGCCTCCCACATTGATGAGAAACCAGAAGCAGAACAAGGAATTATTTGTAGTGCAACTGCCCACACGGACACGGATTTACTGTCCGGACGCCCGTGTCCATCATTTTTTTGAATTAAAAAAACAAAAAATCCCACCAAATTAAAATCAATTATTAATTCGTATTTAATAACAAAGTCGTTTGTTTTTGGATGAAACGTCAATTTGTGTGTGTGTTTGGAATGGGATGGTTGGTTAGTTCCTTTTGTGGCGCGGCGGAATCGGCGCAGCCCCGTCGCGCATTTAAAGAAACCGGGGACCAGAAGATCGGTGACCACCGGCTCCCGGAATTCAATGAGCCGTCCGGTCGTCACCAACCACCGCGAGCTCGCCACATAACTGACAAGGATCCGCCGCCTAACTCCTCATAACGGATTAACTAACCCCCACCCCAATTCCCAAGCATTCCCAATTTCCAGTTATTATTATTATTAATCGATTAAATGATATTGGAATTGGTTTACATAAAAATGATGTATTGAATGTGTGTGGGTTTAAAATTTTGTAATCTAATTTATATCTATAGATAAATTGATTTTGAATAATATGATAT
This sequence comes from Utricularia gibba, assembly GCA_002189035.1. Lineage (NCBI taxonomy): Eukaryota > Viridiplantae > Streptophyta > Magnoliopsida > Lamiales > Lentibulariaceae > Utricularia > Utricularia gibba. The sequence continues at coordinate 460,337 of CM007990.1, forward strand.
AAAATATATTATCAAAATATTCATAAATTTTCATATCCTGTAACTATAGTACATCATGCATCGTTGAGGGTAAGGTTGCAAATGAGTTGAGTCGGGCCGAACAATCATAATATGGGCCTACAATATTGGGCTACCCGTGTAATAATCATAATATGGGCCGGGCCGAAATAAGCAATTTTGGACCCTATTTTATATCTTGAATTTCTATTTTATTATAAATATTTTTCAAAAAAGAAAAACAAATCCATACTCAAATTGGACCTTTTTCTAATAATAAATAGACCTTGATTTGATCACTCGCATTCATTATTAAAGTAAAAAGAAAAAAATTGAGGATGGACCGGACCATCGTGCCCACATGTCTCTACAATAACATTTGATCATGTCCGAGCATCTTTTTTTTCTTTCTCTTTTTTGTTTCTCAACATATCATTTCGAAAAATGAGACGTGTTATGTATTTTGAAGTTACGATCAAATTATGTAAAATAGAATCAGTTTTGAAATTATAAAACTTTGGTATAGAATAATATATAGTTATATTACAAAATTTAATAAAATGATAAGACATGATCACTAACAAAAATGGATTGGATGGGACTGAATCTGCACAACATGGCCATCAAATTGTCACACTCCTCCCTATTACATCCACTGCCTGAATTCACCCTTCTCCTCTGTTTGAATTGCAGGGGAGGAGATAAAGTAGAACAGCTTGAGGTGGCAGTGACAATGGGGGATCTTAATCTGATGATTTTATTTATTTGTTCTAACATGGGGAGACAACACACCTCAGGGTTCTTCAATCTTCATCCCTTCTGAATGAATCATTTCTTGGAACCGGCATTCTTCGCTGCAGAAGGGTTTCTGCTCGCTGTGATTCCCAGAAGGGGGATTTCAGAATCATGGAGTTTTCAAAATGAAAGAAGAGGGCAAGGTAGGTGTACCTATGGGGGTTAGGCTTCTCCTTGTCGTCGTCTTTGAGGAGCTCTTTGCAGTGGCCACAGAAACCCTGCGTTGGACAATCGATTATGATGTCCTTCTCCTGTGGGTGATCGTCATCATCGCTGTTCTCCACGATGTAATCGTCGAAAATGTGGGTGGTTTTGGGGTGGGGACCGTGGGTGATGACGCAAGTGTAATCCTCATAAAGCTCCATTTCCTTGAGAGACAGGTGCCTGATGAGATCTCTTGATCTGGGAAAGGAGCTGCAGAGCTGGGAGCTCTTCGTCTTGGTTCCAAATTCAGACGGTGGAGACGGCGTGTTGGTTGCCGGAAACTGGATCCTCGGCTTTGATCCAAGCAGCGCCATTCTGCTGACTGGTTTCGAGGGAAAGTTCCCATCATCGCCTGTGTCTTCTTCAACAATGGAGTAAATCAGAGCCAACCCGATTGCTTCTGTAGGCTTTTTGGGAACCGGGTGTTGGTTTTGTGAAGATGGGGTGGAAGATTTGGAGAAGCCAGTGTCGTGAAAGGCGAAAGGGTTGGTAGAAATGGACGAATTCTTGGTTTCAAGAACTGAAACTGGACTGCAGACAACGGTTTCTGAACACTCTGAAAGCTTTTTGCTGATGAACTTGGGGGATGTTAGAAATGGAGGCTGATCAGCCATCAAAAGCTTCTTTCCTGAATCCCAGCTACGGATCTCGTTTGGTAATATACTACAACCAGTTAGCTAATTCACCCTTCCCCCAGCCGTAAAAAAGACAACAGTAAAAAAACCCAACAATCATCCAAACAAAAAACTCCAAAAAACACCCAACGGTTATCAATCAAAAGATGGTCTTCTTTTCTCAAAGCCCACGATGTAAAAGATAACAGCGAAAAGCAGAAAGCTCGAACTTCAAATCCCTACTCGTAACTATCACAGTGTCACGCAGAAAGAACAAATCCTTCACATTTCCCTTCCCAAATTCCCGGGTTTTTCAACAGATCTGAGCCGCAGCCTCATTACAAGATCCAAGTAACAGAGCTCCCGCATTTCGATGACTCAACCGAAGGCCGTGGAGAGGAAGAGATCGCCGGAGACGAGAACCATCGACGGGCTCCGCTGCTTTTAAAGAGGAGAGCACGCGAAATTGCTAAAATTATTTAAAAAAATAAACGTTAATTTTTACTGCAATCTGAAAAATATTAATAAAAAGAAAAATCCAAAAGGGTAATTTCGTCATTCTACAAGAACCGTGAATGGCGATGGACCCCACCCTGGTTCAATGATTGTGTTATGTGGTGGGGAATATTTTATATATTATGCATTTTATTTAATTTTATTACAGCAATTTTAGTGAACTGTAAGAAGTGAACAGGCACCGTGAAACGAAAATATCTGACTGGCGTTTTCCCCTGTGGGGCCACACCGTTGAGTGACGTCATTTCCCACGTCACAGTCCGATTCGAGTTGACCTCTTGTGGGCCGGGTTTTCTGATGGGTACACATTATTTCGGTATTTTCTTCGTAATTCGAAATATATATTTTTATTTTTATCAAAATTTCTCTATGAAACAGGAACATGAAGAAATGCAACGAGCGCTTTCCTCAGAATCCCATCCATCGAGAACCCATTAGAGCGGCGATCACAAGGATGCCGCCGGCAGTTGCAAAGGCTCCTCCGGTTGCCCTTCCGCCGGAACCTGGACGGAGACTCACATCATCATCAGGTTTCATACGAAAAAGGATAAATTAAACTTACCTGTATGGGGAGTTCCCGGTGGCGGAGGAGTGCTATTGGCGGAAGGTGCAGTGGGTGGGGAGACTTCCGGCGCACCAAAAACTCATCATTTTAGCAACAGGACATGATAGTGGAAGAAGCATGGTGAAGTAATCTGTGGGGGTACGTACCGTCTTTGCAGAGGCTAACAGGCGGCGTCTGGATGTTGCATGCGGTTGGCAGCGACAACGCCTTAGTTTGGTCGCCGGAAGCACCGCCGCTGTTGAGCAGGGTGCATAGGCACGTCGCCTGATTACTGATGACGGAGGAGAGGTTGGAGCAGCAAGATGGGGAAGGGGTGGAAGAGGTGCCGGTGACGAAGTCGATGCACGGCGTTAGGCTCGTCAGCACGTCCGCGCATGGATCCTGAGTCTGAGCGGCAACTGTGCCCAATACGATCACTAAAAACGCCGCCGCGAGCTTCACCGCCATTCCTGTAATGAAGAAGTTGAAGGACTGCAATAAGACGACAACTTTATGGGGATTAAATAGTGATACTGAAGTGAAAATGTCGTCTCCTTCCTTGGCCTAACTCCGTACGATATCCTGCCACTTCCCCCTGCCGGATGGTATCAAATGGTGTTAAAATTCATTGAACCAGAAAAACCCTATTTGATTTTTTCTTTTTTTCTGTAGGTCACACGGGGAACCATCTCACACCCATATTTATGCGTCCGACTTTATCGACGGTGGATATTGCAAAGCTTTAACAGCCATCGATAACTTAGAGAAGGGAGAAACGCCCGGAAGGCCATTCAGACGTCGGCATTCTTGTTCTATATAAACAGATCCGAGCTACTGAACGAGACACCACGAACAACAATGGAAGTGAAAACCAAAGCCGTGTTCTTTCTCCTCTGCACGGTGGCGCTAGCGGCGGCGCTCGTCACTGCGCACGACGGCGACGTCCACACCCCAGCCTTCGAATTCGACGCTTGCTACGACGACTGCAAGAAGAAGTGCGCTGAAGAAGGCAATCACGACGTCGTCTGTGGGTTCAAATGCGACACCCAGTGCGCCGTCAAACGTATGATCATAGTTAATTACTAAATTACCCTTCTCTTTATTAAAATCTCACACTCCAGACCGTATGTTTTGCAGGTGTTTTTGGACATTGATCAGCACACACGAACGCGTACTCGTTACTACAGTCCCCCATGTCTGGCATGATGTCTCCCCACGTGCTCCCCATTAAATTCGCATTTTATTAATAAAGACTATACAATAATTTAATTAATACATATTGTAATTATTAACACACTTAAATTAAGAAACGTAAACAAATCTGTATAATACCGGAAAAATCTTAGCGCCAAGGTATACCACTGCCTACCAAAAGTAGAGCAAAACCAGGGTAGTTCAACGTACCAGTGGCTGCGGGATCCCCCAAACTAAGAAGGGGAAGAAGAAGCTCTGGTGCGGGTGAGGGCTTCATATATTCCTCTGATAGTGTGGGGAGTTGTTCTGCAGCAGCCTCCTACGAGGGATGCGCCTGCTTCGCACCATTTGTTCACGTACGAAACGAAATCTTCATCGGAGACACCGGTGTTTTGCTGAGAGAGGAAGAGGGAGAGGGAGAGATCATGAGTGGGAGGGAGTGAAACTTACAGAGTGTTGTTAAGAGTCTGGTTTCTCACTCACCACCCATTCCTTTCGATCCGGGTCATAGCTCTCGCCACTATTGGGGTAAATGAGTATTGGTTTAGATGTAACCTGATAGAGATTTGGTATCAGTGTGGAGGGGAGAGGATGCAGGGAATGTGTTAATGAGTTGGAGATGACAGAATGCTTACCTCTGCGATGGCCCTGATCAGATGCCTGATGAACCTAGGTGGAGTGCAGTTTATTCCAACGGCGACTATGTTGTTGGATGATTCAGCAACATTGATGCAGCTCAGCAGAGAATCACCACTCACCACGTTGACTCCATCTTTGGAATTGAAAGAGAGCCATGCAGGGAGATTGAGTTTTTCTTCCTCCAGCAGCTGAGCAAACGCCTGGTGCAATAACACAGCATTGTAATATTCTATCTGCTGGAAGCATCTGATCATGAAGGGATATAATGCACATGTTTTGCAAGAAGATATTTGCAGCACTTCAAAATTTTTAATAGAATTTTCTGACGGCTTCCCAATAGAATGCCCATACCTGAGCTTCCAGTCTGTTAGGTACTGTTTCGAAGGCTATAAGATCAGGACCCGCATCCGCAAGAACCTTGACCCTTCGCCGGTGAAACTTTTTAAGGAACTCAAGATCCACGGCATCTCCATAATCACCACTGCATGTAAATTGATGCTAAGTCTAAACTTTTCCAGGAGATAGGGAGTTCAGGATTAATTTCAAGTTCGAATGAATAACTATAACCATCAAAAGAGATCATAAATGATGGGAATTTGTGTCACAGTACCTGTATTCAGAGCCATCAGCAAGGTACGCCCCATAACTTCCAACGGATGCTGCAACTAATATCTGCCGCTGCTTGTATATCTTACCATCATTATCCTGACCAGCCCCGTTTTCAAGGCACTTGCTATGGTACAGATCCCGTGCCTCGAGAGCAATTTCAACACTTTTTCTTAGCAAGTTCTCACCCTCTTCGGTAGAATAGCCTTTATTCTCAAACCCCTGTATGGTAGCCTATGCACATTGAAGAACATGGAGTTTCAGAAACAATGTTCACATAGTGAAGGACAAAAATAACCCAAAGAGAACGAACAATGTACCTGATAAGAGGCAGTTAAGATGATGTCCGCCCCAGCCTCAAGGTAATCGAGGTGCACCTGTTAGTTAAATCGGATTAAAAAATGAAGCTCACAGCTCCAAAGCACTACATTTCACCCAGTCCACATAAAGAACATCAATCCCTAATCAATTCTCTATCTGGAAAATAGAGAATTCACAAAAAACTTGCAATGATGGCGGGAGAAACGTTAATAGACTATGCTGACAACACGAAGAACATCAAGTCCTAATTAATTAAATCAACATACAAGTAACCAGCTCAAAAAGAACTAAAACTTGTTACGCCAGCCCATCCTCTACACATTTCACAGACGGCTTATCGAGAGATAACCAAAACCATACAGCACGAATGAGGTGAGGCGAGGTGAGTAGGCATTTCGCACTCCACAGAGGATCGTTAAGATCAGCTCCGTGTCTTTCGAGCTCCGTCGCGAGTCCACCGTCGATGACCGCGAAACCGCCGCACTGGCGGAGGAAATCCGTCATAAACCTCTCCGCAATGCCCGTCGACATGTCCAACCGTTCTCTTTTCACTTGCCCGCGGATTGGCAGATTCTAGCGGCAGCCATCGACGCCTCCGGGCCTGAACATAATCTGGGCCCAAACATAAACCTTCAATGCTGCACATTGGGCCTCATTCTTCCAGACCCAAATAACTCCAATGGGCCCATTTATTTCTTCCTCTTTTTCTCAATATTTTATATTTTTTTCCCTTTTAGATCAAATTGAATATTTTTTTTTCCTATAAATTAGTTTTCAGTCCATAATTAAATTATCTAATGATATAATAAGATGGCTGGGGTTTTGAGGACCATTAAAACCATTTTATTTTTTTTATATTTTAAAATTGTGTTTTGTACGGACATTGATGAGGGACACAAGGTCCACTTTGTAGTTAATTAATTATAGTTTGAAAATAAAAAATGAAAAAGACAAGACAGCCAAAACCAGCATTTGATTGGTCCACGTGTACGATTGGGGTCCCGACATCTAATCCAATTATTGGAGAAGATAGACACCTCTTTTTTATCCACCTACTTCACCTCTTTGTTTATCACGCGATAATCAGAAATTAAAAATTAAAAATTAAAAATATTGATGTGGGACCCACGGAAACCTGGATTATACCGTGCGTGCAGACTCTACTCAACTTTTGGAGTGTGAGTTTCCCAAAATGCCCTCGTCTTGCGTCTCCAGTTGACCATTTGACGACTCTTCCTCCTGCGTGGAGGCCTGGCATTGGATCTTGCCAAGAAACACGTTTGGTTTGGTTTGGAGGGCGGTGGCTGGTGGCTGGGTGGGAGTAATGAATGGTGTGTAGTTGTCAACTTTTCTTGGGTTTCAATTGCCGCCCTTTGTCCCAACCACGGCATTGGGTCACTGGGGGACCATTGCCGTTGCCACCATTTCACCCTCAACAGTTTTCATGTGAAAAAAAAATGGAAGTTTTTCTTGCAACTCCTGGTTAGAGAGGGAGAGAGAGAGGCGTTGATGGTGCGACAAAATTAAGGGGATAAAAAGGGAGACCGAAAGGAGTTGTACAAGTTTGCCTTTTTCTTCCTTGTTACAGGGAATCTCCCCTAATGAAATTCTTCCCAGTGCCCATTTATCGCGGGTTGCATTTAGTTCGTCTCCCTCGAGTATTTCGCCGGTTGTCTTAATGTTTCTTGGTGAGGCAGCCATGTGGGGTGTTAATGTGGTTAATTGTTGTGGGAGAAGTGGAGTTTGATTGGTTGGTGAGTTTGTATTTAGTGGAACTTTGGTTGATGATCGTGGGGTTGATTTTGTGATTTTGATACCCAACTCGATGATCGTGGGTTGATTTTGTGATTTTGATACCCAACTCGATGATCGTGTTCCTATTTCATTTTTAGTTTCCGGGGTGTTGATTCTTCCTACAGATAGGGCTGTTGAATTATTCCAGCAACTTGGATAAGAAGGCAAGCGGAAATCAAGGTAATCGACTGAAGAAAAGTTTCCTTCATTGCTTGTTGAATACGATCTGGACTGCTGCATTTGTTTTGAATGCTGAATGAAGGAGAATTTTACTGGATTGATCATGATAATCCTTTATTCATTTGTTCTATAGCATTATCTCTTTCATTTGGGCATGAAGATTGTAATGAAAACAACTTCCATAAGTTAGAATGTAATAGCTTTGCAGTTACCTACAGTTACCAATGGCTTATCCCTCTTCGTGCCAGCTGCTTATAATACGGAAAGGATGGCAAAGTTTTCAAATGCCGACAACAGGAGAATGTACTCCTGGTGGTGGGATAGTCATATTAGCCCCAAGAACTCGAAGTGGCTTAAGGAGAATCTCACAGGTCCTTCCTTGTAGTCATATTATCAAGTTTACAGTGTACTGCACCATAATGTAATAAATTATCTGAACCTTTGTCTCCACGGTGGAGAAAGACAGTGCTGAAAAGCTTCTGTCTTGCACTGTTTTTTATGCTGTTATCCTTGATGCAAATGAGGTTTTTGAGAAGTTTCAGCTGTGCTTGTCCCTTTTCTCATGTAGATATGGATTCCAAAGTCAAATCGATGATAAAGCTCATTGAAGAAGATGCAGATTCATTTGCCAGGAGAGCAGAGATGTACTACAAAAAGCGGCCGGAGCTTATGAAATTGGTGGAAGAGTTTTACAGGGCGTATCGAGCATTGGCTGAAAGGTATGATCATGCAACCGGAGTTATCCGGCATGCCCACCGCACTATGGCGGAAGCCTTTCCGAACCAAATGCCGGCAATGTTTGCTGATGATTCACCAGTAGGTTCTGCTGATAGTAGAACCTCTGATTCATCTACCCCAGTAAGTTTTCTTTGAAACAAGATTATTCCTGTTTCTTGATTCTTCTCATTACTTCCTTTTTTGTTCGCTAATGATCCTGACCTCGAACAGAACAGGGAGTTTACGGATGATTCTGAATCGGTTGGCCGTAGAAAATCTTTTACACGTTTTAGGGATGAGTTCTTGCCTGTTGATCAGGCAAGGAGAGAGCTTCATTTTGATGAGATGGAGGAGAAAGAAGACAGCACCCACAGCAATAGGAGGAAGGATCATGACTCTGAGGAGATTATGGCTTTAAAGGAATCCATTGCTAAGCTTGAAGCTGAGAAAGAAGCTGGCCTTTCTCAGTATCAGCAAAGTTTGGATAGATTATCTGATCTCGAAAAGGAGATGGCCCAGATCAAGGGAAGTTTTGAAGTTCTTTCTGATCAAGCTAAGAAAGCTGAATCTGAAATCACTATCTTGAACAAGAAACTGACTGAAGTTGAAGCTGAAAAGGAATCTCATCTTCAAAACTACCAGCAATCTGTGGAGAAGATATCCAAGCTTCAAGAGCATGCTTGGGAACTTGATAAACGAGCCGAATCAGCTAATAGCGAAGCCCAGTCTTTGAGAAGTGAACTTGAGAAACTGGGATTGGAGAAGGATGCTGCTCTCAATCAGTATATGCAATCGTTGGATCTGAGATCGACACTGGAGAACAAGTTGCAGCTCACTGAAGAAGATTCTAAGAAGTTGAAAGAGAGAGCAGAGAAAGCGGAGAGTGAAATTCAAGTTCTCAGAGAAACTGTTGCCAAGTTGACTCAAGAAAAGGAAACTGCAGCTCAGAGATACCAACAGTGCTTGGATACAATCGCCACATTGGAGGAGAAGTTGAAGATTGCTCAGGAAGAGGCGAAGAAACTCAGTTTTGAGGTTACTAGCAGAGACACAAAGCTGAAGGGAGCTGAAGAACAGTTTTCCCTGTTGGAAAAGTCAAACCAGTCTCTTCATATGGAACTGGAGGCTTTGATGGTAAAAATGGGAACTCAAAGTCACGAGCTTACAGAGAAGCAGAAGGAGCTTGGAACGCTTTGGGCTCGCATACAGGAAGAAAGACTACGGTTTGTTGAGGCTGAAACGGCTTTCCAGACTTTGCAGCAGTTGCATGCACAAACTCAGGAAGAGCTTCGAGTTATGGCTTCTGATCTGCAGCACAGGGTTCAGAATATGAAGGCCATGGAGGCCGAGAAGCAAAGTTTGCAGGATGAATTCTCCGAGATTAAAAAGGAGAACAAGCACCTGGAGCAGCTAAATGCCTCTTTCGAATTGTCGATTAAGGATATGAAGGAGGAGATGTCAAGCTTGGTAGAATCAAAACAGAAACTCAAGGATGAGCTTGAGCTGAGATTTGACCAGAAAAATGCATTACAGCAAGAAATATATTGCCTGAAAGAAAATTTGAATGACTTGAACAAGAAGCATATAGGGATTATGGACCAGGTACATGCTGTTGGCTTGACTGCAGAGTCCTTGGAATCCTCAGTGAAGGAGTTGAAGAGCGATAATACTCGTCTGCAACAAACTTTGCAGATTGAAAGTAGAGAGAAATCAGCACTGCTCTCAAGGCTGGAAATTCTAGACCAGCTCTTTGAGAAAAACTCTCTTCTGGAGAACTCACTAGCTGATTTGAATGCTGAATTAGAAGCTGCCAGGGGGGAGATCAAGAGGTTGGAAGAGTCTTTCCAGTCCTTGTTAAATGAAAAATCCACTATTCTCGAAGAGAAATCTAGCCTTGCTGTGCAGCTAGAGGAAACAAACAGGAATTTTGAAAAACTTTCGCAGCATAATGCAGTTTTGGAAAACTCCCTTTCTGATGTGCAGAATCAACTTGAAGTTTTAATGTCCAAGTCTAATATCTTGGAAGATTCACATCAGTTACTTGTAAATGAGAAAGCTTTGCTAAAGATTGATAATGATGGTCTAAGTGTTCAGTTGGAGGTTATTCAAGGGAAATTGGACGATCTTATGAAACTCTATGGAGAACTAGAAAAGAGAAATTTCGCACTTGAGAAAGAGAAGGAAGAAAATCTTAGTAATATAGGAGAGTTGCAGTTGTCTTTGGAGGTGGAGAGGCGGGAGCATGTTAACGATGTTTATGTAAGTCAAACAAAGTTTAGCGAACTCAAAACCGAGATGGATCATTGGCAGGAAGAATGCAGAAGAAGAGAAGCAGAACTTGATCAGATGATGGGTATTGCCTTAAATAATGACATTGAAATACTTGTTCTCGGCATAACTGGCCAGGACTTGATCGAAAGAAACCACTTTCTCCGCAGTGAGAATGTTAAACTTTCAGAAGAATCACTTCTACTAGGAAGGAAGATCTCACACTTAGAAGCAAATTATTTGAAGCAACAAGATGATAAAAAGGTTCTGATTGACCAAAATAGAGTCCTGCGAGCAGGGAATCATCAATTGTTGAGGGCTGTCGACATGGCTGAGGATTTCTGCATTGATGCTAAAGGTGAGAAGGATCAGGTTTATATTGACCAGCTTTTAAGGAGGATTCAAAACATGAAACAATCCCTGAAAAAAAGTGATGATGAGAAAATTGAGGCTTCTCTTGAAATGATTCCACTTCTCACTTGGATCCGGCAACTGGTACATATGAATGAAGAATTGAGATCCGAGTTGCAAGAGGGAGACTGTTTTAAGGAAACTCAACTGAGGCAGATTGAGGATTTGGGGTTAAAGCTAAAGGATATTCAAGCATCTTTCGAAGAGATGCAAAGAGAAAAAACAGAGCTTTATGCAGAGAAATGTTCTTTGACTGATGAGATACTGGGTTTGGAGGAAAAGAGCAGTGTCCTTGAAGTGGAAAATGACATTTTGTCTATAGAAATGTTGGATCTAAAAACCATGTCTTTAATTTTCAGAAGGCTTGTGGATGAAGGAATGTTCACAATACAAAATCTCATGAAAGATCTGACAACTCTTCAGGACAAGAATGCTACCCTCGTGGGAAAGCTGCAGTTGGCAGAAGGAAGGTTGCAAGACGTTGAAATCGAAAATCTTCGTCAAAAGGAGGTGCTGCAGAAGATGGATGAAGAAGCCAAGGACTTCGCATTTTTAAAGAATCAGTTGTATCATGAGATCGAAAGTGGGAAAAAAATGTTGCAGCAGGCGGCGCTGGAACTTAAGTTGGCTGAAGAGAAACTTGTTGTAGTGGAAGAAGAGAAATTTGAGTCAAAAAGGCAAGTGGAAGATCTAAGTGTGCTGTATAATATACTCAAAGTGAATCACAACGAACAGGGGAATCAGATCCTGAAACTATCAACAGACGCATGCCATTTGAGGATTGAGAATGAACTCTTTCACGATGTGAGCGGGAACCTTGAAGGTGAACTGCAAAACAAATCCGAAGAGATAAACAGGTTGAATGATGAGATTGAAAATGGAAAAAAAATGTTGCAGCAGGTGGGGTTGCAACTTAAGTTGGTAGAAGAGAAGCTGGTTGTAGTTGAGGAAGAGAAATGCCAGTCAAAAAGGCAAGTTGAAGGTCTGAGTGTGCTATACAATGAGCTCAAAGCGCGCCATGACGAGCAGGGAAATCAGATCTTGAAACTGTCAACAGATGCATGTCATTTGAGCATTGAAAATAATTTGTCGCATGATGTGAGCTTAATCCTTGAGGACGAGCTTGAAAAAAGATATGCAGAGATGAAGAAGTTGAATGATGAGATTGAAAATGGAAAAAAATCATACACCAGGTGGGTCTGGAACTTAAGTTAGCAGAAGTGAAACTCGTTTTAGTAGAGAAAGAGAAGTTTGAGTCAAAAAAGCAAGTGGAAGGTCTGAATACGCTGTACAATGAGGTCAAAATGCGTCAAGATGAATACGAGAATCAGCTCCTGAAACTATCAACAGGCACATGCCATTTGAGCATTGAGAATGATTTCTTGCACGATGTGAGCCGAAAGCTTGAAGATGAGCTGCAAAGCAAGTCTGGAGAGATGAATAGGTTGAGTGATGAGATTGAAAGTGGGAAAAACATGTTACAGAAAGTGGCACTGGAACTTAAGTTAGCAGAAGAGAAACTGATTGTAGTGGAGGAAGAAAAATTTGAGTTAAAAAGGCAAGTGGAGGATCTAAGTACGCTATACAGTGAGCTGAAAGTGCGTCAGGATGAACAGGGGAATCAGATACTGAAACTTTCATCAGAGACAAGCCATTTGAGCATTGAGAATGATTTCTTGCATGATGTGAACTTAAGCCTTGAAGATGAGATGGAAAACAGATCTGAAGAGATCAACAAGTTGAATGATGAGATTGAAAGTGGAAAAAAAATGTTGCAGCAGATGGCGCTGGAATTTAACTTAGCAGAAGAGAGACTGATTGTAGTAGAAGAAGAGAAACTTGACTCAAAAAGGCAAGTGGAAGATCTGAGTATGCTGTATAATGCACTCAAAGTGAATCACAACGAACAGGGGAATCAGATCCTGAAATTATCAACAGACACATGCCATTTGAGCATTGAGAATTACTTCTTGCACGATGTGTGCAGAAACCTTGAGGATGAAATGCATAACAAAGACGAAGAGATAAGCAAGTTGGACAGAGGAGCTTCATCTATTCTGAGGCAATTTTTTCATGTCATGGTAACTCAGCTTCTATACGAGCAGAAGTGCCATGAACTTCAGGAAGCCTGTCTTGAATTCATGTATCAAAATGAAGCTCTTAAAACTGAATTGGCATCACTTGCCCCAGACATTGAGTCAATGAGGGAATGCGTTTGGTCACTAGAGAACTACACTAGTACACACATGAAGCTTCACCATCCCAAGGACGAGAAGCTGGAGGTACATTTGGAAAAAAATGAAATTTCAAATTTTGAGGACTTGAATTATCTGCTTTATCATTCCAATTTCATGCGGCTTCAACTGACTATTTTATCCATTTCTAGGATCCTGATGCTGCTAAGAGTTTGGATGAAGTCGCCTCGAGCAAAAATGAGAAGCATATGCTGCAAGATCCCTTCATGGATCTGCATGGTAGACTTCAAGTGGCTGTAAAGACAGTAATGGGCATAAATGATCATTTGATTCAAGAAAGCGGTGATCTGCGTTCCAAATTGGACGCTTCAAATAAGCAACTGGAGTTGTTGCAGAATGAGGTTCAGAATATGAGGCCAAAATCTGAAATAACAGAGGCTGATGATGCTCTTTTGACTAAAGATATTGTGCTTGATCAGGCGTCGGATGGCAGTAACCGTCATGCAGTTGATGAAAATCATGTCTTGAAGCTATGGGAGATATCTGATCCAGACCCAACACTCAGAACACCCAAGAAAAAAGAAGTTTTGGGATCATTTACCGAGGAAGAACTAACCTTGGGGATGCTAGAAACCTCAAAAAAGTCAGCTGATCTGGTCCATGAAGTAAACAATATGAAGATCTTGCAGAGGCTGGGCTCTGATGTTCAGAAACTGGTGAATCTCCAACTCACCGTCCAGGACTTGAAAAAGAAACTCAATGTCACCGAGAAACACCAACGCGGCAAGGCTGTGATTGTGTGTGAAGCACTGAAGGGACAACTTGAAGAAGCTGACACAGCCATCTTAAAGTTGTTTGATGTCAACGACAAGCTGATGAAAAACGTCGATGACAGGGCTTCTTTCGAGATTAAGTCATTCTCCTCGTTCGACTTCGAAGGGGAAGACGGTGGAGCCAGGAGGAGGAAGTTATCTCTGCAGGCATGTAGAATGTCGGAGAAGATTGGAAGGTTGCAGTTGGAAGTACAAAGATTACAGCTTGATCTGCTGAAACTGATGGATTATCAACAAGGAGGCAAAACAAAGACATCAATGAAAAGAATCCTTCTGAGGGATTACATCTACGGAAGAACCAGATTCAAAGACAAAAAGGCTCTTGTTTGCTGCCTGCAGCCTTCAACCAAGGAATGAGTAATCTGTTTACATTTTTCTACGAGACCCTTCTTCCATTTCTTTTGATCTCCCCCAATGGATTTGCAGAGCGCATGTGCTGTGTACATTTCGAATTGAATAATACCTACAGCTTCTGAACATGTGAGAGCAATTTTCAGTACTGAAAGAATCATTTGAGCTCCACGATTCGCTGTGTTCTGCAGCCATCTTGGAACAAGGCCTTCCATTATTGCAAAACTACACTTCTGGAGCACGATTCTGGGCCTGAAAAATAAGCCATTCAGAAGGGTCATCCCTAGACAGGTAGAACAAACCATCTACAGTCCATTTCTCTTTTCCTTGAGTAGGTGGAAATGCATTGAAGTTTTGCGTGTCCAAGTAGCAGAAACAGACTTAACTCCTATACTATGTCTATGCGTGCCATTGCTGTCAGATCCCATAAAGCCTTCCTTCTAACACCCCAGATGATCTCATCCTTGCATCATCCTCAAACAAAGGGAGATCCCATTGATTGATTACTCTCACTAATCCCCATGGTGTGAGCCTGAGCCTGTACAGCGAAAGGGCAGGGCATCATCACAGGGACAAACGTGAGAGAATCTTCGAGGGAGACAGAGGGAATAACCTCGTTTGAGGGTGTGTCCAAAGGGAATGAATGAATGAATGATCCCAGCCATAGAGCAAAAAGGCTGGTTTTTGCTTTGAATTAAGAAAAGGAAATGTGAAGCGAAGAAGCAAGCAAGCAATGGGTCAGTGTTGTGTGCTCAGTAGATGCTACTGCTGGTGTAGGGCTGCCTCAGGGCACGCCAGTTTTTGTCGTTGATGATGCCGATGTTGAGGGGACAAGCCTCACCCCCATCTGACCCCTCGCCCCTCTTCCCTTGTCTTGCTCTCCAGCGTGCTGTCTCAGTGGCGCAGACGGGTATTTAATTTTTTTTCTTTCAAAAATAAAATAATTTATTCCAACTTTATAAATCATATGATATTTTGAGTATTTTTATCATTTCTATCCGCATGCATAATTGTTTAATTCAAAAATACTTTATTTAGGTAAATTTTATTAAATAACTTAAATATCAATCAAATTTTTTTCTAAATTCAAATAACTCAAATATGATATTAATTAACCTATTTTACTGAAGATTAGTTGAACTAACCCTAGTTTTTCCAAATCGCGGCTTCCGGGACTCGCCGATGGGCAGCGGCGGTGGCGTATCTATCCATGCCGATAGGAATGGGACCGGCGCGCGATCGATGAGGAAGGAGGTTTGAGTGAGGAATGATGGGATGGGGATCCCCAGGTGGGGAAAAGCGAGGAGAAAAGAAAAAGTTGGCATGAGATGAAAAAGAAAAAGTTTTCGCATTGGAAAAGTAAAAGCGTAGCGTGTTTTTCCTCAATTTCTTATTGTTGTTGCGACAATGTTGGTTGCATCGAGTGTGAGTACCTTTTGACTGTTAGTTTGGTTCGTTCTGAGCTCTCGAGGTACAACGCTGTGAAGCGGGAAGGGGAGGCGCAGATAAAAGGAGCCACTCACTGCGCTCTCATTTGTTTACTGTGACGGTAAGATGGGTGGGTAGGTGCATGGGGTAAGTGGTTTCTATTCTATAAAGCAGAACAATTGGGGTCTGTCATGCACAACAGTCCAGCTGCAACTCGAAATGTACAACAATAGGAGCAGCGGGAGCAGCAAAATGGACATTCTCTGGGCGGATTCCGGGGAACCCCACCTGCCGGAAAGTCCCAGGGGTCCGATGGAGTTTCTGTCGAGGTCGTGGAGCGCCTCGGCGCTTCAGGTTTTCAAGGCTCTGAGTCACAACCAGTCGGTGAATCTTCCCAAAGCTAACTCCGGCGCCGCAGTTGTATCCCCGGCGGAACATGTTGGTGCTGAAGAGGAGCCTGGTAGACTTTCTAGGAACACCTTCTCCTTCGCTTCCTCTGCAACATGCCAGCTCATACTCGAGCGGATTATGTCTCAGTCTGTAAGTTCGTTGCACACATTCGAATTTCCTGCAACATTTTGGGTCCTCATTGTTGTGTAATTGCAGGAGATCTCGCCTCTGACATCAGGGAGGCTTTCACACAGCAGTGGACCTCTCAATGGCTGTATGAATGAAGAGAACGAGAGTCCTCCGGTCTCACCTTATGAGGAGGAGTACGAAGATGTTGTCAAGGTTTGTTTTGTGTCAACAAGTGATTAACTCTCTAAAGATGTGCGACAATATCTGCTTTTGTTTCTTTCTGAAATCTGCTTTGTTGACTTCGCTAAAAATCTCAACTTTTTCGGTTTTCCTTGTTTGGTTGATGCTTTTTCTTCTATGCGTGCCGTAGGCTATAGTAGCTGGTTGAGTGGTTCAGTGGATAACGTCGTCTCAGTCGATTCGTGGTTTTTTTAGTTGATTTTGAGTGCTGACACAGTAAAATTTATTGCGTTTGTTGCTTGAGTGTCACTGGATGAGGCCCCATTTCTGGAAAAAGATGGGAGCTTTGATAAGTTTACTGTGTTTGATGAGGACCCATTTTCAACGTGAATAGTATTTCAACGCCAAGAACACACTGCAACCTCTGTTCACCGGAACTCCTCGGGCCGGTGGCGGCACCAGCGGCGTCGCAACGCCGGGAGGGAAGAAGGTGGGTAGGTGGCTCAAGGAGCGGAAGGAGAAGAAGAAGGAGGAAACCAGGGCTCAGAGTGCGCAGATTCATGCGGCTGTTTCAGTTGCAGGAGTTGCTGCTGCCGTCGCCGCCATCGCCGCCGCGACGGCAGCCGCATCTTGTAAGGGACAAGACGAACAGATGGCTAAGACCGACATGGCAGTGGCTTCCGCTGCCACTTTGGTGGCCGCCCAGTGCGTAGAAGCGGCGGAGGCCATCGGCGCCGACCGAGACCATCTACTTTCCGCGGTTTCCTCTGCCGTCAACGTCCGATCCCACGGCGATATTTCCACTCTCACCGCCGCTGCCGCCACCGGTAAACCAACTAAAAATCATACCCCCTGTTCTCTTCCACCCAAAGAACAGCACAGAACTAACCTTTTTTCCTTTCTGTTTTCCTCCCAAGCTCTCCGAGGAGTTGCTACCTTGAAAGCTAGAGCTTTGAAAGAAGTATGGAATGTTGCAGCGGCAATTCCCATTGAAAGGGGAATTAACAACACCAATGTGGATGGCCACTTAGATGATCTTGTTGCAGAGGAAAACTTCCTTGCTGCGTGCAATCAAGAGATGCTTGCTCGTGGCTGTGAGCTTCTGAAAAGAACCCGAAAAGGTAGCAACTACACAGTTCTTGTGCAAAGACCAACAGTTGTTGTGATCTTGACAGAGAAACAACTTTTTCTTCCTTCTCAGGTGATCTCCATTGGAAGATTGTCTCAGTTTACCTCCACAGGAGTGGAAACGTAAGTTTGCTTCATCATCCTCACAAAAAGCATTGTTACAGGCATGCCATTCGAACTCTCAAGCTTTCATGAATTTTAAATGCAGGTCATGCTGAAGATGAAGAGCAAGCATGTGGGCAAGACCATCACTAAGAAGAAGAAAAGTACCTACTTTTGTTCTCCAAAGTTCAAACTTCAATGCACTTTTCGAGTTTTTTCACAACTTTTCATCACCCACAGGTGTTGTTCTAGAGGTTACTAGAAATGTACCTGCATGGCCGGGCCGGCATCTGCTTGAAGATGGCGAGCAGAGGCGATACTTCGGGCTGAAAACCTACGGAAGAGGAACAGTAGAATTCGAATGCAGGAATGCTAAAGAGTATGAAATGTGGACACAAGGAGTCTCCAGGCTCCTCGCCATTGTTGCAGAAAGGAAGAGAAGGCATCAACCATGTTACTAGGCTTGCAACAATGCCTTGCCCTGAACAATCTGGAAGCCTGGTTTTTGAACCTTCGTCTCCAGTGGCATCAGCTTCGTGTAATATCATTTTCTCTGAATAATGAATGATCTCTGACAATAATCAGCATGTAACAAAGAGGGCTATAACAATAAACATTGAAGATCACTCAAGAGTATAACACATGTTGCTGTTGCATTAGATACACAGTATGGACTATGAACAACAGTGCAGGATGGGAAGAAACCCCATTAGCAATTTAAGTCTCAGCAGCTCTGAAAAGGTTCATCAAAGAGATGAAGAGATTGAGGATGTCCAAATACAGAGCAACGGAAGCCCAAATGTATTCGTCGTAGGAGTACCGCTTGATCAGATTGTCTGTGTCGTAGATGATGTATCCTGCAAAGATTATTGATGCCACACCGCCGTAGATCATCACGGCGATTTTCCCAAAGGGGAAGAAGATCTGAAATGCAACAGTGCAGTTATAGTCAGCATACCATGAATACTACTTAACAGATAGATAACCCACAGGCAGATGGTAATGCAAGAACCTGAATCAGGGAGAACACCAGGAGGATAATCACAGCAGAAAACAAGAAGGGTCCAAGGAAATTGAAATCTTGGCCCCTCTTTGCGGCCCAGAAAGTGTAGAGAGTCAGACTAATCACAACCACCGCTGTTAAGACGGCAGCCTCCAGAATCACTTTCCCTGCAAACGCAGAAGAACCTCAATTTTCCGGCGAAGGCAGAAGAACTTCAGCAATCAAAACCACTTACCGCTGGTGAAGGCACAAGTTATTCCCAAGGCAAGTGCAAGAGAAAGGGTGAAAACTCCTAGCAGAAAATAGTTGACCGGATGCTTCTTGTAGTAGAACTGCAACGGGCACAACGCTGCAAATCCCAAATCACCCGAATAAGCAACAGTAGGCAAAAGCACAAAAAATCCCCAATTCAAAAGAATACGCGACCCCAAAGGAAGAGAGAAGTTTCCGTACTGATCAGAGGAGTGAAGATGATGACGATGTAAAGAGCTAAGCCAGCGCTGGTGGTTGCGAAGAATCGAGAGACGGGATGAACAGAGACGACGACGGCTGCAACAACGACGGTGAAAAGCAACTGAATCGTGATTATTGAGTATATTTTCCGTATGAACGACCATCGGAGCTCCGGGTTCTCGAGCATCGCCGGGTACAGCAGCTGAGCGCCGCCTTCCACGTCACTTTTCCGACCACCCCACATTCTGGAACCCCTCTCGAAATTGACCAAGGAGAATATGCTTTGACGAATTGAATACGTGAGGGGCAAGGCGGCCGTTATAACCACACCAAACCCAAACCCAAAGGAAACTTCCCGATGACCGTTCTTACAATCCGACGGTCCCCCCTTCTCACTCCGGAAAGATCCAGATTTTCCAAGGACACTTTTTTGCGTAAACGTAACTTGCTGAGACAAAAAAATCAACAAACATAAATATCTAACTCAAAGACAGGAGGGGTTTTCTTTTATTTTGAACAAATGGCGTATAGTGTAAACATCCAGTGGCAACAGCAATCACCCCAAAAGATGGCACCCGGCAGCAGGGAGGGAACTCTGTGGATCCCTTGAACAAATGCCTGCAGATCTCATTGAAAACTATGGCATCACATGAATACTAGCAGCAATATACACATACATTGCTGTAGGTTCTGGATTTCAGAAAGCATAGGCTCTATGACGACGGACTCCAAAGGTGGAAAAAATGCGAATGGTGATCATTCGACGAGCTGCAAATCACAAACAAGAACAGCATCCCAGTTTGTGAACATGGATGGGTACTTTGTGCATCTCAGTAAAGTTCTGTAGTGCGAGATAACCTTGTTTAGAAAAGGGTGGAAGAGATGATTACCTCTTTTGTGTCATGCAGTTTGTTGGACTTGCCTGTGGATCAGCAACATCCAGTCGGGGTAGCCGTTGGCTCCGCCGAAATTGTCCTCCACTAGATTATTCAGAAAGAAGTAGCCTTCTCCTGGTTTTTCGCCTTGTCTCACGAGGCGGCATAATTGGAAGTATGATGGGTCACTCTCTCGGAACTTATTAAGTATCTTCATGAGCTTTCTTGAAATCGCATTCTCCTTCTGTGTAAGGTAAACCTGCATTAAAAGAATCAAGGATCATCTCAGACTAGATACAATGAATGCAATGAAAATTGAAATTAGACACCATATGAGGCAGAGTTACAAAAAAATGGAAGATAGCTTAATTGATCAGAACTTGGTATTTTTTGAACTGCCATGAAGGAACAGAATCGGAATCATCAGGTAAGAAGCTTGCCTTGGAGATATCTGCCGAGAAATCATCCCCAAGTAGGCTCCTAATTATATCAGGTGATAGGGAATTTCCAAACCATATGACAAATTGAAAGCCGTTGTCCAAGATATAAAGACATCTGGGATCTAAGCTCTGTGCGGTAAGTGGCAGCTTCGGTGCAACATTTTCAAAGTCCCCAGGCTGAGAAGAGATACATCGTAAGGCATGCTTCGAAGATTAGGTATTACAGTTACAATTAAAAGATGAGAATAAAAAAAGCTTACTTTAATAAGGATGTCGTCTACCCGGACAAGAGTAGGATACAGAAGCTTCAACAATTTTTTAACTGGTAGAGCCATCATGGTAAATCCAGCTGCAGAGCGCTCATCAAGCTGCGCATCAGCATATCCACCACGTAATGGAACTGATTTAGCTATGGCTAATCCATACAAGGATAAGAATTTTAATGAATCTGGGAAGATCAGCCGTCCGGACAGGCGATGCTGTACAGCATACAGATTTTTGTATTCTCTGAGGGCCTTGACTATCCGGAGTTGGACAGAATTCCGAGCATCTTCCAGCTTGTAAGACAAACTTTTTTCAATTGCTGCAATATTCAATAGTGATGAAAATTTTAGTTCCCACTGGGTTTGAGAAAAAAGCAGATGCTGGGAAAAAAAAAGGTGATTTCTCATACCCAGCCTGGTAAGCAAAGATACAACAGCACCCACATCAGCCAGGCGATACATTTGTCCGAGGTCTGAAACAACAGGCGCAGCAGATGTATGCACTCGAATGCGCCTTTCCCCTGAAGACGATGTATATCTTTGAAATAGTTAAGTTTCATTGTCATTGATCATTAACTAAAAAAGCACAGAGATGTAAAGAATCCCAAGAAGTAACATCATTTTAAAATAACGAAAAAAAATACACAGGCTATTCATGATATATATCTCAGCACTGTAATAAGAAGGATACAACAGTGCCACTTGGAAATACACAGTTGTTGTTGTCAGTAATGTATCTTCTAGGGATAACTGTGCTCCATAGGCCTTATCACAGTCAACAGCTGGGAGAGAGATCAAGTCCGTAGATCTCATCATGAAGTTTCCATGAAAGGATGTGAAACGCACACCTACAAAGCAAAACGACTAGTTCAAAAAACATGAAGGCCACTACAAAGAATAATAAAAAAGAAATCTATACCTTTTCCACATCTTATCCTCATGACTGATTCCCAAGCAGTGTCTCTGGTGAGATCTCTGCTAAGTTCATGTTGCAGCCTATCTTTATGAACGCTTGAATGGAAATTGGGATAGTAATACACCTGACCGCCAGTATACTTGGCCAGAGTTCCTGGTGAGTTACATAAAATACATATGCTAATCATAGTCATCCATGGAAAACTTGTTTGAAAGTACACATATGGAAAAAAATTTCGATACGTAAGAGGATTTCAATCATTTTGTAACAAATAAAAATGATGAAAAGTACTGCATCGTAATTCAAAAAATACAATTCAGCCACCAAAAACCCTTTAACTGTTTTCTCAGTAACAAAAAGAATTGAAACATCGCAATTCTTTGATATCTCAAGGTTTCTGTAACAAAAAACTGAATCTGAAACGAAAAGAGAAAGCAAGAAAATTAACGTAGCAACCAAAACAAGATACCCTACAATAAAAGCATTTTACAACATTGCAATGCAACCACTTACCTAAGGATGCTATGTCGGTGTACTTATCACTAAAAGAATAGACATTCACAGCAATCTGATACTTATTTAGATCAGCAGCCATTTGCTTATAGAATGGATCTTCTGCTATTCGTAGTGTATGCTCCTTGTCTGTCCCATATAACTTGATATCATCTCCACGCAGCCTTAGGCGACCAACTCCCAGTGATGGAAGAGTATGTTGGAAAATCAACAATTTACCACCAAGTTGGCTCTAAGGAAAATGGTTAAAAAACAAGACCATCATGCCAACATGAAAAAAAGCTCACAGTACCACAAAGTGCAATATCAGAATGAGAATCATAACAGCAAGACCTTTACAAAAAGTCAATAAAACGAAATCAAATATTACAAAAAACTAGATAACACTAGAAAATCTACGCACCAGAACCATGAATGTGGCTTTAAGGGCAGGGCCAAATGCAGATTCGACATTTACGTTATCATGAAATACAGCCGGCAGCATATCAAGGAATGTATCTACCACATTCCTGGATTCTGACAAGTTCACAAGAAGGTCATCTGGTAATGGAACAAATATATCTTCCAAATCCGAGATGACCATCATCTGAGGTTGCATCAACGATGACTAGTGCAAGAGAAAGTCATGTTACTCGCCATATAAAGTTGTAGAAATTAAAAGGTTTTTTAGATCACATGCCTTCATGTTGTAGAAGTGTATGGTGCTATCATAAGTGATGAATCCAATCTGCGTCCTTGGATACCCAGGGAGACTGTCCAAACATGACTTAATAGTTTGTGCCATGACCTGTAAAACAGGATACTTAAGCAAGTTTAACAAACAAAATATTTTTCCTGCTAAGTCTATCCTAAATTTGGTACAAAATACTGTAATGAGAGGTCAGTAAGTTACTTGACAGCAACAAAAGAAATTACAATTACCTCAAGCATCCCACTTTGAACAGCAGATAGCGATACATCAATAAGAAAAAAATACGTAGGTGGCATTGGAGGGCGGACCATGTATTCAGCTGGAGCTATAATATCAACACTGCCCTTGTAAGTTCGGGCCTCTGATCTAAATCTACTCTTCTTCCATTACCATCAATGTGAGCAAAATAATCGCCAGGAACTGAAAAGAAATGTTATCATAGATAAGTGCATGCCTAGATCCATTGGCAGGTCTCAGTTAGTAAAACATCGTAGCCACACATGCCATATTATATGTGCTCGAATCAAATGGCAATATGAAAGCCATATTATGGTCATAACAAAAAGGCTCTCCAAATCATATGAAAAAAATGGGATCTTATTTTCCAAATAAAAAACGGAAATTCAGAAAAAAAAAACTGACCATCATTTAAAAGTGAACAAATATTGCACCTCCATTTTCTCCCATTGTCTGTGAACACGACATAAGGGTTAATATAAGTACGGCATCGTCTACACCGTATTATGCCAGTTGTCGCAAAATTAACTACTGGAACTTCATCCTGGAGGAAAATTACGTGATAGACAGATTAAATATACAGTGAATACAACAGGACATAGATCACATAAACCACAGAAAGGGTAACTAACCCCAGCAGGAGATTCAGCCAAAGGGCAGACAACAACACCTAGAGGCAAATGCCACCTAGAACACAATGATTGGGAACTCGGTACGCCACTTGTGGTCAGTCTAACAAACCTTGAGCTGCAATTAGACGGATACATTTCAGAAAGAGAATTTGATTCAATGTCACCATCCAAAGGTCTTGGTAAAGATAGAGCATCAATTCCCCCATCAAAAGATCCTGGGGCAGAACCAATTGTAAGTGAGTTAAAATCTTCCACCAAACCCTGAGCTGTAGAACTGGGTGGCGGGATCCCAACTTGTGCTACTTGGTTTCCTGGATAGACTGTGCCCATTGGGGTCGACATTGGTGGACTTGGATAAGGTACTTGTTGGGAAAGATAAGATGATGATAGGTTGGGCGGACCATAACTTCCAAACTGTGGCAAAGAAGTAGGAGGATCCAGGGGAGGAGCTTGAGAAATAAAGCCTGAGGGCATATTTGTGGACTCTGGAATTGCAGCCCGTGGTGTTCCACTGCCAGTCACATAAGGTTGCCTTCCGAATGATTGAACAGATGGTTGACCAACAGGACCCAGCGAAGAGCTTTGAGGTTGTTGAGCAGGCACAGGTATGTTTGGATGATAGTGACCACCTCTGAGGTTTTGAGGACCGACAGGTAATTGACTGGGTTGGGGTTGTGGAAGAAAAGAAACAGGAGGAGGACCAGGAACTGGAGGCCTGAATGGCGGAGGTACAGAAGAGGGTGGTCCATATGCGGATGGGTGTGGTCTAAGTTGTTCGCTTGAAATACTTGATGGAGGCCTAATTCCAGGGCCTTCTGATCCAGCAATCTGCCCACTAGAGAAAGGAGGCACCTGAAAGTGAGATGCAATAGGCGGTGCAGGTCTAACAGCTGATGGCTCTGACGATACAAATGGGGATAGGTTTGGCTGGGCAGAAAAACCTGCTGGAGGAGGTCGAAATGGGTAGCTTGGACGATTGGAATTTTCCATTCCAATGAGAATTATGCTCTGAGCCTGACATAGCGAGGTAAAGGTGGTATCTGTAAGTCATCATGCACCCAACATACCACGCATGAAGCAAGATAAGAACACACATTCTACGTTTGAAAATAAATACAAAAAGCTACCCTTTGCAGTGGAAACATTAGCCGAGATCTTTATCAAGCAAGAGAAATCATACATCAACAAAATTTAAACCCATTACCACACTGCAGATGAGCTATTTTAGCTAGATATAGTAGGAAATCTAACCTTATAAGATAAAAGCTAGAGATACTTATACTATTCCTTGCAATTCCTCTTCAAGGGCAATGCTCATGAAAAACAGAAGATAGGAAAATGCAGGGACTACTTCAACTAAAATGCTAGACAACCAACACAACGGAGCCAATGAAATACGTGAAACCACACAATTTGAGAAATCAAAATACCCGATACCAAAAAAACAAGACTAATGCCACAAACAATTACTCCCAGTGACCAGAATTAGGGCAAAGCCAACCGGCGTAATGCAAAAACCTTCAGTCTGATTACCCATCACCAGTACAATTAAGAACATACCAGAAAATTCTAACCTGATGGAAGATCTCAGCGCAGCGTTGAGGAAACCGATGAGAAAAAGGTCGTCAGCTCGCGATCGCGGAGAAGATTAAGAATATGAAGGTCTTTGTCGCAATTCTCTAGATTCAGGAAGGCGGAGATGGGCACAATCTAGAACCACGGTCAGTAAAATTCTTCTTCTCACACGTATGGGCTAAAGCTCAAGCCCAGAAGTGCAGGCTGAGTCGTGGCCCATTGCTACTGGATTAACTTGCAGAAGAAATGGTGGATAAATTACACCTAATCAAAAACCCTAAATCGAAAGAAATGGTTTCTTAGGTGGATTTTCATGGGGGACTCCGGCCTGGAGGGACCGGGTCTGGTTCACCGGCGTGTTGAACGCCGCACTCTGAAGTGTGGCGATGGCAGCCCTTATCCATTACGCTTTGGGCTCAGTGGATGTCTCGGCACCTCGATGTTGTCTCGACGGAGCTCACAAAACCCAGCAGCCGAAATCCTTTCCAGACTCCGTTAGCTTGAAAAAATCAGTGCTGCAACTTTCTGATGAATCACTGGTTATAGGAAAAGGGACCTCGGATGAAGCTTACTCGGTGGTACTTGATCATTGTGCGAGCCATAAATTGCATTCACTTGGCAAACAAATCCACACGCATATCGCGAAACGTAACAATGTGCATGATTTGGCGTTTCTGGGGACTAAACTCGTCCTCATGTATGGTAAATGTGGTTTTCTGGTTGACGCGACTGAATTGTTTGATGAAATGCCTGAAAGGAGCGTCTTCACCTATAATGCAATGCTTGGTGCTTATGTGTCGAGTGGAAAACATTGGGAAGCGGTTGAGTTGTTTGCTGAGATGCAGTTCTCAGGTATCTCTGGAGATGCGCATACTTGTAGTTGCATGCTGAAGGCCTGCGCAGGTGCTCAAGCTGAGAGTGTTGGGTCACAAATTCATGGATATGCAATCAAGTCTGGCTTTTTTAATAATGCTATCGTAGTTAATTCACTTCTGAACTTTTATGAAAAGTGTGGCAATTTAAATGATGCAAAATTGCTGTTTGATAGCACAGGACGAGGTGATGCAGTTTTCTGGAATACAATGATTTCTGCATATGCTTCCAATGGGATGATGGATGAAGCGATGTTGGCTTTTGGAGAAATGCAGAATGAGGCAGTCTCTCCTAGCTCATATACTTTTGTTGCAGCTCTAAAGTCCTGCGAGGAGCTCTCCTGCGGAATGCAAATTCATGCACTTGTTTTGAAGTATAATCTTGCATCTGATGGATACGTTGGGAATGCATTACTTGTCATGTATTCAAAATGCGGTAAGGTACCTGAAGCTGAAAAGGTCTTCTGCAGTATAACCAACAAAGATGACATATCCTGGAATTCAATGCTGACTGCATATGTGCACAATGGAATGTATGATGCATCTATTGATTTTTTTGTTGAGATGGCAGCAGGTGGTAGAGAACCTGACCATGTTTCAATCATTGGAGTTCTTTCAGCATGCGGAAGATCTGGTAACCAGTTCAGTGGAATGGAAGTTCATTCTTTCGCTTTAAGAAATGGGATGGACATGTATCTTCAAGTGGGTAACACCATCGTTGACATGTATGCAAAATGTTCCAATACGAGGTATATGGAAGACGCCTTCAAAAGGATATCCCAAAAAGACTGTATTTCCTTTACAACAATCATAGCTGGCTATGTTCAGAACTATTGTTTTATGAAGGCCTTGCAAACATTCCGTGAGGCACCATTGAGGAATATTGTTGTTGATGAATTGATGACAGAATCTCTCTTGCTAGCCTCTCGAGGGTTGAAATGCATTTCAAAAGTGAGGGAGATCCATGGCTACATAATAAGAAAACGGTTGTCAGATACTGCACTGCAGAACACTTTAGTGGAATCCTATGGAGCTTGTGGGGAAGTAAACATCGCCAGAAATATTTTTCAACTTATTGAAGCGAAAACTGTTGTATCCTGGACAAGTATGATAACATGTTACGTTAATAATGGTCTTGCCAGTAATGCACTTCAACACTCATTTGATATGATCAAAGCAGGTGTTGATCTAGACTCGGTTGCAATTTTAAGTATTCTATCATCTGTTTCAGTTTTATCAGCTCTAAGGAAGACAAAAGAGATTCACAGTTTTCTGGTTAGGAGGTGCATGCATTTAGATGAATCCATTGCCAGCTCCCTCATAGATACGTATGCAAACTGTGGTGCTTTAGACACTTCACACAAGATCTTCAGTTCGCTCAAGAGTACAGATTTAGTTTTATGGACTAGCATGATAAATGCATATGGAATGCATGGCCAAGGTATGAAAGCCATAGAACTCTTCATGAAAATGGAGGCTGAGAACTTTGTTCCTGACCATGTGACATTCTTAGCACTCTTATCTGCATGCAGTCATTCTGGACTAGTGGATCAAGGCCTGGGATTTTATAATCGTATGCTGTCTGTATACAGAATAGAAACATGGCCTGAACACTACGCCTGTGTAGTTGATCTTCTTGGTCGAGCAAATCGCCTAAAAGAAGCATTTGATCTTATCCAAGGCATGAAAATACCCCCTCCGGCTGCTGTATGGTCTGCTCTCCTCAGTGCCTGCAGAGAACATTCTAACATGGTGATCGGAGAAATAGCTGCAAGGAAGGTTCTTGAATCGGATCCCCGGAATCCCGGTCACTATGTACTCATATCAAACATGTACTCCGCAGCAGAGAGATGGAAAGATGCACAAGAAGTGAGAACAGCAATGAAGTCCAAGGGACTGAAGAAAGAGCCTGGCTGTAGCTGGATTGAAATTGGAGACAAGATGCACACTTTCACAGCAAGAGATGCCTCTCATCCACAGTCCGATGCAATCTTCAACAAACTCTCCGAGATAACCAATGAATCAGAGACGACAGGAGGTTACAAAGCAGACACAAGATGGGTATTGCATGACATCCCAGAGGAAGAGAAGGTGAAGATGCTTCATGGACACAGTGAGAGGCTGGCTTTAGCTTATGGGATTCTCATGACCGCAGATGGGAATCCCATCAGGATCACCAAAAACCTGCGAGTCTGTGGAGACTGTCACCATTTCTTCAAGGTAGCTTCCAAGATCTACAAGCGTGAGATTCTCTTGAAAGATGCCTTTAGATACCATCAGTTTAGAGATGGGCTTTGCTCGTGTGGTGATTTTTGGTGATGGTATCCCGCATCGGTTATAGAAATAAAATGTTTTTAACTAAAAGTATCATCTTAATCTTGTATGAATATTTTAGTGATACTTTCTTCTAATATGTTGTATTTTCAGTATCTTACAGGATTAAGAAGGTTGACATAGGAGTTTTGAAAATAAGAAAAATATTTTATTTTGAATATTTTAAAATTATAATATAAATACTTACAAATAATAATTAAAAAATGATTAAATAAATTGATTAGCAGGAATAAGGCGTGAGTGGGGAAGAAGATGTAATTAGTAGCATTAATGGTGGATGGATGGATCGGGCGGAGATTTGATCGGGTTTCTGCGCGGCTCCAAACTGCTGCTGGAGTTTGCTCACTCACTCTCCCCGTACGCCTATTGAATACCTTGAAGATCTAGTATTCCTCTGGATCCGTGCATTATTGAACTTTTTCACGAGAATGGGGGGGACTGGGTGTTCCTCGCTGCTATACAAAACCTATGGCCTACGCCTTCTTAATATTCCGCCCTCTTCCGTTTTTCAGGCCTGTTGAGAATTTTATATGAAACCAATTGCTGTTGCGGTTATCTGTTTTGACCTTCGTTTATGCGATTTTACGCGTCTGAATCAGCTGCATTCTGGAAATTAATGATACCCAGATCAGGGAGGATGAAGGGGCTCAGGGGGTTCACCGTTTGGTTTCTATTTCTTGCGTTTTTTGCGACTGGGGTGTTTTCTATTGAGAATTTTCGTCAAGCGTGAGTGCCCCTTGATTCTAGAATGGTACTTTACATGCATTTACTTTCTTTTATGTGCATTTGGCTTGTCTCCGCATCGTGGCTCTTGTTTTGCCAATCGCGTCTGGCATTTCTGTGTTTGTATGCGGGCATCATATGTTTGTTGTTCTTTTTACAGTTGGTTGTACGTGTGCCTTTTTCCGCGCATCATTTATCCCTGCGGAAGGCGTTTGTTTGCTTTTCACCTGTATTTCCGTGGCAGTATTATCTGACTGCCTGAATTCTATGTGGGTGTAATTTCCTGTGCATATTTATTGTGGGCTCGCTGCCTTTGAATTTGTCATGATGTCGGCTTATTTCATTTGCTTTAAAGATCTGATTTTTTGAATAATATGCACACGTTAAATTCAAAATGAAGTACTTGTTAACGTAATAAATTCAGGCATGCTGCAGTCAAATGAAAGTTCCTTTTTTCATGCCCTACGTTGTTTCATTAACTTTTATCATGCGTGGCTGGTGGCATCTTATGAGATGTACCTGAATGTTTGGTTGTTAAAGTGCACCTGATGTTGTATGTACATTTTTCTTTTGATTATTTCCATTCAGGTTTCCGATAATAGAGCCAGATCCTGGTCACACAAAGCTACGCCTCTCAGATGAAGGCTTGAAGGCTATTGAGAGAATCACTACTCCCATAGCTGCTGTTTCCGTAAGACTCATCTATGTTGCCAGCATGTGAATATAAACATTTGACTGAATTCTATTTTTTGCAAAAGAATAGTTTGATTATGTGACAGTTAAGTAACCTCATTTTATGCTTGGTCGCTTGAAAGTATAGGAAGAGTTCAAGTCCTTTTTTGATTCCTAATCTTATTCTCTACTGATGCTAGTGTTGATGTGCATCAGGTCATTGGTCCTTATCGTTCGGGAAAATCATTTCTTCTTAACCAGCTGCTGTCACTTTCATGTTATGAAGGTACTTCCTGGAACCCTGCCATTCTTCATCTCTGGACTTTCCTCTAATTGCAGTTATGCATGTCCTGATTTGGCAGGCTTTGGTGTTGGGCATATGCGTGATACTCAAACTAAGGGTTAGACCATAGTTTTGCAGTTTTTTGAATACGCACAAATGGCTGAACGTGGATTTCAAATAGTTATTTATGGTTTGAATAGGTATATGGGTGTGGGCAGATCCAGTCATGGTCGATATTGATGGAGTCAAAACCTCAGTTTTCTATCTCGATACAGAGGGGTTTGAGAGTATTGGGAAATCTAATGTATATGATGACCGGTTAGTCTTGCTGCATGAGTCAGTTTGTGATTGTTGGTATGGATTATTGAGGGTTAGAACTGATATTGTTCCTGAATCTTGTATTACAGGATATTTGCCTTGGCAACTATAATGAGCTCTGTGCTTATCTACAATCTACCAGAGACGGTTTGTGTCACTTGCCTTGGTGCCACACTTCTATTATGCCTTTCACCCATCTAACATGAACACACAATCAAATGAATCTTGAAAATCTTTTGGACCTTCAAGGCTGCAGCTATATGATGTTGCTTTTCATAAATGAATATTTGGAACATGTTTTTTAAGATCCTGTCTTGTCCTTATTTCTCCTATTGATTCATTGTTAGATACGTGAAGCAGACATATCTCGCCTGTCTTTTGCTGTGGAGCTTGCTGAAGAGTTTTATGGAAGGTTTATTATTATGTTGATTAATCAATCATCATGCGATTTGATTTGAAGTTGACTTTGTTTTCTTGTTCTGGTACTTTTGCTATTGGGATGGTCTTCCATATGCATGGGCGTACAGAGTTAAGGTAAATCTAGTATCTCCAGATCATTTTTATCATTATAACTTTTCTTCTATATATTTCTTTTGTTTTAAAAGGAAGTGTTTCCTGCACAGTTGGATGATCTCATATTGTTTTATGCAGGGCCAAGATGTAGCATTTGAACCGGCAAAGTTATTATGGTTAATCCAACGTGACTTTCTGCGTAAGTGTGCCACCAATAGTCTGTAAAGGGTTTATGCAGTCAACAATTAACAGGTCTACCTTTAATTTATTTCTTTTTCCTTTTTTTTTTTGCATTGCTGTTTTTTTTTCAGAAGGGAAGTCTGTGCAAGAACTGGTCAGTGAGGCTCTTCAACGAGTCCCAAACGACAATGGTCAGCATTATACATTTCCTTAGTTGTCAGTTTTCATTAGCTAGATGTACAATATAGATTTTGATTGGGTGAATCTATTAATTTGAACTGATTTTGAGCAGGAGACCAAAACATCGATCAGGTAAATTGAATTACTGGTCTCCTTTACTGCTCATTGGAGTATGGTAAATTGCGCTTAATCTTGTAATGATTGCTTAACAGGTTAACAAGATTCGGGAATCTTTGGCCATCATGGGAGATAACAGCACAGCCTTTAGCTTACCTCAGGTTCTTACCTTGCAACCTAATGGTTGAACGCAGTTTGGTAGCTCTGTTAGATATTTACATTAACTTAACAAAATTTTTATTTCATCAAGAAAATGATAGTTGGCAAGTATGCATGACTAAAAAAATCTGCGATCCAACTTCTGTTCTTTATAGATGTTGAAGATTCTTTCATTCTATGAGCTTTTAGGTTCTTTCTCCAGAAAGTGTGGAAAATTGATTGGCAATGTCACTTTTGGCACAGCCTCATCTCCAACGCACAAAGCTTTGTGATTTAAGTGATAGTGACCTTGAACCTGCATATGTAAAGAAGAGGGAACAACTGAAAACAATCGTTTCCTCAATAATTCGTCCAAAGATTGTCCACGGAAAATCTCTGAATGGCAAGGAATTTGTTTCATTCCTGGTGCAGGTAGGCCTGATTTTTTGGTATTTCAAAATTTGTAAATGTGCAATGCAGTCATGTTGTTGCTTACATTTTTTTTTCTTTTTTATCCATAGAGTAAATTTTCTTGGAAATGCTACATAGGTGCAACATATAGATAGCTCTCCCTTTTCTTTATTCCCTTTATTTAATATGTGAATCTTTTCTTCTTAGATACTTGATGCCTTAAATAAAGGGGAGATTCCATCCACGGGCTCCCTCGTGGAGGCATTCAATAAGCGCATTCTTGAGCGTTGTCTAAAACTATATAACATACGCATGGGAAATTTGGGGTTACCAACATCAGAAGAATCTCTTCAACAAGCACATGATGGTTCCAAAGAGGCAGCAATGCTTGCTTTTGATGAGCAACACTTTGGTCGTCAACATGCAAAGAAATCTGCTGATCAGTTGGTTGAAGAGATTGAGGGGGTTAGTTAGTCTCTGAATAGTTTCTGTCGAGAACAACCCCTGCTCAATTGTGCATTCATATGCTTTTTCAGGTGTACAAGAACTTCATTTTGGCTAATGAATATCAATCTTCAAAGCTATGCGAGGCTTTGTATACGAGATGTGAGGACAAGATGGACAAACTCCAAGTGCTCAGACTTCCGTCTATGGCTAAATTTAATGCAGGATTTTTTCATTGCAATAGAAGTTTTGAGAATGAGTGTGTAGGACCTGCCAAAGGCAACTATGAGGCACGCATGATGAAGGTTTTGGAACTTATCTTTCTGCAATATCTCTTTCTTTCAGAAAACCTTTGCTTCACTTTTCCAGAGTCCTCCATTGCGCCATTTTCTTCACATAACTTTTATTCCATGTCAATTTCTGCCTTGTAAATGCAGATGTTGGGAAAGTCAAAATCTTTGTTCATCAAAGAATACAACCAAAGGCTCTTCAACTGGCTGGTGGCCTTTTCCCTTGTTATGGTGGTGGTTGGGCGATTCATATTAAAGTTCTTTTTGATTGAAATTGGAGCATGGGTGCTTTTTATATTCCTGGAAACGTACACCCGCATGTTCTGGTCATCTGAGTCTCTCTATTACAATCCAATTTGGCATACGATTGTCGCAAGTTGGGAAACTGTTGTGTATAGTCCTGTACTTGATCTTGACCGGTGAGTGGGATGCTTATAGCATTATCATACACTCTGGCCTCCTGCAATCTTTTTTAACCATGTTTGTTCCTGTTCCAATAGATGGGCCATTCATCTTGCTGTTGTTGCTGCAATTTTGATGCTTTACTGGAGATGTTACGGAAGAAAGAAACATGGATCTCGATGGTTATTACCACTCTACAACAACCGGAAAGAGCAGCGGAGATCCGAATGAAACCTGATTTTTTTCATCCTCTGGTGATTTAAATTTCACTTACAGGCACTCCTTGCTGATCAAAGACACCCATTCGGTGCCTACATCCCACAAAGCTGGGGACAACCTTGGAGTCTTTGGAGATATTGCCATTCTTTTCTGTGCTGTAGGAGCTCCAGCCATTTCTGTGTGTCTGTGATGAACCAGAAGCCTGGAACAATGGAATTTTGACCTTCTCTGTGCTCAGATGGTTGCATCCTATGTAGCTCAATTCTTGCCAAGCTGTGTCATGGAGAGTCTTCATCCAGATAGGTGTGTCTGTGCCTGAAGTTGTGTGTATACGAATTAGATGATTTTGCTGTAAGAGGCACAATTCACTTGGGAAGTACATTCTCTTTTTTCATTCCAAACAGGCGTGCATGTGCATGCATTCGATGTTTTTACCGTTTTACCCAAAACAAAAACGGTGATAACTGGATGGAGACAAATTGGTTCGTGGCTACAAACATAATTTGCTTTCAAGTTCTTGTTGGGCTGCTCTACCTGTAAACCTCGAAATATCGGGCCGACGGCCCAGGAAATACTCGTGGAATTGAGCGGTACCCATGAGCTACCGGCCGGTGACCCGCCGGACCACCTTTATGGCTCACAAAGGTACCCGGACCTGGGCTGTGCTTGTCCAGCCCCGGCCTTGTGCCAAGTTCTAGTTTTGGCAGTCTGATCATGACCGCTGTTTAACTTGGTCACCCAATCTCGATTCTGATCGCTCATCGCTGTAAGTGATTCTGATTCTGATTTCTCCGGTGCTCGGATTTCTGGGCTGTTTTTCTTTGAATCGCATTTCTGGTTTTTTGTGTGATTAATCTGCGGTAAGCTGTTAATTTTTCTGCAACAAGTTCACAATTTGGTGTGATTGCAGGTTTTTTTTCTGTTTTGTTGGGTTTGAGTTTGGAGTGAAGATGGCGAACAAGCCTCAGATCCGTACCAGTAACTCGGCTCTCATCGCCATGATCGCCGATGAGGTACCTCCCCATGTCGATTTTTCTTTAGAATTCTTAGATATCGTGTATTGATATGTATTGATCTCGGCAAATCTACACGCACTTGCCCATCACTGAGCATCTGCTTTTTCGTGTACTGTTTCTAGCTCAGCAATTGTTTAATCATCTTGTAATCAATGGACGGACCTCTCTGAAACTCTTCAAACTTTGCTGAATTTTGTTCCTTTTCGTTAGATGGCTCTTCCTCTTTGTTTCCTCAACTTCTGTTTTTCATAGGATACCATCACAGGATTTTTGCTAGCAGGCGTTGGCAATGTGGATTTAAGGAGGAAGACCAATTATCTCGTTGTGGACTCAAGTAAGCGCAGTGCTTCTCCTTTAACTGCAACACCTCTCATTCTTACACAACAGAGAGAGCTGTGAAGGGATGTGCGTGTCACCTTTTTTCTATAACCTCACTCCAGAAGAGATGGTTATGCCAGTTTGTTGAATTTCTGGGCTTGTAGGGAGATTCTTTTGCCACTCACAATGCTTTGTACATTAAAGAGGGCATAAAATTTAGCGAAGTTGAGATGTGCTTTGTCTTAATGTCAATGCTGCTGGCTTTTTGCTCAGAAACAACAGTGAAACAGATTGAAGATGCATTCAAAGAATTCACAACCAGGGAAGACATTGCAATTGTCTTGATCAGCCAATATGTAAGTTTTCTGCCTCTGCTTATCAGAAAAATCCCAATACAACCTCACTCATAATCTGCTCCCTCCCTCAGGTTGCAAACATGATAAGGTTTTTGGTAGACAGCTACAACAAACCGATCCCAGCAATCCTGGAGATACCATCCAAGGATCATCCATATGATCCTGCTCACGACTCCGTTCTCTCACGAGTTAAGTACCTCTTCTCCGCTGAGTCCGTAGCGTCCGGAAGGCGTTGAATTGTGCTTGGCTTTGTTCTTCATTCTGCTGATTCCAGTTCTGGTGTTAGAACTAAGAATTCTAGCTTGGGTTTCTCTGATCCTGAGAACATTTTGTCTCAACTTGTGCCATTGTCTTTTCAATAAATGTTCCTCTTCTCCCTCCTTGGTAGCAAAACATAGAGAAATCTTTTCCTAATTTTTAAAGGTAAAATTAACAACAATATATTTATATATAATTTGTTAACGGATTGGGCCATTGTACTCTGCCTGGTTTTGCACTTGGGCCTGAATAGGAGGCCCAATAGCAAACGTAAGCATTCTGTGTTGGAGCGTGGATGACTCGCCGCAGTCGTCTAGTTCCACGCACGGCGAAGAATGTTCGGTGTTTCCTATGGACAAATTTTGCTGATTTTGGGCGCTGCCGCCGCTGTTATCGGTATCGTCTCTGCGTAAAATTCTGTTAATGAGTGATGGGATGCTGTTTGATTGTCATTGGAGTGAGGTTTTGTGTTGTCGTTGTGGGTGAAATTAGGGCCAAAGGATCTTCCGATCATTGCTAGAACGGTTGGGAGATTGGCTGGGCGTGCTATTGGGTATGCTCAAATAGCGCGCGGCCAGTTCAATAGCGTTATGCAGCAATCCCAAGCGCAGCAGGTACCGAATTGTGTGCGAAATTCATCAGCAGAAGTTGATTTTCTCGTATGAAGTTCTGGGAAACTGTTTATCAGGTACATAAGGAATTGCAAGATGCCATGGCCCAATTGGAAGCCATTCGCCATGAAATCAGGACAGTTTCATTCATGAATCCTGGCTCAATGACAACTAGGCTTGTGGACAAGATCGCTAACGAACCATTTGATGTTAATGGTGTGTCTGTTGCTTAACCATTTGTTGCACATTCATTTGGAATTGCATTTCACAGTACCTCTTTTTCATGTGGTTTAGTAAAGAAGGATTCTTCGGAATCTCATAAAGAGAGTTCATTGAATCCCCGGGAGGACACCCCCAGTGTACCTAAGGTAACATCTTTTTTGTTGTGTGGAATGGGAGAAGCTTCAACCTGCTTTTCTGCTGAATTTGTTCCTTTGTATTGAGTTACGTGATTCTGATTTGTGATTTATCTCCTGTATTAATCACTATGCTTTTAGACACCCCGCGCCTAGAAATCAGATAATCAGCTGATATCCAGCTTTAGCTGCATTCTCCTTCCCTCCCCGGCATCGCCCATGTTACATCATTCTTGCACCGTTTTTGTCGAATGATCCACCATCTTAAAGCCAGACACTTCTGTATCCTCAAGGACCACATTCAAGCAACCCCATCATGTTCCGACATGCATGCCGAGGCAACAGCATATGCAAGATTGGCAGAATCCATGCCTTTCAACTCAAACTCCATGGATGAAGTCATCAAAGAGCTGAAGGATGGTTCAGGGCAGTTCGTCATTCTTCCCATATCAGCAGAGACTGCAAAACTACTACCCAACCGAAAAGGTTAGGACCTTTATCTCATCTCAGATTCATTCATGGCTCCCAGTCTTCTGTCCTGAACAAATGTGACCTTCTTAGGCAGCTTAACGGGATCCGACATCCTCCTGGAAGCCATACTCGAGGAAGGGGTTGCCCATGATGCACAAGGATTTCTGTACAACGCTCAAAGCCATACGGAAAAGGGATAATTCTTAAGCGCCACCTCTGATCACTTACAAATCTGAATATCATGTAACATATATTTGAAAAAATTGATCATATTTAATATTAATTTTTTTAATGTAAGAAAACCATACAATTTAGAAAGAAAGAGAAGGCATTGAATTTAACCTAAAGCAGTAGAAAGTACAGAGACAAGAGACAGGGAAATTGAACTGAATGTCGCAGGAAAGATTTCAGCCACCCACATGCACGTTTGTTCTTCCTTCTTCTTCCTCTTCTTCTTCCATTGTCGTATTCAGAGTGCTCGTGAATACGAGAAGGGAAGAAGATGCCGACCCCAACCGGGAACTCCTACTTGGGAGCTTGAACCTGCAACCCTTTGGCTTCGGAGCCCCTCATGATCCTCATCCTTTTGCAGGAAGCAACGAACATCTCCCATGGCACATCTCCCACCAGCATCCAATCCCCATCCTTGTCTTGGTACGTCGGCGCGTACGGGGATGCGCTACTGTACCCCTCCCTTCCTGTTCCTGGGAACAAAAGGCGAGACCTTTAGAGATGTAAAGAAGAAGGGAAAAGGATGAGATGGAGGTTACCCAGGTTGCAGTTGTACATGTTCTGCAGAGCTGTGAGCAAATCGGCGTAGTTGTGGTAGAAGTTGAGGTCGATTTTCCTCAGATACGGAGCTCCATCCATGCTCACCTTCACAAACATGGCCCCGGAACGGTTATCCTCTTCCCCGGTTTTCCCGTCATGCTGCTGATGGAGAGTGTTTTTACGGTAGGAAGATCTCACCGGCGGCCACCCGACAACTTGCTGCCTGAAAAGTCATCAGAATCCATATCACCAACTGAGCCCGGGAGAGGACAAAACGTTAGGAACTCACTTCTGAAGAGGAGCGCCGCCGCCGCTTTTCTCGATTTCGGCGGAAGATCTCTTGCAGTGGAGCGATGCTGAAGAAGAAGACTTCCGGATTTCATCGGATCCCGGCAGCCCCAAACGAAGCTCCATGGCGTCAAGTTTCAGATCCATTCAGCTTCAAGATGGCGATGATGGCAGCCGAAGAGTGGGGGAGTTTTATGGGGCGAACGGAGAAAATGACCCACGCCTAGGAGTGCTTTTAACGGCGTTAGTTGGAGTTAACGGAGGACCAATCTGATAGCCCGTCCTCCGTGAGACGAACCAACGGTCAGATGGTGGGCCCACCACCTTCTACGGACAGATTTCACTGTCGGGTACTGAAAGAGCAGGCTTACATTTTAAGATATATTTGTATTATAAATAAATCAAAAATCATTTTTTATTATTAAAAAAATTGTAAATATTCAAATTTATTTCATTAAAATAATATAATAATAATTCCAAATCCCCAATAATTCAATTAATTTCGTATTTTTGTATTGTGTACATACAACAAGAGTGGGCTTATTTATTTTGCCATCCTTTTCCTTGTCATTGAATTGATATTCGTGAGGCGCGAAAGCCTGTAAGAAAAGGACACGCCACGTGAGATGGGCCCCAGGGGCATGAACTGTCCGGGGGTGGCCTCGCCACCCACATGGGCTTTTATTACCCTGGCCCAATAAACCCATTTCCGTACCACGTCTCACCCATCCTCCCCTCTTCTGTGTACAAGTGTCCGACACCGCACCCCCACACTAGTTTGATGGTATGTATATGATAAAAATAGTCATTTTAAATATTATTTTGTATCTTATTATATGAAATGGAAACAATGAATCACCATTTTTCTAAATAATTGATATTGATTCCTCCTCTAAACTCAATCTCCTTAATCGAATCATTCGATACATTAGACATGTTAGTGAATTGTGTTCGATTCAAAAAAAGTATGCTTATTTGAGTACAAAGTCAACTCGAGTAGGGTTTGATTTGGAAATGCCCAAGATCCTTTGATTGAATTTTATCAATGCTCACATTTCCTTCGATTGAAGTTCATCGTAACGATTTCGAACCCGAAACCGGAATCAAATAAGCATGTTGCATTGCTTTTGGATTAAGTAATTGGGGCATGACAAGAATGTGACCACATAGTTGAAGATGAAGTACCATGTCTTGGTACTACTATCAATGCCCATTTGAAGGTACATCACTTCATCCTACTACCTTATAAAATAGGTGGCTTTAGTGTTATATATCAAAGTTTTATTAAATAATATTTACCGAATAATGTGTGTTGATCATAGTTCAAAGTTTGATATATCGAAAATAAAATGTTTTTTTGTTTAGAGTATAAGGTTAATAATTTGTGTATGAAAAGCTATGATATATTAAAAAGCTTGTTTTTCTTAATTTAAAACTTGGATATAATAAATGAATTGATTTTATTTAAATAAGTATTCATTTTATTCGTAATTTTCAGGAGAAAATGATTGAATTTCGAATATATTATGGAAATCCGAAATTGAAAGAAGGGGAAGGATGATGGCCGCACGTGTTTCGCGTTAAATGGAATGGGCCAGGC
This sequence comes from Utricularia gibba, assembly GCA_002189035.1. Lineage (NCBI taxonomy): Eukaryota > Viridiplantae > Streptophyta > Magnoliopsida > Lamiales > Lentibulariaceae > Utricularia > Utricularia gibba. The sequence continues at coordinate 499,612 of CM007990.1, forward strand.
CGCACGGGCGCCTATCCTTTGTGGTTAAGGATTCAGGTTCAGGCCCATGTGTGGGGCCCATTAATTTATGCCTGAAGTAGACAAATGGTAAAAAATAAACAACATTAACTACTCCAGAAATTACCACACAAGTGTCACCGCGTCCACGTGTCGGCGCACTTGGCAAGTGAGAGCACGCGCCTTCGTTTGTTTACTTCTATCTCCAAATATCTGATCTGATCCTCCCTCACCCATTTGGCTGATGTGGCAGATGGGTGGCCCACTAGCCTTTATTATCAGGCTCCAGGTATTTGGGCTTCCGTCCAGACAGTAATTGGGCCGGCCCATGTATTAATATTGCACTATCCAACTACTTTTTGGACATCCCTTATGCCACTAAACAATGCCCAACACATGCGAAGTATTCGTTCTTTTTTTTTTTATCTAAATCTTTCAAAATTATTTTAAAAAATTTTATTTAAATTTTGAATCTTACATTAAATCTATATAAGAATGTGTAGTAAAGATTATAATAGTTTGAAAGATATGATGCTCGGATCAAAGGGTGTAACTGCCATCGACCCGGGTGATTGAATTCGGACCACCCAAAGTGAAACCGGGTGCGGGTCACGGGTGATGGACCATGGGTGCGTGCATCAGGACCAGGAGTCCGAGTGCAGTGTCACAACCGAACCCCGCTTAGCCCGTACGTACTTGGTGGCCAAATAGAGCACATGGGTAATAGCCATTGACTTAGGCCCAACATCTTCACGTGCCCACACCTCATGTGGGCCATCCTCATCCCCTCACGGGCCCCACGGCCACCGTACACACTCAATTAAAAAAAGATATCATTTAGTCAATAATTTTTTTTAAAAAATAGAATAAATATTTTGAAAATGTAAAAATTATTTTTTAAAATGAATGAAAACCGACATCTAAAACGTATTAATTAGAAATGTTTTTATATGGAATTTATGATAATAATGGAGAAATGATGAAGACGGTTGTGTTTTCCGGGGGAGAAGGAATTATGTCGACAGGGCCAAGATCGGCAGCGACCGCGGTCGCCATCAAGATCGGGATGTCCAACTCATCCGGCCGTCCACGTGTACCGTTGTCAACGCCCGAGATTTCACAACCCACGTCCCTATAATGCCGCTCCACACTGGCTAAGCACACGCTTCGCGCACTACACCAGACCAGACCAGACCAGACCAGACGAGAGGAGAGGAAGAGGAAGAGGAAGATACCGCATTTTTTTTCTGTTTCCGACCGGAGAGATCTGCCTGCTGGAATCACGGGAAGGACGCAATGGCGAATTACGACGGCGTGCTGTGGGAGACGGAGCTCAGGCTTGGGTTACCTGGGGGAGGTGGAGGAGGGGAGCCAACGGCGCCTCTTCTTCCTTCTGGGAAGAGAGGGTTTTCTGAGACGGTGGATTTGAAGCTGAATCTTGGCGCTAAGGAGATGAATTTTGAGGGGACAAGGCGGAGGATGTCAAGGATAAGGACAATCTATCTTTCTCCGCCAAGCCGCCGACCAAGTCGGTCCTTCTCCGCCGCTTTTTTCTTGTTTTGCTTTTCTTTCCTTTTTTTTTGTTTTCGCTGCTCAGTTTGACTGGGTTTGTGGTGCTATGAGATTGATTGTGCGGTTCGGTTGCAGGGCGCAGGTTGTGGGTTGGCCGCCTGTACGGTCATTCCGCAGAAACGTGGCCGCTGTTCAGAAGAGGTCCGGCGGTGAAGCTGAGGAGACGGAGAAAGGATCTTCCGCCGTCGGAGCTCCCACCTTGGTGAAGGTGAGCATGGATGGAGCACCCTACCTCCGTAAGGTTGATTTGAAGATGTTCAAGAGCTATCAACAGCTCTCTGATGCTCTGGGCAAGATGTTCAGCTCCTTCACCACAAGTAAGCACTGCCACCGAGCAAATCTTCAAAGACGAGTCCATGAATTCTTCTGTTTCTGCATCCTTCTCGCACACCCAGAAATAGCACTGCATATGAGAACTCACAAGTTGAAAAGCCATTCTCTAAAAAAAAGTTAGTGACTAACTTTGGTTGTGTTCATTGGAGGTAAATGCGACCCACAAGGTATGTTGGATTTCATGAATGAGAGCAAGCTTATGGACCTCCTTAGCAGCACAGACTACGTGCCAACATATGAAGACAAGGATGGAGACTGGATGCTCGTCGGTGATGTTCCATGGGAGTAAGTCTACAACATTGCAGATGTATAGCTATACAGATGTGTTGTATATCCATCAGCCATGAATGCTCATGCTTTCCTGCACCAACACAAAACAGGATGTTTGTTGAATCATGTAGGCGCCTCCGCGTTATGAAGACTACAGAGGCAAAGGGACTTGGTTAGTATCAAAAACCGACCTTAACCATTCGATAATGTTTATGACTTGGGCTCACAGTGTGAGTAAAATGTTATTGTTTCAGCTCCTCGTGCAATAGAGAAGTGCAAAAGCAGAGTCTGAGTGGAAGGCGGGGAAGTCAGCTTGTTCAGTTGATCTTGCTGGTTGGGCATTCTCCTGCCACAGAACAAGATGGATGGAGCATGAATCATGATGTGTGCCTAGTGTTGTTGTACTCCCTGTTTATTAAAACTTTGTTTCCAAATGGCTATGGCTGGGCTCCCCTTGGTTTGCTGTCTTTGTGTAGTTCCTGCACTGTAACTTTCATGGCATGGTGTGTCTGAATAATATCTTCAATTTCAACAACTCTTCCTCACCTGTAATACCACAAATATGTATCAGTTTCACAGTGTTGTGTGTATGCACTTGCCTTTGCTCTTCCCTATCTAACTCCATTATTGACTTGGAAGCTTGTTCCGGATAAAAATGTGACCTTGAAGGTCATGGGGGACATATGAACCCCACAAGTGGAGATTCCAATTAACAAGACATATGAAGGGTGTCGAGGGAATCACTTGAATTTTATATTAGGAAACAAACTTATAAAAAATAGAAGAAAACCAGAGGGAAACAGGCCATGTGCAACATTGAATATATTATACATGAATGGAGCAACAACTGACTACCAAGAAAAGTTAACCAGGGCAGTGGCTCAGCAATTAGCTATAACAAAAGCATCCCTTATTAGTAGGTAAGCATGTGAAAACTGACTCTGAATACTTGTAAAACTGACTGAATTTCAACAAGTAACTCATCTGCTTAAGCAGCCTTTTGTGTGCACAGTGAAACATGAACAGAGACAAAGTTTTCATTCAGGGTTGAAAATGAGGCAAAGATTTTGGCAGATGTGAGTAAAAAACTGCATTACCTGCAGCGATTCAGAGAACCGTCAGAAGTGAGACAGGGCAGGGAGGGGCTTGGGAACTTACGCCTCTGTTGCAGCAATTAATATCAATGGGATGAGAGCCGAGCCACTCACCTGTCGACATATGTCATCTCAGGACCCCCCTGTGCACACCTGTTGCAGTTCTGGTACATGTACAAAACTTAAAAATATCATCGTTTTCCATCCACTGCTTCCATGACTCAGTTCACAGAGTCTGGAATGTCAATCTTACGTGGTTTGAAGCTGAAACTATGTATGGTTATCTCCTTGCAATATGTTTCCATATTTTGCATATTTCCAAGTAATACTTTTTAATTAAAAGCAGGATCCATCATCTATGTGATTAGGAGGAAGGTAGCAGAAAGACAGCAAAACTGGCATACATTCAGAATTGTAATGAATGTGGCCTCCAAGCAATGCAAGTGTGCCCGCAATTATATGACTGAATTTTGATGTACAACTTACCTTCAGATCAAACTTTCTCTGCCACCTTTAACTACAAGAAATTTACAGAAGTGAAAACAACCATATGAACAGAAGCATTCTATGCGCATGTTCAAGCAAAGAACAAAGATACCAAAGCCTTTACCCTTGTATTTGGTCTATGTTCAGTTGCAACCATGGATGGCATGGGAAAAGCCATCACCAGTTCCTTTGTATATCCTCAAAGATGACAATCCTTCTGATGGCTTCACAGAGGAGTCATCATCAATGAAGGACTTGTTCTTCCTAATCATTTCAACAATAGTATAAAATAACCTTGCACATTGACAAACAATGCAAAACAATAACCTCTGTCTCATCTCATGGTCTGATATATGGCACAGTTAATTTAGCTTACATGCTTGCAATAGTGGGACTCCAATTCATGTGCCCAAGAGAAGTTATTATAGCACTATTCATTCTTTGATGATAAGCAACATCACAAGGTAACAAAATGGAGAGATACAGATGCTGATAGTGAGGGTGAAATTTTCAAAGGGAGAGACCAGATTCCTCATCCTCATCGAGGGAGGAAGTGTAAACGATGTAGAAGGACCAGATGAGTGCGAACACGCCCCCAGAATCCACACCAAAAGATTGTTGCTCAGTCCGAACGGAAGCCCGGTTCCCTCCGTGCTCAGCCTCTCGTCCACCAGAGCCAAAGCCGCGGTTGGGTTCCACGTCGCCGCGGCCGCGATCATCGCTGCCGCCCCCAACTTGGCGACATCGCCTTCTTGTTTAGGCTTCTTCGCCTCCACGGAGCACCTGGCTCTGCCCCCCTTGTATGGCAACGCTAGGCCTGCGAGCGTTTCATTCATTCACTCAACAAAAAGGGGAAAAGCCAATACAAAAAAAGCAGTGCCTCTCCACTGCATCAATAAGTGGCCTCTAACCGGAAACCGCGAGGGATCCGCCCACGGGGCCTTCCGGGGGACGACGACGGCGCGTGGAATGGAGGCTGAGGTGCAGGTGGATATCGCTGCCATTTTTCCCCTTCCCTGATCGGAAAAAGCTAGATCCAATGTATCACCTCCGTGGGCGGGGAAGGGGGGATTAATATCCAACGCCAACCACAAATCAAAGATCACACTCCCAAGCTCCTCATCCACCAAGAGCCAATCCCATGCCGCCACATGCAGTCGCATCCCTCATTACAGGGTGTATGTCATGTAATAGTGTTCAATAATTTCAACAAATAAATCCAAGTAAAATATCTGCGACAAAAATGGGTTCTACAAAGAAACTCAGCCCTGCCTGTTATTGTCATAGAATCTGCTGTAGCCAAAATCAGATGCTGTGGATGGTCAAGAGGTAGAGATGTTACTCTGCTTACTCGTGGATATTGCACTGTCTGAGTAAAGGATCATCGAAGTTGAGGTGTTTCTGCCACAAGGGCTTGAACTTTTCGATACCATTTTCAAGCCATGGTTTCTGGATTCCGTTGAAGTGGAGGACGGCTGCATGTTCGATGTCATCGGGACGGATGTTGGGGTCGTATCCGAGCCCGGTGACGTGCCAGCTCTTGTCTAAAGCAGCCGTGTTGTTGTGGAATGTTAGCCAGCCGATGCCTGTGCTGCCTGCCGCCTTGAACCAGTGATGCTCTTTGCCCTGTAGGCCAAAGGGGGTTTTCTTTTAGTGCAGCTGCAAGAGCTAAACAAGCCGAGATGATAAAGACAAGTACTCACTATGAGATGGTATTGGGCGTAGAGCATAGAAAGCCCTCGGTCTCTCCATGAAGTAAGGTTGAAAAGATTCAATCCAAAGGCCCAGGTGCAGGATGAGGGTTCGAACGCATGAGCCAATATGGGGTCAGTGAAATTGATAAATGCATTCATTCTTGTGAGTGAGGGCTCGTCTTCGGTGCAGGCCATGGTGGCTGCATTGACTTTGCCTTTCATGTCTGTGTCCCAGAGTGGGGTTAAATCCCTTTGGACAACCACGTCATGATCAAGAAAGAGAATCATATCGAGATCAGGGAAGACATCAGGCAAAAAGAAGCGAAGGTGATTGAGCTCTGATGTAAACCGGGGATCAGAGGAGCCCTCTCCCTGCAGCGACACATTATAGAACTCAGCAAGCCAATGCCAATTTTCTATGCTCTCCACTTGCACTACGGATTTTCCTGGGGGGTTTGATATGAACCACATCCTTATTGCAGGGAGGTTGAGGGAATCTGTTATGATATGGAATACCATACTCTCAGATCCCTGCAAATTAACAAAAAGAGGGCATCAGTTTAGTGTTGGTGGAGGAAGAAAGAGGGAGAATTTACTCACGCTGGAAGAAGAGATAGTTGAGTTCACAACAACTGCACAAGCCAGGACATTGTCTGAGAAGATGGAAAAATGATAAAGATCAGAATTTGTCGATTTTCCTTTGTAGGGGAGACTTCTTTTCTCGATATCCAGAGCAAAATATTCTGCAGTCAACCTCATAGAGAGACAATGATAGCCTTTGGTGATGCTTCTTCCACCTAGGGTTCTGAGAAAATATTCTTGATTCTTGTTTGCAGTGATCTGTGATTCTGCTTTATAAATCATCGCACGAAGTTTCTTTACTATTGCGGAGCAATCAGGGTAGATGCGGCCAACTTTTGATACGGTGTATTGCAACACTTTCTTCTTGTGCATTGAACTGAGAATATGAACTAATGAAGCGTTTTATTCAATGTCATTGAAAACCCAGTGTAGGCAGCGTGTGTGCTGTATCTAAGGTGTGACTAGTGCAGTACCTTCGTGACATATTCGAATCTTCAGTGGTTCGTCTTATGGCTCTTTCGAGGTCCTTTATCCGAAGCTTCAACTCTTTCACAATAGGAGATCTGTTGTTTGGCCCCTGCTCTGCCATATACAAGTATTCTTTGGCCTTGAGCACTAGATCTTTCATTTCTGCAATATTCTCCTCCAACTTTCTCCTTGACCTCGAGTGGACGACTCTGTTTTCTGCTTCCTTTAGGGAAACATACAAAAAATTAAAGAAATCAACATGCAGCAAAATAAGGAGCAATGAAGTAGAGCCTTGAAAATGTTGACATTGAGAGTCTGGAGGTGATGCAACAGTCTATTCACAAAAAGGTAATGAAAAAAAACCCATGCGCCTTAAATGTGACATGCTTTCCATAGTTGTTCTGAAACTCATTGATGCCATCTATCTCAAGGCAACAATCTCGTATTTATGCATATGACATTAGCATACCCTAAAATCAGATTCTGCAGACTCGTCCTCTTCTAGATTTTCTTCATCATCTCCCTTTCCCAGTTGTCTAGGTGCTGAAACAATAGGGTAACGCAAATGAAAAAAAATATATCTTTGGAAGGTTTTCCTGAACATATCTGTATGAAATTGATAAAAAGTTACCACTCACCTACATTCTCTGAAGATGTTTTCAAACGATCTCCAAACACTAGTTCAGGCTCTGTTTTGTCCTCGATTTCTTCCTGGAATCACAATTGCATCACACAAGAAAATAATAAAAGGCACAGCTTCACTGAGTGGAATTTAGTTTACAATGTCTACTTAGACTCAAACAAGAGTACCGTACCCCTGAATGAAATACTGCCAAAGCTTCAATCTCCACCTTTTCTGCATCATAATCTTTGTGCTGCCTAGTTTCTAAACTTGAATAAAGGGGAAAAGAAAACGGCCCTTAAGGTCCAACAGATCAGCATCAAATCCCAAAAGACTCCAACTCACCATTACTTCCCGAAGAGTCTGGTACATGATCTTCGAACACCAGCGGAGGTACCTCTTTCTGATCTTCCATTTCTTCCTATAAGCGCAGAATTATTTCATAATGATCTAGGAAAAAAAATAGTACATATATGATACACTGGATCTTCAAGACAAACCACTAAATCCGTACCTGTTGCTCCAAATTAAGCACTCGAGCCTCCGCTCTTTGTTTCTGTGCATAAACATTTCATGAGAGATCACTATTCAAATTTCTGTAAAAGAACCAACAAGTATTCCGCAAGCATAAAAAAAGACAAAACGCGTACAATGAAATGCAAATCCTCAATAGCGTGTTCATCGACTGCACAGCAAGAAAAAACGCGGATCAGGTCGCTAGCTACAAAACTACACACTAATCATAACCGCAAGAATCATCAGCGTACTGCGAGAGTGAACACTTTTAAGCCTTCGCAGCAGACAGATAGGGCCAAAAACAGAGGAAAACAGAAAACAGAGGATCAACGTCCTCGAGAATTTTCGAGGCGCCTTCATCAACCAACCGCCGCCAACTCAGGATTTCCAATCCCGAGACTTGGAGAAGAGAAATGAACGAACCGCCGGCGTAGGAGATCGGAGACTAGGGTTTTGAATCGCTTTCCGATTTCCTCTATCTGAGAGCGCGGGGATGGCGGAACAGAGAAGGTACGGCATCCTCCCTTTTTATACGCATGCATGGAACGTGAGCAACCGTCGCTGAGTGATCATGATTCATGGCCAATCCGTACTTTTCACTGGGCCCCATCTAAAATATAAATAAATACTTTTATTATAAATAATCCAACAATGTTACTAGTATAGGCCGACCCGGGCCGGGCCCAAACAATCACAGCCCATACTATATATAATTATTCCGGCCCATTATAAGCCCAACCAGTAACCTTCACCTGTATGTATATATTCTCTCCAATGCGCTACTGCTACTGAAATACAACCTTCTTCAGAGCGCTACCACATCCTTCATCTGCGCAGCTTCAAGCTTTGGAAGAAGATCAGCAGCCACTTTCTGAAAGGAGACGCGATGCAGCTGAGGGGCGTTTCCATTTGCGTGAAGCTTGGAGAGCAGTGTGACATCTGCTGTGTTCAAGTGCTGCTCCAGCAACTCATCCCAAAACTCAACATCCTCGTCGAGATTCGATGCTGCGATGAGTTCCATGACTTGGTTCAGCTTAGCAACGTTCCTGCCGGCACCAACACCCATGGCAGTGGATGCACCAACTGCATTTGCAATGGCTAGTGTGTGCACCAATGGCAGCTTGTGTATGTATCCGAATGCAATGGCGGCGACGAAACTGTCGCCGCAGCCGACGGTGTCGACGATCTTCACCTGCAGAGATTGATCAGATTGATACTCAACAGTAGTGAGTTTGTTTAGAATCGTTGAAGGAGGGATCAGTACCTTAAAACCAGGGGCACAGGATATGGTTGAAGGTGTGATGATGACAGAGCCTTTAGGACCCATCTTGATGACCACCCATTTGGTTCGTTTTCCATTGCTGAGAAGATACTTTCCTGCTAAAATGGGATCTTCTATGCCTGTCAATGCTTCAGCCTGCAAGGGGGGAATGAACAAAACATTGGACATGCATATTGTTGTTAGTTATCCTTGTTGTTCTTCAGTTTGCACCTCTTCAGAAGTCAATAGCAGAACATCACTGAACCGGAGGTACTCTTCTAAAGCCATTCGTTGCTCATGGCTGCCGGACATCAGGTGCTTCCCTCGGGGTCCAGGGTCGAAAAATATTGACACCCCGACATCAACAGCATAACTCAGGGCAGACAGGAGCAAATGAGGAGACAATTCATCAAAACCATATCCATTGCAGAATATTACTTTTGATTGTCTTATAGCCATCTTTGCATCATTTGAAAGTGTGCTCAGCCAACTGAAGGTAGGCTCCTTGCTGAAATCAGCTCGGCTGACAAGAACCGGAACATACCATTAGTGAACAAACTTTCCAATATGTGAAAGTACCAATGAAATCACCTGCAAAAACCATGCTTTTGTAGAGGATCCACAAGTACCCAGCACAGAAGCGTTTCATATGCCATGGAAGAGGTATCGGCATCATTCTGCTCACTCATTTCCACCATGCTTATACCTTGATCATCGAGCACATCCAGGAGGAAGCGACCGTAGGCTTCCTTACCAACATGGCCAATAGTAGCAACACGCATTCCTAGTCTAGCTGCAGCAATGGCCATATTGCAGTTGCCGCCAGCTTCCCAGTATTCCTATCAGCAGAGATAACAACACTATTGTGTCTACTACACAGAAGTGACTTCAAATGAAATCAACACTAAATAGGAATCATTCAAAACCTTATCAGGAGGAGACTTGGACAGCTGTTCCAAATAAGCTTTACGTTCATCCAAGGGCTTAGGAGGCAATTTGGGTACACTAAGCACAACGTCAACACACAAATTCCCCAGCGTAGCGACGTCGATATCCTTTCCCGAGAACGATCCAACCCAATCCTCCTCCACCCGCCCATAGCAGGGGACTGTCAAACAGTTCGAGCGGTGCCTCCGCACAGGGATTTCAACCCCTCTACATTTCCACACCAAAAAATTACGTAAATACTCATTTTTGGAAGGTAATCTAGGGTTTTGAAAGGATTCCGGATGCGGAGAGAAGAGGGCATAGTCGTATTTCACTCCCAACGCCACGTGACCTTGCATCTACGAACGGGCCTGCCGCAACGCTGAGAATAAAAAAATCTGCAACGGAATTCCTGAAACAACGAAGCCAATCGAAGAAGAAGAAGAAGATGCAAAATCAAAACTGGGAAGCTGTTCCAGGTTTCTTCACTTAGAGTGGATCACAAGACGTCAAACATGACAATTACACGGATAGATACTTTAATTAATTAATTATCTATTTTAATGATTTAATCCAATTAAAAATTATTTAACATTCAAATTTTATAATAAATATTTAAAATATCACTGTATTTTATAATATGTGAAATAATAGAAAAAAATAAATTAAACAAAATTTATGTGAAAGAATTAAGTATTTTTATTATTAAAAAATCGTTATTTTTTGAGAAATAATATGGGAAAAAAAAATCCTCTTACGCCTGTCCAAGTTTGACTTCTTTTCTGCGAGTGTTGAAGATAAGGTTGATTTTTCAACCCACATGCTGGGAATGGGATGATTGCTTTGTGTATAAATAAGAATGCAGGGGCGGTAGCACCGCAGAGGGAAGAGGAAGAAGGAGGAGGAAGAGTGGCAAGAGATGTCGCAGTGCCCAGGTAATGCAGATGGATGATGACCCGGTCCAAGTACTTTCTTGTTTATGGTGAAAAGATTGTGAGTTTGTTGGTGGGTTGATGCAGGGAAGCAAGAATGGCCGGAGCTGGTGCGCTGCCCAGGGAGGGAGGCGGCGGCGGTGGTGGAGAGGGAGAATAAAAACGTTCACGCGATAATCCTCCCGGATGGATCTCCGACCACCAAGGACTTCCGCTGCGACCGCGTTTGGATATTTGTTGACAACCGCGGCCTCGTCGTTCGCCCGCCGCAGGTCACTTGACGGCGGCGGCGGCGCCACGTTTCCCCGCTCCGGCGGTTGTATACGTCATGCATGATAATATAAGTAAAAGCAGTGGTTGCCATGGCTGTTTCGGCCGCATATGAACCAGAAAGCTTTATTTCCATTGAAAGTGATAACCTAAACAGGAGCTTCAATGTCGAACTAGACAGATGTTTAAGTAACCCGGATGAGCAAAACCACCATGATGAAGATGCACGTCATGGCGAAGATGAGAACCCAGGTGAAGCATGAAGTTGCCGAGCTCTGCGAGTAAATCTCCGTCGCACGAGCCACTGCGTGCCCGGTGCTCGCCAAGCTCTGTTCCATAGCTTTCTCCGTGGAATCGAGTATCTGAAACAAGAAAAGATTTAACAGAAGAACAAAAGGGCTGCCAGGGAGGAATCACCTCACCTTCTCTTCGTTTCTGATGGACTGACTCATTGCAAGGCTATTCTCTTTCAGTTGCCTCGCCAAATCAACCATATCATCAGTCAGATCCTCTTGCAGCTTTCTGAGCAAGTCGAAACAACGTGTGTATTCATACATTTGCACAGAGATTAATGAGCTGCAACCTGTACATGGTTCTAGAAAAGAATATCAGAAGTACCTGTGTCTCTCAATATGAGTCTCTGCATCTGCATCCAACTTCACAAGCTTTTCAGAGGAACTCCCGGGAACCGCTTGGGAAGTGGGGTGTTCTGATGAAGTTCTGCACAAAGTGAGCGTAATATGTACGAGGTTTCCAAGGATTTTTCACAGCAAGATTGTTGAGATCATGCTCACAACAAGATTCTTCGCCTCAGTCCTCCAGAGGACCAAGCAATTTCTCCCTCTGTTACAAAATGGGACTCGCTGGCCCTGGTCTCATTGGCAGGCTCCTCAGCATCTTCTGTACTGGGCTGGAGTTTCAGATGGAAAAAAAGCATTAGAAGTAACTAAAACATATGCAGAGGAGAGACAACCGGAGGTTGAATGCAAGCTTATAACTTAAGTTCATGAGGGCTGCTTCAAAGCACCCACCGCAGATACAGCTGCTTTGGTTGCTATGGCTTCGATCTTCTCAGAATACTCATTCAACAAGGCTTTTGAAACCCTGCATGTCAACAAGCTCATTATTTGAATTGGGTTCAGCATCAAATTGCCACAGACCAAACTCCTAGGTGCAGAAATATGACTCCATACTCCGAAGTTTCTCCAAGAAAGATGCACAAACCTTGGAAAACCGTCAGAGTTCTTTTCGTTGGACAGTTCTTCGAGTTGCTCCCGCAGTGTGGTTACATACTTGACACCCAGAACAAGGAAAAACTTCATAAACAGGTTGATCTTTATTGATAGAGACGAAGACCCACATAAATTAAGCACCTACATGCATCAGCTTCGCTTGATTTTGTTGATTGGGAGCTGCTACCAGTAATCTTCTCAAATTCACTTCCGTTTTGCTAAGGCCCATCCTTGATCCAAAAGACAACAATGGTTTCGCGACGAATTGAAAACTCTATACAAATCCGCGGCCAACTTTTTCTTCAAAATCGCGTCTTTCCAAAGTTGGATTCAGCAGGAGCGAAAACTGGAGATTTGCAATTCACCCGAGGGATTTCTGGAAGAGCGAAAATGGGGAATTGAGGAAGAAAGGAATTTTCCGAAGGGAAACGGGAAGAAGATGAACTGGTAGAAGGGGATCAGTGAGGCCCAGCAACGAAGATGGACTGAGCTTCTCCAGGCCCGAGCAACAAAGTGGGGCTGCAGAAAGATGGACTGGACGGCCGCCATTAAAGCCTCGGGCTGGTTCTCCAAGGCTTCTTCGTGCTTAGGATGTGGATCATCTTCTCTGGTTGTTCTCTTGCTCTTACCTGCGTTCTCTTGCAACTGCCACAGGCCATTACAAAGCAAAGCAGCAATGTAAAAAGATTTCATGTTTCCCTGTCCGTGTTGACACTTGAACTAAAGAAAGCAGAGATGTCAGAGACGGTTTGAGTTCTAAAATTACAAAATTTGTAGTCTGCAATGAGCCACTTCCACAGATAACACAAGACAAGGTCTGCAAACACTGTGTATCAAGCCCTGAAGACGACTCTCATGAAGCTTTCAACTTGGAAGAAGAAGCGGCTGCTGCAAGGTGAGACAGAGTCTTGTGTCCCACCAACAACAAGAACGGTCCGAGAAGACAGAGCGCCTTCAATGTGGTGAACAGATCCAACTGCAGATAAACAGCATATTGCTTTGTTAAAAAACCAAAGTTGGGTTGCTCTTAAACCCTCACTAGACAAGTATTCACCTTGATCCAGAACGCTGCATACAGCAATAGCACAGCGGCGATGCCAACATGGAAGAGAAGTGCAAATACTGCTGAAGTAGTTGTCTTGGGGAAACCCTTGATGTTAGCACCAAGGCTGAAAGGCTGCAGAGAAGGAATGACAATTGAGATGGCTGATTTAACAGATAAACTGAAAGGAGGGGAGAGGATGGAGGAGGTGAACACCGTTGCAACTAAGAAACTGATGAACGGTATGATCACTAATGCCAAAAAGATGTTGGAGAGCCAGGCAGGGGCCGTCTTCTCGGGAGCCCGGAAGATGTGAGATATTTCTGCCTTGGGTCCGTATCTGGAGTAAAGGTCCACACGCTGAGGTGGTGGCCGGGGTACTTTTTCGGGTGCATCCGGAAGATCTAATTCAATGTGACCCAGAGTTTGGTGGAAGGAGTTCTCCTATAGCAGGGAAACTTCAGCAATTGAAAAATTGCATACATTGTGAATTTTCTGTAAGAAGAAATTACCATTACAGAGTCCCCCAGTGTTAGCTCAATGCCATATCTACCGGAGAGATAAAACAGCTTCTCAACCAGCCCAAGAAAATCCTGCAAAAGCAAAGCAACATTGAAAATGCTGATGGTAGGTGACATAACTGTGATAATTGGCATAAAAGGAGCAAGCAGAGTTCCATTGTCAGTCCAAAACTAGACAGTAGTAAGAAGTTCTACTGGAACTCAACTAGAGAGATCTCAAATTTTTTGATGGAGCTCCCAACCAGAAAGATGTGTTCAACTCCACTCTCATGTGTCAATTTCAGGAATGCCTGCGCAGAACATTGAAAGAAGATCATGAGACCTTTGCAAAACAAACTTTCGTGTCTGTAGACTAGATTTTTCCCACCTGCTTAGGCCTGAAAGCATTTTGAGATAGAGTGCTCAAGTGAAAGGACAGTCTCATCTTCTGCAGGTGGTTAGCAGATAAAGCAACAGCATTCTCTCTGTGTAGGTCTAGCCTGAATTACAAAATGGAGAAAAAGGAACTATGTGAACCAGTAGCATACTACCTTAAAACAAACTTTATTGGTATGATATTTTCAGATCATTTTATACTCAAGCATTTATTCACTCCAAAGCAAGAAAAGGATGAAAGATATGAACAAGGTAGAAAGAAACCCGCAGCATGATGAAACATGACCAAAATGAACTAGTTGTGAGGAGGAAAATATACTTTGCGGACTCAGAGCTCCCACTATCACTGTCAAGAATTGTGATCTCTGCATTTTCAATCCTAACAACTCCAGTGATATAAATAGGTACTTTAGTACGGCCCCCAGTGGCATAGTTTCCTTTTTCTTCTGAATCAGCAAACGAAATCTATAAAATCCAAGACATGAGAGTACGGAGTAAATGAAAATGGTCCTTCATGAGGGTACTACAGGAAGATGACTACGAGAAACAGAAGTACCTCAAAAGAGAAAACATAGCTTCCAATATCAATACTTGAAGGCAATGTTTCCAAGACATGCACCTCATTTTCAGGGTCATAATTCAGCTTCTACTCGAGGAGATTCAAATTTGTCAGACAGTCAACATGGAAATAAAAGAGTCTAAAAAGACAATCCTTCAGTTTCTCATACGTGCACATGTACCTGATCAATAACAGAACCATCTTTTGAACCCTGGGTGAATATCTGCATGAGCTTGACTGCCACATTTGGAGCTGCAGACCCTAAAACAGTGGTAGCTTTTACCTAATAAAGAGCAACAGAGTAAGAATAGATGCTACAAGATCGTTCCTACGCAGGAAAAGAGAATCAGGACTAGTTACATACCTTGACTTGATCATTCCTTGTCGTTGAAATAACAGTGGCCGGGAATGACAAAATCAATGGTACTGATCCTCTGGAAAAGAAACATAAATCGAATGTCATAGTGGATACAGCACGCAGCATTAAGAAGAGAATCATGACACACATACTTTATGTTGTTTATGCAAGCCAAGGCATCAATTTGATAATACAAGTCCTTGGCACTTCCGGGAACTCCAATACCAAGAAAGAACTTAGCCAATCCCAGAATTTTCTCATCTGGAAGCTGCTTCCATAAAAAAAAAAAAAATGTTTTCAGGGGACAGAACCTAAAGTTGAAGGTAGACGGTTGACCAAATATGTAAGAAAAAATGTAAAACTAACACGTAAACTTTCAGGAGCAACTGCAGAAAATGCAGCTATTCCACGAACAACTGCTGCTGAAACGAAAAGAGGACCCTGATTCCCATGCGCATCAACAAGTTTCTCTTCAAAGTAATAGGTCCCATCATCTGAAAACCATGAAGAGATTCAATACTGATAACAACTAAAATAAAGAGAAGGATTATTTGAAGAATCTGAAAGTGCATTAGACCAGAAGTTTACGTATCATCAAAAGAGATTGCATACCATATCTTTCAATTCCATCAAAAAGCTTTACAATATCATTTTTCAGATCAGCAACCTAACATTTTGATCAAATAGACCAAATTAGGATTGCCGGAAAGTAATGGTGACACTCATTTGACATCAGATGATAATAATGCAGGTTTACCAAATGCTCATCATCTACGGGGATTAAATGAAAAAAATAGAAGACAAACCACATTTTGATCAATTCCAGAAGATGATAAGGAAATAACTCCAGCAATAGCTTCAATAGCAATACCTACAGAATATGTGAGAACCATTAAATAAAAAATGCATGAATGTGAATCGCACATGAAAGAAGAGATAGTGATAAATGAATATGGCAATAAAAAAAAATGTGTAACTCAGAATATTCATCCATTACCAGCTGCATCAAACCTAGACTCGGGGTTGTTTGAATTGAGGCGCCACCTACCATCACTTTGACTGAGAGCCTAAAAACAGCTGGCTAGTTAGGAATACTTCAAAAAAGAAAAAAAATCCATAGAGCATAATCTGCACAAATGACTGCAACAAATATGACAACCATTATTGACTGGGCAACTCTTTCAGCATCTCCTTCATTTATATGCACTTCAGGAGTGTGATCCTGCAGAACAAGTGGGAAAGATTATAGAATCAAATGGAAAATACAAATGAAGAAAGATTGATATATCCGAGTAAACAAAACAAAGTTACCTTTAGTAGCACCAAGCTTTGAATTGCATGGTAAAAATCATGAAGATCACTGGCACCACTGAGAGAATCTGTAAGTCTGGATTGAATGCCCTGGAAACCAAATGACACGGTCAGAAAATAAATCTCCGCACTTATGACACATGTTCCTAGATAAGAGAAGTGAACAACAAGTGCAAGGATAAATGTCCAAAATACCTGAAAAGCCCCATGCTGGATTTCACAATTCAACAAGCTTTTAGCCCTCAGAGCATGAAATAAATGCTTGGTGTCTGAAGTTGGGGACTTCAACGCATCATGTACAGAAGCACAGCCAGAAGTACTTATATCAGCCCTTTTTTCAACCCCCAGAACCTGAAATGTCCTTAGTGCCTCATACGTCTCCTCCAAGCTGGAAACATCACATGAAAGTAAGAACACAATTGCACCTAAGAAAAACGCAAAATGGTAGATTACATCATTTCAGTTTAACATTCACTCTACAATGCTGAAACAACTTCAACTGAAATGAGCATTCAAAACGGATCAAATCAACCGACCACATTAAGGGGCATTAGGACAAAAGTTCAACGCTTTCCATAAAAATGCCTTATTTAGAAGGGAAAATGCAGTCCACATCGGATGACATAAACCACAAAAGGCCTCAATTGTAAGATGACAAGGGCATCTATATTTTTTATAATGACCTCCCAAAACGTCCATCCGCGGAAGCAAACAACTCCAATGCGGCAAGTCGATGTGGTTCCGACACTGGGTGAACGATCTTTGATTCGGTAGCCCAGGCCAGGGCAAAGAGCGCAGCAATCAGCAGGCCGAGACTCATCTTCATTCCCATGAAAGCTGTAGGCACGAATAGCGCCCCCAATTCTTCAGAAAAAACCCACCAACAGTGGGGAGAAGCCGATTTCTCCGCACCAAAACTTTCCAGTCCCCGTTTCAGAGAGAACCAAGAACACGGAGCTCTGAATGGTGATGTTGAGTCAACGAGTGTGACGTAATGTTCATTTCCCAATTTACCCTTCAAATTAGCAGGCCCAAATACTAACAGGCTTCCAAACAAAATACAAGCCCAAGGCCCGCTCTTTTGATATTAAAATAAAACAAAATAATTTTGTAATTTTTTAAAAAGAAATTGAACCCGCGAAGATAGCAGCACCCTTTTCCGAATTCAGAGCTCGGAAACCCAGGAGACGATGTCGTTGGCGTCTCGTAGTGGTGCGCGAGGCCTCCGTCTACAAGATTCCGCCGCGACCAACCAGCGGCGGCTACAAGTACGGCGATTGGCTCCAGTCCGACAAGATCTGCTCCGATAGACTTCGCCGCCTGCGGCACCAGATGCGAGATCCGTTCGGAAGACCAAATTCAGGGGAACTCTTCCCCAGCGTGCTTATTAAAGGCCGGGGCAAAGGGAGGCGGCGGTGGAGCCTGCTTAATTCTCACGGTACTTCGTGCTGAGGATCGAGGATGGGCGTGGGAATCACGCTTTTATTGGAGTGGGGTTTGATGAGAGAAACGAGGCGTTTGATTTCAACGTTGCGTAGTTCGGACCACGACAAGTGAAGGAGCAGTAATGGCTCCGAGCAGAGCACATATTGGTATTCACCCTGCAGTTAATCACAGTTTCAAGGTGATTCACTTCGTCGCCTTCTTCTTTAACTGCAGTGCATTTTGCCCATTTTTCATAGTAGGGATCTTGGCAAATGAAACTGCATTGGGTTGTCTCCCTTCAGTTGATTGGAGGAATGACTTTGCAAGTCATCTGCATCCTGAATTCAAATGCTTCATGACCTAGAAAAAGTGCAGCTTTCTGAAGTGTTTTACATGCGACAGAGATTCCTTTATCTGTTACCGCGTACTCATGTGAAGCTTTGGTCTCAATCAGCAGGAGCACGACCGTCCATCACTAATCGCTGTATTTCTAATTTCACCTGCAATACGATATTCAGTATTCTATACAGGGTTCCTTTAGTCCATGAAGCAAGATAAAGAAGGTTGTAGAACTGAAGAAGTGAAAGCACACTACCTCCAATGACCAATCGATGCAGTGTCGTCAATGAATGAAGGTTTCTTTGCATTATAGTAGAAGTGTGCGATCATTAGCACCAACTCCTCAGCAGTTCTGAACTCTGGAAACCATGCAGATTACAAGGGAAGGTGAAAAGAATTCTATTATGTGTGTTCTACAGGGGAATGAAGAAAATCCTTACCTTTTTCCCTGTAAAGTATCTTGTTTCCACGAAGGAACAGAATTTGAGGGCACTCTTTGGCTTTAAGAGCATATGCCAAGTCTCTTTCGATGTTTACATCGATCTTGATCGTCTGGTTTGGAATCAAGTTATAACCAATACTTTCATCTTGCAAAATGTGCACAAGAAATGGAACTGACCCGAGGAGGCAACCGATCCTTTGCTTTCCAATATAATTCTGCTGCTTTCTCCAATTCTCTTAGAACTTTCCAGTTCAAGCTGGACCTGAGACAGAGAATACTTTTCAGACAAATTCATCCGACCAAAGATTTCAGACAAAGTAGCTAGTTTTCTTGCCTGTTGTAGCGTTCAAAAACAAGAACTATCAGTGGACTCGGGTGGAAAGCAAAGCTCTCCCACTCAAGGCAATTGATCTCCTTCACCAAGCCATGGTCGATCTCTCCTTCCCAATCAATCTCAGTCCCATCTTCCCCTACAACATTCTTTATTGAATGCTGCTCAAAATAATCAGATGCCCTGATTCCCCAGCCAACATCTGCATCCAGTGGCCAACTTGAATCCTCCTCCTCCACCAGCATTGTTTTCTCTCCGGTTTCAGAATCAACACCATCCATTTCATCATCGGATGATTCGTCATCAAAACCTGTGAAACTGTCATCGCGATCAACCTTATCTTTGATGATCTTCTCCATGTCTTTGAGAATTCCAGGGTTCTGCTGCCTAATTGAATCAAATGTTCGTTGCAGAGAATCCCGCACGAAGTCCTCAACAGCTGCTGCTTCGCTCTTACGCCCACGCCTCAGTTTTTTTGGGATCATTTCTGGAAAGGGCTTGTCTGAATCTTCATTCTTCTTCTCCACCCCTTTGGTTCTACGAGGACGAGGTTTCTTAGACTTAGGATTAAGATCATCCGCGTTTGTAGCAGAGTTCGCTGCATCAGCTGAAGATGCTATTACGCTTTTGGCCTTGCGAGGAAGTTGAGAAAGAAAGCGTCCACTTGAAGATGAAGTTGTAACTTCAACTCTCTTGGGAGGTAACGACAAGGAGAGGAGGTTGAAACCAGGACCAGCATTCATACCAGAGACAGAGAACAACATCTGCAAATTCATTACGCTTGAAACCTTGACTTCAGACCTGCTACCGTAAGTAAAACAACGAACCTGTCAGAAAAAATCATCACACCATCCACCCAACAAATCACACACGAAGAAATCAAGCAATTGTTTTTCACCCAAATAAGCTCAAAGTCAAAATTCACTGAAGACATGTTACGAACCACAAAAACCCAGTTCCAAAAACATTCAGCATCATTACTGTCACTTAAATACCGCCAAGTGAAGAATTGTTCGGGCAGGCATTTCATCGAACACTTGGCAGTTGGCACAGAAGAAAAATTATTCTTTCTAGCAAACACCAGCACATATGGATAGAAACAACACCCCAAGCGCAGAACCCCAATTTGAGCCGCAGTAAAGCGGCATGAACACGATTAACCCGGAGAAAAAAAGGAAGCGAAAACCCACCGTCACAGACCTCCCACTCCCCTTCTCATCTCAAAACCCCCGGTGGATATTCCGTCCGTACTACCGTGTTCTTTATTCAGTTTATTTTTGTAGAGTATTTTGATAAATTAAGTAAAAAAAATTCCACCCTAAAATGAAAGAAAAGTATATTTTAAAAAATAATTTTATTTTTCTTAAATTACAAAACATTTTTATTAATATTCAAATACCTTCTTTTTGGGAGAAAAATAATATTATAAACATTTTATATGTTCTTATTTTGAGGCACGTTGAATCAAAGGTGATAATCAAATTTAAAATTAAAATATTTATAATACGATAAAATTGGAATTATTATCTGACAAATAAATGCGCGCAACGTGTCCATACACTGACCGAACACGTGGTGTGTTTCTGCGTAATTTCGCAACAGTGATAAATGGAGTAGCTGATCTGACAATTTATAGTAATTTATTTTAAAAAGTTCAATTTTCACCAATTGTTTTCAGACAAATTCATGTAATAAATATTTTAAAATATTTGAATATCGTGTCTGTAAAATCGAGAATAACACAAGTTAAAAAGGGACACCATGGCCCACACAGTCGAATAATCAAAAACAAAAAGATGTAAAACAGTGGAGTCGAGAAATGACGAATTTACCCTTCTGGATTTTCTAATTTAATTTTTTTTTTCGAAGTAAAAGGGAAAAGAACGAAGCTTGACGAGGAGGAATACCTTAACCTTACCTACATTAACGACTTGAGAGACCTCGCTTTGATCGGCTTCCGTGCACGTTTCTTCCCAAGCTCCTCGTCTTCATCTTCGTCTTCGTCGTCTGGTGCGTCGTCGTCGGCGGCGGCGGTGGCGTCGAGAAAATCGAATTCGTCGGACATCAGGAGCGACCCGTAGATTTCATGTTCGTATTCGAAGCTGGAGGTTTGGTTTTCCTGCGTTCTCTTCTTGCCCCACCTGGGGCCGAACCCGGAGTAGTAGTAGAACTCGTTGGGGTTCGAGGAAGATGTCTTGGGCGGAGCTTTTTTCGGGCGGGAACGATGCGGACGCGCCGCCGGCTGTTTCTCTGTTTTACTAGAGTAGCTTTTAACCTGCGATAGGGGGTGGTCACAGAGGGAATGCTCCTCTCGCGGGTATTGCCAGCTTTTCCCGTCCGATTCGCTGCACAAAATCGGTGGGTGGCTTTCCGCCGCCGCGGTGACGGGAAAATAATCCTCCGGCGGCCTAAAAAATAGATACCTCGCATCATTTTCACAGCACTGTTCGGATAAGCAATCAGCAATCGACCGCAAAGGAGGAACCACCTTATCCAGTTAAGACAATAAATTGAGTACAAGGGCGAAACTCGCAAACACTATGGAAATAGGGATAGTAGGGTACGGCGAAAGAAGAGAACACAGAAGCGAGATTTTGTTTTACCGATGAAGAAAACTGCCGTCGCCGGCGAACCTATCGGCCTGCGTACGACAAAAAAAAAACATCAACAAATTTCCAGAAATGGGATCAATAATCACAACATAAAGAGGTAACCCAGAGTGAAATTCCACTTCTCAAGCACAAAACATGGAGGGATTAAACAGCCACATACGAACCCTAGCGGCGCCCGCGATAACAAAACCCTAGAAAAAAAAAAGACCAGCCGAATGCAAAAGCGTATGCTCACAGATCTGCCCCTTCCCCCGACTCTCACCCCATTAATACACATCAATTGAGCGGCTTCGAATCGAAGGATCCAACCTCTAAAGACGGCGGCTCCGGAGAGAACGACGGCGGCGAAAAGCTGCCGACATCCCACGGCGACTGATTCAGCTGACACACGTGAGTTCGAACTGGTACCTCCTGAAACGACGCCGCATGGAGCGAGGGAGAGTTCTTCGCGTGGCGGCGTATCCGCATTCCGCCGCCGGAGCAGAGAAGAGAAGAGAAATCCTTGCTCCTGTGCGCGTCTGTGGAGTTGTGTCGCGTATATAATATTACACCACACAACGTCGCGCCTATTTATATATATGAGCATCTGCGTAGGATGCATTTATGTTATTATTTTATTTCCTTTATTAAAATAATACCCGCTGTTATCACTAATTAAACAAATAAATAAATAAATAAATAATCCACACCTTTTCTATTTTTCATTTATTGGCGCTTCCCTGGCTGCAGCCTGCAGGGATGTGGTAATGGAACCCTCTGGTCCACTGCCAGTTCACCCTTTTCATTTCTCTCTCTCTCTCTTTTTCCTCTTTTTTTTTTTTAATTACTAATTTATTTTTATTTGATAATGGGCCTTTCAGATAATTATTTGGGTTGTTTTGATTTTCAATTTCACATCAAATTATATAAAATATAATTAATTTTAAGATTTTAAAAAATTCAATTTTTACATTTTAAAACAAATTTATAAGATAATATAAATTTATATTATCGATTTTAATATATAAAAATATACATTGTAAATTTAATACATTAAATTATTATATAGTTTAATATGATAATATATTTTTAAGTGAATTAATAATTAATAATATGATTTTTTAATTAATCTATTACTTAATCACTATAACATAAATTCAAGAAATTTAATCATGTTTAAAGTTAATTGCTTAATCTAAATTTCTAATTTTATTACATAACAGAACTAGATTGAAATCTACAAGGATTAAATAAAACTAATTTAAAAGATTAATTTACAGAACAAATCCTCTATATATTTTGAATATAATAGTTTATTTAAAACTTAAATCATATATTTTTTTAGTTGTATTTGATATTTTATATATTTAGAAAAATATTTCATAACTTGATAGAAACTAAAAAATCATAACTTATATTTTAGTGGAAACATTTATCGAAAAAAATGTTTACTTCAATAAATATGCATATAAAGTTCAAAATTATATAAAATTGATTTTTGGATAATGAATATAGTTTAATATATATAATTCTAGTTGTCAATTGAAAATTATTTTCTTATTTATGTTTTTTTCAAAAAATATTTTATTTAGTGTGTGAAATTCCATTTTCACTTGTCTAAAGCCCAGCATGAAGCCCATAGCCCATAAGCGCGGTAAAAATAAAATGGATTGGCGCCAGAATTTGAAATCTGCGCGCTTTCTTCGGAGTTCAGGCGAAGATAAAGACTCTCAGGTTTCCGAATTTCTCCATCGGATTCGCGATAATAGGGAGAAATGAGGGAATTGGCTATGGCGGAAGCTCATGAAAGTGAAGCAAGGCTAGTGAATCCGTGGTATTTTCACTTGCAGAAGCTTGGACTTGAGCTGAAATGCCCTGTCTGGTGATTGATTCTCACCCTTCTCTGTTTCCTATCAAAATGACACCGTTTTTTTATAATCCATCTTCCTGTTTCTTTTTTTTTCTCTTTTGATGCGTAAATAGTATGAAGTTGCTGAGCAAGCCCGTTCTGCTTCCTTGTAATCACTTGTTCTGCGGGTAAGAAATCTGTTATCTCCGGCGGATTCGAAGTTTTCTTGAAGGTGTTTATCTATATGTCTTTGTAATTGATATGCGCAGTGCATGCGTTCCACGATATTTTCATAATTGCCCTGCTTGTCAGCAGCATTACGCTGATCAAGGTGCGACTTTTAGTTCAAGGTTGTCTCTGGATATGCGTTCGGAATATTGTAAGAGTAACATTTCGCATGCTGCAGAAATAAGGCACGCTTCCTACATGGAAGAAATCATTAACACCTACAGGAGTTTGGAGGCTACATTCAGCTCAACCATCCTGCCATTTTTATCTGCAGGTAAAGGAATGGCGAATGTAGAATGGTTCTTGGTACATGATTCATGGGTAATGTCATTGACTTTAAGATCTTATGAAAATTTCAGTTGATAAAATCGCAGATAAACCTGGTGAAACAAAATCTAGAGTAAGAGAAGTTCCTACTATTGCCGTTGAAGGTAATATTTCTGGGATTCAGGCTACACAAATGTCTCCAGGCGACTCGTTCCCAGATTCTTCGTTTAAGGATGACTCCAACGAAGAAACGTTAAAATGGAAAACCCCTCAAATCAAAGTGGAACATCGTGAGCAAGCAATCTCTCCTCTTCAACCGGAAAATATTAGTTCACGCAGCTTAATGAAGGTATGACTCGTTCCATGTCCTTGTATTGGTTTGTTTGTGTGTTAAGCACTTCCACTCATTCATTGATAGTTTTTAAAGTAAAGCTGACTCTAATGTTTGTTTTGCGATTCATCTCAACTACTGCAGAGTACAAAAAATCACAGAATCAGGAAATCTGGCAGAGCCATATTGGATACTACAGCGGATCCTATGGATGATGAGGACACGTGCAATATGAGGGAACCCAAAAAGCACAAGAAGCTGAACTGCGAGTTGCCTAGCAAAGATGCTGCTTTCAGGAATGATGAAGGCAGGTCTAACAAAGATTCTCTCGTTACTTCAACTAGAAAACTTTTTAATGACTCGGATCTCACTAGAAGCGCATGTGCATTTTGCCAGTCTTCAGAGACAACTGATGTAAGTCCTCCTGTTTCTCTATCGATCCAGCATTTCACTCTCTTTCATTCATACAATTGATGGGACGAATATTCCAAGTAAAGCTTCCCATGCTTAGTATTCACAATTGTACTTTGGCTGGCACCAGGCTACTGGACCGCTTCTACATTTTGTGAATGGAAGAGAAGTGGTAATAACTGAAATCAACTCCCCCAAAGTGGTTACAGCACACATCAAATGCATAGAATGGTATGTTGAATATGAACTTTGTGCTTCAAATTGTTAATTTAATCACTGGTTGCCAAAATTATTATGCTTTCCCTGGAGCTAGAAAGCTGCAGCAATGACCGATGTATGTGAATTATGTTCAGGACGCCAAAGGTATACTTTGCTGGTGAAAAGATTAAGAACTTAAAATCTGAGCTTGCTCGTGCTTCCAAGCTCAAGTGTAGTGTTTGTGGGTTAAAGGGAGCATCGCTTGGGTGCTTTGCAAAGACTTGCTGCAGAAGTTATCATTTTCCCTGTACTCTGGAAATCCCCAACTGCAGATGGGATCCTGTAAGTCACACCATACTCTGGATCCTCTGACCGTGAAACTTTGGCTGTGACTTCTGAATGCGTTTCTAAATTGCAGGCTAAGTTTTTGATGTTGTGCCCCTCTCACAAACATTTGACTTTTCCAAATGAGACCTCCAACCCTGAAGAGCATGAGAATGAAGCTATATGCTCGTCCCAAGAACAGTAATGCATCTTTCTGCCTCGTACTTCCTTTTTGCATTCTCCTATCAGTAGATGTGAACTACTTAAAACTGCAGTACGACTGTTTCTCATCTCTAAGATCTTTAAACGCAGAACATCTGAGCAGTCAACTTTTTGGGCTTCACTTCCTAATGGACGGCAAGAATGGGTTTTATGCGGCTCTTCCCTATCATCAAAACACAAAGTAGTTTTTTCTGTTTGCAGCAACCTCATTTTCTTTTTCAAACAAGCTCATGATGATCTGTGCTGTTGCAGAGTTTGCTTAGAGAATTTGCTGCACGGTGTGGTGCTACCTTGTCAAATTCATGGACCCCAAATGTCACTCACGTGATTGCCTCCACAGATGAAAATGGTGCCTTCTGTAGAACTCTAAAAGTCCTTATGGCCATTTTGAACGGAAAATGGATTCTCTCCATTGATTGTAAGCTTCCTCCAATGCTTCACATCTCTTATACTCAAATCCATCTGCTCACTTCAATCCTTCTTTCCAAGGGGTGAAGACTTGCCTGGACAAAAACCATCCTGTGAACGAAGAACCATTCGAGATCAACATCGACAATCACGGCATCCGGGATGCCCCCAAAACAGGAAGACTAAGAGCACTAAGCAATGTAAGCAGACAACATTCCCTTCTACTGTTTTTCCCAAACAAACTCCCTCCACAAAAGCCTCCTTGCTGCTTTCACAGGCTCCAAAGCTCTTCTCTTCCGTGTGCTTTTACTTCCATGAGGACTTCGATCCATCCTACAAGAGCGATCTAGTGGATCTAGTCAAAGCTGGAGGAGGAAGCATCCTCGAGGAAATCCCCCTCCAGAAAACTACCCACAATCAGCGCCTCCTGCGACATTCATCGTGTACTTCAGTGAATGCAGCAGGGAGAGCGCAGCAGAGGGAATGGTTAAAAGGAGGATCTTGCAGACGTTGGCTGAATCCCAGAACGCAGCACTGCCCAGTGATGCCTTTCAGTTCATCCCGCACACGTGGATTCTGGAATCCATAGCTGCTTGTAGAGTTCCCGCTTCTGCAAGCTAAACCCTTTGTTCCACTTTGCAAGTTCTGATTATTTGGGATTAAGGGTTTGCTTGGTTGGTATTTAATATTTAGTAATATTCATTATATTAAAATGTTTTCTATTAATATTTTTTTATATTAATTATATAAAGAAAATATGAATTGTGAATAATGCTGTTTTAATACATTAAATTCACATAGAAGTTGAGAATTTTATAAATTCATATATGTGTTTAATTAGAATTTGGAAAATAAATATATTTATTTTATATTTCAAATGAAATATATATTTTTTTACTAAATTTTAATTTATGCTTGATAATTATCAAATATTAAAAACAATTTTTATAGTTATATGGTTTAAAATAAAATGGATTTAATTTAAAGGTTTTTTTTACAGGCTGTCGCGGGTGTACGGAACGAGTAACGGTCACTTGCTTTAAAGTGTATGGGGGCGATTCTTCCTCTGATTCTCTTCCGCTGTTCCACTCGCTGAGGAAGTTGAGATTTCTTCTTCGTTTTTGTTTGATTGATTCTTTGAGCTGAGGTATGGGCTGCTTTCTCGGATGTTTTGGTGGAGAGAAGGAACTCGGACGGCGCAAGCAGCGGATTGATCGACCGGATCGGCGAACACTGGTGAGATGGGTCATTTATTTGACCGGATTGCTTGGTTTTGTTCGCTGATATCGTGTTGGATACTTCTTGAATTGGTTTTCTGTTGACGTGGAAGAGCTTTCGTTTGGACTTCTTTTTAGTTGTGATTCTTGCACTTTGTTGATTTTGCGGACACGAGGAAGAGTTACTGAAGGCTGGTTTTTTTTTTTTTTGACACAGAGGAATAGAATTGGGAATGTTGCTGATAACAGAGTTGTGACAACTTCTGAAGTGACGATACGGGAGAGGAATGATGTACAACTGGAACAGACACTCAGGCCAACAACTTCCACCGAAGTGGTTCCAGAGTTGCTGTAAGAATATTTATGTTGTATATTTGATTCCTCTATTAGTAGCAATTGAGAACTTAAGCTAAATGCCTGAGAATCTTAATTTTCATGTTTTGGCAAGTGTTTAAGTTGTTTTGTTGATGTTCTGGTTTTTTCAGCTCATAAAGTTTGTACTTGTAGAAACAAACCTGATGTGGTGGAGCAACTATCCCCGAGTCCTAAGAAAAGAGTCACATTCAATGCCAATGTCACCACATATGAGCCTGTTCCTGACCATAATAAAGTTGAAGAACAGGTTGAAGCTTTACAAACATTGGTTCCAGCCAATTCAATAGCGGGAGAGGAGAACTCCATCTCGTCGAGTGTTGCGTCTTCTTACCCTCCAAACCACAGGTACCATGATGCAAGAGATAGTGAAGATGAAGCTGAGTATGAGGACTTGGATGATTTAGAAGATGATCTGGAAGATTGCTATGAGGATGAAGAAGATTCTAGGAGTTTGGAGTATGATTGGTCCGAATCAGTTCGTACGGAATCAGTAGAATCAAGCACCGGAAAAATGCCCCAGAAATCTTCCATCCACAGTTCAGTGTTAGCTCCTGTGGAGAATATCACTCAGTGGAAAGCAGCAGTGTTGAGTGGGTTACATAAACTGCAGCCCGAGAAGGAGAACTTGGAATCTAATATTAAGTCCTGCAAAAACACAAGTCAAGAAGTTTCTGTTGACGCCAGTCTTTCAGGTTGGCTGGAATCTCCTGGACTCCAAGGATCCAAGAAGGCTAGTTTCAGTGGCTTCGGTTCTCCTCCAACAACCAACTCAGATGGGCGCAGTTCTCGAAAATCCTTAGAAGATAGACCAATTTTAGGTGCATTGACAGTTGAGGAGCTCAGGCAAATTTCAGTGTCTTCCTCCACAAAGAAGTCTCCCAGCAAGAGCCCTGATGAAGTACCAATAGTAGGGACTGTTGGTAGCTACTGGAGTGATTCGGGATCAGCAAAGAGTTCATGCTCACCTATCCCTTTCAATGGAGCACCAAACACATCCAGCAAGTTCAGAGAGGTATTGTTTAAAACGATAAAAGTTTTTATAAGTCCTTCCTTCTGTGAAACCTGCTACTAATGCTCATGCAATATACAGGACAAGAGAGTTCATTGGCACTCCACCCCTTTCGAGTCAAAGTAGGATATAGTTCGTGGCCAAGGGCGCCGCTCATGATTTCAGTTGGTAATGAGATGCGAAGGTGTTGATTTTTGAGATAATACGTGATCTGTGTCATGTGTGAATTCCACTCCTGGTATTTCTCCTCCATATGTTATTGTCTTGTTTCATATGGTTTGAATGACATGTTTATTTGCTGACTGGAGAAACCAGAGATCATTTCCTAAATTCCAACAGCATAAGGTATTTCACAAAGCTAGCTTCGACACAAGATGAACACACAGAAAATGAATGAGGCTGTACAACATGGAATCCTATTTCCAAGAGAATTCAATCACTCAAAAATACTACAAGCTATGCAGTGGGATGAACTCCAGGCTCACATACATACCTGAAATTAAGCATCTAATGTGTAACCGTAGCTGTATTAAGCATCTAATGTGTAACCCCGGTGAGGGTGCAGCATCCACACAGCTTTCCAGGAGCGGCATTTCTTGCTCCTCATGTGTTTTGGCCGGATCACTACTCCCCATCTCCTCCACATCAGGTATTTTATCCTCATCAGAAGCATTTGTCTGGGAATCCTTTATCTTCATCCCTTTAGAGGGATCCTCAGGCTCATCTGAGGAAGGCGGCTCTTTTAGGGAATCAGTTCCTGACTTAGACTGCATTTCAAGCATCATCTGCAGGTATCTCCCCTGCTCTTCAATCCGAAGCTGCAGGTTTCTCTGTACCTGCAAAAAAAACGAAAACCCGAAAGCTACAAAACAAACTCTAATAGCAGGAGCCCATCTTATTCGACTCATGAAGGGAATGAAGCAAGCACAAGTGTTCAGTTTCATGAGTACATACAGATGTATACCTCAAGTTGTTCATGTAGACGTTTCTGAACTTCCATTTGCAACCGCAATGCTTCCGAAATGTCGATACTTCTGCTTTTTAAACCAGCAGAAGAACACTTAGAATTGCAAGAGAAGCCAACTCAAAGCATGATTATAACCAAAAATGGAGCAACAGACTCACGCTTTCAATTCCAGAGATGATAGTTCTTGAACGGATGCAGGTTTCTCCTCTGAAGATTCTGCAGGAAAACAGCATGCTCTTCAGATAAGAAACAAGTGCATGTATGTATCCAGCAATTCAATATCGTCGAACTGCGAACGAACAAACCTTGGGGAGTCTCCGATCTAATTCTAGCAGTTCGATACTTCTGCACCCCAGAAAACAAACCCAAGGAGCAGTAAGAATGTCCAAAATGAAAAGGCCAGTTCCCAGATGGATAGTTACCTGGAGGTGGCTTTTTACATGATAGATTGTCAATCCATCAACGTTCATCAGCTTCAGAACACCCTTTGGAGTAGCCTCTGCATTGAAGGTGAACTTTTTTTCAAAATGGGAAATAGCTAGCCAGCAAGCATAGTGACAGAATGCAAGAAGACTGAAACTACTTTCGCTGCCTCCAAGTTTGTTGACTGCTTCCACAAGTGTCTCGTGCAATTCTGGAGTCCACCGCATTCGCTGCTTCGGTGAAGCACCAGTTGGAGAAGATGATTGACCATTTTTGCTGCATGTTTCACCATGAGTTCCTGGAAGTTGCTGAGATACACGAGTCTGCTGAATCAAGATCTTCACCTGCGGTTTGGGAGCCTGTTTGATTCAAGCTTCAAAATTTTAAAACAATCAAAATACTCTGTTTCCCTCTAACTAAACTAGACACTAAAGAATGCTACACAGCAGAACTCGTGATCAGAGGAATTACCTCCTCCGGGGGTTCTAAACTTGGAGCTTTTACATCAACAAGAAGCCCGCTCCAATCTGCAGCCAATGCATCATCATCAGTTATAAGCTGATCAGCCCACTCTTGCCATTCACTTGACTTGCTCAGGTCCTCAAATGCAACTGCCATCTCATCACTGCATCCAGCATCTGGTGAATTGCTCTGCAGGGAATGGCTCACAGGAAAATCAGGAAACCGATCTGTGGACCAGGAGTCATCATGTTCACCACCACATTTGGATTGGAGAATACTTGGATGTGCACACTGGGCCAATGCAATTGATTCCCCAACACCTTTCGACTGAGAAATTAAAGGGGTTTTCCTAAGATGCTTCTCTGGTCTTCGAATCGAGGACGTATGAAGATCAGTTGAAAATCCAGCACATGATGAAAAAATATGACCAACTGGTTTAGTTTCCATTGTCTGCCGTTGGTACACCGGATTCAGAGCAAGACTTTAGACCAACCCAGCTTCCACTTTCAGCTCCGATTAACTTAACCTGAAGATGAATCCAAATCTCACAGATAAAAACAAAAGCAATCCTAAAAGGAAACATGACAAGGAACAGATAATTACTTAGAAGCAAAATGGATCAGGAGGAGAGAACAGACGTCATGAATGGGAAATTTAAAGACCACAAAATTTTTTTAACGGATATAAATCTTGGATACAAAGAAAGGGGATTTCTACAGAAAAATAATGCATGCTTTTTCAAGTAAAAAGGCAAACGCTAACATCAAAAACCTTCATCTTTCTGGAGTTGCCGAGGGATCATGTGCCATGAACCTTACGTAAAGTACGATGAAATTCAGAAGTCAATGGAAAGGCCACTAGAAGCAAAACCCAACACGCAAACCAGATAAAACCTTCACCCAAAATCACTAAAAAGCAGAAATCCCAAAATCACAAACCATCCTAACAGATAGGTCCGTACAGTGGCATCCACAATCAGCAAAAGAGGAGCACAGCGCGATAGCTCACAAGTCATTCAAAAAGAAGAAAAAAAGAAATCCTTACCTTAAAGCCCTCCAGAACAGCTTCAGCAAACAGAAAAACAACCTGCTTCCGCAATTCCCCTTCAGATCACCAACACTAAGATTGCCTGATTCTGAGAGAAACCACACGCGCAGTCGGACATCCCCCGGCGGCACTGTCCCCACCTGAATCGTATGACGACGAGCGTGGCTGTCCTGTTATCCTCCCACCCTGTGTGTGGGCTCTAGCTTCTTCCTTCCAACGATTCACAACCAGGAAGTGCGTGCCTTTTCGCTTTTTGTTCTGTTCAACAACTAACTGTCCAAACAGAGTAGGCCCCACCACCGCACCCAATCATTTTGTCTGCTTTTCAATTTTTAATTGACGTTGCGGGCCCCACGATACTGACCGTTTGTCCGTACCGCGTTCGTTTTTTAATTCAAAAAATATTATTTAATAACCAATTTTATAAAAACATTACTTTAATGTAAATCAAATAGTATATTCTCAAGAAATATTTAAATACTAATAACCCCCAATCAAGTGAAATGGCTCAAAACGCACAAAATGCTGACCACACTACACCTGCCTCAGTGTTCTGGTTGAGTCTAGGATTTAGACACTAGTTGAAAATCCAAGAAAAATGTTTGTCTTGATCGCATTAGTCACTTTGCTGCCATTTCCATCATCAAAGCAAGCATAGAACAATCCACAGGTTTCAAACAAGATGCAGAGAAATGGGAAAGAGGGAAGCTTCCAACCTGCAACAACAGAGAAATGGGAAGATGGGAGCCCCGGTTGTTGCATCTACACGATTGCATTGGCAGCGCTGGCAATCCTCGGCCAAAGATCAGCACACTCCTTCCCGATGGGGCCGGTGATCGCAGAGCCTTTCATGAACCATACACCAGAACTCAACACAGAAGTAAAGGAATCCCTGGAGATAAGAAGTTATAGTGTATGTGTTTACCTTTCATTTCACCCTTGGGATTAACTATGACACCAGCATTATCTGCAAACAATGGTGAACTCATGAGAATTCAAAACCTAGGCATTCTATCTTCATCATATGATGCCAACCAGCAAGGTTAGATTCCTTTGGTGATATGCAGTGATAGTATAAATGCTTTTAAAGAAGAATTTATACTCCTAGCTGCCAAGCATGGTAAATCAAACACAGTTATGTAACCACATGGTGTACAAGTAACCAAGCATATGGATCCATCAAGTGCACAAACGAAAGATTAAAATTGTTTTCTGCGAAGCCACTAACCTTCAAAGTACATGAAAACTCCATCCTTTCTCCGGAAAGGCTTGCGTTGGCGGACAATCACTGCAGGCATAACCTTCTTACGAAGATCCGGCTTACCCTTCTTCACGGTGGCCATAACCATGTCTCCGACGCAAGCAGAGGGAAGCCTATTGAGGCGACCCTTAATACCCTTCACTGAAATAATGTACAGGTTCTTCGCACCTGTATTATCGGCGCAGTTCACCGTCGCCGCCACCGGAAGACCTAGCGACATTCTGAACTTGTTTCCAGCCGTTCCACCGCGTCCTGCGCACAATACGGATCCAAAATCAGCTCAGAAACAGAAAGGCAACCTCACGAACCCAAATTGTATTCATCCCGTACCTCGCTTCGACATTTTTCTTCGCTTCCGCCTCCCCGATTCCAGGCCAAGGCGCACGCAGCCAAAGGCTTTTTTATACCGAAAGGAATTTTGACAGTCTTTTGGGCTAGGGCTTCCTTTCAAAATGGGCCTTACAATTGTATGGATAGCTCAATAAGGTTATCCATTGCGAAATGGGCTTTTAGGACACAACAGTTATTGGGCGTTTTAGATAGTACATAATAAAAGCCCACGTGCCAACGTGGGTCCCAGAGAATCTATGATGAAGCATGAGCTGTGTGTACGCTAAGGTGGAGCCCACGCGTTGTCGCCTTGTCCCTCCGCTTCTTGCAAAACACAACGGTTTTCTTTGGTTTGTTGCTACTTTGCTTGCTTTTAGGAACTTGTATTTGATTCGCTTCGAAAGTGTTTGTGATTTTGTACGTTGAGGCAATCCGTTTCTTGAGAAAAAAACAACAAAAAACTCACTAGTACTCTCAATGACCACTCATCTCAATCCTGCAAATACGCCTAATTTTGAGATTTTTGGATTGAATGAGTGATTCTGCACAGTTTTTGTAAGAAAGAAAGTGAGCGAATCATAAGGGTTGGTGAGCTTCTTAAATGATAATGGAGCAACGTAGCTGGTGTTGGTCGTGGGTTGAGGGCGAAGGTGTAGGGTTAGTGGTATAATAAAAGAGAGAAACGAAGTTTGGAAGCAACCAGATGGGGTCCCCGCGAGGACGACCATGATCGGTTAAAGCCGACAATGGATGCCCCCGCCAACCCCATTTCAGTTCCCAATAAGCAATTTCCTTTTCCTTTATCAGCCCTCGATCTCTAGACCCATAAATCCTCCGTGAATAAAACGGTACCAGACCTTTCTATCTCGTTAGTTTCCGCATACCCAGTTGAGTTTTCCTTCTTTTTATCTGGTAAAGGTTGATTCTTGGTGCGGAATAGCCGGTTGATTTCAGGCGGGGCGGGGCGATTTTTTCGGGGCGAGTGAAATGTTGATGGCGTCCGAGGAATCATGTGTTCGTGCTGGTGGGATTGGGTTGGAACTTGGGCTCGAGCTAAGCCTGGGTTGTGGGAAGGCCAAGGCTAAGGTCCCTGAGGTTCAGGAACAACAAGCGAGGATTTTAACCGCGAAGGATTTTGGTTCCTTGGTTTCTTCTGAGGTTTCTTCCTCTTCGTCTTCCTCTTCGGTTACCAAAGCTATTGGACCAGGCACAAAAAGGAGCGGGGAGTTTCCATCTTCATCTCCACACCGGTAATCCCCCTCTTCATAATTTCTGAACTTTTTTTTTTATTACCAGAGATGTTTCTGCATATGTCTCAGAAGATGAAATTTGGATTCTCTGAATAGACATAGGAAGTTATCTCCTCATTGCATTTACTTTAATGGCTTTGGTGTTGGTAATGAGGATGATTTATCCCTAAAGCACTTCTATGCCTCTGTATCTCACATTTTTCATGTGCATTTAGAACCCTGGGAATGAAAATGATCATTTCCAGGGATTCTACTGCGCTTTCTTGCGCCCTCAGTATAATTCTGTTAAGCAGATACAGATGCTCCCCTAAATGGATTAAATTTCTAAGTTCTATTACTAAGTTTTTTTTAAAAGGCATTCACTGTAGGGATTTAGTGTCAATAGATGGGATGATTAAGCTTCTTCTTCAATTTCTTGAAGCAGTCAGGTTGTGGGATGGCCTCCAGTGAGAGCCTACAGACTGAACAGCTTGGTGAGCCATACAAAGCCACCTGCTACAGAAAACTTCTTGCTCAAGAGTGAAGATGGGGACAAAAGCATTTCAAATAAAAAATCACTGTCTTATTTTGTTAAGGTTTCCATGGATGGGATTCCCATTGGAAGAAAGGTGGATTTACTTGCTCATGACTCCTATAAGGCTTTAGCACAATCACTCGAGGAAATGTTTCGTCCCAGTCACTACCCAAGTGATAATGGATTCTTAGGGCCAAGTGAGGAACAAAGAACACTGGGTGGCCTCTCTAATTTCATACTGACATATGAAGACAAAGATGGAGACTGGATGCTAGTTGGAGATGTTCCTTGGGAGTAAGTCTTCTATTACTGTACCCTGTTAATGCTGCTTGCTTGCTTCCAGCTGATGTTATGTCTTGTGTTTCTCAGGATGTTTGTAAACACTGTGAGGAGACTCCGGATCATGAGGTCAGATGAGGCTAAGGGAATAGGTCAGAATACTTCTTCTTCCTCGAGTAGTTTTTGTTTCTTATAAACTAGAATGTCTGTAAATGCTTCCGGTCACCATTGCATTGCAGCTCCCCCATCTGGTGATATGAGGACGAGACAAGAATGAAGGCATTCTGTATTCTGTAAGAAGTTGTGATCATCTGAGCATTCAGCCAGGCACACCCCCACAAGACCTCTTTTCCTTTGGCTGCGTGATTTTCGATTGCTGTTACACCTTCGGGCGAATGCTCTTGAGCCCTTCGATCCATTTAGCAGTAGCCACTAGCCACCTGCTCAATGCATGAACTACCCAATGGCCTGATGTGTGGCTTACAACCTGTAAAGTGTGATCATTATCTTTCTGTAACAACAGCTTGCTCTTTCTGTAACAACAGCTTGCTTGTATCATTGTGTGTGTGTATGTGGACCTGTTTGTTTTTATCATCCTTGATGCTTATTTCAGCACATCCCTGATCAATGGATCATAGAGCCTGGTAACTTAACTTCATCACAGATCAAACTGAATCGAATCAGAGTTGGTCGAAGTGGAATGTGAAGATTGACTCAGATCAGCAAGTAATCCCAATATGGGAAGTTTACAGCACTTTCACAGTGAAAACAGAATTTCCAAGCAAAGAAGAAGAGCTGGTTACATTATTTGGTGCATCAGAGCGAACGCCTGGTTGGTCTCCGTGAGAATCCAGTTGTGGGTTATGTACTCATCGACCTTGATCTCCTGAAAAGAGGGGGTACACGAAGGTAGATGAAAACAAACATGGAAAATACGAGAATCCAGTGTTGAAGCTGTTGTATGTAATCCATGCGCTCACCTTTTTCAGGTACTTCTCAACAAGCCAAGGGAATCGGGAACCTGAACCCTGGCCTCCCCATCTTGCGGCGGCGCAAATTTCACCTCCTCGATGACCAGCGGCCTTTTGGGCTCCCACGCCACCGCCGCTGTCGAGAAAACACAACTAAACAGATTCAAACTCTCATTACCCATTACGATTCACTCAAATCCACACACCAGAACCAGCAGGACACCCAAATAGTCACCTTTGCTCGTGATTACTTGACCTTGGGTTGCCATTGACGAAGAAAACGGATCACACCCATAACGATGAAACTCCTACTTTGGGCCGTGACTCCGGCCCAAATGAGTCCATATACCGAAGCTCAATAACGCCCATATCCAAAATCAAAATGCATCCATTTTTTAATATTTTAAAACATTATGATTAAATTATTATGTTTAATAAATTAATTTAAGATTTTATGAACAAATTCAAATTTCACATTGCAAAATTATTTTGTAACATAACATAAAATTTAATAAATGAAATATATATCAAATTTAATACAATATTTAATATAATTTCTTATTTAATTGATCTCGGAATTTGAATTTCAAGTTTTTTTTTTTTATAAAATGTATAAGGACTGAAATCTTCAAAAATTAAACGATATAAATTCAGCTAAATACGATAAAAAAATCTACTTTAACTTTTGAGCTTTTAAAAAAATGATGTCTTTTAAAAAAATGATATTTTTTAAAAGATTATACCACTTTTAGAAACAATTATCGATATTAAAAAAAAGCCATGTTGAAAAATAAAAGTTAAATGGCCGGCAAACGATGTCGGTGCTGCGAAGCACCGGCCTAACTGAAGTGCGCGAAGGCTATATAAAAGGGGAGCCCTGACGCCCACGGCACAACCTCCCCGAGGAGAATTTTCGCTCTTCTCTCATCGTCTTCTCTGGCGCAGGAGCCCTAGGAGCTGAAGGGGTGTCATGGCAGCCGAGGAGCCTTCTTCTGAGAATCTCAGAATCACAGTTCACAGCAATCCTCCCAAGTCCCAGCTGGATGAACTCGGGATCAAATCTTGGCCCAAGTAAGGAGCGCACCCTTGTGTTTCATCGCTTTCTCTTTACTTTCAACTCGAGCCCATGCTGGAGGTTTGGGAGCTGCAGGTGGGGATGCTCTCCGGGGAAGTACAACTTGAAGTACGACGCACGGCAGACGTGCTACCTGCTGCGAGGGAAGGTGAAGGTTTACCCTAAAAACCCAGGAGGGGAAGTTGTGGAATTCGGAGCTGGAGATTTGGTTGTCATTCCCAAAGGGCTCTCCTGCACTTGGGATGTCTCTGTTGCTGTTGATAAGCATTACAAGTTCGATGCCTCTGCTGCTGCTTCTTCTTCGTAATCCCCTGTAAAAATTGCAGTTTAAATATTATGGTTACTGTTGGATGTTCAACCGCTTTACTTCATCTTTGCAATAATAAAAGTAAAAAGGGCATTGCACAGAAGCCTGGGAGTACCTTCAGAAGATATTTTGGGAGCTTGTAAAACCAGTTGTCAACGGGAGAGACGATGCTTTAAATGCTTACTTTGACCAGTCAAAAGTTTTACTGTATGATCCATTATTTTTCACCGCGATGGTCCCGCTGAAGAACAAGATCAAACAGTGTTGTAAATTGCGCAAATCATTCCTTCATGCAAATTCATGTAACCAGCAGCTGTGCGAATGGCTAGGGATCATACTCCTTTTCCGAGATTCCAAGTAGAACTGCAAAGGAAGAGAGCATCCATGGCTATGCCTTCCCAAAATGGCCATGTTGGGAACAGAAGGCTGATCACGGACACCTTTTTCAAGATTCCACCAAGAACAGAAAAAGGAAGGGCGTCAACAGCTCCACCTCTTTACAATGGCAATTTGATCCAAGCACATCCATTAGCACCATTAAAAGATCGCGTCTTCATGTGAAATTCCATCGTTTCACATTGCCAGTAGTTGTGCACCACAGCTTTGGATCATCGCCCTTTTTTTGAAGATTCGAAGAAAAACTGCAAAAGCAAGAGCATCACTGGTTATGCCTTCCATAAACGGCCATTTGATAAAAGCCTGATCACAAGCCCCTTTTTCAAGATCCCCCCAGGGAGGGCATCCACAGCTCCACCTTTTCAAAATTGCAATTTGATCACTAAGAGTGGAAACTTAACTACTGGAAATATGACACCTTTTTTCAAGATTCCACCTATAAAAGAAAAACTCAGAGCATCAATTGCTGTATCTCTCAAAACTGGCACCTTTGATCTCAATACCACCTTCCGCCAAAAAAAGCAATGGGAAGAGCATCCACAGCCGTAAATCTACCTCTTAATCTAATTGCAGATGCATACGTATTGGGATCAACAGCCCTAATTTCGTAAAATCCTTTAGTAACCATAGGGCTGACCACAAACCCTGTTTTGAAAATCCCACCAAAAACTGCAATGCAATGACCTCACCTGCTCCAAATCACATTGCCCAGCAATGCAAAATACGGCCATCACAACCAGCCAAATGATTTCCACTCGACGAAGAACCCAGCGCTAGGAGCCTCATTACGCGATCGGATACATGAATTACACCGCCGATTCGAGAGTTTACGTTGATCTATGAAACGTCTACTCCTCGGTCTTCCCTTCCAAAGCCCCCAAATCTCCACAAGGGCCTTCCGGTTCCCTTCACGCTCCCGGCTCCAGCGAGCTCCTTCCCACTTCTCATGGGCTGTTCATTAGTACAGGGCCACGAAATTGAGCCCTCCCCAATGCATCTACCATTGTTGGGCCGGAGCTGCGTGGAACAGCTCCGGTCCAATTGGATCCCCCAGTGGGCCCCAGAAGAGGGGAATTTACGGAATTGGGCCTGACGCCCATCTCTGCCAGCTCCACGTGAAAATCTTAAAGAGGTAATCATTACAGCAACTGTACGTACGACCGTTTTATTTATATTATTTTAATATTATCCCACGACGTACAATCTTTATGTCAAAACCATTAGTGTCCCTTTCGTAGTTAGCTGTCACAAATGATTATTTCGATATTTTAAATTATGTCATGCTCCAATATTTTAATCCTCCCAAAGGCCCACAACTGCACACATTAATGTCCACACCATTGTTTTTTAAAAAAAAAAATTAAAAAAAATCTTATTCCCCTCGAATGTTACCCTAAAGTTTTTTTATCAGTAAATGTTTTTTTTTTATTTTTAACAATAAAAAATTATAAATATGTTGTTTTAAATACAAAATTGAAATAATATCAATATATTATAATTATTTCAATTATTGAATATATTGACTTGTAAATCTAATGATTAGTATTTGACTTAATTGAAACCTTTAATATTTCTTAAATTATAAATAATTTAAATTGTAATAACCTAAATGTATTTAGACATGAGACACATAACATAATTTATAATATTTATTTTAATACTATTAATATTGTCGACGAAACCTACCCAAAGAATTAAAATATGGTTAGGAATACTGAATATAATATCCACTATTCAAATCAATTTCGTATCTAAATCAATATCAATTCAATATTTGTATTCATAACGAATAGAGGATGGTGATCCCTACACATCAATTGTTTAGAAACACAACTTGGGTTATTTTCCTTTCAATGTTGGTTGTAAATGGATGGCTCCACATCATCACCCCATTGATGGGATGAATGTGATTGGACATCATGTGATCCATCCTTGCCAACTAGACATTTTTCTTATTTACATAAATAGCCCATAGTTTTTTGTGTGGATCACATTTTATATTCCATCTAAAATTATGTACCACATTTGCTATTTCAGTCATTTGCAAGGGTGCCCCCATGCAAAATGCGTCATCAATCCACTTTCCACCGTGGGTGCTGTAATAACCATGGAATTGACATGCTGTCTTAGGATGGAAGTAAATGTCCGTACAGATGGCTATGGTACAGATTATGTTGCAATTAAAATGGAGTTAATGGGACGCGCGCCCGTGCACTTAACTTTTTAAATGAAGAATGACATTGGGAATGAACGTCACGTTAGGATGCAACATATGGCTATTGAATTTTCCATTTATGGAACCAGTTGGCGCGTCAATAAATGGCAATTTTGATTTTGGACGCGAGGTCCCTTTTGTTCGAGCTATGTAACAAGTAGCTATAAGAAAAAAAAGTTTGCAATTTGTCACTTGATGGGCCCATTTCATGTCATCCTAGTATCATTTAGAAATTTGATTATCCTGTGTAAAAGATGATATTGTTACTATTTCTTGGATGGGACCTTAACTTGCCCTTAATCCAAAACATATCATATTGGTTTCATATGTTTGTACGATATTGTATGTTTTGAACACATAGATTCTTGTCTACAAGTTGCAAGCATTTTGTGCATTGTCAAGTCTACCCTTGGAGATTTGGGAATCTCGTTTCGTGAAAAGCCTTTCAAATGGGGGTAAATTCGTATAATAACAAAAACAGTGGTTGGTCCAAATAGGGTAGCGTGGTCCTAAGGGGGGGTAAAATAGGCAATTCAGGGGAGGATTATTAAAATCAGATACACAACTCGAGGATGAAGGTAAGAAGTCGATGGCGCGTCAGGCTGCGGTTGGCCAGCGGTTGCGCAGTCGGGAATAAGGAGAATGAATGAATGTGAATGTTCGTCCCTTTTCGCTGTCCGAGCGTGGTTTTGGGGAGCAGTTCTCGCAATGGGTGATCGGAAATTGCGTACGGTACCGGTCGGAGACTAGTCAAAGCGGCACCCAGCTTGCAACGGCGGGTACAGTGTTGACTCTTGCCGGAAAAGTCGGGTTCTGAGAGGAATCAGGAGAATGTAGACTTGGAGCCACCTTTTTCTCTGCGTGCTCCGGTTTTGGATACCCAAACTGGAGATCACTTTGAATCACACATTATGGATTTACTCGTCCTCTCCTTGATTGGTGAATTCTGGAATTAGGTATCAGAGAAGCAAAAACCATCCCACCCACCGCCCACGTGCGCCTTTTGAGGTGAGATTTTGGCCATGGAGTCCCTCACAGAAGAGCTGCTTGCCTAACTGCTCTTCCCGGCCAGAAACGTCAAGCGAGCTTTAAATATCACGCAAACACAAACGCAGCTCCGGGGTGGCGTTTCCGGCGAAGGGAAACTCTTGCTTATAGCAAATCCCACATCGCCCGGGAGGGATTGGGGCGAGCGCTAGCATTTGGCATTGCTGTGAATCGGACGGCCAGGAGACCGCCAAGGTGGATAATGGGCGATACGATGCCATGTGGCAGCATCCCATTCGTCCCACTCCCCCAGACATTTTCATTCGTCAGCTTCAACCAGACAACTCAATGGAATTTTATTACATTCCAAATTGAATTGTAATTTCGTATGACCTAATTATTCCTTTTACTGGAATACTTTTATTTACTTAGAATTACTATTAAGTAAAATAAATTAGCCATCAAAATATTTTTGAAATTATTTTTTAATTCAAAAAAATGTGAGTTTCACATATCATATATCTTATTAGCATAAAAGATATTTTTTATTAAAAATTATTATTATTTTTCAGCATTTCATCAAAATCATCTTCAATAAAAATCATTCAATCTTACGTAAAATAATTTCTTTTATATTTGTATATATGGGATATATTAAAATATAAACTGTAATAAATGGAATTGGAAATCTAGTGGGGGTTTAGGTCATGACCTGGACATGGGCCCACCATCCTATCACATGCATCTTTCAATGAAGCCAGAGGATGGTATCTGGACACCACCACTTGCTTACCTTCCACCGTCTATTTAAACCTCCCGTACACCCTGTTCTTCTTCATCCTCAATTTCGGACAAGGAGCAAACGCACAGGGATACAGATTTTTCTCTCCGGAGGGGGGAAAAGATGCTGGGGTTCGAGGAAAGTGGGGTTTCTTGCAGGTGTGTGTGGGTTAACGGTCCGGTGATCGTCGGCGCAGGGCCGTCGGGGCTGGCGGTGGCGGCGGGGCTGAGGGAGCACGGTGTGCCGTT
This sequence comes from Utricularia gibba, assembly GCA_002189035.1. Taxonomy (NCBI): domain Eukaryota; kingdom Viridiplantae; phylum Streptophyta; class Magnoliopsida; order Lamiales; family Lentibulariaceae; genus Utricularia; species Utricularia gibba. The sequence goes on from CM007990.1 coordinate 541,514, forward strand.
TGTGATACTGGAGCGGGCAAATTGCATTGCGTCTCTGTGGCAGAACAAGACATACGACCGTCTGAAGCTTCATTTACCTAAGAAATTCTGTGAGCTGCCCGGAGTGCCGTTTCCGGGTGAGTACCCGGAGTATCCTTCTAAGAGGCAATTCATCGAATACCTGGAGAACTACGCGGAGCGCTTTGGCATCAACCCTCGGTTCAACGAGTGTGTTGAGTCGGCGAGGTTCGATGAAGGGTGTAACTTATGGAGGGTGAAGACGGTTTCCCCTGACGGCGGTGTGGCGGAGTATATCTGCCAGCAGTTGGTGGTGGCTACCGGCGAGAATGCCGATCCAGTTGTGCCGGAGATTGAGGGCCTGACGGAGTTCGAGGGACAAGTGATTCACGCCTGCGATTACAGGAACGGCGAAAGTTACAGAGGAAAGAAAGTTCTTGTTGTTGGGTGTGGAAACTCCGGCATGGAGCTTTCCCTTGACCTCTGCATCCACAACGCGAAACCGGCCATGGTTGTACGGAGCTCGGTGAGTGCATACCTTATCAGAATCCTCATTCTATTCTCTCTGTCGCTCTTTCTTTTTTCGCTTTTCTTCTAACTCTCTGCTCACCAGGTTCATGTATTGCCGAGAGAAATCTTTGGAAAATCCACCTTCGAAGCCGCCATGCTGTTTCTCAGATGGCTTCCTCTGTGGCTCGTAGACAAGATGCTGCTCGCTCTTGCATGGATTATCCTCGGAAACGTGGAAAAATACGGTCTTAAACGTTCTCCGATCGGCCCATTGGAGCTCAAAAACACCCAAGGAAAAACCCCTGTTCTCGACATCGGCTCTCTGCAAAGAATCAAATCCGGGGAAATCCAAGTCGTCCCCGGCGTAAAAAAGCTCTCTCCAGGGTCTGCAGAGCTCACCAATGGCGAAAGGCTGAAAATCGATGCCGTGATTCTCGCAACTGGGTACCGTAGCAACGTCCCCAAGTGGCTACAAGCAGATTTCTTCACAGAAAACGGGTTCCCAAAATCCCCATTCCCAAGCGGATGGAAAGGAAAAGATGGTCTCTACGCGGCGGGGTTCACACGGAGAGGGATCGCCGGTGCATCTGCCGATGCGCTGAGAATATCACAAGACATCGTCCGAATCTGGAAGAGCGACATGAAGCAGCAGAAGGGGCGAAGACAAATCTCAACACTCCGGTGACGGCTGATTCCCACCATTCTTCCATTTTTGTTCATAGATAGCATTAGGGATTCAGAAAAAAACTACTAGCTAGATTTAAACTCCTCCCCCCCCCCCTCCGGCGAGTTTTTGAATTCCCGCCTGTAAATCAGAATAACTTGGTTCTTTTTCTTTTTCCACCCGATTGCGATGGCTTACTTTTGAGGAAAGTCGTGAGCTCCAAAGATGGAGTTGGTGTGTTTCCCTATCTCAAGCGGTCCCTTATCTTATCATCACGATGGCAACTGCAAAACTGGGGCTCCGAGAGCGAGAACGGGGACGGCCGAGGGCATTTCCGGCAACAGAGAAGACATTCCAGTACACTGTCACCCCCAGCAGACCGCACACAGTACCGCTTCTTAGGTGGAAAAGGCCATCGGCGTTGGGCTGTTTGGGCGGATGCGAATGCGCTTGTGGATCCCGTCCTCCGCCTGGGCCTGCGGCGGCGGCCGGCCCCATGCTCGTCTCCTCAAAACAAATTTGGGCACATTGCCCATCAACCGTTCACTCGTTTAATCATCTATCTAATCTTTTTAATATTTATTTAGAATAAATTATTTAATTTTCTAAAAACTGTTTTATTATTGAATACTAAAAAATTTTATTTTAAAAAATTTAAAACTTTTGAAACCATTTTTTAATATTAAAATATTATCTAATTTAATCATTACAATTTTACGTTTTATCTTTTCAAAAAAAGTATTAATACAAAATCAGTATATATATTTAAAATTATACATATATTTTACGAAAATATATTTTATATAGTAAATATGTGTAATATTTCGAACCATCGTTCCTTTTTATCTTTGATTTATTGTATTTAAATAAATATATATTATACATTTTTAATTAAAAATAAGTACATATATTTTACAAATTTAGGTTTAAAATAATGCTATATATGATAGTATATTTAAAATAGATAAAAAGCTTACTCAAATGCGAAAAAAAATATATTTAAATTACATAAATATTTTATAAATAATGAAGAGGATGTACCTATCAAACTGATATAATTATCAACGAGTTGTATATTTAAAATAATAAAAATATATATATAAAGGTGTAAAAGCGAACAAAAAAATAATATTTTTTATGGAAGCATTTTGTTTTTGTTGTTGAACAGTGACATCCCGATAGGGTGGCCATCCTGGCACGTTACCTGTCCCTGTCACGAAACCGCTGCACCACCTTCTAAACCGTTGATGCGTCACGTGACCCTAGCCTAGGGTGGTGTGTGCCATAATAATGCCCTAGGGTAGGGACGACCAATTTATTTTTTTTAATTAATTTATATTATTTGAAAAACAGAAATGGAAAGAGGAGAAAATGGGTTAGTTACAGGGATACAACGGAAGCAGAGGAGAAAACGCCGAAGAGCACCAGGGTACCGGCGTCCTTGCCTCTACGTTTCTCGTGTCGCCGGAATGTATCCACGCCGGGGGAGATTTTTTTGAACCGGCGTCGGCTTGCGTGCGTTGAAAGGATTCACTGTTTTGAGGTAAGGAAAGAGTTCGGGTCTTGTATTTGGAGGGTAGGAGTTTCGGCGAACATGCGGTATCCTGTATTGTCACTGAAATTGCTTTTTTATCTGAGGGATTGTTGTTTTTTTGTGATTGAAGAATTGATTGGGGTTTGAGGGTATCTTGGAGGTGCGGCGTTGGATCGGATTGTCTTGTCTCTAGTAGGAGCTCATTGCAGTGGGAAGTGAGGCTTAGGCGACTAATGGAATGCTTAGAACCTTTGAAGAAGCTTTATAGAAGCGTCGAGGATGCATTCATCTCCGGACTGTATGGTGCAAGAAGTGGTATTACAAATTTGTTTTCGCTGTGCTTCATGTAGATGCGTCTTCTTGATGCTTATTAGTTGTTGTTACTTGCAGAGTACATTTAAATGCGATAGGGACGCTCCTCCAAATGTCCGTTAACATGTTGATCGTTCAGGAGACGTCTAAGGAAGCAGACGCTTGGGGAAATCAGCCTAAACTTGTGACCAAACTGATGGGGCTTGACGACTTTCCCACGGCAGAGAATGATAAGTCGGGTTATTCGCAGATTGCGTCGAGTTGCCATGAACCAGAGAACAGATTTGCAGGAGGCACTGATCAGAATGCATTCGACGATGCCCATGATACATGGAAGCGATCATGGAAACCGTCACCATGTAAGGGGAAGCTTGGAGAGTCTGAAAGTGAGAAGAGGATGATGCATGTTGTTGGGCAGAAGTTCTCCAAAGCAAATAAGTTATCTACAGATGGAAAACTTTGTCAGTTAAAGCAATTTCAAGATGCAATGGGGTTTTGGGTTCCAGCAATGATGTATTCTTCAAGTGTATGCAAGAACCAGATTCAGTTTCTTCTGAGCAGCGTAAAAATTGGTGGTCTGTTCCTTCTCCAGAGCATCGGCGGATCACTGTTCTTTATCCCTCGAGGATTTCCGACCACCGCAACTTTCTGCAAAAGGATGCGTTTTTAGGCCGAATTCCATCAGATAAATTCAGTACTGGTAGTTCCTGTTCTGCAATCTCGAGTGATTGCGAGATCCCCTCACAACCAACCCGGATAGTTGTTTTGAAACCAAGAACTGGGAACGGAGATGGTGGGGGAGTTCCCACTGGTTCTCCAGATGTTGAACCAGGGGAACTGCCTTGTGATACACAGAATCAAGGGCCAGGGGAAAATACAGATATAACAAGAGAACGGGCACATGCATATGATAGCATGCTTAGCAGAGATGAAGCTTCGACTTCTTCATTTTGCAGCGTGGGTGAGGATATCCCAACACCCAGTCAGATATCTTATTCCCCGAAGGTTTACCAGGAAGCAAAGAAACGTCTCTCTGTTAGGTGGGCTAGGATGACATCCAATGAGACATCCCAAGAGCCAAGATCGGATCTGAGAAGCACCAAGTCGTTGGGCGAGTTGCTTTCTCTTTCTGAAGCAACAGCGGCTGCAGTTCCTGGAGAAAATGATGGCTCGTATCCAGAAATGGAGGACCCAGAGGGCTCTGTAGTTCTTCAAACGGAAAATGCAGTTGAATCTCCAAGATATCTCGTGAGGTCAAAATCTGTTCCTGCAACATCCCCGGAGTTCGGAATAACCCTGGATTCGGGCATTTCAGTCGCGAAGCAGGGAATGCAACACAAGAAAGAAGCCAAGGGAAAAAGTGCGAAATCATCCTTAAGGGGTTTGATTTCTAGTTTATTTCCCTTGAAAACCAGAAAATCAGGTATGGATAAAGCCTGCAATTCCATACCTGATGATGATGCCTCATCTTTTCCTGAGGAACCTTGCAAAACAAATGAATGTTGCACACTGAAGAAGCCTACCGTATCTGGAGGACATCTTCCAGAGTATCTAAAGCCTAGCTTGCAGGGTACATGTATTGTGCTTTACAGTGTTCTTCTACATTCTTGTTGATGATTTCTTTGTTCTGGTGTTAACATGAGTTCTTCAAACTCAGATGGCAAGACTTCCATCAGCTGGCTAGGGCCGAACCAACTTGGTAAATCACCAGCCATTGGAACCATTCCTCGCACCATATCAGGGGACGAGCCCTGCAGGTGCACGGTCACATCTCCTCTTGCCGTAGAGTGCCCCAGTACTCGAATCAAGACGGAAGAATTGGATTGGGTTTCATATGCCAAATTACTGCTAACTGTTTCTGGTCTCCTAGAACCGAGCTTGTCCAGCTCTTATCCTGAAGGATGGTATTCACCTGAGACTCCATTGAACCCGCTGCTTCGAGATAAGTATATTGAAATGCAAGATAAGAAGGAGATGATACCCCAGGGAGCGAGAAGCCGAAGCCAATCAACCAGAGCTCTTGTTTTCGACTGCGTAAATGCAGCGTTGTTGGAAACGGCAGGCCCTTGGTTGGAATTGGGTCATTGCAACTCAGACAGGGATGGGTCGCTCCCATTAGGTGACAAGGTCTTGGCACTTCTGAACTCATGGTTCTCCAGAGAAGCTCTACGGATGTCAAATGTGTGCGAGAACAGCGACAGTGTTCCTATGGAGATGGCGATGAAGGATGAGTTGATCAGTGGAAGGTGGACGGATCAGCTGAGAGTTGAGACAAGCATCATGAACAAGGATATCACAGGGACGTTGCTGGAGGATCTTGTGCATGAGGCTGTCGTTGACATGGCTTGTAGAGTTGAGCAAGACGGGGGCATTCTCCTGAATGCATCCAAGCTTTGTCATTACAACCCTTTCCTGTAGGCAATTTTTTGTTGCCGCAGTGCAAATAATGGAATACAGATCAACTGGGGAAGGAATGCAGAAAGCAAGGAGATGAGCTTACTAAATCCCTGAGTACCAGGATGCAGGCCCAGGAGTAAAAGCCCACATTCCAGCCTCATTTCCACTGTTTCTAGGTTTGGGGTGATCTACCCTAATTTTCTGATCAGTTGGCAGCAATTTCGGGGGCAAGGGTGAATTTTCTTATAAGCGGCCGCCGTGTGAATCGGACGTTTAGGGTAAAGACGACGGCGGCCGTGAAAACTAAGTGTTCCAAGGATAAGGCCTTGGGATCAACGAACTAGGCGACGGAAGTGATCAGAGGGATGGTGGCCGGGAAGGCGGAGGCCACCCGGAACGCCGGGAAGAACGAGGCCGTCAAATTAATGACTGCAACTGAACTGCCCGGTCGGCTGGCTCGGACCGGGCCGGTTGGATGGATATTATTGTACGGGGCGGCGCATTTGGAAACATTCCGATGCTCACATTTTCGGTAACCGCGGTGGGATATTTTGCACGTGGGTAAAGCGTATACCTAATCGTGCGACTTGGCAGCCACATCTTGAATCCGCTCCGAAACACCGAAGTCTTTCCATCTATCGTTGTCAGCATGATTGAGTTCAGTAAAAATCTTATCTTGTCGCACCCGGAGAAGAAAGATTACTGGGTTGTGTTGTATATGGTTTTTCGAAGCTCTTTCCGAGCGACCCCGTCCATCTTGGTTGGCCGGCCGTTCTGTGAAGCCGGAAAGGGATGCCTTTCCGCGCGCTCCCCGGTTTGGAATGATGTGTGGTGGATACGGTAGCCCCTAGCGGATAAGGAGATACCGCATCGGAAGGGGAGAGGGGTGACCTGATTTGGGGTGCTTAATATCGAAGTTCTTCTTATTGGTTGAGGTCTGATCCAAGAGGGTCACACCCACATTGAACTAACTCTGTGATGTTTACTGGACTGCACCTAGAAGCTACAAATGAAGAGACAAATCCAGACCCTGATCTATTTTCCTCTCCATGTCCTCGTTACAGGGAACGATCATGTGCTCCTCTTCTGTGGCTCCAGAGCTTTCACATTTCCCATTCTTCTGATGAAGTTTCTGGTACCAGTCACCGACGTAAAAGGGGGAGGCCCGAAGGGGCCCAACCACCCAAACACCTCCTGAGCTTGAGATTGGCAGAGGACGAGGTTTGCAGATGGTAGAAGTGTGTAGCGGGAGGGAAAGCCACTGCCCCTCTTGCAGTTGCTCTTCCTAGCAGCACTCCTCTCTTTCTTGTGAGCATTCTGATGGCCGCCCAAAGCCTGTGAGCTGCTGAACTTTCTGCAGCAGTATTGACAGTGAAAAGATTTCTGCTTTGCTATGCTCTGCCCTTCCTCCATGGCTGCACCACCACCCTCTATGGAAGCAAAGCGTGAAAATCATCACAAAACGCAAAGAGAGACAGATAAATAGCAAGTACCTGAAAAGGTTGGTGGGAGGGAAGAAGAGGCTGCGGAAGCCATCAGTGAAAAGTGGTGGAGTCAAAGTAAAAAAAAAAAGAAAAAACTTTGGATCGATTAAAGAAAACTGTGAACTGAAAAGATGGATAAGTAGAAGGAGACTACATCAAGGAGATAAGGTATGGAGAAAGAGTCGCTGGATTGTGCTGCATGGCAGACAAGAATGATTGGTGCGAAACAAACAGAGCAGAGGGCAAGTAGGGCAAGTTTAACATACGGATTGGGAGCAAGAATCTCATCGCGATCTCATCTACTCCTATCACTTTGTGGCATGCATTTGGAGGACCCTCTTGCTTTAGAATCAAATCCACAGACTTTTTGGTTCCAAAATTCTCCACTCAACTCACCCAAATACCACCCTTACTTTCACCTCCCCCAGAGTTTACAACATGATTCAATCTCCTTTGTTCCCTGAAACCTTTTTAGGGAAATGATTCTTGGCAGGTGACAAGAGTGTTCATGGGAGGAGTTGCACATTTTCCCATATGGGCATCCTTGCTTTGGTTTCAGAGTTAACCAGAACTGTATGGGGTGCAGTAAAAAAAGGAGAAAAGCAGACTACTGGGTGGTTCTGGTAAAAGAAGGGTACTGTTGTAGCAGAAGCAACTGAGATTTGGTCTAAAAAGATGAGGCTGTGAGTGAAAGTGGGATGTGAAAGGCTGCAGAATCTCCACCTCTCCTCTCCTTGTCAAGATGCTTTGTCCAAAACCATCTATCTACCCAGAGTCCAACACATACGGCTGTCGTGAAGGTGGAGACAAACCAATTATTATATTGCAATAAGAAATACAAAAAAAACCAACTTTTTTTCCCTATTAAATTGACTATTTTAGTGGTTTGAAATTACTTTATTAAAAGTAAAGTTTTGATAAGAAATGTTATCTCAAACAGGTTTTAGATAATTTTAAATTACTATCCACATTTGTGGAAAGTTAAAAATGTTTTGTCTTAAATGTGTGTTTTGAATAGATTATGCTTCTGGAAACGTGTTTCAAAAATTGTTTTGTTATCAAATACGAGTAATTTTTATTTTGAAAAATTAATTTTAATAAGACCAATTAAAGTTGAAATTGAGATAAGGTTTTTCCATTCCTTTAGTTAAGACTACTGACCAAAAAATCATATACAACCTAGTCATTTGAATTTAAATTCAAATAAATTAAATATTTTATATCCAATAAAAAAATCAGTCGAGGGTAATGTCGTCATTTATATGAAAAATCTGATCAATGGATGGATAAAATGGGCCTGGGCTGTTCAACAAGATGGCCCACTTTGGGCCCGACTAGCTAACTGGTCCGTTGCAGATTAGGGCGAAGGGGAAAACGGATTCGGAGGAACCGCCTTGTTTTCTGCTCCGAGTGGAATCAGGATGTCGAACAATGCATCCGAGCTGCTGCCTTCAGGTTCTTCTCAATACGATTTGATCCTTTTTACCTTGTTCGTGCGTGCTTCACAGGTTCGTTTTCTACGTTTTGATTCATATGTCAAAATGTTGTCAACAATCCAGAGTTGATCGATCGGTGCATCGGGTCGAAAGTGTGGGTCATCATGAAGGGAGACAAGGAGCTGGTTGGCACCCTCAAGGGCTTCGATACGTTCGTGAACTTGGTGCTTGAAGACGTCACTGAATAGTCTGTACAGTCTTGTAGCTTTGGGTTTTTAATAGCCTTGTAGCCGTTGAGTTTTAACCATTGTCTTGTCGATCTCTGCAGTGAGATAACTTCGGAAGGGCGGCGCCTTACAAAGCTTGATCAGATTCTACTCAATGGGAATAACATTGCCATTGTGGGTACTTGAATCCATTGCTCCGTAATTCAAAATTTGTGATGTGAATGTGCTGGGATATTTGACTTGGCACTGATGATGGACTATTCTGCTTATAACGGATTGTGCTAATGGATGCAGCTTGTACCTGGAGGTTCTCCTGATCCTGAATGATGAAATGATGGATTATGCACGAGTCTGATCATTCTAGGCTAGTTTTTGCAGCCTTTCGGCTCCTGTAATTTCTGTGTTTTCAGTTCACTCAAGTGTAGTGGAGTTAGGAAAACTAGGAAGAGCTTCTGCTGTGAAGTATCCTTCTGTGAAAAAGTTACTCGATCATGAGGATTCATATGTCATGTTCACGGAATTGCACTTTAGTTGTTCCACGCTTGTCTAGAATCTGAATCCATCGACATGATCGGTTCTAACTCATTCATACTATGAGTTCTACCTGCAGTTCATATGCCCTGGCCCTGGATCTGGCCTCCCCCGGATCCTATCTGAACCATCACTTGTCACCATCGAACCTCCAATCTTGCCCAAGTCCTCACCTTTTATCCAGCCCAAACTCTGCTTCAATCGGTTCTTAAGATGTACAAGGGTGTGGCTTCACTGTCAACGAAAGGTTGTCAGCAGCATCCCCTTAGAGTCATCCTCAGTGGTCCTGAAGTCCATTGCTACATCCTGTTTGGCAATGAAACAGAAGCTTAGCTGACACTGCGTTGGCAGCATTAATCAAGCATGGGAATGAAAACTAGGAATGTTTGTCCTTATAATAGACTTAGCGAGCAGCTGCTAGAATTATATGCAGTCAGATGGCTGGAACAGCCTGTTTGAGAGTCACCTGTCTTAAATAAATTTTTACCTTGAGATTTTCACCTTATGATGGATCATGAAACATCCATGCAATAGACCACCCCTTTCTTTTTATCTGTCTTCCCTCCACTCAAGGACCACATGAGTTTGTCTGTTCTTGTACAGCACAGAGATGTGCTGGTTGCCGACAATGCATATCCTCCCAGTTGAAGTGTAACGGCTCTAAAGAGATTCCTGTGATCCTGACTGGGATTCTTCCTCCCAGCGATGTGAGTATGACATGAAGCAGTACATTGCATTCATATGCGCCTTCATCACCCCAGCATGATGCATAGAGATGGGACGAGGCTGACTATATAAGAACCCCAAGCTGGAGCTTTTCTCAGCATTCCTAAAAGGGGTTTGTGAATGATTCATAACAGATCAGAGGAGCCTTCAAGCACGATGCGTACTCGAGGTGAGAAACGGCTTCTCACCTGTTATTCGAATGATTCACCTTGCTGCGTGTATGTATGCTAATTCACTGAATCTGCTCTCAGATGAAGGCAAGTCAAGGAGGACGCTTAGAGTGGTGGAGGAAAGCGACCTGAACTGCTCAAGCTTGAACCTTTTGTGCTTCCTGAGAGGAAAAGACTGCAAGGCTTCATTCAACAGAATGAAGAAGGAAAATGCCAAACACAGAGTTCTTCCGATCACTGATCTAACTCATTCAACAAACACAAAGATTCAGTACCTCGACAGGGATGAAAAGGTCAGGGGGAACAACCGAATGAATCCGATCTTGAGGATGAAGGAGCTGGTGAACACGACAACAGTAGCTAGGGGAGAAAGACGTCACACTAAAAAGGTACGCACATGATGCATTCAAATAGATTTCCATACAGAAGGAATTCTTTGCAGGCAAGTAATGAAAGAAACTATTAATATGAAACACAGGTGCTGCATTCCAAGTCCAAAGCGGGTTTAAAGTCTACGCCAGGGAAAGAAGAATCTCCTAAGAGCAGTATGAAATGGGGCACGGACTCCTCCATGTACTCTGCAATATCTAATGAAATGGAGTTCACCTCCCGAGATGAATTTATTGGTCTAGGAGGAAACTGGATAACAACTGATTCCGAATGTAAGCATTCTTGGCATCATTTGATAGAACAACTTACACATGCTGATCTAATCCTAGATGTTCCTCTGTTGTACCAGATGTTGTGCTCGAGCTGTGAAGGTTACTCAAGGCAGTATTGGAAGATAGAAGTAGCTAGAATTCTTCATTTCACCTTTTTGTTGCCATATACAAATGCTCCACCAAACTTAGGAATAAAATCCTTCAAACTAAGGCAGGAGGAAAGGTTGCTTTTCATGTGTACTCGGGCAGGTCATTAATCATGGAACTAAACGAAACGCACTGATCCTAGAAAAAGGTACATCTTGACAGTTCGAATTCATGCTGAAGGAATAGAGGCTGGCAAAGCCATCAAAAAATTAAAGCTTCAGGTGAAGATTCCTGTACCGATCTCACAAAATTGCAAGAAAAGGTGAACTTGATGAATAAACTTACCACCAGGCATGATCTTCATCAGTGAATGCATACGGTGATTTCGAGGAAGGGATATGGCTGATCTTCGTGTTCAGCATCCCCATCTGTCTCCTCTTCTTGGTGCCCTGAACCCTGAAAACGACAGAATTAACACCAATCGTCATAAAAAATGGCAACCAAAACGCATCACCGATTGATTAAAAAAAAAAAACTAATCAGATAAACTACTTCTTCCTCAGCAGCCCCTGTTGCTCTTGCTCTCTGCAAATTATTTTCCCCACAACGTACTATCACGAAATTTACAGATTAAGCACTGAGGCATCCCTTAACATCACTTCTGCTTCCAAATGGCAAACGGCCACCGGCACTCGTAGGGTTTCCTTACAAACGGAGTTCAAGAACAAGGTTTCCAGAACGCCACCACCGCCCGCGGCCGGAGATCTTTCGCAGCTGAAAGCCCCATCTACCCAAAACGTCCTTTTCATGGGCCCAGACTACTCGCACAACAACCGGGGCCCAGACCAGTATCTTAAATTTTGACTAAATAGGAATTAAAATTATTTAAATTTTGTTACTTTCTTTTAACTATAAATTTCGTTTTTAAATCTTATATTTCGCGGTTGTCGATTCATGATTTCTAAGTTAGGGGTATATTTGTCTTTTAATCTCACAATTCATTGAAATCCGGCCGTACAAAAAATGAATATCATGGCATCAATGTACCGTACAAAAATCCCCTTCCCGGGGTTGAACAAATCGGTGGAAGGCATCCACGGCGGTGGAACGGGCTGGTCTCCGGCGACTGGGAGGGGGATTCCGTCCGGGGAGCCTTCAAGACGCATGGCCCCGGGAATGTATTCACAGCGTGACGTCCACTTTTACAGATGAATCAGTAAATACTATACCTTTGGTGTTCTCTGCTTTTGGGTGATCTTCAGTTTCAAACTTGAGTCGCACTTGCATCGTCCTCACAAAGATGACTTCTTCTATCGCCCTTTGGCTCACCAACAACGATCTGATCAGCAGATCCCGCTTTGAGGCCCGCTTCGGCTCCAAGATGTCGCCTATCCTCTCGGCTTTCTTCTGCGGCGTGTTGAGATGTGAACCTTCCTTCTCTTGGAGTCTCAGATAAAGGGCAGCCTGGATGATTGCCTGGGATGAGGAAGATACAAAGATCAGAGCCACCAAGATTAGCAGGATTCAGGGATGAAGTGGTTTGCAGTGTGTGCAGCCACCTCGCTGGTTCCGGGGCTGATTTTGATGGTGCGCTGGATACGGAGTCTCCCATCTTGCACCTCCTCCAAGCTTCGTTTGTCTTGTTGGATGTCTTGTTTGGTTGATTCTTCTTGTTCGAACACGAGATTATCGAGTTCATCGTACCACTGTTGAGCAAGGCTTGCCTGAAGATGGATGGCACTCCAAATCAAGCAAGCAACTACACCAAGAGTGAAAATACTGAAGAAGGGAAAGCGTTCTCTTACCTTTTCTGAAGACTGCTCCTTGCTCTCTTCTCCCGAAACTTCAATGGCAGCTCCTCTAACTTGACACCAGACAGACCCTTCTTTTGGATGCTCGACTAGAGAGCTGTCTTGAGGGATATCGACATTCAATTCTATGGTAACAATCCCTAGTAGGACAGCAAGATTCTGTTAAGTCAAGTCACTCTGAGGCAGCAACATTAAGATCACTGCAGTCATCCAGGCAATGATATGCTAACGCTAGAAATGGTGGACATGGAAGAGGAAATATACCAGGCAATAATTTAAAGCATTGTGTATAATCAGCATCAGGGGTATCATAACTGTCAACAGAAGGAAGAAAATGATGGTATAAGAGAACAGCAATCTGAAGTTAATACTCCATGCTCTTTCTTACTCACACAGAATATACTCTTTCCAGAGAGGATGTGAGCCAGTAAGGAAGCCCAAGAACTCCGAAGTTTGAAAATTGAAAGCTTTCTGGCGATGTAGATCCCTTCTTGAACTTAACTACGGCTTGCCCAACTTCAACAACGACTAATCAATGTTACATGGATACGAGTGCAACAGGAGGGTAAGCTACTGTGTAATAGCGTACCGGCATCGCAGAATATTATGTTGTCAAGATGTTTAGCAAAAGAAGATATGACAGCTGCACATGGAATCTGTGTTTTTGGGTAACTCAAAGCAAGTTGATGGTGTAGCCAATCAGCAGGTATGCTGCTTAGTGGCATGCATTTATCCAGAATCATCTGCTGACAAATCTCTGAAATCTTTGAAGATTCTTTCAGGAAAAAGACAAATCAGATGCTGAAGAGCAGGTGAGCATGATATACATAGGAAAGGAACCTACCTTTAACAACTTCTTTAACAAAGCCGGCTTTCACATCTACAATCCATAGCAGCTCACAGCTACGAATAAAATACAAGTGAAGGATTAAAACGAAAAAACAACAATGTGAACGAGATAAAAATTATAAAATCAATAATAGATGTGTTCTACCTCTGATTGAGTACAAAGATTTCGTTGTTAGATGATTTCAGGATATGCCAAGGAAGTGAAAATGATTCCAAATTTAACTCTTGAGATTTCAACCTCGGATTTCTTTTCCTCCAAATGTTACTGATGATTCGATTCCACCAACCCTTACTCTTAGTAGTATCACCATTTGGTTTGATGACAGTCTCCACAACTCTTCTTGACATGTCGGCTCTCCTAATAGCATGGTTCTGTTGTTGAATGAAAAGAAAAAAGTTCACCACGGGCATAACAGGCGCACAGGAAAGGAAAAACATCAGATCTACTAGATGTACCTCAGAATCCGCAAAATAGAGTATGTCCTCAGAAGCATCGTACAGAGAAGCAGCAGGTCTCATTAACTTAGCATTTTCAAATTCCCCATCCTCATATCCAGGAGAAGAACCGATCTGAAAAGATGCAAGACTTGTAATTAAAACATTTTCGGTCTGGCATAAGTTCACAAAGAAATCACAAAAACGAGGATGCACTTACAGCGTCTAAAAATTTACCATCCTTGTCAAGAGAAATAATCCGATGATGATTAACGTCTGATATAAACAATCGATTTCCTGTCTCATCAATGGAAATGCATCCTGAAAATGTGTAACACAAGAATCAATCAGCTAGAATCCGAAAAAAGAATCCATTTTTCATCTTCCTAATATAGTGCAAAAAAAGGCTTAGAAACTCTATACCAGGGAAAGAAAAAAGCAAGCTGCGCATGGCTGAACAAACACTAGGTTCCTTGGTAAAGAGGGGTTTGACCCAACTGCCTTTCAAGACATCCACCCCGGCTCCTTTCATATTTTGCGTATTCAAGTCCTTAATAGCTGCCATAACACAACAGACAACACGCAGATGTTTATGTCCAAAGTCCAGCTAGTGAGAAAACAATACAATTCCAGAAAAAAAAGCTCATGATTGCATGGAAACTCTCAGAATCAAACAGCTTATAATGCCAACAGATTATCCAAATTTAGTATTCCACAAGGAGGGGAAACAAAAACGAAAGATTGATACCACGGTCAAGCAACTTGATATCATCACTGTCACCCGGGTAGACTGCATGTTTCTTCAAGCCATCAAATATCAAGTAGCAAGGTATGCTTTCCATCTATTGAAAAAAAAAAGAAAAAAATGACTACGAATATCAAAGATGATGGTAGAAAGAGCATATAAAATAACGAATATCAAATGATCGGTACTCCAGATGCCTTGAGACTGAATACCAAAACACAGAGCTTTACAATCAAAACTGAGCTAACAAGCATGAAGTACTCTACCTAGCTGGATATGAATGATTCCAAAGACAGTGCAATTCAAAACTGTTCTGAAAAACATTTTTGGAAAGCTAGTATCATAAGCCACTAAAAAGTGCAAAATATCACCCTAGTAAAATGGCCTATTTTGAGAAACTGGAACTCCAGTTTTCAGGGCTTCCGAAAGGAAAAGCATAAACTCCAGAAAAATTTACGGAACAAGTTTCATAGTTTATAAAACTGGATAGCATTTATGCAAAGGAGGGCCTCACAAACCTGGTAAGCATTCTTGTTACAAAGCAAGATGGGAAACGTAACATATTCCTTCATGATTCTCCAAATCATATTTGAAGAAATGTCATGGCAGCACTTAGGCTCGGTATACTGTAAAGCCAAAACTTGAAGGAAAGAATACCTATGGAATCAATGATGATTAGAAAATCAGGTATCAGCTCTTTCGCCTAGAATTTAGACAAGCCTAGTCAATCCCATATACATCAATGCCGTGATACCTCTGCTGAAGTAATTTTGCATTCGCGAACATTTTAACAGCATGCTGACTAGCTTCCAAAGAAGACTCAAAATACTCACCCACAAGAACTAAGAAAACCCCCTTTTCCTTCAAAATATTCCCGCTTTCTACATTCACGTTGAACCAGCAATGAGAATCACCTGAAAATTTACACCGTTAGAGCATTTGGAACATACTAAACCATGCATCGTGGATAGGCGCAGCACCTCAACCTCTAGGATGATGAAGCGACGATCCAATGAAGGTCATCAAATCATCGACTTTCGACAAATTCGGATGCTCTGTATCTGGAAAACTACCATACCTGACAAGGCTGTCACTTACCTATTAGAATCAATGGAAAACTGAAAAGGCGAAAATTTCCAATTAACAAAAAGAAAAAAAAAACAAACAAAAAGTCGACACCCACCTCTGCACTTGGAAGCCCACAATCCCAAAACTCCGAGTCTTTGCAGTCCAAGACGCATTTAAATGGTAATTCGCTGAAAAATTGCTTCCTGCACCATATAACACAACGTAAAAAGAACTTCACCAAATTATGAAAATGCATGCCAAACGAATAACTCATCAACGGAAAGCCTAACTTGCAAAAATAACTATCCAAAACGAAAAACACCCTGTGATTCATTATGCCTTACCAAGAAAATGACTTCTGGGTAGAGCACACAATATACGGCGAGTTCCTTGTCTGAAGTACATTCCGAGGCACGGAGACGTTCGTTCTTGAACCAGAACTCGGCCGCGTATTTTAGCAACAACAGAAATGGCAAGACTTTTGCAGGGTTTAATTCGCTTTCCTGTCTTGACTCTCGTCCTTGAGCAGTTCACAATCGAGACGTGGGCTGTAAGGTTTGGGCCTCATTAATGGGCCTTTGTTTATGGGCCCAATAAGTAGATTATAAGGAGGCCGTTTCGCCATCAAACATGCTCCGTTGAAATTGGGCCCTGAAATCAGATCATGGTATCAGTGTACGGATGTTAACTGAAGCTTACTCCGTGTCCAAAGGTCGGACCACATTTCCTTCGTCACCGATCATTCCGTAGCTCTCTGTTCTTAAGTTTCTTTCTTTCGAGGGCTTGGAGAGTTCTGCACTTCTTTTTTTTTAAAGAATTGCGATTCGATAATGATTCGCTGAATGCTTGAAGCTTCTCTGGGAATGGGTATCGACATCGAGAGCTTTCATTTGGCTTTTGATTAAGCAAATTTCGAACTTGGGGTGTTGATGTGGAGAAGAGCGAGGAGTTAATCGTTTTCATTGAGAAAGAAGGTTTGATTTTGTTTCTACTAGTTGTTTCTTTTGGAGTTATTGTTGTTAAGTGAAGTGAACATTATCTGCTTCCATGTTCATGGTTTGAGTTCGAATTCTGTGTTTACAAGCTTGGATCTGTCTGGGATCTTTGGTGGGAGTCTGATCTGTTAGCGGGTTGGATGATGTGCATGTTAGCTGGTTGAAAATTGTGATAAATAAGCTGATACATTATTTATTTATTTTTTTCTTTGACAGAGAAGTTCTTGAGAAAAGTAAGGGTGTTTGGAGTCCTTTCTTGGTTTGGCAGACATGGCGCAGAGTAACTGGGAAGCTGATAAGATGTATGGAACTTGAACTTTTAATTTCTCCCACATCTCAAGGATTCATTTTAATGATTTAAATGTACTTGTATTTTCATCATGCCCGACCGGCGTGACGCATTTTTCGATTTATTTCAAAGCCATCGATGCCGATGAATGATTTTTCATTTTCTGAACAGGCTTGATGTCTACATTCATGATTATCTGCTGAAGAGAAAGTTGCATAATTCTGCAAAAGCTTTCATGACAGAAGGAAAAGTAGCAGCTGATCCTGTTGGTAAGGAGTGTTTCTGTCAAACGGGGGTATTCCTGAAACCGTCAGG
This sequence comes from Utricularia gibba, assembly GCA_002189035.1. NCBI lineage: Eukaryota > Viridiplantae > Streptophyta > Magnoliopsida > Lamiales > Lentibulariaceae > Utricularia > Utricularia gibba. The sequence goes on from CM007990.1 coordinate 558,758, forward strand.
ACTTTTTCCTCATTTTTTTTGGAAAATAAACCTTATCAGTTTCCTTGGACTCGGTTCTGAACTATATTGTAGCTATTGATGCACCTGGAGGATTTCTCTTTGAGTGGTGGTCTGTCTTCTGGGATATTTTTATTGCAAGAACAAATGAGAAGCATTCTGAGGCAGCTGCAGCATATATTGAGGTTTCAATTTTTTTTTTCTAAATGCATTTTTTGTTCTTATATGATTTTGTGCCGTTTGATTTACTTGTGATGCAAATAATTTTAGACACAGCATCTAAAAGCGAAAGAACAGCAGCTGCAACTGCAGCAGTTGCAACTTATGCAGCAGCACAATTTGCAGCGAAGGGATCCCAACCATTCTCCATTGGGTCCCTTGTCCTCTGATGGAATTATCGGGCAACAATCTGCAAGTTTGTTAGCTATGAAAATGTATGAAGAACGAATGAAACACCCAAATTCCATGGATTTGGATGCAACTTCAGGCCTAATGGATCCCAATCGGATGGCACTTCTAAAGGCGCAATCAACTCAACAAGGGTGAGTTTTCTTAAAAAATAAATGGCAAGTGTTGAAGAGTAATGAGTCATTTTTTTGTACTATCATTGGCTCAGACAAATGATGCAAGGAAACTCTGGGAGCATGTCTGCCGCTTTGCAGCAAATACAAGGGCGGCCACAGCTTGCGAATGTAAGAGTACACTTCTTTCTCTCTGCTTTTCTCTGCTTTTTTGGTGGCAATGAATCAATACGTACATATTTTCGGTAGGATGTCAAACCAGAAGTTAACTTCGGTGCCACACAGAAACCTCTTTCTATGGATCCATCATCCATGTACGGGCAAGCAATTCTTCAGTCAAAATCTGGACTTGGCAATGCAGGTTTGGGATATATTCGTGACTTTTTTTTTTCTCTGTAATTTGGATCATTTAGAAAATTGCAGATGATGACTTATTTTTCATCGGCTATTCACTTTTAGCCTGTTTTTAACGTTTAATGGAGTAACCTACTCATTTCAGGGTTAAACCAAGGAGTAAGTGGCCTTCCGCTTAAGGGTTGGCCACTGACAGTGAGTTCTCGATGTCCCTGCTTTCCATGTTACCTGTTTTCCATGCCAAAAGGAAGACTAACAAAATCGTCTGATATCTGTTAGGGAATCGACCAACTAAGACCAAATATGGGTCTGCAAATGCAGAACCCTGCAGTGCAGTCTCAGAACCAGTTTCTGTTGGCATCACAACAGCAGCAACAGGTTCTAGTGCAAGCTCAGCCACAGGGGAACGTCGGAAACTCTGGTAACTATGGTTTGGAGGGCTTGCAAAGGGGAAACTTCAGCGCCAAAGATGGCCAGCCTTCTAGAAACGATGGGTCTATTTGCTCCCCAGCTCAGTCAAATTCACCAAAGGTTTTACTTATACAGATTTCGCTCCCTCTTTTTTTTTTTTCTGAGCTGTTCTACATCGTAGAGTCCTCTCTGCTTTTTTAAGTAGTGGAAACCGAGTAATGATTTTTTTGTTCCTATTTTTTTACGTGAATGATGTTACTTGAATGTTTAATGACATCTTATTGGCTCATTCTTAATAAGGATGTTTCTCAGTTAGGGGAAAAAACTGAGTAAAGTTTTTATTGGGCTGTGACCATTTTGAGTGTTGTATCGTATCGGAACCCTATGTTTATTTTAACCAAGTTCAAATCATTAAAGCAGATGAAAATGGCACAGATGCAGCAGCCTGCGTCTTCTCGCCAGGAGCAGTTGCAGCAACAACAGCAAATGCAGCAAGTAAGTTGAAATATTCTAATGTTGAGTAATATCTACATCACTTCATTTGAAATCTTAGCTCATACACCTGGTCAAGGAGATTTCTTGAAGAATTATAAATGGTTTTCTTGAAACAGAACAATAGGAAAAGGAAACAACATTCTTCCTCTGGACCAGCAGACAGCACAGGTACAGGAAATACTACCGGCCCATCTCCAAGCTCACCACAATCTGCACATACCCCAGGCGATGGGATGACTACTGCTAGCAGTCTGCAGCATGTGAACATCGTATCCAAAAGTATGATGACATATGGCACTGACAGTGCTGCTGCATTTGCATCATCCACCAACCAGCTGGTAACTTTTTCATTCTGGCTAATGAGAATCTTGAAAACGAAACATCATCTTGATCTCTATTTTTTTTTTTTTTGAACATCAAGAACCATCTCAACCATTACCCCCTTCCTTGTTTAGGATGATTTTGAGAATTTTGGAGACATAGGATCTCTTGAAGACAATGTCGAGTCCCTGTTGTCATCTGACGGGGATGCTAATTTGTACGGCTCGTTGAAGCAACCTCTCACGGATCACAAGATGCAGACTTCCAGAGGTGGTTCTCTTTAGTTCAGTGGTTAACTCAGACCAACTTTCCTGTCGTAGCACTGCGGTATCTGGGAATGCTTATTCCCCCTTCCTTGACTTGTTGCTTCTCCCTAATCAGTGCCTTGAGCTTCGTTGACTTGCTGCTTTACTGACTATTCTCACCAGGGAGGAAATCCAAGAAGCTTTTTACTGAATCTGTGTGCCTTACAGCAAACTACATCTCTTTTCCTGTAACCGTAAGCTTCTTCTGGAGACAACTGAAGCTATGTATTCCTTTGTAAACGATGTGAAACAGGAGAATGTTTTCGAATAGAAGCTTACTTACGTCATGACTGTGCATCTTAGTCTCTGGCTGAGTTCATGTAAATTCAAAATTAGGGCCATATACGAGTACGACTCGTTTCTACTATTCAATTGGGGAAAATATTAGGGCACATATTGGTGTCGTCGGCCTATACTAAAAAAAGAGCGGTGCCGGTGACAACCCAGAGCGTTACCACAATTCGCGGGTTTCTTCCGACGTCTTCGATTTCCACTGCGATTGTCGTAGGGATGGATTGGATGGAGGAGTTCAAGAAAATGGAGGAGAACGAATCGGAGGATATTAACCACGCCTTCATATGTTGTATTTGCCGGTAATCTTTTCTTCTCCGCCGACATCATCTGTTTTTTTGGTGCCTGGATTGGTTTTGTTCTTTCAAGGCCGAGGCTATCTCTGTGTTTTTTGATTCGAGGCTTAGGATACCAGGCGTGATTGATGGTAATGGTTATCCTTGGGATAGATGCTTGGCTACTTTGTCAGGAAATGTGATACTGCTTTTAGATGATACCATTTCGTTCGGCTCCTGGATTCCTTTCTTTGTATTCAACGTCGTTTTACTCAGTTTGTATGGATCGGCATGGTTCTTCTTGATGTTATACTCTGGCTTGATCTGGTTTAATATGTTGCTTTTTTTCTTCAATCCTCTGTATGCTTCAAATAACTTGTCCCATTGGTATTGGATTTCTAGGGATCTCCTTTACAAGCCTGCCATCCTAGGTAAGATGTCTCGGAATACACGCTGACTTGTATCAAACTACGCCGCTGAACTGTTCACCTTTATGCTTCAACTCTCAGTTTGTGGCCATGTGTCGTGTTTCTGGTGTGTCCATTTCTCCATGGATGGGTTGAACAAATCCAGTTGTCCAGTGTGCAGGAATCAGTATGTTTATTTTCCCTTTGTTTGCCAGATGCTACACTTGCTAATTCAGAAATTATATCCCGAAGCCTATGCAAGAAGGGAGAAACACACACTAGGTCAGCCACTTAATTTATAAGTCACCCATAAAAGTTATGCCCAGCCATTTTATCATTTTTCATGTTTCAGAGGAGGAAACACGAAAGGGGCATTTTTCACCCGAAATTCATATTCATGCATGCGTGTCACAGCCTGAGGCGGCAACTCAGGGAGAAAAGCAGAATATAGAACATGAGCCAGATGGCTCAGCAGCTCAGGGAGTTCCCTTTGATAATTTGGAATCTAGTGAGGATAGTCCTCCTAGTTTTGCTACTGATGAAGGTGGAAACACCTTCCAGATGCATAACGAAGAATTAGCAAGTGAGTTAAAGCCAATGGTCTCTTGTGGTTCCTGCAAGGAAATGCTCATCCAGCCCGTTGCCTTCAATTGTGGACATGGTACGATCTATTTTGAGTGTATATAGCAAAATGAATGCTATATTCTAAATTCTTTGAATTTTCGAAGATCAGCTAGTCTCACCAATTGAAAATAAAACTTCTTCAGTTTTTTGTAAGTCCTGCATTGTCCCGCCAACCATGGGGACTCTTAAGTGTGAAATTTGTCAAACCCCACACCCGGGTGCCACTCCTAAGGTATGCTTGGAGCTCGATCACTTTCTCGCGGAGCAATTTCCCCGAGAGTATGTTTTGAGAAAGGACATCCTGAGCAAAAAACAAGGGCATCTCATGACTGAGACACACACTGCATGTAAGTTTCCTTTAGATTGCATTTCTAGTTTTTTCCCAGTTTTAGAAACAATGGCCCTGACGGCTCTGTTATCTTACTGATTCAACTCAGGCTCATCAAACAGCGCTAATGAAGACAACAGTGACACTTTAAGCTTGTTGATAAACAATCCGGATCTTCATGTTGGAGTTGGATGTGATTACTGTGGGGTAAGCTGATACTTAAGGCCTGCACCATTTTATCTTCTCTTCCCAAGTTCACCATCAGTTTCCTCTACATGTTCCTGGCACCCATCTTTCCCGCACAGAATCCATATCCCCCAATTCCTGGCATATGGCTAATGCACCACCTTCTTTGCTCCACAGATGTATCCAATAATCGGGGATAGGTACAGATGCCTTGACTGTGTTGAACTGATGGGCTTCGACCTCTGCAAGGACTGCTACACCAGTCAGTCCAAGCTCCCCGGCCGATTCAACCAGCAGCACACCTCAGACCACAAGTTCGAAGTCATCAAAAGGAACCCCGTACGGGAAAGAATCCTGCTAAGCTGGTCACTCCAGTTTCTCGGGCCTCCCAACCCCCCTCCTCCGATACCGCCGCCGCCGCCGTCGACAGCGACACGGACGTAGTCCCGGAAGACGACCATGATGGCTCCTCCGTCTAGTAAAACCAGAAAGTTGTGCAATTACTTTCATTGTGGCGAATAATAGACCGCGCGGTTGCTGCAGCACATGCACCTTCCGGGTGGGGATCCTTCCTAATGATTGGGTCGGGTCTCACCTCTCCCATCTGGTGGACACGAGCATTCATCTTTTTCTCTGCGTCATTGAAGCTGCGCAGGTGAAAGCCGAAGCAGCAGGACGTTCGTGGGTCCGGTCCCTCACCTCGGAAAACGCGCAGCAGCAGCAGCAGAAGTAGCAGAAGAAGAAGAAGAAGGTGAGGCTGGAATCAGTTGGGCTGCCTCGGCATCCGAGCTCTCTGATTGATGACGATGCTTGGGGGTGAAAACCCACTCCCCACGCAGTTGCTTTTTTGGCGGGAAAACTACTCCTGAAGATTCTTTTTCTTCATGGGGAGCCGAGCTCCCGCCACTTGCAGTACACTGCGCGGTACAGCCCCTGCCCTCCTCTCCTTTGCATCGTGGACAAAATCAAGTCGGAAAATTGATAATTTTATATATTTAATATATAATTTGATAAATAAATTATTAAAAATAATGCATGTGTTGACGAGTGCATGTGTTGAACCGGGTTTAGAATGGATTTAGCAGATTTCGGTTTATTGAAAAATGATGGGAAAAGACAAAAATGACCCTTGAAATGGTGGCCTGGGTGGGTCCCGCAGTTGGGGAGTTTTAGCGCTAACTTTGTGATAAAAACCCTAATCCCGAAAGTGCCGTTTTCTTGCCCGCGCTCTCTTTCTCTCTCTCTCTCTCGCTCTCTTGCATCTCTCTGTAAGAAAATTCGGCGTTTCTTGTGATTCCGATACAGGGAGGGGCTGGGGGATGGGGAAGTACGTGCGTAGGGCTACGACGAGGCATGAGGTTGCAGTGATGGGGTCTTGGGCCGGCGTCCGGACCCGGGCAAGAACTTTAGCTGTTCAGGCGCAGAGATTGGATGTTCTCGAGCTGCGGTCCAGGTGTCTTGAGAAACCGCCGCAATTGCATAAGCACCAGCACCACCAGGAGGAGAATCTGCGGGGTTCGAATAGGAGGACTACCGCCCTTGAACAGGGTCTCGGAAGCAGAGCAAATGAAAACTCTCCAGCTGCTTGCATTTCCGAGAACTGCGGATTGGAGTCGGGTCCTCATGCAGGGAAAACTAATAATGACGGAGCGTGCGTCGACAGGGAGAGTGGTGGTCTCGGAAATTGGAACTCGGTGGATGAGGGCTCTTGCGGAGAAAACAATTTTGAAGCTCTAGACAGGTATTTTCCGTTTGAACGTCTCATAGTTTTTTCAAGTTCCTGGTTGCTTCTCAACGGTGTGCCTACCTATTCTTTACCGGAAAGCAACTTTGCTGTATAAAAAAGATATTTCATTTTCTTTTTGAGTGCTTGTGTTATTTTTTGGGTTAAGGTGGTGGTTCCTAGTCTCTCCAGCTTCGCTTTGAGCGTCTTTATCTTTCCTTTTTTAGCTTTTCTCACATCTTTCTTTCGAGATCTTGCATGTGCATGCACCTCAGTAGATAGATGCAGGGTACCCTTTTGTTCTTGTTTCTATCCGCTTCTTGGTTTCCTTGCTTCTCTGGATGGTAGAGAGATGCAGGGTACCCTTTTGTGGGCTGTGTAGGCCATTGTTTTTCTCAGCAGGGGTGTTTGGAAATCATTCTAGAAAGATTACGTGGGGAATATTTCGCATGTTTGAACTTTTTTTTATGGGAACCGATAGCTGTTGCTTTGGATTAGATTCTCAGTGTAGCAGATCCAAAAGTCACGGACTCTTTTCCGTACCCATTCTGTAGCCTCATTATGGGTCTTGATTAACGTTGCCATGGCTGCCCCAGTTTCACATACCCACGTTTCATTTGACCAAATGAAGTTAATGTGATCTGTGCAATGGCTCATCTGTACACAGCATTGTGTAGAATAGGACCACATAAAAGATAGGATTTATGAAGGGCCACTCTGTTTTTGACTGTCATGTGAACGTGTGGACTGATGATGATGATGATGGTGGTCTGTTTCTTTTTCTAAAAAGAGGCATTTTTTTGCAACAGGAGCACCAGAAAGAGCACCCCATGTAGTCTGATCAAGAGTCCAGACAATATTACCACGCCGGGATCTTCAACAAAGCGGAGGAGTCCTGCTGCTGCCCTCAACCACAGGAACCGGAATGCGTTTCTCAGAAACATCCCTTCACCCCATGAGATGGAAGAGTTCTTCTCCAATTATGAACAGCAGGAACAGCGAGAGTTCATCAGCAAGTAGGAGCCTCTCCAATTTAGCAAGCCTAGCAGATCACACAATCACATGCTAACAATCTCTTCTCTTGTCCACGCAGGTACAACTTCGACATTGTGAACGACTTACCACTCCCCGGACGCTTCCAGTGGGCGAACGCATTCCTCTGAGAAGAAAACCAGATGTATTACAATTCTGATGCAAAATCAGCGCTGTCGCAGATCAAGCAACAGGGGATGTAGCTCAGATGGTAGAGCGCTCGCTTAGCATGCGAGAGGTACGGGGATCGATACCCCGCATCTCCATGGAGATATCTTTTCGGCCATGAAAATGTCTCTTGATGGAACCTTTTACAAGTGTTTAGTGTAGAGTCTTTTTTTAAAGTTATTAAAAAAAATCTAAGATTTATTAAATTAGTTTTAATAATTTTTTATGAAAACTACAATTTTAGATATGAAATTTTATTTTACAATATTTCTATTGCATAATGAATATCATTCAAAATTAATAATTAAAACGATTTTTAAAACGCGGGCGGGAGCTATGAAGAGTCACCGGAGAAGGCACCTCAGTGGGGAGTTCATGGCGGAGGAAGAAACGGCGGGAGTTCAGCTCGGGATGGGTTGTGATTAACGCTGCGTCCTCTTCCTCATCCGCTTCCTCTTCCTTGTGTTGTCCGTAGGCCGTCGACCGGCCTTCTTGGTCTGCTGCGGGCGGGCGGTAGCTTCGGCTTCTTCGCTGCTTTCGTCCTCGTGGTCCATGGTTGCGTCGTCGTCTTCTTCGTCGGAGCTTAGAATAAGATCCTCGATGATGTCCTCGTCCTGTGCTCGATCATCCGAGAGCTCACTCTTTCTAGAGGAGTTGTTGTTATGCGCCGACCTGCAGCAGAGACCGCCGCCGTTAAGCGCATTCGGGAAACATAAGAAACGACAATACGGGTACCTGGAAGAACGCGACGGCAATGAAAAAACAGGGGCTTCAGCGTTTTCATCTGCGTCATCTTCATCGTCTTCCGCTGGCACCACGCTTCCGAACCTCGACGCGCCGTCTCCGACGAGGACACTAGCAAGGGCGGAAGAATATGTAAGCCCTGTCAAACACTGCTGTGAAACCATGACGACCTCAAGAGTGTAATGTAACCAACCTGGATTCTCTCAGGGAATCATTCCGTTGCTGCGCCCTCTGGCGGAGGCCGGTGGCATACTGCGAGAGCGGGCTCTTATCGGACTTCGTGTCATCCTAACGTGCACCAACGAAGCAGAAAAGGTAAGAAGATGCTTTTCAAGATGTCCAACAAATGTCTGGGGAGAATGTGCAGACCTCAAGGAAAGAAGAAGCTTCTGAGCTGTTGGGGAGGAAGGTCACCATTGCCCGCTTCTTATTCACATATTCGGAGTTGGACTCAACCTGTTGCAATGCCCCTCCAAAGAGACAATGTCAGCACACCTTGATAAACAAGGAACTTTCCAATTCCATATCACTGATGAAAACAAAAAATGGTTGTGTTTAACCTGCCGAATAAGGTTCTTTATTTCACGCTGAAACCTCTCAACTTTTGTGGATTTGCAGAAGTCACGCAAACGAATGCAGGGAACAACAGATAACTCCATGAAGGCGACAGAGTAGCTCCACTGAGAAAGATGTTCAGCGAGCTCCTCAACCACAGAGAAGACACAGGCCTCCTGAAATGCTCTGGTTTTCAGAGTTGCTTTGCTGACCTGTTGCACAGCAAGCTATGTTAAAACATTGCACAGATGGTGCAAGATTTTGGGAATGGGATTATGGGATTAAGACAGAACCTTAAGGGTGGAAAACCAATCAACTGCTTGCCCCACTCCTCCTGTTGGGGATCTACGCAGCTCCTTTATGTCTAGCATGTCCAGAAGAAGCAAGGAGACAGGAATGAAAGTACTTGTTGCAGCACCAATGCGGTTGAGCATCCGTACACAACGCAACCGAAGCGGAAAATAGCATGTTGAAGGAACTAAACGAGCAACTCCCGTAATTATTTGGACCAGTGGATAAGCAAGAGATCTTATATCTGGTTCTGAGCTATATGCACATACAACTCCAGTCCACAGCTCCAAGCAATAAACATATTTCCACTGATAAACCTTCCTAAATGCCTCCTACCGGTAAAAACACAGTTTCTCAGAGTGCATCATAGAAAAGGAGAAATTAGAAAGAGAGCCTTGTACCCGAAGAAAAAAAAATTCACATTGTAGAAGAAATGATCAGGAGCAATGTCAACTAAAAGAACCTTTTTTGCAGAATTGGAAGGAGCATCCTTTCCCTTATTCATCTTGGAACGTGAAGGCTCAACGCTGCCCTTCTTTTTTGAGCCTTTCTTCTTTGTGGAGCCTGAAAGGGCTTCCTTCAGTATAATCGCTAACTGCCGAATGTAGGCAAATGCGTGTTGATAGGCTGACGGAATGTCTATCCGAAGAAGTTCACCAAAACAATTACTGAGAAAGTAGATGTGCTGCACATTTGCCTGGTTAACAAACTGGCAATTCATGATGTAAGCTTTATACATTCCTTTGATACAATCATCTAGGCAATCATCCCCAAGACGAACACAAACATCCCTAATGAACAGAAAGGAAACAACCGGCAGAGCACCACTTCCAGTACCCCAAAAATGAAGGGCAACCTGAAAGAACGACAAGGATTGCATTAAGAAAAAAGCATGATGCAGAAAAACAGTGTAGGTTTGCACTTCAAAATAATAATAATAATAATAAGAAAACAGGACTTCAAACTCAAACTCAAACATCAAAATTTCATCATTAAATATTTAGTCAAAGAGTTTATACTAGCTAAGCCAAAAATATTTGAGATGTTCTTAAACACGAACTACACCTTTATGTACTTCCTCAAGAGAACTGGGAAAGCTGCCAAAAATATTGCTGAGTATTTCATACGTCTTAACACAAATGCTATCATTTCATTGTCGGTCATTTGATTGAGAACATGCAAAGAGTTCCCGAGATATGACTTCACTAGGCTGCTGTGGTTCTTCCACTTCCGTGTAGAAGCAATATCTAAAATCATCTCCTTCTTCCCACCAGCTGATGGCAATTTCAACAGTCCTCGAAGAATACCATCCATTTCATTCAGAACAAACAACATTATCTTATTGAAAACGCTGCTGGACATTGTGCTGAACTTAGCTGATGACTCGTCCCCATTTTCATCGCCATAATGACATGCAGAGCGAAATGCTCTCAATATGGAGCGCACTGCACTAAGATTTGCCCCATCGTGGATTGCACTACACCAGGAATCAACCATTCCACTGGTTATCACATTTTTCCTAGGCTCTTCTTCCTTTTCAGGTTCATAGTCAACCTGCTCGGCATCATCAACTTCAGTTTCCTCCTCTTCATCTCCTTCTGCATCGGATTGTTGACCACTCTCCTACAGTAGCCAAATTATCCCCAAAATAAAAATTCATTCGAAAACTTAACCACATACCACAACGAATCCAACAGTAGTAGACTTACGTCTAGCTCTTCATCAAACTCCAAAAGTTTCCTGTCTTGTTCTTTCAAGAAAGCATGGAACTCAGGGTCCTGCAGATGAACGCATGTGCCAGCATATCAGACATACGGCCTCTGTGTCACTTATAAACAGTGAATGCTGCAAGATTTCAACGAAACTGCAACCATGACAAACTACGATTTTCCGGTATCGAACATGAAAAATTCATCCCACAAACACCTACAACACAAAAAAAAAAGAGTGAGAAATCACTTTTTCTTCTAGTCGCTTCAACGCCCCAATGTGCTCTTTAGCTTCCGTATTGCCTCCCGGACGCTTTTTCGGCTTCTTGCCCTCCATTCTCGAGGCTCCTGAGAACAACATATTGATAAGAAAATAGGTCGCAAGCGGTGACGACCGAAAACCAGCAACGACAAGAGGATTTCAAGGAGCATGGGAGAGTCGAAAAACCTTTCTTTTCGGAACCCATTCACAGTTGAAAAGCAAAAGTTGCCGGCACGGCGGAGATTCTCGCTTCAAAATAAATCCGTCGCACAGCGGCGGCCGTGACAGGGTTTCCCTCTTCTCCAACGTATGCAGTAATATTATTAAATCCAGTTTTTCCCCCCTATCAATTAATTTTTAATTCGTTTTTATTAATCTTTTTTTTCTATTTACGTTATTTATCAGTAATAAATTTAAATATTTTAATCAGGCTAAAACCCCTGAGAGCACTCGCAGAGGTGACAATTCCTCGGCAGCCTCGGGATCTCAGCTCGTCTCTCGCCTTCGTTTCAGGTACTCAAGTTTGCCATATCTGTCACCAACTCTGATTCCGTGTTGGGTGTTGCTGTACGAGGTTTCCCTTTTCAGTTTTCTTGAAATGAACGGCGCAGTACTCGTTGAACTTCCCCTTCTTTGTTTTTTTCTCCGTTTTCTGGGCGCATTGTGTACATTGGAAAATATGAGACTAGGGACGCAGTTTGTTACTGATATTATTGGTAAATCAGAATGTGTAGCTGCAAGGGGGAGCTCTCGATCAGATAGCTGGAAAATTTTGCTGGTTAAGGCTGGTAGAATGGAGTAGATGAGCATTTCGTCTTCTTTCGGGCAATTTTATCAGCTTTGATATGAAAAATGTGTTGTTTGTCTTAAGGGAAATATGAAGGATGAATCTTTGTGAATGAAGTGGGGATTCTTATATAACCTGCCTAATTATAATCTTTTATTCAGTAAGCAGATAGTGAGTTCCTTTGAAATTGTTTCATCTTTCAGCTCTTATTCATTACACAGGCTCTTCCTTTTGTTTCAGATTGTCTTTTTCAAAAATGGCTTGCTCTGCGGCATCAGGCGTGCAGATCTCAACAGCAACTCCTTCTCTTCTCATTTCCTCGAAGAAATTCGTTGGAGATGTTGCAAAAATTGGTTTCAAATCCTTGGGAAGCTCATGGACCAGAATATCCTGCTCCGGCAGTATATCACCCATGCAGAAATCTCACCGAACTTTTTCATCCTCTAATAAAAATTACTGTTCATTAACCACCAAGGCAATTTCCCAAACTGCTGAAGGCAGGACTGCACCTGGCTTGACTCTCGATTTGACAGGTTTGGATGCTTAGTTCTTGTTTTCTTTATTGAGTTTTAGCTTTTTCCCAGTATCATGTAGCCACCAAACTTTCTGCACCTATACGTGTGATGCGTATAGTAAAACTGAATATGGGAATTTTAGCAAGGTTCTGTACTGCATAAATGGCGTAGTGATTCTTCTAATGATTCATATTGCTATAGAAAAATGTAGTGTTTAATTTTTTTTCCTAGATAACCGAAACCCAATCAAAATTTGGAATTATGTGATTTGCAGGAGTTTTTTCATGATGCTATATTGAAATGCTTTGCATAGGTAAAAGGGCATTTGTTGCTGGTGTGGCTGATGACAATGGATATGGTTGGGCTATCGCCAAGTCTTTGGCTGCAGCAGGAGCAGAAATTCTACTCGGGACCTGGGTCCCTGTAAGCAAAATAGCTTAACTGCTCATCTATTACACTTTTTATTCATTGAATTCAAGCTGAGCATATTGTTTAATTTACTCTGTAGGCATTGAACATCTTTGAAACTAGTCTTCGCCGGGGAAAGTTTGATGACTCTCGCTTGTAGGCCTTTTGGCTTTTTCTTTGTTGGTTTTGTAATGCCAACTACTCCATATGGCTAAGACATATATTTGATTTTCAGGCTTCCCGATGGTTCTTTAATGCAGATTGCAAAAGTGTATGCCCTTGATGCAGTTTTTGACAACCCGAATGATGTTCCTGAAGATGTAGATTACACCGCAATCACTTCTCTATATAGTGTCATATCATCTGATGCTCATGCTTTTGCTGGCTGATAATTTACTAATGGATCTCATGCAGGTAAAGTCAAACAAGAGATACGCTGGATCCAGCAATTGGACAGTGAGTGAAGTTGCAGAATTGGTAAAACAGGATTTTGGGAGCATTGACATTCTAGTTCATTCACTTGCCAATGGACCAGAGGTAGATGACCTCAACAGATTTATACTGTCTATTTCACTCACAACCCCCCAAACCTATTGAAAAAACTATCTGTTTGCAGGTTACCAAGCCATTGCTAGAAACCTCAAGAAATGGATATCTCGCTGCTTTGTCGGCATCAAGTTATTCTTATGTATCCTTACTAAAGCACTTTCTTCCAGTTATAAATCCAGGTATGCCTTGACCAAGTATCTTCTTTGTGTGTTTCATGTCTCATGAGTCAAAACATTTTAAAATGGAATATGAAGAAAACCGTTTTCATTTCAGGTGGCTCCTCCATATCCTTGTCGTATATTGCTTCTGAGAGAATTATACCAGGGTATTGCCCACATAAACATTTCTTCCTTTGTACGACCTGTTGTTGTTAGTTCCTCATGGCTTCGGCATTCTGTACTTGTCAAACAGATACGGCGGTGGCATGAGCTCTGCAAAAGCAGCCTTAGAGAGTGATACGAGGGTAATTTTCAGATGATATTTTATGTTTCCTTGAAGGATTCTACAATGTCAATCCCAGGTAAACATTTCCAGATTTGTGTAGGTTCTTGCATTTGAGGCTGGAAGGAAAAAGAAAGTCAGGGTGAACGCCATATCTGCAGGTAATTTCTTGCATTCCAAAGCTTAGCATGTACACACTCCAATGTGATGATCATCAGAGTTCCAAGTTTTCAATTTTGATTCCAAGACTACGTTTTGTATACTGACATCAAGCTTGAAAGTTCAGGCCCTTTGAGAAGCCGTGCTGCTAAAGCCATTGGATTCATCGACATGATGATCGACTACTCCCTTACGAATGCTCCTCTCCAGAAAGAACTGTCAGCAGGTGACTCGTTTATGCCCAGTTCACTTTTCCTGCTCCTCTACTAAACAATGATACCTGCAAATTGCGCAGAGGAAATCGGAAACACGGCTGCTTTCTTGGCATCACCACTTGCATCGGCCATCACCGGTGCGGTCATATATGTCGACAATGGTTTGAACGCGATGGGGGTCGGAGTCGATTCCCCAATATTTGAGAAACTTGACATTCCCAAAGCCAGCTGATGGAATGGAATCGTCGCGATGGTGACTTGTAGAGGTTTTCCCGGCCACTTGGCCGGCGGCTTCCCCAGTTTTCCCAAGGATCTATCTGCATGTCTTGCGATTTCTCTATGATTTTATCTTCCAACTGCATCTGCTTAGTCGCCATTTTCTTTCGAGTTCTCTGCTCAAATAACCTTCCCAGATTTCGAATTCCAAAGACTCAGATACCCATTGGCACCATATTCCCGAAAGGGACAAGTAAGTAGCCGAGAAACGTTCTTTTGAGCCACTTGTTTCAGATGGATGAAGATTCAGCTTCTCTTTGTGGAGAGCCTTGTGCGCAGAGCATCCCATTCTCCAATCTCCACTCTCCCAAGTCCCTGTCTCTATATATATGATCTTCTTCCTCTTTCGTTTGGTGCACAGGCCGCGACGTGGTTGTTGGTGGTGCAATGGGGGACGCCGAGACACGGCGTCGACTCGCCCATGTCCCTCCCGGCGTCGTCATTGCACCACTCACACCCATAGTTGCTTCCCATAATTTTCCACTTTCCGATCAATTTCTTGAGTTGGTTCCTCTCCTGTAGGTATTTTCAGTAAATCACGCACGAGGATGGTGCATCAGAACATTGAATAGTTCCCCAATTGGGTATTTTTTCCTCTTCCATAGGTTAATTGCTTCTGTGCATGTAACTCATCTGCTTCTCTTGCGAACTAATCGTAAAGGTCTAATCTTGATCCTTTTATGGCGTATATTCGTTGTCGGATGGAGTTTCACTAGGAGGAAGATAAGCCATTCCCATTCCGGTAGTCGTCTGAGTGGTTGAACCATCCAAGCCTACAGTTTTGACGGACTGAAATGAACGGAGTTGCATTCTCCCGTCGCAGGTACGCAAACCCCCACGGTGCCTGCCACCTCCACACACGTACACAGTTGACAGCGTTTCAAATAATGCCGTATGCACACTAGACTAGAGATATGCTTTCATACAGAGCACCTTCTAAAACCCAATCACCAATTTATTTCTCTTGACGATCTCTGAAAATCTTCTGTTCCTATCCATTCAAGTCTGTGGGTCTGTATTGGGTGCTCCGTCACTTCTTTCATCTACTTCTTCTACCCTTCACGCCTCACCCTGCTCTTGATCTTCTTGTATTGTTCCCATTATTCTCTTTATCTGGGTTTCTGTCCCTAGATCTTAATCTAATTGTTCATTGATGGTTGTTTGCTTTTTTCTCAACAGACGATTTTGCAGGTCTGCGGATGGTTGGAAGCATTGGAATTGGTGACTTTCTTCCGATGGTGGGGCTGGTGAGTAACAAATCTGGTTCCTTTATGATTCCTTAGGCTCTCTGGTTCCTGGATCTTCCTTTGATTAGTTCTACAAGGGACCTTGTGAGATTCCTTGTTCTTGATTTGCATGTGTGTGCTGCTGACAATCATAATTGACTTACCACGGTGAGTTTGCCAGAACCCAACTCCTCGTGTTAGCAATACCGTATTAGAATATAGATTTGGGTCTGTAACTGCTTGCATGGGTAGGTCAGCAAAGAATTCTCCTTGTTGGAGGTTCTAGACTTGGGACACTCCCAGGAAACTGGTAAACATATGCCTTCTAATGATTAGTTTGAGGTGGGTTCCTCTCGCATTCCATGTGATGTGAGGGAAGAGGTACAAAAGATTAAACTTTTGTGGATTTATCTGCTGGTGTTGACTGTAGTTGTTTCAAGAAGTTGCTAATGCCTAGCCCTTCTTCTGAGAATTCCCATTTCTATTGGGTAGAACATCAGGCGCTGGTCACCAAATGAAAACTTTTCCTCCCTTGCATATGTTATCATTCAGGAATGCAGTGCATGAATATCTTCCATTGAAACAGGCATCAACCCTGATGTTGGAGAACAAAGTGAAGCTCTGGTAGTAACTTGTTCTGCACCGAGGAAGTAGAAGATCCCAAAATTGAACTTTCTAGCCATCTTCTAAGTTGCCTTTGAGAAGGGTTTTGGTACTTCGTGTCAATCTGGAACAGAGAAGTTTGAATCAGTTTAGTGTGTGAAATCTCTCTCAGTCCAGAGTCCAGCCTAAGAGCACAATGGGAAGAGGTAAAGCCAGGGGAAGGAAGCTGGCGAGGACGAGTGGCGATCATGGGAGCAGCGAAGAAGAAAGGATGCCTGCACGAAAGAGACGAGGAAGGCCACAGAAGTCGTTCAGGGAGGAAATGGAGGAGGATGAGATTCTGAAGATTGAAGAAGACGAGAATGGTGAGGAGATATCAGTCCTGCAAGTCAGAGACGCCAGTCACAAGGCCAGGGCAGCAAATGAAAAGGCAAAGAATGAGGAGAAAGCTGAAGGGAATGGGGAAGAGAATGAGAATGGCGTTGGACTCAAATCAGGCACCGAGGAGGAGTTGGGTAAGGGCAGTGGTTTCCGACAGAGCAGCGGCAGGCGAAAGAGCAAACCTCGCCGTGCCGCCGAGGCAGTCGTTGAGTGCAACTGAAGCAGTCAAGACGAGAGTACAAGCATGAGACTATTACCACCTTCCATTTTTCTTCTCCTGTGTGTTCAGAACCTGATTCGTATCGAATTTCTTTGATGATTTTGCATTTTGCTAAGCCTTCAGTCTTCAGGCATTGCTGCTTTTACTTCAGAAGCTTTAAAAACAAGAGGGCAAGGAGAACAACACAAGAGAAACCACCATTGATATGATCTGATCCTACCGAGCATCACGCCACCGTATCCTGATCGACGTCCGATGCAGGATCATCCTCCTCGTTATCAGACTGGATCCGGGCGGCGAAGTGGCGAGCACCAAACGCCTTAACATGATCCTTGAGCGACCGCTTATGCTTGAAGTCGGAGCCACAGGAGCAGTACCAGAGCTTGCCGCAGTTCTTCTCATGCGTCCTCCAATCCCCCCGGACCGCGAAGGCCTTGCCGCATTTCCGGCACCCGAACGGCTTGATCCCGTGCTTCCGCTTGTAGTGCGTCTGCAGGGTCCTGAAGTCCTTGAGCGGCTTCGATCGCGGGTGGTCGATGTTGTTCCGGCAACCCTCGGCGCAGCAGTAGCACGGCAGCCGCAGCATCGCCGTCGGCTGGGCTCCCCGGAGCGACTCCGGCCCCCTCCTGTACTGCGACCCGTGTCCCCACATGTGCATCTGCGTCGACAATGGAAGCAACCAAGTAACATACAACAAACTGCATGATCGCAAGCACGACAGCACTGTACGGTATCCGTACTCCTCATTACAAAACAAATTAATTTGCAACTCCATCTAGGGCTCCAAACCCCTTCCAAGCCACGTGTCCCCCTTCTAGTGGCCAGACCACCATTTTAAACGTGCTCAATTTTTTTAATTATTCCATTATACCCTCCCGGACCACACCAGATCCTATCCTCGGATACTACAAGATATTAATATTCAGACAATATTTCCAAAAAATAAATTTTGGTAATAAAAAAAATCCTATAAAAGGTGAACTAAGGAATAACATTACACTGCTACAACGTAGCCTACCCTATGGCACCACTAGGGGCATTTTCACCTAATTATAAATTAAAAGGAATTAGATAATTAATTTAAATGTATTATTGTACTAAAGAAAAATATAATAAGCAATTTAAAGAAAATTATATCATGGCTTATATTTATTAAAAACAAACTTTTAATTTATAAAATTAAAATACTATTAAACCTACTTAAAAAGGAACTATCAACTACCTTCAAAATTCAAAATTTTGGAAACTTGAAGATGTTATTTAAAATTTGCAACTCTTAGGTTGAAATACGAGATTCGATGGATCGAAAAATACATAAATTTCAATGAAAAACATAAACTTATGAGGGTCTGTATCTTAACATATGTAATGCATGTGTTACAGAAGAGTGAAATGAGAAATTTTAATAAAAAAACATGTTTTGGAATGTTATTTATAAAAAAAAAAAAAAGCGAGCATGTATTGTTTCTTTTTAAAAATATTAATATTTAAAATAATGATTAACTCGAACGTGATGTGAAGAAGGTGACCTGCATGTTGTTGTATCGGTTGAAGGTTTTGAAGCAGAGCGGGCATGAGAAGTGATTGGGGCCGATGAGGATCTGACCGGGCGTCGGGATCCAATACTGCCCTCTGTTGAGGGGCTGTAAAGGGACACTTCCCCGCCGCCGTTGCAGCTCCTCAAACCCGGGGACAGGGAAGCAGTAGTTGCAGAAGAGGAGGAAGAAGAAGACGAGTCGCCGCCCAGCGCAGGGGAAGGAGTTGAAAGCCCTAACTCCAGGTTCAACTCCTCTTCACTCTCCTGGACGCTGGGGCTGGGCCTGAGGAGGCTGAGGGCCACCTCCTCCCTCCTCGTCTTCTCCCATTCGGCCGCAAACGCCTTGCAGTCGCTTAGCCAGCCATGTTGCTGATGGTGATGATCCATCGCAGCAGCTCAGCTCCCTGACAATGGGGGGGAATGAAGAAGGGCTGTTTAAAAGAACCAGGGGAAAAGGAGAGGGAACAGACGAGTAATTGAGCATACCAGCAGGAGAAGTAGAGGGCGATATAGGGTCTAACTAGAAGTAGACACATAACAAAGGCTACAGAAGAGAAGAATATGCAGCAGGTAAATGCGCACATCACTTCCAGTGCCTGAACACATGCCAAAAGATGAGTCTTTTTAACCAATTTACTTTCACCTTCCATAGAGGGACTCCATGGGGTTTCCCAAGTGCCTCCTTGTGTGTATGATCCTTATTTGTTCATGTCTTGTTAGTAGAAGAATCAGCAACACAGACAAAATTCATCCAACTCCCACCATGGAACGATTGAAAGATGGTAAGTTCTTTCTAACATGTCAAAATACCGACAAAAGGGTCGGTGGTTAACTTCTTTCTAACATGTCACAAGGACACAAAAAGTGCAGGCAAAGGTGAACATGGCTTCATCCGCCTGAAACATTAATATGCAAGAGATGCATGTATAGCTAACTCATCACCAAAGAACAAGCATATGATATGGTTTCAAGTGGCCGGAATGAATGATTGGGAGCACCGGAATCGTCGTTTTAGCATCGAGTTTGGAAAAGGGATGCATATGGCACAGAGGAGTCTGATTCACATATTGGGAGATGAAAATGTACATCCTCAGGAGCAAGGCCCTGTTGGATTGAGAAGTGGTCCTGGCTATGCCAATTATTCTCGTGTTTTGGCTTAGCCCCAACAGCCATAACAACTCAAAAAGGCACAATCAATTCATCCCACAAATACTAAATAAAACCCATGGTTCTGATGTTACCTTAACTCCTAGGAGCCTTCTTAGTCATGAGCCTACGGCTCGTGGTCCTTCCTTCCTTGCTTCAGCCGATCATCCACTTATTCTTCTTCTTCATCCTTTTGGAAATCGACAGAAGTCATCTGGATTTTTCTAAAAATATGAAATCAGCCCCAATCCATAGACATGATAAACTATAACGTTAGTCATGAACCTGAGCTTCCCCAGGAGTATTTATTTGGTTCTGCCATGTTCTGTATACTAGTTCCGTAGCCCAATCCCAAAGTGAAATCTACCAACTCTCTGGTCGTTGAATGCGTACTCAAGTCTTAGGGGGCCCAATGGAGATCCCACACGGATGCCGAGGCCGTACCCATATCCACTCCCTGGTTTGTTCCTTGCTCCAGCAGGATCACCTTGTCAAAACAGATGCTTTCAAATGAAATGATGCTCTACTCAGTTGTATTCAGTGGGAGGTAATTGTCATATTGGATCATGAAGTCCTCAGCGAGAGGCAAACCTGGAACCGTTGAGCCTGACTCGAGATCGGTTCCGTAGTCTGCGAATACAGCTCCTTCTACTGCTCCAATCTGAACCCAATAGTGAATCATATTATGTGAAGTCACATGAAAAAATGTGAGGCAGAGAGGACTACTTACCAGAGGGAACGACATTTCTCCACTTCCAACTACGTAAGAGCGGCCTGATCCAACTCCAGCTTCTTCATAGCCCCTCACACTGTTAGTTCCACCTATTGGGAAAGCTTCATGTGGTGGAAATTTGCCAGTGACATGGCCACCGGATAGGCTTGAACAGAAAAAGGGAACACAGGTGACAGAGATGCAGAGCCGGCTGACCAACTTAAAATACAACTTACCATAAATGAAAGCATGCAGGTCCAACAACAAAGCCATGCCTTGCCCGAGCATTAATTCTGTTGAAACGCAGCCATCCTGGAAATAAGGGAATGCCTTGATCCATGTTGAAAACAAACTGCAATTTTCCAAATGTAAGATCACAGAATAATAAGTTTGAAAGTTCACGAAAAAAGATGAAAGTGAATATGAATGCCACCAACCATAGAGGAGCCCTGGTCAATGGAGGACGTGAACACAGTCTCGAGTTTAGCAAGCAGCATATCATCAAAAGAGTTACCACTGCAAGAAAAAAAAGGTGGGTATAAATGATATGGTCATAGTGTTGGTGACTGTAGAACATACAACTGAAATTTAGAATACACCTTGCTGTAAGAGGGCTGCCAAAGAAATCCCTAATGATAGGATTTCCCTTATCATCTTGTGCAGCTGCGCGCTGGAACAAATAACAAAATTGATTAAGGGCGACCAGTGATCTCATTTGCAAACCTGTGGCATCTATCTTATTGCATAATCAGAAATATCAATACTTTCCATTCCCATGGCCGGCCCTATCACATAACAATGAACAGGCACGAAGTGCATCCACTTCATAGTTCAAACTAATTTCAAGCATACTTACATTTAGCAACTTCATATTTTACAGAAATACAAAAACAAAGATGAAGGTGATTTTAGTTCCTGAATCACCTGGAAAACAAGCCCGATTGTACCATTCCACTTTGGCCTGAGTGGCCTACTGAAGTCAATACCGGACATGATCCTTCCAATTGTAAGACTGCTGGAACTAGGCTGGTTCCCATGAACAAGTGTACCAGGGGTTCTTGAATTCTAGAAGATTTCTGGAATCAGAATGTTGTATATGATAGTAATATCTAGTTACATGACAGATAGCAGGCACCTGAATCATGAAGGTCCTAGAAGTCCGCTTATCATCACCTTGGATCCAAGGATCAGTGTAATTCATCCGAAAGATGGAATCAATTTGGCCCCTCTCCAGTGATAGGTTCAGTTTTTGATTTCGTCCAAAAAGGTTTTTATGATAAATAGCAATGCTGCCACGAAAGAGAAAGACAAGTAACTGAATGTCATTCATTAACCAACGATGGACACTACAAAATCTTAATCAATCAAGCAGAACGATTTGAAACTTTAGTGAAGATTTGCAAGGTAAAGAAGTACCTCCCAATCAATCCAGCTAGAGGGCCGCTAGTTATTCTGCCATGAGAATGCAAAGAGTTACAAAATACAGCTTCTACTACAGACAAGTCACTAATAAACAAATTTCTAATGTTACCAAATAAAATCAGATTTACATTTCACGCACCCACTTGATATTCCACCACCCCCAGAAATTCCTCCACCACTCTTGCGCTCAACAAGATTCATTGTCAGGTCGACTTTTGTACCATCTGAACCATTTGCAGAAAATGAAATAAACGAAAGATGAACTTCACACCATCTTCCATTCAGTAATTAACGGAAGACTTAAAAACAATTTACCACCAGCTGGCTGAGGAATAATACTAACATCATCCATAATGCCCATTGCGAGGACAGTATCAACATCTCTTTTCCCCTGAATCATACTGTAGACCTACCATCATGAGAAAAAAAAATGAAGCAGTTGCAGAGAAAAAGAGTTGGCAGACATAAGAAAACCTGTCAGCTGTTACCTGGCCCTTCTTTGTTGTAAGCTGCCGGAGAATAGTTTCTGGTCTAGTTTTCCCAACTGTAGGTTCCCCACTTCATAGCACCATGAATTGAAATGTGAGAGCTTAAAACTTAAATCATCCCAATATAACAAGTAGATAACATACGTCTTGTCAAGAAAACGAAGTGATATGTTATTAACTTCCGCTTCTGAGACTTGCAATTTGACAATACCTCCGGAGAGAATCTCTGCGCCCGAAACCTGTTAGATATGCAACAACTTCCATTGAAAATACGGAAAAAAGTGTATTTAAACTACATTTAGAAACCAACCATGCCAAATAGTCCCCTATCCATGTACCAACCATTAATGGAGCTTATTACATCATCTAAACGCTTGATGTTAACCACTTTTCCTGCATCAGATTCACACGGCAAGGCTCAGTTATATGGTATGAATTATTGCACCCCGTCAAGAGTAGGAATATGCGATACTCCACAGCACTAGAAGTAGAGAAAGCAAACCATATCCATCACGAAATGAATCCTCAATAAACTTCATTGGAAGAACATTAGCCCCTTCACATACTAAGCCTCGAAACTCTTGGTTCGGCTCTACCTTGTGACAGACAATAAATCAGGAAAAGTGTAATCTTTTTTCTTCAGATGAGGGAAAAAGTCATGATAAAACAGAGTGTAACTAATAAAGATACGTATCAACTCACGTCGATGATGAAAATAAGCAAACCAGAATCAACAGGTTAAATTGGCATTCCTACATTTTC
Organism: Utricularia gibba; assembly: GCA_002189035.1. Taxonomy (NCBI): domain Eukaryota; kingdom Viridiplantae; phylum Streptophyta; class Magnoliopsida; order Lamiales; family Lentibulariaceae; genus Utricularia; species Utricularia gibba. Next base: position 581,604 of record CM007990.1, read on the forward strand.
TTTAGAAAAAGCGTAAGTCTTGTAGCTAGCATGATCAAACCCTAATACCTGAAATACCAATTGAATTCCATCACGGGTGTCAACGGCAACTGGCATACAAGACATGAAGTACCCACTGGCGATAATCCTACGCACATCTTCCTGGACCTCTTTCACCGTCAGCGCCGAGTTTGCCCGCGAAACTTTCAAAGCATTCAATGCCTCAGACAACAATTCCTTGCTCTCAAGCTCCTCCCCATCCTTGTTCCTCACCAGCACCTCGCTTATCAATACCCTCTCTTCCTCCGCTCCCCGGCTTCTACCCACGTTCTTCGGCTGGGTGACTACACCGTAATCATCACCGTTATTATGAACCGTCGAGCCTCCAAAGTCACTACCTTTGTTGGCTTGCGCTGGTTCCGAATCCAAAAACGATAAGGAAGCAGAGCAAAATAGCGGCTGATTTTTCAAAAAGCCGTGAAACCGAAAACCCGAATCATTCTTCATGCGATGGAAGAATGTATGGTTCCCAAACCACGAGAAGAAATTCGTGGAATGTTGGAAGAAGTCAAAATTGAACTTGGCGCTGCGTTTCCCATTCATGAATCCGAGCGGTGACACAAACGACTTGGAACGGCGATTCGGATGTGGCGTAAAATCAGGAAGCTTGAACGATGACGAAACATACTGAACGCCGTCGTCTTGCGGCATTTTTCACCGGAGAAAATCTTTTCCGGCTGAGGTTTCACCGGCACCAACTCTCAAGGGCAGGACAGAACAAATACTCATTGGGCCATCTTCGGTTATCGAGTTCCCTCTAGGCTCTATCAGCTGCACTGGCCCAAATTAAAAACAGTTTTCTATTCATTTTTATTTTTAAATATATAAATATATTTAATTAGATTATTAAGTTGAATAAATATTTATGTATACATTTTTTAGATTTATTATCTCATAAATAAGAAAATTGATGGAATATTTAATATATTATATAATATATTTTTATTCAAAAAACTATCTTGATTTTTCAAAATTAAAAGATATTGCGTTTATTGGATAATAAATGTAATTTAAAAAAGGTGAATAAAAAGGAGTGATTTTTTTACAATTTATAAATAATGAGAAAACATGGCAGCAAGGCGCGTGAATCGAACACGATCAACTCGCCGTCGTCTCGACTCAATGAATGATACCCGGATCCGCCGTGGGAGACCGGGTCATGCCCGAGTGCTTTCAAAACCCGACCCGAAATCACCCGGCAAACCATCGTCGCTCTTCGTCCGCTCCCACCCCCGGCTTGGACATGAGCCATTTTGCTCCCCGTATACGTTTTGCAGCCGTTGATGCCCCACGCGCTGTTACCGACATCGCACGCGCCGCCATGGAAAGTGGATCCCAGGCAGTAGAACCTCATCATCTCGTTCCCGTCCGCCGCGCACCTCCCGTCACTGGCCCCCCCGCAACGCGCTTGCGACTTCACGAGTTCCCGGTACTCCTCGAACCGGGCCACCGTCCGGTTCAGGTTACATACCCTGAAAACCACTTCGACGTCGCCAGGGAAAGGTTTCAGTCCCCAGCTCGTCCGGAAGATGATCTCCACCACATTCCGAGACGGGTGCCCGATCGGAAGCTCCGCCAGCGCCGGGAAACCCAGTTCCCCGACGGGCATCCGCCGCATCGACCCGGAACCGCACGCCATCATCAGCGGTTTACCATATTTCGGCGCAGGCGGCTCGCTAATCCGTTCCACACACTCCGTTGACCTCAAGCACGAACGCGAACGAGTCTGGCTGCGGCGGAGGTGGCGGTGACGGCAAACGACGTCCTCCGACGCACTGGACTTGCAATGCAGGGACTTTATCCACGTAGCGACGACCCTTTTTTTCCTGCAACAAGAAACACATTCCAACTTCTCCTTCTTCTCCTCCATCTCTTTCCCCTCCCAATCCCTCCTTTTCCCCTTTTGGTGCATATTAATACCACCGCCGGTGATGAATCATGTGTCCAATACTCTTTCAAAATTAATTTTATAATCAAACACAAATAATTACCTACACTTTAAAATAAATTCATCAACTTTTTATTTTTAATAAATTAAAAATTATTTTTAACCCTTCAATTTAATTAAAAAAACCCTAGCCCTAAATCCCCAATTCTGCGTCAAAGGGGGATACCATCAAATTGCCGTTCTTTCTTTCTTTCACCCCGAAGCACTTGTTGCTGTCATGCCAATAAATCACGTAAGATTTAATGAACGTATGCATGTATGTGCATTATTGTGCAAGGGAGGAGTTTACCAAAATGCCCTCGTCCGCCACCCACGTGGAGGCCTATAAGAGCAACACGTGGCACATTCAAATCATCCCTCCTCCTACAAGTCAAGCTCTATCGGGAAAACAAGTTCTGACACCCTAACGAACGTTCTTGCAATAGTGAGTCATCCATTACAATGTGCCCAATGTGTTTTTCCTATTAAAATAAATTACAAAAATAATGCATATATTAATCATTTTTCAAATCACAGTAATATATTTTATTTCTAAACATTAAAAAAGATATTTATAATAAAATAAAAGTTGCATATCTACAACTTTTTAAATATAATAAACATTTCTAAATTTACAGTTTTTTTAGAGCATAAGTCATTTATATTTGATAACAAAACTATTTATAATACTTTTTTTTCAAAAAAAAAAAACTATTCCAAATAGAGATTGAATGCATGATGCAGGATGTGTGTGTGTGTAAAGAAGGTGATTAATAATGAAGTGAACTTGTGGTATGAGATATAAAATGAGTGTATGGAAGATGGTTAATAATGAAGTGAATGTTACTCACACCCAACTCATAGTTATGTGCATAAATACTCACCAACCAAAGAGAATGAATTAATGGGTAGGAGAAATTGACTTTTGGACACACATTGCATTGCATTACTACATGATTAGGGTGAACCCCTCATTGTTAATCTCAATTATTTGATAAACATGTATGATTGATATTAATTGTGTCAAAATCAACTCGCCCATCTAATCAAATGTCATGACTCATACTCATCTTATACGATATTATACATTTTAAATATATAATTCTCACATTTTTATTTTATCATTTTTCAAAAAAAAAATTTGTATAAAATTAGAATGATCATTCTATTTAAGAACATCTACTTTTCGTCTGTTACTAATATAATATAATGTCGCCAAATCTCTAACTTTACATTCTATATTTCTTAATCAATCAGCATTCTCACCTAATTTCCCTTATTCCACTATTGGTATGCTCTCGAATTTGTTTCTAATATCAAATATAAAATCTACAATTCTAACAATTTTGTTATAAATAATAACAGTAATAATAATAATAATAATAATAAAATATTCCTATAAAATGGGGAGAAATTAAATTTAATTATAAAGCGTGTGGCGGCGGGATGTGCAACCAAGGCAAGCAGCGTGGGACGAATTGGGGGTGCAGGGAGGTTAAGGTGTGGGCGTGCGCGTAGGATGAAGAGAATTCAAATGGGCACGTTGAGTCATTAATGGGAGCATTGAAAGGCAAAGACCTACTGCTACTTAATTCAACACCACGTAGACGTAGGGCTTCTCAATCATCCCTCAATTACTCCCCCATTTCAATTCTAATGCCTCTTCCCTCCTCTTCACTGCTCATAAACTTATATTTTACTAAAATCAATTCTCGAACATTCTAAAATAAAAAAAAAATCAAACAAAATATGTAACTTTTAAAAAGCAAAAATGTCACAGTTTATTTTTATCTTATACAATTGATGGGGTACAAATATTATGCGGTTAATCGGTTCTTGTAAAACTGTCAAAAGATGATTTGATAGTATGGCAAATGGCGACACACCGATAATTATCAAAATTTGTCAGCAACGTGCGTGTCACACAGTCTGAAAATAGTCAGATTACGACAAAGCAGGCGACGATTATATGAAAAGTAGTATCACAATAATATGGTTATTTGAAAAGTAGTAAAGGGTATTATCTATTTTGAATATTTAACACTTATGATTTTATATTATTCTTTTTAACAATAAAAATATCTCATACAATATTAGAATTATTTTTTATTTAATTATATTTTCTTCTAAGTTCGTAATTAATATGATATACCATCATAATACCTTTGAACTTAAAAAAAGAATCAATTCTATATGGTATAAGTGATTTGAAATGGAAGAAATATTATATAATATTTATCGAATGTGAGACATATATTTGATGATTTAAATTAGTACGAATGTATAATTTATTCATTCAATATTTTAAATAATTGTATGAGATATATTATTTTCGAATTTTAGATAATTATATGAGACCGTTTTTTGCATGCCTATGTAGGGTTACACATCTGTTTTCTTTTTCCCCCGGGTGGAGTTGCTTGCAGGGAGGAGGGTGCGGAGGAAAGGGAAAAATGCATGCAAATGCGAGGGATGCTGTGGTTGCTGATGTCCAGGGGACCAGTTCGAGGAAGTGTATGTAGGGCATTATGCAAACCAGGGCGTCCTTTTCTTGGACTCCCCTGCCTGCTCCGATTGGAACCCATTCCCATTTCCTCGCAATCTGATATGGTCCTCGCCAAGGACCAGCGAAATTCTTGGATCAGAAGCACCTCTTCGTCTCGCCCATGTGGTTTTGTACGTTTTCACCCGTAGTCACTTTTCTGATTAGCTCATCTGTTCCGAGGAAACCAGGAGAGCTCTGCATTTTGATCGGAAAATCTTTGTCTGTATGTGGGAGTGGGATGAGTTCATGAATGAATGCTTCATCTTTTTTCATACATGGCTGCGAATCTTGCCGGAGAAAGATACCTTCGTTCGACTCCACCCATCAAAGACATCAATCATCACTGTAGAAACACACACACAGAGACACGTATTTATAGGTGTCTGTAGGAGCATTGCATCGCCGCGGGGACCGGAGCACGCCTTTGGGTTGCTTGCCTGCTCTCTGAGCTCTCTACCTCTTGCCTGTGCGGACGTAGGCTCTGAGGGAGGGGGACTGAGTGAGCGTCACAGGAGCATTGCCCGCCTTCTTCTTGATTACTCGTCTAGCGACGTAGCCGCGGATCCATGGCGTCACGTCCTCGCTTATCTTGATCATGACGAAGAAGATGAAGCGGTAGACGATGATCATGCTGAACAGAACACCGAGGTTCACCCATTTCGATCGATTCAGGTCGATCTGAAAAATGTACTGCAAGATGTACTCTCCGGGGATCGGAGGCAGCTCCGGCGGATCGTTCACAAACACCAATCCCCTCAGGTCGTTTTGATACTCTCCCTGCACAGACCATCATGGTCTTTAGAACATACAAGTTCCCGGGGAAGGAAACTCCATTCAGCTCAAGCGTTTACCTGGAGAGCCCAGTAGTGGAAGCTGATGTAGGTCATCGGGTAGCGCCAGAATGGTTTCGGAATATCGTTCGGGAGTCGGAAGAAGCCGGAGACGAGCATGAAGACGCCCTGCATCGTGGACGAGAGTCACAAAGCAGACAACTTTTCGTCAGAACTGAAGCTATGGAGCTGAGAGGGAGACCTGGATTCCAGCTCCGATGATGATCCCCATCAGGAAGTTGGGCACAACGCTGGCAATGACCATCATGAGGCTCTCAACGACGGTGACACTCGCATACAGGCCCAGAATGAAGAACAGGAACCGCGAAAAACCGGGATGCAGGCCCACCATGTAATAGCAAATGGTTCCAGAAGCGAAGGAGATGAGCAGAAGAAACGGCATTGCTGAGAGGGTGTTGCTGATCACAAAGGACATCACCCCGTAGTGTCCATTGAGCCTTTCCCTCTGGAAAACCTGAAGCCCGAGCCAGTTTTATGACCTTCAAACACTACACTAACTAAGCAGACGGTTGCATACCTTCATGTCTTCGACAAATAAGGGGAATCCTCCGATCGACATGAACGTCACGAAACCGAAAACGAAAGATCCACATGCTCCTCTTGCCTGAATGAACAGCATGGTTCTCATACACTGAAGCAGAGAAGGTTTTGATCACGTTCATATTGTGGGTAGAGAAGTGAAGGGGTTACCAAGATGGAATTGGAATCCATTCCGATTCGAAAGTATATGGTGCCGATGCAGAGAGTGACGATGATGTAAATGACAAGCCTGAGCCAGTAGTATCCAAAGTCCCTCGACATGTTGACAAATGATCTTGCAGTTAGTATGATGGATTGCATCAGGAAACTAGACTGACTCCCTCCAGACTCTAGCACAGTTCCTTTCTGTAACACAGGTTCTCATTTCAGCAATGAAAAAGAAAGTAAAAATGCTCTGGTTCAAGTGGGGAAAACTCACGATTTTGGACATGTGCTCGATCCTTTCTTTCGCCGAGTAGCAATACTGCGATTTGTTGTATGTATCGATGAGTGTCCGAATAGCCTCGGCTGTGGTTACCTTTCCTAAAGGATCATTGCTTGACACAAACTGTAGAGTGGAAAATGGAGGGTAAGGATTTAGAAGCTGGAATAGTTGCAGTAATGGGGATCAAGTTCGTACCCTTATCTTCATCGACCCTTTTAAGGTAGCTTTGACTTTGTCGAAATCGGAATTGATGCATTGCAGGAAATGATCGGAGGGGTTTCTCAGGGCAGGACAGGGGAACCCAGCTTGTGCGAAGAACTGCATAAATCCATCTTGTTACAGTAAAATCCGAACATTTAACAGGGGATTATCGATGTTTCTTGCCTCGTATGCTTCCGATGCCTGGCCGAAGTAGACTGTTTTGCCACCGGAAAGTAGATACAATCGATCGAACAGTTCAAAGACTTCGCTGCTGGGCTGATGAATTGATGCTATTACTGTTCTTCCATCTCTGGATAAGCTGCGTAATGTCTGTGTCACAAAGAACGCCGATGCACTACAGGATGAAACGAGGGGAAACTAAGGGTTAACAAGCGAAAGAAGATGAAAATTGAGGGGTTTTAGCTTCTGGAAGAACCTATCGAGGCCACTGGTTGGTTCGTCGAGGAAGAGGAGACGGGGCCTCATCAAAATCTCGATAGCAATGCTAACTCTTCTCTTCTCGCCGCCGCTAATTCCTCGCAAATGCCAATTTCCGATGGCGGTGTCGGCGCAATCTTGAAGACCCATTTCAACAATGGTGCTCTCGACCAACGCCCGCTTATCTGAAGACGACATTCGATCGGGGAGACGCAGCCAGGCCGAATACGATATCGTTTCCCGCACTGTCAGTGTCCCGATCAACGTATCGTCCTGGGTAACATACGCCTGACAGACAGAACGGCAAAAAAGCAGGATTTCATCAATCCCCAATTGGGTAACAGGAAAAAAAAAAAAACAATCTTTGTATCAGGGCTTCAACAAAACCAAAAAAGTTCTATACAAACCGCAGTCCCAAAAGACAAATTCGCTTTCCGGCCGTTGAGCAAAACTGTTCCCGACAAAAACGCATTGGTGGCAAGTCTGCCGGCGAGAGCGTCAAGCAAAGTAGATTTCCCGGAACCAGAAGGCCCCATAAGCGCCGTGAAGGATCCAGGATCGGCATACCCACTAAGCCGCTCCAACACCGTCTGGGTTTCTCTATTCTTGAGAGTAACCACCACAGTCAGATCCTTCCACGTTAACCGGGCCGAAACATCGCCGATGAACTCCGTGTTACCATTCTCCTTCCATATGGTTTCACTGAGAGGACTCAAACCCCCCACATACCCAATGCCCGGCGACTTATTCCCTTCGATCTCCATTTCAGAATCCCTCCCCCCTTCACGCTCGTAAAACCTCAACCAACGGATTTACCACACAGTCGACATGAGAATCTGTCTCCCTCTTTAAGTCTGACTTCATCTCCTACTTGCGATAACTTTCTTCTAGCACAAATCCACCTGTAACCACGAAATCTGCTCCGAAAACTTGACACATAACCAGATAATCAATATTCTGCAATAACTTCCTTTTCCTTTACACCACCCTTCACATCTACTCGTCCAAACGCGGCCGGTGTCGCGCTTACCGGGTAACACAGCCGAATATTCCGGAGTTAATAATACGAATAGCTGGTTCGTGATAGCGTGGGAGAGTGAATGCAAAGAAATACAGGTGGATGCTGGTGAGTAGAAGTTAATGCGAAAACTGTGAACAAGGAGGAGAAGCTGGACGGACTGCCCATTCTTTTTATTTAATCGGAAAAGAAAGCATCGTTTCTTTTTTTAGATTATTTATTTCAAATTTTTAGACACAAGTTGACGGTTGGACACCCCAACTAAACCTTAAATGTTGTGGTCCCCACCGCATCTATTGTTCATGTGAAGGGAGACCAGACTCGGTACGCTGGGTTCCATCATTTTACGGTGCACCGGGGACCCCTCCAAAAGTTGGCCAATCAAATGATTAATAACCCTTAATGAAGGATTAGCACTCACTAATCCTGATTCATAATATTAATACACTTAATATGTGTTCACAGGACAGATCTCAAACACCCATTTTTTTCTGGTACAAGTTAGCCCAGTTCCTTTCCCTGATTCCCACTGGTTTTTTTTCACTGTAGCATGATGGGAGTGGGTCGGGAGGGGTAGCAAGCACACATTCTACAAATTGATGAACCAGAGGGCTTATCTCAGACTGAAGGTGTCGGAGACAATACATACATTTTGCAGTCATGGGAATCCACCGTGGCTGAAATCCTCCCCCTCACTGAAAATTGGGTTGAGTGCTGCAAATGAGGGATGGGAGAAAGCAGTTACTCCTACCCTTGTTTTGCTTTGTTGAACGAGGAAAAAAAAGAGAGTGATTTCTTGGAATCTTACAGCCCATAGATCTCTTGCATTGACTGCTGCTGTTGAGCTGAGTCCCAGCTCGGAAAAGTAAGCAGTGATGGTGGCAGTTGAAGGTCCTCTGTTCCATAGAAGAAGGGCAAATTTCTTCCCACTCAAGGGTCCTCCCCAAACCTTGTATATTTTGAAAAATGGTGAGTGAAATGCATTTTACTGCTGCTGCATTTGTGCAATCTCCTTACCTCTAGGATGCCATCGCTCTTTATCTTCTTCCCTTGAACTCCAAGCGCATCTGTTGATGAACCTTAAGTTGGATGGCTGCAGAGAATAATAACCTTAAGTTTGCATTGGTGGAACTACTGACCCTGGTTCACGGCAATGACCTCTCTGTTGCGTAGGATTTCCAGTGTTGCATTGTCAATCGTTCTTATGTCGCAACCGATGATCAGAGGCGCCTGAGCTCAAACAGAACAGTGAGCTTTAGTTGTAAAACTGGAAGTTCTGTTCTGTGTGTTATTTGTTTACATGATAGCCATCCACTCACCTTCATCAATGCCCATAAGCTGAAGTGAGACCTGTACTCACTTGTGCTCATTCCACCATTTCCCACTTCCAGCATGTCAGGATCTAAACAGAGATGATGCCATTACAGTAATGCTTCATGGATCAGAACCAAATGGGTTGCTTTAGTCTTACCATTCCATCCTCCTGGTCCTGCATATGAAGCCCATCTGTTGTTGAGATCTGCCAGCGAAGACATGCTGAAGAAGAAGCAAGATTAGTGAAGGAATTGATATACAACAGATGCTGCTTTGGCTGACACCTTTGCCAGTTATCTTGTATGTCTCCAGTAGTTCTCCAACTATTTCCTACTGATTTGGCCCATGTAGCAGGATCCTCTTGCCCCCTGTTCCATTCCAAGAACCGGGTAAATGAAAACTGATTCGTTCCATTTGTCCAGACGTGTGCAGAAAGTAGTTAGATCAAGATCAATGCAACTCACCATTCGCAAAGAGAGAAGAATATCAACCTTCCTGAGTTCAGCAAGGCATTGGACATTGCACGATACCTTTGCTTCACATCGCCCCCTCCGTTTTCGCAGTTATCATACTTCAAATAATCCACACCCTGTTTCCAGGACATAAACTTAGGCAAACAATTGCACATGACAGAAGGTGCCGAAGCCTGATTCAGTTCATACCCACGAAGCAAATGTTCTTGCATCTTGCTCTTCATGTCCTAGAGACCCGGGCATCGTCTTGCTGCAAGTAAATGTCCTGCAGAAACCACCGCGCTGCTGTTACAATGAAGGAGAGCCTTTTCCAGCTTTTTAAGGCAAGAAACATCACCCCGCATCAGAATAAATCCCAAGCTTTAGCCCCTTGCTGTGCACATAATCTGCCAACGCCTTAATCCCTGAAGGAAATGTAGACGCTTTCGCCACCAAGTGACCCTGCAGTTGCCCAGAAAAATCAACCTCACACAGTTCCATCACTGAAATCCATCAATCATCTGAGCAGCAAAACACACGTACAGGGTCAATTTATTCACCTGAGAGTCTCTGTTCAGCTCCGCCCAACAATCATCTGAGCATCAAAACACAAAACCAGAAGATCGGTACCGGAATTTCAAGCCTCATTACAACCACCCAGTCCACAATAAACCACAAACCTACCAAGGTTTACGTACTTGTACCCCACGGCAGCAAGCCCAGTTGACACCATTGCATCCGCTGAATTCACCATTTTGTAAAATGTGAAAAATATCAATTTATACCACATGTTTTTTTATAATATCCAATATGCCCACAATTTTCGTATATTTCGAACATGGGGGGCCTCACCTGTTTCCTTTATCAGCTCCTCCCTAATGTTACAAAAGAAATGATTCCAGCTGTTCCATCTGTCCAATTTAGATCCACAAAATCTATAAGAACTGTTCAAAAGTAACCCTTACTTTTCAAAATATTCAAAAAAGTGATTTTTAAAGTAACAACTTTACTTCAAAAAAATTAAAAAGTGCCCCCTTTTTCAGAGCGTCGCCAACTTTAGTCACACCAATATATTATAAAGTTCCATTCAATTTAAATTTATACTTTTAAAAAATAATAAAAATTATAATTAAAAATTATAAAATCAAAGCATTCATTGTGAAAATAATTCAACTCATGCAAAAAAATGAGAATAATAATATCATTTTGGCCCACGCACTATCGTTAGATGTTAGTTGTTACCCCATCTGAGGCGTCCGCCCTAGCCCGTTCTCCACGAGCTTCGCCTGAATCTGTTGCCGCGCCGGCGACCTCGACGCCGACGCCGATACGGCGAACCACCAGAGCGCCGCCACGAGCAGCCGCATCTGCAGCAGTCGGCGGGAATGCATAGCGAACTGGCGGAGAGCAAGCAAGTCTTGGGGAAGAAGAAACAGAATCGTGGTCGAAACTCGACGCTGAGGTGAGAGAAGGAGAAAAGATTGAAATCGGAGATCATGCTCTGCATATGTATAGCGTCACCATGAGAAATTCGAATTTCTTTTTTCACTAAAAAATATTATATTTTTACTTTTCGGCTATTAATAATTAAAATAAAATTTAAATACTGAATTATTTAATTTGTGACTCACCATGAACAAATCACGTGCATTCAGATCTACCTCGCTATATAAAAAAAATACATCAATAATTTAACTCCCTTATTACCCGGGAAGTTCAATCTTGCCGACAAAAAAAAATCTCAAATTTAATGAACATCAATTTTTTTTTCTATATTATCACTTTTTTCATTATAAATAAATATTCATTTTACATCCAAAAATCATTAAATAGTCGACAATATAAGGTTAGGAGACTAATAATGGTATTTTTTAATATTGTATGAGATATTTTCTTTAGAATTATAAAACATAAAATTATGATAATTAAATATTTAAAATGAATAATATCGTATGTGTTTTGATCATATTTTTATTTAATATTTATTTAAAATATATTAACATTTTTTCCTCCATATATAAAATTACACGCTCGAGAACAACTAATAAACAAAAATCGAGGCTCAATATTTTATTAAATGTGTTTTTTATTTAAAAAGAAAAAAGAAACTGTCGGTGGGTCCATGGGCCATGCTCCACGACTGGGCCGAGGACACGTGGCCCACTTCCACAATAGTTCCCGGCACGCCACGCTGCTTTACACTCGTATTTATTTATTTATATCAAAATTTGCGTGAATTTAATTTTCAAATATTAGTTATTGAATCGATGTATTTCAAAATAGTACTTGTGTCTATAATGTATATGAAATTATGAATATTATATTATAATTTAAAATATTGTAATAATATTAATATTTAAATTGACTATAAATATATTATTAGTTAAAAAATAAATGATAAAATATATTATTACTATTTGTCACTGAATTCCGAGTGGTGGGGCCCAGGGAGCATGTGCCGTCCTTTCCCTGGAGTCGAAGGCCATAGCACCAGCCACGCGGCTTCTGTCTCTGCTTCAATCATTACCCTTCTTACCCTTGCTTTTCTGTGTGGTGTGTCTGCCTGGGCGCTTCGTTTTGGATTGGATTCGGAACCCTACTCAGGGGGGCGTTTGCTGGTATGTTAACTGCCACCTCCGACGGGCCGGACGGCGGGTCCGGGACGGCAATCCCGAAAACCTCTTCTGCTGGGGCTACTAGCACTGGGCAGCAAGGTAAGAAGCCATCCGCCAAGGACCGACACAGTAAAGTCGACGGCCGCGGCCGCCGCATCCGCATGCCTATAATCTGTGCAGCTAGGGTGTTTCAGCTTACGCGTGAGTTGGGTCACAAGTCTGATGGTCAGACAATCGAGTGGCTGCTTCGTCAGGCTGAGCCCTCGATTATCGCCGCCACCGGTACTGGAACGACTCCGGCGAGTTTCTCGACGGTGGCCTCTTCTGGGGCGCGGAATTCGTCGTCGTCCATGTCCGTTTCGTTTGACCACAAGCCGGTTTCGCATTCTTTACTGACGCCATCTCCTGCTCCGTTTATCCTCGGAAAGCGTCTTCGTCAAGAAGATGACGGTGCCCATCACCGGGAGCTGGGTAAAGACGAGTCTGCTTCATCTTCTGCTGCTATTAGCCCCGCCGTGGCGACCGGAGGATTCTGGGCATTGCCAACTCGGCCTGATTTTGGCCAAGTTTGGAGCTTTACTCCACACCCAGATATCGTGGTTGCAGCAAGCCCGAATAGTTCGTCCCCTCAACATCATCATCAACAAACGCATTCATCTGCATTGAGATTTTTACAGCAGAATCACCAGCTGAGTGAAGCCTCTGCCGCCAGGGTCGGTAACTACTTACCCATTGCCCAAGTTCATGGGCACCACCTCAATTTACTTGCCTCTCTCTCTGGGACTCCACCTCAATCCTCTGAACAGCGAAGAGAGACGGATGCTAATTGAACTTATGATTGAATTGATTCTAATGTCCATATTTCAAGATCATTGTTCTTCTCATTTTGTTTTCCTGGCTGCGCCTTGGTTGTTTTGTTTAGACAACGCTCCCTTGATTGCAACCCAGCGCCGTGTTTCAAGTAGAATGCAGTCATTCATGAACTGGGAGAAATCAAATCTCGATCCAGTGTTTTGTATTTAGATTCAGAATGATTTGTGTAGCTGATGCTATTAGCCCAATAAAGGAAATCACTGTGTTCTCATGGTTGAATTCAAGACACACCTCTCCGCTCCTCTACATGTTTTCTACTAAAGTTTCATGCTTTCGAAAAGGTCTTGCACATTTTCAGGTGAAAAGGAAGGTTGCTTACTGATACATGTGCAGATTCTTTACCTTTCTTGCACTTGTCGCCATCTCCTTGAGCTAAAGTTTCACTCTTTGCGCCACTAATTACCATCCTCCATCATTTGCTCGCCTTTTCCGAGTCATGCTGTTGCTTTTAGCTTGTTTTATCTTCTACATTTCCCTGTAGTATTTAGGGTAGCTTTGTTTCTACCAGAAACAGCAAAGGGGGTTCTCAAGATTCACTTTTTTCTGTGTAGAACGGTCGTTATTCTGATGTGTACGTGGTACAGTTATCACATCCCTGTCAAAAGCATACCAGTAACTATACTGTAGCAACACCGGTGGAGCTTTTATCCGATGATGCACCTTCACACCAGCAAACGTCCACAGAGGGCAGCTGGTACTCGTCTGGTTTCAGGGCCAATGCGAAATCAGGCAATGTTGGCACAGACTCGATGCTCCTGCACGAAAAAGCATTCCCACTTAGCTTCATTCCCATTTACTCTACCTGCAAAAGAAGCCATTGATACAGACTTCATTCAGCTGGCACTTACCTTGTATGTGCGTAGAGATCCTTGTTGATTCGAACCTTGCTGGAGGCGTCTGAGGAGATCTTCTCAGAAAGATACTTCATGGTTCCCCAAAGGGGAGGATTCCTGTTCAAAAAGTGGCAATGCAACGGCTTATAGAGCAGCTTCTAGCTACAAAAAACCAGGCAGACACAAGGTTTTACCTAGACAGAGGCAGAGAAAAATGGAAAGCATCACCTCTCTTCTTCCCTTCTTTCAGATACTCATCAGCAGCTTTCAGAGCTGCTGTAGCCATTCCATGGGACTTCTCTGTATTTCCCTCATCAAGAATCAGACCGTGATAATAGTATGCTGCAGCCTACGATGACGAAAACAGGCAAAATGGATGCATAACTACATGTAGATTCTCATTCATATGGCTTCATTTTAGGATACCTTGGCTTCTGTGTGTTTCCACCTGATAAATAGCTTGTGTTTTTCACCCCAACCATTTGCTAACTGCAGGTTCATGATGTTGTCTTCAGCCTACGTAGTGATCCCCAAGAATCACAAATTTGGGTGATGGTATAAAAGCAGAAGAGATGAGAAAACAATGAACTGCACCTGCTGCCAACATTTCACCATCTCACAGGCCAGTCTTCTCTTCACTGCCGTTGTCGCCTTCACACTGTCGATAGCGAGCCCGAGCTGAATGTCGACACCCTAACCATCAAAAACTCTTGTCACGAATGAAAATCAACAGAAACCATAAGCTTATAACATGTTTGCAAGTAAACATCTAATGGGAGTACCTGACCAAGCGCTTGGAGGCAAAGTGCACGTAATGTTCCTTCATGAAGGTCTAATGGAAGCTTTCGTCTGTAGAAGATAAGGTGATTAGGCCATTAACTCTTTCCTATGCTAAATGATACTTACAGTAAAAGGAAGATATAGCTGCCTGGTTTCGTTGGGAAGTTGTGGAAGAACATGCTGAACTGCACAGTCAAGGTAACCAGCTGCTTTTAAGAAAATATCGACAGAAGCACGCCGGTTCCCTGTTGAAATTGCATATGAAGAATGTTGAAATCACTGATACAGGAATAAAGCATACTTGGGAGTCTGAAAGCTACCTTCTGAGACCTTTGTTTGGTAGCCATCTATGGCTGTTCTTGGAAGCAGTACGAAATTAGCTTGTGATAAGGATAACGCCGCCATCAAGTGCAAAACTGAAAGCACTTCATACCAAGCATTGGATATTGCAGTTTCCTGTGCAGAGAATATGGATAACTGAACAAGGGGAGATTCTGCAGGATACAAGTCACGATAAATGATCTAACCTCTACTGTATCTTCTTGATTTACCCAAACAAACTGAGTTTTGTGCTGTAAAGGACAAGCTGCAAAACTAAAACTTGTGATGCGACCTCAAGTGATGATCAAGTATCAACCCCAAATTTCAAGTATTGCTTCTGAAAACAGGAGCATATTGATACAACTCTACCCTTTCAACTTCTAAATTCAAAACTAGTCCCCATTCAACAAAGTAAAGTCACATGAAACATTTCCAGCGTGGACTTGAGTTCGGTCATTCAAGGAACTTACCATCTTTAACCAATCCCAGCAAAGCAGGCAAGTAGTCTTCCAGAGCTTGAAGAAGATCCACCAAAATTGAACCATGCTGAGTAGAAGTCCTTCTCGTTGCGGCCATTGTTGTAGCTCCTTGAGCCATCAAAGCAACTACTCTAGTTCTCAGAGCAGAAAGGCGCTCAACTAAGCTTACACTCAGATGATCACTGAGGGAAAGGGAGAAATCAACTGGCTTCGGCATTCGGAAGCCAGGAACATATACAATAACTTCTCCAATCTTAGTTGGTGTCCTCCTGTTTGAACCAGCATCCTCTGGAGTCGATACACAGCACCCCATTGCCTATTGATTCCTATAGCTGACAAAAAGATCCCTATGAACTCCCGTTGAATGACTCCATTAAACAAGAGACAACAGGAGCAAAAGAGGGGAGTAGTTCTGCCTCTGATGTTTGTCACAATACATTTGCAAAACCAGTATGAATGGAAGGAAATTACAAAGCAATCATGAGTGTTGGAACTATTATAACGAACTTGACAGCTGAAGCATATGATTAACCTACTTTCTGGATGCACACCATATGATTCAAATGCAGAAAACTACATTCAAACAAGGTAAATTAACCAAAAGATACCCCAATATGGCATCAAGGTCACATGAAAGTTGGGCCAAAAGCGAAGCTTCTCCACCTAAGAACCGACTTTTTTTGCAAGTTTTCCGTGAAGTTAGTTTAACCCAGAAAGCATCAGGTTCCAACAAAAAACACTCTTTCCAACATTAGAGATGTCATCAAGCAAGCCTTTCCCGCGTTTATTCTTTTAGCTTTTTATACTTTTATAATGCAAGTATTGCAACAAAGAGAAGAAATCAAACTTTCAAATTGTGCAGCTCCCTTCCCAAAAATACCCCACCCCATCAACATACCTAGAAATAGAAGCAGTGAAAGGGAAAAAAAAGGCCACAACCAGAATAAAGTCGTTATCAGCCTGAAACTCTCCAAGTTTGGAGCTTGAATAAAGCAGAGAGTGAATCTTCCAAAATCGCATTAGAATTCGCGCAACCCACAAAAGAAACTCCACAGAAACAGGAAAAAGAGAGTAATGACATGGGAAAAAGAGAGAATTCAGACTTCACAGAAACTTGCACGTATCAATAGAGTGAAGTTCAGGGCAAGTAGTCCCGTAACTGGTACGAGATTAAACAACTGTTCTGTTGCATCCAAATCTACAGAAACCTACATTAAATACAGGCTCAGAAACCCACCAAGTAACCGGTACGAACGACCAGAAAAGCATTTCAAAAGTCCCCTCAAGGTGAAGTACCAGATGTCGTCTGTCGAGGAGCTGTGGCGCCAAGTCAAAACTTTTACGTCACAACACGAAGCCCCCACCAGGTTCTCGACACCTTTCTAACCTCACATGGATTGTTTACTACCCAGAAAAATCCTCGTCACAGAAGCCACGTCCTGTCCTAAGCCTGCAGTTATCACAAGTCCTCCAAAAATCATGCCCCCCAATCTTCCTTCATCCCCCATCAACCATTTTCAGTGCCCTCCCCAACCATGAGCTTCCATCAAGAAATTGAAGTGCAACAGTAAAATACATCTAGAATCTTCATACCAAATGAACCCAACTTACCATATTATCATCGTTTTACTGTTTTTTTTTCAAAATTCAAAATTGATATATTACATTAAGTTTAATAAAAATTATGTGATTTATTTAAATTATAAAATAAATTTTAATTAAACACACACATATATAAATTTATAAAAAAATCAAATTCTATATGAATTTAGTGTATCAGAAAAAAAACCCAATATTCTCAATTCACTATTTTCATACAATTAATGGAAAAACAACATTAATTTATTAAAATAATAATATAATTCATTTTAAATACGTGAATAATATTTATATTAATTAATAATTTTCATGCATTAGGGTGCAATTGATGAATGGAAAAGCATTTATTGTTCACGTACGGGTGCTATATGCCTATTGGGTGGACTCTCTTTTTGTATTTAGAAAAAAATGATGGATTAATTAATGCTAATTGCGCAGATTAGATTTCTTAAGAGAATATCTTCAACACTTGGTACGTCTAATCATTAACCTTTGACTTCAACCGCATTCATTTCAATCCACCATCATCATCCCCTCGAACACATTTTTTTTCCCAATTTTTTTGACTTGTTTAATTTAGATTTCCGATTTTATTGAAATAATAGTAAATTAAAACACTTCTAATTTTACCAAAAAAGAATAACATAAAATTTTAAGGAATTATGTGTCTAAAGTTGTTACAACTCACACTCTTCTAATATGATATTAATCATGCATTTATATTCTACTCTACTTATACACTCAAGGTTATGATTAGATGCTCCAAATTCTAACTATTGGCATGTACTTGAGTTTGGACTCAAATATCAAATATCATGTTTTACATACATTTTATATGATATTATTTCTTTCGAATATTTAATTTATATAATTTTATATTTTCTTTTTCGAAGAAAAAATGTTATATAAAATTAATGAGATTACTCTCTTTAAACAAATCTCTTGATCTATTAATAATCAATGTGATATAAATCTTTGACCTTATTATTTATGAAATGTTTTCTAAAAATAGAAACTATTTTTAGTTTTTTTTTAAATCATGATAATTACGAAAGTACTCTAAAATATATTGGATGATAATTAAATTAATGTTCTTAGGTTAATCCAGCTAATATATTAAATAATTCAAAATTAAGAGGTTGAATTGGGGAAATGGTGCCGACAACCCGATAGCCCAATTGACAAATATAGCTTGAAATAAATAAATAAAATCAGAAAAAAGAAAAAGAAAACTGTGGGTTTTGGTTTTATTGGGCCGGAAAGCGGTGAAAGCCCAGTACTGAAGTTGTTTTTCAAATTCTCACCTTTGTTTCCGAACGTTGTCCGTTGCTCTGGATCTAGCCGTTTTGCTTGAACTTGGAGCCGCTCGGTTTGCTTCCACCATCGACGGTATCGTTCCTCAGCACAAGTCGGATGGAGGAGCCATGGAAAGGGGAAATGGAGAGCGTTAATGATTTGAATTGCAGTTTTTACTCGCCGACGCCGCCGAGAAACAAGGAAACATCAATCAACAAAGTCGTGGAGGAGTCCGCGGAGGCTCTCAAGAAGTGGGTTGCTGCGTACTCGTCTATTTGCCAGAGAGATTAACGTGATTTTTCATTCTAATTCCATCAATTTTTGGCGGTTTTCAGGTATGGGGAATTACTTGACATTTTTCATGGCATGACGTGCTCAATAAGGCTCCTGGGTTTAAAGAAGAGAATGCCTACGTTTCAAAGAATTAGCAGACAAGTTGAAATACTCACCGGAAGGTATGTTTTCTCTTGTTTTACATGAGAATCTTTTTGAAGCGGGAGGGAAATTGAAGATATGCGCGGCTGTTTGGAAGCTGATTTAAGTGGCTTTCGTGAATCAGGGAGTTTTCCTGCACGCTCCTTGCGCAGATAAAGCACTTGCTTCCTGAAGCAGTTCAGATTGAGAAGATTCTCTTGCATGATCTTGAACTCAAATGCATGAGGCCAGATATGAAGATATGGTTTCATCTTGATGTTGTAAGCGATCATGAAGAAGTGTCTGTGTTTGTGGCTCTGAGGAAGCTTTTCTGCTCCAGGCTTAGAGAGTATCATTCGGCACATCCGGATGTAAGTTTGCTTTTCGTTGTTCATGTTACATCATGTGAACTAGTTTGGTTTCCAGCTGAAAGACAGATAGTTTGAAAACAAACTTGTTCAGAGATGTGAGGTCTGCAAATTCATGGTATTTGTACTCCCTTTTCCCTGTCCATGAAGTGGCAAGTTTTTACTAGCTGTTGCTGCTCAGCTTATGTTGATTCTTGCTCCTGTCTGATTACCTTAATCCTCAGTTTCTGTTATCACTAACAGGCAGTTGATATACCTGAAGCTGAACTACCAGTTCCATTCTACCGGAAAATAGTCTCCATGAAGGAGAACTTGCTGCCGGACAACTTGACCGATGGGGTTAATGAAATGGATGATGTTTGTAATCCAACTCATCTCCCCTCTTCCTTTGTAAGGAAATTCTCAGGGAAGACATGTGCTCCTATTATGGAGAAGACGGATATCTCTGTTGCTGCTCACCCTTGTGATACTGATGGAGAGATTGATGTGCCTGGGTTGCTCCCCCGTCTTTCCCCCAATATTGTATGCGAGAACACTCCTCTGAAACCCGTGAAAGGGATTGAAGTTGCAACGCCATCACTTTCTACACCGATGAGACCAATTTCAACAGGATCAGTACTCAGCTGTGAAGATGAGAACAAGAAAAACACAAGTGCAACGAATGAGCAGGGCACTAGATCTGCCAAGAAGTCATTAACGTTTTATGGGATGGATGGAGAAAAGGATGTGCTGCCTCACAAGAAAATATCTACTCGTTCATCTGACTTTGTCATCATGATTCATCAAGTATTCAAGGCTGCCGACTTCTGCTCACTTACAAAGGGAGAGCTGGTTCACAAGATTATCATGAACAAACTTGACCTCATTGATCCATGTAAGTTCGATGATCAACTTTCTGACATGATCCTGTATATATATTTTGACACTCGGTATGATTCTTTAGCTGAGGTTGAAATGCAAGTGGAGCGCATCGAGAAGCTTGTTCCAGATTGGCTTTGTAAAAAACTGCTCCACAGTGGTGACCTTATATACAAGTAAAAATTCTCATTCTTCCCACTGTGCGAACTTCTAGTTCTAGGTGCTCAGTACACAGCATATTGGAAACATTTGAGAATTTACAAGTCAGGCAAATCTGGCTACTGCGATTTTGTTAATATGCCTTCTTCCTTTGCAGACTGAAGACAGTTTCAGATCTCAATTCTGTATGTGAAATGGTTGATGCTTCATGATTAGGTACTCCTTGTGAGCTGGATTGTTTTCAACTAATGCTTTCGTTCCAGTAAATACTGTGGATCCACTATCTTTGCAGGCTCGTAGCCGTTCTCACTCGGGCAATGCTGTGGATCAGAGCTTTGAAGTGATCCTTCATACTTAACCCTCACATTTAACTCCCTCTAGAAATATGTGCAAATGGAAACTCTGATACTTGACTGATATATTTTACTTGGAAAATGTCTGCCTCCGTAACTTACTGTGACAGTTCTAAATTCACTATGCTGCTGCTATTGCCATTTACACTTGAAAGTAGCCCTCTTAGGTAGCCTAGTTGCTGAGATTCTCCTTGGAGTTCTTCCCACTGCAGCAACACCATACACAGAAACAGGTTTCAGCATAGGAACTCTTAAATTTTATGTAAACATTTCATTCAAGTCGTAAAATTGGCACGAAAGAACTCACTTCTTGATGAGATACAGATATGAGCTTCCAACCGGCAGCATTCATGCAGCGCCGTTTGAGCACAGTATGTCCTAGTGGAGCTCCTGCAATGGTATCATGCAGCAGTCAGTTTGAGGTAAGTGCAGGTTTGGAGATTTTAGATA
Organism: Utricularia gibba; assembly: GCA_002189035.1. Lineage (NCBI taxonomy): Eukaryota > Viridiplantae > Streptophyta > Magnoliopsida > Lamiales > Lentibulariaceae > Utricularia > Utricularia gibba. The sequence continues at coordinate 602,751 of CM007990.1, forward strand.
TAAATGATAAGAAGCCAGACCGGAGTTCCGGAGAAATGAGTTGGGCCATCGATTTCCAGTGCAACTTTCCGATCAACCCAGGCAGCATCCAAAGTGTACCCCTCCACATTAAACTCTTTCACCCAATCTAAACCAGTGCTGACAAGGAGACGCAAAACCTCCTTTTGGAAGGAGGAAGTCACCTTCTGGTTGAACTTCCTTGTTTTTCTGGCAACAGCAGTACTGTTCTCTAGTTCTCTGGGCATAGACAGCTGAAGATGTGGATATTCCAGTCTGAGACAGAGATCCACAAGATGAAGCTGTGATGCAAAGACAATATCCCTCTTGTATTGATCAGAAATCTGGTCTTCGCATTGGCAGAGCTCTCTCCAAATATGCAAGAAGTATGGCCGATCCAACTGTCCCAGAACAGCGTAAGACCAACATATGTTACCCATCTGATCTCTTTCAAGGATCTGCTGTTGCTGCTGTTCATTCTTGAGCGTACTGTCAAGAGCCTCAAGCAGGGGCTCTGCAGGCTCGCACAGTGAAGCAAAAGCCCACAAGACTTGGACGATTTCTTGTGGCTGAAAGGTGTGGATTATTTCTGAGGCTCTCAAGGAAAGTTCTGAGAAGAGATGAGGAGCAGAATGCCGCATAGAAGCAAATGCTCCGGCCAAATTCGCAACATTCTGCGAGTTGAATCCGGTCACTTTCGCCATAGCTACTTCAGCAACTCTGTCCATTTCAGATAAGTACAGCAGCTCGCCTCCGATCTTCGACAACGCCCAAGCGATGTTAGAAACGCCTTGTGGTGAGCAATCAGGCAAGGCGACCATGGCCATTCCGACGAGCATCGACATCTCTCGTTTACGAGCAAATGCAAGCCTGTTAGAACTGATCATGGACACTTTCTCCATGTTCTTGGCTATTCTGTGTAGTGCTGTGGCTATGTTTAATGGAGACAGTGGCGAAGGGCTGAGGCCTTTCGCGACGGCGACGATCATATCGGCGGTGATGTCGAGCACTTGTTCAGCTGTCTGTGCTTCAACAATGGACTTGTTCAACTTGATTTCTTTCGCTCTATCAGAAGCACCTGAAAACTGTGACAGTCTCTGAACGAACACTTCCTTTGCCTTCTCCTTCCTTTCCTCGAACATCCCATCGGCAAGTAGACCGACGGTTCTGCGAAGGGTGCCTATCGGCGGATCAACGTCCAGTTGTTCTTCAATGCCGAAATCAAGATCGTCGTCATCGTCTTCATCCTCGTCGGAGTTGGATTTCTCGAAATCCGATTGCTTACTCTTCTTCTTTTTCTTCCTCTTTTTATCCTGTGTAACCATGCTCTTCATTTTCGCAGATAATCCCCTGGCCTCGATCGACTTCAAAGCAATTTTTCGTGCCCTAACGCACCAATCCATTTTCTCAGCTTCTGGCAACAATCTGGATTCGGGTACCTTCTTATTCTTCTTCTTTTGTGCGTCTTCGGGAGGGAGAAAACTTCGATTTGGCCCATTCTCCCCGAGAAAAATCGCCTCCCAATTTGCTTCAGAAATACTTGAACTTTCGCCCGCCGCCTCCTCGCCGTCGTCCACGGAATCCAGAGTTGGGACCGTCCGGAAATTGCCATCAGGAGTGACAGGTTTCACACTACAGCGCTTCCGAAATGCAGAGGTGAAGCGAACTGAAGGACGAAGAACGGAGAACGAAGGTGTGAGGGGTTTCGGAGAGGGAAGCCATGAGCTGAGCAACGAAGATGCTTCCATGGATAAGATTTCGATTCCTTCGTATCTGTTAGGCCAAAGCATTCAGCCATTTAGGTTTCGTGCATTCCGTTATCGTACTTTTATGACATTTATGCCCTTAGATTTTCGCGTATATAAATTGAGATTTACAACAGTCCTTGCACAAAGGAAATGATGCTGAATTCGCCGGTACACGCCGTAGCCTCTCTTCGCTCTCCCTGGTTTCCTTGCTCTTTGCTCCCTCGAGTAAGCTTCCTTTTATCTGTTCATCACTCGTTACGCAAGATCGTTGGCTAATCTTCTGCATTTTTTTGTATCTAGTTTCTACAGGAGAAGATTCGGGGAGCGACAATGGCGTTTTCCTGGCGAAATTAGTTATGAATTTGGTGATTTTGTTTTGTCTGAGAGTTTCCGCTGATCTGTTGAATTTTCAGGCGGTGGTGCCGGAGAAGGAATTCAGGGTAAAAGTGGATTTGGAAACGATGGAATACGCTTACGTAGGAGCAAACAATAAGCACGATCCATATTATCCGTAGTACGCTCGCTCCTTAAACTCCCACTGCCTTCTTCGATACAGAAATTCTGGATGATTGTGCTTTTGTGCGTGTGAAAACTCCGTTAATGGTGATCAATTAACTAGATTGTTCGCTCTGCTTTTCTTTAGTTCCGGTCTGCAACTCTTCTTGCTAGATTATTGTTCGCTGATGCTTTCACGTTGCTCACAAACTGAAAAACCGAAAACAAAACTGTTGTTCTACAGCATTCAAGAAGCAAATGGTGAATGAACTACACGGGGATTGTTCAGTCAATGAAGGTGCAGGCGGTATTCTCTAGCTTGACAACCTCCATTCGAATGGGACGATGATTCATCGTCTTCTTCTATGTTGTTCTATGCTTGGATTTGAACACTGGCATTGATATTATTATCTTAAAGGTTGCCTCATGGTCCCCTGGTTTGTTTTTTTTGCTTGGCAGATAACGTACTCGTCATTGATGCAACCGCCAGCAGAAGCCCTTGCCCGAATAAAAGAGGGCGGTGCTAGTTTCTATCGGGGCAAGAAGCGGAATCCGATTGGGCCTGGACCCAATTACAAAGGTATGACCCGACACAGTTCTGTTTATCATTTGAAAATGGACTAAAGCTTGGACAAAGGCCCAACATGACTATTTTTTTTCTTTGTTTATTTACATTGAACCTGTAGTTCTATTTAAAGAAAGAAGAGGGGTGAAAAGCCGGAGTGCTTGGAATGTGTAGAGCCTCACAAAGCTTGTGGTGAAAAGAACAATGGATCACTTCTGTTTTTGCACCAAGCATCAACCAATTCCCATTGCGATTCTAATTCTAACCTCCGTTCATTCACCCTCCACAACCATGAACGAGAAGGCTTCTGTTTCAAAGGAGCTCAATGCGAAGCATTCCAAGGTAACTTTGGTGCATGAGGAAGATCCATCAAGTCCCAAACTATGTTATGCATCATCTCCCTCCTTTGTTGTAGGTTTTGGAGGGTCTTCTGAAGGCACCGGAGAATCGGGAATGCGCCGATTGTCGTACCAAGTACGTAGGCTAAGCGAGATAGTTCAATGTTGATTGAATGAAATGGGGATGGGATGAGTAAGATGGGTTTGATAAACATAGAGAGTGTTGGTTCATTCATTCAGGGCTCCCAGATGGGCCAGTGTCAACTTAGGGATCTTCATCTGCATGCAGTGCTCAGGAGTACACCGCAGCCTCGGTGTCCACATTTCTAAGGTACTGTTTCCCTTGAAAAGTCTATCTATCATACATCACTTCCTTCGTAGCAAGCCATCCAGAACTCGATCCCCGGTCGCAGGTCAGATCGATCACTCTGGATACATGGCTCCCGGAGCAGGTGTCTTTGATGCAGGGTGAGTTCACATTGTTACTGGCATTCCAATGGTGTGTGCAAAAACACCATCAACGTGGATGCTGATATTGCGTGCTCTGTAGCAACCGGAAACCGCAAGTCGAATGAGTACTGGGAAGCGGGGTTGCCTAGAGATCATGACAGAAGTCCCATTGATAGATTCATCCATGACAAGTAAACCACAGTGAAGCTCTTAACCTTTTTCTTTTTCTTAAAAGAGAGAGTAGCTTCACGGTTGTGTTTCGATCCTCCCCTGCAGGTACGTGGAAAAAAGATGGGCTTCGAAAACCGGAGAGCCGCCACCGGCAATCGAGGTTTCACGGCGGGGGATTCCGAAGAAGGCAAGAAAGTATTCGTTGGACGAGGAAGCATTCGCCAGGGCAACTACTACCTCCCAAGGGAGATATCGTGGGGTACGTACTACTTGGCGAGGTTTTATAAGCATTAGTTCTTGTCATTTAACCTGCTTCATTGTAACAGGGCTCTTTAGATTTTGGACCTACTCCTCCTACTCCTCCAGTCGATACATCGGAAAGCATTGCTCCGTCATCGATCGCTCCGAGCAAGAGCGTGGATGATGTTGTGACCGATCTCTTCACTTTGCTCTACGTGACCGAGGGAAACAAGAGCGTGCCCTAGTTCCTCCCTCTCGATGGGCCACTTTCGACGACTGTCGGTTTCCCTGACTAACAACTAACTGCTTTCATCCTCCTCTGAGTGCATAACTTGAGTTGGGTGCTTAACCATCTTCCACCATTGTTTGGTGTTTCAGGACTCGGGGAGGAGGAGAGCAAGCTGGTGGACAGAACAAAGCAGAGCTCATCATGCCGTAATAAAGCTTTTTGTTTGTGAATATATCAATCACATGCACCATCCATCATTCTGAATACATCAATTACAATTTGCACCAAATCCTGCTGAACATGAACCCATTTATTCCTTACCAATCGGAGACCAAAAGCCCAGCTTCTGGAGGGCATGCATTCACAGGAGAAGGTGGCATCCCATGTTTCCATGGTGGAGGAGCTCCACCTGCAAATCATACCTCTCGAGACTACTGGATGATGAAGAGTCTGATCGAGAAGATGCAGAGGAACCCGGGAGTGTTCTGCGGGGTGTGCGGGTGTGGTATTCTGTTCTATCACATTTTCCCCGATCCCTATTTCCTTCAGCAGTGCCCTTCCAGTGTCTATACCTGAACAGGATAACAGAAGAGAGCAAGGTCATGTGTTTGCAGACGGCAAGATCCCTTACTTGTTTCTCACCTGAGAGGTAGCCTCCGTGCACGAAGCCACTGAACTTTTCACTTGTGTGTTCCCCGGTGAAGAAGATTCGCCCCACCGGTGCCTGTGGAGACAGTTACAGGGAAATACGTGTTACATGCTGCTTGCTTAGGTGTAGTTGAGACCGACGGTAAATGTAACACCAACCTTTATGCCGTCAACAAGGAGATGATCACCGTGAATCGGGTAATTCGTATAGCTTCCCTGTTGGAAGCGGTTATTCCACCAACGAGGTACGAGTATGTCTGTAGCTTCTGGGATGTCAGGTCCAAACATGTCCCGAAGAACCTCCATGGCTTCTCTCAGAGTCTCCTCGTCTGATTGTGCTTCAATCCTTTTGGATTCTCCGTTAGTCAATGTTACCACAAGAATATTGGAACCAGGGTAAGCGTTCTCCATGTGCTGGTCACAAAAGCAAAAACAGAGCATCAGACATCATGTTTCAAATCATATGGAATCCAGAACACCACAACACAGAGACGCCTTGGACACTCCTATGACAACTACAATAAGCAAGTGATTCGTGGGCATTAGATGACATGACTGAGACCATTGTCCTTTATTTCTCATGTATTGAGACAATAAACCAAAAATCATCCTCACTTCAAGAATATTTGTACAGTCCCTTTACAGTACTAGGAGCAGGGTGAAGAAAGAGTAAGGGATCAGACGCTACAGCTGTGAGACCAGTAACTGCAATAGGACTATAAATCTACCGTTGCCAGCTACGTGAAATAATAATGCTGGATGACAGCTACAAGTGACAAGAAACGACAAGTGCGTTTGACTGTACTCAGTTCGGGACAATAAAAATAAAGTTTGAAGCTGATTTTCCAGATATAATAATGCTCATGATAACAAGATATATCAGGACCAGTGACGTAGACCAAGTCAACACATGCTTCACCATGTCTACCTTCATGGTGGAATAGGTCACGACTGGGTCTCTATCCTAACTACACCCTTATCCTCATATACGGAGTTCATTAGTGATGGGTATCTAGAACGCCTATCTAAACCACAACTGGTACCTATTGCTCACACTTATTAGTCAGCATGAAAGCGCAAGGGGGATTGGAAACTAACCTGCCAGAATGTGTAGTAGCCTCTTCTTTCATGGGCATAAATGAAGAACTCTTTCCCGGGACCACACGGCCAAAATTTCTGACTGAACTTCAAGAAGACTTTCGTGTAGACCATGATCTCGCATTTTGAGATGGCATCGGTTTTCCATTTCTGCAGCATTTGAGGAGTTCTCATGATGCCAAACAAAGTTCAAAGATTAAATACACAACTAGTTTATCCAGTGGAGCCCATATTAATGAGCATGTGCAACGGCCAACTAAGAATCTCCCAGAGAATCCCCACTGTACTATCGCCATCTCACTAAAAAAAAAGTACCATTACCATCCATCCATGGTTTGAAGGCTTCAGCTGACTACAGGAAGTAAATAAGAAGGGTTTGTTTGGATGGGATAGAGATGATGATTTCTTCAACAAAAATCTAGGCAATCATGACGCAGACACGGAAAGGGAGAAGGAAATCATTAAAAAAGAATGAGCAGAAAAAAGTCCATCTCTGCGGCCATAGGGAATTGGTATTTCACGACGCTACACAATGGACTGCAGAAGCACAGCGACGGGACCGAAGCCGCCTCACAGGCGGTGGGACTCCTGGCAAGTTGGCCGGTGCATTCAAGAAGTCAAGAGAGGTGGGAAGGGTTTGGCCCACAGATTCATTCAAGAAACTATTTTCATGATTCTGTCAACCAACGCATATTCGTTAGGACCGGCATGTATTGCCTGATGAACTGTACCTCAGAGGCCCAGACTCCCATCAAGTAATCCAACTATGCCAAATCGTGAATTCTTGAACATCATTACTATTTTAGAACATAAGGACATGCAACTAACAAATTTAAACACAAGGGATGGAATAAAAAATCTAGAAAAATAAATAAAAGTACACATTGATTGTGAATGCTGAGAGGAGGGAGAACGAATAGACTCACAGGTAATGGAGGTGAAAAGGAGATGAGTTTGCTCTGTAGAACCCCGATGCTAACAGACAAAACCAAGTTTGAAGCCTGGTAAACGCCGCCATCCTCCGTCTTCACCACAACGCCGGTGTCTGAGTGCTCGATTTCGCGAACAACCTGAAAAAAAAAAAATCCGCATTACGTAATTTGACCTAGCAGACCATGTTGGCAAATTAATTGTGATTCTCAAATCTGTTCACCATCCGCCTTTTTACCGTGTTAAGTTTTAACCTGGAGTCGGAGACTGTACCATCGGAGGTGACAAGAAAGGATTCGGCCATTTTATGCAGCAAATGCTCGTACCCTCTTTCATCGGCGACCAGAAATTCCCTTTCCCCAAAGTCTACGTACGTTGATATAGGCTCTACCTCTGCAAATTGCAATTCAATTCGTTTATGAGGAAGAAGTATTTGTTAGCACAGAATTTAATTTGAAACAAAAAAAAAAAAGAAATCACCTGCCATTTCAAAGTCGTGCAAAATGAAGTCAATCGCTAGTTCTATCGGCGTTTTTGGAGCTCTGCAGAAACAGAACATTCATTCGGTTGTACTGAAAAGGCGGAAGAACAGACTGTATAAGATTAATTTATTTCGTTTAAAAGGCTTTATACGATTACATTTCGGCGGCAGCGAGGTCATCGGAGTCAGATCCCGACCGTCGCAGCTTCTGGATTGCCGACTCTACTGCCTTCTGGTACGAATACGCTGCCACGCCGCTTGGGTATATCTTTCCACTGCAAACATGATAAAATTTAAGTTATATTCAACGCAGTGTCTTTACCAGGAGAAGCTCTGCACCAACTTGTCGATTTGGGAATGAACTCTGAAGATAAACGAAAGAAGAAGATTCACTAACGCCTTCATCAAATTTTTCGAAGCATAGACACCATGCATATGTTATGTGATTCGAATAGATAATTTCAATGAGAGACCTTCTATCATAGATATTGAATCGCGCGTTGCTGTAATCCGAGAAGCAGGTGCGCAAATCGCACTGGCGAGCGAGTTCCCAAACTGGATTTTCCTGTTCACCACCGACACCGGCGATCCATCCGGCGCCGAGCTCCACCACGACGCCGCCGAACTGCTCTTTACGTATCCTTCCACCGATTCTATCAGTTGCCTCCAGTATCAGCAAATCGTCCACGCCATTCTCCGCCAGCACTTTCGCTGCCGCGATGCCTATTTCCCCCACGAAGAAGAGAGACGCGCAATAATAGACACCGTGACATCAAGCAGCGTTTTCGCTAGATGAAGATTATCACCGACAGATTCATTACCTGAGATTCCGGCGCCGACGATGATGACGGAGCGAGGAACCGGATTCTCCATGACAGTTTCCGATGGTGAGCTTCGAAGTGCCTGGAAGCCAAATTTTGGTCGTCTTGTCTACGGTTACTCTCGCTTTTTATAGCGGCACACAGAAACGATATTTAATTTTCAACTTCCCCCCCTCCCCTTCAATTTTGTACTGAATAAATTACTGGAACTTCATTTTTCTAAATTAATATTAATGTCTCTATTTTTTTAAAAGACAAATAAAAAATATTTTTTAAAACTATTAACATATTTCATTTATTAAAGTAAAAAAAACTTAAATCTCCTACTCTTCTGGGATAATATTTTAATTTATCCAAAACTAAAAATTTAGTAAATTTATATTTGATAAAATCAAATTATACGATATTCTATGTTTAAAAGGTTTTATCCTCCTAATTTTATATTTTTATTTTCAGAAAAAATACCTCGTACCAAATTAAGAAATTATTTCTATTTAATCACATTCTCTTTCGTAATGAATATGAGATACCATTTCCAAACATTTGACCTTACATTCTTCATCATTGAGATATTAAACGTACTCCTTGAATAGCTCCTTTTCCACCATTGAAACAAGCATCTGGTATTCATAAATAACATATATTATTTAATAAGAATTAATTATATTTTACCGAATATATCCCACACGAAAACCAATCAAACACTTCTCTAATTCCTTGACGTAACATTATTTTTGTCTTATTTTAAATTAAATAATAATGTGAAAAGAGTTTTAATCATTAGAAGCCAATAAGAATTGGTTTTCCTTTTGGTATGTCCTCAGTGCATTAATCCAACCGTCCAGTACATGTAATAATAAAATAATTGGCTGACGTGGACACATATAAAAGAAGAAATAATTATCTAAAAAATTTTAATTAATATTAGATTATACAGAATTTCTTTTAAAAATTTCGAATATTTTTCTGAAATTTAAATAAAAATGATATTTTTATTAAGAGAAAATTTGACCAAGTATTGACTATGTCAACGCAGAATCCAATCCGAAGAGACGACGGAGAAAGGAGCACAGTGAAGGTATCCATTTTCTTGAGAAACAGGGACCGATCATTGCTCGGTAAGAGGCTTTCGGACAAGCATGAAATACATGGGCGTGAAGATCTCCTTTCTGCGAGAAGGAATCCGATCAGGGATAGGAAGAATGGGGGTGGTGTATAGTGGCGAAAGAGCCTTACTTCGCTCCGGCGACTAGTCCGTCTGCAGCCTTCTCCAAGAAAGCTTGAACTCTCTGGCTTCCCTTGGGAGCGATTCCGATGCTCTCTAGAGCTTTCACCTGAAGGGATAGATAAGCGAAACAGACGATGAACTTTAAGCGCATTCTGGGAATCTCACCAGGTTTCGGGTGACGAAGCGGCCGGGGACCGTTAATCGGAAGTTGCTCAGGGAGAAATGGCTTGGGTCGATCGGCAAGTACCAGGGGACCGGCGAGTCTTCTGCAAGATCCTTCTCCCACACGACCTGTGAAGATGTTGGAAATGATGAAAACTTACTTCAAAGAGCAAGGAGGGAGGAGAAGCATGTAGTTGTTGGAATCTCAGGCGTACTTCAAAACCAGCTAACCGAATAGCTTCAAGGCAGTGGGATGTAAGACGAATGTCGGGGAGACCATTCCCGAGTTCAACTTCAGCCTTAATCTGCTGCTGCTCTGCGTTTCTGGGATCATATGCATTCGTCATGCACCACTCGTAAGCAGCAAAGCATTGTCCAGGTTTGAGTACTCTGTATATCTCCTTATAGCAGCCAACCTGCACAGGGAAAGGCTGCATTTGAGTTCTTTGAAGACGAAGATTGATCCATTTCAGTATTACTACAGAAGTGGGGTTTCGTTTACTGCATCTGGGGCATGGCATGTTGCCTCAATGGCGTATGCAGCATCGAATGAATTATCTGGGAATGGCATCTTCATGAAATCAGCCTGGAACATGCAGAAAGTTTAGAGATGGAGAAATGCAAGGGATCGAAACATGAAGTCCACCTTCACAAAATCACATGTTCGCTCCAGTCCTGCGAGGCGATTTAGAACCTGTTCCAGGGATCACACAGATTCGCTCAATGCAGCAGAAAAAAAAAACAGATGCTCAGGAGCAAAGAAAGAAAGTAGAAGGATACCTTCCCCTGGAAATTTGGTATTCGTTGTTGTTTAAACCAGTTACCGATGTGCAACTGCATGAGGCAGTAATGTGAAATACACAAACTTTGCAGCTTCATCGAAATGGATATGGAGAATGAAATGGAAACCAGATGAATAAAGAAAGTTTCTTGCCTGAACCGAGCGATTTCTCGTAGCGGTCCACCAATGCCACACCCTACATCCAAGACCTGCAAAGAGGAAAAAAACCAGTGTTCTAAAAGATTGCATGTTACATGAAGAGAAATACTAAGGATAAGGAACCTTCTGTCCTGGTTTCAGACCAAGTTGTAAGGCAAGGAAATGCTCGTGGCGCTTTATGCTCTCCCTTAGAGATTCACCTTTCCACCTAAGAAGCCATATTAATCGTGGGATCAGACCCAAAATAGGCTCCAGAGAGCAAATTGACAGAGATTTTAAGTATACTGCTCACCTCTGTGCAAAATGGAATGATTCTCCCCATCCATACTCATAAAAACTTGTTACAAGATCATAGTATTTATTAACCTGCAAACTCATTTTTTCTGTTTTTAATTTCCCTTATGTTAGATTTTAAACAGGCAATGAAGATGAAACTGATCAAAACCATAAAGAGCAATTTTTTGGCAAAAGAAGCCGGGCTCAAAACGAGCAGGTCTACAGAAGAGATGCATGATTCCCAGGAACAGGGCATCTCACCATGTCAGCATAGTTGGATTTTCTTTCTTCCTCATTGCCTCCATAGCAAACATGATACTTCTCATACCTGTTTTGCAGGCGGTACACGATGTCTCAGTCTTAACAGATAAAATGCATTAAAACCAATCCACCATGAGATTGACTTAAAAAAGCATCGACCTTGCATTAAAAAAACATCCATTTTGAGATCTGAAACAAAACAAATTGATAAAGGAGCACCTCTGATCCCCGTGAAACAGAAAAATGGGTTAATTTAAGCCCCCCAGATACAAAGAAGGTAACTTTTCACACACAGAGTACTTGGGTAAGATGCAGGGTGCAAGGAATACTTTTCAACAGCTGGGAGAACGTCATCTTTCACAATTCTTCCGCCAACCCCAGCCGCCAGATCCAACGCTCCTGCCCTAGACATCACAATTCCTCTACTTTCCAAAGATTTCTAGGCTTCCCAGAAAAAGAAACTTCGAGATCTGATTCGAGGAGAATATTAAATAGGTTACGCCGCATTTATATATAACGTATCCGCATCAAACTGCTGACAAGCCACACGGGTTGTCGAAGTAACTAGCAGACAAAAGTACCCGGAAATGCCAAACTCAAGACTGTTCAGAAGGATAGGAGTAAAGCTTGAATAGAGCGAACGCAAGGGCTGCAAGAGTGAGTAGAAGCTGTGACCACGGCCAATCTGTCTCAGCATGTGTGGTGTGATCTGCCGGTTCATTCGTGGGGTCCACCAGAAACGAAAAACGTTAAGGGCACGTTTGGTAGGGATGGTTAGGCTAGTTTTACCAAATTGGATTTAATATTATACTTGTTTGGTAGAAGGGGTTAGTTTAATACCAGATTTAAATTAAATACCACTTTTTCTGGTTTTATGGATTTAAATTCAACCCACAATTCTCATGGATTTAAAATAAACAAGATGTTATCAAACACATTATAAAACCGAGTTTAAATAAAAACACTATTGAAAATCCACGGAATCATGAGGTGTGTGAGAAATCCTACAGCCTTCAATTGGATTCTGGTACATATCCCAATAGACTTGAAGTTTTACAGCAACCGATTTGCAAGTTCATATGCTTTTGTTCATAATGCTACTCGAGCAGAATGTTTACTTGCATTTCTTTAAAGAAGCCTCTCTGGGACTAAACGGGATGTTGAATGAAGTCAATCTGATATCAATCTCCATTGTCAACTGTACTTAAAAGGCAGTGTCTACAGCATAGCCCCCATACATGAATTTTCACCCGGGAGGTAAATTTCTTATTTGGCTGGTTCATACGCTTAATCTTGTATCATATGTTATTTCCTCCAACCCCAAACCCCTTTTGCTTATATTGTTCCTAAAGATTAATCGTGAAAAGCAACAATGAAAGCACCCTCTATGCATTTTTTCACAATCCTTGTATAGAAACTTCTGTCAAGGGAAGCAAAGAATGCACACACTCTTCTGTTCGCCTTCTTTGTTGTTGCTCTGCACTTGGCTGTCGATATTTAATATTATGCAGCAGTATTTCTAATTGTTTACATGCAGCACCATGTTTCTGGTATGAAGTTTATTGTTTCAACATTCTCTGATTCCTTGTGTAAAAACCAGACAATTGCCATGCTTGTATTAACAAGGATTGCTTGTGGCATCATCGCCGACTACCCTTTGAAGATGGCTGTAGAGGGTAGAAGTTCCAAGTTAGAATCTCCAGGATTCAGAGATCAATGGCACTGAAACTGGGGAGGCTTTTGCAGGCCGCCAACAGAACGCAGGGGAGGAGCTTGGGATTCGAAATTCAAATTCGAAATTTGAAAATATATCCGTTACTATGCGATCCGCGCTTTCGTTGTGAAAATATAAATATTTATTTTTTTAACAGCATTTTGTCCGTCTCTCAGCCGGAGCCCTAATTCAGTCATGGCCGGAGCTAAGAAAGGTCCACTCATCTCCAGTAACAATGCGAACATTCTTCCGATGGAGATCGGCGCTGCCGGAGCAAAGAAGACGATCGAGCAAACTTACCAGAAGAAGACGCAACTCGAGCATATCCTTCTCCGCCCTGATACGTACATCGGATCCATTGAAAAGCACACCCAGATGCTATGGGTGTATGAGAACGATGGAATGGTGCTTAAGATGATCAACTATGTGCCTGGTCTGTACAAGATTTTCGATGAAATTTTAGTTAACGCGGCAGATAACAAGCAGCGCGATCCGAAGATGGACTCCGTGAAGGTGACAATTGACGTTGAGTCCAACTCTGTGAGTATTTACAACAACGGAGACGGAGTTCCCGTTGAGATTCACCAGGAAGAAGGGGTTTATGTGCCGGAGTTGATTTTTGGGCATTTATTGACGAGTAGTAATTACGATGATAACGAGAAGAAGACTACTGGTGGGAGGAATGGCTATGGTGCTAAACTGACGAATATTTTCTCTACTGAATTTGTAGTGGAGACAGCAGATGGCAAGAGGCAGAGGAAGTACAAGCAGGTACTAACGGTTTCATGGCTTATCTATTTCTCTGAGTCTGTATTTGTATCGGTTTCCTTGAAAATATGATTTCTGGATTATGTTAGCTTTATGTTGGTACGTTCTATACTGGAATCTGAGATATTGAATCTGTTGTGATGCACGTGTGGGACTTCTGATGTTTCTTGAAGGTTTTCTCTAACAACATGGAGAAAAAAACGGAGCCTGTTATATTGAAATGTAAAGCCAGTGAGAATTGGACTAGGATTACATTCAAGCCAGACTTGGCAAAGTTCAACATGACTTGCTTGGAGGACGACGTTGTATCTCTAATGAAGAAACGTGTGATAGATGTGGCAGGATGCCTTGGTAAGACAGTGAAAGTGGAGTTGAACGGTCAACTGTTCAATTTTAAATCATTTTCCAGTTATTGTGATCTTTATCTGAAAACTACAACAATGTCCAGTTCAGATCCTCTCCCGAGGTATGTGAGTTTTGGGTGAACTTGAGTTTTATGAGTTGATTCAGTCCTGGAGATGTTTAATGATGTATTGTGATAGGTTTGAAGAGGAAGTCCATGATAGGTGGCAAGTTTGTGTTAGTCGAAGTGAAGGACAGTTCCAACAGGTATGAAATTATCTTTTTATTTATCATTGAGTTGAATAAGGGGTCATGCTTCCTCACTTAAGGCTTGATTTTATTATTACCTTAATCAGGTGAGCTTCGTAAATGCAATTGCGACAGTCAAGGGTGGTACTCATGTGGATTACGTCACCAATAAGATAACCAGCCATCTTGTTAATGTAATGAAGAACAAGAACAAGAAGAACAAAAAGTTCGACATCAAACCACATACAGTGAAAAATCATTTATGGGTGTTTGTCAATGCACTTATTGACAATCCAGCATTTGATTCCCAAACCAAGGAGACTCTCACACTTCGAGCTCCTAGTTTTGGTTCTTCTTGGGAGTTCTCTTCAAAGTTTCTTGACAAAGGTATCGAGTTTTTAGTTTGTTTGTGATACCATTTTTCTTTCTTCTGCACGTCATTTTGAACTCATCAGTTTATCCAACTAAATGCAGTGGCTAAGTCAGATATAATGAAGAACATTGAAGAGTGGGCAGATTTTAAACAAAAGAAAGATTTGAAGAAAACAGATGGATCAAAGGACAGGAGAATATATGGACTAGCAAAGTTGGCAGATGCTAATGAAGCTGGGGGCAGGAATTCTGAGAAGTGCACTTTAATTCTGACCGAGGGAGATTCAGCTAAGGCACTCGCTGTAAGTTGATATTTGTGTAGACCAGAATGCTGCTTCTCCCGTGGCTTACTTGGAATTTAGTATCTTCTTCATTCCTGATCAGATTGCTGGACTTTCCGTTGTTGGAAGAGATCACTATGGTGTGTTTCCTCTGAGAGGTAAATTACTCAATGTGAGGGAAGCCAGCCATAATCAGCTTATGAACAATGCCGAAATACAGCATATCAAACAGATATTAGGACTTCAGCATGGCAAGAACTATGACAGTGTCAAGTCACTTAGATATGGACACTTGATGATCATGACAGATCAGGTTTGTGTTATTGACTTGATGATAATGTTTCTTCAAGTATTGTTTAATGAATTGCATTTTTTTATGCAGGATCATGATGGTTCACATATCAAGGGTCTGTTGATTAATTTTATTCATTCTTTCTGGCCATCATTACTAAAAGTTCCGACATTTTTGTTGGAATTCATAACTCCTATTGTCAAGGTTAGACAAAATATCCTTCTGTTATTAAATTTGAGGATTCCCTTTTCTTTACATTTCCCATTTTGTAGGCTACTCATAAAACAACTAAAACTAGGAAAGCATTCTACACAATGCCTGAATATGAAGGTTGGAAAGAGAGTTTGGGTTCTGATTCGAAAAATTGGTCCATTAAGTACTACAAGGTTTGTGTGCCTGCTGAAGTGTGACCAAGCTTGTAAGGTTTATGTTTGCACTGTTCACCTGCTGATAGTTGGCTTGCTACTGTTGTAGGGGTTGGGTACAAGCACAGATGCTGAAGGGAAAGAATACTTTGAAGATCTTAACAGGCACAAGAAGGATTTTGTATGGCAAGATGATGAAGATGGAGATGCAATAGAGCTGGCTTTTAGCAAGAAGAAAATTGAAGCAAGAAAGAGCTGGCTTCGACAATTTGAGGTATTAAACCTGACAAGCATTTCATCATAAAGTAGTGCATGTATGTTTGTTTTCTGTCTTCGTTATTGTAAAAGATTGTACTAATAAATATCCATAACACTCTTCTGCAGCCTGGCACCTACCTCAATCAGAAGGAAAAACACATCAAGTATCGTGACTTTGTACACAAGGAACTTGTTCTTTTTTCAATCGCAGATCTTCAGAGATCAATTCCGTCAATGGTTGATGGTTTGAAACCTGGTCAACGGAAGATACTCTTCTGCTCATTCAAAAGAAATTTCATCAAGGAAGCAAAAGTTGCACAGTTCTCTGGTTATGTGTCGGAGCATTCTGCTTATCATCATGGAGAGCAAAGTCTAGCTAGCACTATAATAGGCATGGCACAAGATTTTGTTGGCAGCAACAACATAAATCTTCTCATGCCAAATGGTCAGTTTGGTACAAGAGACCAGGTGAGTTGAAGAGATGACACACTTCACCCACCTTTGTTTTTAATCTTATCAATTGTATTCATGTCGTTTGCCGTCTGATATTAGGGAGGAAAAGATCACGCCAGTGCTAGGTATATCTACACACAGCTGGCTCCTATCACACGATTCTTGTTTCCGAAGGCAGATGATATTCTCCTTGATTACTTAAATGAAGATGGCCAATCAATTGAACCGACTTGGTAATTTTTCTTTTTCGTGTCTGGATTAACAAGAGTTGTTGATATCTTCTATATATGACGTAATCCTGGATTTACAGGTACATGCCTATCATACCTTTGGTTCTCGTGAATGGAAGTGAAGGCATTGGAACAGGATGGAGTACCTTTATACCTAACTACAATCCTAGGGACATAATAGCCAATGTGAGAAATCTGCTTAATGGTGAAATGATGAATCCTATGCAACCGTGGTATAGGGGATTTAGAGGCTCCATAGAAAAAAACGCATCAAAGGAAGCAGGGAGCTATACAGTTTGTGGAATCATTGAGGAAGAAGATGAGACAACTTTAAGAATAACTGAACTTCCAATTCGAAGGTGGACCCAGGATTACAAGGAATTTTTGGAGTCAGTTTCTGCTGAAAATGAAAAAAGCAAGGACCCTTTCATCGAGGTAACTTGTTATTTCTGCGTTTTCAGACTCATTTGTGGAGAGAAGCTCCTTAGATGGATTTTTTGTTTTTGTTTTTTTTTGCTTTTTCAGGGCTGCAGTGATTATAGCTCACCCCATTTTCCCCATTTCATGGTTTATATGTCTTCTGAGAAATTATTTGCTGCCAAGCAAGAGGGCATGCTAAAGAAATTCAAGCTGACAACTACTATAGGCACAACTAACATGCATCTATTTGACCCGAAGGGTGTAATCAAGAAATATGACACACCGGAGCAGAGTATGGCAATTTAATGCAGTTGTTTGTGTTTTTTTTTTTCTTTTTTAAGCAATTATATGAGAATTTTGTTTTTTCTTTTCTCCAGTCCTTGAGGAATTCTTCCATATCAGGCTTGAATACTATGAGAGAAGAAAGGTAAGCATTTCAATTTTGTGTATGTCAATTCCAAGGATGCTCTTCATGATATAAAGCCAATATTTTGTTCTTGCAGAAAGCTCTGTTGGCCAATCTTGAGTCTGATCTTATAAAATGCGAAAACAAGTACAGATTCATCCAATGTGTGGTGGAAGGTAGCATTATTGTCAGTAACAGGAGAAGGGCTGATTTGTTCCTTGAGTTGAAAGAAAAAGGTTTTGCTCCACTTTCAAAGAAGTCAGCCGCTGAAGCAGACTCATCCGATGATGCAGAAGAGAATGAAGAAAATGGGGAGTCGGCAAGCGATTATGATTACTTGCTGGCTCTGGCCATTGGTACCTTGACAGTCGAAAGGATGCAGGCTTTACGAGCTGAGAGAGATAAGCTTCTGCAAGAATTTGAGGACTTGAAAAGAGCATCATCAAAGTCTTTGTGGATGAAAGATCTGGATGCCCTCGAGGAGAAACTTAAGGTAAGCCCGAAAACGGGTTTTCTGCAATGAGGTAGATGGTGCTTTATTCCTTAATCTGAGCACTGAATCCAGGAACTGGAGAAGGAAGATCAAGCGAAGGAGAAGAACAGATCAAAAATGGTCGGCGCAAAGGTATCAAAACCAGTGTTGAAGATCCCACGGAAGAATAACAAGGCAACTAAAGTGCCAGTTAGTGAGCAGCCTGAACCAGCAGGTAACATCGGAGATGGTGCAGATAGCTTTTAAGAAAGTGCTTTTCTTTCTCTTTTTTATATAACGAAGTTTTTAAATCGTTGCGGGAAATGCAGATGAGGTTAAGAAACCAAAAGGGGTAGCGCGCACCAAAAGGAAAGCTCCTTCTGTTGCGAAGGTAGGGAAATCTTCACACGCTTTTGCATGAACTTGAAGTATCGGGCATGTCATTTATCTTGACATGATTTACGCAGGCTGTAGTCCCTGCCGATGATGATGAAATTTCTGATCTCAGACAGAGGATAGCATCATATAACTTTGACTCATCTCCTGATGGAATCGAAGGTAAACTGCAGAATGCTGCATGTTATTTCAACAGATCAAAAGTGAACCATACGAATCTTCTTTCAGGGAATCAAGCGATGAACAAGGAACAGACAGGTGCAGCCCAGAGAACGATGTCTTCCACTGACATCGAGATCCTCGATGAAGACGATTTTGAGCCATCACAGGAAAAGAAAAAGAAGGCAGCTGCAAAACGAGCAGTTACCGCAGCCAAGCCTCCAGCTGGACCAAAGAAACGAGGATCGGCTAGCAAGCCCTCGCAGCTTGTAGGCCAGAGATTGATAACAGAAGTCTTGCAAGTTGAAAATCCCCGTGGAAAGAAAGCCAGGAAGCTGAGTAACTCAGTTTCTGAGGAAGAGGACACTTCTTCAGGCAACAGCACCACCGATGCTGGCTTCTTAAATGATCATCCTGCTCCTCCTGCAGTGAGACCCCAGAGAGCTAGAACCCAGAAAACATATACCATAAGCGACGATTCCGAAAGCGAACCATCGGATAAAGACAGTGATGCTGCAGAAGATGACTCCGACTTTGCGGAGGATGATGATTGATGATGCTGCTGCGTAATTTTTCTTCGCAGTCATTTCTTGTTGACTGAACGAAGTAATTGATTGATTTCTACTGAAGGGTTCATGTGTTCTTGAGCTGCTAGTTTGCCTTGAAAGGATGGAATGAACATTAAAACGTTCATTCCAATCCAATGCCTTGAAATGAATGATGCATAAGAGAGATCTTATCAGGGAGAGTCAAATACAGGAAAAAAAGCAAGGAACTGAGGCATTTGAGTTCTCTAAATATGGCTATCACTTCACAAGGCTTCTCCTCTTTGCTTCCATTTTCAACAGGAGATCCTTGACATCATTCTCCATCCTCATTTTCATGTTGAAGTATTCTTGATAGGCTCGTTCAAGACTTTGCAGCTCTTCCATCTTCTGTTTATGGGTGTCCTCAGCCTCGGACAACCGAAGACGATTGATTCTGAGGGCGTATTCTTCCTCAATCCTGTCATTTTTCGAAACCAAAATGCGCCTCAGAGATTCGGATTCTCTTCTTGCTTCATCCGCACGAGCTTGGAACATGCTGGCCTCTGCAAATTTGATTCTGACCAGTCTCTGAAGTTCATCAAATGCAGGGTCTTTCTGCATATCCTTCTTGAGATCTTCTTCCACAATAACCACATGTTTCCCACCACGGTTGCTTCTATCATAACCAGAAAGTGAATTCACTGATCCTTCCAAGTTCACTGTTTTTTCCTGATGAGCTGTTCTCAACCACCCTTTTCCTTGGCTCGAGCTGGGATTGCCATTGAAGCTTTCCTGGATCTTTGGAGGTAATTCGTTGATAGGTTTGACGACAACGTTGTTGGGCTCATCTGGTGTTGTGTCTGAATGAAGCAAACAACGATAATGAGCAAAATTAGAACCTGAGCAACGCAAGACTCAAAGACAGCATAGCTAATATATCAACTCAACAAGAAACTTCTCAAGTTGCATATAAAGCGCATGATTCCAGAACAAATAGCAAACAAAAATCTAGATTCTCCAATGTTACCTGTGAAAAACTTGATGATCGTATTCCGAATATCAAATAGATCATTTCTATTGGAAATTCTGGACTTCATCTGCGCAGCAAGTTCATGCAACTGCTTTCCTCTAACATCTTCACTGGTGCAGAAGATTCTTTTAACGAAATCAAGTTCCCTGGAAAGGGTTTCTGCTGTCCAGACATTCAAAAAGTTCAGGAAAACTTCCTTCACAAAACCAAACATTTCAGAGGGGTGGCCACAGGCAACGCAATAGAACTGCACTTTTGTGGTTCCTACAGGTCCCATTGGGTCATGACCACCTCTGATGTAAGATTCTCTTAATCCACAGTCAGCATGGCACCAGTGAAGGCATAAATCACATCCAACCCAACTACACGTGTTTGCTGCATTATCGAACTTTGAGCACACAAGACACATACACTCACGACAGAAGTCGCTTCGTTGTGTGCATATTTTACAATCACATTCATCCACAGGCAAAAGGCTCTTACACTTGAGATTTCTGCATCTCATGTTCAGAAATATTTCAGCCAACTCAGATGAGGGGATGTCGCTCTTTTTAAGAATAAATTCTCTAAGACCAGTTTTCAAAGCCACCAAGATTTCCAATTGACTACGATGTGCGTTCAGTAACATATATAGGGATATATCTTGTCTCTTCAGTAACGTTGTTTGCAAAGAACTCAACTGCCACTGCTTGATTGGATTAGAGGTTATCTCATGGACATATTCTTTCATGCTTGCTAGTTGTTCCGGACTCATATCACTGAACTTTTGAGACATTGTGTGTATTGGTTCAGAAACCATCATCAAAACAGCAGACTCTGCAAAGTCGGACCCAGGCATCCGTGCTTCCATTTTTCCATCATTGCATCTTTGCGAATCACTGCTTTCTATTTTCCGCTTTTCCCTGGAGTTTTCAAGTCCATTATCATAAGAACCAAAGTAGTGACCACCTGATAAATGCGTATTTAAACCACTCTTACTATCAAATACAATCTGCTGTTTGGAGTTCCCCCCCAAAACTTTCATGTGCTGTACTCCAGCTTCTCCACTGGCATCACCTTTAGACAAATGCGACTGCTGATGCAAGCCATTTTCTTCTGATCGGCTTTTCAGATATAATTGAAAGTCTATATTTTTATTCTCATCTGAAGACAAGGCCTTCCAATCAACGTTCTGAAACAATGGTTTGCTTTTGACAGATTGCTCATTGTCTAGTGTGTTCTGAGTCAAGGAACAACTTGGATTATGACTGAACTGCTGAGTGCCGGAAAATGACACTGAAGCTGTATATCTATCAGAAAGCGTTCGGCAAGTGCTAGCAAATGAGTGAATACTTCTTGTTTGGGTAGGCGAAGCAGGAGCCACCCCTCTATTTTGGGATCCTAAGGGCAAAAGAATATTTGGTAGGCTAAGAGAAAGTTCAAGGGCCAATGCATCATCCTTCGAATTAGCCAAATGTTCACCAGTATCCAATTTCTTTATCGGATCATTAGCGAAAAACTGGAAACCCCTACTACTTGACCCCTGCATCTCAATGTCTCTGCTTATAGGAAGATCCCTGGACTTGCCCTCCAACTCCATATTGTTTTCTGAAAGCTGAACACATTCAGACTGTGATACAGCAATGCCCTTTCCCTTATCAGTCAAATTTTGGCTCTCCTTTTTCCCTTCTGAAAGTAGATCAGCACTTACTGTTTTTTCCTCTTTTGTTTCCAAGACTTGTACGTCATCCGTCACTTGGCCTTTGATCCCACTGTCATCACAATGCCCAGGTAATGATGAAGCATCATTATAAACTTTCACTGTGCTATCCACAAATCTGCCAGCATATCCGCTATCCAGCACAGTGTTGCAACCTTCGTTTTCTATCCTACTCGAATCATTATTTCTAACCCCAACTGTTTCTCGGCAACTTATTTCCTCCATGATACCTTCAGCGTCATCAAGACCTGTATTTTGCACTGGATCCCCAGAGCCTTTAACTACATCTGTATCTTCATTCTTGGAAGACAATGTGCCTGGCTTGTCCTGTGGAATATTATCAACCCCATGGTTTTCATCTTTTACCCCCTTCTCAGAAGAGTTTACAGCAGCCTCACTATCATTGACAGTTTCTGTCAATCTAACATGAGGCTGATGATCAGGATCCAGTTCACCTTCTTCGCGCTCAATGCCAGTGGCAGTGCTTTCAATTAGCATATCCTCACATTTCTTGCCATCAACACTCCTTGAAAGCTCACTTCCAGAATCCTTAGACCACGCAGGAGATTTCGCATCTCTAGAACCCTGAGAGCTCACTGAATTCTTCATTTTAGCCACTTCCTTTTTTTCTGTTCTATTCAATCGAGCTGACTCAGAACTTCCCCAACTCCGATCATCTCCATCCTTGCCAGCTCCAAATCTCCTCCATGATGCACCTATTCCTTCTTTCTTTGGCCTATCCCTCTCTGACCTAAACCACCTTGGAAAGTCTCTTCTGGGCCCAGAAAAGCTCTGTGATCGATGCAAGTGATTTGCCCCATATCCAGCCCTTGGTGAAGAGCTCAAAATCCCCCTCTCACTCCCTTCTCTTTGTCGATCATACCCTTTTCTCCTATCATAACTCTCCAAATCATAATCTGAGCGCCTCTTGACCAATCTTGAGCTCTCCCTTTCGTCCTCCAACGTATCATATCTAGACGTAGAAGAAGAAAAAACTCTTCTGCCACTGTCAGATGACTTGTAATACGAGCTGCTCCTATGCAAAGAAGAAGACATCGACGAACGTTGTGAACCAGTTTCTTCATCCCTTCTCCCCCAATCCTTCACCACACCCCTCTCTCCGTACGATTGTGTATCATCATCGTCATCAATCGATCTCAATCTCTTCATACTTTAAACTAGCACAGCCAATATCAACAACTGCAAGCAGAAAGCAAACGCAAACCAAGATTACCCACACCAATTACACCCCAGAAAAGAAGCAAACCAAAAGGAGGTCAAAAACCCTGAAATGAAACTCAAAGGCAATCAGTTCATCAAAACAAACGCACCACTAAATCCCCAAAAGACACAATTTTAACCTCACACACCGGCCACATTCGCCAATCTCCAACACTTAACAACCCATCTTTCACCAAACCCACCCATCCCCCACAAATCAACAAAAAAACAACCATAAAAAACGTAGAAGCACCTGAAAATGAACAACGTCAGCTTCCAACTACAGGCAGCTCCAAGCAAACAGAAAGCCCACCTACAGTCCCTCAGAGAAAGGAATCGAAGGAAGCTTGTTGAATAGGGTTCACAGAGGGCATTCTTCCGCGCGATAATGGTAGCGGAAAAGGAGGAGAAACTGCATACGCAAGGTACAGTGGAGCTGGTGATTTGGTCAACCCTGCTTTGAAAACACAACAGTCTCCTTTGCCCTTCCCCTTTCTCCCTCTATTTATTCACAAATATCCATAATTAGTAAATTCAACCTTCGCATGCACATAATCACTCCCCACAGTCATAGCTTTTGATACCTTATTTTAGAAATTTACGTTGGATAAAATTGCTTGAAAATATATTTTAAAACCCGTTTATTGTCTAAATTCAGTTTTTGTATATTCTTAATTTTTTAAATCTCTTTTCCTTTTAGATAAATATAATAATAATAATAATAATTAATTTCTTATTTTTGTCTCATGAATGGGACCGCTTTGACTCTCTTTGGATCTTGATTGTGGGCCCTCTATCTATTGGGCCGAAACTACTGGGCCCACTGGAGGTCTTACGTTTTTCTCCAAATTTCCCGGCCCAGATTTATTAAGAATAAATAAATAGGTAATAGAATTAGAAGCACAGCCTCGACTATAATTTTTTCTTTTTGGAAATTTAATTTCATGATTTTTTTATTTGAAAATTGAAAATGTAAAAAAATAGTAAATAAGAAAAATACAATACAACAGGTTTCAGACATTCTATTTATTTATTTATGTTTTAAATTTGAAGCGACTGGTGGTTATGAAAACTTTGAGTAGACTCGGACTTGGTGGCAGCTGCCGTTTTGCGGCACGGCAACTTCGAATCTTCGACGGATGGCGGCTGCTGAAGGTGGTGTAACCGTCACGCCTCTGCTGCGTCCGAGCGCACCCACTGGCGGCGCCGTCACCCCTATTCTAGTTCTGAGTACACTTGTGGCGGTTTCAGGCTCCTACGTCTTTGGCTCTGCGGTAAGTGCGGGGGATGAAGTGGGTGGTTGTGAATCAGAGGTTGACGATGATTTTTCAGGTGGGTTTTTCTTCACCTGCTCAATCCGGGATTCTGGATGATCTTGGTTTGACGTTGGCGGAGGTGAGGTGGGATTGGAGCTTTTGATTGAGTTGGACTCTAAGGCATTTAAGTTTGTTCTCGTTCACTTTTCATCAGTATTCATTGTTTGGGTCGATATCTACAATTGGTGCGATGATTGGAGCTATGGTAAGTGGGAAGATTGCTGATGTCTTAGGAAGGAGGGGGGTAAGAGTTCATTCATCTCCGCATTCATTCCTAATTTAGTACCTATTCTGAAAAAGAGGGATTTAGTAAAATCGCATCTTCTAACAGAGATTATTTTTCGTGCTGCAGGCAATGGGATTTGCTGAAGTGTTCAACATCGGTGGATGGCTTGCAATAGCATTTTCTAAGGTGATGGACTCTGCGGTGGCTCCATTTAATCCTTTTTCAAGAAATGAAGGAAGCTTAACGAGTGTCACTTCCCTCCCATAGAATGCATGGTGGCTTGATCTTGGGAGACTTTCAACAGGGTTTGGAGTTGGGCTTCTTTCGTATGTGGTACATAGTTTCAAAGAAGCATCCTATCCATTCTGTAGTCTTGCAAGTCTTTGAGTCCTTTGAATCGATAGGTACCAATATATATAGCAGAAATCACACCTAGGAATCTACGAGGAGCATTCACTGCCCTAAACCAGGTAATAACCTGCTTCATGAAGCTGTTTTGTCTCAGAGTCTGATATCATGGATATGCTTATTCCTTAGCTAATGATATGCTGTGGAGTCTCAGTAATGTATCTTGTTGGAAATGTCATCACATGGCGCATCTTGGCATTAGTTGGTATCTCATCTCGACTTGCATATTATCATATTCACTAGTTGTTGATGTACACAACTTTGGTGAAGTATATATACTCTGACTTTGTTCCAGGAATTATTCCATGCTTGATACAACTCATTGGCCTTGCCTTCATTCCAGAGTCTCCTAGATGGCTGGTAAGATTACACACATTTTGGAGTATGTTTGTATTTGGTTACAGAAGCATGGTCATGATCTTTTTGTATTCTTCATTTTCAGGCAGTAGTTGACAAATGGGATGCCAGCGAAACATCCTTGTTGCGGCTCAGGGAAGGAATACTGATGCTTTTGAAGAAGCAACTGAAATTCGAGTAATCAGTTTTTGACCTGATGCTAGTTGCTTCTGGTGCTTGCATGCCATAATGTATTCTAATTGAGAAACATTGGAAACAGGATCATACAAGAGTTCTAGAGCAACTCAAAGATGCAAGACTAGTGGACTTGTTTCAAAGAAAATATGCTTACTCTCTCACTGTAATGCATCATTCCTTCTCTCACACACATGTTGCCATTTGCTAATGTCCTTTGATCTAATTTTGGTTCACTCAGGTGGGAGTTGGCTTGATGGTGCTGCAACAGTTTGGAGGAGTTAACGCCATTGTTTACTACGCAAGCACTATATTTTCATCTGCTGGTAGTAAACTGAGTTTTTCAGGTTCATGGTAAATCAATACATGCTAGTGAATGAACAGTTGAATGAAACTACAATATTACTACAGGTTTCTCACACAGACTTGGTACAACATCCATGGTGCTTGTTAAGGTAAATATATGTCTTGAGTGTTGCCAGCTCTTCAGACAGTCATCTTCCACCACTGAAAACATCCCGGTTTGCAGGTCCCTATGACCATGATCAGTACACTTCTCACAGACAAATCTGGACGGCGCCCATTGCTACTGGTGAGAAATTTTCAATCCCCTCCATCAAGAATAGGAAGACATCATTTTTCTTTTTCCTGGTGCAGGTTTCAGCCGCTGGAACTTGCGTTGGGAGCTTCCTGATTGGATTATCCTTCTTCTTACAGGTCAAATTAACATAAAAACCTCTTTCATGAAGGCTAATTCTTCTACTGATTCTGAACTTCAAGTGCAGGAGCTTAAGGCTTGGGACTTTGCACCCTCTCTAGCATTCACAGGCGTCTTGGTGATCCCCTGTCTCAAACCATTCAAACATTATCTTCTAGGTGCCACCATTTCACCCCATGCCCTTTCTTCAGATCTTCACAGGCTCCTTCTCCTTAGGCATGGGTGGCATTCCTTGGGTGATCACATCCGAGGTACGAGTTCCATCCACTCTTTCGTAAAATCGAGGCCCCGCTTGCTCCTCAGAAGTGTTGATCACGGTTTCAGATCTTCCCCATAAACGTGAAAGGCAGAGCTGGTAGTCTGGCGACAGTAGTAAACTGGTTTGGGTCATGGATAGTTACCTATTCCTTCAACTTTGCAGCTCAATGGAGCTCATCAGGTGACAGACACTTGGATAACTGATTCCCTGTGAACTGAACACATAAATGGCTTAATCTTGCTGCCTTTGTTTCAGGCACCTTCTTCATCTTCGCAGCTGTTTCTGGGTTCACTGTCATCTTTGTGCTTTGGCTGGTTCCAGAGACCAAAGGCCGCTCCCTGGAGGAGATACAAGCTTCCATGGTTTCCAAGGAGGGGCTTCTTCTGTGATGATCACCCACAAATCTGTATGAAATGTAATGTTATTAATCTGTGTTTGGTAACCTTGTTTAAGCTATTAAACATACACATGTTCGAGAATTATGTTCGTTTGATAAAAATATATCGATTGAATCGTTTTTTATTACGAACATTAATTAAATTGTTTTTCTGAGTGATTTATAGTTTTTTTATATTGAAATAAATTTAATTAGTAAAATATTTATATAATTTATGTAATATAAATTTTTATGTGTTTTTTTTATTTAAATACGAGTTTTTTTACGGGAATTTTCTACAAATATTTTAATATATCAAAGCAGTTTATAAAGGTATATATCTGCTAAGTGGTTATGAATGAGAGTCTTGTTATCGTCCGCCGTGAGAAATGGCTGCCGCCGCATCAAGCTCCTTAAGAATACTTCTTCTCGGCGGCGCTAATTGGGGTCGTCAAAACGGCGCCGCGTTAACCCGCCAAGTGTGCCGTCCGGTGCCGCGGAGAAATAGTAGTCGCTTCTACTCTTCACGGCGGAATGTAGTGGAGATTCTTCAAGAGCGAGGGCTCGTAGAATCGCTAACTGGTGACTTCTCCGATCGCTCTTCCCTCGGAGTTTACTGCGGGTTTGATCCCACGGCTGAGAGCCTCCATCTAGGGAATCTCATAGGCCTAATCGTGCTTTCCTGGTTCATGCGCTGCGGCCATGGCGCAGTCGCTCTCATCGGAGGTGCGACAGGACGCGTCGGTGACCCTTCCGGTAAGAGCCTTGAGCGGCCAGAGCTTGACGGCGCCACCTTGGAAAGGAATATCTTGGCCATTTCTGCCACCGTAAACACTATTTTGCGGCGGGTTTCGCCGTCGTCGAATTTTAGGATACTAAACAATTACGATTGGTGGAAAGATGTGAAGTTGCTCGATTTTCTCAGAGACGTGGGACGATTCGCGCGAGTTGGGACGATGATGTCGAAGGAAAGCGTTCGGAAGAGGCTGGAATCTGAGCAAGGAATGAGCTATACTGAATTCACCTATCAGCTGCTGCAGGGGTACGATTTCCTCCATCTCTTCAGAAGCGAAGGCGTGAATGTTCAGATCGGTGGCAGCGATCAATGGGGCAACATCACCGCTGGTACAGATCTCATTCGACGGATTCTTCAGACGGAAGGTGCTCATGGGCTCACATTTCCTCTTCTCCTCAAGAACGACGGTACCAAATTCGGCAAGTCCGAGGATGGAGCCATTTGGTTGTCTCCCTCCATGTTAACCCCTTATCAGTTCTACCAATACTTCTTCTCAGTCTCCGATGAGGAAGTGATCAGGTTCCTAAAGATGCTGACTTTCCTTGGCATTGAAGAGATTTCCTTGATTGAGGAACAAATGCAGGCCCGTGATTATATCCCCAACACGGCTCAGCGCAGGCTGGCCGAGGAGGTAACCCGATTTGTTCATGGTGAAGAGGGGCTTGATGAGGCAGTGAAAGCAACTCGGGCATTGAGGCCTGGTGCTGAAACAAAACTTGACTTGAATAGCATTATGAGCATTGCGGGAGATGTCCCATCTTGCTCGCTGCCACAGGATGAGGTCTTGAACCTTCCTCTTGTAGACCTTTCGGTCACAGCCGGCTTGCTCGATAGTAAATCCGCAGCTAGGCGCCTTCTCAAGCAAGGAGGGCTTTATTTGAACAACGTTCGGATCGATAGCGAAGCCAAGATAATTGAGCCTGATGACATTGTTGATGGCAAGCTCATCCTGTTGTCTGCAGGGAAGAAGAACAAGATGGTTGTGAGAATATCTTGATACCTTACCTTGCTGCCTTTGTTTATGTCGATTTCTTTGCTGTTTAGTATACAAAATGTTGACTCATGGCGGAGGAAATTCTGTTTTTGAGTTCCATTACTTTTTCAATGAACAGTTGAAGGTGCTCGTTTCTTGTACACATAGCTTCGTGATACGAGTGTCAGTTCATTCAAAGAGTCTAAAATGCTTCAGCCAAGTGTAGAAATGTTGTACTTTCATGAATTGATTTTGTTGGCAGTTGACAGAAAGCAGACATCATACCGCATTTTACATAGTTTTGTAGGCAGTTGCACATACTCAAAGCAGAAAAAAAAAATCCAAAACAAACGTAGCCAATAAGCAGCAAACTTGAAAGACACACTGGAGAATGTCGTAAACACTATGAACATCAGATGCAGAGGCGAAAAAACTAGTCTGCTGTTGACATCTAAGACTGTCTAAAACAATCAGAACTTGAGATGGAGGCTCGTAGGGCTGGAATCCAGACGAAGTTTCCCCATTCCCTATTCAAGATTTCTGCATGAGAAAACAATGGAGTATGGGTTGAAAGACCAGTGAAGCTAGAAATTCCAATTCACATTCAGAAGCTCATCCCAAAGGCTTGCCTGCATAGGTAGGTAGAGTTTGAACTCTGGTGGAAGTTCCTCCTCTGAGTACAGGCGATCGGAGAAATATATCCTTCTCAAGCGGCAGTTGGCATGCACCTGAACTCTCAAAGTCTCAACATAGTTGGTCCCATATGCACGGCGCATTAGATCAGTAAGGTTCAGCTGAATTTGATTCCATCCATCATCCATCCTCAGCGGCATGGTGCAAATAAATGGTTTAACTCTCGTGCTAGCCTAAATGATCAGTATAGAATCTTAACCAGAGAAATACCAAGACTGAATTCTGCAGCATATCATAAATTAAAACTAAAGAAAGGCATATATGGTTCCACAACAGAATAGTGTCTAACTCTGGCTCAACTATTTGAATTCAACTAATAAACAAAATACCCAAAACGAGGCTGCCATTTATACCACAAGAAACTAGAGCCATCACATAACCACAAACACAGAAACTTACGGACTTGAAAGTTAGATGCTCGAAATCGTCTGCGGACATTTTTGTCATCCAGCACCTGGATTTCAAATGTGAAATACTTTTTGGTATTTTTGACAATCATTACAAAAAATGGTAGCTTAATTCCAAGGGTTGCCGCTGGATCAGCTGGGCAGGTTATGTATGCAGACTGGACATTTGACCCAACTATTTCAAGGACATTGGACTGTATGTCATCATCTTGTAACCTCTTGATTTGTCCATTTACTACTGCAAGATTAAATTTTTTCCAGGAAAGTATAAGAAAGAATTGTCTTTTTTCGCAAAAGGGCACAAAAGAAGTCACTAGAAACAACACTAGAAAGGCGACTCAATGGAAGATACAGAAAATCAAAAAGCCTTTACTTTCTTTATCCCATATCTGAAGAGGCTTGCTCCTGAAAAATGAAACAGACAAGGGAATTCAGCACGGTGAAACAAACAAGTTAAACAAAAAGGCAATCTCAAAACTCTGATCTTCGCGCAATGGCTGACAAAAAAGCTAACATAAACCCGTACCCAAGGCTGTAAAGGATGGAAAGGAATCCAGACTGGAACGTGTTCTTAAACATCCCCTCCTCGGCTGATTTGAAACTGAACAATACAAAAAAGCATTCAATCCACGTCTCTAGTACCTCTGAATACGCAAATAAATCGACGTAAACACAAAAACCCAGAAGCTATTCCATGAACCTTTAACCTCAAATTCCAATTTCTGAGCTTTCAGCGGTGAAAACAAATTCGCGACTCCGCAACAACTTCCCGGCGAACAGAATGTCCCGAACTTCGTCGTTTACTTTTTTTTTTCTTTTTATAGTTGATTTTAAATTCAAATTTAATTTTATTGTAGGTTAAATCTTGGATGGTCAATTTTTTAATCATATAATTTATTATTTTAAAAATATAAATAATAGAAAAAATATCAAATTATAACAAATATAATTAAAAAATATTACAAAAACGTTGAATAATATATATGTGAATACATAGCATTAATATGACTACATAACAATAATTCAGAATATTCAATTTATTTGAATAGTTTTATTTTTCGCATAACACTAATATGTCTAACTTTTCACATTTTTTTACCCTATGTTCACTGTTGTGAATGCACTGTGTACACTTATTTTCGCATCACATAACTTTTGCTCCAAGATCAACCTGCAATTCAAAAACTTTTTGATCATTAGATATTCCTCTCCACTGTCACATAATTTTGTAACTGATATGTAGATCTCATTCTTGCATTGAAGTGATATAAATGGGCATACCATCAAGTAGCTAGAGAGATGAGTTGATTGCATGGGGTCTTGGTATTCTTGAAGCTTGGTGTGGTGGGGGTTGCATTTTCTCCTCCAAGGGAATCAGCCTACCAGCATACAAACTCCTTATAATCCAGTGGATCGACTGCGAGAAATCCATTGGGGTATATGATCAAGCAACCAAAGTGTGCAAAATTTGCAGTAATCATTCATTTGAATGCATCACAAGGCTTGTCATGATGAGAACACTGACCGTTGTATGTATACCAGTCTCCAGTGCACACTGCTTCAGGTGACGAGAAGCACTGCTCCCATCTGAAATGATGACTCCCATTGAGATTCTTCCAGCTTCCAGATTCTTGATGAGTTTTTGTAATGTTTTGAAAACTTGCGCGCCACCATGCTGAGGGTCACAGTGACATTATCAGATTACATGTTACTTGATAAACAGAGATGATGATTTTCAGGTTTAGTTAGGAAGGTTGCAGGTCTTGGAAATGAATCATTAGCAATGGCTATCATTTTTTTAGTACAACTGATAGAAAAGAAACTGTTTTTGTGCTGTTAACCTGCTAGATGGAAGAAATTCAGAAGATCTCTAGGAGTAGCAAGTGTAAATAATGAGGCTGCTAAATCCACCTATTATTTAAGAGGTTACAAAGCATACCTTGGCCATTGTTCCAAAACCTGTGAAATGCATGGCTTTTCCGAGAAGCATGATGCCGACATCATTAAAAATCAAAGAATGAGGACGATAGCATCGAGGTGAGTACACTAGCTCTTGTTTTTGGCTACTCTTTCTGGATAGGATCATGTATCTGACAAATCAGATTGAACAGCACACCACTATGAGAATTAAAAAAAACAAAAGAAAAAACCAAAAGTTCGCCTCAATTAAGTAAAATGAGAGGTTGTACAGCATGATTGGAATAATACCTCTTTGGAGGCAACACCACACCAGCAGCAATAGAATCAAGAAGCCAATCATATTTGAGCACATGAGCATTAGATGCACAGCCATAGAAGAACTTTGGCGACTGTATCTGTCATCATGAAAAGAAAGAATAATGGATTCACAGCCTGCAACAGAAATTGCCAGAAAATACTATCCCTCTGAATCTTGCTGATAAGAAAAAAAAATTATCCCTCTGCTTCATTTCCAATATATTTATGTTTCTTGAACAAGCATGCGGGGTAACTACATTCATTTCCAATCTTCAGAAAAAGAAACAATGTTCTAGAAAATAAACTTGCTTCTCACACAGAATCCTCATAAAACTCGCCTAAATTGAGAAAATCATAGATTAAAATAAACTTGATTTCTAGAACCTGTATGGACCTAGCCAATGTCTGATTACGATACTTTATCAGTAAATCTAACTTCGTTGTTTGACTACTTTCTTTCTGGAATGCTCTTAACGAATGGGAACAGAACTTGGATGTTACTGACCTTTTTCAAACATAGAACCACTGGGAGCACTGCCACCTTCAACATTTTTCTTCTTTTTATTTTCTTATACACAGAAGGTATTTGCGTGAGGACCACACCACCATATTTCCGAATTAGATTCTCTATTTCCCTTTCCTTTTTCTCAGAAAACCCAGTCAGCAAAAATTCAATGTTCTGAAAAACCAGCCTTCGTTTACCATTAATGGGAATATTTTTTTCTTTAAATTTATCCATCCGCCTGACATTAGATCGACAATGTTGACTACGTCTGGATGTTGCTTTAGCATAACCTGCAAAGGCTGATTAAAGTCCTTGAGTGATGATGAGATATTTAGGCAACTTCTGACATCATGATTTGCAAATGTCTTACATGTTTTTGGAGCTATCAGCACTTTCCTGAACCCTGTACTCTGAGGAAGGGCAGTTTTCATTCCAAACGGATCAATATCCATCTGGGCATTTAAAAGTTCAGCATCTTGAGTTTCAGCTTGTAATGATGCCCAATGCTGGTTTTCCCTGGACAGAAATTTTTCTCTTTCAGATTTTCCTCTTTCCTGCTGACAGTCTTTACTGAAAACCTTGAGGTGGTCAGACACGGCTTTGCTGTTATCACCAAAGGAAATACGCTTTCTAGAAAACTTGTCTGCTGACTCCTTGTCAATAATATTTTCAAGAATATTTCTGTCATGTTGAACTAATACCTCATTCAGTTGAATGGGGGTTTCACCAATATCTTGCTGATGCTTCAAGGTAACATTTCTAGGAAGTTCACCACCTTCATGAAAAACTGAGGGTGAACACCACTGGTTCTCTGAAAGACTACATGGTACAACAGAGCAGAGAGGATCATCAAACGGTGAAGGTGAAGCCTTTCCATCTTGAGAAGCCAGCAACCCATGGCTTACTGGCTTAGGGAAATTTTCATTATATATCCTTAATGGAGAGGCTACGGTAGCGTGGTTACTATGATTTTTCGAAACAGACATTTTACTCACAGCAGTGTCAGCAGATTCGGAAAAAAAGCTGTTCTCACCAACGAATGCTTTCCGGATGCTACACTTCATAGTCTTTAGTTCATTCTGTCGAAAGTGGAATGCCAAAAGAAAATATATAGAGCAGCGTAGAACTCAGTTAAAAACCAAATAAGTAAAATATATATATATATATATATACTCTCTGAGTTCACTTTGATAAGATAATTCTCAAGGAATAA
Source organism: Utricularia gibba (assembly GCA_002189035.1). NCBI lineage: Eukaryota > Viridiplantae > Streptophyta > Magnoliopsida > Lamiales > Lentibulariaceae > Utricularia > Utricularia gibba. The sequence continues at coordinate 636,121 of CM007990.1, forward strand.
GTAGGCACTTACTTTGCATGCCGAACCACTACAATGTCTCTGGAATATTTCTTGAGCCGTGTTAGAAAGACAATGACCCATTTCTGTTAAACGACCGAAAATTAGCACCGTGGTATCATTCTGGCTTCTTATAGAACATGTAAGCATAAAGTAACACGATGATAGAATTACCATTTTTCTGAAAGTTCCTTTCAGGGGAATGAGTCAATATGGGAAGATGACGATCATGTGCCTGCGTGAAAGCATTCGCTCTCTGCATGCCAGAATTCTACCCAAGATTAAATACATGAAAAAAAGTCATGGGATGAAGTTTTGATAATAACGTCTGGTGAAGAATCAGAATTTGTTGAGAAGCACCATACTTCTGATGAAAAAGCGTTGTGGTGGCTATCACAAATGAATCCACTCATGCACTCTACAAATTCTAAATCAAGATTAACTCTTGATAATCTATCATTACAAAAGTGTTGTAACTTACAACTGTAGATTTAGTAATGGAGCAAGCCTGAGCGGCATCATCATCTGAGCACCCACGGGATTCAGAGTCAAAAGTATCCTTAACTTGAGATACCTCACATCCAGGTGAGCTGTAGAGATTCACGCCCACATCCTCAAAAGCATTTTCCATTGTATTATCATCGAGATCAGATAAATCCTCAGCTTCATCAAATAGATGAACTGAACCGCAGGATGAATCTTTCAAAAGTTCTAACCGAGCTTTTTTCACGTGCAGGGAAGCTTCAAGTATAGCTGAAACTATGCAAGACCCGGAGAAGGAATCATTCTTGAGTAGCTCATTAATTACCAAAGCTTCAGATGCTGCGATAGACAGTTCGACTGGATCAGCAGATTCTAGGAAATTCATATTCTCCTCATACATCAACATATCAGCCTCGTTTACTATCGCCTCAACTGCTCCCGAGGATAAACCCATTCCAATGGCAGACCTTGAACCTTTGCAGGTTGAATGGAAGAAAAAATGCGTGTATCCTTTTGCATCGGCCTAAAAAACTCCTGAAAATCCTTATTCAAGCCTTCTGAAATAGAATAGAAGTGCCTCAGAAATTTGTAGTAATCCCACCACGCTGCAAATCCGGTGATTACATTCTCCCGATCAGGATGTGAATCCAGCAGGATGCGGACGCTCGCTCAGCCTTCACCTACTTGGCGCCAAAATGAAGAAATTTAGCGCCAAAGAACCCTCTTTGATGGGCTTTAGGGCCTCCGGCTTGCCGTATGATTTTCTAACGGTTCATTTTGTTTTCTTCAGTTATAAATAAATAAAAAAATGTCAGATTTTTTTATTAGAAAATTATTTGAATTGAAATGCAAATTCCTTTTTGTAACCAACATAACTTCCGTCATCTGGCGAGCGCAGCCACAGAACTCTCATCCGACTATCAACACACAGGAACCCAATCTTTGCTCAACTTTTGCCGATCGATATCTTCGTGGCTACGCTGTGATTTTTGGGTCATTTTGTGGCATGGCTTGCGCGTTGTCAGGGAGCAGCTGCGCAATTCCCGCGGCGGCGAGCGGCAGCAGGTTGCTGTTGAGGGATTTTCTACCAAAGAGGAGGCCGGTTGCGAGCTATCGTCTCAGAGTCAGGGCGTCTTCGGATGGTTCTGACGACTGCAATGAGGAAGAATGCGCGCCTGATAAAGAGGTCATTTTGTTATGAGTTATCTTTTTTATGCCTTCTTTTTAGCATAGTACTGCATTAGAATTGTTGAGAAAATTGGTGAATAGAAGGCTCAGGAATCTGATCTTGTGTATCCACTTTTCTTGTTCGATGGAATGCCCGTATGAGTCCAGAGATTGTGGTTTCTTCATGCTTTCTTAGGCTAGAGGTGTGACAGCATGTTCCTGCTAGCTTGGGGTTTGAATGGCAGGGCTGGTAATTTATTCATCATCTGAAATTGCAGCATTTTCAAATTTTCTTATTGAAAAAAATAGGTTGGGAAAGTGAGCATGGAGTGGGTAGCTGGGGACAATACCAAGGTCGCTGGAACATTTCCACCCCGCAACAGAAGCTGGACTGGCCTCGTGGAGAAGGACACGGCTGGACAAACCAACATATATTCTGTTGAGGTAGATAATTCCACATCCCTATGTTTTAGAATCATAGGTTGTCATGCGGTTGCTATTCTTGTGTGGCATTCCCCCTCTCATTGCGACATATATTGCTCTAACTCAAACATTTTTCTTCTGTGTGGTTCATGGTATATGGTCTCAATCCTTTGGTTGGCCAGATTTACAGAACTTCTTTTGAGTTCATAAAGTATGTTAGTTACTCGGCATTTTCAGCGTTCCCCAACTCTCTTAGATCCATCTGGGAGCCACTCTTCATATTTATGTAATCTGTGTGATAATCTATTAAGTCATATCCTTGTCTTCCAGCCGGTGGTCTACGTTGCAGAAAGTGCGATCAGTTCAGGCGCCGCAGGCTCCTCTGCAGACGGATCAGGGAACACCATTGCCATCGCCGCCGGACTTGCTCTAGCCTCTGTTGCTGCTGCCTCTTTTGTGCTCATTCAGGTGGACAAGAAAACACCATCCTCTATACAAACAACAGAATACTCTGGTCCCTCTCTCAGCTACTACATCAACAAGTTTAAGCCTCAAGAATTCGTAGAGGCTTCTGCACCACCCCCTGCACCAGAAATCTCGGCATTGCCTACTCAAGCAGAAGAGGTTATTCCCCAGCCCGAGATTCCGGTAACAACCCCGTCGGAGACATCTCCGGTGCCTTCTTCACCTGAAATACTGACAACCTTGTAAACAGTTGTCTCTAAAGAGGTTCAATCGCGCTCACAGATTCATGTTGGCGCAGAATCCGGCTTTAGTAGCTTGTAAACACTGTTGTCTTCCACACAAAGTGCTATTATTCTGTTTTGGTATTTAGTGCCTCCAGTTCATTTATATTTTACCCTATTATTGCATAATATATATTTATTTAATTTTTTTTCTTTATAAAATATAAATATCTAATAATATCTTTAATCAATATATATATATATATAAGTATCTTAGATAGATGCCACATCGCTACGCATAAATACGAGGGAGATTTGAAACAAATTAATATTTTAATTAAATTGGTTTAATTAGCGAAATCAATTTCAAATCACTAATGGGCCATTTTATTTATTATTATTATCATTTATTATAATGTTAGATTCGTGGGATTAAAGGGTTTTTCAGTCTGGGGTTTAAGGTTCATAGTTATCACGTTTCGCCGCTGCTGCGGAGATTGAGAGGTTTGAGAGATGGCGGCCAGAGACGACGGTATCACATCTACGTCCGAGGTTTTGCATGAAAGAGGGTACTTCTACATTTGTTATTGAGTTGGCCATGCGATTTCAGTTAGCAGTGGTAGTTCTTTTTTTTCGTTCGTGTTTTCTGTTGATCAGTTCAAGTAATGTTCGTCCGCACACAGTTTCTATGTAGACAAGCAAGCGCTGGCGGCGCCTGTTAAAAACGCGGTCGATAAGTACCAACTGGTGCCAGAATTTTTGAAGGTAGTGCTCGCGGCTCTGTTTTTTCATTAATAACAATAGAGCTTTTATTCTTTCTTGTTGTTTCATTTGCAATTTCAGGTGAGGGGCCTCGTGAAACAACATCTCGACTCTTTTAATTACTTTGTCCAGAAGCAGATTCAGAAGATAGTTGAAGCGAATAAGCGCATTGAGTTTCCTGATAGAGATTTCTTTTTATGGTTGGGGCTTGTAGTCTAGGAGTTTATTTTCATAATAACGCTCGTTCTCAATGTTTAATTGACACGGTTCTTATTTTGATCTGTTGCTTGGTTGCAGCTATGAAGAAGTTCATATTGGTTCTCCTTCAGTGATTGTAGATGCTATCGAAGAAGTCCTTACGCCACAGATGTGCAGACTGTCTGACATGACGTGAGTACACATGGATTTATTGTATACTTTGTGTTAAACCTCGTGATGTTGACCGTACTATACATATTTCACAAAATCATTTTCAGATATAGATGGTTTGATATTTTAAGATTAAGTGAAGATTGTAAAAGGCACCTAACTTGCAGTGATTATTTCATGAAGTCGAATAGTCAAAAATCCACTGGACAGGCACATTGACATCTATTTCTTTCATCAAAGTGGAAATACACTAGCTAGTTTACAGAATCAAAGTAGAAATAAAAATCATTTGGCGAGTTCAGTAATAAATGAATGGTGTTTCTGTAAGTTAGATCAAATTTACTACTTTCAGCATTTTCTGTATGAGTCTTTTGCGTGATTTGGTTTTCTAGTTTGAAATGTGGTCGAAGTTTCTCCAAGCTATTCGGAATGGTAGTTTTATCGCTTCTAATTCTTACTGCGTTCCTCCACAGAACAGGATCTGTAGTTTGCGCTTTTTGTCTGTGGTTGGGTGCGGTTGTTGGTTAGACTCATATTGCTTATAAATCTAACCATATAATATTTGAAACATTAATAGCTTAATTTCATGGACTCTAGTATCCTATATTGTTACTGTTGTACCATTGCTATTGTATATTGTGCGCCAATGTATGCGACCACACAATGAATCCAGAAATTGTGATTTCACCACCGTGTTTGTGTCTGTCATATTCTTTTTATTGAAAAGAGATGTCTATCATCGCCTTCCTCTATAACATATCTTCTAACCACTCCTACTTTTCTGTTGATTCCAGTTATGCTGCTCCTATAAGGGTAACGATAACATATACAAGAGAAACCCGTGGTGTTAAAAAGATTGATACAAAGGTAATTGTTCTCTTTTTAAAGAGGATAAACTTTTTTTTTTTTTTACTGATGTTGGTTACAATGATGGATAAACACAATTATATTGGATTATGCCATTTCTTTTTGTCAATACTGTCAGAAAAATGTTACGATTGGGAGAATGCCTATTATGTTGAGGAGTAGTAGTTGTATTTTGCATGGGAAAGATGAAGATGAGCTTGCAAAATATGGTATGCTTTAAATTGTGTCAAGAATATTTTCATTTATTTTTTCAGATGTTCTAGATGCTAATGGCCTGAGCTTTTGTGTTTCTTTAGGTGAATGCCCTTTAGATCCCGGAGGATATTTCATCATTAAAGGGACGGAGAAGGTGGGGTGATACTTACTGCACCAATTTTTTTTTTATTGTGTTTTCAGGCCGCAAACATGTTGCTTATTTCCAAATTCTTCTGTGTAGGTGATTTTGATTCAGGAACAGCTATCAAAGAACCGAATAATAATTGATACTGATAAGAAAGGATGGTGCACATCTTTTCCCCTAGTACTCTATGCAAATCCTAACTGCCATGCTAAACGTCCTTCCTTTTGTTTTATGTTGCTGCACGCCACTCTTCTGCTATTTCTTCAATTATACCCATAGGCAATTATCTGAACGAATTAAATTAAGTCCCTGTTTGAAATTATTATTAGGGCAATCATGTATTTCAATAAACTTCATGTGTCTTAAAGTGCTTGTTTAGTTGCTTTATATTGCTGAACTATTATGTCTTTTAATCCATGGTTACCATGTTGTTAGATTAGGCTTTTGCAAAGTCCATGTCGTTGGTGTAGGGTTTTGCAAAGTCCATGCTACCATGTCTTTTAATTCATGGTCTTAATGTCCATGTTAATAAGGAGAAGTAAGGTGTTTCTTAGGATAGGCTATAGAGAAGACTAGAGCAGGTTAGTTGGAAACAGATCTATACCTTGGGTAATTGATGATGCAGGTTTGCATTGTGTGTTTGACGTTGATGATCCAATGCGGCATTATATTGATTACCACTCAACAATGGATTTTAAAACAGGAGAACCTGTGTTTTGAAACCCATTTCAACCTAATATTTGTTCTCCTGTTTTCGTTCTTTCTCAGTGTGCAAGCATCTGTCACAAGCAGTACTGAGAAAGTGAAAAGCAAAACTATTATAAGAATGGAGAAAGAGAGGATTTATCTATTCATGAATCAGTTCACTACCAAAGTATGCGGGCCTTTTGGATTCTGGTGACTTGCCTTTACTGCTTGTATTCTGGAATTTAGTGAGCTTATTACTTTCCTAGGTTCCTATTGTAATTGTCATGAAAGCTATGGGAATGGTAAGTGATCAAGAGATAGTCCAGATGATTGGTAGAGATCCTCGGTTTAGTGAAATGATGCTGCCATCAATTGAGGTAAAGCAAACTATTAGCTAGTTTCTTGCGCGGAATGTGGTTTTTTTTCTAAATTTCTCTTGTTGAGGCAGCACAGAGTTCTTATTCATGGGAAATATACCATTTAATCTTAAAGTTGCTGTTCTTGATAAAAGTGGCACTGTCTGAGCTTACAGCATTGTAAATATAATCTGTAAAACTGGTTTTTAGGGAATCTTAGTAACATTTTTCTGTTTTTTTGGGTTTAGGATTGTGTCTTGGAAGCTGTGCATACACAATCGCAAGCACTGGAGTATCTAGAGAAGAAGGTATGGCAATTGAATATAAAAAAGTTGCTTTTTTTACCTGTAGTAGAAGTCATGTAGTATATTTAACCAATAGTTCCTTCATTATCAACTTTCATCGTCAGTAGAAGAATGTTAATTTTTGCACAACAGGTCTGTCATTCTGCTTTGCATACAGTGTGAAATTGTTTCATTATCCTCTCTTTTGGGTGCTGAATGGCTGGGTACGATTCTCATTAAGATGAAATGAAAACTTTCCCTCTTTTAATCATCGAAGTTAATTGATCTGCAAAGTGACAGGCAGGCTGTCCAAGGTGAAGTTTTGTTGTAGTTGAGCTCTAATGCCAACGGCCAAGCATGATCTCACATTTAGATTCTACATTTGGCAATCGTGTCTTCCAATCTGTTTAGAATTTTGAAATCAACTTAGCAGACCATAATCTGTGGTGTTGTGCAAATGTTGTGACATGCATACCGATGAATATGGTAAATAAGCTCTTAAACTTGAATCTGAAATGGAAGTTGAAAAGCTTGATGGTGGTGTGTACCGATGTAATGGAGTTGTTAGACTATGTGGTCTTCATCACTGCATATTTTTGTAGCTTCTTGATTGATGCCCTATGTACCTCTGTTTCCTGATGTAGGTTAAGAAGACCCCTTACTCGAATAAATTTGAAAATGTTAGTGCTATTCTTTTCAGATTTTTCGTTTCCTTTTAGTCTGATTTTTTATTTGCTATGTTTCATGAGTTTTCCGTAAATTGTTATCTTGGGATTGCATCCAGGAGGGGCAAGCTCTAAGTATCTTGAGGAATGTCTTTCTTGCTAATGTTCCTGTAAGTTTTTCCCAGCATATGCCTGGAGCATGTATGAATTCTTCTCATTATTAGCTGCAATGAATATGAATAATTTCTCACAGGTTCATGAAAACAATTTTCGCCCAAAATGCTTGTATGTTGCTGTAATGGTGAGACGCATGATGGAAGCTTTACTAAACAAGGATACTATGGATGACAAGGTAGGTTTTTACAGATCAAATTCGTTTGTAGTACAACAAACAAAGCACTTTAAGACATGCCTTGATTTTGATAATGACCTTAGAAGATTTATTGATACAAAAAAAGAGGCCTTTTTTCAAAGTAAGCGCACAACTTCAGGCCTCTCGTTAGGTCTTGAGGTAACCAATCATGTTGCTGGTGAAAATCATTAGCTATTAGATTGATGCAGTTCGTTTGTTTCAAATTAACCTTAACATCAATTACTGATGCTTTACCTTGCCTTTCCATCGTTAGTTTCTTTATTAGATTCCTAACCTTTTCCAATAACTGGGAGGAAAATCTCGTTGATTCCTATTTGTTGCATAACTCATAAAACCCCAACAAATCTAAACCCTTTTCATATGGTCGGCTATTTGGGTCATAAATTCGCCATGGCATACGTAGTGTTCATGACAAATCTATCATGTTATTAGTGATTCTTACAACACTACTATTATCATCATCGCTGTTGACAATTGTAGGTCACCTCTGCCTACACATAATATCTCTTTATTAACAGAAATTTATGTTGGTAGTTCTCTTCAGAGCTTTTTTTGTTTCCGTATATGTCATAGGATTATGTGGGGAACAAAAGATTGGAGCTATCTGGCCAGATGTTATCATTACTTTTTGAGGTAGTTTTGATGCTACTTGTCGTGCATTCCATGAATCATGATTTGTACTTGGAGTCTCAAATTCCATTCGATTACAGGATTTGTTCAAGTCATTAAATGATACAGTGCGCCAAAAAGCTGAAAAGGTCTTGGTTAAGACAACTCGTACAAATCAGTTTGATTTTTCTCAGGTTTGTTCTTCTCATTGTTGATTATCAAGGCAGGAACGTGAATAACTCGTTAGAAAATTAAGCATTGGCAATATTGGAAGCACTGTTATATAATCCTTCCAACATCTGTTTCAAAAATGAAATGTGCATGAAAGCTTAGCAGTTTTTTTTTTTTTTTTGGCTGTTGTGAGCATTCTTGCTATCTCTCTCTGCTTGAAGGCATTTTCCTTAGATGCACTGCATGTAAAAGAGGGCATTGAAGTTGATAGGTCTTCAATTGCATGCAGTTGCATTTGTATATTTGGCCAAGGAATTTTTAATCCTAACAGAAAAATATAGAAAAGCTGCATGGAACGAGCCTATTGAATATAAGGACTATCAACTTGGTAATGAACCATTGTTTTACTATTATCTGTTAGAATGCGCAGATTATACTATTTTCTACTATTGTAAGAACTAGCTATCGAATTACTAAGAATGAGTAGCATTATATTGATCCAGTATGATTAATTAATATAGAAACTATGCAATCTACATGGGAGCATAAGCTTATTAGAAATCAAGGTTGAAAATTTGGTGATTATGCTTGCTCTTTTGTTGACGTGTTTTCTGGGATCAGCATATAATTGGTGATTCCATCACTGCTGGCCTTGAAAGAAGTCTGTCTACTGGGAATTGGGATATCAAAAGATTTAAAATGCATCGGAAAGGCATGACACAGGTGCTGTAGACCCCTTCTGCACGGTGATTTTTTTCAAGCTGCTTATCTTGAAGTTGGATCTGTGACAGGCTTTAACTAGGCTTTCGTACATTGAAACATTGGGTCGCATGACAAAAATATCCCCTCAATTTGAAAAATCTAGAAAAGTTAGTGGGCCCAGGGCATTGCAACCTAGCCAGGTTATCTACTCTTTTACACCTCTTACGGTTTAAATGGTGCTTTGCCTGGTCTATTTTGTGTAATTAGTCTCTCCATGAATTTTTTACCACAGTGGGGTATGTTGTGCCCTTGTGATACACCCGAAGGTGAAGCTTGTGGACTGGTGAAAAACTTAGCACTGATGACTCATGTTACTACTGATGATGATGAGGGACCTCTGATTTCTCTGGTACTTGGATTTCTCTTCACATATATTATTGGAGTTTTTGCTTTTAGAAGTTTAATCCTCTAGTTAGTGTCTTGAATGTGTCTACTGGTGAAAAGCAATAGGTGGTTGAAGACGTGTTGTTAAGTTGGATTTGAGACGTTTATCTTTTAGAATTTCGTGTATGATTGTGATGGCTTTTAGATTGGCATTATGGTTTGGTTAAATCTACAACTGCTACATTATTTTACCTGTCCAATGGCTATTAATTCATTAACGCTCGTTGCTGCTATATATAAATATTTTTTAATCATAACCTACAAGCATTATATACTTCACATTTTGGTTAGCAATCAGAGTAAATGAAAATACCCAACAGGTTGTCACGTATTGACTAGTGTATTCTTGTTGAATAGTGCTACTCTTTTGGTTTAGAAGATTTGGAATTAGTCTCTGCCGAAGAGCTTCACATTCCAAACTGCTACTTGGTCATATTGAATGGCCTGATTCTTGGCAAGCACAGGCAGCCACTGGTATTTCTCATGTGTCATTAAACCCCCTCCAACTTCATATGGAAGCTGTCATCCTGACATTCTGTACTTCTATACTTTTACCCCATTCAGAGATTTGCTGCAGCAATGAGAAAGCTAAGAAGGGCTGGGAAAATAGGCGAGTTTGTGAGCATTTTCGTGAATGAAAAACAGGTGAGTCTCATTCGCTATCATCTCCAGCAATTTTGCATCTAAGTCAGCAGTACATACTTTAATGCATCGTTGTCTAGATCTTCTATATATTTTCCTTTTATCTCTCTACATGGAGAATGTTAATGCACAATCCCTACAAAAGGGAAGCAGAAATTGAGTGGATTTTTTCTTAGGACTGAACTGTATACTTGGGATTTTTGTTAGCATGTCACAATCAATTTTCTGTTGTTTATTTTGATATGTGTAAACTTGTTTCTGATGATTAACTATCAGAGATACTTATTTTTAAAGTTTGTTTTAGCAATGTGTTTACATAGCTTCAGATGGAGGTCGAGTGTGCCGTCCACTTGTCATTGCTGACAATGGTGTTTCAAGAATTAAGGAGCAACATATGAAGGAGTTAAAGGTGTGACATGCGTGTATTTCAGTTTTTATGGTCTTGTTAGCTAAAACTGCTTACCCCTCCTTTTTTAGGATGGCGTGCGCAACTTCGAAAGTTTCTTGAGAGAAGGCTTGATTGAATACCTTGATGTCAATGAGGAGAACAATGCATTGGTGTGTAGTTCTTATCTCCCATTTCCCTCAACTCTTTTACTGGAGATTGCATCATTTCTTAGGAATCCTATTTCCTAGATTGCTTTGTATGAGGAGAATGCAAGAGAGGGAGTAACACATATTGAAATAGAACCTTTTACCATTCTTGGTGTTTGCGCTGGGCTGATTCCTTACCCTCATCATAATCAGTCTCCAAGAAATACTTATCAAGTATGCATTCCTCATTTATGAAATCAAACATTCCGTTTATTTTCATCAAACATAAATAATTATCATTGTGATTTTTTGTCCTCTGAAGTGTGCTATGGGAAAGCAGGCTATGGGAAACATAGCATACAATCAGGTATGCATCAATCTTCTTTGTATCCAAGTCTTCAATCTAGCCCAGCTCTTTTTTGTTCACATTTTCTATTTTGCATATATGCCATGATTTAGGGAGCAATGATTCCCTGTAACCAATCCCCAGTTCTGATTTTTAGGAGCGCTATTGGAATGTTTAGTATTATTTAGCTACCTATGAGATATGAATTGAATAACCGGTTGTTCAAAATGCAAGTCTGCGTCTTCATCTTTCTAAACTCATTATATTTGAATGCTTATGTATCAAAGCATTTGAGATTTAACCTCCAATGCACATGCACAGTGTTTTTTAACAGCACCTCAACAATAACAGTTAGGTTTTTTATTGTTTTCTTGAGAGATAATTTCAATTAAATGGTGCAGGTTGACATTACTATTGGTGGAATGATGCTTGTTTTGGTGCATATTTGTGTACATTTTGTTCCACTTCTTCTGTAACCTCGCTTATCTCTTATAACATTAATTTCGCAGTTATGCAGAGCGGACACATTGATCTACATTTTAGTATATCCACAAAAGCCACTACTTACAACACGGACTATTGAGCTTGTCAGTGAATTACAGTGGCTCAACATGGAGGTTTACAGCTTTTTTAAAAATGGTTTATTTTGACTAAAATTTATTTTCAGGTAAAATTTGATAAACTTGGAGCGGGACAGAATGCAGTAGTTGCAGTAATGAGCTACAGTGGATATGACATTGAGGATGCAATAGTGATGAACAAATCATCATTAGATCGTGGTTTTGGTCGATGCGTTGTGATGAAAAAGTAGGTGTCTATCTATCATTTTAACAACAGAGAAGTTAAAAAATGTGCTATAACCTTTTCCCTAATCCACATAAACTCATGTTAACTTTTTTTAACCTACATGTGAACCTTAAACAGTAGGTACTCTCCGTGTAAAAATCTTGTTTTCTTTTTCTGGGCATATTTGCAAGTTGTGGATTATGAAATTTTTCCATCTTTGCAGAATGTCTGCAGTTGTTCAGAACTATGGTGATAAAACTACAGACATCCTACTTCCACCACAAAGGGAAGGACACGAGGGTGAAAGGATGCAGGTATACATTCCCTATGTAGGCATTGTTACTGAATTTTTATGATAACAGATGTGTATACTTCGTAGGAGCTGGCCTCCTTTTGGATGTTCACGTGAAATGGTTTATAATCGGAAAATGATAAAGATTGATTTAGCTGGTTTTTGTTCTTTTTTTTCTCGTTTGCAACCTATACTTGTTTCTAGTTGGACGTGTGGCAATGATATGGATAATGCAGGTTGTAGATGATGACGGATTAGCTTCTCCAGGAATGATCATTCGTCCACATGACATATATATCAACAAGTTTACACCCGTAGCTACTATGAGGACAATGGGTTCCCATAGAATCTTGCCTGATAGGTTCGCTAATGTGTATTTTGCTGTGTACCCATATTAATGTTAAAGAGCATCAGCTCACCTGGATTCTTTTATTCAGTTCCACTCATAAGCCAAGTAGACAGACATATAAAGGTCCAGAAGGTGAGACAGCAGCGGTGGACAGGGTTTTGCTATATTCTGACAAGAATAACAACATAGGCATCAAGTACATGATCCGTCATACTCGCAGACCTGAGGTACTTTTAAATTGTAGTGAGTATGACAATGTTTAATTTTTTGGAACCCTTTTAAACATTGGAGATTGGTTGTACGCCTAGGTTGGTGACAAATTTAGCAGTCGGCATGGGCAAAAAGGGGTTTGTGGGACCATTGTTCAACAGGAAGATTTCCCTTTTTCTGAACGTGGAATATGCCCTGATCTAATCATGAATCCTCATGGGTTCCCAAGGTGAATTGTCTATGATTCGCAAGTGACTTTTGTATTGCTTCCAAACTCTTATCTCCTAAGATTTGAAGTACATCTTTACAGTGGTTGACAATAGGTAATCATTATATTATGCTAATTTTTTTAATGAATTTCTTTTTAGTCGAATGACTGTTGGGAAGATGATAGAACTTCTTGGTAGCAAAGCTGCAGTTTCTTGCGGTAGATTTCACTATGGGAGTGCATTTGGTGAGCAAAGTGGGCATGCAGATAAAGTTGAGGCCATAAGGTTTTCGCTGCTGTTTCACTTAATAATTCATTATTCCATCCCTTCGTATGTGTGGTTTGGATTATTTCATCTGACTCAGCAGCTTGTTCTCGACATGTTTGATGTGTCAGTGAAACACTGGTGTTGCATGGTTTTAGCTACCATGGAAAAGACTTTCTCTACTCAGGTCACGTGTTTGCCAAAATTTTTAGCTTTCTTATCTTGTAAATATATGTTCTGATCCTGAAATGTCCCTGTGAGTATTATTTTTGAGCCTTCGATTTCTGCAATTCAGGTATTACTGGTGAGCCATTGCAGGCTTACATTTTCATGGGGCCAATATATTACCAAAAGTTGAAACATATGGTAAGCATTTGCACTTGGTCATTTTTGTCTTCGCCTCGTTCATTCATGGCATGCCATCGTAGCATAGACTTACAGAATAATCAATATCAATTTTCCCCTTTACGTACAACTAGTATTATGTCTTGGTAACATAATATTTTTGAAGACAATTGCTTTGAAGTCAGTTTTGTCTTGTCTTTCAGTTTAACACAGCACTCTAGAACATCGTTTCGCACCAAGTTCCAATAGAAAACATGCATGTTCTTCAAAACTTTGGGAAAGTTGTTTGTGACTCAAATTTGTACATGAATGAAGTATTCCTGTTCTAGTTAAGAAGATTATGGAGAACAGTTGTCTTTTTATGGAGCTTTTCCATTTCATTTCATCTTCACTCGCACATTTGACAGTTATACTGAAAAATTTGAACTCTAGGTGTTGGACAAAATGCATGCCCGAGGCAACGGGCCGCGAGCTATGCTTACTAGACAGCCTACTGAAGGCAGGAGCCGAAATGGAGGTCTGAATGTTGGATCTGTGCAGTTTAACATGATCCTTTTTATTTAATGACATTCCATCTGAATAATCAATTTCTGAAGGTTTGCGGGTTGGCGAGATGGAACGTGATTGCTTGATTGCATACGGTGCAAGCCATTTGATATACGAACGTCTGATGCTTTCTAGTGATCCATTTGAAGTACAGGTATTTATGATGAACGAATGCACTCTTTAAAAGTACATTTTCATTAGAAAGCTCCCTCATCCTCCATGCCACTTTTGGTAGAAAATCCTTTCACTTTTCCCGCTTAGCTTTGTGCAATGGCTTACTTCTTACTTGGGAAACCCCACTCTGGAATTAACTGCACCCTCATTGATAACCCCACGCTAATTCTGGATCTTCTCTCGTAGTTGCATGTTACAATTCTAGCCTCCAGTGAACAAAAGATTTTCTTCCATTTGCTTAGACTCATCAGGTTAATCTTATCAGGGTCATCTTGGAGCCTAGTAAAAATGCTTAGCTTTGTATTTGCTTCTTGCGTTGGGATCGAATCCCTTATCGGGTGCATGTCTCATAGCATTTGGTGTTCTTTTGCAGGTGTGCAGGAAATGCGGTCTTTTGGGTTACTACAACCACAAGCTAAAGAAAGGAATCTGCTCTTCATGTAAAAATGGGGATAACATATCTACAATGAAGTTGCCCTACGCATGCAAGCTCATGCTTCAGGTTCTCCCCCTCCCATTCTTGTCCTTCGTCTTCTTCTCTCGATACGTTGCTTGTGTACCGAGCCTCATCTATTCACGGACAATATTGCTTGCTGATAGTAATTCTGGTTTCATTTTCACCTCTCAATCCACAGGAGCTCCAATCGATGAATATTGTCCCTCGTTTGACATTGGCTGAGGCCTGAACGTGACGAACCTCGCCATACCTAATATCCTATTGAAGACACAGAGCACAATGAAAACATTTTTTCGCAGCCAGGCTGTCTATTGCTTTAACGTGTAAATGATAAGTATGTCGCAGACACGGTCATCTTCATGAGTTCTTCTTTTCCTGAACTTTGACATAGAGACCCTCTCTAGCAGTTTTGATGGCACACGGGGCATCAAGTAGTCAATCAGTGAAGTAATTTCCTGGTACGAAGCCTACCTGAAATGAGTCGCAGGGGAACCCTCTTCTTCATCTATCGTCTTTTGAAAGAGCAACGTAGTTTACGGGCGCCATGCTGCTCATCTTAGTGTTATCTCTTCGTTCTTTGCCACCGTTACGGCGACTGTGCGGGGAGGATGCCGTGGCGTTCGAGTGCAGACTCTGTCCCAAGGGTCTTTTAGTGACTTTTGAGCCAAAAATGGCTTCTTGTTCCGTGGCGAGTTGCTCCAGTAGTTTCCTCTGCCCCTGGCCATCACCAGCCGTTGTTTGTGTTGTGCTATTGCACTGCACAGAGAGAATGCCCAAAAGGGAAAGAAAACCATACCCGAATCCGTCGCTTCTCCTCTTCTTTTTCGTGTCGCGCAACCGTGAATTCCTCCAATGCCCGCAGTAGAGGAACCTTGAATGATTAAGGGGTAGATATGTACAATTCAGTACACCAGACAAAAAAAATATTTCTGAAATTTCTTTGAAATTTGATCAAAATTTTTCGAATTTCCAACATTCGGATGAACTATAGACAGTGATTTTTTGTTTTTAACCTGATCGTACATAAATGGCATCCTTCTCTCGTGTTCCCAAGCCTGAACCTTGGCAATCAAATTTTCCACGAGGGCTGCAACAAGAACATACATACATACGTACATACAGTGATGATCTGCTGTTAGTGAAAAGATACCTAGAAGAACCTCTCACATGGTATTTTGCTGACCAATACTCTGGCCTTCTCTGCTCGTTTCAAATTTTTGTGGAAGCCTCTCCCAGCGCTGTACCGATTCTCATCCTGGCAGAAACAGAAATGAACCAACAGAGAAGAAGAGGCAACCAGACATCATGTAGTTGAAGGTGCTCAGAAACACTTGGCAGACAGAATATTATTATTACTCTTTCATACTCATCCAGCCAAGTCTCCTCTTCGGATGCATTTTTCCATCTTCCCACCTTGTCCAAAATATCCTTTCTGCTTTGGGCGACTTCCTTTGCTTCTGATATCTGGGCATCCATGCTTGATAAAAGCTCTGAAAGGTTAACATTACCTGCAACCAAAGTTGGGTATCAGCTGTTTAAGTTTTGATGGATGTAGAGTATAATCAGAGGGAAGATCGATGGAGAGACCAGAATCGATTAGGGAGATGAGAAGCTGCCCTGCTTTTTCAGTGTCGACATCCACATGGACAGCTCTGTAAATCTCTTCAATCTCATGTTGCCGCTTGATTATGAGCTCCTTCATCCTACTGGCTTTCAAAACGGTTAACCGATCAACTTCAGCTTCAATCTAGAGTTTCCGAAAAATGAAGCTATAAGAAACATCAAGACGCAATGCATGCTTGGACTGAGAGTACAGAAAAGGGACCTGCTTGATGACATCGAGTGAGAGAGATCCTGGATGCGAAGCCTCAACGACACTGGAGTTGGTTAAGCCAACAACATAATCGTAGTGGTGGTTTCTCTCTGATGGCATGCCGAGGAGCTCCCAGAGTTCCAGAAGACTTCTACCAAGACTTTGAACCTACACATCAGCTCAAGCAAACATTTAGGGCCAGTGGTATGCATCAAAATTCATGGCTTGGAGACTGGATAACAAGGAGAAGATCTTGAGATCTGACCTTTGACAAACGTTGTTGTTTCTCTTGCTTTAGTGCATCCACCTTCCTGGTCAGTCTAGCAAGTGTTTCATTGCTTATGCTCTTTGAGTGATGAGGACTCGTATCGACTAAACTAGCATGGATTTCTGCCATTGTTCTTGCAAAATTCAGTGACATGACAGTTGCCAGCTCATGGATTGCACTGCTACAGGAAATAACTTGTTGTAACCGTATATTCTGAGAAGCAAAGAAACAAAATCTTGGTCTCAGAAAATGGGACTTTAAGCTTAGGATACGTAAGGCTGTGGAAACACGGGATGATGAGGACAAAACCTTTTCCAAGCTAAGCTCCTGAAGGTGGGACTTCAATTCTCCTAACATCTTCTTTGTGAGGTCCCCCTCATCTACCTTGATCTCATCAAGATCAGGAAGCAAATCACTGCCTGCTATTTCAGCAGAAATTCGTGCAATCTGAAGTTTTACTTCCGATATCTCCTTCACCCGATCAAGCTTTTTCAACCTCAAATTCTCCAAGGTGGGGGTGATGAGAGACAATTTTTGCTTAAGACTGCCATTTACCTTTGAAAAATAGGAATTAAAAGATCTCAGCGGTCCTTCAAACTTAGTAAACATGGGAAATTAAGAGATAAAAAGCAGTAGCTTTTTGGATCACATATTCTAAATGTCAGTGCTCGAAAAGTGAAGGTTTACTGAATGCGAATGAATGTCATTAGGCAGACCTGTAACAAGGGAACCTGTTCTCCTAGAGCAGAGGCAATCCTGACGATTTCAGCTTCAGATTCAGCCAAAGAACGTTGAATATCAGATTTATACTTTCTTGTGCATTCTACCTTCCTGCGATATATATGAAAACACTCCTGCTCCAGTAGAAGCAGCATCTTATCCCTTTCATTGTCGCTCTCTCCAATTTCATCCCACACTTCCTGTTGCACCAAGCACCGAATAGAAGATAAAACAAAAGAATTCTGAAACGATGATCTTTCATCGATCAAACAAAACTTTTAGAAACTTCTGCCTGCATAAAATCACCAAATCTTGAAAAAAAAAACCGATCAACACAACGCTATTACCGCATCATCACCACGCATTCATTCAACAGAAGGAAAACAATCACAATCGCAGATTCCTCACGGTACCTGCAGTTCCCGCAGAAGTGAAGCACAAGTAGTGCTAGCCGATATCGGAGAAAAATCCCCTGCGCGAGATTCATATTTGCGGCCCGACATCGACGCTGAAAGTGATCGCGATGGGAAACCGACGCCGGTGTAACAGCAGCAATTATCATCGGCAGATTGGAATCACCAACGGAGATGGAGGAGTTTCCATGTAAAGAAGCATGACGATCTGATCCTCGGCGCGGGAAATCTCCCCATTAAATAGCACACGGATTTGAATTCAAATATTTTACACAATTAATTACATAATTCAGTTACCGCAGTTTATATCTTTTTTTACCGCAGTAATTTATCTCTTGTGATACATTGGGTTAGAAATTTAGTATCAACAACTTTACCACAAGCATGGGGCCCAGACGGTAAAAAAATGACAGAATGCAATTACCAGGGTAAAAACAAGGCAACGCAAAGACAGAGTATCCATTTTTGTACAGGGGCAATATACAGATGCATGTTGTATATGCAAGCAAACAGAGGGGCTTCCAACACACTAGCAAAGTGAAGTAGTGTCCTGAACATCCTGCTGCCCCTTCATTTCATACCTGTTCAAGGCCAGGGGCACAAGTATGATCCATTGCTTATTTCACTTTCAATCCCGAAGATCAAAAGGCGTTTTCGCGAACACCGGTGCTATACATGGGATGCTATTTGACTCGGAAATCATGCCGAAAGACGGTCAGATTTTGGGTGAACTTGTCTCTGTTCCTTGAGTCCAAGCTTCGGGTGATATCTGACATTAGTTTGTCGAAGCATGATGCGATGCGTGGTTGCTGGTCGACAGCCTGCAGTAAGTGCATAGAGATTGATCATCAGAGAGATTAGTTAGCGCCAGAGTTGCAAGAAAAGGTTCTGAAACCAAAGATTATGTGATCACACAAGCTTTCCAAGCGTAAAAGGTTTACCTGTCTGGATAAAATCTGAGCTTTCAGGTCTGCGAACATCTGCATACATTGTATGGTGTACTAAAAATCAGCATCTGAGCTTAACTCCATGCGATTGAAGGCGGCCGTATAAAGGATTATATCAAAAGGGGATGATCCACTTAAAATATGTGTGGTGTCCACCAGCAAGCGGGAGGATTTGTAGTTGATGAACAAATCCATACAAAAAATTCTGGCACATAAAAAGAACATAAAACTCATAGAAAGAAGAAAACGCACCTGCTCATTTATAAGTATCAAGCTCAGCATTGGCCTGCTAAGGCTCCATTGGTTGCTGCAGTCCTCGAATAAAACCATCTCAAAGAGGGATTTGAGTATCTGAGAGCAAAGGGGGGAAATTAATTATGTTCCAAAGTTGAATCGACACATGTTGAGATTTATTGATGATTGATGGAACAGAAAATCAACTTGACAACAGTAGAATGATCCCCTGTCACCCCAATAAGAATTATGGAAATAAAACCATGACTTACTTCAGAAAGGAGTGCCGGAAATTCAGCTATGTGCCTGGCAAGACTTATCGCAGCCGGTGATGTGGGTGTTTCTCCCATTGTGATATTGTTGAAATAGAAACTAGCCAAATTATCAATAGCAGATGCACACTGGACGATAACAAACATTTAGGTTGATGCAATGGAAGCCTCATTAATCATTAATGTACGATAAGGTTGTAGACAACATTTCTTAATACAAGAAAAAAAGTAATTTATGGATGCTCATCCTCATACATCAAAAGATTCATGAAGATAGATGAAAATTCAATCAATGAAATGCACCTCAATAAAAAAGCACTCGCATGACTTGCTAAGTAAAAATAAGAACAACTCTTCTAGAAATGCATAAGACAAGGTTGAGTGTGCAATCATCAATACTTTCCACCTACCTGAGACGATATATTAGCATCAAGACCTTTGAGACCCGACTCAAGTGAGCCCACAATATGGATGAAGGTACGTGAATCAAGACTCAAAACAAAAACTAGGTGGCTGCTGAACAGAACCTCCACAAATGCAAAATACGCCTTTGTGAGCTGTAGAGGAAGAACATAAAGAATAAAGTCAGATTGAAAAGTCGTGTGTGAAATACTGATGCAAAACCATGCATCCAGACTGAACTGAAAACAATCAGCATTTGCATGGAAATTTTTCAAAGAAGCAAGAAAAGTTGGTTCAACTGCCAGAAACTTCCTAGAATTAGAACAACACAATTTTCCAGAGGTTGTTGAGAAATTCATACTTCGAATGCAGATATTGAAGCCATCCATTGCCCATTCCTAAAAAGAAAAGGAAAAACGACAAACCTTCCTGTACGCCAATATGTCAGCAAGTGGTATGGAAAGTGTCATTTTAAGAGCAATATCAAGAGCATCAGCTAGAGCTCTATCCCCATATAGCTCGAACACGCCGAAGTTGACATAATTCCCAGAAAGTGCTGTCATTTAGGCAGCATTCATGAGTGTAATGAAAAACACGAAATGAAGTTTGCCACCACAAGAAATAAAAATAATGGCTCCAGGAATGAATTTCTGGTTTAACGAACAAGAACACCCCAAAACAAACGTCAACTAACACATTATCCAAAACAACAGAAAAGGTCCACAAGGCATCCATCTACAACTTTGGCTACAATTTCCAAAAGCTTCATGTAAAATACATTGGAAGGCAACACAGAGTAACTCTTAAAAACTAGGATCAAGACACAGAAAATTAGTACAACCAGGAGATAATCATGGTGAGACTAGTACAGAAATCTTAGAAATGGAACCCTAAAATGATGGAGCATGTATGACAGAATAATTCCAACTTGAATATCCTTATTTTTCCTAAATAAGAAATTCACAATGAAATTAAATCGTAAATCTTGGGTTACCAATTCCATTATATATAGTATAAAAAACAATGAATGAACACAGATGGAACAGAATTTTACCTCGTGAAAGTATTGTCAATGAAATCCACATTCCCTTGTATTTCTGGTCATAAATATCAGACTTTGTCGGAAGAACCAAGACTCTTGAGCCGTACGCAACAAGTATCTTGCTAACTTCTCTGAAAAGAAGTATGCCGTTTGGGGAGGAGGTATCAAAAGTCAAACGTTGAGCTTTATTGAGAACAAACTCGGCCATGAATTTCAGCAAGGGTGTTGTGACCTACAAAACAAAAAGATAAATTAGGTTTCATAGAAACTCCAGATTGAATATCAAAAACAATAGAGAGAAATTATCATTTTGATAACTATATGGGAAAAGAATAATGTTTGCGGAGACAATCTAGTGAATTAAGAATGTGCTCTCAGTTCTATTCCAGGTTCTTCCATTTAGATAGCTTGCTTTTAAGACCATCTACAGGTTTCCTTTGTAGATTTCAAAGCTAATATGAGCCATTTAATGGGCTAAATTTAGAATCAAGAAGGCCATAAAAAAACCCGAAAATTTGAGTATATTACCTCTGGAGTGTCCGCCCACTGAGAAATCCCTCTCAGAAGAACTGGCATGCGTGTAGGATATACCCAGTCAAAAAGAAGCCCATAACTTCTACGACTGCAACAAGGTCAAACAGGGTAAAATTTGTCTTCCAACAAATAAATGATTGATAAAATCGTACTAACCTGTTTGTTGCCATTGCTAAACCACGCAAATCTCTCATCAATCCAATTAGTGCGTACTTTACAGAGTCAGTCCTGAACAAGGTCTCAGGTGTCGATTCCAGTGAGGCAAACGTCTGGTTGCAGATTCGAAGGCACACAGGTTAAAATCATTTATTAACAAAAGGGAAGGGATCAAAGAAAAAGAATTATACTTGTTTCAATGGATCCATTGAAGATTTAAAGAGGGCAACGCTGTCCTCTAGGAATATTAACCAGCCAATAATGTAATAAAATGTTGTTCTGCTCCTAGAGCATCTGTACTCTTCAAGGAAAGGAAAATGTTCCTTCTGAATTAATTACAAAAAAAACGTTAGAAAAAATTTAGGAAGAAAGGGAAAAATGTATCACTAAAAAAAGAATGAAATGGATTTTATGCCTAAACCAGTCAAGGATATACCGTGTGATTGGCAATAATAAATCTCACTGTCTCCAGTTTGAGAAGTAATTTTCCTGTCATATAGCTGCAATATAATAATTCTTTGTTCATAACAGGCAACACAAGTATATACGAAGGTGACAAAGAAAACAAACCCAGATGCCAGTTCTAGGAATAAGCTCAAGGTTTGGCCGATAACTTCCTCACACTGACAAGGAAAATTTGAGATGCAGTCATATTCTGAGTGAAGGAGATAAAAAAGAGCGATCATACAACAAGCATACCTCTGTATAACATTTTAGGTTTGTTGCTATTTTTCGAATAAAAAAGTCCAACAACAACAGATGATCATTGAGCCCAATAAGCTCTGACAACCGGGCATACAGCTGCTGCAAAACAAACTCAACTCCAGAATTCACAAGGCAGAGTAGAAAATATAATTATAAGTTGACAATAAAAAGAAAAAACAGTTACCTTTGATGAATGCATAGCCTGATCACCTACATAAGACTTCCTGAAATTCTGGAAGAAGCTGAGAAGTGCTCTATCAAGCCTTTGTTTACTTAGATCACTGTATCTCTGAAAAATAACCTCAAGCATAAGATGGTTTTCATTCAAAAATGGTACATAAAAAAATGTGAGCCTCATTTTCCGGACTTACCTGACTGTGTGACCCCGAATCAGCAATATTAACTAGTCGTAAAACACGAGCAGAAAGCTCAGCATCAATAATTTCTTGAGATTCAGTACTGAGTCCACGAAAAAACCATGTAAATAATCAAAAAAAAAAACGTAGAAAAGAAATGCACTAATCACCTGCACCCAACAGATTGTTTTGTTTTTAATACGGAAGCAATTATATGGACAATCCAAGCAAGCTTAGCCTCAGCTATGCACAATTCACTATTGTCACCACCCTGAAGCTGGCCTCTTTCCTGTCAAAAGAGTTTCACACGATGATGGAAACCAAAATAGAGTCACCTCATATAATGCTTCTGCGTACCATGTAAACTTGTAAAATAGGCTCCATGACTGTGATGATGAACAGGCTACTGTTTTCATACTGAAAAAACAAATTTATTTGGTAAAAGAAGATGTAAATGCATGTATTTTTGTCTTTTATATGGCTAACGCAGAGAATCCACCTGAAATCTGCAAAGAAATGGGAAACAATCTAGCTGATCCTGAAGAAGGTCAACATTGTCAAGTGGATGCTCCGAAAGATCATCTTGTACATCAGCCTACAATATAATGCGTAGATAAGTCTCTAATTTTTTCTACCCCACAGATTGATTAGAGAGGCAACCTGAGCAGAGTCCAGTCTGGAGGTGATATAACCTTCTACAATTCTGGGCACAAATTCATCCAGCATACTTGGCACGTCACTCTTTAGGTATGGGACAGAACTCACCAACCTAGACCACAGCCCCAACAAATAATACACACTGCTACTGGCCCACTGCAAGTTAAAATATCATAGGGTGTGAAAACCGCAGCATTCAATATTTAATAAGAATAGCATCCTACTAAAAAACAGGATACCTGCCAAGATAACAAAGATTTGGACGTAAACTCAGCAACCAAACGTATCCACTCCCCATACCCTTCCATGGTGACTAGTTCAGACAACTGCCATAAAAAATGAACCATTTAGTGAAATAAATCATCACAGCCAACAGCTGACCTATTTAACTACATCGTTCCCCAATCTGTCACATTAATAAATATGACTGGAAGATTTGACTGACAGAGTGTTTACCTTTTTCTATACAAACATCCTCCCAATACTACAAAAAAAGGTCAATCAACTCCTATTACAAGTCAACTGTGAGCTCTAAATATCCAGTTTTACATATCCCCAGCTACGAAACCCAATCCAAAAACTGATTCTCATATATTTTACTTCGACATTGAGAGAATGCAATGACATCCATGTCCAGAAAAAAAGGAAGTGACAGAAACACGCTAATTAATCTAACTTATAAGATGAGTTCATTATCATTATTTCATCTAAATCCAAAGATTATACATCAACCAGCCATCTCTGCTGAAACCTCTAACAGTTGGAGAAACCCGCAAAGACAATGACCAAGAAATCCAAAAATAGATCAGACATCACATTTTAAAAAATACAATACCTGATAGTTGACTCTGAATCGTCCAAGGAGACGGCAAAACTCATGGTAGTTATCATGGTCGGCAAGGCCTGATTTCAAGCATCATATCATATTTATGGAGTAAACAGTCATTAAATGATCATTGAATAAATAAATAGCTAGATACATGACAGCTCAGTAATACTGGGATCTGCTACCCCATCGGATGATTTTAACTAAAACAAATACTGCTAAAAAAATCAAAAGAATTTTTTATTTTCAAAAGTGCTGTAAAACGCTTTCCAGAATCCTGAAACAAAAGCACGCTCGTTACTTATGCAATGTTATTCTCAGCATTTTATTCTATCATACAGAAATCTAAGCAGGCATCAGCATCCCAGGGAAACATATTAAGCAGCAAAACTGGACAAAATATACAAACCTTTTCCAGTCCTTAAGATATCCTTGGTTCCAGACATAAGATGATCCAAGAATTTTGAACGTGTTGCATCATTGGTAAAAAGAGAACGTCTTACAGAGGCCAAACGCACTAGGCACTCCAGTGACTAGAATATATCACGAAATAGGTAGCTTTTAAAACACTGAACAGAATCCGTATCTCGTGAAATGAAATAATGTGAAGAAATTATATACAAGGAATAAAAAAACAGAAAAAGCGAACCTCCTTTGAAACAGGGGGGTTCGACTGCGAGTAATAATCGAAAAAGATCTGCACTGTTGTAGTTTCTTCTAATAAGGACTTCCATGAAGACGGAATCTGGAAAATGAGGAAATCCCATCAACCTACGGGGAAGATTAATCTGAAGAACTAAGAAATTCATAAGAAAACGGAAATGTCTCTTTTGCATGCGTTCTTTTACCACAGTAGTTTCTCAAGATCGACTAAATTAATCAATTCTGTGTATAGACCTCCAGGGGAGGGGTGGGTTCGTAGGATAAACACACCTGGACAGTCCCAAATTCTTCGGAACTTTCGTCAACTGATGTCCCGACAAAATCAAATGACAGGCATTTCAGTGACAGGGCTAAAGCCAGTTCCTGCAACCGGCTGACAGCTGCATGCATCCAGAAACATTTAAAAGGTACACCAAAAGAACATAAAACCCAATAACAGAATAAGATATCTAAGCAATCTACCATCACTCTTTAATTGATGCAGTGATGTTAGGGATATCTGGAAAATCTGGAGAAGACATTGATCCCTGAAGGAACAGGCCACCCTACGATGATGCGAAGAAGGCAATCCTGAATTTGGCTGTTAAGAAATAAATAAATAAGATCTGGTTATGGATAACCAAACCATAATAGGCAGTTTTTTCACTTGGCAGATATTGCAACAGGAAACAGGCCAGGTTCATATATGATTTTAAAATGGTGCCCCATTATATGCTTATCCCTTCCAATCATGTCCCTAAATTATGATATATAGGGTATTATACTATAAAAGGCAAACCTGGTTCATTTCAGAGACCAGCTGATTCAAGATCTTTAATCCAATAACATAGTGAAATGTTCCCTAGGAAAACATCAAGAACCATCAGAAACACAAGAGACCTGATGCTCCAGAGTTCCAGTGGCAGAAACAAGCAGAAGTAGATTACCATTGGAATTTACAAACTTCATCCCATACTAGGAAGTTCCGTAAAACAGAACAAAGCACATAAAACTTCCAAAACGTTAACTAATACCTGGTTCAGGAAATCAATAGATTCTTTGGATAATTCTCTGAACCTATCATCATCAAACCATCCAAACTTAGTAAGCCGACACAACAGCTCAATCAAGGAGCCAACCACGAAGTTCTGCAGCTCGGGACCTCTTTTTGCCAGATAGTTTAGCAGGTAACTTCCTTCATATTGCGTACACGACCAAAAACACACGTCAAATAAAAAGGAAGATACTCAGATACAGACACCAATTCCAATAACAAGAAAATATAAGTGGAAGTCCATAATAAAGAGAATCAACGTAAATCAGCAAGCCTAATTGTCTGAAATAAAGGGGAAAAAAGAATAAAATCAAACATGAACAACACCAGCATTGACAGAATCCACAAAATGCTCAAAATAAAATAAGATAAAAAATAGTTACGGATGTCAAGGCGCAGCTGCAAGGAGAGACTGTGATCAGTCACTTGCTTCAGCAGGCTTGAACTAGCCAGCATCAGTGCATACGGAGTCAACGCATTATCCAGGATATACTGACACTGTGAAATATAATCAATATTTGTAGAAAAACATTTCAAGGTATTCTCAGCATGTGTCCGTTCCGCTGAGTCCCGTGAATTGTATAGTCTTTCACAAAGAACTTCCAACTGGGCTAAACTCTCCATCACACCTAGGCTACAGCACAAATTTCCTCCAAAGATTCCAGACAATCAACTGCCGGTAATCATCCAATCCAAATCAGCGTCTACAAAGTTGCCACACACAGAAATCCGTCAAACAAAAACACATCAGTAAGCTGGGTAGGGGAGAGTCAGAAATGTCATCAGATCCAGTGATTAAAAAAAATGAAGAATCACACAGGCTAAGTTATGTTCGCCATTATGTGCAGCAGTACTGATTTAGACCCATTAACACGCATATTTATGTCTAATTTTTCCAGTACAAAATCAAGCCAACATTGTCAAAGTGCATTGCACCATCGCAAGATGTGACAAAATTCCGCGCAAACCGTATTTGCATGCAAATTCCGAATAAGATAGATAGAGTGCCACATAAAAATACAAGCCCAAATGTTACATATGCGTTCACAGTATACAAAAAGGCTCCCCTTCCGCGTTGAAACTGGGGCGACATCTACATAGAATATACACAAGAAATATGCAAAAGAGCTCCAGAAAACTCAACCGTTAGCTGTTCGGCAACAGACCCTGACAACAAAAACCAACAAAAAGAACAAAACAATAGCAAATTAATAGGCGTTTGCACAAAGAAATGAAGGAAAACCTCGTCAATCGCTCAAATTCATAGTCATAAATATAAAAAAATCATCCGTAAAAAAAGGAAAAATCGTAGAGAACCACTACCCTGAAATAAGAACTCCGATGATAGAGGGTTGACCGAAAGCAAATAAAAGGAATTAAATTACGATCAGACCCGATCCTTGACCATTTGTACATCCTTGATCCATCTCTGAATCCCAAGGCGGCGGAAGAAGGCCAATGAGAAACCCCATCGCGTGTAACCACGGTTTATACTACGGGAGAGAGACTCCCATTTTTACCGTGCACGAATTCACACATTTACCGCCGTAAAGACGCCTTCCCATTTACCATCCGGTGAAAAAACATATCATCTTCTTTAATTTCATTAAATTTGCATTGCAAAAGTTAGAGGTGGTCACGGTCACATAAAAAATTGTAACTTGACTGAATAGAATAGGGGATCAATATGCTAGACCCGTCCGAATCATTACATAATTTATATATAATAATACGAATTGGATAATTCATAAGTATAGAATTAATTGATTGGATTGAAAACATACTTTTTGTTATTGGGTTACATTTCAAACCCAACCTGTTTTATCCATCAAATTCACATGTATCCATTATATATCAATTATATTATTTTTTAAAAATTATTACTATTTAATAATAAAATTATATTCAAAAATAGAAATTATTCCAAACCCTAAACCAAAACCTATGGGCAGCAGACATTGCGGGGTGGAGGCGAGGATCAGGACAGTGTTTTGGGGGGCATGGTTGGTTCATGGCCATGAACACGAAAACGGTAAATGCAGGTATGCGAAGGGCTTCCATGGGCTGATAGGATATCAAGCCTCACAGTGTCGATGATGATGGATGAAGGCATCTCAATCTTGAAGGTCTGAGCGCTGCTCTTCTCCAGATCATAGGTGAATTCAGTCAGAGGGATCTTCTTTGTATCATCCTGCAACTCCCCCACATCTTGTCCTTGAAACCACCCAGACACTTTGCAGTTCTTGGGAGCGCTGGATCTGTCAAAAGCCACACTCTGCTTGCAGGAAGGATGAAAAAGTTTAAAGCTACCACTGGAAATTAAGTTCATGAGGCAGATGGTTAAAAGGGAATCAAGCTTCCACCCGAGACATCTAAGAATTACTAGAGCTGAAGCAAAACTACTACCAACATAAGCATCCAAGAATCAAAGTGGCTTGATGTTAAAGATTACCTTTGCAACATGCTCCAGAGTGACAGCTTCTGGAATAATGGCGGCCCTTAGGCGTATCTCAACAAATCCACTGGTGCCATTGATAGGAAAACATTGTCCAGGCTCCCCAAAGCTTGGTTTTAGCATCTTATCTGCATCAGAACTGATTTTATTCAGACTGAATAATCCGCGGCTACTTCGGCCAAAGGGCTGGGAATGCTTCACCACTTTCCCTCCTGCAGAAGCCAAAGCATAATCCACCATCCCCAGGCCATCTGCTGAGTGCTTTTCTATTTCAGTTTTGACAACATCTCTTGCATAGGCTAAAATATCATCCAGGGTAACTTCTGTATTCTTTCTTGATGCTTTAAACTCCACCATGAAATCATCAAATTCCTCCGTGGAGAGGATGCTTTTAGTTTTAAAGTCATCCATGAACTTCTCAAAAGCATCGTTTCTTGCCCCAAAAGCCTTCAACTTCAAATCAATTTGTTTGCCATTCTTGCCAATTTGTTCATTCAGCTCTTTCTTCACTGAGATAATCCCGTCATCTAGCTTCCCCTCAATCGCCTTCACCTGAACCTGAAGAGCATTCACTGACTTCTTGACAAATCTTTTCATTTCAGAGAGCTCCCCACTGGAATACCCAGGAAAAGTTACCGAGAAATCCCCAACACCAACTCCTCGTCTGATCCACACCATCATCTGCAAAAAGCCCATAAATACTACAAACAAGACCATGACTTTAGTTAGGACCCTTATCGCAGTGAGCCAACGCGGCTTCTTGTTCTTCCGGTTGTGCCCAGAATTCCTAACCCCACCCCGAGATGGATTCATCTCCGCCTCCCGAGAAACTGCAGTTCCAGTTTCGTTTGCAGTAATTTCAGGATCCATTTCAGCCACGGCCGCGGCGGTTGCACCCGAAGTAAGGCTCCTCCCGACGGCACGACGGCGCGTGCCGAGACCTCCATCTTCAACGGGTTTAATGGAAACCGTGGAAGTCGACATTGCAAGGATTGCTATCAGTTTGCTATCAATCTCCCGAATCGCGACAAGAAATCAAACCAAACTCCAAATCTCCTCAGCACCAGGGAGGAACTTCTGTAAACCGCCTTTCTAATTTCCATTCACCGAAAGTTTCAGAAATTGTATAAAAAAACTGGAAATTTATTTTATAATAAGATTTTCTTTTTGTTTTTTTGATCATTTCATTGTAGTCGCCGCCAAAGCTTTCTTCCAAAAAAATGGCCTCCAGGTCCTCCTACAGAAGAGACAAAGCGGCTGACCTCATGGAGCCGGCGGCGCCCGCTGCCGCCTCACGGAGGCGATCTCACAGTGTCAGTGCTATTCAACGAAGAACAACCCCAATGCATGATGATCCTTCTATTTCGGGAGAGTTTTCTAATCGTAGAGACAACCCTCTTTTCTGGGCTCGGCTTTCCCCGCCACCCCGTGAAGGGGGTCTTGGAAAAGTTGATCCCTCTGTTGCTCAGAAATCCTTCTCTTCGAATTCTAGAGAGGCGAATAAGAGGGTCAATGGTGGTCGCGGTTTTGGGGGGAACCGAGGGGGCGTTCCGTGAAGCGGACTTATCATGAGAAGAAGGGGATTGGTCGAAGTTTGTCGAGAGCTCGAGAGGAGCCATCGTCAGGGATTCCTTGCGGAGGAAATCATGGGGTACTGTATTGTTTAAGAATGCTTCTGTATGTTCAGTGCTTCCTCTATGTTGACAGATAGACAATAATGTTGAGATCTAATGTGCTTTGCTTTAAATGCCTAATCTTTGATGGGGAGAAAGTTAGGTTATGTATCAAGATTTCTGTTACTATGCTATGGATCAGCATTTGGTTTTCAAATTTTGCCTTAGGCATCAAAGCTGGTGACAGAGAGACCCCATTGACTTGCCTTTGTTCTTTGTGTCTTTGGCAGATCACGAAAGGGAAACGAACAGAGGAAGCAATTTCAGCACGAGGCGGAGGTAGATCAGAAAGTGTTAGTAAGCATACTTATAGGACTAAACTAGATAAAAGTGGTTTAGTTCAGAATCTTGACAATGCAGTTAGAGAACGAATCCAAGACCCAGCAGCTGACTGGGGCGATGACTTTTGTGTGAGTATGATCTTGTATTTTTTTTGGCTACAAACATTGATCTCAATGTTTTTTGCTCAATTTATCACAAAGCTTTGTTCTTTCAGTGTGATTGGCGTGCATTGAATTTGGATGATGCACTTTCAGTCAGTTCCTTTTCAGAAACTGAAAAGAAAAGCGTCAAAGGTGTACAGGCAAGCACATGCTCAAATACAAGGGTCATCTCCCGTTTCTTGTACTTTCTAAGTAGAATTCTTTGTCCATATAACCTTTTAGCGAATGCGAGACAAACTGGCAAGAGAGATTTCATCATCAAGTGGGGTTCATGAAACTTTAGTTTCTGAAGTTGCACAAGCTGTGTCTGACATCGACCTTCATAGCGTGAGTTTTTGTACCATTACCATTCTATTTTACTTTTGAGATGTGTCATTTGTGATGAAATTCATTCTTGTCTAACCTTTTATGAAGCCATGCTTCACCTGTTTTATGTGTTTTTCAGCCACCACGAAGGAAGGATGCAAAGCTTGGTTTCCCAAACTATGAGCTTGTGGGGGACTGTAGAAGGGACTATACAATTGAACTAAAGGAGGTTAAGAAACGTCATGCTGCAGCTTTAGTTCCTGCATTGTTAATCATTTCTACTCAACCAAAGTTGCAATGCACTGTGCAGTCTGAGGTACGCGCTGAAAAGCTTCGAGCAGAACTGGCTGTCGAAGAGTACAGACAACAGGAGCTGGATAGAATTCTTGGGGACATGCTTACTTATTCAAGGAGTTCTACATGCCATAAATCTCTCCAGAAAAGGGTGGGTTCATGTCTGTTAGAAGTAAATTTTACAAGATATTTCATGAACTGGTGCTTATGGTATATTAATAGTCTGGAATGATGGTTGCTTTGCAAAATTCTGTTTACACCTAGGAAATGAATTTCATGCATTCTAAAAGCCATTTTCATACCATCTTATCATCAGGTAAGAAACGAACGAAAAGCAGTGTCAAAGCAGCTTACTGAAGATGCCTTTGCATATTTTGATGAATGTGTCTCGTTATCAACTTTTGATAGCAGCTCCGAATTCTCAGCTACAGAAGACCCTGTCCTTGCGTTGTCTGGAGCATATGGAGTTTTAGATTTTGCATATCCACCTAACAGAATTTCAGACGCGTTATCCCCTTACAAGGAAGGCTTTGGCGTTGAACTGAAACAGGTTGTTCTCACTTCACTCTTTTTATTGAGGAAAACCAGTTACTTCACTGCAGTTTTGTCAACTCTTACTTTGCATATGTGGCCTGATACCTTTGAAACTGAGAGGCACCCCCATTGAGTTTCTTAGTGATTGCGTCGATGAAACACTGCAATATTTTGCAAATACACCTCTGGCAATCACCCCTTTTTTCTGTTCTGCGATTCATATCATACCCCTCTTATTGCAACGTGCTTTGTATCTCCCATCACTGACTTATCATGCTGCATCTCTCCAACACACTAGAGCATGATGATGCATGCATTTTTTGGCTGAAGTTTGAGCCTTTCCTGAATTCTATTGCATCTCAAGCGACTTAATCCTTTTTTCTTGGCAGATAGAACTTGGCAGCAGCTATGCAGAGTTTTCTTCACCCAGCGTCACCAGCAGGATGAATGAAGTAAGAAGCAGTCAACATACCGAGGTGTCATGCAGTGATGACAAGAAGCTAGAAGCAACTGGTCCTAAAGGAGAAGAAGTTGGTAAGAGTTACATGAGGTTTTTCGGCACAGCCCTCAATCCAGCTGCTGCTGCGTTTGACGCCGGAGAGTACAAAGGGCTCTCTGAAGACATCCTGGCTGACAGGGTGCTGTTCAACAACAGGATCGTATCCGGGGGGCTTGTGCTGTGCCACTGCTCAACACCTTCATTCCAGCCCTTCTGCGGATGAGTTGTTCCATGGGAGAGAATTTCAGTGATAAAATGCACAAACCTTCTGAAAAAAGTCCGCTGCCGTTATCGCTTCTCCGGTAGGCGGCGGAACAGCGCCGTGCTGCCGGTGGTTCATTCAATTCCAACAATTGGACCGGCCCGTAGTTTCTATCGTCTAGCAAGAAAACCCGAAGGCCCATTGGATCATAGAAGGATCCGAAAGGTAGCCGGAAACCCTACCGGGTTAACCTAACCATGGTTTAAAAAGCGGATTCCCCATGACATGCAGAAAAAGCAGAGTGAGTGAACGCCCGCCAATTGGTCGCATGAGTGTAGCCTGGCGCCAGGTGTTTGAGCCTTAACCTAACCAAGGTTCAACAAGTGGACCCCAACCATAGTTAACCCCTCCACTCTCAGCAATGCGCCACCACATACGATACATAAATTCCAAATAAATCTGAAAAATATGGTGCACCAAATTGCATGAATTGAAACTTGGGGTACCAAATTGTCAAATTCAGCAGAGTACGCGGGCCAAAATGGTATGAAAATTATTCCCAATTTAACCCCTCATTCTCACTATAATATTCTTCAAAAGATGAAGAGCTACCATTTCGTGCGTCTACTTGAAAATAATAGAAAATTAACTTTTTTACAAATGGATATTTGTTATTTTTGAAAATTATTTTTGGAGAATAGAAAAAAACCATTTACTATCGTTAATTTTCTTATTTTGTGTTAATTGAGTACTAAATAGGCGTGAAGGCAATAAAAAAAAGGTTTTTATTTATTTATTTATTTATTTGTTTATTTATTTATTCATTTATTATTTATTTATATTATTATTTGACAATATGTGTAGTCGCACCGTGTGTGTCATTCGCAAAATCGCTGCGCTCTGTTTCTGCAATCTTGGTAAACTACTTTGCTTTCCACCTGCAATTTCTCCTCTTCGGTGATGAACATCAGGAGGCGCTCTTCGCACGCTTGCAACTCCTCGTCTTCTTCTTCCGCTCCCTGCGTCGGATCCGGTTCCGCAGCCTTCCCTCAGCCGAACATGGTCCCAATTAAACTGCAATCGGAGCTCCGTCCGACGATGAAGCGCAAGAAGAAGCACCTCCCCGGTGATGGTGAGGGTTCCCCTGATTCTAATCCCAATTCGAGAAGAACCTCCATCTACAGAGGCGTCACCAAGTAAATTCTCCTTCGCACTTCCATATTTTTGGGATGCATGCATGGTGTTTGTTGTAATTCCGCAACGAGCAAAAAAAAAGAGAAGAGTTTTCGGGTGTGGCGGTGGTGCAGGCACAGATGGACCGGCAGGTACGAGGCTCACCTTTGGGACAAGACGACGTGGAACTCCGCTCAGAAGAAGAGGGGAAAACAGAGTACAGCTTCCCCTTTTCTTATTCGCAATTAAAAAAAAAAAAAAAAAGCGAGCATAATTTTTACTTTTTAATTTTTATTTATTGGTTTCACTGGCTTTTTATTCTTATTTAATGCGGCTAATTTTTTTCCGTTATTTTCATGTGGGTCCTACTAACAACCGAAGTTTATTTAGGTAAGCTAACTGTTAATCACTATTTCCGTACACGACAATTGTTGTGTTAGAGATGATGAGTCATTAACTAACATTGGAACGACGACGTTTAGGCGCTTATGATGTTGAGGAGGAAGCGGCGAGGACGTACGATTTGGCCGCCCTAAGGTACTGGGGCACCACCGCCACCCTCAACTTCCCGGTGAGCGGAAGAACACACTGCGCACCCTGAGTGCGTGTGTGTCTTTCATGGCCTGCAACTGGTTGTCTTGTTCACGAGCAGTTTGTTCCTTTGAGCGTTCGAGATTGACGGTTGTCTTCGCGAAATGCAGGAGGAAACGTATGCGAAGGAGGTGGAGGAGATGGGCAAGTTCACGAGGGAGGAGTATTTGGCTTCCTTGAGGCGCAACAGCAGTGGATTTTCGAGGGGCATCTCCAAGTATCGCGGTGTCGCAAGGTAAAGAAAGAAGCATTTGGCTCCCTTGGTGTTTTTAGTGAAGTTGGCTGCTTGCTTTTGGCAACAGACATCACCACAATGGTCGATGGGAGGCTCGGATCGGTCGCGTGTGCGGCAACAAGTATCTCTACCTGGGAACTTACAGTATGTTCTTCGCCTCCATCCATGTCGATTGACAGAATGAGGGGTAGCTAATCATGGGGTGCATTGTTTGTTCCAAGCAGACACTGAGGAAGAAGCAGCAGCAGCCTATGATATGGCAGCGATACAGTTTCGAGGTGCGAATGCAGTAACAAACTTCGACATCAACAAATACGTTGGCAAGCCAAAGAAAGCTGAAGATACGGCAGTAGCCCAAGTGAAACAGAGGGCAGATAAGCCACCCCTTTCCGCAGAGGAATTGCATGACCACCTCCAAAAGGATGTGCAGAGATGTCATTTACCAGAATTGAGGCCAGTGGAGTTCATTGTATCTGAAGGAATGGCCGATGGCCATGACAATCCGTGGGATCTATGCCTTGATATCGCATTCGATGCTCCATCCCTCCCGGATGTGGTAGTGATGGAAGAAGCTTCTCAGTTTTTTGACTACAGAGGATTTGAGGATGACATAGAATGCATCTTTGATGAGCCGTTGGGCGCCCTGCCTGATGCCATTTCAGGCATTGGAGACCACCAGCTTAAGAACTTGGTGGCAGCCGACCAGGGAGATTCATCATCGTCTTCTCCATATTCTTCCACATCAATTTGCAGCAGCAACATGTTATGATTCTCATCTCCAAATGTGATGGTTCTTTAATGCGTTTTTGCTTTCCTAGAGAACAAGATTTCTTCCATTCCTGCATTTTTTATGAACTCAATGTCAATCAATTTGAAAATGCAAATAGATCCACAAGGAGTTTCATTCCAGAAACACCACCACAGGGATGCTAGAAAAGATACCTCCTGGCCGTATGACGTATCTCCTGCTCCTCTTCTGCTACAACAACATTCAAGTTGCAAGCAGGTTTAACATGAAACCTCACTCTTCAAAACAAAAATTCAAGCCCATCTTATATGTTAAATCAGTAAAACCGGCACAAGACTGTCCACTCCTTCAATTAGCAAATCTGAAAACGGTAGCGGCTAAGAGTTTGAATCCCTACAAACCATGCACAGAGTGTATATATTGTAGCACTGAAAGTATGGTCTGCAACAAGAACACCCTGGATTCTTCTTATCAATGGGGGAGGCTTTCAAGGTCAAGTAAGCATGGTCAGTAGCAGTGGGAAATGAAGAGCTTTAATTGCAATGGAAGATGCCAAAAGCAAATCAAGTGTCAGGCAGGAGAAGAATCTCCTGCACAAAGCAAGAAACTATTAGCACACTGGGACCAAACCAAAATGCCATAATAATGTGTAAAAAATGTCAGGGGAGAAGTCGCAGTCATCTGTAAAGGAAGAAATTAGAGTTTCTGGGACCAACTCGAGTGCAAAATCAAGAACAGATGACAGGGCACTAGCACAAGCAAAACTACTTGTTTGCATCCAGGAAGTACATGTTGCAAAATCATAACTACTTCGATAGGATGATGACTTTAGGCTGAAGCAAAATGTGTGTATGGTGTTCATGCATACTTTGGAACAGCTTCACACAGTGCATTCACACTGGAATCAGAATGACATGTGAACTGAAACAAAAAGACAATGATGATAAACAGCTCAGCAAAAGTATAGTGTTAGAAGGACAAAGAGCAATCAAGGCAAAGAAACGCTCAAAGTGGGCAATATACCACCCTGGAACACTGACAACAATGAAATACACCAAGCTTCACAGGGAGTTCTGTAATACTGACTAAATATAAGTCAAATTAGGATTCAATTCAACAGGAGGCTCCTGAATCATCCCCAACCGTCAAGATTGCCTTCTCAATTCCGCCGCCGCTTCCATAGGAGTCATCCTCGGCCGCAGTCTACCACATCGATTGTCCCGCCGGTGGTCCATTCTGCAGATAATTACCCGGATCAACTCCAGGAAAAGCGGGTCGGGTCGCCCCATCATCTTGACCCATTTGTGTATGTATAATAATAGGGAACACCAGCAGCAGCGGCGGCGGCGGCCGGCGGGGCCAGAATCCACGCATGAACTTATCTGAGTTGTTTTCAATTTGACGTTAAAAACTATATCATTTTCCTCTTTCAATCCAATCCCTCCCAAGAACGATACGAAGCAATTGGGTGTGTTGATGTGTGTGCGTTTTCCCATGGGCAAGCAGACGTGGCACGCACATGCAGCGTCTCTGATCACCACGTCACGTAGAGATGACGTAGGATCCACTCATGTCCTCCTCCATTCTTCTTCTTCCTCCTCAAATATAAAACCCCACCTGCCTCTCAGCTCTCTGGGTAGAGAAAAGTGAGGTCCCATGGGAGAGGTGCAGTGCGGTCTCCATTGTTCTTCATTTTTAACTCCTTTTGCTTTCTGCTACCTCTAAATTTCCCCCATCTTTTTTTTTTGTTTTGATCGCAGCAGGAAGAGAAGAAGAAGCCAGAAGAATCCCCCAACGCCGAGGAGAAGTCGAAAGAAAATGCTCCGGAAGCTAAGAAGCCGGAACCCGACGGCGGAAACAACAAGTCCGACGAGTCCCCGCCGCCACCGCCGTCTCCTCCCCGCCTCAGGAAATTATCTTAAAAGTTTTCATGCACTGCGAGGGATGCGCCAGAAAAGTCCGGGCTTGTTTGAAAGGATTTCAAGGTAATTCAAATGTAGAACTCTTACACAGTCACTTGGCCTTTTCATTGTATGCTTGTTATGCAGGAGTCGAGGAGGTAAAAACAGACTGTAAAGCAAGCCAAGTGACGGTAAAAGGTGAGAAAGCAGATCCAATGAAGGTTCTCGAGAGGGTACAGAGGAAGAGCCACCGGAAGGTTGAGCTCATTTCTCCGGTTCCAAAGCCGCCGACGGAGGAACCGCAGAAGAAAGAGGAGAAAGAACCAAAGCCTGATGAGGGAAATGAAAAGGTGAAGACTTTTTAACTCTTCTCTGTAGATTTTAGACATCTTTGATTGATCCATAATGTGAAATTCCTCGTTTTTGTCTGGTTCTCCCACAGTCACCTCCCCTGACCGTGGTTCTAAGTGTCTGCATGCATTGCGACGCCTGTGCTCAGGAGATCAAGAAGAGAATCCTCAGAATGAAAGGTAAACCGTTTTCCACCTTCTCCTTTTTAATCCAATTTACCGCGGCGCTTAACGGCGCTTTCCCATAGGAGTTGAGAGTGTAGATCCGGACCTGAAGTCATCCAGAGTGACGGTAAAGGGTGTCTTCGAGCCGGAAAAGCTGGTGGAATACGTGTACAGAAGAACGGGGAAGCAAGCGACGATCATCAACGAGGAGCCGGAGAAGAAAGAAGAGAGTAAGCCCAAAGAAGACAAGGATGCCGCTGCTTCCAGCAGCGAACAGGCCGAAAAAGAAGGCAAAAAGGACGACTCCACGGCGGCGCCGGCGCCTGCGGAGCCAGAGGACCCGAAAGTCGACATGAAGAAGAACGAGCTGTACTACTATTACCCACAGAACATGCACTTCAACCCCATGAAGAGATTCATGCTGGAGGATTACACCTACCACGCGCCGCAGATGTTCAGCGACGAGAACCCCAACGCCTGCTCGGTGATGTAAATTCGTCAGGGAGACGAGGGTAAAATGGGAAGGAACGGGACTTCCGTTTCTCCCTCAAACGATGATGTCCTTGTCGGACGGTGGGCCCCTTGTTCTCTGTAGGGGCCCACAGTAGAATGATGGACGGAAAGGAGCTGTAGAATATTGTGGGCTCAAGTTCTGTTCTCTCTCACTTTACTGCTGCTGCTGCTGTTTCTTCCATCCATCTCTTGCCTTATAAACTGAAATTACCGTAATACCCCTTACATTCATAATTCTTGTCAAAAACCTAGGGTTACTGATGTAATAAAATAGGTGGGTTTACTTTTATTTGGGATGAAAAAAAAATACTTGGATAGAAAAAAAAACTTAATTCTACCTTTGAGTTATTTTTATTATATGATTTCAATATATATCTTTTTAATCATACATAAGTTAACCAATCAGTCAAACATATAAACAATTTTTAGTTTTCTATAGAAACCCTTTATATCAATCTAACAAAACACATTCTATTATTTGAAACGAATAATATAAAAAAAATTAAAATTGTAAAAATTTGGTGTTTTAAAAAAAATAATATCTTATAAAAAGAAATTGAATTGTTATTATTATAAAAAAAAGTTAGATTACATATATAGTAAATGATGATAATTGATATCAAAATAAAATTCTATCCCATAATTACTATCGAGTTTTTAAAGCAACGGGAGTACATAGTATTGTAAAACATAAAATCATAAGAGTTTAATATTCGAAATAAATAATATCTGGTATAAATAACGTGAGTCATTATCGTGTAAAATAAAGGGAAAGCCTTGCGAGGGCTCCATACAATGGACCAGATTTCCTTTTATCTCCACGTTCCCAAAAGCGACTCCTTTTTCATGACTACCGAAGTAAATGGCGAGAAAGCAGTAGATGTTGGTGGTCAAGGGGTGGGACATGTCTACTGTCAATCGTCACTGGGAGGAAGGCAGTCGCAGAGGAGGATTCGTGAGGGTAAAAACCAACCGGAGGTGGTAAATTCCAAGCCCGGCGGCAGAGCACAGTGGAGGTGAATGTGTTTTCACCGCGACAACCTCATTCCCCCACCTTTACTGCACTGCACACACAAGTGTTCCTTCACCTTTTCTTTCTTTCTGCTGGCCCGCGCCATCATCTCCCCCCTTGAAAAGGCTATGCTACCAGATTGAGGGCTGGAATGAATGGAATGAAAACACCATCGCTTAGATGATGGAATCATAGTATGAGTAACTATAGGTAAAACTCAATTATATAATAAACGTGAATTATATTAGTAAAAATTAAATTCAATGAATTACTACTATTGATCTATAATCTCTTATATATTTAATTACTTTAATTTCATTTTGTAATGTGAGTAATTGCTTGTTGTAATAGTTGCTTATTTGATATGGGTAGCAGAAGGTGTGTGTGTGTGTGGTGCCAAGGTTGGTTGGCTTGCTGATTCTGAAATCATCTGAAATATAACTAGAGTTGATTTTGGGTTGCTTGGCACATGGGGCTGGGGGGGCAAAAGGCAAGCTACTGTGTGTGGAGGATTAAGACAAGTCATGGTCCCTAACACATCTTCATCCTGCTGCAGATTCTAATCAGCTCTATAGCACCAGCGCTCCTTCCTTTAATCGTCTGAACGTGGGATGGAATCAACCACACAAAGTATTGTGTTTTCCCTGTCAAACAAAGGCTTTGTATAAAGGTGTGCAGATTTGTTTTACTACACAATGAATCTCTGTCCTTTTTGAAAGAAAGAAAGAAAGAGAGGGTGGGTTGGTGCCTCCTTGGCTCTACTTTTCCTGCTAAAGTCCTAACCACCTCACGCTTATCTGTCCCTTTATATCACAAAATCAAACATTTTGCATCATTTGCAGACAGCACAGCAACATGGGCTGGCTCGTTTTATCAAGAAAACCCCCATCTGATTCTGATCTTCCATCTGAAACAAAAAGGAGGAAAGTTGAGACATGATGGTGAGCTGCATTCACCACTTCTTATCTTGTAGTACAAAGATAGAAGGAAATCAGGAAATGTGTGGTTGAATGGATTCACATGGCAGCCACATCTGGGACTGGGAGAGAGGGGAGGGGACCCTCTCTGATACACTGCTTTTTCTTCTTTGAATTGCGAAGAGATGCAGCTGTTTGCTGAGTAGGACTGCAGTGAAATCAACCCCACACACACCAAACACACCCCTCCATTATCATCTCCTGCTTCTGCTTCTTGCCCTGGAGAAGAGAACAGAAGAATTCTTCTGTTTAAATATATTTTGAAATATAAATAAAAATTATTAAACCCCATTATTATAACATTTAAATACATAAATAAATCAACATTCAAAAAGGGGAACTTTGCATTTTGTATTTTTTTTATTTGTGTAAATATTTGTTAAATGGGAAAGCAAAAAATGACGGCGGTAAATCCTATAAAAATACAGCCGTCATTTGTGGTTTTGAGTGCGAGTGACGTATGCGACTTTTCCTGCGGGTGACAGCTTTCGCTTTTGCTCGGATTTTAAGACGTGGAGTCTGAGATTTTACCGCAGCTTTTCTTACAAATTTTGAGTTATAAAATACGCTACTCCTATTTATTAATTTTATTATTATTTATTTCAGTTCATGAAAAAATGATCATTTTTAATTTTTTTTTCATATATTAAAATAAACAAATAATATGGAAAATAAGCATTTTTATTAGACACACATTATAAGATAATACTAAATCACCTTTAATTCAAAATAAATATTATTTTTATTTTTTATATTGTATTTTATTTTAAATTTTTTCAAAAATATTTGTTCGACTCCAATTTGTAGTTAGCGTCCTTGCCTCAAGCCCGATTCTAATGGGTTTGAACTATGATTTGAACCAAATTAGTCACTTCCACCAGCCCATTTCAATTAGTTCAGATGAGTAATAGATATACTCGTATTATTAGAACAAATAATCATACATTTGAAAATTAAAATGATATGCTTAATATATAATAAATTACGAGCCATTAATACTTGATTACACTTTATTTTTTTAAATATAATCTATGTTTATTATGTATTTAAACTTCGGATATATATACACCAGAGTCACTACATCCTTAAGTTCAACACGTATAAATGCGTTACTACATAAATCAGAATTTCGTAAGTTTACATGTTCGCCCCATATAAATTAACATAAGAACCAAATTAGGGACCACGAAACTACACATTGGACTTGTCTTCCGCCACCCTCTCCATGGAGCCCTCTCCTTCCTCCCCATCCGGCCTTCTCTTCTTGTACACCATGTACAAGATTATTTGCACCAGAGCGAAAATGAACCCCAATATATTCGGAGCCTATGAACAAAAATTCCAGGTTTGAGACGGGTCGAACCGATTAATCGAAAGAGACATAGAGTAAGATATGAC
Source organism: Utricularia gibba (assembly GCA_002189035.1). NCBI lineage: Eukaryota > Viridiplantae > Streptophyta > Magnoliopsida > Lamiales > Lentibulariaceae > Utricularia > Utricularia gibba. The sequence goes on from CM007990.1 coordinate 677,170, forward strand.
CATGATATGAAGATCCTTGAGAAAGAACCCGTAGAAGAACCACATCACTGCATTGGAAAGAAGGGCGAACGACAAAGCTGCGGGCATGTACTCCACACTCTTTGTCCGAATCACTTTCATCTGCATGTAATAACATAAATGTTCACTAGGGCAAATGGAAATATATATGCTTTTTTAATAATATCAAATAATTTCACTATGTATATGAGATGTTCAGAACGATGTGATTTGGGATTCCAATTTTGATGTGAAGTTGATTTTTGGTTTATTTTAAAAATAAAATATTATTCTTGTCACCTACAAAAGATAAATGCGATAAAAAATATTTTTACTAACATAATATTTGATTATAAAAAATATGTATTATTTAAGTTTGATATAAATAGTGTTTTGGAAAAGTAAAAAATTAAAGTATAAATAAAATTGAGAATATTCTGAAAAATTCTTTTTGAAAAAAATGTGTTGAAGTTGAAATAAAATTGAAAATTAAGAGATATCCTATTTTTTAATTTAGTTTGTATTATTTGATTGTTTATTTTTTTTAAAAAAAAAAAAGAGTAGAAAAGACAGTGTTTTTGTTACCATGATACTCAAGGGTGCTACAAATACAGCGAGGGCGAAGGACATGGAAACCCATCCCACGACCTGGACGCGTCCTTGTTTCACGACGAGCATCGTGAGGGAGAGGAGCAACCCGAACCCGAGTGCGATGAGGAGGAGGAGCTTCAAAGCTGCTATCTGCGATCGGAAAAAGGGATGGATATTGGACGGCGTGCCGATCGGAAAAAGGGAGAGTTAGTCAGTGTGTCAGTCAGCTGGTGAGACGTTACCCTGGCTCTTTTATCGGCGTAGGTGACGAAGACGGCGATGTAAAGCGTCTCGACGACGAGCCCAAAGGAGTTGATGGTGATGAGTAGAGCGACGTTCTTCTTCAGCATGCCGTAGTAGAGCCAGAGGACGCAGCTCAGCCATGCAACAGCGTAAGGGACGCTGTGAAACCCCTCCGTTGATTTCTTCTTCACTATTCGGTAAAAAGTTGGCCTGTCGCGCCGCTCCCAAGGTTAAAAAGATGAAAAAAAAATGAAGGGAAGCCAAGTGCACTTACACCGGAGCCAGAAACACCATCACAGAAACCACGTTACCTAGAAAACCCACATCAGAACTCCATCAGAACCTAAAATCTCTTGCAAAAAAGGTGATTGATGTACCCACCCAGAAGCCCGAAGGTGAACTGAAGCGGGTGGTGGAGATTGAAGATCGCCATGGAGGTGATTATTCTACCTTCTTCCTGCCAGCCTCTCTGTGTCTGGGGTTACTGCAAAGTGCAAGCAGGAGGGAGAGGCTTAAATAGAGGTAAAAAAGAGGGAGCCGAGTTCTGGTAAGAATTAAAAGGCTTCTGGTGCATTGAATCGAAGTTAAGGTGTGTGGAAGAGAGTCAAGCGTAGGGCGATCGATAGCGATGATTTGCGATGCTCCTGCAAGTACTTGGAAGGGAAACATTTCTTGAAGGCAAAAAGGTACCCTCAAATTGGCACAATGCCGACTTTGTACCATCCCCAAACAACCACAATAATAATATTATTATTTATATTGCATGAAAATGAGAACATTGTAACAAAAATAATTCAATTTTAGTTCATTACAAAACTTATCAAGTTTTAAAATTACAATATATATATATATACAAGGAAGATCTAAATAGTTTTCAAAATTTTTAAAAAATGAATCTGTTTGTGTCACCATGAACGGATTATTGTTTTATAAAATTTTATATTAGGGTTTTTCGTATTCACATTTCGATGAATCAAATGATACACTTATTAAAATTATATTGTATTCACATTTTGTATAATTTAAAATGATGATGGTAACATTGCATTCGTATCTGCATTTTATATGATTCAAAGTGATGATGATTATATCATATTTGTATTTGCGTCTCTATCGTTATAACTATGTTAAAATTAAAATCGATTAATTTTGGTAAATGAAAGATTAAATATTTAATTTCATAAATTAGAATGTAAATTATTTACAAAAAAACAAATTGAGTATAATACAATTTTTAAATTTGGGAATTAAAATATTTATACTACCTGTAATTTGGATTTACACCGAAAAATTCCAATCAATAAATATTGTTTAATTGGACAAAAATGCACAGAATGGAAACTTGAGGGGCGAAATAGTATTTTACGATTAAGTATGGGCCGCTTTTGACATTTTTGGTTTTTTTGGGGAACTAAATGAAGACATAAGCATGTTATTTACCGCCACAAAAGAAATATTTTTTTCAAGGCGATGGCCATGCGCTGCCTCTTAACTAACATAACTGTTTTCTAAAAAAAGCGAGCGGTTATTCATCTTCTATTCAGTTTTCGGTTACCTTTTTTGGCGCCCATTTCTTCTTCCCCCCGCGTTGATTAGTTTGGATAGGATCTTTAATGGGTTGCGGTGCTTCACTGCCGGAAGGCGGTGGCGCAGCGGGGCTCCGGCCGTTCTTAATCCAGCGCTTGGAGGACGTCCGGCTGAGGCGGCAGACACGGCCGATCAAGGCCTCCGACACAACTCCCTCCAAGAAAGAGCTTCTCATGCAACCCGAAAAAATGGATGAAGATGACGATAACCTTTCCTCCTCCCATACCAATAGCTACAAGACGCCACCCATTACGCCGGTGAAGAACGCCGGAGACCACATCTACAAGGGCGAGGAAGAGGATGATAGGTCGTCCTCCGTGGACGACGACGACGACAGGCGGATCCGGCGAGGCGACGGCGAAACTCCTGGATCGCCGAGCTTTCGGGTGTATTTCAACGAAGACGGTACTATGGCTTCCAAAGGCTCCATTTCCAGTGATGACACCACCCAATCTACGGTAAACAAATAGAATCATAAACAGAACATTTGATTTCCATGGATTCTGACTGGTTGGGTGAAGGGTTCTCCTGAGAGGAAGAAGAAGGCCCGAAGAGGAAGGAAGAGGAGAAGCTTTCGAATGGTGATTCCTAGAGGAGGCCAGGTGAAGAGCTTGCTGAATGTCACCTCATGTTATACACCTTCACATGATCAGGCTCGTCTCCTCCCCACAAAGATCGCTTCAAACTAAACCAAACTGCTCAGATGTTGTCCTCTGCTTGCTGTCTGAACGACATCCATGGATCCAAGCCTGGATTGTATCATGTGTTAGTCCACAGGTAGCACCACAGGAAACTGATAAATAGCTGAGCACTCCCAGTTACAGTTCTGATCAGCCAAAAAGGCTGGTTTTTTTGGTTATGTATCCATCATGTATGAACACAATTCATTTGTTCCCTTTCACAATCAAAGCTGTTTCCCACTGCTTGATACAGGCGTTTTACTGCATAACAGAGGTAGTGAAATTGACAGGGGAGTGGTTGAATGGAGAGGTTTGATTAACAAGTCAGAAGATCTTTCTGGTTTAGCATATGATTTTCTCCGAAGCCCCTCTGCACCTGAGCCTCAAACCAAAATGAAGATCTACCATATGTTTTCGATTCAGAATCCCAAAAAGATGATATACTGTTCCGTGACATATTTTCTCTATTGACACCAAGTTAGCTATCCTCTCTGTACCCTTTTTCTCTATCCCTGTGGGAGACTCACATAGAGTGATGGAGGACGGGGTTCAAAGTAGGTAGTGAAAGAGTGAGTGGAGATCAAGGAAAATGATTTAAAGCCGTGAGATTTTAGTGATCATTTCAATGAAAGACCCATTGGCTGTATGTAGCAGAACAATGATATGATGTTTTACCAACTACAGATATCACCCAGCGCAAAGCTTCTCCAGGGCTAAATTCTCGTCACCTCCCACGCTCTCCAGGGCGGTCCTCACCTGAGCTTCAGGGAACCCCATCTCCACCAGTTTCTGGACCTGAAAACCAGAATTGAAACCGATGTTTTCTTGAGCTTCGTGCGGATTCGAGTACAGGCCTTAACTGGGAGTGGAGAATACAGCATGAACAGATACGCATACCTTCTCCTCTACATTAAGAGATGAGGTCATGGCAAAAGCTTCAGTCCAGTACCGAGCAGTGTTGATGAAAACTTTGTGATCTTTAAGGTACTACAGGAGAAAAAACAAATCAGAAGGCGTTTATAGCACTAAAAAATAAAAGATTCACTAGAAATAATGAGAACAAGGGAATCGTGCCTGCTGAGCAACCACAGCATCCTGCGGATCACCAGGCTCCGGAGAAGACAGTAGTGCTTGAATAGAAAGTAGTGCCGTTTTTAAAGTCAGCGCAGGGCTCCATTGGTCTTTGAGGATGTCCAAACATATAGCTCCACTTTGACTGCTTATATTCGGATGCCTGATGGGATGAGGAGATGATACTTTCATAGAAAAAAGTCAAAAAATGATGCTCGATTTCTTGGTTGCCTAAGCTCTACTACGAGGTTGATGAATTCCCTAAAACTGTAAAAACTTCTAAACCATGAATGACAACATAATATTTCCACCTTAACATGGTACAATGCAATAAAGAATAGGAGGGAAAAATCTTCTAGTTGCCCCATACCAGACTTTAGTAGCAAACCGCATTTTAGGAGGCTCAAAGGGGTATCCGTCTGCAAACAGCAAACGAATAGATTACAGAAAACTCAGGTTCTAAGGAAAAAAAAATCAGCAGTCGCCGCATTATACAAGTATAAGTCTGCATAAGGACAACACGAAAGGGGTCAAAGCTATTTCGTAACGATTTCTCCCAAGATGATTAGCAAATAAAATTTGAATGAACTTCAAGCCAAATCACGCTCCAAAACAATCAAGAAACAAACAGGTATCATCAAGAACACCCCAGAAAACAAAACTATCATCAAGAAACAACTAAAAGTTAGGGGGGGACCGGGATAAAAATAAAATTACCAGCTAAAGTGATGTCGATGTTGAAGTTTCCGCCCTCGTACGGCGTACCAACAGGACCCGGTATCGTTCCCAGCAACTGCGCGAGGTTACTTTCATTCTTGGGAACTACTTTTATCCCAGAAACCTTGAAATCCCTATTGCACTCATGCAGCTCCTTCTGCACCCGAGAGAAATCCACCATTTCAGCTCTCTTGCTTTCTTTCAGGATGCAAGGTAGACGTTGCCGGATTCTGGAGAAACTCCTCCGCCTCGAATTTCTCCACTCGCACGACGAACATTAACCTGAATCGCGATGTTTCATTTTTCGATTTTAATTTATTTAATTAATCTTCTTTCATAATGGGCTAAAGCCCGTTAATGATAGACTAATGGGCCCAAAACCGCCGTATTCAAATCGGGTCATACCCGAACGGTATAAATCGGGTTTGCGCGATTTTGAGGTTCAGACTTCAACTCATTCGTCTTCCTTCTGGTGCCTTTTTTGCGATCTCGAGAGTGGGTTAGTTTACATTTCTTGCACCGATTTCCATTTTTTGTACTTGTTTTCTGGTAATCTGTGGATTCATTATAGAATTGGTTGCAATCGGGAGCTGCAGGGGTTCGTCCTTTGTGTACTTGGCGTTTCCAGTCCCTTGGATACTCTATTTGGTTTGGTATTTCTCCTTGCAGCGGATGCCTTGCGTTAGTTTGAATGGATTTTTTTTCTGAATTTATTTAGGTTTTTCTCCCTTCTGTCTGCAGAATCTGGGTGCTAATCCTTGGTGCCTCGCCAGATTCAGAAATTATAAGGTGATCCTTTTTGTTCTTTCGGTTGTGTTCTTTGGCTCATGTGATTTGAAAGACATGAGAAGTAGACGGGTTTTGAATAGATGTTTTTTTGCGTATGGTTTCATTGTTGTTGTTCTAGGGTTTCTTGGCTTCAACGATCATAAGTTTTTACTTTTTTTTTTCCTTTAGATGGCTTTACTTCAAGACAGCTTGTCAAAGTTTAATAAGCAGCAAGAGAAAGTACAATCAGTGCTCACGAGCATGAGCAAAGCAAAGGCAGCATATTCCCAAAATAATCCTTCAAAGTCCATGCCCGCCACTTCCTCCGCACCATCAAATGCAAAATCACCTGTGCAACCAATTAAATTTTCAAATGATACAGAACGTCTTCAGCATATAAATAGCATCAGAAAAGCCCCTGTTGGGGCACAAATCAAGCGTGTTATTGATTTGCTCTACGAGGTACTTTTCCCGTGAACCCTCTATTGATTCTGCCATGTGTTTTTATATCGAAGTTGAAATAATATGCAGCTGCAATGTCTCACAATGCCTGATACTGTGGCTTTAATTGAGGCCATGTTATAATATGTGTGATATCTTTCTTTGGAGGTTCAGTCCATTGTTCTATTGTATGATAATTGGATTGCAAGCTTGGTTTTTCGTCCTTATTGTAGCTACTTATGTCCTACCCTCCTAGTTTGACTTTTATGACGTGTCTATTTGATTCAAGTTTCTCATCCTCAGACCAGGCAAGCCTACACTCCTGATCAGATAAATGAAGCATGCTATGTGGATATGAATGCAAACAAAGCAGTCTTTGATAGTCTACGAAACAATCCTAAAGTGAATTATGACGGGAAAAGATTCTCCTACAAGGTAATATTTCTACCTTGTCCAGCCCCAGACAGGGTCATCATTGTATGTGAATCTCAACACTCTTACCTCTGAACTTTGAAGAGGTGATGGTTTGCTTATTTTATTTCCAGTCGAAGCACGATTTGAAAGACAAGAATGAACTCCTAGTCTTGATTCGGAAATTCCCAGAGGGCATCGCTGTCATTGACCTTAAGGATGCATATCCAACGGTTATGGATGACTTGCAGGTAACCTTTCCCCTGCTCAGCTATCCAGCCTGAGTTAAGCATCATCATTCATCTTTGGGTTGATAAAAACCATCTTGCTCTTTAGTCATTGAAAGCGTTAGGCCAAATCTGGCTGCTCTCGAACTTCGATTCACAAGAGGACATTGCCTTCCCCAATGACCCCAGAGCAGTCATCAAGGTGGATGATGATCTGAAACAGTTGTTTCGTGGCATCGAACTGCCCCGCGACATGGTTGACGTTGAAAGGGACCTCCAGAAAAATGGGATGAGACCTGCAACAAACATGACCGAGAGGAGGGCCGCAGCACAGGTTCATGGGATCCCCCCAAGCCCAAGACTAAGAAGAAGAGGTATGAAATCAGCAAAAGGACCAAGCTCACTAACTCCCATCTCCCAGAGCTTTTCCAGAACCTCAATGGTTCGTAACGACGTCGTTCAGTCGCTGCCGGGGTGTAATTGCTGTAGGAATGCTTGAATTTAAAATTGGAAAATTACTTATGAAAGCGCCATCGTAAGAATTGATTAAAAAATCGCGATTAATGATAATTTTATATGCTTGAATTTCGTGGGGTAGTCCATTGTAATTTGGACTAAATTGCGGCCCCTTTCTGGAATACACGTTATCTTCCTCTTGTCACGCGTGTCGCTCACTTGCAGCAGCAATGGCGTTATCTCCTGCGATTTTGCATTCTTCAGGAGCCAGGTTTTCGGTCCAATTGCCGTCCGTCAATGCGTGCGGAGCCCGCAGGGTTGGATTGTCTATCAGAGCTTCTTCGCCGGTCGTTCTTGTCGAAAAGACTGAAGCGGAGAAAGTTAACCGACTGAAGGCAGCTTACCTCGAGAGAGTCGTTCCGCTGCTCAAGGAGGAGTTCAATTATACCAACATTCACCAGGTTCTATGGATTTTCTTGATTTTTTTTTTCTTTTTTGGGTGCTTTTCATGAAAGTATCGAAGTTGCAGAGCATTTAGATGTTATTTTATTAAGCATGTCCAGCATCCGATGTTGAGTTGTGTATTTTGTAGGTTCCAAAGATCGACAAAGTTGTAGTGAACTGTGGAATTGGAGAGGCTGCGCAGAATGCCAAGGGTTTGGAATCAGCTATGAGCGATTTGGCACTTATTACAGGGCAGAGGCCGATTAAGACGCGAGCCAGAAAAGCCATTGCTGCATTCAAGATCAGAGAAGGCCAGCCGCTGGGAATTGCGGTCACCCTGAGAGGAAATGTGAGTTCATTTTAACTCTTGGCCTTTCATCATTTGTTTGTATTGATATTGGCTATTCTCCAGGCCTTCATGTAACTTTAAATAGGCAAGCATCTCTGAATGTATTTTAGGATTCCAAATGCATGTACGGTCGTTCGAGTGTGTGTGGACGAACTTCAAGTTCCATAGCTTGTTTAGTAAACCTGTGACGAGTTATTTGGAGAACACATGTGGTGGTTTTCCAAGTAGTTTGTACATTCGGGTTCTTGTGTTTCACTGCTCATTGGGTTCTTGTGTGAAGAATTGCATAATACCCCATGTATATGATTGTTTGAGTTCATGTCGACAACCAAGAGCTATCTTAGCTTCCATACTGACTGTCTAAGGGCTTGATAGTGTTAATCAAGTCGTGGCATTCCAAGTAGTTTGTATATCCCTGTTCTTGTGTCTCAGGGCTGTGTGGCATATGCATAGAATTGCATATTACTCTATAAACATATGGCTGCTCGAGTTCATGCGGATGAACTAGAAGTACCATAGCTTTTGCAGTAACTGTTTCAAAACTTGGTAGTGATATTTCTAGTTTGTTTATTTAGAACAAGCTGAGATGAATGAAATATGACTGGTTCCTTTGGTTTACACAGGTGATGTACTCCTTTCTTGACCGGCTGATCAATCTTGGACTTCCCAGAACAAGAGATTTTCAAGGGGTGAATCCCAACAGCTTTGACGGTAATGGGAACTACAGCATCGGTATCCGCGATCAAACAGTTTTCCCAGAACTAAGCTTCGATATTCTTGGGAAGACCAAGGGCATGGATGTTTGCATATCCACAACTGCCAACACGGATGTTGAGGCCCAGAAATTGTTGGGTCTCATGGGATGCCCTTCAGAGAAGGCGGTGGTCCATCTGCTGTGATAAAGAAGAGGAAGCTGAAGTCTCACCATTTTGACTCCAAATCTAAATCAACACAAAGAACCAAGAAGAAGTAGCGGAGTCAAATCAATGATCACTCCCTTGGTTTTCTCTTTCTTTGCATCGGCTACTTCAGAGAATTGGGATTATAAACTCGCATCTTTCTTATGCCTATTTCATTAAACTCCTATCCTGCAATGGTAGGCTAACTTCAGCTCATTCCAACGACTACACATGACGACGAAGTGGAGTTCGGTACGGTCCTAAAGAGACAAACTGTCGGTTTCCCTTTGGATTTCGAATTTGTGCCCACCAACCTCGCGCTGGTGTTGAGTGGAAGCATGCGAAAAAAAGACTTGAATCCAACGTAAGAAAGCCAATGGGGCAAAAATGCGTCTTGATGGGGGCAAAAACTGTGGTGATAGATGCGGGCCAACGGCCTATCTCAAATCACCTTCCCAAACACAGGAGTGACGCAATGGATAGAGGTACCCATCAATCAGTTTCTCTGTTTTATAAATTGCATTTTCTGGGATGGCTACTTTTGTAAAGAAGGACCAACATTTCTCTTTGACTTTAGGTTCTCAATCTCTTTTACTGGTTCTGTGAGGTTTCTTGGTTTCGTCTCGTTTCCAGGAGATGGTGAAGGCCCTTGTACTGCTTGTGCTGGTTCTGGGTCTGGGTCTGGGGTGAATAAAGTTGTATGCGGAAAAGGGGAGGTCCTTGATGAATCATTCGGATACTCCGCGATCAGCTGCAGGTCTCGCAGTGCTTCAATACTTGATTTTGGAGGGGTTGGTGATGGAGAGACGCTCAACACAGCTGCTTTTCAAGCAGCGGTTAATCAGCTCAGCCAATATGCTTCCGATGGAGGGGCTCAGCTTTACGTCCCTGCCGGAAGATGGCTCACCGGAAGTTTCAACCTCACCAGCCATTTCACACTTTTCCTACACAGTGATGCTGTTCTCCTGGCTTCCCAGGTACCCTCCAGCCCTTGCCCCACCTCCAACTTCTCATTCTTATTAATGTTGCTGCTGATGTCAGGATATAAACTCTTGGCCTGTTTTGGAACCATTGCCATCCTATGGCCATGGAAGAGATGCACCTGGAGGAAGATACGCGAGCCTTCTCTTTGGAACTAATCTCACTGACGTCGTCATCACAGGTAGCAAAGAACCCATCTTTCATCCAAGCAATCATCAGATATAAAGAATCTGAAATGGGATTGTTCACAAGGTGATAACGGAACAATTGATGGCCAAGGGCAGCTATGGTGGGATCAGTTTCGCAGTAAGAAGTTGCAATACACAAGGCCGTACCTCATAGAACTCATGTATTCTGAAAACATCCAGATTTCTGACCTAACACTTGTGAATTCTCCATCGTGGAATGTGCACCCTGTGTACTGCAGGTTTGTGATCCATTGCCCTCCTCTCTTCATATTGTCTTCGTAGGCAAAGAGACAGTTTTTGTTGACTTTGCAGCAATGTGATCGTTCGAGGACTCACCATTCTTGCTCCGGTAACATCTCCGAACACTGACGGAATCAATCCAGGTATGAAATTCCAGAGTCAATACCAAGTACCAGCTGTGTTTCTGATCTGATTTCAAAAACAGATTCCTGTACAAACACGAGAATTGAGGATAACTACATAGTCTCCGGCGACGACTGCATCGCCGTGAAGAGCGGCTGGGATCAGTACGGCATCAGCTTCGGAATGCCAACAAAGCATCTCTTCATCCAGCGGCTTACATGTATTTCCCCTTTCAGTGCTGCGATCGCACTCGGGAGTGAAATGTCCGGCGGGATTCAGGATGTGAGAGCGCAAGATATCACCGCCATAAACACTGAATCCGCCGTGCGAATCAAGACCGCCGTTGGAAGGGGAGGATACGTCAAGGACATCTATGTGAAAGGCATGAATTTGCATACGATGAAATGGGTGTTTTGGATGACCGGGAACTACGGATCTCACGCGGACAACAACTACGATCCCAATGCTTTGCCGGAGATAAAAGGGATATACTACAGAGACGTGGTGGCGGAGAACGTGACAATGGCGGCAAGACTGGAGGGGATCGCCAACGATCCCTTCACGGGGATTTGCATATCGAATGTGACGATTTCCATGGCACCCAATGCCAAGAAGCAACCATGGAACTGCAGCAATGTGCAAGGAGTTTCCAGAGACGTGACTCCTCCTCCGTGCGAGCTCCTGCCGGAGCAGGGCTACGGTGGGGACGGGATGTGCGACATCTCGTCGGAAAGCTTGGCTGTCGACGGCGTCGAGTTGCAGACTTGCTCCTCCGCTTTAAAAAATAAAGGTGTGAATTTTCTTAGCATGTTTCTCTTATTACTGATTGGTCCTAATATTTTCTAATATCATGTTTTCGATACCATCTCTTCGCTTATTTGTACATCTTATCCCACCCCTTCCCCTTTGTCTAATTTCATACGTACAAACATTCCCCTTCTAGAACTCTAGAAAACTTAATTCCATTGGTCTACGAATTCATGCTTCTTCTCCACAAGGAGAGGAAACTCTGGAGCAGAAACAGTTCATTTTTTAACAGCAGAGCAACACCACAAGAGATGATGCAGTGAATCACAATCTCAGTATTTGTGATCTCCACTCCCTTCAAGGGCTTTATGCTGTGGTTCATCCAGATGAGATCATTGATTCTTTCTTCAGTGAAGGACGGTTGTTGAAGTCGAAGATGAACCGGCTCCTCAATGGTTGGGTTCATGGTATGAGGAGGCGAGATCAGGGTTCAGAGAGCCTCCTCAACTGCAATGATGGGAATGATTTTAATCATCGGTGTGTTTGATCATACAACCGATATCAGAATCCCATTCTGGGATCGAAGACCAGCATCCTGTCCAGCAACTTCAATGCTCCAGGAGAAGTGTTGGAAATCTGGAAGAAACCTGAGACCTGTATCCTCTGGACAAGGGAAACCGAATGAAGGACAGGGGAAGAGCTGTGAGCTGAACAGCAATGCCTAGTTTCTGTACCTCAGGCACAAGTTTTCACTGATGAACATAATCTTTGCCAGGAAACAGGGCTGTCTTCTAGTCATGATTTCACGGAGATGCAGCCAGCTTACAATATAACACGCTGCAGTGCATCATCCTGAATGATTAAGAATCAGTTGAGAGAAGTTACAAGATGGTTGGTACATGGCCGAGCCAAACTAGGAGGTAATGCAATCCCTAAACCTGGACCAAGCCATTAGTAGGGAAATGGGGTTGTTCTGTCAGCCCCACAAATTGTTACTGCAAACAGGCAGTAAAATTCTGAAGGAACCGCAAACAACTGGGGCCGCACCACATGGCGACTCACGAGTTGTGGGTTTCACAGAAGACTGCCAATCAACAGGATCTACTGTGAGTGCTGTAACAGTAAACTTGGCTGGTTACAGAAGTGGAGCAAGAAGAATCACAAAGAAGAAAAGTTGGGCTGGTCCAATCAATAGCCATTGTATCCCAAGATCCGTTCTTTTGTTGTTCTCGATAAAAAGCATGATACCTATGCCTTTGAAGCAGAAGAACCTGGGGAAATATCATCAGATGAGTGTAAAATAGTAATTGTGGGGATATGCTAAAATATATTGTGAACATGGATGAAAGGGGTAAGGTGATGCGCATTGAGAAAAGGATACAAAGCTGCAGGGTAAAGATATTGGCCTTGAATGTGGCTTCATAATGGGGACGATGCATTTGTGGGAACGGGGCCTTGTGGTAATAAAGATTGCTTTGATCACGCCGAGACACAACGCAGTTCCTTTGGCGCATTTGCATCCTCTTTCTACATTTGGATTGGAACTGCTTTCACAGCTCCAGATTCTTCTTCCAGCCGATCGGATACCGAAAATCGACCATGTCTTCTCCAAGCAAGAGGCGTGAGATGGATTTAATGAAACTGTAAAATTTGCCCCTTCTTCTTTTAACTGGGTTTCTCTTGTGGAGTTGTGTTCGTGTTTCTGTACCAAGTTCTCTATTTCTTTTTTTCTCTGGTATGGGTTGTTGTTAAATCTCGGTTTCTTGATGTAGAATGATGAGTGATTACAAAGTTGAGATGGTTGGTGATGACATCCAGGAATTCTATGTCCATTTCCATGGACCCAACGATAGTAAAATTTAGCTACATCTTTTTTTTCTGTTCTTAAGTTAATGTATGCTGTGCAGCGTTTGTTAAGTTGATTTTCTTCCATTTGGATCGCCTTTTGGTAGATCAGGTTTTTCTTTTGAGATATTATTTGGTTCTTTTCTGGACAATTTATGAAATTCATTAATAAAAATCATAAGTAGACATTTTTTCTGGTAGAATCGTAGCAAGACTCTCGATAGTCTGATATGGATTCGAGGTCATGTCTGAGTTTTACCCTTTCTTTATGTAAATCTGCGTTACTTCATCCTTTTTCTGGGCCTTCGATGATGCACTTTTATTAATAGTTTCTGCTTACTGTTTTCTTATTTGCAGGCCCTTATCATGGTGGGTATGGAAAGTAAGGGTGGAACTTCCTGATGCTTATCCTTACAAGTCTCCATCCATAGGATTCATCAACAAGATCTATCACCCTAATGTTGACGAGATGTGTGTTTACTGTACTTCCGCTATGATCTTGTTTCTGTACTTATTTGTCTCCTTTGTCAAAATGCAGGTCAGGCTCTGTCTGCTTGGACGTGATTAATCAGACATGGAGTCCGATGTTCGGTATGATTAAGGTATAACTCATCTCATTTAACGCGTACCCCAAATGACACTTCCTTTTTAATGCAACAGATCTGGTGAACGTGTTTGAGGTGTTCATGCCTCAACTTCTTTTATATCCTAATCCATCTGATCCCTTGAATGGGGAGGCTGCAGCTCTGATGATGCGTGATCGAACTGCATATGAAGAAAGAGTTAAAGGTGCTAAATGCTTGCAATGAAAGTTCTTTTTCTGCTACGCTAGTTCTTTGTTGTGACATTGTGCTGAACACCCCTGAATTTACTTTTCCTTCATGTTGTGGTGAAACTACGTGAAAATATACAAGCGCTCAAATGATGCTTTTTCCAATTTATGTTTCTGAATGTATGGATCGTATGTTTTGTATCAGAGTACTGTCAAAAATATGCAAAGCCAGAAGATATTGGTGCTGCCCCTGTGGAGAGTGATAGTGATGAAGATCTCAGTGAGGATGACTACGACTCCGGCAATGATGCCGTTGTTGGTGAAGCAGATCCATGAGAATGTAGATCACTCAACCAATCTGGTTCATGTACATTTGGTTTAAACTATTCATGGTTTGCACATTCATAATTTTATTTTAGTCTGCAAACTATTCATTGGGATGGAATCTGATTCTCTTCTTGTAATACATGCATGCACTTGGCCATTTTAAAGATCACTCTGCTTCATACTTGATACACTGAAATCTTGCTGAAATTAGGTGTTGGCTTTGGGTTTAGAATGACAGGGGTATGTTTGCTATGCACTGAAAAAAAAAAAAAAAAACCTGCACAGGCAGTAATTGTAACAGATTTTTCATTCAGACATCACAAAGATTTTCATTACAAGTATCACCTACAAAGAGCAAGGCCTCTACAACAAAAGGTAGTCTTCTGCTTTCATCTGTCTTAAAAAGCACTTGCGCAATCTACTAAAACTCACTCTTGGTGTCAGTAATGGCTAGGCCGTCGCCGCCCAGAATCCGTTCTCATTCTCTTCACCGGATTTGCCCATCTCACAGAGCCACCTGTGCTGCTACCTTGTTGGGGTGAGACGACATTCCACCCCTGTACTGCAGCAGCACTTTGGTGGCCTGATCCTACTGCATCCTTGCTGCCCGGAGTTCTAATGTTTCTGTTCAGCACCGTCGATGAAAGTGTGCTGACTGATCCCACTCCAGGTTTCAGGGATACCTTTTCACGGTCTTTCCTCTTCTTTTTGCAGACAACAAGTTCACCAGGATGTGTGAAGGGTGGGCTGGCTGCATCCTGTTGGGTTAGCGTCCGGCTTCCAAGTTTTGTTTCCTTCTGAGTTGTTTGCACAGGCAATCGAGTTTGCGGCTTCGGAAAAGGGACATCACAGTTACCAGCTTCCACTTCCTTAACTGACTTCTGGCGCTTGCTTGATCCAGGTAGTATTCGCTTTGAAGAACCAGTGATGCCTGTGCTGCCAACTGAACTGAAGAAGGAAAGAGAACCTTTGGCCTCTCGAAAGTCAGTATCAGGGAATGCAATATACAGTATGTCAAAGAAGAGGTCGTGAACTTTCTTGGCCTCGTCTCTAACCTGCATGTTATCATGGGAATGGAGTTAGCCACCTTAAAAAAGGAAAGAGAGATTAGAAGAGCAAGTTTAAAACCTCGAAGGAGTAGCCATAATGCTGCATGCTACATTTCAACATGAACTGCACATCTGATACAACATCCATCACTCCAGAGTACTCAAATCTGTCAAGGCGCAAAAGGATCTTTCTTAAATCAACAAGGCTATCTCCAGATACACCTGTATTCTCAAATCTTTTCCAGAGCTGGGTTAGCAGTGGAACTATTTGGTGGCCTTCATGATCAATTCTTCTCTGGAGTCGACCAATAACATTCTTGCACTGCAACAGAAGATAAACAACAAGAAAGCTGTTAATCAAGACTATGCACACATGTACTACTTGTATCTAACAATACAAGTACTACCTTTCGCTGAATGATTTCAGAGATCTTGGGAGTCCCACTCTTCGGCCCTTTGGGTCCTCTGCTATCAAGACTTTCCATTGTGTGTTCAGCAGTATCCTCGGGTGGGTTTGACTTGCAGCTTATTCTGCCAGATTTAACTGAGCCCGGGGTAATGGATGCATTTTTCCTTGACGAACTCCGTTTATTCTTTAAGGATGAATCAGCCCTCTCTGATTTTGAAGTACCAACATCACCATGAACTTTATGAGAATGGTCATTTCCTGCCATGGATTTGTATTTGTATTCAGGATGGAATGCCATCGGAGAAGGATCAGCAGGACGCGGAGGTGACCTTTCGCTTGGCTTTTCCTCCACTTTCTCAACAGTTTGCCGTGGGCGAAGTCGAATACTTCGCTTGCGTCTTATCTTGGGCTGCACTACCTGTTCGTCTTCCCCCTCATCACGATCACGGTTCCAGCTACCAGAATGCTGCTGGTCAAACATAGAATCTCCAGACATAGCAATCTCCCCTTCTTCTAAATCATCAGTCTGGAAAAGAAGAACAGATTTGTATTAAGGTGGATTGTATGGTTCAGCAATATGGAAGCCATTAGTGAGAATAATTGCAGGCATACCAATTTCTTCGAACGGGAGTTTGACCTGTAATCTAAAGCAGAGAGCGATCCAAATTTCTGAGATGAGCCAGAAGGTGATACCACAGGCAGCATTTTTCTACTGTGGGATGAAGATCCAGTTGATCCTGCTTCATCCACAATACTGCTGTTCCTGGCCCTCGGCAAAGTTCCTTGATATTCATATGCCTCAGCAGAAACTGGGCCTTCTTCTTCTGACTGATCTTTGTCACCATGAGGGGCCTCACTGGAATCATCATCATCTTCAAATTCCCCAACATCACCTTCTTCATGCACAGCGTACCCATTCCTGTCCTCTGAGCTCTCTTCCGAAAAATCTAAATTTTCATCATCCAATTCTGTATAGACTGGGGTTCTACTTTTGGGTCGCCCTCTCCTTCTCTCAGTCTCAGAAACCACTTCAGTTGAGCCTACTCCAATACTCCCTGCATATAAACTATTCCTTGATGGCTTCTTTGACAAATTTGCAATTGCTGTATTCACTTCTTTGGTATTTGCACGAAGCCAGGATGGAACCTGATCATATGAAGTCATGTCATCTGTCCAGTCAAGCTCTTCATCCATTTGATCAAAAAGCTCTACTTCCTCCTCACTCCTAGCAATCATGCGGTTCACTTCATGAAGTGAAGGAACATCATGAACAGTTTCTTGATATCTTTCTTCATCATGCAACAAGGTTTCTAATGTTAGACGCCTCTCCTCATGTGTGGTCCTCTGATCAAACCTCCCTGCATTAATGACTTCATCAGCCATATCAATCTTGTACTGCTGGATATTATTGCGAATCAAACTCTCTATAGAACCCATGTACCGGTCCTTCCCTGCAAGATCATCATCCAAATCAACTACCCCTCTTCTCTTAAACTCATCTTCCTTCTGATGACTGGAAATCTTGTCAACCACAGCTTCCATATAGATCACCTTCACCTCCCTTGTCTGCCCAATGCGATGGGCACGAGCAACTGCCTGCTCCTCATTTTTGGGGTTTGGATCTGGATCATATATGATCACTGTGTCAGCAGACTGAAGATTAAGACCCCGGCCAGCAGCTCGGATGCTAAGCAAAAAAATAAAGCATTCTGTATCAGGGTCGTTGAAATCAACAATAGCTGATTCACGGTCTTCTAGACAGGTCATTCCATCGATTCTTCTAAATACAAGCCTTCGCCACTGTAAGTACTCTTCTACTATGTCAAGGAGTTTGGTCATAGTACTGAAGAGCAGTACTTTGTGTCCAGTTCGTTGAAGCTTGATCAGTATTCTATCGAGAACCCACATTTTCCCACATGATCTCACAAGAAAATCCTTGGACAGATCACTGAAATATGGATAATTGAGCAGAGGATGATTGCAGGCTTTTCTCAGCTCCATGCACCTATTGTTTAAAGTCTTGTAAGTCTTAGCCTGATAAATTGGATTCTTTTGAACCTTGCGCTGTTCATCTTCAGGATCAACCCTGAGGGTTCCAGTAGCCTTAATCCAATCATAAATGGCACTCTGTATTGCAGACATTCGACATTTCAAAACAATTGAAACCTGCATGCACAAGAAGAAATTAGTGGCAATCCTGGCCATTTGAAGTAAGCTGACTGTGACTGATTCGTACCTTTGGAGGAAGTGACCCTTCAACATCCTCGACACGACGCCTGAGCATGAAGGGCTCCAGAATTTGATGTAGCCTATGAATAATAATAACCTTTTTCTCTGTCTCAAGCCAATCATCTTCAGCATTGTGGCCTGGCCCTTCCTTTTGAAAGGGTTGAGAGAACCAATCATTAAATGCCTTTTTATTGTCAAATACTTCCGGAAGCAACAAGTTCAGAAGAGACCAAAGTTCCTTAAGGTCGTTCTGCAAATAAAGAGAAGCCTCATCATCATCATCTAAACAAGGATATGTACAATGCCTCAAAAAGCAAAATTGCAAAACATGGGGAATGAATGGAATGACCAGGAAAAAGAACTAAGCCCGTGAGTATTCGTTGGAAACTATGATAAATACACATAAAATTCACAGAACAAGAGTTCTTTGAAATAGAAATTCAGTAACACTGAAGCTTTAAATGAAGGTAGAAAAGAACTATGATTGAATGGTACTCTTTCAAAATAAACCACACCTGAATACTTCTTCCATCCAATACTAACATTTCTGTAGATAAATAAACAAACCTGCAACGGGGTCCCTGTGAGAAGCAAACGTCTTTGGCAACGATATCTGTCCAAATCACGTGCTAAAACTGATTCCCTGTCCTTCATTCTCTGGGCTTCATCAATTATGATGTACTTCCAATCTACCTTTGAAAGCTTTGACCGATCATACATGATGAATTCATATGTTGTTACAAGAACGTTGAATTTCATGGCCAAAACCTCCTACAGTGAAAAAATAAAAGGGGAAAAAAGTATTGTATTAAAGCACTCAGAAAGGCATGACTCTTAACTTCTGGTCAGCGTGTTACCTGGGAAAACAACTTTGACCTGTGGTCCTTCCCACCAACATAATATATACAGGAAACCGTTGGAAGCCAATTATGTAATTCACTCTGTAATAGAACACAATAAGCATAAATGGAAAGTCGAGGACAACTTAGTAAGAGTAGGAAGTGGGACTACAAAGAGAAAATACCTTCCAGTTAACCAGAACCGCATTAGGAACAATAATAAGATGGGGACCATAATTTCCTTTGAATTCCATTAAGTACGCAAACAAAGACATAACCTGAAAAATAATTAAATGAATCTCCTCAACAGACCACCGCAGCTATTCAGTAAATTAGTAAATAAAATTTATATGACCCACTAAACAGGAAAATAAATCGCAAATGACGCAGCATAATTCGAAATCCTAGACCAAGGACTTGCCTGCACAGTCTTTCCGAGACCCATCTCATCAGCTAAGATTCCATTGAGTTTGTTATTGTACAAGGATAGCATCCACTGCAAACCAACCTGTGTGTGGCAATCAGCTTAGCATTCAACATTCATACATGCACAAGTTCCTGCACATCTTGAACATGCCAGAAAAGGCCGATCCATAATAGCAGACAGAAAAACATACGAGTTGATAATCTCTTAGTGTTCCAGCCCGCAACAATGATGGCTGCCTAACAACTCTTTCATTGACAGCGTGTGCAAGATGGTAATACCTGATTGAAATAATTATAAAAAGAAAAAAATGTTAACAATGCCAATAATTAAAATTACAAAACCCATCCATTTCGGCGCACTCAAGCATCAGATCATCAGATGTGCATACAAGGGTCATCAGATCAGCATTTCTGAAGTGTCACAAGCAATCCGGACACCAAATCGTTAAAGATCTCTATTTTAATGTTTATTTTCAACAAAATCTATGTCTGGTCATCTAAAAAACAGCACAGCACTACTTACTTGTTAACTGATGAACTATCCTTTGGTGCATTCATCTCTGAGAAACGATTCCTTATCATTACTTCTTCTCTGGCACAGGCTGCAGCAGCTCTCACTTCTTCTTCAGAGAGACCCTTTGAAGAAGAAGATATTTAAATTAGAAACACCACAAAATGTAGGTTTAATCTACACATAGGGGATGAGACCTTGATATTTCAAGATAAGAATCATAAGGGAGATTCAGAGGACATTTCCATTCAAGAAGAAACAAGAGACATAACAGCAAACTTATGACAACAAATTTTATCACCAAAAATAATTGAGGATTCTCTTCATTTCTTAAGCATTGCTGATAACACAGCACTTATGCCAACACTAGTGCACCATTGACAGAGAAGTAACGAGATAGAGAAGCAAAATAAAATAAATGCCTGTGCACGTGCTGCTGCAGCCGCAGCATTAGCAGTCTCCTCAACCTCCTGCTGGTTTTTCGCAGCAGTGATTTTGCTGCCCAATTTGTGAAGATAATCCTCAGTTTGGGTCAAAAATGAAGAAAGAACTGCATATCTTTCTGCAGCCTCTCCTGGAACATTAGTCTGTTGCTCCAGCAACATCTCTCGATATCTTTCCACATCATTATTCTTTAACGCCTCCATTCTCTTATTTCGATCATCATCCTTGTTTTTTGAGAATTCCCTCAGCATCCTTTCATGGTATTTATGAACTCCCCTGTTTCGAGCGGTTCGGGCATCACGGATGGCCCAATGTGCTTCAAGAAGCTTCTTCCGCCATTGGAATACAGACTTCAGCTGCTTCTCCCGAGTGGCTTTCAAACTCGCCTGTGCTTGTCTGTTAAGCTCTTGACGCTGGCGCTCACATAGACGAATGAATTTCCTGTAAGGCCTATCAGGCATTGCCATGATTTCCTGTTGTTGCTGCTCAATCTCATCCCTCAAACGTGCCTGCAACTCTACAAGCTGGAGTTTTTTTGATTCGATTTGCAGGCGCATGACTAAATCTGGTCTAATCCTCTTCCTTTCCAAATTCACAGCAAGTATCCTATCAATCTTCTGTATCTTCTCTTGTCTTTTTCTTTTACGGACAACATCAATTCCACCAGCAAAGAGGTCTGTAATATCATATGCTAAAGTCAAGTTACTGTTACTGTTCATCAGTGACGGCCCAAGAGCCTCATGCTTACGTGTGAAGACAGGGAAATCAAATAAAGGTCCGTGATACTTTCTTGTGGGGCATTTTCCTTTGCCTGTGGTGAATTACTTGGTTGGATGGGTTTGTTAACCTGCATGGGATCAGAGGTGCTTGGCGGTTGAGATATTTCCTTACCTTTTCCCATGCTAGCATCAACCTTGACAAGAAATTCTTGGTTTCCTGGTTCAGTTTCAGGGTCAGATTTTACATTTCTACCTTGCCCTTCTTGCTCAATTTTTCCCGGAGGAGTTAAAAGCCTCAGGCTGTTTGCTGATGAATTTGAAACCTGTGCATTCATGGGCATTGCAGAACCCCTATCATCTCCTGAGGCTTCTTCCATTGAAATATTTACATTACGTGCTGATTTCCCCAAGAGAAACCCCTTCTCACTTGACTCCATATCTCTTGCATTATCATCTTTAATTTCCCCAGCACACTTAACCTTACTAATCATGGATGAAGATGACACTGCAGGTAGCGTCTGCACATCCAAAGGTGGGGGGCAATTGATTGAAGCAGCTCACGTGGTAAAGTTCCATCTCCTTTCTGAAAGACAATTAAAAATGAAGTCAAATCAGGATGGCACTGCTGCACTCAACCAAAACATCAATATGCAAACCTTCAAACGCCTGAATGCAAGTATCTGCGCCTTAAGAACATGCAATTGCTGCTTGGTAAATCCAGCATGTGATTTTTGAATCTGTCCAATAGGCCCTTGCGATGTTGTAGGGTAACCAACATGCCCCTCATTATATGGAGCCATAGATTGGGAAGGTGACTCATTCGTCAGTCTTCCATTGGGTGGCTGAGAAGCTTCTATTAGAGTGGATGGATTTTTTGAATGTGAAACCTCAATCCGATGATTTAAGTTGGTTGAACCTAGAGAAGGACTCATGTGAGGCATTCCGTGGCCATGTATGGTGGACTGCCTTGAGAGCAATGGTTTATCCCTCATATGCGCAGAAAACTGTTGCACATGATGGTTGCTAGGACTGTTAGTCACAGTGACACTCGAAGGCACACCAAGGCTGCTTGGTGTAAGTGTCTGCCTTGTTTTAGAAGATCCTGATTGACCTGATATGTCACTAGAAGAATGACCACGGGGTGAGCCTTCATTTCCTAGCATTGGTGAGGCAACATGCTGCTTGGAAAAAGATCCAGATTGAATACCAGGAGTATTCTCGCTCAGATCTTGGTGAGAAATCATCCTAGACTGCATGAATGGGGTTAGCTGTGAGAAAACATTTGCATTTGCAGGATTTGACAGATCAATATTACGATCAAGAGCTAATGCTTGAATGGCCTGCATCTGTGAGGCCATAATCAAGTTATTTGACATGTTCATCACATTTTGCTGAGCTTGTTGCCCAGCATTTGTGCAGATGGGACTGACTGGCCAATTGCAGGATGATTGAGTTTTGAATCAGTTCGCTCTTCTGGATGAGTCCACCGACTCTGATCATCCAGTCTATCACTCTGTGCCACTTGCTCCAAATACTTCTTGGATGAAAGCTGAGCCTGATTTGATGCTGGAAAAGAAACAAGCTCATCCGTCTTCATATTTGATAGCCGTACATCTTGATCTTTACCAATAGATCCAAAGGCTTCAGGTCTCAGTTGTTGCTGAGATTGCATTCCCAAAAATGATTTCTGTTGGGTAGACGGAAAAGCATATTGCAAATAAGCCTGTTGCATAGAATTCAACGTCTGTGGCTCAACACCTTGACTCCTAATGTGACCTTGCTCTGGAATATTAGGAGATCCATGCTGGGACAAATCAATAAAATTTCGAGCTTGCTGAGGAAGTTGCATCGAGCCAGACACAGCAGCAAAATTTGGCATTCCATGGATGCCGTGAACGCTACCAGTCGGGTAGGATAAAAGAGAGTCATTTGATTCAGGCCTCCTCAGGAACTGCTGTGGCATCGGCTGCAAATGACAGTAGAAATCTGAATTTTATAAAAAAAATAACGTAAAGCAAGAAGTTTCTGATGAAAATGTTTCCAAACAGTAGCAATACGTACAATAATCATCAATTTCCAACAAAAAAAATACGCATAAAGTCTAAGGAAATCACATCTACATTTCCAAATTACGCATAATATAAAACTTTGTATGCAAAATCAACCAGCAAAGCAAGCAAGCATTGCAAGGGAAATAAGCTGTTGACATAGAAAGCGCGACATAATCAAACCAAGCAGCATGCGCTGAAAATACAACGAACAAAACACAAAGTAAAAGTAACAGAGAGATAACGAAAAAATACGAACCTGTCTTAGCTGCTGTTGCTGCAGCTGCTGTCTCTGTGGCTTCTGATCAAAAGCTGACACGGCAGAGGATGACGATGATGGTGAAGCAGAAGCAGATGCAGCCGAATTACGTCCATGTCCACCGGGACCTCCAACTTGTTGGTGCCCGACCCCTGACTGCATACGTGTACTTACCAGAAAAGGCCCAAAGCAAGAATCTTTTGAAATTGGTAAAGTAATCAAGCTGCAAAGATACAGATTTCAGTCCTATCCTTCCAAATAATTGAATGCTTGAGGATCACACTGGTGCTTTCCACCAGCTGGGGCATCCCGTCAACAAGAGAGGCAAAAAAAACACTACACCATGCTCACTCAGACCAGTGGAAACAGTTGAAAGACTCCGAAATCACACGCCACCAAGCACTAGATTTTCGAAATTCCCAGCAAAATCCTCAAACCCCATCTCTGAAAAGGGACGAAAATAGCAACCAGATCAACGGATTTCAGGAACTTGCTTATAATGGAGCTGGAAACGGCGTCCGTACCTCCCTACCCCAAAACAATTATTCCGTAGAAAAGACAGGCTAAATCCAATCAAATCCTATTTCCTCTCAAAAAAATCCAAAACCGAAAAGGCGGCTTCGCAAACTAATTGATAAGGACAAGGTAGATCCAATGGACGGCGACTGTCCGAACAAGCCGGAGGAATCCCGCACCTCAAATTTTCCCTTCACCCGAAGTGTGCTCGAGGTTGGGGCACTGATTCATTTATACTCTTATTTGGAAATATTTATTTATTTATTGGTAATTATGATTTTATTTTTATTCATTAAAAAAATCGATCAATGTAATGGGAAATTTAAATGGCCCTGAGATAGGCCCAATAAGTAATGGTGTAGGCCCATTATCTATGAAACAGAGAGGCCAATATTAGTCTCGTCTTCGGCCCAATATCATCATACAAATTTCTGTCGTTTCGAAGTTCCTCCATCTCCGTCTGCACTCTCAGAACGTGACTCCTTGGTCCGGTTTGTCGACGTGAGTAGAGCTGGATTGATGCAAGACTGGTTACTTCTTCTCGTATTTCGGATCTCGATCGGTGTGCGCTGCGTGATCTCAAGTGTTGAATTGCTACATGTTCGCGTTTACTCATTTTGCTCAATGTCTTATGTGTTAGGATTCGTATACAGTGATGTGGATGGACTTTAGGTCGGACGATTTCATTTAGCATTTTTAAGATTCGTTTCTTCCTGCTATTTGGGAATGTTTCATTCGAGTAGGGTTTGCTGCGTTCTTTCTGATTAGGATATGATGACCACGTTGATGCTGTCCTTTTGATTGCTGTTAAGGCTATTATTTTCCTGCCCTGAAGTTTGTTTTTGAGTATCTGGTATCATGCATATGCATATTCAGACGGCAGCAACCCAGGTTCAACTGTGAGAAGGGCAATCAATTTGGATTGTTTACAAATGGGAATGTCTCACCTCATCAACCTGAAATGTGGTCACTGGCCTCCCTCGCCGGTAAATGCATTTCAAACTTGTTCATCAGCCGTAGTTTGCTAAGCCTGGTGATTGTGGTTCGCATTATTTCCCTTAATATGCTTCTTTGTGCATTAGTGAAATCCCATCGCAGTATAGCTGCTGTATTGCAACTCGTTCTGACTAGATGTGGTATACGAATGACCTTATAGGGCAATCAGTTGGGTCACTTTTGTTTGCTGTATTTTCTGTGGTTATCTCCTTCTTCAGGTCATTCAGTGGCTTCCCCTGTTGCCCCCTTTTTACTTTTTCTGGTTTCTTTCTCTTTTCTTGCAGGCTTTGTACTCCAAGAACCAGGCAACCAGTATCCAACTGAACAGGGCGGTGGCGCCGGAAGGAAATAACTACTCGTAGCAAACTAAGAGGAAGCGAATAATTCAGGGAGTGGATGCCAACTGGAAATTCGTCACGCGAGTAGGAATAATAACAGCAGCCACACACACACAGATACAAACAGTGGGCATCACTAGGTAAAAGCACACAGATTCATCAGTTGCTGCTCCTGAAAGGTATGGCCCTGATCACAACTTGGTGGTACAGAGCAGCAATGGCGGCTCCGATAAAAGGTCCGACCCAGAAAACCCACTGTAGAAGGAGAAAACAAGCCGTCATCGCATTATAGAGGTCTAGATTTTACCGTGCCTGAAGATGCGGCGAAAAAAACTGACGAGTTCTGCTTACATGGTTATGCCAGGCTGCGGGTGAATTGTACACCATGGCGGCGCCGAGGCTACGAGCGGGGTTGATTCCGGTGCCGGTGATCGGGATTGTGGCCAAATGAACAAGGAAAACGGCGAATCCAATGGGGAGTGGAGCCAAAATCTACGAATTATCCAGCACTCAAATTCCGGGTTTCTGTGGAAAAATGTAGAGACGAAGAGCAGGGGAGCAGGAGAGTTCTTACGGGACATGGGAGTCTCTGGCGCTCCTCTTTGCATCAGTCGCGGAGAAAACGGTGTAAACGAGGACGAAAGTGCCGATAATCTCAGCGCCGAGGCCTTGGCCAATGTTGAACCCAGTAGCGATGGCGTTCGCGCCCCCGCCTTGACTTTGGTACAGCTCCGGCGAGAATCCTTTCACAACTCCGGCACCCGCGGCGGCGCCGAGGACCTGCGCGATTATGTAGAAAATCGCCCTCGTCAGGGACAGCTTCCGCGCCAAGAACAAACCCAGCGTCACAGCGGGATTTATATGTCCTCCTGAAACACCACAACAGATAAAAACCGCGAAGACGAAAGGAGATCTGGGTTTCTGGAAATGCACCAGAAATTCCAGCAGTGCTGTAAACGAGAGCAAAGATGGCGCCGCCAAACGCCCAAGCAATCCCCTGAACTCCAACCGTGGCGCATTTGTTGGGAGATTTCTTAAACCCCATCACTGTCAAGATCGTGATGTAGAGAAACAAGAAAGTGGCGACGAACTCCGCGATTCCAGCTCTCCAAAACGACCATGACTTGATCTCTCCGGCCTCGAACAGCGGCGCCGGCGGCGGCTCCCTGTAGTCCTTCGTCTGGGCGGAGGTCCCCAGCGGCTGACGCTCGGAAAACTTGTTCGCCCCGAGCTTCACATCCTCCTCTTTACCCTCCATTATTCTCTCTCAATCTCCTCGGCCTCTCACGGGATGTGAGTGAACAAAAAGGATTCAGAAAAAATATAGCTTGCATGTTTCTGACTAACCAGCCCCTGCACTTCTCACAATTACAGATTGGCCCCATACGCTTCCATCGGATTCTTTTTACATCTAGAATTTGAATTTCTTTAATTCCAAATATGGATAAGCTCTGACACCAAGGACCAATCTGCAAATAATAGAGAAGATGACGTGGCACCACGGTTTTTCGAAAACGCAGTGGGAGCACGTCACATGATCTGGGGCCCCCGGAGGCACGTGGCTTCGTTCCTTCGCTGGCGCCAATTGTCGATAAGCTATTTTTCTTTTCCTTTTTTTTAAAAAAAATTTTGCTTTAATTATTTTATCACGAACAAACAAAAATAACAGTTCCCCTATAAAGTAAAGTGATTTTGGCACATGGGGCCCAGCCCATGTGAGCTGGCAATAAACACGTGTAAAATTACAATTATGCACATATTAACATAAAAACTTAATTGACTGTTTTATCATGCACTGCACATGGACACTATTGTAAATAAACCAAATCAACTGCAAAGTAAAATCCAATTTAATCTAATGTTGTTTCGCATTTGAAACATTCGTTGTGAATCAGTAAAAACCACGAATTGAGAATTCGGATTTTAACAAACATCAGTACTCTACATATGAATGGCTTTAACTAGTGTGAAAAATGTGATATGCTAGTCTTACAAGCAAGGAATGTAGTGCTCTATACTAAAGCAATGTCCCATTTGTCTCCTACTTTTTGTATTATTTTTGTAATGAGAATTAAAAAAAAAAGATTTATTAAAGCGGGTCGTCCGTACATCCTCATTGAGTCCAGCCCAGAGCTCAAATTGGGCCGATTCATAGGGCGATATTTGTTGGGCTGTTGATCCACATTCCGCAGCCTTGAAATAAATATTACATTATATTTGCATTAATTAATTTATTACGCGGTTTATTTTAATTTGAATGATGTCTGAAAATATAAAACGAATTTTATCACGCGAAAGCCGTTGTTCTAAATTCTGTCCATCCGCTTTGCGTCCGGTTTCCCGCGTTTCCTGCCCCGCTCGCGATTTTACGAATCATTCGTCAAGGTTCAAGAGGATTAGCACAGGTTTGGGTCTCAGCGAGATTTGATATATGGCCGTGTCTGCATTTACAGGTTCGCACCATCTCCTTGTTGTACCCTGTGTCGCATTGTGTGCTATTTGTTTTTTTTTTTTTTTTTTGTTGCGCTGCATTTTCATGTTGGGTGTTTATTGGTGTTGGCTTTGGAAAGGAATTGAGTGATTCTTTGAGGACTACTAGGGTTTATCTGAGCCATAATTTTATGATTCTTTGACTCCAGATGCATTTTCGTTATTTTTTCTCGTTTTGTGATGGAGTGGAGGGCGTAGTTGACCTAATTTTGTTGGCATTTTTCCTATTTTTGCCAGTGGACCTTTCTGGTGGTTTGTATAATTATTTTGCTTGTTTCTTCCACAGATATACACGGTTGTGATCATTATTTCTGTTTTTTGGCATCTCCTTAGTATCTTCAGTCAAATGACTGAAACTTATAGTGAAATCATTAAGCCCGAGGTATGGTGATTGCCAGTGCTTTTGTTTTTTTTGTTGTGGTACATCTGCGATATGCTTTCAAATTTTTATTGCCATTCTTTAAGCATGGTTCCAGGTTCAGTTCTGATGTTTGAGTTGTCCTGTCTCGGCAACATTAATCAAAGAATGTGATTATCCATGTCAACCAATTTTCTTCCTTCTATATTAATTTGTTGGGACTATTCATTGTAAACTGTTGTTCCGTTTTGTGTTTTTTTTCTATGAGCCAGATATTGTTGGAAGTTCTAACAAAGCTAAGTGAAACACGATTTGAGTTCGTGTGTTCAATAAGCACTCCTGAGATCCAACTTTTACCAGGCCCCCTGTTCTTCATATTACTTCCAAGAGATCGATGCCGTCACAAGGACATACTCACATGATTTAGCTTTGTTATTGTTCATGTGCAGCTGATGGATTTGCAAAACCGTTACTGATTGGATGAGGGAACAAATGATTGGCAGGATTTTCTATGTATATGTGGTATTGACATTTTCTGTAGCATAACAAGGTAACGAGGTGTTAATGGCACCGTTGATGCCACTCTTGTATAGCGGAGCGGAGAGCATGATTAGGCACCAGTTCCGTGTGCGGAAGGTCAAGGCCTGTGGTTGGGGAAGTATCATGCCCACTCTCTAGCCATCCCTTAATAGCTTCTGAATCATAGGTGAACCCATCGCCAGCCACCACTGGGTCTCTCATGATTTCCTGCATATCATGCCACAATGCTGGTGAGTGATTTCCGTACCAGTTAATCAATCCTATTGTACATGGAAGAAGCCAACAGGGACATCATACCAACCTGGAAGATGGGGCACACGAAGTAGGATGGTAGCTCCTCTGAAATACAGGCTCCATATGTAACTTTCATTGGTTCGAGAAGTCTCCACACCTCTGAGGCTAGGTTCGGGCGATGCTTCTTATCCCTATTAGTGCAGCGGATAGCAAGACGAGCCAGTTGTTCTGCTGCCACAAATGGCCAATCTCCCGCTGTTGGGTCGAGTACATCTCTCAGGTTTCCATTTTGTATTGCAGTTTGGATTTCGGGGGCTATCCCCTTTGCAGGCTTTCCACTTAAAAGCCTAAGTACTATGATTCCAAAGGAGTAAACATCAGACCTGGTCGTGAGTTCTCCATGCTCGAGAACTTCCGGAGCAATGTAATCTCGGGTTCCCATTGCCTGATCCAGCCAGAAACATCTTGTTGTATCATTCTCGTCTTGTGAGAGCTCATGACTTAATCCGAAGTCACAGAGCTTGCTTACACAGTTAGCATCCAAGAGAACATTGGATGGCTTCAGATCACCATGAACAACACCATGTGGGGACAAGAATGCAAGAAAATTAGAGCTGAGCACAGTTCTGATGCAATGCGAATTCGAGTTCGCCATGTCAATGGTGGAGTGTTGCCTTTGCAGTCGAGACGATCGTGAAGGTCCCCCCCTGGGATATATTCGTAAACCAGTGCACAAACTTCAGGGCAGGCCCCAATAAGTGATATGATGTTTGGATGCCTCAACTTGCTCAATATATCAACCTGAAAATACAGTGATCACAAAGGGAGAATTGCTTCCAGCTTACATATGAAGGAATATTTACCTCCTGACGAAACTGAAGAGGTCCTTGAGAACTCCGTGGGTTCAACATCTTTACAGCTACTTTTGTGTGCCGGAGATTTGCCAAGTACACTTTTCCGTAGCCACCTCCTCCAATCTCACATGATGGGCTGAATTTGTTTGTTGCCTCTCGGATTTCAGAGTAAGAGAACTCCAGAAACAACTGAGAAGAACATGATGAAGTTGATGTCTTCCTCAGCCTTTCAGCTTCCCTGAGAGCATGGTCACGCTCCATCTCCAGTTCATCTCTTTCTTTCTTGTACTGTTGCAACAAGTCGACAGCAGAACGCATCTTTGTTTCCAAGTCCTCAACCATTCTGTCAGACTCTGCAACCTGATTCTCTAAGGATGACTTAAGTTCTTGAGCAATCCTGAGCTCATTCTTCACTCCATCAAGTTCCAATCTTGTGTTTTCGGCATCTTCCTTGCTTTTAGACAAAGTCTCTTCCAGAAGTCTTACTTTCGCAGAATGCAGAGCTTCAGCGGCTTTCAACTGAAACCATTGGAAAGAAAAAAAAGCAACACAGCTAAGCATCTTTCCTTTTGGTGTTAGAGGTAAATAATGCATGTTTAGGAGTAGTGTAGCAGCAGTACTCTGCGAATTGCTTCTATTGCATCTTTTTCAGCCTTCATGCGCTTGATTGAATCTTCGTAAGCTTCTTTTTTGGATGTTTCAGCCTCGGTCGCAAACTGCTGAAGTCGATCATAAAGACCATCATCTGTAGCTTCCTGCAAGAAAAAAGAAAAAGACATGATAAGGAGACTAAGTACATCCATTTCTTCCATGCAGTGATGAGATATACTTACAACAGCGAGAAACGTGAGTCCATCCTCAATCTCTTCAGTAGCAGGCGGCAAGGAAACTGCACCATCAGCATCTGTTCTACCTACTGAATATTGAGGAGGTAATTTTGAAAGAACACTATAATTTCTCTGTGGAGATCTTTTATCCCAATCAAGTTTAGGGTATTGGCTAAAAGGACGTTGAGGAGACCCCCACTCACAGCCTAGCTTTGACCGAGACATAAAAGAATTTTCAGAGTGGACTCTATGATATGCATTTTGGGACTCTGCATGGCTATTTCTGGTCCGAGGTGTTGAACTTGTGCTTCCTGAGGTACATGAAATGCTCGAACTCCCTTGAAATAGCGGCGACTCAGCAGTGATAGTGCTCTGTTTACTTTCCCTAAACAGGTTTGGGCAGTAGAGTCAAGACTCTTGGGATGATGAGGGGAACAGCGCACGAGGAACATACCTAGTGTATATGAGGTTCCCCTTGCATACAAGCCAAATGTGGCAGAAACTTGGAGCTTCCCTTCGAACATAGTTCGCTTTCCTAGAGTTGGGCTCCTTCATCCTCCTGCAACACACAGCGGATGTAGGAAACACACTGACTTTGAAAGGGGAAAAACAGTGAAAGAGGCATACTTGGAGAAGGATCTGTTAGCTGCTGCCCCCATGACAAGCCACTTGATCTCATTCTGTACAATGAGATCCACTATTCCCTTCTCAACACAGCTGCTCTCTTCCACAACTTTCGTTGCCTCCACCTAAACAGCCACAGCAGCAGCAAAGCTAAGACCCCTGAGCAAATCCAGTGGATGTGAAATTTGGGAGATGAAGTTTGGAACCCGAGCCATTACCCCTGCTTTCCCACATGCCAGTGTATAGGAATCCAGCAACCTGTGCATCTTTTCCCTCTCCTCATCATCATATTCCTTAGCCCGGCCTTCATCCACCATTCTTCTAGGAAGCATAGTAATCCCTGCAACCAACGAGTGTTGTCTTCAGCAAGTAGTTGCATAAAAAAGCACAAAGAGGGAAACTGACCAGAGGGTATTCTTTCAGCAGGCTTGTGAATGTGGAGAATGCATATCGTTTTCCCTTGGGACTTCTCCAGTGCCCAATTCAGAACAGTCTCACTCTCCTTGGCATCCTTACCCAGGGCGACAAACAGAGCATCCTCCTCCAGTCCCGGAAACGACGCCGTTCTCGCCGCCCCCTCCCCAGACGCCTCCATCAAACCCCTTGCTTCAGAAAATCAGCAGCACTCGACGACAACTACAAGAAGACACTTCCATTAAATGCGAGGAGGCGGCTTCCTCTTCCTCCCCTTACCCGTTGCCCATCAGCATTGACTTGTTCTTTTACACGTCATATCCCCTGATTCTATCCAGAGAAAAGGAATCTTCCGAATGTACTGCGAAGCTCACACTTCTCTTCTGGAAATCCCTAGAACGTTGAATCCGTCACCGACTGCTTCGTCCCCTTCCTCTTCTGAAAACAAAAAATCTCCGGTCGTGGAGCCTCTTCCGCCTCCGGCTGTTTTGTCGTTTGTAGCATTTCAAGTCTAATTAGTATAAAAACATTAATAACTTATCAAAATCAAAATAACTGTGATACAATATTCTGAATATCATTTTCAATTTCAATTTCTTCGTCCTGATTTCTAATAATATCATTTTTTTTCCATGACAAAATCATCAAAATGACCCTACAAATCCCTTGTGAAGTGACATCCGGTAACCCTAAAGCCCACACACCGTGGTTTCAATTTTCAATGGTCAGGATTCAAGTTTTGATGGTCAATGGTCAAAACTCGATCAATAATGCCCGCCCAAATCAATTCATCCCATCTTATTTTATACATTTTTTTTTCAATTATAAATCATTATACCTTTGTTCCATTTTCTTGCCACCGATCACATATATGTTGTGTGTGTGTGTCATCTCGATTTTAAGTATCCGGATTCGCAATCGGATCCAAGTTTATGATCCGGGAATGTTAGAAAAGGGATATTGATAATCTGTGATTGTATGTATTATTCATGGGTTCATGAATTGGGACGACAATCTCCCATAAGATCAGACAAGAAGAAGGAAGAGGCCTTGTGATTTTTTAAATCATGTGTTGACCGCGTAAGACCCGGTCCTTGTTCGTTGCAGCGCACCCTGGTCCCAGGATGTTTGTCTTTATCTTTTTTTTTTTCTTTTTTTGAAAATAATATATTCGAGATATTATATTTAGAATTATTCGATTTTTGAAAATATGGTCACGAGCGCCAATATGATCAGGGTGTATTGGGCATAATTTCTAAAGATGTTTTTGAAAATAAATTATATTTTCTGATTTCTAATACAAATTTGCTGATTTTAAAAATGTTTTAAAAATAACTTGGAACTCATTCTCTAGTTTAATAAATTGAATAATATTCAATAATTTTTAATTATATTTTGAAAATTATTATGTAGATGAATTGAATTCATTTTAAAGTATATTCATTAATTTGAATTGAATCGGATCAAATTCATGATTTTATAATAATGATTATTAGGGTTGAGCAAATTTCGGTTAGTATCTGAAAAAACCGATTAACGGAATTGAACCAACAAAATTCGGTTCAGTTTCGGTTAGTAAAATTTGAATTATCGGTTAGTTCGATTATTTACTAAATTAATCGTTTTTTAGACATTTAGATAAATTTTATGTATTTTCGGTTTTTATTCGATTTTAATTATCAATTAATGCATTTATTCGATTATCGGTTGGATTTCAAAGAAATTTTGGTCATATTAATTAAAAAATTAGGG
Organism: Utricularia gibba; assembly: GCA_002189035.1. Lineage (NCBI taxonomy): Eukaryota > Viridiplantae > Streptophyta > Magnoliopsida > Lamiales > Lentibulariaceae > Utricularia > Utricularia gibba. The sequence continues at coordinate 710,150 of CM007990.1, forward strand.
GAAAATTGCTTTTTTGAAATGAGGAAATGAATGGGGTATGGTGTGATGTTTAGATCAACGTAGGGGAGTAAATGGTATTAATACTGAGTAGGAGAAAAGGGTATCATTAATGAGCGGCCAGGCCATGGTGGCGTTGGCCGTTGGGAAAGGGGGTGCCGTCCTTTTCCATGTCTCGCCGGTGGCTCCTCCTCCTAGGGACCGGCGGCCGACGCCTCGATGGGTTTAATGTGGGGTAAAATAAAATATTTCCATGTTGATGAATCCAAAAACATTCCTTTTTATTCAATACGAATATTTAATAGTATTTATATGGTGGATGCCGGGCGGGGGCCGGTGGCCTGATTTCCAGCCGGCCCCGGCCCGCCTTGTCCTAGTGGCGACTTCAAAACAGGTGTAAGGAGTGTGGGTGTATTTTACTGATGTGTGTGAGCTGTGAAGTTCTGGTTTTTCATGGTGGGCTCTTGGCGCTTGCAGCAGGGGGGCTGATGGCGAAATCCCGTTTCTTTGATTCTTCTCTCACTGAAAAGAAAGAGAAGCTGCGCACCCACAAATTTTTTTCTTGATTTCCGCTTGCTTGCCGCCTTTAATGGCTGCCCCACGTTTCTTCTCTTTATCGTTATAATAAGTGGCCCCTCTGGGTTCCTGGATGGTGGAATCGGATGCCCGTTCCAAGATGTAAAGCTTGGTCTTTGTGCTCTCTGCGTTCGGTACTCTTTCCTGCATTCGATTTCATGCCACTAGTGGTGAATGCAGTTGCCTGCACAATGCATGTACCTTGCTTTGTGTAAGGCTCTTGGGAAGTTTTTTTCTAAAAGAATGGAGAAACTGATCAGTCGCTTTCGTTCTGCATTTTTTACTCCGTTTTTCCTTTTTTATTGCCTCTCCACATTGAAAACATCGCCACTTAATTGACTTCTGGGTTCAGCTGCATTCCTCCAGAGAAGACTTGGAGTTCCATAAGTTTTGTGATCTGGATAAATAAGCATTGTGGTTTGCGTGTCTCCAATGCTGAATTGCTTTTGAAAATTTGGATTCCCTGAATCCTGGAGTGCATTATAAGGATCTTTGTTAGTTTGGACTTCTTGTCACTTTTTGTGATATAATCTTGAAAGCAAGGTCTAGATTCTGTTTTTTGGGGGATCAGGGCAAAAAAGGAACAGAATTTGTCTCCATCTGGAAGAGAAGAGGCAAAAGGGTGCTTCTTTGTCCAAGAGAAAGGATGGTGTGACAGTGAACTTAGCTTTCGCCCTGTGCTAGCTTCAGCATCGTCCTGGATTCTTGAACTGCATTGTGACGTCAAGCTTACGGTAATTATTTTGATCCTGAATCATATGTTCCTGCATGCCTTCTCCCTTTCTGATTAGCCATGGAACCCAGTTTATGGAGAAGAAATCCAGGAAAGGCCTTTCAAGTCATGGAAGGTTGCAGACTGGATGCGTATCTGGTTTGATTAACATGCTTGATTTCCGTCGTGGTCGATCCACTAGGCGGTTGCTTTCTGATAGACAACCTTCTATAAATCAAAATTCTGGTATGTTTTTGGCTAAGTGTCTTTCAGTAACCACATCATACTGGGGTAAGAAAGCAGTTTTTGACTCACGTTCTTTTGTTATAACAGCTGAGCATGTTGAAGGTTCTGAAGGCACAGAGGTAGTATTTTTAGCTATTTTTTTGTCACATTTTGATGTGTATTGATTCTGGTTATCTCAGGAACCCAAGGAGGCTGCGATTCCAATGATTGGTTTTGGTAAAACAAGTGTGAAGGAGCTCATGGAGGAAGACATGCTCAACGAGGAAGGTGTGATGATGAGTCCTTCATGCCAGAGCTTTCAAGATAGTGACGAAGATCATCCGAATATGAGTCGAAATGGACAGCATGAAATTCAATCCCCATCAGTATCTGAGAGGGATGATGTGAAATGCTCATGTAAGAAACTTGGTGATCTTGATGTCACAGAAACTTCGGATAGTCGTCATGTTCTTGAGATAATTGAGGAGCACTTGGCCCAGATAAGTGCAGAATGTCTAACAGACAATAGTTCTCGTGATGTTCTTGATGTGCTCTCGGCTCAGGCAGTCACAGAAACTGATAAAAAGCTGATGGCAGCAGTCAAACTGCTTATGGAACGGAAACTGAGCAAGGTAAGGAATTTTGAGGAGGAAAATCCTTCTAGTTCTGGAGAGTTCATGGATGCTATAGAAGTATTCACCGCAAATTATACTGTGTTCTTGGAACTACTAAAATCTGTAAAGGTTACTGCCATCAAGACTTCTCCGACTGTATCAAATATACTTGATTGTGAACTGGGGATCATAAAGGCGGATGGATACCATAGCCACAAACAACTATATTTCCTTCGAAAAAAGAGAAAGTCTCTTGAGAGCCTCATTCCAGGAGGGAAGAAAGGATGCCATTCTTCTCTTGTTGGGTTGAAGCCAGGTTCTTTGGCACAAAATCCAGGAATGGAAGTTGCAATCAGAAGCAATTCTATACCATACTTTCAGATGTATAATAGTGTGCAGGATGAGAGACACAAATGGTTCAAGCTCTCTTTTACTGAAATCAAAAGAAAGCTATGGCATTCCATGTTAAAGGAGAAAACAGTGATCCCATCTGATAAGCTAATGTTTCAGTATTCTCCTAGGCAAAAAAACAGAAAAAATAGTCAAAGACATGGCGTGAGGGGAAACATGGGATGGAGTTCTCCAAATAGAAACCATTTCTATACTGAAAGATTCACTTTATCATCCCCTATCAGGAATGGAGAACATGAGATGGGGGAGATCACCTTGAAACATCGAAGAGTTGGTGGATTTGATATTGATAATGAGGCTAAGAAACATATAGCAAAAATGCTGACAAATGTGGATGAAAATATTGATTCTATGACAAGGCAGATGCCCAAGCCTTTCGGCAGGATACTGCATGATTCTGTTAATGATATCCCTTCCTGCTCCAACGTTGGGGAGTTCGAGGATTATAGCTCCATTTCAGAATGTGGGCAAAACTTGAACAGGCAGCCATCCATCATGGGTGTTGATACTGACGATGACAAAGTGAATCCCATTGCAACAGATTCTTGTATCCCTTTCCGAGATGATGAGAAGCTCTTCCTGGAAGGTAAACTAGTCATCATTTTGATATGCCATTACCATAATGGTGGAGAAACATCAAATACTAACTCAATTCATTTCTTATGGTTGGCAGAGATTGCAGTCACACTGGAATCACAACCTGATCAACAAGGAGAAGTTCATGAATTCTCTGGGTCATGTAATATTTCAACAGATAGAAATATCCATGACGCAGGCATGACAAAAACCAGCTCCAAAGATGATGTCTGTCAATGTTTGGAGTCTACCCAATGCTCGAAACCAGTAAGATCTCATTCCATGTTCCATTCATGTGCCCTTTGATGACGAGATCTCAATGGTTTCTACCTCAGCAGAACTGTCCTAGCTATTGTTCAGCACAATCATATTCACTTATGCTGATTTTCTTTATATCCCTTTCAGGATTTTGTGGAAGAAGGCAGCATGCTTTCCTCGTCAGATGTTTCAACGTTCCATTCTTCTGGTATCAGAGAATTGGGTTGTGACCATGCCATTGACAAACTAGAGCAGCCTAGTCCTGTATCTGTTCTTGAGTCATTGTTCATGGATGATGCTAGCAGTCCAGCAAGTATATTGTCTGAGCCAGGTTATACATTGCTCAAAGCATCCATAGAAAATAGCATGCCTTGAATTCTTCTTTATAAATCATTATTAAAAGCTATGAATTTCTGCATTTCAGGAAGTGGAATTGAACATCAACACATAATTTTTGAGGAGCAGTGCATGGTTAGTGACGAAAGAATTTGCACAAGAATTTCAATGGAGGATGAGGAATCTCCATTCGAGTATGTTGAGGCGGTGCTGCTTGGCTCAGGTTTGGATTGGAATGAATTTCACGTCCGCTGGCTTTCTTCTCAACAAATTCTTGACTCATCTCTATTTGAAGAGGTCGAGCTGTTCTCTAACCGTAGTCGCTGTGAGCAAAAGCTCCTCTTTGATTGTGCTAATGAAGCTTTATTGGGTGTTTGCAACACTTGCTTCAGTTGTTTCACTTGCAAAGAAAGAATTGGATCATTCCAAAGTTCTGAGGAGCTTATCAATGAGATATGGAGGCAGGTTGAATGGTATCTCTTTCACCAAGTTCAAGCAAATTCTCTGGATCAGCTTGTTCGATTAGACTTGGCCAGATCTGGAAAATGGATGAATTTCCAACCAGATATTGAGCTTCTTTTTTTTGAGTTTGAGGAAACAGTTTTGGATGAACTGTTGGAAGACACCATTCTCAGCTTTGAAAAGGTTTCATCGCATCAAGAATCACCACCAGTTACTCAAGATGAATCTGTGCCAGCTAATGACACCATTATGTAGACTAAGGCCAGAACATGAAGGGTTCATCAGACAGTTATTTTTCCCTCCTGCTGCTGTTGAAGGTCAGACATAACTCTTTTTTGTTCAAGTACCGAGTGTGTTATGCAATTCATCAAAATCTATGTATTATTTGTCTGATGTTTTACATAGCTTTCGATGAATTCATTCAAAAATATAAGATATGTTGAGCCTGTGATGCAATAGCCATTCTGCTTGGAAACTCCTTGTGTTTTTCCCCTTTTGCAAGGAATTTCATACGAACTGTTTCCAAGTTGCAATGCACACAATAAGGGCAATCCTACATGCATTGGATGAACACTCTGGGGTAATAATGCAGGGCATTTTGTCGTTATTATTATCTTTGAACCAAAATGTAGTGCAGCAACAGCATAGAGCGATATAGGTTAATGAAAGTAACATCATTTGTTAGAAAAGGTATCAATGGCAGACTTGTGCCCACCGGGTGAAGTGATTCTAAGTTCTTGGCTGCCTAGAAAAAATGAAAACTTCCTTGATCTAGTCACCTATTCTGTCTGGAGATTTCATAACTTTATCTGCAAACAGCACATCCTCAATCCATGCAACAATGCTGAATGCCATGCTTTCCAGTACTCTGGAGTAGCTCTCAAGCACTGCTTGCCCAACATCCTGCAAGGAATTGGAGAAAATGAGCCATGTATATTTGTGTTTGCTTGTTCTTCTCCATAAACTATTGAACATGCCTTGTTATGTTGGATTTTGCTAGCGTCAAGTGCAGTTTGTGAAAGTTCAGGATATCTGAGCTTCAAGCACAACAACAGGGCTTCTGCTCTTTGTGCAAGAATGTGGTTTCTCTTACTCCTGTCAACATCTAGGACGAGGCCCTTAACCATTTCCCAGGATGATTTTGAGTAACTGGACACTTTCCGGCGCCATGCATGGATTGAGGCTTCCACCTCGTCTGCAAGTTCAAGGGCCTCATGCTCAGAGCTTATGCTGAGAGAATCAAGCAAATGATCCGGCGAAAAAACTTCAGCATCGTGCAGGTAGCGGTAAGTTTCGTCTCCTACACTTGCTTTTCCACTCTGTTTATCAGTAAAAAAGAAAAAAACAGTGAGTAGTAAGCAACCTTGAGGACATGACATTTTCCAAAAGGCTTCTGCTACCTTAGGGATGGAAGCAAGGAATGATTCCGGGATCTGCATTTCTGCAAGTATTCCACTGTTTATCGCCATGGCGGCCTTGTGGATTTGATTGGCACAGTTACGCTTCTGCTTCAGAAGTTTCTTGATTTTCTCAGAAAGCCCCTCTTCAGGAACACATGGAACTGGTAACCACCATTTCTCTTGTTTTCTCGGAGTCACTGGCTGAGTGATGATCCTCCTAGTCGACCCTAAAGAATTTCCAGACATGCTTCTCTTTTCTGCATACCAGAACTCTGCATCCTGGAAACTGTCCAATATTTCCTGACAAGGAACATGTATGTATACAAGATGATCACCAGCTTCAAACAGAGAGAAGCAAGCACTAGTACTCAGTGCATGGAAGAGTCCTTTACCAGAAGCATTGCATCTAACTTCTTCAGTGCTGGCAAGTTGATGTAAATGTCTTTTCTTGGAAAACTCGTCATCACCTGAACCATGCCTTCACAAAATCATTTGGGCTTCTAGAAAGAATGCAGTTTCAGAAAGATGAAGAAGGTTGATGCAGTGGTACCTCCATTGATGTTCCATCCTTCAAAGTTTGCAAAGTGGGTCTGAATTCTTGTATGTGATCACAGACAGATAGAAGGCAGTTCACTTCTCTCTTCCACATTGTCTTCTTTTCAGGATGCAGAGGCTGTAATCTATGGTGCTCACCAAACACAGAAGCTGCAGTGCACAACACATACTTCTAGATGAAAAACATTGTACTTGACAGTAAAATTAGAGTTCAATGTTGCATACCGTAGAGGTTTGTGATTGCATTCGACAGTGCCACAGCGCTGCAGACCCCCTTTCCACTTCCGGACATGTCTTCTCCTAGCAGCAGTTTTGAAAACCTCTCCTTCATCAACTCCATCTCTGCAAATCATAAACTCCCATCACTGAAAAAGGCCAGGAACCAACTGAAAATCCACTGGATCATCACCTGAATCCACAACTTCTTCATTCTTCATAAGTTTTGAGAGAGCTTCTGGAGCCGGCGACTTCATTCCCTGCCAGCTGATGGTAGGATTCACATCAGAGAAGCAGTTTTCATCCGATAACACAGATGCATCAGAGTGAGTTCTGCTGTCTGCACTAAAAAGCGAGTAGCTCATTCCGAGATCAAAAATGTCTTCGAAACTTGATCTTCTATCCATCTCCTATCTTTCCAAAAAGGTCTGCAATGAAAATGCAGAAAGAAACTTCATCACTCACACAAAAAGAATACTAGGAAACATATGAATGCTTTTCATCTACAGAAAAAAGAAAGCTCCTAATGTTGCAAAGTCAACCCAGAAAAAAAAAAAAAAAAGCAGACAGAAACGCCCCTCTCCTCTTTACACACCCTAATAGTGATCAGAATTTGAATTTTTTGAACCAGGGGCTTCGCTCCCAAGCAACCACATTCCTGGCTTTCTACCCCACACTACAAAGAAGAAGAAAACAAAACAAGACAGAATCAGAACCCTCTCTCCATCAAGAAAAGTACAGGTAAATGACAGTTCCCCCCAGTGACAAGTGACTCGTCAAAGAAGCAGACTTTGAGAAATGGAGGGAACAAATTCAACGACTGTGGCGAGAAACATGCTGAAAAATGTAATCCCAATAAGTGTGGATCCAGCGGGGTGAGTAATTATTGGAGATGAAGGCGTAATGATGCAGCCCCAGTGAAGCTACTCCAGCCCAGATCACCACAACCCATCAACATGTCCCCCTCTACAACGCAATAATTAGCAGCAAAATTATATGAGCTCCCGGGTCACCTCTACCGTAACTCCATGCATTCATTCCAAGTCCCTTCCATCCCAAACGAGCTTTTTACACCCCAAATTTCGCAGTGAATTCTATGCAAAGTAATCGATAATACGAAACTTAAGACAACAAAACGAACGAGGAATGAAAGCTGGTGAACTAATGTAAATAATGAACTCTCAAACACCCACAACAATTCCTTAAAAAAAGAAAAAAAAGGACACCCCAAAAGTTGGTCGGTCCCGGTCAGGTCAACGCGCAAGATCTCCAGAGCTTTTTGTTTCTTTAATGACCTTTTTGCACAGCCGGAATTTATTAATATTATAATTTTTTAAAGTTTATTTCTCAAGAATTATATTCACTGAATTTTCTCAATTATTCTGTTAATTTTTATTTTTTTGACCAATAACTTTTTATTAAATTTATCGAAAAATATTATATTCAAAGAGTATAGATCATAACGTTTGGTGTCAAACCAAACTTGAATGCATTCTAATGATAGAACATAGGACACTCAATGAATATAAGCAGATGATAAAAAGTATAGTAGCGATATATCGCATAATTAAATAAAAAAATTCTTTTAATTTTACACAATATATTTTTCCTGAAAAAGTAAAACATAAAACCTTAGAACATGAATATTGTATGAGATTTTAATTCAATATTTTAGATATATCGATTTTTTTAATTCCCACCACGCGGATGTAGAAAATTCATAATTCTAATAATATCAATACAACAATAACACACTAAAATAAAAAATAATAAAAATAATTGCAAGAATAATTACAAAACACCAAAATAATAAAAGATTACACAAATTGACTACTTACCCCCTAAATCAGATTACCCCAAACTGCATTTTGTGAATAATAATAATGATAATAATGCCATAGAACATTAATTAAATTGCAAGAAGCCGGTTCAGAGGCCGGCTTAGGTTTCGAACCGGTCCCCAAAACCCAATGGGTTGCTTTACTGATTATGCAAGACCGTAAGAGCTTCCTGCACGAAGCTGTGGGTGTTGTGCTGTTCGATGTGATTGGAGCGGCTGGCTGGGTGCTGCATTTCAACAAAAACCTTGATGGCAGAGACGAGATTCCTGTTAAAATGATCCAACAGCAGCAAGATCTGTGAAGCAAGCGCTTGCATAACCGCAAAGGAGTTGAATATGGTGAACAATGTGGCTCTTTTTGCAGTAAGAACCAGAACCAGGTCAGTCACTTGTGTTGGGAAATTGAACCTTTACCCTTTCTTCATCAACAGCTATTCTCTTTTGAGGCGGAGCCAGAGCTCCTTCAACTGATTCATCAACTCCTGCTTGTGTTCATTTCATGGTTAGGATGGTCAGAAGCAAAAAGGGGTGAAGGATTACTGGTAAATAGATCTACAGGGGAGTACCTCAGCTCGTGCGGCAGAGGCAAAAGCGGCACAAGTTCAGGTCATACTACACTGTAACCCATAAGTTTTTTCGTGGGGTTGGAATCTATGATGCTTCTCAGCTCCTCGACTTGCTGCCATTTACCTTGGTCTGCAAGGAGGTTAGAAATACTCACATAGTAGCTAGCATTATTGGGATCCAAACTCAACAGTTTTCGAGACACGAGGTTCAAAAGTCCAGGTGGTGCATGAGAATTTCTGCATCCAACCAGAAGTGCTCCCCATATTCGCTTATCAGGTTCGATGGGCATGCGATTCACGAATGCTAGAGCTTCTTCTAAATTTCCTTGACGAATTAGCATATCCACCATACAAGTGTAGTGCGCAAGGCTTGGTTTAACACCATACATTGATTCCATCACATAAAACCAGTTCCACGCTTCATAATCAAGACCACAGTGGCTGCAAGCTGAGAGAACTGATACAAAAACGACATCATTTGGTTCTATTCCACTTGATAGCATGGCTGCGAAACAGCCCAGTGCTTCCTCTCCACAACCGTTGATCGCATAGCCATTTATCATGGAACTCCAACAAATCAAATCTTTATGCAAATTTTCATCGAAAACAGCTACCCCTTCATCCATTTTCCCACAATTGCAATACATATCAACCAGGGCGGATGCCAAATAGGTAGTGTTGTCAGAGTATCCATATTTTATGATCTGTGCATGTATGCCCTTGCCAATCTCCACAGCGTGAATCTTACTACATGAGAGGAGCAAACTTAAAAAGGTATACTGATTAGGCCTGCAGCCTGTCAGTTGCATCTCTCTGAACATATCAAATGTATCCTTGAGTTTGTTGTTCTGACTGTATGTTGAAATCATCACACTCCATGCAACGATATCCTTAAAGATAAGCTGATCAAATATAATCCTGGCTGACTCAACGTCCTCGAATTTGCCATATGCTTGGAGGAGCTCAGTCATCAAAGGGACCAAATCAATCAGGCCAACTTTCCACAAAAGACTATGGAATTCCAGCAGTGTGAACTTCTCATCCAACTGCGAACACGCACAAAGTAACTCTTGTAATATGTACTCATCAACTACGTTGACATTAGAAGCTCCCATTTTATGAAATATATACAGGGCTTTTTGTGGGCTTCCATTTTTCACAGAACCGCATATTATGATCCTGCAGGAAACAATATCCCTGTCCTGCATATGATCAAACACATGAAGCGCAGAGTCTAATCGCCTGCATTTAGAATACATATCCATAAGCGAGTTCAAGAGGACCAAATGATGAGAAAGTGATCTTCTGATGGAATAACAATGAATCTCTTTTCCAGTTTCCAGAGCAGCAACATCAGCACAAGCAGCCAGTAAAGTTGCAAGAGTGACATAATTTGGCTGCAAACCAGAAAACAACATATTATGTAACAGAATAAAAGCTCCAGCATAATCCTTTTTTTCCAAGCAGAAGCTAATCATTGCGGTGCTAAAAACCACGTCTATTTTAAGTGCCTCGGCATATAATTTCCAGGTACTAGCTATGTCCCATTGAGAGTATGCACCAGAAAGAGCAGTTGCAACTGATGCTTGTGACTCAAGAAATCCCACTTTTATAGAATAGCCATGAACTGCATGAACCACGTACCGGGAACCAGTAATACCAGCAGCCTTAATGACACTTAAGATTGTCACAAAGTTGGGCTTTTGTTCTTTGATGAGCATCTCCTTGAACAAATATATGGCCCTTCGAGGCCGCTTTTCCTTGATAAAATTCGATATCTTCGAAGTCCATGCTTGTGTCGTATCATACTGGGCAAAATGTTCAAATGGCTCCACTAAATTCGGCGTCTTGTCCATAGAACAGAGCAGTGAAGCCGGACTTCTCTTGGGAACTTTATCAAACACTTGGCATGCATTCCACAAACACCTCGCATTTGACATACAGACATTGATGTTCATAAGACAACAGAGAATGCCACTTCACAGCATCGGCAACTTCCGCATGAGACCTTCGCGTTTCCCAAGGAAAAAACCCACAAAAGGAAACATACTTTGCTCCCGGGAAATCTTCTGCAGTGAAGGTCTGCAATTTACATGAGCCAACAAGAAAAAGGAGCAATCACATAGTAGGTTCCTATTTTTCAAGGAGATGTTTTGTCTCAACTTGGGTTCATAGCTCAGTGGTAGAGCAACTGACTGCAGATCAGTAGGTCACCGGTTCGAATCCGGTTGGGCCCTTTTTTTTTTAATTCTTGTTCTTTTTCATAATAGTATCATCATTTAATAATATCTTATACATTATTTACGGAAACATTACCTCAATTATCAAGTTTAATTCAAAAATATACCTTAAAGTCTCTAGTTCACTAAATCTCCAATATCAATACTTGCGTTAAATTTTCATAAAGTAGACCGTTCTATCCTTACCAAGTTCAGTAGCAGGTTCATGCTTCAAGGTGGCCTGATCGCCCCCGAGACTACAAGGAAAAGCATTACTAGAAGCGCCTGATATCCCGGGGCGGCTTGAAATGCAGGGGATGAGTTTCTGGAGTTGCAGTGGCGTCCTCCTTCCACATCTTGATCGTCTTGTCGGCCTCGCACGTGATCAGCCTCGACCCTGTCACGTCGTACGTGATTGAGTAGATGCCCGCTTCGCTATCCAGTGAACCTGAGCACACGAAACCATGCTTGTTTCAGAGGGGGTGACTGGAGGGTGGCAGGGATTGCATTGCCCAGGTTTGGGATTTGCTTACCGGGTTGGACGATGGTTTGCGCCTGTTGAAAGTTGTGGCCGCTCTTCCAGTCCCAGAACCATAAGCTCCCATTGTCGCCTAGACCCCCAGAAGTGAAATTCAGAAAGAAGGCAAACAAACCATGGCTAGCATCTTTTTCAACAGGAATGAATCATGAAAGCCGTTCATGGACTAGGTGGTTCTCACCTGCTGTGGCCAGCACACCGTCCTCATTGACTGCCGCGGAGTTGATGATTGTTTTCTGCTGAGAACTGCAAACGCAGGAATCGGTTCATCATTGTAAAGATCCAAAAGCCAAGTGGTGGAGTTGAATATCTACTAAAGAAAACTCACAGCATGTTATGCATGAACTCTCCCCTGGGAAGTTTGAACTTTTTTATGTTGTCAGCGGAAGCAGAGACAAAGGCGTCCCTGTAGAATGATTTAGAGAATCAGCAAGAAGAAGAAGAGCGGCAAGGGAAATGCGTAGCAGTCATTCATTACAAGGTCCAGTTGCTAGAGATGCTTACTCTTTAGGATGTGGAGCCATAGCCCGGACCGACTTTTTATGGTGCGTCAAAGTTGAAATTGTTTTACCTGGTGAATAGTAAGAATTCAACTTACAAGACAATAATAAACGAAAACCAAAAGCCACAGGCCTCAAGATTTTTTTGCGGATCAAAGTAATCACCATATCTAAGATCCCAGAGCTTTATAGTATTATCATGAGAACCAGTTATGACTTGTGGATCCTGCAACACCCATGCAGCAATAAGTTAGCTAAAGGAAGCTCAACAAGTCATTCAGCAACAAGGTAAAAAGTTAATCCAATCACAGGCACTGCTTCGGGTACATATGGTACAGTAGGATCAACACTGAATAAAACATATGGAACTTGTTCCCTTCACTGTTTTTTTTTTCTTATATGTAATATATCCCAATAGGTAAAAAGAATCATGTGAATGCAAACTATGAAATGCAAAATCGGCCACAAATTGACCCCATGTAAAGTTAAGAAGAAACGGTAAACTCCACAAATGGTAATTCTTATATGCAGAAAACAAGGATGATACCGTAGGCCTTGTGAAGACTGAACAAACTGTGTTTTCATGACCACTGAGTGCATGAATTTGCATTTTGCTGCGGATATCCCACACCTAAGATTATCAGAAACTCTAACGAATCAGCATGTATATGGTGTTATTCAGACATGAGTAGCTGAAAACACATATGCTAGTAGACAACTAAACATAGAGTGTGCCATACCCGGCATACAGAATCCCGGCCACCTGTGAGCAGTATGTCAATAGTAGGATGAAGTGCTAGGCAGTATACACCACTAAGATGACCATGATAAGAACGAATAACCTGAAACACATGGATGCTTAGTAAATAATTCACAGGCAGGCCATCTCAAACAGGAGTGAGGGCTGACTAACTTTATTCTGCTCTAGGTCCCAACATTTAACTAACTTATCATCACCGGCTGAAAACATGTATGTGTGCTTGCTACTAATAGCCAGTCCTGAAACAAGTGTCACTTTGTCACTTCAAGACCACAGAAGCAATTAAAACATCATCTATGGTGCTCAATGGGAAGATGCACAACCTCGTATCTGGTCAATGTGGCCAGTAAGGGTAAGCTTTAGCTGACCAGAAGCTAAGTCCCAAATCTGGAAACCATAAGAACGGAAATAAGCAGGTTAGACGAGAACCGACTATAAGAAGTAAACGAAATCCGGAAGACTCAGTAGCAAGGCCAGGAAATAACCGGAGGTGCTCTCCTGAAACAAGCAATATTTCATTTCTAACCTTGATTGTTCGATCAGCTGAACCTGTGCAAAACCAAGTATTGCTTGGGTCAACAGCAACTGACCGTACCCACCCTAAATGGCCACTAATGACCTATAAGGTTTAATAATACATTACATATACATCAAAAAAATATACATTACATATAGAAATGTACATGATCATACATCAAAAACACCAGGAATGAAGCCTTCTGCAGCAAAAAAAAAAAAAAAAAAAAAAAGACCAACAAAACTTCTTACTCTGTAATTCTTCCATGGTGGACGCCAAACAGGTCTAGGCCATCTACTTGGAATTCTTTCCATGATGGCAGAAGTTGAAAGATTCCTGGTACAAAGAAGCAGAGTTGAGAAAACACAGCATCACTTCATCCTGCGCTGGGGCTAGGGTGGTTTCATGTAAAAGGTGAAATTCTACGAACGATGCATTTTGACTACATGACTATTTCGACTATTTTATTGGATTAGAATATAATATCAGAGCAAATACTCCATCACCAGGGAGCAATTTGTCTTAAAAAAACTGAATTTCAGAACAATAGAGTGAAAATAAATTGTCAAGTGTAAGTAATAGATCCAAAGAAACATCTCAAGTGTGAGCTAAAATAGCAGATCATGAAAAACCTGTCTGATGATACGTTAGTAGAAATAACAGCTTTAGACCCGCCTTGGACACCAGCATCAGAGCTACAGGAAAGAAATCCGTTGATAAAATAGATATACTGCAGGAAAAGTCACAGGAATGCCTATAATCACTCATTTTGAAACATACCCAGCCCCAGCTTGCCCTGGTGAAAAAACCACCAAATCCTTCTGCAAACCTCCCTTCTCTACGTTTCCTGATCTTTCAGGACCTGAGCAGAATACGGATTAGCAAACATTAAAAAAAAGTTTGTACTTCAGAGACAAATACCTATATCAGGGACATACACCCCAATTTTCCTATGCACTACACAACTTGGCAATATTTTAAACATTAATCAGACAAGGATTTCAAGACTGGTGGCGAATCCTCCTACCTGGAAGCGCAAGCGCACTGGAAGGAGCAGAGACCTGAGATGCTTGATTAGCTGTTCCTGCAACGCGTGTAGAAGGCTCTTTTCCACTGCCAAGTACTCCTCCATACTCCATTTTTAGCTATAATTCAGCAGAGAAAATGGATACATGAGTCACTAATCCCAACCCACGTTAAACAGCGTAACAGTAATATAAAGTCTCTGTAAGTACAAATTTCTTCTCTCCATCTCCAGAGAAAAGACACGCCATGAAAAATTATAAGGAAAACCAGTAAGTGATGCAAATCACAAAAGTTAATCTTATGGCGACTAACAAATATAGCTGAGAACCAACCTTGTGGGTCACTCGAATCTTCTTGCTGTAGTCCAGGACATGGGAAAAAGGCACACATTTCAATTACTAGCCAGGAAATCAACAATATACAATAAACTTCCAGTGGATGACGGCATAGAAAACCTTTCGGGGTCAGGTGGCGGGAATTGTCCGTGGGCTGGGGAGAACAGATCAAGGGCTCGCTTCATTGACTTGAAGCTGAGCTTTTTCAACGACTGCGGCTCGACGGGAAGCTCTGAATCCATCGTAGGTCCTGGCATTCGTACAAAAATATCGCTGCAACTTTCTAGTACTTGAAAGCGCTTGTCAATAGGGGATTTCCAGCCGGTCGCGGACGGCAACTCCTCGGCGGCGGACCCAGCCGGTCGCGGACGGCGAGCGAAAGGGCAATGTTTCAACTTGGATTGCAATTCCGATTTACGCCAAAAATGAAAAGGATTTAATTTACTAGGGCCCAAAATTAGAAATAGGAGAAACCATAGGGTCAGAATGAAAAAAACATTTCTCCCAATTTAAAATCAATCCCGCTAGGGATTCCGCGATTAGGGTTGCCTGTCGTGACACAAGCATGTCGAAGAAGAACGATCTCGCTCGCCGGAAAAGGCTCCACGACTTCGATTTGAAAAGTAAGGGGTTTTTGACTCTGAAAGCTTTTCGCTAGTTTCGTTTTCTTCTTTAATGCTCGATGTGGTTTCTTAGAGTTTCGTAATTGGCTGTGTGGACAGGGAGAAAGAAGCGAATGCGAAAAGGGAGAAGAAGCTTGACGCGAAGAAGAACAAGATGAAAGTAATTAGCACTCCACCCTCTATTAATCTTCTTTGTGAAATTGATGGTTTACTTCGTTTGGGTACTTTTTGCTGTAATTTTCCATCTGGGCTTTGTCAAACCATGTTCAACAAATCATTTTTTCCCAATGTGATAGATCCTACCAGTTTTAGATTATCCACAATCTAGGATTCTGTATCTTGATTGTGATATGTTCAATCAACAGGTTGATGGTGGCGTAAAGAAGAACAAGGGTGGAAGTGGATTTCGTGTAGGTAAGAAAAAATTGAAAACAAAGATGACGCCTTTGGCAAAAGCTAAGGCAGCTCAAGCAATGGCGATTGACAAGTGAGAGACGGATACAATTTTATGGAAATCCACCTCCATCTAGTGTTGCTCCTTTTTGCTTTGTTCTGAAGGTGATACGTGTTCCGGTTCTTGAGATTCAAAGTTTGAACAAGAGTATTTGCTGTAAATATATATTCACTGGAAACCATTGCTATGTATGACTATCCATCATTTGGTGATAGATCCTGTTTGCGGTTTTGCTGCCAAATGACTATGTGAATGCATTGAAGCCTTTCTTGCTGCCAAATAATGACTTGTGCCTCTCTTCTTACTTGCTGTATGGAGTACTCTTCTGCACCATTGAATTGCAGAGAACAGGGGACACCCTGAGAGGAGTTCTTGATCATGAGAATGTGCTGCTCCAAACAAACTACCACATTTTGGTTGGTTGGTTGGTTGGTTGTTATGATGGAGATCATAAAAGTTCATCCCTAGTTGTAAGTGGTTGTGAACCAGATTCAATTAGCTTGCATTAAGCTTGGATTAGTAAGTGATTTGTGCTAAAAGGAAGTTTTAGAGGATAACAGCCTGTCAGGGCCCACGTGGCGGGGGACCAGTGTCAACTAGGGCCCACAATAGTTCAGCGTTTTGAAAACTGTCGGCAGCTGGATAGGGTATTCTGTACATCTCGCGCTCACGGTAACATCCTGTCCGCGTTTAGAGAGAAACTGCAATCGAAACTAAACGATCCTGTCCGTCGGATTTGTCGACCCCACGGTAGTAGCGTGCACCTCACCATCAGATGACCACACAGCATCAAAATCGTGGAGGATAAAGGGATAGAATCCCGGCGTCTGTAGTGGAATTCACTGCGATTGTTTTGATCATCGCTACGTGCTCTCATGGCATCCGTTTGATTCCAAGTGCCATTTCTGTGCTTTATTCGGCGGTGGGCAGCTGCCCGGAAGGGGATTCCCGGAAAGTTCGTTTCTTGGAGATAGTATATATAGACGGAGTTAGAGAAGCAAATGGTGGAAGCCGCAGCGACGCCGGTGGAGGTGCCGAAGGAGAATCCTGACGCGCCTGATGCGATGGTGAAGGCGGAGGATAAGCTGGTGGTTCAAGACGCTAGTATGAATATTCGGAACCTGTTTTTCGTTAGTTCTTGTTTTTTGGATGGGAAATGTGATTGGGTAAGTAATGGTTGGAATTTTGACAGAGGTACAGGAGCCAAGCAAAAGCTCAAAGGGATCCTTAGACAGAGGTGATCTTTTGCTCGATTCCAATCTGTTGTTTTGATGGGCGGAAGATGCTGTTTCTATAGATTTGACGGTTGAGCACCAAGTGTTTGTCATAAGTTTTTCAAATTCGTCATTTTTTATTTTGGCTTGTACTTTTGGATCTGTGATTTGTCAGCCCCATTTCAGTGATGAATCTTGCTTTCTATCACCCTTTGTGCCCTTATGGTATCTGTGCTTTGACGGTTGGAAACATTCTTTTGTTTGTGGCGTTGATTTCTGGTCTCTGGCATTTGATCTTTGTTCAACATGAGCCCAACACATTCCGCGGATATGCAGATATTGCTCTTGCGAAGCTGGAAGATGATAAGAGATTGTCTTTCATCAAGGCTTGGGAGCACGAAGAGAAAACCAAGGCAGATAACAAGTGAGCCTAAACTTCATTAAGCATTCTCCATTGTATTCTGATTCACATATCAAATGCTTCTTGATGACCAAATAGGGCTCAGAAGAAGACTGCAGAAGTTAGTTCATGGGAAAACTCCAAGAAGGCAGCTCTTGACAGCAAACTGAAAAAATTTGAGGTAAGTTAGGTCAGCTACCGCTAGCACTCGATAAGCCCATAACCAAGCGATTGTAATCAAATCAAGTCCACTTGCAGGAAGATTTAGAGAAGAAGAAAGCTGAATATGGAGAAAAAATCAAGAACAAAGTGGCCACCATACACAAACAGGCTGAGGAGAAGCGAGCCGTAGTCGAAGCCAAACGGGGACAAGGTCTCCTCAAGGTTGAAGAAGCGACTGCCAAGTTCCGCGCCACCAAGACGGCTCCCCAAAGGGTTGTGGATGCCTTGGAGGTTAAAACCATTTATTGGTGGAGTGATGCTTGCTTTTCCCTTTCTTGTACACATGGCTTCTCTGTTTGTTGTGTATCCTATGGTGGATGATAACACTCTTCTGATGTGTGATGTGCTCTGAACTACTGCATGTGTGAAAGTTTGATGAAATGTAACATAAAGTTTGGCTTTTCTGTGCTTCTTCTGAACAATACAAGGAAACCATGATAAATGTTATCTTATAAACTTGCAGAACTGGTTCATGTAAAGCCATGTTGAATCAAACGTTCAGCTGGGTGAAAAAAAAAAAAAAACCGAGTCAAATGATCATACAAACTCATCATGGCTTCCGTCAGAGGAAAAAGAAGGCAGATCCCACAAACTTTTCTAGTGCAAAACACTGTAAAATCAGTCTAGAAGAAGCCAGATTTGTTGGTCTCCTGAGAAGAGCAGTGAAAGAAGCTTCCATGGCAAAATCCATAGCAATCTGTATTGTTCTCCAAGAAACTCATGTCATTCTGACTTGGGAAATCCAGAAGCAGCTGCAAAGTGGATTCCGACGAATCTTCTTCAAGTCCACTGGAAACACAGGATTCATCTTCGTTGTGATACACATTGCTGAATTCCTTTGCTTTACCTTCGTTGAAGTTCTCGTCTTTAACCACAACCCCTGCTGCTGCTGCTTCAATTGTCGTCGTCTCTGAGAGCGACCCACATTTCGAAACTTGGCTCGGGGACGTTTTCTGGTTACCACATTTTCTGAAAGTTTCACCCACTTCAGAGTTCCAGAGACGGAGGAAGTAGTCGGTTTGGGGCTTTTCCGTTGACGTTGGAATGAAGAGAAGAGATTCTCGAGACAATCGCGCCTCCGCTTCGAGACGGGCGCTCTCCCATTGAGCCATGTGGCGCGTCGACGGCGACGAGCGCGGCCGGGTCCCGGCGACAGCGGGGACGGCGGTTTGCTCGTGGGTCTGAGGGTCGATTCCCATCAGAAGAAGACGCTTCTTCAAATGGGTATTCCATAAGTTCTTAATCTCGTTATCTGTACGCCCCGGAAGCTGAGAAGCAATCGCAGCCCACCTTCAAGAAAATTCGCTCAAATTGTCGC
Organism: Utricularia gibba; assembly: GCA_002189035.1. NCBI lineage: Eukaryota > Viridiplantae > Streptophyta > Magnoliopsida > Lamiales > Lentibulariaceae > Utricularia > Utricularia gibba. The sequence goes on from CM007990.1 coordinate 729,020, forward strand.
CATTAATGTCAGAGACGAAAGATCTCTGCATCAGAAATGAATGAAGAAACCTGTTTCCAAGAATGCCGTGTAATTGAACTACAAGCTTCTCTTCCTCGGGGCTGAACGGCCCCCGTTTGATATCAGGCCGGAGATAGTTTGTCCATCGAAGACGGCAGCTTTTGCCGCAGCGAAGAAGACCTGAAGATGCAGCAACGTTAGAGATGACAAGATTTAACAAATTATGACGTGACTCCCATGAAGAAAGAACCTGCGTGCTTGGGGAGAGAGCGCCAGCTTCCATGGCCGTTTTTGTTGATGTAATCTAGCAATTTCTCATCTTCTTCAGGAGTCCATGGCCCCTTTTTCAGCCCCTTCTTGTCACAGCACGGCGCTCTTCCCATGGGAAAACACACAAACTTTTCACATGAAAAAACTTGAATTGAGCTTCAGCGTTGAAACCCGGTAACAAATTTTACACAGTAAGGATAGGTAACCACTCAACACCAACAAGACTATGAGAGTCCACTGCAAGGGTACCCCTATTTTACTCCACAATGATGAATACACAGCAGAGAAAGCAAGTGGAAATCTTTAAAAAATTTGGAGAGAAACAGTGTGGGGTAATAAATAGCTAGGAAACCAGAGAAGGGAAAGAAAAGAAAAGCAAAAGAATCCAGCAGGAGTCAAGACAATCTGAAATCATGATCAACCATAAATGTGAGAAGACACAACACTGAACTTCTAGGGTCAAACCGGCGATTGTTCAGCCGGGTTGAGCATTTAATGTTCTTACTAGGCTGAAATACACATGTTATACGTGTATTTTGTGCAATTAAATTCAACAACATGAACAGTATATTGAATGATTGACACAATGAAACCAAATAATTCTTATATTTATTGCTACCTGTTGTTTCCTTGTTCTCAGGTATGCTCCATTCAATTCCTGCAAGAAACTCACATTTTGTTTATGTGGACACAGCATCGATCAGAAAGATTTCATATTGATGGAGGTAAGGACAAAGCAAAAAGAGGAAGATATAAATTTCAGTTCTTAACTTGGAGGGATGCTGATTACAGTAATACTCGAGTATTTATCCATAATGGAATGTACAGACAACAGTGAAAAAGAATTGCCAAGTTCCAGCACAGAATACAACAAATGCCACTCTGTTATGCGTTATAAATGCAATATGAATACAAATTAACAAACTGAGGTAAGGGAGAAGGAATTTACCAAGGAAAAAAGCAAGAAGTGGAGGGTGCGCTGTGAACCTACAATGACAGCACATAGTAAACCAGGCGATGGCCAAGCATCTGTATTGAAACTCCATTTCTAATCAACTTCAGTTCAGAGGAAACCTTAATCATGTATATAATTTCATGAGATTCTAATTTCTTAACTTGACCATAGCCTATAGGCTTAGGAGGTAAAATGAATTGGATGTCAACAGCAAATAGACATGCGAGTATCATCCTTTATTGCTACAAAAACCCTGGGATATCTCCATAAAGAGATTGACAGCTGTGAGGATGAGAGCATTCAATGAGGTCTATTTAATGCTGATAGAGAAAATTCTACAATGAATGCCAACATCTCCACCTACTCTGACATCCCATCACCTTCGCACTGCAAAATATGGTCCCATTCCCCTTTGCATTCACATTTGTTGGTCTCACCAATGTTTAAGCAGTCAACACCAAGGGAAAGTTTGAGGAATTGAAAGATTTCAATTCCAGTAATATAATGAGATGAATATCCCACAAACGCCAAAGTATCAACACCACACATAATGAAATTGTTTCCAATGACCAAAAGGAAATAGTGCGGCTACAATCAACTCACAAGGAAGTGTGGTTTCAGTGCTCAGACTGCATCGATCGCGGTTTTCTCTCTAGCTTCTTCAATTTCTATCCCACCAGCCCCACCTACAGCACACCCACATGTGCATGCCCATGTGAGTGTCGGCATATAGATACACAGATATGCACGCATTAAAGACATCTGCAAAGTTCAATTGACAGGGATCCCACATTTCTTTGATTTCAAAATCTTTGAAGTGTTTCTCAGTGATCCACGCTTTCCATTGTGGGTGTACTTCCGGTGGCATTTCTTCGTTCATTTATCACCGAAGTCTTTGTTGTGTTTGTGCAGCCACAGAAATATATTCAATACAAAAGAAACTCAGAATCTCCTCCTTTACTCCTCGTAGGTTCATATCAGAGTTTCTTTGTCAACGAATCAAATTGGCAATTTTCCCTTCAGATACAGGAAAAGCAGCGGCAGCGGCGGCTTCCCTGTCTAGCGTGACGCCTTATGATGATTGATTCAATCTCCCCATACCCCAGATTTCAAAAGCATCCCAAAACCGCAGAAAGTCGTCATCGAAGTGAATAAATAACTCCATGGGCTCAACAGAGCCACAAATTCAACACAAGATCATTGACAATTGCAACTTGTCCTAGAAAGGAATTTCAAACATCAGCAACTCGTTCAGGGAGATCATCAGGGCTTGATGCTTTAGACTAAATTAGTGCAACGTTTTTCAAGACTACGATACCGGATGTGGGTTTTTGCAAGCCAGCCTACTTGTGCAAGAAGCTAATTGCAGGTTCGGCCCCAGAGACAGCATCTACACGAAGTCGAATGATAAGGTACAAGCCAAATGAGGAACTAGAAAGCTCACTAACTCAGTATCCTGTCTGCATTTACACTTCACAAAACTCACCGACTCTCAACAGTCTTCACAACTACAGAGAAAGCTCATATTGACCGACAATTTTTCCAGAAAATTCAGCCCTAATCACTTCAAAACGGCATCAATAGTCTAGATTTTCACGAAACCAATCGCAAAGAAAATGATTTACCGGCGTCGACTTTGCGGCAGAGGAAACCAACCGGCGGCAAAAATGCGAAGAAAGAGCAGAAAGCTGCGCAACCAATGACGAAACTTGATTACTGACGACGCGTAGAAAGACTTTTACCCACTGTAAATTTCCTTTTTACCGTTTTTTCTTGTGAGGGTTGATTGATTATTTTACCGTGGATTAATTAAATCATTATTCAAATAATATTCGCGTCACGGCAACATTCTGGGTTCTGGTTGATCTTTTACTGTAGCATCTGGAAGAAGTGTGAGATGCGAAAAACTGTTTCGGGGATTGCGAACTGGACTCATGGGGAAGCTCTAGTCATTAAGGCGAATAAGCATCTAGGGGGGTTGCTAAGAGACGGTAAAGTTGATGATGCTAGAAAGGTGTTCGACGAAATGCCAAAGCGTGATGAGTTTACGTGGAACACAATGCTAACTGGCTATGCAAATGCAGGAAGGATAGTTGAAGCCGAGAAACTCTTCGAGGAGATTCCAAAGAGGAGTTCAGTTACTTGGTCAGCGCTTGTTTCCGGTTACTGTAACGCCGGCTGTGAAGATGAGAGCTTCCGGTTGTTTTATGAAATGCAGCACGAGGGGCATAGGCCTAGTCAGTTCACTTTGGGTAGCCTCCTGAGGCTGTGTTCCATTAAGGGCTTTTTGTCTAGAGGTGAGCAAATTCATGGTTATGCTGTGAAGTCTAGATTCGATAAGGATGTTTTTGTTGTTACTGCTCTCATAGATGTTTATGCAAAATGTTTGTGCGTGATGGAAGCTGAATATCTCTTCAAGGGTATGTCTGAAGGCAGAAATCATGTGACTTGGACTGCAATGATCAATGGCTACTCCCTAAACGGTGATGCTGTCAAAACCATTCACTGCTTTGCAGCAATGAGGTCCGAAGCTGTGGAAGCCAACCAGTACACATTCCCTGGTGTACTGGCATCCTGTGGCTCTTTGCTTGACCTCGAGTTTGGATCCCAGGTTCACAGTTGTGTTATTCATGGTGGTTTTAGCGCTAACTTGTTTGTGCAGAGTGCATTGGTTGACATGTACTCAAGATGTGGGGACTTGACAAGTGCCTGGAAAGTGGTTGAATCAATGAAGGTGGATGATTCCATTTCTTGGAATGCGTTGATTCATGGATGTGTTAGCCATGGTTTAGTGCAGCAAGCACTGATTCTGTTCAAAACGATGCATGCCAAGGGTATGAAACTTGATGAATTCACATACCCCTCAGCCATAAACTCTCTATCTTCGATGAAAGATGTGGGGAACAGTTACTGCATTCATTCCTTGGTTGTGAAGTTTGGATTTGAGGATAATACTCTGGTCAGCAATGCTCTGATTGACATGTATGCTAAGCAGAGCAACCTCAATTGCGCAAGTAAGTTGTTTGAGCTTATGGTGGAAAAGGATGTTGTTTCCTGGACCTCCCTCATTACTGGCTGTGCTCACAGTGGTTGCCATGATCAAGCTTTAAAGTTGTTCTGTAGAATGAGGAGCAGCGGCACTAAACCTGATTCTGTAGTTATTTCCAGTTCTTTGAGTTCGTGTGCAGAGCTGACTCTGCTTGAATTAGGACAGCAACTTCATGCGAATTCAATCAAGTCTGGGATTGAGGAGGCATTATCAGTTAACAATTCCCTTATCTCACTATACGCACACTGTGGGTGCTTAGAGCAGGCAACTAGAGTTTTTAACTCCATGGAATCAAAGAGTGTCATCTCTTGGACAGCACTGATCATGGGGTATGCTCAAAATGGCGAAGGGATGAAGGCAGTTGAGCTTCATGAGCGCATGATAGCATCTGGTGTAAGGCCAGACTCCATAACTTTCATTGGGTTGCTGTTTGCTTGCAGCCATGGAGGACTGACTGAACTGGGGCGACGCTACTTTGATTCCATGGTAAAAGAGTACAGAATCACACCTGTTTCGGATCACTATGCTTGCATGATTGATCTCCTTGGCCGATCTGGGAAACTGCATGAGGCAGAAGAGTTGCTTAATAGAATGACTGCGGAGCCCGATGCAGCAGTGTGGAAATCTTTACTTTCAGCATGCCGATTGCATGGAAACATGGATCTTGCAAGAAAAGCTGCAGCAAAGGTCTTTGAACTGGAACCCCATGATCCTGTCCCATATGTTATTTTAGCCAACATGTATGCTTCTGCTGGGAAGTGGCAAGAAGCTGCTTCCATTAGAAAACTGATGAAATCCAAGGGAATTGGCAAAGAACCAGGTCATAGCTGGATGGAAATCAAGGGTGAAGTGCACACTTTCACGTCCGAGGATCGGACTCATCCGGAATCCAGGCTGATCTTCTCGAAAGTTGATGAGGTACTGATGCGGATCAAGGGAGTTGGTTACGTCCCAGATGTGAAATTTGCACTTCATGACATAGACGAAGACTGGAAAACACAGGGTCTGGCGTATCACGGAGAGAAACTGGCTGTGGCATATGGCTTACTGAAGCTGCCTGAGGGAGCCCCTATTCACATATACAAGAACATTCGTGTCTGTGGAGATTGCCACAGTGCAATGAAGTTCATATCCTCTGTTTATAACCGCCACATTGTCCTGAGGGATTCAAATAGATTTCATCATTTTAGAGGTGGTGACTGCTCTTGTGCTGATTACTGGTAGAAGTTCTGACCCTTCGCTTCCTCTCTAACAGTTCAAAAGAACAGGTTCTTTTGTAACAAGTCACTCTTCTGCTTCCCGGGTGCAGTCTGGGATCCGGTCTTGCGTTTCAGAGTGTATTTGGGCACTAAAGAAGAGAAGAAAATAGATTGATAGACACAGCAGGCACTTGACAGCAATATTGGATCGCCTGTCTGCAGGTCTAAAAGGTTCAGGTTTCCCTTACAATGGCTTTTTGAAACGGCTCCTGAAAATGTCTGCCTCCAGATATGAAGACACGCTGAAGCAATGATAAACATTTTAGAGTTTCCGGGAGGCCTTGAGGTTAAAATCATGTTTTATGAGGTTTGCTCTTAGAAGCATGCTTCTAACTTCACGCTCGAATTCACCTCCAGTTTGCAGGACACGTTGAAAGGTCCCATTCCTCTGGTCAGCATGCCTAGCGTAAAGGATTTTGTTGTGGGAGTCAATTCGTGCCTGCCATGGAGGTGTTGAGAAGTTGGATAAACAAGAACATTCAACAGGTTACCAGTCACGGGAGCTAGGATACGAGTGATGGATGGAGAATTATTTACCTGTATCTGGTCATTTGTGATAAGAGCTTCAAGCTCCTTCTCCAAGCCAGAAATGGTTGTCTTGAAGGCGTTTGCCATCATATGAAGATCCACAGAGACATATGGGAGTGTGTACTGAATCAGAGCTTTGCTTCGAATCTGTTGGTAAAGAGTCTCCACATGATCATGTAAATGGATATCAAGCAATAAATTTGCCTTGAGATTTTCGAGATACCCCAAACACGAAGCATACTGGCTGAAAAACAAGAGAATTCAGGTCAAAAGATGAAACTAGGTCAATGAACTAGCGACCGGTTTATCCAAGAAGCAAGAAAAAAAACCCTAGTGACTGATCTTTTGCCATCTTGTCATCGCCAAACTGGTTTACCTCTTATAGAAATCATTGATAAGTTCTCTTACTTCAGGTACCAATTCCAGGAAATCCCTGAAGTTTACATTGTCTATGACTTTGCTCTGCCAGCCATGAGAGTGCACTTCACTGAGGTTCACAAGCAATTCAGCTTAAGCAGTGAAGAGACAAAATTTACCTTTAGTTCAGCCCGATCGAACGTTGCAAGTGCACATAGACTACCGTATGTTGCAACATCTTGGGGAGCAATTACTTCAGTGTAATGGTTACCCAGTTCAGGCCCAGTTTCGAGAAACTACAAACACAATTACAGGCAAAGTCAGTACAGAATTCATATTTTCGTATGAGTGGATGAAAGGGCTGCATCAGCATAACCATACCTTTCGTGCAGCAAGCTTATACTTTTTCCCCTCTAGATATGCTAATCCGGCCGCACAGCGAAGTTTTGCGACGATGATGGGATCCAGTAAATCTTGGCTTTGCTCAGCCTTGCTAACGTAGCTAGCAACATGAATAAACTGGCCCATCTCAATGCTAACAAGGATGGCATTCAAACACATACTAGTAATATGTTTTGCCGTAGTGCAGTAGTCACGAGTTCGAACATAGCTCTTGAAGGCCTCACCCAGCTGACCGTGCGCATAGTAGAAATCCCCAAAATCGTTGTACCCCATCCGAATGCTCTCCTTGATCAGATTTGTCTGCAAAACAAATGGAATCCTATCTTATGTTCATGCTTCTACTTGCACATTGCTCTGAGGAAGAATTGCAACCATCCGAAGCATTGAAATAAGCGACGACGAGCATGCTCTTGCTATGCAAGCACAGCGGCAATCAGAGAAGCAGGAAATTAGCAAAAGCATAGAAACTGGTAAGAAGTGAGGATTCGTACTCTGTAAGCAGTGAGTTCCGACTCGAGCTTCTCCTTTCTTGACTCGGCGCGTCGATCGACGGCATCGGACCAGGAATTATCCGAACCATATTTTGGTCCCAAGCGACCATCAATTTTAGCGACGACTTCTCTAAACAGCTGCGTGTTCTCACCCTTCTTAATCTCATCATACGCCATCCTCAGCGCCTCCGACTGCATCGACGGGACTCCACATACGTCAGCAATGAAAAGTAGGCGAGATACCTTCGTTCGCCCACTGTACAGAGCCGCGTACGCCTCGATGTCGAGCTGCTCGCCGCTGATCACGGCACGGTGCCTCTGCGACTCGCCGTTGGCGTAGACGTCTTCGTCGTCGACGATGGCTTCGTTCGCATCCTCCCCGGTTTCCATCATGAGTGTACAAGTTCCAGTGCAGGAAGTATCTTTAGGGCTTTTCTTCAACATTTTTTCATGTTCTTCAAGTAACTATTCATCCCCATTAGTTGGGCTCAACAAACCTTCAAGGCCCATTTAGGCCCAGACCATCTGCATTCAAAATTTTATACAATATTTTTAATTTTCAAATAATATTAAATAAATTCACATAATCTACTTAAAATTAGATAAGTTTAAAATATAAACTTTATAAATATATATATATTTAAAATACTCATATATTTTTGTAGTTATACTTAAAAAAATAAAAATATTATTTAAAATAAATATGAATGAATTTTAATTTAAATATTAATACAACACTAAAATTCTGCAGTTTGGGGGAGTTCCCATTCTCACAAAAAACTGGTGATGGGCAGTGGGCGGTGGCGCCCTTCCCCGACGCACAACAGACAGCACTCGTCTTCTTCATCTCGCCTCTGTTACTTGGTTGCTAGTTGTTTGTCTGGTAAGTTAGCAGGGAGTATAAGCACAGAATCCACGCAGAGTCCACCTTTGGTATGCGTACAGTCAATCTGAGTCAGAGAAAATTTGATGCTTAGAGGTGAGTTTGGGTCCTCGACGGCGAAGTTTCCGACATGGTAGTTCACCCATGATCCGACGTTGTCCAGCTTCAGTCTGGAGGAGGCGCTCTGCCCATCTTTCGTCTTGAATGAAAGGTGCACCGGCTTAACGTCCCAGCCGTGGATATTTTCGGAGTTCCGGCGGTGGTGCCATGTTCTCCGGTCTGGCTTCCCTAGGCTGAGGCGGAAGAAGAGGCTGTATGTTCCTCGTGGGAACTGGAACTCGAGCTCCCCGTCTACTTCCACCCACCATATCTGGTTCAGATACGCCACTGTCCCGAATCTGGATCAGTACAAAGAGCATTGTAATGAGTTGGAATGGAATAGAGATCGGAAGACAAAGCTCAGTTGCAATGACAGATCATACAAATGTTTGCTATCTATCACAGAGGTTGTTCAAAAAGAAAATTGCAGAAATCCAAGAATTGAAGAACGTGGGAATCCCACCTGGATTCTTGTGTCTGAATCTGATTCCAGTAGCGCCGATCATTGATCCCGGTGATGTTCATCCCTTTGGAGGAAATCGCCAAGCAGACTCCCCCTGTTCGCTTATCGATCCAAACTTCCTGCACCATGGAACCACGCGGGTCAATTTCTAGGGTAAAGAAGATGCACAAATCACCATTTTCAAACCCACCCACCTTCGTCCCGTCGTCAAAAGCACGTGGGCGAGAAAGCCCTACAAAGATATCCCTCTTCCTCGACTCCCCAATCGCCGGATCGGGCAAATTCGCGAGGATATACTTGTAACTGGAAGGCAATTTCGGAGCCCATATGAAATCGGCGGACGAGGCGTCTCTAAACGCCCGATTCACCCTCGCCAAAGCGGCGACCTCCGTCGGCTCCAAGAAATACAAGATTCGGGCGACGCAAGATTCCGCCAAATCATCCAACCCCGTGCCAAGGGAACCTCTTGGCGGTGAAGAAACGTTAGCTCCCATACAGATAGCGGCTACCTTTTCGATCTCGAGTCCGGAAAACACAGGAATTTGGATTGAATCTTCCGGATTCCGTCAGTTTTATACCGGCCGGACTCCAGATCTGAGAACGTTTTGAACACGTCGATCCCAAGTGGCGAGCGTCCGACGTGGAACAAGCGTTTCAGCGTTATCTTTAAGGATCCAACTTCGTCACTTTCAGGCCACTGGATTTGCGTAACCGGCGCAACCCATCCCCGTGTGCACCTAACCGTGGGCTGGGTCCAAAGGAACCGGTCGCAGTCAAAGGCGACGAGCCCCCAGCGTCACAACACGCGCTATGGATCCACCAGAAGGAACCAGACATTGAGCCAACCTCATTTTACTAACTATAAAAAGCTTGACTCGTTTTGAATATTATAATTTACGATCCAAAATAATTTAATCATAAATTTGTCGAATTTGATTGCATATATATTATACGTACGTGTTGTTTATTAATATGTGATTCAGTTATGTAGAATATAATTATCAATAAGATTTATAAAATTATTTCATAACTTTTAATATATTAAATTAAATATTATATAATTTAATATGATAATAAAAATATTTTTTAAATATATATAATATAATATATTAAAACATAATTTTAATAATTTCAATATTTTTTAAATTTAATATTAAAGTGAAACCCAAACTCATACCAATGATAGTATGAGACAACACTAAATAAGGATGTTGATTATCTATAAGAGAGATAATGTATAATAAAAGGATTAGTGACGATACTATATCCTGGAAATAGATGAGTAAGATGACATGTTTAAATAAAAATACTTTGTTAATTTTATATGAAATCTTTTTCTCATAAAAATAGAACGTAAAACCACGAGAATTTGATATTTGAATCGAACAATATCATATCATGCGAGAGTAGGTCATGATAATTGATAGATCAAATAATTTCAAAAATTTTATTTTACAGAACAATCTTTGTGAAAAAAATATAAAATATAAAATGATTTAATTATATTCTTTTAAAAATATTTAATTTAATTAATAATATATTTAAATTATTTAGATTAAAATAAAGATGTCATGTATTTAAATTTAAATGATTATCATGATAAAGAGAGTGGATAATAAAATATATCGATTCAAATATTGTCATTTCAATATTGAAATCGCATCTTAAACTACACATTTCAAGGTGTTTTGTAAAGAATATCCCAATGTCAAAAAATAGATTAAATCAAATTATTAAGGGATCTTATCAAATGAAATGATTATAAGCGCCATTGATCAGTATTTGAGTTTTGCAGAAAGGGAAGTAAACCCTAACAGCAATTTGCAGAGGAACTAACATGAGACACCTGGGTAGCCGCAGTTGGGCATCTGGGCCCTGCTCGCATCCGCAAGTCCGATGAACAAGTCCGTCACCACTTCGGAGATCGCTTCCCTTACCGGCGGCGCATCCGGGCTGTCTTGCTCTGACAGCGCCGCCGCAGTCTAGGGGCGGCCACTCACAGACAATCGTTTCAGGTTATGTCGTTTCACACAAGCCAACTCAAAATGTACCTGTAGTAACAGCAATCATCGTTCTCACCTTGTCGCCAAACGCCGCGCTCTCTGCACCAAACACTCTTACCTGCAAATCCAAACACGAGGTGGGTTTTACATGGCGATCAGTGAAGTAGCAGATATTGTGTCTGAGATCAAAGGCACTTACTTTCTCTTCCAACTGCTGAATCTTTTGCATGTACATTTGCACCTAGCAGGCAAGTCGACTGCAATAAAGCCACCTGGAAAAGAAGCGGGTTTATGGTTTGTTTGAGTTGACAATCTACCTTCTTTGTACGTATCCTATGAAGGCTGCGGTCAAGATGCTTTTCCATCTGCTGCAATTCTTGAATGCTGCTTGTTTCTAAACCTTCCCCTAGCAGCTTTCTGTTGAAATGGGACGTTCAGTAGGACATCCATGGAGTGGAATGTTGTCCCACATCGATTTCTGAACAAAAAGCACAGGATTGAGGACAACCTCTTGGATGCTTCAAGTTGCTCGATTTTCTTCATCAGCTTTGCAATCTCAGCTTTCATGTTCTGCAGTGAATGTACTGATATGATTAACAGTTGAAGGGAGTTTAGAATAAACAATGGAAGACTACCTGCAGATTGTCTTCTAAGCATGCACCGGGAGGAACAGGAGGTGGAGGATTTGCAGATTGAAGTGACTTAGCATGCTTCTGGTAGTGATCAATTGTTTCCATCATGCTGCAAAGGTTTCCATCTCAATGTTACTAGTCACAAACATGCATCAAACATCAAACTTCACAGAAGTTTGCTATTAGCAGCATTTCAAACTTCACAGAAGTGAAGTGTACTGAAGATCCCTGCAAAGCCATAATGGCATGTGAAAAGGGCACCTGTTCTAAACAAAACACCACAAAAACCATAGTGACTGAGCATGTCAAAGCAACAATGGCTTCTAAAGAAACTGCCTATTCCATTGTATCTCCTCCATCTACTCTGAAACCGAAGATCAGGGATTCAAGATACTGAAGAAAGTTCCTAAGTGTTTGTCTTTTGCTGATCTCAAACCCCGAACTTGGACAAAAGCTAGTGATTAAACAAGGAACTGCCAAGATCTAGAGAAGGAAACTCAGATCCAAGATCCCAAATCCAAGCACCGACATTCACGTTCAGTTTCTGTTTTAGTTGGATTTACTGGTTCTTTTCGCTTACCTTGAGCTTGCGAATTCGTAGAGCTTGCCACTAGGCGAGAAGATTATAAGCCCGATCTCAGCATCACAGAGAACAGAGAGCTCAAATGCTTTTTTCAGCAGCCCATTTCTCCTCTTTGAAAAAGTCACTTGCCTGCTAGTAGCATTCTCAATGCGCCTCAGCTGAGTCTTCCCCCTCACCATTTTCACCTACATAGCAACAGAGAAAAGATATCAAGGAAACCATACTGGTTGTGATCCTCAACGCAAGAACAAAGAAGCCTTAAAAAAAAATGATTCTTGAATAACCAGAACTATCTTTGTCTTTGAAAGTGATGGATGTTTGTGTCTGAAACGAGTAAAAAAGAGAAACCAAACGAACCAGAAGGTAACCTAACACATTTGGCAACAAAACCATAGCCTTGGTAATGGATATTACACAAAGAGGGTGAAACCGAAGAAAAAAAAAAACAAGTGAGTGGGTCTACAAGAGAGGGACAGATAAAACAGTAAAGAATGTTGTAGCAAAAACCAAAGCGCATGACAAGTAGCCATCTCTGCAGCCACTGTGTGGCTCTCTTTTTCGGGAAACCGTGGGCTGGAGTAAAAAGACAAACACATTTCCCTAAGTTTCAAGCAGTGGATCATATGTTTAGCGTAATTTGATGCTCACTATTTATTGCAACGCATGGAGGAAATAGACCAGTCGAAAGACTACAGAAACTAAGTCCCCTCTATATGATGGGGTAGCTTCATGGGAGAACTGAAGTCCTGATATCCAGAAAGAAGCACGCCATTATCAGAGGTTCAATCTTCCTGTGTGAAGAAACCCTACCAGTAACAGGCCAGCAATACACTTTCCACAGTATCCTGTGTTTCCCTTTGTTAGTCTACAACACAAATCCAACTCCCACAAACCCATGATACGTACGGTCGATACAAGTTCAGTGAACTTGGGAAAACCCAGGTCAAGGATAAAGAAGATGTGAAAGAGGAAACCCTGCGAGGATATCTAGGGAGGGTAGAGCCGCAGGTAAACCATCCAATCAGGGATGTACAACAGAATTCTGAATCATCGACTTTTCCACCAAAACTTGGCCCACGCTCTATCTGTTATCGCTATCGTCTTCCTTGGACTACTGTTGCAGGATGGTGTAGACGAGCAGTACGGCCCCACCTTGACGCAGCATCTAAACTCCATTCCTGTCTTTTCCCAATGGCGAATGTGTTAGCGGTGGTGTGCGTTTTGGTATGACAACAAAAACTTGGCAAAGCTCCTGTACATTTGACCTAGCCCAAACTCCAAACCCTGTCTTTCTTGACAAGTGGATTTCTACAATTTCTAAATAATAAATGCTTATAATTTTTTAACCTATGCTCTTCCTTTACAATCATGATATTAAAATCTTATGATTTTACGTTTTCTACTTTAAGAGAAAATTTTTACGAAAGATTAAAATGATAATTTAATTTAAATATGTTCCATCTATCATTTATAATTAATATGAAATATCCTTACTCTTGAAACACATAAAAATAGCTTACTCTTGATACGCTACTATTCATTGAAAAAATATTTCAAACTGTTCTGTTTTAAACTTATTGTATATTTAAAACTAAGCATTGATTTGGTTTGGCAATGGCGTATTGACATCACAGAATTCTGTAGTAAACCCTAAGCATTCATTTCGCATCCCTACCTCAAGCGCAGCACGCAAGTGATAGCTTGCTTATCGCAGAAGCCATGTTCTTGTAACCCAGCTTTTGTTTGAAGCTCATGCGCGTGTGTTGCGAAAAAGGTACTGCCTTTTGCTCGCATCCCGAAGAAGCATTGGGCCGCCGCCGGCATATTCTTCTGGTAGACTGACCGGCGCAACGGCCTCGCCCTGCCGGCAACGGCAATGAATTCACCCACTCACTCCGATATGACGGACGCCGTCGACCTCTTTCAGTTTTAGCGATTCGATTGTACCAAGATTGATCCTATTTTATGTTTGATTATTTCAATAATTAATGTATTATAGAATAAGTTTAACGTAACTATTACTTGATCTTGGATGATCAAAACCAATTTCCTAAAAAGGAATATATACTCTATAAAAAGGAATATATTCTTTCATAGTGAATCATTTGAATTTTAAGATATCGGATTATCAAATTTGCAGTTTCTTGATTATATATGTTCTTGTTCTTTTTCATGTTTTCGAAGATATATTGAATATCAATAATATTTTACAAAATATTATTACTATAAAATAATGTTTATTCTGTTTTGGGCCACTTTATACCATTCAACCATGATGGGCCAAACGTTTCAGTGGTGACGGCCCAATACGAGGTTGTTTTCAAGGGCCCCACTAGACGGGTTGAATAATAAAAAAAAGTTAAGTTATTTGTGATTCCGGTCGAACCGGGTTCACTTGCTAATACAACACAAGACCGTAGTGGTTCGAGTCACTGTTTCGTTCTAGACAACAAACTACTTCCAAGTTTCCTTCTTTCCAGGCGCTTGAGGAGTTTCTCTGCGCCAGGAACACCCATCTCTACAAGCTTCTTCAGATATCCAATGGCTCCATAGCCGATCATCAGCTTCCTGCATCTCCGGCTCGACGACAGCAGCACGAGGCAAAGGACGGCGTGCTTCTTTGCGGTGTTTTGGTCGCTGGGATTGAGCAAAGCAACCAGATTTGGGACGCTCTTCATGTCATTCTTCACTTGTCGACAGTTGCAGGCGACGGTGATCAAGCTGGAGATGGCTTGTGCAGCAACTTCTCTTGTGCTGTTGGCTTTTGCTTCCAGCATTGTGATGAGTAATGGGATGCAGCCGCCTTCTCCGATGAGGCGTTTCGTTTCGGGGGAGCTGGATATTCGACAGATTACTGAGGCTGCAGCCTGCTGTGCTCCATCGGAACCTGATCTCATCACGTGAACTAGTCTCTGGGTGAGACTGGAACGAAGCAGAGCTGCTGTGCAGATGCAGCCGACCAAGTTTCCCACCGCAGCAATGGCGGATTCTCTAGGCAATGGGACATCAAGATAAGAAAGCAGGCTTTCAACACCGCCTTCCATGATAACCGATCTCCTGAGAGTGTCATTGCTTGAAGTGAGATTATGGAGACATTCAGCTGCGTATTCCTTTGATCCCATCAGAACTCCATGGGAAAGAAGATGAATCATTGCTTGTATAATCCCTTCATCTGCAAGGGCTTGACGTGTTTCAGCCACTGCTGACAAATTCTTCAAAGCACAGGCAGCTGCAAGCTGCAGAACCGGCTCATTGTTCCAGCAGATGTCGATCAGCGGCCTTACGCCGCCGTGTTCGACAATCGAACGAGACGTATCTGGCGAAATGGACAGTCTTTGGAGGACAATGACGGCCTTCTCCTTGCCTACAGCACTCCCAGATTCAGCAAGCCGGATGAGTGGCGGCAGAACACCCTCTGAAACAAGCCAACCCGTACAACTTCCAGAATCCACAAGCGAGCAGATGATTGTGATGGCTTTCTCTCGGATTCTGGGACTGGTGGTGAGAAGCTGCACCAAAGCTCCAATATTGCTCCTTCCTATGGCAGCCAACACATTCTTTTCATCCTCTTTCATGGCCTCCACCAAGTTATCTAGTGCTCTGTGCTTCGATTCGAGATGACCGATTTGCAGACGAGCAAGCATTTCACGTATAATCGCATTAGCAACTGATGCCTCTGGCTCTGCTGAAGCACTTGATGGAATTGAAAGCTCCCCAAGAACTCCAGTCTTGATCAGAAGCCCACAATCTCGTAGATTCAAGTCAAGCTTCCCTGTGAGAGCATGAAGATCACTTAGCATGCGAAGTTTCCCTTCATACTTCTGCTCCATACAGAGGATGGCTAACTCAATGGACTCATTCAGCGTGCGGCAAACAGCCTGCAGCTGCTCCTTACAGAGTGGATTCTTGGAAAAGCAAGGATGGGTAACCAGGTTTGATAATGTCAGAGGAATTTGCTCTATCTTTGAGATGATCATCTTCCATCTCACAAGGTACTCTTTTACCTCTCTAGCTTTGTCCAGTGCCTTGGGCACGAGTTCTTGTGCACAGGAAAGCCATTCCTCTGTGGATAATCCGTTGTTTACAGTAGAAGATTCTTCTCCATCAGGAGCCATATTTTACAGTCAAGCTAGCACCAAACCTGAGAAGAATAGAAGTAAAAAAAAAAAAAAGTAAGAGAGCAAACACAAGGCTATAACAACTTTTCACATTTTTCAAAAATGCAAGACAAAAAAAAATCACTCCTTTTGGAGAGAAACAAGGATGATTTCAAAAACTAAACCTTCTTTCTGATAGCTTTCCAGAAAGCAAAAGAAAGTAAGAGAGAGACTTTAAAATGCATCCAATTGGAGTGGCTACAACGTCCAAGAACATACAAACAAATCAGCATTAACAACAAAGCAGTAAACAAATAAAGTAAGAAGTAGTTGGAATAAGGAGGTTGAGCATCATGACGCAAAAGTGTCTACTGGGAAAGACCTTTTCAATCAGCCTATAATCATTCATCCAAATGGGACCTTCTGCGTAAACAAAGAGGTTGGCTGTAGTTATCATCTTGTAGCTGATGCTCCTGGAGAAAAATAGAATTTTTTCTTCTTCTTCTTCGGAATGTAGCCGCAGAGACAGACGCCAACTAATTATGACGTATAGAAGTTGGAAATTTATTGCTCATAAATAACACAAGATCGTGGACCCTGGTAGTTGACAGTAGAAAGGAATTCCCTTTCAGGACAAGCTAAGGAGAGTGTCAGTCTCAACATCATTGTGACCAAATGTTGATGAACTTTCAGACATGGGAAATCAAGGGAATTAGTGCAAACAACAAGAGAAGTTTTCAAACGAGAAAAAAAATTCAATGGGCAACAGGATTGTGGGTTCCATGGTGCAGTAAACCTCTGAAACTGTTATGATCCCTTGACCCAGTGCTCAAGGCACTCGATAGATACCAACTCTACGGAAAGAAAACAAAAACAGAAGCAAGCTTTAAGCTTTTCAGCAAGAGGAACGCTGTGATTCTATTATCACTGGTTCGGACCAAGAAACATGAGAGGGGTGGTGTCACTAAAGAAAATCAAAACGTTGAATATAACATAGACCAGGTAAACTTCGAAAGCGGAAGCAAACAGGCAACAGTAAGCAGATTAAACCCACCTAGTAACGTTTCAAATTCCGTATTTGAAACATCAGACTGAAATGGCGAAAAGCTTTAATGCAAACAACAAGAAATTCATAATCGGAATCCGTAGACCTTCTGCGCGCTCTCTGTTTCCCGCAGCTTTCAGAAGCATCTGCAAACCAACCTCTGTAAAGGAATACGTAGCGAATGGCATACCGTAGAACGAACTTTCTCCGTACTCCAAGGATGGTAAAGCCATTGAGCCAATAAGAAGGTGGGGTTCGGACAAGGTGCATTAAATGCTGAGAAAACGGAGTTTCCCATCCGACGGCGAGGATGAGTGGGATCCTACCGACTTCCCCTTTGAAATGAATGGGCATTTCAAAATGAGGAGGCTTCGAGTTCGGTGATACCGAGGAGATGCTGACGTATCGAGCCGGAGCACGGGCCACCTCCGTCGGCGAGGGCCAATGTTTGACGGCGACGCCGACTGAGGCGCCACAACACAACCCCATAATTACATATTTTGTTCTGTCGTTTGTTTTGCGTTTGTTTCCTTCTTACAAATTGCTGTGGATTGAATTGAATTAAAATAAATATTTTTATGTGAAATTCGAAATTTTAAAAAATATTTTATACAAAAGAAATATTCTTTTGCCCAATAAACCCTAAAATTGAGGTTTTGTTCATTGTTCCTCGCTTCAGACGAGGTCTAGAACGCCAAACTTCCTCATCTGCGGAAGACCCCAGGTAATGCTTGACGATTTTTTTTGTTATCTGACGTACTGATTACCATTTAGATAGTTGGTTGCTGTTTGTTGTTCGATGCTTTCGTTTTCCCTTGCAAAAGATAAGTTACATTTCGGAGAGGCAGGGATGGGATTTGGGGTTGTGATTAAGGATTTGAGTAACCAGGAAAAAGGCTTTCTTGTTGGGAAAAATGAAATGTGTTTGGAATGAATTGTGCATGGCGATACTGGGTACAGTTCGATTTTGTGTCCTTAAAAGTATATGTTTGATCAGCGATGTGTTTTATTTTTATGAGTTCGTGATCTTATAGGCGTGGAGTGTTAACTATCTTCCAATGGAAGCCCCGGCACAATCTTTTCCGGAACCTGAAGAATCCAGCTCAAATGGCAACACAGGTGAAAATGAAGAGATTGGCCAAGATGAAGATGATGAATTTGAGAACGGAGGAGAGGAATCCACTAGCTCGGATGCTGAAGCCGCCCTTGGAACGGATCGGGAAGTGTTGGGGTCTTTATTCAGTCGCATCTCCACGGAACGGATCCCTGTGCGAGTCCATGATATAATCATCAAGGGCAACGACAAGACGAAGAGCTCTTTGATTGAGTCCCTGGTGGACGAGATTTTGAGGAATGCTACAACCGTCCAGAAATTGGTCATTGCTGCTCGTTATGCTACCATGCGACTGCAAAACCTGGATATCTTTGATTCAGTGAGTATCACGCTGGACGCTGGGCCACGGGAGCTTCCCGAAACTGCAAATGTTGTCATTGTGGTTTCTGAGAAGGACCCACTTTCGGGAGATTTCGGGATTTACACCAAACCTGAGGTTAAAATCTTTATTAATGCTTTATTTTTAATAAAAAATCGTTCTTGATGTATGCCTTTTTGGTGTATTGACTATTTAATGCGGTTACTTGCTTCATTTTGGAGTTCTGGATACGGTTTAATGATAAAGACAGCATGTGCTTGATGGAGGCTTTTCATTTATAAGAAAAACAGTTGAGGTCTCATCCTTGAAAGACCCTGAAGAAAAACCCAACCATGCACTTCTTAGTTTTTTATTTTAATGAAACTGAAGGAAATGAGCCTCTGAAATGTGTAGTTCCTTTAGGTACTCCATGTGATGATTTTGAAGGGATGAATGATTGTATCATGTAATTATTATTTAACGTACTTCTGCTTATCACAGTTGCATACAGTTGTTTGACACTCCAAGAGATTTTATAGGTTAAATCTTGGACTTTAGAAGGCGCGCTGAAGGGGAAGAATTTGTTTGGCTATGGGGATATTTGGGATGCTTTGGTGGGTTATGGATGGGGTCAAACCTTAGAACTTAGCGCAGGTGTTTCTGTACCCAGATTTAAATCCATTTCTTATCCCCTGTCGGCCAGGATTTCCTCGCTTTCCCAAGATTGGTTGAAGTTATCATCATATAAAGAGCAAGTGCTAGGATTATCACTTGGATTATTTTCCGCTGGGAACCATGATGTGTCATATAATCTGAACTGGCGCTCATTGACTGATCCATCACAAATGGCTTCCCATGGAGTTAGAAGGCAGCTTGGCCATAGGTTATCATCAGGTTTGAAGTATGAATTCAAAATTGACCAGAGAGATTCTTCAGTGCGACCAACCAGAGGATTTGCTTTTGCTTCAAGTACACATATTTGTGGTCTGTACCCTGATTTTAGGAGCCTGCGCTTTATTCGCCAGGTATGTAATTTGGTTGCTGTTTTCTTTCATTCAGTTGGTCATGTAGTGATAGTTTTGTCATTTATAGAATCACCTTATAGATTCATTTAGCCATGAGATAATGGTCATGTACCAATTTCAGCATGCTTGTTTCACTTCATCAATAATGTCCGTACAGTAATAAATGGTTGGTTTCCTTCTGTTGTTCTCTCTATCCAGGAGGCTGATCTTCGTTATGCCATACCTTTGGGACTCTACCGAGCTTCCCTGAATCTCGGCATTTCAGCCGGTTTTCTATTCCCATGGGGATATGGATCTTTTAACCAATCCTCATATATACCTGAGAGGTTCTTCATGGATGGCAATGCATCTCCAGTTTGCTCCTTGAGAGGGCCAACATCAGTATTCGGATTCAAGCCTAGGGGACTGGGCCCTGTAGAGCCTAGAAGAGTTTCCAGAGACGATTCCCATGATGGAAACTCTGACACCTCTGCTGTGGATCACATCGGCGGTGATCTAGCTCTAACATGCTTTGCTGATCTATCATTTGACCTCCCACTGAAAGCCCTCAGAAACGCTGGCATTCATGGGCACATATTTGCCTGCGCTGGGAACCTTAGCAAGCTAACTGATAAGGCGTACAAAAAGTTGTCTTTCCAGAAATTTCGCGACACATTCCGAACCTCTGTTGGGGTCGGCCTCATTGTCCCTACCAGGCTGTTCCGGATGGAGGTATGAATCAATGTATCAGTTTGTTTATGCACCCCTGATTCTGAAACTGATGATGCTGACTGGTGAGCTTGAATTTCAGGCCAACTACTGCTACATTGTAAGGCAACAGGAGCATGACTGCGGGAAAACTGGGATACAGTTTAGCTTCTCTTCTCATGCCTGATTCATTCATTCAAGGGATGTTGGCTGCAGGCATTTTGAGCTTGTTCAATAGTTTACTCCATGGCCAGGATGAGATAGGCGACAGTCCTTTCATCAACACCATGGAGTGATGTCCTTCCTGAAATTTTCAAAAAAAAAAAAAACAATAAAGATACAATTTTTTAAGAAAAATGGTACATTGATAATTAGTTGTGTTGTGGGAAGGAATCTTATCTTGTTTGCTTAGAAGAGAGGGACAGATGGTGGCGAGGGAGCTGGGACTAATTTCCTTCTCGTCCGCCGTCAGCTCGCCATGCCCGTCGCGCCGTCTTCGCTTTCCCATCGTCAAATCCTTCTCTGATACTAGTAAGTGACACGAATTCGCTCCGGCGCAGAAGCGGAGGTTTCCTGTCTGAAATTGGGATTTTGTAGGAGGGTTTCTGAATACATTGTTGAATATTTCTATAGTGGCATCAATGTCTCAGGATCCGGTTAGCGATTGGATCCTGTCGGAAGGAAAAGCCACTCAAATAACTGGTATTCACCCAGTTGGGGGTGGCTGCATCAATCGTGCCAGTCGCTATGACACGGATGCTGGCCCCTTCTTTGTAAAAACAAACAGGTAAAGGCATGCTTTGGCAGTAAGCTTCTCAGTTCAGCTCGTAGAGTGTCTTTTTCACTTGCTGAATGATTTACAGGAGCATTGGACCGGAAATGTTTGAGGGGAGGCTCTGGGTCTCAATGCCATGTACGAAACTCAATCCATTCGCGTACCTAAGCCATTTAAGGTGGGCAGATGCATTTTGCTTTCTTTTCAGCATTGTAGCCTCCCACTTGTGTTCTTCACCAGTGCAACTTAAGAAGCCTGCGTTCAGGTAGGCCCATTGCCGAGTGGTGGTTCGTACATCATAATGGAGTTCATTGAATTTGGTGCTGCACGGGGTAATCAAGTGAGGACATCATCCAAGTTCTTAGCACCTTCTTGTTTGATATTTGAAGTTCATCATCCTTGTTGGGTGTATCTTGACACTGTCCCAGCACTTAGTCTGCACTAGGAAGGAAACTTGCTGAGATGCATAAAGCTGGAAAGTCAGACAAGGGATATGGATTTGATGTTGATAATACCATTGGAAGGTACTCCTCTCCCTTGCTTTATGAGATCATCTCCTGTTGGTTACCCCTTTCACCAGGAGTCATCATCACATGCTCGCCCTTTCTTCAGCACACCACAGATCAACACATGGACACAAGACTGGATTGAATTCTATGGGGTGCATAGGTTGGGCTACCAATTGCAATTGGTGCAGAAACAATATGGAGATTCCTTGCTATATGAAAAAGGTCAGCCGGCTAGTTTAGTTCTTATGTTCACCGTATCAGCATGAAGAATACCATTTCTGTGCACGATCAGGGCAAAGACTGGTGAAGAACATGGCACCCCTTTTTGAAGGCGCAGTGATTGAGCCTTGCTTGCTGCACGGTGACCTGTGGAGTGGCAACATTAGTTCAGACAAGAGCGGGGAACCCGTCATACTCGACCCCGCCTGCTACTGTAAGCCTTTCCCCTGCAAATATCACCCCTCCCAGTCTGTAATGATGCAGAAACGCAGGTGCTGGTTCTAGAAATACTTACCACCTGTCTCTGATTTCTTGTTGTAGACGGTCACAATGAGGCCGAGTTCGGAATGTCGTGGTGCGCCGGATTCGGGGGATCGTTCTACAATGCATACTTCGAGGTAACCGCACCCTCTCCCCTTCTGTTGGTGCAAGAACTGGTGTTGCTAGGGCTCCAAGTCTCTAAGATTGCTCAAACTCCATGGCCATCAGGTGATGCCTAAACAGAAGGGTTTCGATGGAAGAAGGGATCTTTACCTGCTGTATCATTACCTGAATCACTACAATCTGTTCGGCTCCGGTTACCGGTCGTCGGCGTTAGAGATAATCAACGGTTATCTCCTGCAACTGAAAGCGTGAAAACACGCAGCAGACGACGACTGCATTTCCTCTTGCTCTTCCTTTATATACTTCCTCCTGGGCCTGTGGGCTCATTGTAATTTTGGGCCGGGCTTTAAATGGACATTGGACAATGCAATTCCCAACCTACATTTTACATTTGAGAACACAATTATGTTTTTACCCTTCAACGGTGTATTTGTATCCATCATCTCCAGGTTGGCGCTTCATTCCACCCCGAGCGCCACTCATTCCCGCCCAGCCTGCAAATTTCCTCTCCTTTCTTGGAGTCTACGCCAATGGCGAAGGAGCGGAAGGATCCCAAGAGGAAACCCACCAAGTTCCTCATCGTGATCAAGGTTTTCGGGAGTTCTTGGCCGATCAGATTCATAGTCAATGGGGATGATTCCGTCAACGACGTGATCAAGAAGACCCTGAAGCACTACGCCCGCCAGGGCCGGCTTCCAGTCCTGGGTTCCCATTCAGACGAGTTCTACCTCTGTGCTGCGGATTCCCCTTATGGTAAGCTTTCCATTTCCTGATGTCGGTGCATGGAGTAATATCACTGTGTATCGGTTTTTCTTCTTTTCCCGGTGCAAATGGTTTCAAAACATATCATTTGCGGGGAAGAAGATCGTGATCATCCGCGTGATAGCATACCCGGATTTGACAATCTGCACGGTTCTTATTTGTCTTTTATGTTCCATGGCGGTAGGACTGAGCCCCGAGGAGGAGATCGGGGGCAGTGGATCACGGATTTTCGCTCTACACAAGAAGCACCGCGTGGCGGAAGCCATGAATGACTATGCGAAGAAGAACAAATGGCGTTCATGGCTCAGCTGTTCTCCTGCTTTCCAGATTCCTTCTCATTGAGCACTTATCGCTCCACAACGTTGGATTTGGCAGTTTCGAATCCATACATACGAGGAATCAAAGTCTTGCGTAGTTTATAATTAACGAGATTTTTCTCTAGGTTTTTCTTTTTCTGATAGCGGTTACACGCCACACAAAGATCGAAATATCGGCTGTTTCCCACCGGAAATTGAGCCGCCGTCTGTACTCCGACCGATCAGAGTTATGATCATTGTAAATTGAATAAGATGTAATCCTCATCTTGTGTTCGACACAGGGAAATGCAGAAGCTACGGAAAACGCCATGTTCCACAAGATTAGACAGCACTAAGCTCTGAAAATGTTCCCTAACTGAACACACGTTACTACTACACAATGTGAATGACATGCAGCTGGAAGCGGCGGAGTATCCCGAGGCATCCACCGGAGCCGGCGACGGCTCCGCGCATCGGACTTGGATCCCGTTTTGGGCCTGTTAAGCACAAGGCTTCAGGCTTAGTCGTCTTGTTGGGCTTATATGTGTTTTTGGGCTGATTAGACCATTTACTTCTGCTAAACCCCAGGCCTAATGGGCTCGTTCTGATCCAATTTGATTGACTAAGCATGTCTAAATCAATATTCCAAAGAAATGTCCAATGTTTAAAAAACAATGAAATATTCATCTCGATAATTATTGGATAAGGTACAATAATATATTCAATAATTTAAATAGCTACCAATAGGCAATTTTTATATTCAATATTTTCACCAATTTGTATAAAATAAATATTATTTACTCTTCGTACTCATAATTAAATATTTTTATTTTTTTATCGCGTCAAAGATCTTGGTAAATTTCCGATCTAAATTTTGGCAAAATAGTAGAAAGAAGACGTCGGAACAATAACTACGTTTAGAAAAATCACTCCATAATTAATTTAATAAAATTGAAAAATTTTGATAGATATATGTTTATAACTTCTGGGCTTTTAGAAATCTAGCCATCTTCCTCCCCTTTCCAACCAAAAATCTTTAAAATTACATGTACTCCGCCCTAAAAACTCGATAGCTGAGTCGGGTTGAGCCACGCAATGTGAGAGAAAAGGGACAAGCGGAATCCAATGCAACGTGGGGAAGAAAGGTGCGTGTGTCGTACATGTACTCCTCGCCGAGATGAAGAAGAAGATGGAGGAGAAGAAAGAGGCGGAGGCGGTCTCTGCTTTCAACAGCCCAGTGAGGTTTCCCTTTCAAAGCGTCGGTGTGTGTCGTACATGTACTGCGCGAGCCATGGAGCCTCCCGTGTACTTGAAATTTGCTACAAGGGCATCACGCATTTGTCAGATCGGGGGGTGGTGGGTGGGTGGGTGGCCTGCTGCTGGCTGCTCCAAGCCTGCATCTGCATCTGCGTCTGCGTGGTTGGGTTGGGTTGGGTTCGCGATGTGTTGTTCCTTCAGAAAAAAAAGATGGCAGGAGCCACGTTGCTTCTGCGCTGGGTTGGTCATTAAAGCAAAAGGGGACCCCGCTGTGTTTATGCTCCAAGTGAATGCTCCCATCTCCATGCCAACAAACGTACTCTCCAGTCCGCCCCCCACATGCACCGATACCAGGAGCTCCCCCACAAGACGATAGTACGGCCATCTTCATGGATCCGGTCCCCTTCCTTGGATACATTGCTTCGGACGTGCACCAAAGAACAAATACTGCATTGTGTTGTTTACACCATTAGAACAAAGCGATACCACATGGGGCAATAAAATTATAAGCATATAAGATTTCAGATGATTAGTAATTCATTGGATCTAATATTTTTTAATTTGATTGAACTTCATGAATACTCGTTCGATTCATTTGATCTTGAATTTTAAGATGCACCACTTCTATTGAATTGGTTAAACTCGAAACACTATATCGGAGAGACTCAATTAATTCTATCGTTTAACATAAAATATAATTTATAAATTTAAATTCGACAATATGAATGTCTTTGGTATGTTATTTAAAATTTTACGTATGTGATTTAAGATAAAATACAATTTATAGATTTTAAATCTGAAATATGTTTCATGGATGAATTTAAATATGTTAGTTAAATATTATATTAAGTTTAATATAAACAAATATTTATTTTTTTTTTCAATAAATACGTATATAAAATTTAAATTTATCTAAGATCAGTTTTAAATTAAACTATCCATTTAATTTAAATACAATACCTTTAAAACCAATCCAAAACTACCTATACAATTCATAGGTGGAAAAGCTCATTTGATTAGGTACAAAATCATTTTCAAAAAGGACTTTGATTATTCTTTTGCATTTAGGTTGTTGGATGACAAAAAGGTGATGGCATCTCAAGCACAAATGGATTCCTTAATAATTTGTCTCTATGGTCACATTAGAAGATTTCACATTCTTACAAAAAGTTGGTTTCATTTGTAAGAGATTATGAGAGACAATCACTGGCCATTAACACAAAGAAATCCAAAAATCTTGGAACTTCATCTTTTTAAAAAAGTAAAAAGTATTTATGCATAGAATATACTTTAGAGCACTTAGGCAGAATAAATCCCTAAAGTTTTTAAAATTAACATGATTAGTCCCTAATATATAATGAAAATGGCATACATAGTTTCCAAATTTTGATGTCCTGGATATATTTAATTTCCAATCTTTTTTACTTCAATTATTTTTGGTCTTCACTATTTAAATACCTTTTATAATTGATACTCAATATTTAAAAACCATATATATTTGATCCTCTTGTTTAATAATTTGGTAAATTTGACCTCATTTTCTCCCACCACCGCTAATTAATTTTAAAAGTAGGTTGAATTTATTTTCTCATTTAATCATTAATTTGATTTGGATCGGATTCAAAAAAATTTAATTATATTTTAAAATATTTTAAAAAAATAAAAATAATGACTTACATGGATTGAACCCATGTTGGCATGTTCTACCTAATCATGCATTTCAATTGAACTGGATCCGACCAACTTATAATTTCAAGACAATGATTAAGGTTTGGGTATCATGTAATGAAAAGCTAAACTCATTTTAATTTGGACATAGAGATTTTTTTTTATTAGTAAATATATATTTATTTTTCAACGATAAAAAGAGTTATAAATATCTAAATTTGAATCGAAAATATAAATAAATTATTTACTCGTGTCAAATATATACTTTTTTTTTTTGAAAACCTAACATGTGGACATCCACTAAGCTTCCA
This sequence comes from Utricularia gibba, assembly GCA_002189035.1. Classification (NCBI taxonomy): domain Eukaryota; kingdom Viridiplantae; phylum Streptophyta; class Magnoliopsida; order Lamiales; family Lentibulariaceae; genus Utricularia; species Utricularia gibba. Next base: position 755,441 of record CM007990.1, read on the forward strand.
GAATGACCTAAAAAGAGTATTACTTTTTTTCTGAAATGAGAATATATATTAATTTAATTAGTTGGCTTTTTTAATGATTAAAATAGAAAATCGGTTGGGGTCGACAATGGAAAGTGGGGTTCGCGGCAAAAGGGGGGATGGCCCAGTGTCGTGTCATGGGTCCCACAAAATGAATGGAAGCCCCCCAGTTTTCGATCTCCCATTGGCTGGCTATTTCGAACTGTACGGCCTTCCCTTAAACAATGCCGATCTTGATTCCCACTTGCCAGGTGTGTACGGTCCCCATTGGTTCTCCCCAAAAACGATTTCCTTTTGGGTGTTTTATTTTCATTGCTTTGACGACCATGTTTACGTGCTTGGGAAGGGGTTGAGTCACCAGGTGGGACCGCCGGGTGCCACCACCGATGGCGCCCCGACAAGCGCTCAAGAGTCATTCGGGGTGTTCTTCAATGCTGACTGATATTCTGGTTGTGTTTGAAGGTATAAGCATGTTGGGTTTGGGTTTATGAGGGAGATTGGGTTTGCTGCATGTGTTGAGGAGGAGGGGTGTGGTGTTTTGGTGTTGTGGCGTTTGGAGAAATCAGTCACTGTGGGCATCATCTGTAACAAGTCTTTCCAACTTTAGAGAAGGCTGTGTGTGTCCTTTGCTGGTTTCTTTCCCCGATGTCCCTATTCCATTTTCTCCATCCCCATCTCGATAAAGAAAGAGGAGCTCCCCTTTATTTCAATTCATGCCCCTTGCTCACCTCTCTCTTTGCCCAAAAGCTCCTCTGGGTTTTTGCCAAATATGCTTGCTCTATTTGCGGTTGCTTCTGTTGTTCTTTTTTAGTGCATAGCTTATTTGCACAGAAAGGGTAATTCAACAAACCATCTTTCCTCCCCCTCTGCGTTATACATCATATCAGAACCAGATCACACGCCTTATTCTCATCTCATCTCCTTTTTCTTTCCTCCGGGAAGCTGCAAGAATGGCCAGGGGGAAGACGCTGCTTAGGCGCATAGAGAACGCTACTAGCAGACAAGTTACCTTCTCCAAGAGAAGAAATGGCCTCCTGAAGAAAGCCTTCGAGCTCTCGGTTCTCTGTGATGCAGAAGTTGCTCTCATGATCTTTTCTCCTCGCGGCAAGCTTTATGAATTCGCCAGCTCCAGGTAAGTTTTTAGCCAAGCTACAGCACCATTTCTTTGTCCCATATCCATCTCGCAGTTCGAAGAAAATGGGAATATTGGCATACAATAGCTTTTCTGCAGTTCGTGAATGTGCAAAATTTGTTGTTTTTCTGTATATTTGTTTGTGCATTATTTGCTTTTTAGGACAATATGACAAGAAAACAAAAAGTGATTAAATATTAAGGCTACTATTTCCCCTTCATTTACCTTTGTATCTTTTGGCTTTCCATCAAATCACAATATTGAGCATAAGATCGATTTGCATTTGGTTCTGCCTTTTTAAACACTGATTAATGGTGATGAATTGGCTGAGCTAAGCAATTTAGGAGATAAATACTTATAACCAGTGACAGCAGTGAGAGTTTGTTTGATTTGGTTTTTTCTTTCTGTGTATGATGAGTTCTCAGCATGCATGGGACCATAGAACGCTACAAGAAGCATGCAATGGAAATTGAAGCAAGCCATCCTCAGGAAATGAATGCACAGGTACTTTCTTGTATTGGGTTTCAGCCTCTCTGTGTGACATCTGGTAAAAGTTAAAGGGAATGCAGCAGCTGAAGGTTGAAGCAGAGAGGATGGTGAATCAGATAGAGCAACTTGAAGCATCAAAAAGGTTAGAGGCCGACTGAGAGATGTAAAAAAATAAATGTGCTGAACAATAGCGAATTTTATTGATGATTCCTCTGCAGGAAGCTGCAAGGAGAAAGTTTAACAGCATGCAGCATTGAGGAACTGCTGGAGTTGGAAAAGCAGCTGGAGAAAAGCATTCATCTCATTCGTGCAAGAAAGGTGCGCCCTTGCATTCAAAGAAGCTCTTAGCTTTGATGGCGACTAGTCTCCTCATTGCTTATCCTCGCAGGCGCAGCTGTACAAGGACCAGATGAAGCATCTGAAGGAGAAGGTGAGAGCCTCTGATAAGGTGGGTCCTTCCAAATAGGGCCCATACAAGACAAAAAAAAAAAGAAAAAGAAATTGACTTTTTCACATGACAAAGCACTAGCAGGAGGAAGTTCCTTCCTCGGTTCATCCTCCGGCTATAAATGGAGGGCTCACAGGAGCTCTCACATCATCCCATCTCAATACAAGAAATAATAGTAGCAGAAAAAGTAGTAAGCTTTTACCAGGCTCTCTCGAGAGTGTACAAGAGGGTGTTGCATGGGAGTGGAAGTAGTAATGATATGGGATTAACTGTATTTTATCTTTGAAGTACAATAGTATAGGCGCACACCATCCCTCTATTTACTGCATCTGGTGCCTGTTGTGCAGGGGAGAGTCCTGGCTGCTGAAAACTCCATGCTTTCTGAGAAGGTGAATACTTTAAGCATCATTTTTGTACTCGGGGAGTCCCCATCTGGCTAAATGGTTTGTGGCTGGTGGATAGCTGGGACTGGGGAGGTGGAAGCACAACGGAGTTCCGGAGCCGGCGACAGCTGCAGCGAAGGCGACGGAGGCGGCCAGTGAAATCGATGTGGAGACGGATTTGTACATCGGACTGCCGGAGACGAGGAGCCGGCCGCCGCCGCCGCGGTTCTCCTACATTTAGCATGACATCCGTACCGTTGTTGTCGCTGTATTTCCTTTTTGGGCCTTATGCTGCTTTGGCCCAAAGGCGCTATGGGTGCAATTTGCCATATGTAGTACATTACCAGAATTTGGCAATGATTTGGGCCCTTATTGGGCTTTATTTGGGCCTAGGCCCGCATCAGAGTATCTATGATGTTATTATTAATTAATTAATCTTTTTTTTCTTTTTTTTTTTCTTCTGGCGAAGGTAACTGCCTAGGTACATACATCCTTACTATTACTAGAAGAAGAATGGTGTTTGTTTAGGGAGCACGGATTTAATGACGGTTCCATCTCTACACTTTTCCTGGCGATCGGCATTTTCTCATTTCCGGCAGAGGGTTGATCGTCGTAATCATGCTCATTCTGTTACCCTACAAGATTGATTCGGGATCAAACGGGTGATAGCTTCGATTCTTTAATTTGGAGGCGAGGCACGATTCTCAGATTCTGTTATTGCGTGATCATTGTGGCACAGTTGTAGTATTAGGCTATAAAGTTTGGGTTTTGATCTTCATAATGACAGAGGATTGGTCTGCATTTTCATTGGGAACTTGTGGGAATCTACAATGCGCTGTATTGGGGTAGTATGCGCCTGTGACGAAGTCTTGCTACTTACTTTTTCTACTTTTTGGCTCTCTTTTTTAATTAGGTTTTGGTTTTTAATGGGAATCTGAGCAACAAGACGTTACTTTTCTCAAAGAGAAGCGAATATAGAATGGTGTTTTGCTGCATTTGGGCTTGGGTCATCAATTGTACCATCTTCGGATCTTGTTTTGGTACCAGTGGTTTCCTTAGCTTTCCCTTTCTTGCTCCGTCTTGTGTACGTATTTAATGATGACAAGGTTATCTAAATGTACATTTTTTTGTGTTCTGATATGTTCCGTTTTATTATCATATTCCAGGTAGCATTACACAATTTAAGAATGAAATTCTGAATTAGTAGAAGGTTTCTCTCATCGTAGAATGGAAGAAGAAGAAGAAAAAAATATTCATAGAGAAAAACATGAGGAGAACCTGGGGATGCAGGAAGAACGCGATTATGTCAATTATACAGATCATATAGATGGGGGCACGGTTTCACGGGTTCCCACTGTTTTTCATGATGATTTTTTTGAGCCTGTTTTGCTTTCCGATCAGGACGAAAATGACAAGGAGAAGAATCAGTCGCCTAATCAGGCTGAGTTGAAGGATTCATCTGTCAGCATTGAGGATGCGTTTGAATCTTCCCTTGCAGTTTTGGAATCATCTAAATTTGATTCTCCCACATCTGGAAACTTGCTTCAAGATCACTCATATGCATCTAGTTTTGACTCTTCTTTACAAGCATTTGGAGATAATGATTATCCTCCTTCTGAATCTCCACAAAGAGTGAAGCCCAAGCAGGTTCTGTCCAGTGTATCTCCAGAGCTTTTGCATTTGGTTGATTCAGCAATAATGGGGAATGCTGAAATTTTGGAAAAACTGAAGAACATTGTTAGTGGTGTTGAAATTTTTGGAGAAGGTAATGAGGCTGTTTCTATGGCTTATGTGGTCGTTGACTCACTTCTTGCCACTATGGGAGGTGTTGAGTCTTTTGAAGAGGATGATGAGGATAATCCACCCACTGTAATGTTGAACTCTAGGGCTGCAATAGTGGCTGGTGAGCTCATTCCCTGGCTTCCTGACTTTTGGGATTTTCAGGGCTATATGCCCCCCGAACGCGGATGGTGAGAGGATTGCTGGTTATTTTGCGTGCTTGCACAAGGAATCGGGCTATGTGCTCTGTCGCTGGTTTACTGCAGGTGTTACTTCACTCTGTTGAGCGTATTTTTGTGCAGAGTATGGGGTCGACGGATATGGTTAAGTGGGATGCAACTCCCCTGTGCTACTGCATCGAGCAGTTGGCAGGACATTCAGTTTCTCCTCGTGACCTGCACCAGTGGCTTGAAGTCATTAGTAAGACTTTCTCCACGATATGGGCCACTCTTTTGTTGAACTCCTTGGAGAAAGCCATGAGCGGAGAAGAGGTCAGGGGTCCAGCAACCACTTTCGAATTTGATGGTGAATGTTCTGGTCTTTTGGGTCCTGGGGATAGCAAATGGCCTTTTGCTAATGGATATGCGTTTGCTACTTGGATTTATATTGAATCATTTGCAGACAACATAAGCACAGCTACTACTGCTGCGGCTATTGCAATGGCCGCAGCTGCTACATCTGGAAAGTCATCACACATGTCAGCAGCTGCAGCTGCTAGTGCACTTTCAGGTGAGGGTACAGCACATATGCCTCGGCTGTTCAGTTTTTTAACAGCTGATAATCAAGGAATGGAAGCCTATTTTCATGCGCAATTTTTGGTTGTTGAATGTGGAAGCGGGAAAGGGAGGAAAGCTTCTTTGCATTTTACATATGCTTTCAGGCCTCAATGTTGGTACTTTGTTGGCCTTGAGCATGTATACAAGCAGGGTCTTCTTGGAAAGTCGGAAAGTGAGCTGAGGTTGTATGTTGATGGGTCTTTGCATGAAAGCCGCCCTTTTGATTTCCCAAGGATTTCTAAGCCACTTGCATTTTGCTGCATAGGGACCAATCCTCCCCCAACAATGGCTGGCTTGCAACGTCGCAGGAGGCAATGCCCATTGTTTGCTGAGGTGGGACCAGTATACATATTTAAAGAACCTATTGGTCCTGAAAAGATGGCGCGCCTGGCTTTTAGAGGAGGTGATGTGCTGCCATCATTTGGTGGTGCCGCTGGTTCACCATGGCTGGCAACCAATGATCATGTCCAAAGCATGGCGCACGACAGTGCTATTCTTGATACTGAAATTGCAGGATGCATTCATCTTCTCTATCATCCATGTTTGCTTGCTGGGCGCTATTGTCCAGATGCATCTCCTTCCGGGGCTGCAGGTATTAGAAATAATATTTTTTTTGATCTTCTGATATTGGTGGAATTTTCTCTTGACTATTTCTGTGAGCGCAATTTATTAATGTACACTAGCATATGCACCGACTTGAAAGTAGACGTTCTTTATTGTCTTTCTTCAGGTTTTAAATCGTGTAGTTTTTGCAGAAAAAAAATATTATCAATTTGATGTTTTTTTGTGTAAATGATATGAATTTCCTTACTAATGAATGTATTTATTTTGGCAGGTATGGCCAGAAGGCCTGCTGAGGTTCTAGGACAAGTGCACATCGCTGCAAGAATGCGACCAGCAGAAGCTTTGTGGGCTATGGCCTACGGAGGGCCCATTTGCTTGCTTCCATTGGTAGTAGGGAGTGTGCGTGAGCATAGCCTGGAGCCTGATTTTGATGACCGTTATTCAGCTACAACAACTGCACTGGCTGCTCCTGTGATCAGAATAATCTCCTTAGCCATTAAGCATCCAGGAAATAATGAAGAGTTTCACTACCGTAGAGGCTCTGAAATACTGTCAAGAATCTTGAATCATCTCCTCCAAAATTTATCCTCATTGAATACTGGAGAAGCAATTGAAGATGAAGAACTTGTTGCTGCTATTGTCTCACTGTGCCAATCTCAGAATTTTAACCATATACTTAAAGTCCAGCTTTTCAGCACACTGCTACTTGACCTGAAATTGTGGAGTTTATGCAGTTATGGACTGCAGAAAAAGTTATTTTCTTCTCTTGCAGATATGATTTTTGTGGAGTCATCAGTGATGCGTGATGCAAATGCCATCCAAATGCTCCTTGATGGCTGCAGACGCTGCTATTGGACTATTCGTGAAAGTGACTCTGTGGCTAGATTTTCTGCACGCGAGAATGCCCTAGTTGGGGAAGTGAACTCTTTAGTGGACGAACTTTTGGTGGTGGTTGAACTCCTGATTGTGGCTGCCCCACCCACACTGGCTTCTGATGATGTCCGATGCTTGTTAGGCTTCATGGTTGACTGTCCCCAACCAAATCAGGTGTTTCCATTGTTGCCTCTCCCTTTATTTTTATGATCTTATTCTTTCTATAGTTAGTTCGAAAATATGCATCACAACCACTTAGAATAATTGCTGCATCCGACAATTCCAGGTGGCCAGGGTTCTACACCTTCTTTACAGATTGGTTGTTCAACCCAACGTTATCCGGGCAAAAACCTTTTCAGATGCATTTATTTCATGTGGAGGCATTGAAACACTTCTCGTTTTACTGCAACGTGAAACAAAAAAAAGTGAACGTGATGAGCCGGAGTTAAGTGAAGATGATGGGGCTTTTTATTTGGTGGAAGAGAAAGTCAAGAATGAAGAAAGAGCATCTGCAGAACCTAATGATACTGACGAAAAACATTTGGCAGAGGAATTTAACTCACATGAGAATTCTTTGTTTCCCGAGAATCTCACTTATCCTCTAGCAAATAACCCCGAGATGAAGTTGTTCATCACTGAAAATCGTATGAGTCATTCAGCTAGTGCTCAGAATGCATGGAACAATGTGTATAACCTTGACAGAGCTGATGGGATTGTTGTTGGAATAATTAACCTCTTGGGTGCCTTAATCATATCTGGACATTTGAAATGTGATGCCCCTCCTATCCCAGATGTGTCTAACAACCTTCTAGCAGTGCTTGATGGAGGTGGTACCATGTTTGATGATAAGGTCTCTCTCCTTCTTTTCGGTCTACAGAAAGCTTTCCAAGCTGCACCTAAACGTCTATTGAGCATTAGAGCATACACAGCATTATTGGCTGCTTCGGTATGCTGGAATTCTTTTCGTTTATTCTTATTTAACGTCATTTAAAGTTTCTGATATGTATTCCATGCTTGCGGGCATGGACCTTTCTTTTTGTCCTAATTTTTAGACATTGGCAATATCACTAAATAGCTACCGCTTATATAGTTGGTGGTATGCACAAACTTGTAATGAAGCAATTATTTTGTAACTTCTTTTTATCAACTGGAATAGAAGTTATTAGCATTTACCAACTACAATGCATGCTTAGTTAATGCTTCTCCCAAAATTGTAAATTGAATATCTAAGGTGGTTCCTTTTCTCATTTCAGCTAAATGTGTCCCCAGGAGATGATGGAATAAACTTCTATGACTCAGGCCATCGCTTTGAGCACTTTCAGATCTTATTAGTTCTTTTACGTTCCCTTCCATTTGCTTCAGCATCATTGCAAACTCGTGCACTGCAGGTATGAAGGCAGGAGTTGGATCCGTGATGCATTTCAATAAATAGATTATGCTGCATGTTTATGCGAAGTTGGGATGTGAAATGCAGCGTGGCACATGGTTGACCGTACTTTCTCAGCTATTAGTGTTTGATTTGTCTTATTTTTTACTTCAGGACCTTTTGATTTTGGCTTGCCATCCAGAAAATAGAAGAAGTCTTACTACAATGGATGAATGGCCAGAGTGGATTTTGGAAATTCTCATTTCTAATCATGAGGCATCATTTTAATTTGCCATGACATTGAATATAAGCATTTTGCCCTTTTATCTTCTCATGTTAAAGCATTTCACTCTTTTTCTGCAGACAGATCGAAGTAAAAATGTCAATAGCCCCAGCTTGAGAGATGTGGATGACTTCATACACAACTTCTTGATTATTATGTTACAACACTCAATTCGTGAGAAGGATGGGTGGAAGGTCAATCATTTTTCTTTTGTCTTTTTGGGCACCCACCTCCCTTTATGCTTCGAAAAGTGGTTTGAATAACCAGTAATTCTTGAAACATGTGGTCCGGAACTTATCATTCCCTTTATATAAGGCATGCTATTAATATTTTCTTTGACATCTGACGGTAAATTAATGGTTAAAACTTAAAAGACTTGGTAGTTATAAGTGGTTTGACTGGAATTGTTTCATGGAAATGACATTTGGAACATTGAATGTTTCTAGTGTATAAATGACTTTATTGCTTATGTTCAGTCACAGCCTCAAAATTTCTGGATGTTATTCATGTGTTTGGTTGTAACAGGATATTGAAGCTACCATTCATTGTGCAGAATGGCTATCTATGGTGGGTGGTTCTAGCACTGGAGACATGAGGATCAGGTACTTCAATATTGTCTTGGATTCCCAAACTTTTAAGTGTCATATGAAGACCCCTCTTCTAGTGCATAGTGCTTTTAGAGCATTCCGATCACCTCTGTTCTCTAAGTTCTAATTATTGGCTCAGAGAAGATAATTGGATCGGATTTTCAAAGAATGATCTTACTTGTAGAATGCCCTTTTAGGTTACTAATTGAAGTGTGATGACATTCAGTTGCGATTGGCAAGAATATTAGAAATGATCTGTCTTGAGCAATGTTTCTGATACTCAAATGTTTTGACCACAGACGTGAGGAATCATTACCTGTTTTCAAAAGAAGGCTTCTGAGTGGCTTGCTAGATTTTACTGCAAGAGAGTTGCAATCACAGGTGAGCTTCATATCCCTGCTTTGGAATTTTGAGTATGGATTTTTTTTCATATTGATATTCGTTCAGTAGTGTCTGTTCATTGTCTGTCAGTTCATGCTTAAATAATTGTCTGCATGTAAAGAATTCTGAAACCCCATAAACTGAATATTTGGATGATTCCCATGATGGTGGACTGCTTTTTTTTTTTTTTTTTTATTGAAGTGAGATTGGGATATGCATCAGGTTCATTAATTAATTTTTGGACAAATCTCTGAATTAATAGTCACATTCAAAACAAGTAAAACGAGAATACCCTGCCTCATTTTTTGTCTTGTTAATTTTGTATAGAGAGATTACTTTCTGATGTAAAATCGCAAAAAGAAAGGTTCTTTAGTAAATCATAACCTTTAAAAGCCATCATAGAATTAATCCAGTTGATTGCTAGATATGAGGTGCTTGTCTTTTTTCGAATTTTTGACTTAGAATTATTAGTGAATGAAATAAACGACCTAAAGTTTTCTTATGTGGGAATTGCCGGAAAATGAAAAAAGAAAGGGATAAGTTTTTCTCTGCGTGTGGATAGTTTGATTACCCAGCTGTGTTTTGCTTCCATTTTTTTATGTTTTCAATTCTATGATTGAGCCTTTTGTATCAGCATTTACTGCATATCTCAACATAACCAGTAGCTATATCTAAAAGAATCTATTTCCTAATATTTTGTTTTCTGGCTGTGTTTCCACCAATTCAGACTCAAGTTATTGCCGCAGCAGCAGCTGGTGTGGCTGCAGTGGGGTTGCCACCCAAGGATGCAAAGGCCGAGGCTGAGAAATCTGCCCAGGTTTCTGTATTTCTGGTTGAGAATGCAATAGTGATCTTAATGCTTGTTGAGGATCATTTACGATTGCAAAGTAAAATTTTTGCCGCATCGCAAATGCCTTCGGTAGCTGCATCCCCACTTTACACTGTTCAGCCCGCCACTAGTTCTACAAATGCAGAGACTTCGGACTCTACAGCAGCCCGATATTCATCCTCTGGTGCAGGAGGATTGCCTATTAATGTATGTAATCTAACTTTGTGCTACATTTGAGGCTGGATAAATCTATGGCAATATGCAAAATAGGAGAGGGAGATTGCCTAGAAGTAATGGCATTGGTAGAATTATTGAGAGGTCTAGAGTTCAAATTCCCACATATATGCCTATGGGAGTAGGTTTTTGTTTCTCACTAAAAAATGGCCGTATACAACTAGATTATTGAATAAGTTGCTTGCATTTTATACTAGAGTTCAAATTCCCGCCGCGAAACAGGCATTGCATCTTTGGTTCTCAGATATCATTTTAAGATTTGCATGTGATAATAAAGATAGTTTATACTTTTTCACCTGGCGTGCTGTTCTCCAAGTTCAATTTGGTGTTCAGGTGCTCGCTGCAATGGCTGATGCTAATGGGCAAATTCCAACAGCTGTAATGGAAAGGCTCGCGGCCTCTGCAGCTGCTGAACCTTATGAGTCTGTCGCTTGTGCATTTGTGTCGTATGGAAGCAGTGTCGTAGATTTGGCAGAAGGATGGAAGTACAGGAGTCGACTTTGGTATGGTGTTGGGGTTCCTCCAACAGGATCAGCTTTTGGCGGAGGTGGCAATGGTTGGGACTGCTGGAAATGCGCAATAGAGAGGGATTCTTCTGGAAACTGGATCGAACTTCCTTTAATAAATAAGTCAGTTGCAATGCTTCAGGCTTTGTTGTTGGATGATTCTGGCCTTGGTGGCGGTCTCGGAATTGGTGGGGCTCAGGTACTGGAATGGGAGCCATGTCTGTACTTTATCACTTGCTGGATAGTGACCAGCCATTCCTGTGTATGCTACGAATGGTGCTTATTTCACTAAGGGAGGATGTTGACTCCGGTAGCCATATTCTACTGAGGAATGCTAGCAATGATGGGAACTCGTCTGATGATTTCAGGAGACAATCTAGCACATCTGTTTTTGAGGCAAATACTAGAATGATCAGTAGAAAACCTAGATCAGCACTGTTATGGAGGTAACATGATTAAACACCACACTTTTTCGACAAACTCATCCTCAGTATTGTCTGTTATTCTAAACTTGTTATGTGGTCATGTGAGTTTCTTGTCATCATGATCATGTAATTTAGTCGGGATACTTGGCAACTATGCTTGGATTTCTGTTCTGTTTCAATCAAGCGTGATAACATTTTCATTGCAATCATGACCAACTCATGCTAAGTTTGCCATCCACCTGTTTTCTTGAGAATCGCAAAATCATTATATCAGTCATACAGTAAAGCTACTTGTGGATTTCCACGTGTTCTCAAAATGGCAACAGATTCTTATTGAAAATGAAGCGTGGGTTTTAGATGGCATATCATGACTGCTTGCTTCTTTAGATTCTGTATTCCCTGTTAATACCCCCATTTTACCTCGCTGCTACTTCGGATAAAGTTGGATAGGTCTGGACTCGAGCTTCATGTGTAGGAGGGTGTGTTAGTTTGCCAATTTGAAAATAAGGCATAATGTTTTACTTTTTATCGATTCCTATATGCTTTCAGTATTAACTCAGTAGAGAAAATTTCTGAATGTGCAGTGTCCTGTCTCCTATACTGAATATGCCTATTTCTGAGACAAAGAGACAGCGTGTTTTGGTTGCATCCTGTGTCCTATATTCAGAGGTAACTATTCTCATACTTGCATAGCTGTGTTTCTTTTTCGTGATCTAGGTCCTTACTCTGTTGTACTTCACCTGGGCTCTGTCTTGTTTTTTGTTCATATTGTAGGTGTGGGGTGCTATTGGGAAAGACCGGAATCCTCTGCGCAGACATTATATTGAGGCCATACTGCCCCCTTTTGTTGCAATACTCAGACGATGGCGTCCTCTACTGTCTGGGATTCATGAACTCACTACTGCAGATGGAATCAACCCTCTGGTCATTGACGAGCGTGCATTGGCTGCAGATACTTTGCCCATTGAGGTGGTTGTACTACATAATTTTATTTTTTGCCATGGCTGCTGTTCAATTTCATCCCCAAAGGTATTTTGTGTATATGCAGTTTCTGAGTCAAAATGTGAGGAATGAGGCATCATAAAATAAAAACTTGCATAGCTAGTGTCTTCATTTTCTTATGCAGCTTTCTGCAAGTTGAGGCTGAACCTGCAAGAACGGAAAGATTTTTTATGTATGTTTCTAAGGTTCACATATACAGAATTATCAGAACATGAAATATTAACGTATCTTTGTGCACAATAACCCTATGATCATTTGAGAGACTGGCTTATTGGCATGTGTTTTTTCAGAAAGAAATAGGTCCTCTCAGATTTTTAACTAGATGAAGATTATTTCATTGGGATGTCCTAACAGCAATGTCATATATTTCAGGCTGCTCTTGCTATGATATCTCCCAGCTGGGCTGCTTCATTTGCCTCTCCTCCTGCTGCTATGGCCTTGGCGATGATTGCAGCTGGTGCTGCTGGTGGAGAAACTTCTGCTCCTAGGAACACTTCCCAGCTCCGGCGTGACTCATCATTGTATGAGAGGAAATCTACCAAACTTCATACATTTTCCAGCTTTCAAAAACCTTTGGAAGCTCCCAGAAAAAATGCCTCCTTACCAAAGGACAAGGCTGCAGCAAAAGCCGCTGCATTAGCTGCTGCAAGAGACCTTGAGCGCAATGCAAAAATTGGGTCTGGAAGGGGTCTTAGTGCCGTGGCAATGGCTACTTCTGCTCAGCGTCGGAGTAAAAGTGATGCTGAACGTGTGAAGAGGTGGAATGTGTCTGAGGCGATGGGAACTGCCTGGATAGAGTGCTTACAAACTGTTGATTCATTATCCGTTTATAGCAAAGATTTGAATGCTCTTTGCTACAAGTACATGGGTGTTTTAGTTGGGAGTTTGGCTTTGGCAAGAAACATGCAAAGATCTGAGGTATGCTTTTATACAATGTTTATTGTGAGGAACTGGTGAAACTTGACTCAAGATTACATGGGATTTTGTTTCATGATGTCAGGTTGACAGGAGATCACAAGCTGATATAATAGCTCAGCATCAGTTGTCCACAGGAATGCGTGAATGGCGGAAGCTCATCCACTCCTTGGTGGAAATGAAATGCCTGTTTGCACCATTCAGTGATGTGTTGTGCAATCCCCCTCGTGTATGTCTCTGGTTTAGTATGCCTCTAAAAAATGAACAACAGATTAACCTGCTAATTCATCTTCATGGTTTTGTGATGACATCAGATTTTCTGGAAGTTAGACTTCAAGGAAAGTTTTTCAAGGATGCGAAGAATTCTACGAAGGGACTACCGAGGTTCAGATCATACTGGTGCTGCTGCAAATTATGATGATATTGTGGAGAAAAAGTGTGAACAAAATGCTGTAAACCCATCTAAAGCCTCTGCCATAGCTGCGGAAGCCATTTCAACAGAGCCAGGGAATGAGCAGGACGAGCATGAGCATGACGTATACATAGACACTGTGTCGAACTCTGAACAAGCAAGTGAATTTGTTGCAATGAAACCTGAAAATGATGCACAGCCAGTAGTTTCAGCAGAATCTAAAGACACCTCAGTGAATATTAATTTAGGCTCTGTACCAAGCGCTGCTTCTGTGCCTCCTGGCACTGTTCCAAGTGAGCATGATGAAAGAGTTGTTCTTGAGCTTTCATCATCAATGATCCGTCCACTGAAGGTTCTAAAGGGAACAATTCAAGTAAGAATATGCACAGTAGCTTTGATTTGTGAATAGCAGAAAAGTTTGTCATGGTAATCATTGAGAAATCTAGTCGCTCTTTAGTTTACTGAGCGTTTGTGATAAGAGTTATAGCTGATGTTGGTGAAATATTTTAATTATCAGGTATTTGATTAAATAACCTAGAAATGTGTACATGACAAACTATGAAGTAACCATGGGAAGGTTTTACCTGTTCTTTCTTTGGCACATGTTAGTAGGTTGAAAATTTTCACGCTTAACATGCTTTTCTTTTTGAAGGGATTGCTTTATTTTTGTATTTGAATATGAAAGTATTTTTATTGCAGTTTTCTCGTTGTTGTATATTAGACTGCAAGAACTATTACGTGAGGACATCTTCCTGTAGTTCTTGGCTTTCTAACATATTTCTAGTGTTATTCTTTATATTTTATTCTGATGTTATTTTTGTCAGATAACAACCAAAAGAATCAATTTTATCATTGATCACATGGATAGAGGTGCTATTGACAATGTGGCTTGTAATGATATCATTGAAGTTCAAGAAAAGGATCGGAGCTGGCTGATATCATCCATTCACCAAGTATATAGCAGAAGGTACTATTAATTTGTGTATCTCATCTGACTACCGAATACTAGAACTATGTTTTCTGATTTTTGTGCGTTTTCTGTCTTGCATCAATCTATGTTCTGTGTGGACGCATCATAAAAAATCATGAGTTTTTATTACTTGCCATTGTCAAAATTTTCTGATACGAGGCTAAGTGTAATGAGCTAGAAAGTTTTTTCATAACTCAGGAAATAGTAAGTCAGTCGTTACTTTATGTGGCTGCAACCTTAATTCCTATGGCTTTTTACCTATTTATCTGATAAAATTGTGGTATATCAAGATTGGACATGATCTGGAGTTTTCATATTTTTGAAAAAAATAAAACATTGTTCATAATGGAAAATATATTTTCTTGATTTTGTTCTACCTAGAAACCTGTTTCTTTTTAAAAAAAATCTACAGGGCAATTTATAGCAGTATCTGTGGAAATCCTGCCTTTTTGTGTTGACCGATTACTTGTGCATTGATACTTCTGTAATGTCGATAACTTGGCAGATATATCTAGGATCTCAAAAAAATAGAAAAGTAGCAACAGATTGATGGTCTTCATTTTTTGCCAAGTGTTCATGTGTTAATATTTCCATGCACGTAGGTTTTGTAATCAGAAAAAAACAGTGGTTTTGCCTTTTTTCCCTCTATATCAATCTGATTCACCTATGCCACTGGAGCAACGGCCTTAGATAAATTCATATGTTTATGCATTATGGGGCCATATCTTTTCAGGTATCTTTTGAGAAGAAGTGCACTGGAGTTATTTATGGTTGATCGGTCAAACTACTTCTTTGATTTTGGTGTACGTTTCCTGAAAACAGATGAAGTTGTTTCTCTTTTAGCTTCTGTTTCAATTAAGTCTTCGTCTGATATCCATTTCTTCTACATTCAGAACACAGAAGCACGGCGAAGTGCATATCGAGCCATTGTTCAGGCTCGGCCTCCATATCTGAATGATATTTACCTTGCAACTCAGGTACAGGATGTATTTTAAATTCATTTGGAAGTTCCAGCCATCAAATATCCATTTGCAGTTACTGAGATTGGACACATGAATTCATGCATTCACAAGGTTTTTTCCTGCTATGGTCTGATTTTTTTTTTTTTTCCAACGCTTGCTTTTTCCCTATTCTCAAGAGGCCTGACCAACTTCTGAAAAGAACTCAGCTTATGGAGCGGTGGGCTAGGTGGGAGGTAGGTTTCTTGAACTGTTTTGATATGGTACTGTTGCTCAGTAAGATCATCTAAAATGCACTTCCTTTTTTCACTTCTTGCAGCTCAGCAATTTTGAGTACCTAATGCAGCTTAACACTTTGGCTGGACGAAGTTATAATGATATCACACAGGTTTGTAGTTCATTATCTTGTTCTATTAAGCTTTCATATGTAAAAAGCCTTGAGATGTTTTCAGCTTCTAATACATTTGTTATATGCAGTATCCTGTATTTCCCTGGATCCTTTCTGATTACAGTTCGGAGAAATTGGATCTCTCAAACCCTTCATCTTTTCGCGACCTCTCAAAGGTGCTCCCCCCCAACCTCTCTCCCTTTGTCTGTTCAATATGAGTATTCATATATATTTTCATTATTATGCCTGCATCTTAACTTTGAGTGTGTGTTCTTATTCAATCACGTTTGTCACTTTGTGCATTCTCTCATCTAGCAATCTTGTCGCAGCCCATTGGTGCCCTGAATGATGAGAGACTAGAGAAGTTCCAAGAGAGATACTCTAGCTTTGATGATCCAGTCATCCCTAAATTTCTCTACGGTTCACATTATTCAACAGCTGGAACAGTGTGTTCACTTCTTTGTTTTACTCCATTGTCATGGCTATATTTCGTTTTCAAAATAGTTTATCATATCTATAGTGCCAGGCATTATAATATATTCATGCTCTGATGTTCTGGGTATCACAATCTTTTCCCAAAGTTCTCATTAGTAGCGTAATCAATTGCTCTATAGACTTCTTCTCCACTAGAGGTTCTTTCTTTGTAAGTAGCTAAATAAAAGCTATTGATTTTATCTGTCAAGATTATTTTTGTTTCAAACATTACCTAAAATTCTAGGAGACTAGGAAGTGAATGCTGTTATTCACATGTGATGAAGTTAATTATACTGCTGAGGTGTCTCTTTCTGAATTGATTAACCTTGATATTTTTTTTTGGGTGAAGTTTATTGGGTGGCCTTGATGTTTTTTTTTTTTTTTCTGGCATGAAAAAGATATGCTTATAAACAAGGATTTCAAGTACACCGCGCCCCATGATAAAGTTTTCCTCTTTTATGAGATCTATATTTTTTTATCATCCAATGGAATGAAATCAACTTCAATCTTTTTAGTTCAAGGGCTCATATTTCAGTAACTCTGTTTGTTACAGGTTCTGTATTACCTATCAAGAGTGGAGCCTTTTACTACCCTTTCTATTCAACTTCAAGGAGGAAAGTTTGATCATGCTGACAGAATGTTCTCTGATATTTCTGGGACGTGGAATGGAGTTCTGGAGGATATGAGTGATGTAAAAGAATTGGTATAATATCTTGAACTTTCGTACTAGGTCTGCTTAATTTATTACTAATTCGACTTAGTATCTTGTAACATATACTTGTAATTTCTTTTTGTGTCCCTCCTCGTATAAAAGTGTTACTACCTGAGTTTTCAGGTTCCCGAGCTATTTTACATGCCAGAGGTTCTAACCAACAGAAACTCAGTCGACTTTGGTACAACACAACTTGGTGAAAAGATTGGTGCGTTTCATTAGCATGCATCCATTAAAATTTAATGTGTTCTTTTTATTACCTTTTTTGTTACTCCATATCACAGACTCAGTTCGACTTCCTCCATGGGCTGAAAATCCTGTCGACTTCATTCACAAACACAGGATGGCACTTGAGAGTGAATACGTCTCCGAACACTTGCATGAGTGGATTGATCTCATATTTGGGTATTTTCTTGTCTACTGTGTACTGAATTTTATTTCGTTTTCTACCTTTTCTGTGCTATTATATTCAAACCTGATATTTAAGGTTGCAACCATCTGATGATTATTCATACAACCTTGCTTATTTAGGTATAAGCAACGTGGAAAAGAAGCTATACAGGCAAATAATGTGTTTTTTTATATCACATATGAGGGAACCATCGACATAGACAAAATTCCAGATCCAGTAAGTTGTATGTCTTTGCTTTTTCAAAAGTGAAATGGTAGCTACTTATTTAGTGTGACACTTTGAAGCTACAACGACGGGCTGCACAAGATCAGATTGCTTATTTTGGCCAAACCCCTTCACAATTGTTGACTACCCCCCACATCAAACGGATGCCTCTACCTGATGTCCTTAACATGCAGGTAGCCTTGGTTTCTTTATTGTGTATAAATGGTGGCTTCTTTTTTTTTTCTTTTTGATAAACATGCAGAATATAATGGTCTCAGAAAACAGCGGTTTTTGTTTTTTTACCGGAACTAACTTTGGGTCCTCCTATGAGTGAGAAAAACGGAAATCATCTCTTCATCGAGCATCAGAATTTGTACTAGTAATTTTGTGTGTGTTTGTGTGTATTAGCTTCTAACTTGGATGACGGAATTGCGTATGCTACTGCTGATTTTTTTTTGCTCTTTTAGACAATTTTCCGGAACCCTCAGGAGTTCAAACCATACATCATTCCCTACCCTGAACGCTGCAATCTTCCTGCGTCTGCCATTCAAGCTTCTTCAGATTCTATAATAATTGTTGATATAAACGCTCCAGCAGCACATATAGCACAACATAAGTGGCAACCCAACACACCTGATGGCCAAGGAACCCCATTCCTTTTTCACCATGGGAAGCCAGGTGTGGGTGCTGGCAGTGGAGCATTTATGCGCATGTTCAAAGGGCCCACAACAACTGGATCAGAAGAGTGGCATTACCCACAAGCATTAGCATTTCCGACTTCTGGAATACGGAGCACAGGAATTGCTTCAATAACATGTGACAGTGAGATCATCACAGGTATGATAATTTGATAAATCTTCAGTTCTAGCGTGAGTTGAACTTTTCATTTATCATCTTGCCTTTTTTAAGAAGTTAGGATTTAAGGTTCAGGGATTTACTTATCATCCCACCTCTTCAAAGGTAGCTGCTAAGGGTCCTGTAAATGCATTTCCTTACCCACATATATTAATAAGTCATCCTTATTCTGTATTCAGGTGGGCATGTTGACAACAGCATAAGACTTATTTCAGCTGATGGTGCCAAAACATTAGAAATTGCTAGAGGACATTGTGCCCCTGTAACATGTCTTGCATTATCTCCTGATGGCAGCTATCTAGTAACTGGATCTCGGGACTCGACAGTTTTGCTATGGAGAATACATAAATCCTCCATTTCACGCCCAAGAAACTCTACCGAAGTTTCCGTGAATCCAAACTCACCCACATTCTTGGGTAGTGGAACAGCAGGACATATATTGGACAAGAGTAGGAGATCAAAGATTGAGGGGCCCTTTCATGTCCTTAGAGGTCATCTAGCAGAAGTAACATGTTGTGCTGTCAGTTCAGACCTTGGTGTAGTGGCCTCCTGCTCTTTTTCTTCAGATGTTTTACTTCATTCTGTAAGACGGGGGAAGCTGATTAGAAGGCTCGTTGGTGTGGAAGCTCATGCTGTGAGCCTATCCTCTGATGGAATCGTAGTGACCTGGAACAAACATCTGCATACTATCAGCACATTCACATTGAATGGGGATCTGATTGTTAGGAAGCAACTGCCCTCCTCAGCAAGCGTTAGTTGTATAGAAGTTTCTGTTGATGGTCAGAGAGCTGTAGTTGGTCTAAATCCATCTTCAGAGAATGAGACGAGATTCAGTAGAAGTGAAAGTGTGATATCATCGTCTCAAGATTCAAATAATGAATTGGATCCACCCTTACCTTCTCTTTGCTTCTTCGATCTGTATACTCTGAAGGTAGTAACTAAATTGGTGCGAGAATAACGCATTTTTTTCTACTGTATCCCTTTCCCCTCTACTTTTTTTTATCTGTATATTACATGTTCAGTTGATGATGGTCTTTATTCTCAGGTCTTCCACACATTAAACCTTCTTGAAGGACAAGATATTACAGCTATTGCTCTGGACAAAGATAATACCAATCTCTTGGTATCGACAGAAAATAAACAACTGATTATATTCTCAGATCCCTCTGTAAGTTTCTCATAATCCATTTCCTGTGTGATTAATGTTTTTGCATGAGTTTTCACATCTAGGATAAGGATTTCAAACATTTAATATTTTTAAATAGACTGAACAGCATTAAGCAGCATACTAGTAGAGAGCTACTTCTTAGACCTCGAGATTGCGAATAGGCTCTCTCGACTGGCATTGAAAAATATTGGCTATTAACATATATCCATCTGATCTCTATGTATCAATGCAGTTGAGCTTAAAAGTTGTTGATCAAATGCTCAAGCTGGGATGGGAAGGTGATGGATTGTCTCCTTTGATGAAATAAAACGGATTTTCATTGAACAGGGCTCGCATATCCTATTGGCACTTCTCCGTTCATTACTCTATTCTTGAGATTTAGGCAACTGCCCTCCGCTTGATAGGTTGAACAATACGACGTTTAAAGTGTGATTTTGTTCCCACGAAGAGAAACCGGTGCAGTGCTCTCAGATATGTCCATGGGTTGTTACATATCTTTTGTCTCCTCCAGCGATGATATTTACTGAACTTACACATCTGTTAGCTTGTGTTTTTGGATGTCCCATTTTTGTTATCTCCATATATTTCTCTGTAGTTTCTTCTCAGAGTTGTAGACTGTAAGTGGAAATTATATATCAAATTTCTTGATAAATTTGACTCTTTAGCATCATGACAGCAGAGGAATCTACCAAATTCTACTAAATTTTTTCAAGATGATCCTTCTGCGTTTAGACCACGTATCTATCCATCTTAATATTGTTGCTTCCTGGTGTGGTAGTCTGCCTCCCATGATCAGGGTCTGCAATCCTGAAAAACATTGGCAACATTGTTTTCCCATAATAAGATGGCACAGGAACAGTCTCCACTATCGAATGCAGGAAGGTCGACTGTTAGAGAATGGTCTTCTTTTGTGAGTGAGAAATGACAAGTTTTCCTCTTACTCTTCCTGTTTCTAGATAACCAAAGGCCTCAACTGCTTCACTGAATGAATAAACACCAGCAGGATCTATTACAGCTCTCATTTTCCCTGTCTCCAAGTATGGCGAAAAGTCATCCAGAATCTCCCCTGAAACTGTCAAGCCTGAGTACACAGCTCTGGGATTTGTTGGTGGCCATGTTATGTCGATCACTGGGGCGTAGTCCTTCGCTACGATGCACGAATTTCTCGAGTCACCTGCAAGAGATGATCCAGTTTTCATCTGTCACCATGAGCTTTGAGTTTAAAGGTTATGGAGAAGTCCGTTTAGGCTGTTACCAACTGTGTCATAGACAAGATCATATTTCTCTTCTACATCCTCATATCTTGTCTGTGTGTAATCCAGAACCTTGTCTGCTCCCAAGCCCTTCACAAACTCAACTTTCTTCGTGCTCGACGTCGCAGCGACGATCGACGCATTGCTGAGCTTAGCTATCTGAACAACAAGTGATCCAACTCCACCAGCTCCTCCAACAACAAAAACTGACTGCCCTTCAGAGAATCCGGCAACTTTGAACCCCTCCATAGCCGTCTGTAAGGCCAGTGGCAAGCTTGCAGCCTCCTCAAATGACAACCTTTTTGGCTTCTTCGCCACCAAACGCTCCTCCACTACAACGTACTCCGCTAGTGTCCCTAGTTGCTTCAACTTCCCTTGTGCAGTAAAATTTTGTATGTTCCCATAAACTTCATCTCCAACCTGAAATCTCTCCACAGCTTCTCCTTTTGCCACCACCACGCCAGCCATGTCACAACCTGGAACAACCTGAAAAAGCAATCAACCATGAAGCGTGATGACAGCCTATCCAAAACAGCTGCTGGTCCTACCGGCAAATCAATCACAGTTGCTGGATTCTGACGCAGCTTGAAGTCAATAGGATTCAGAGCAGCAGCATGGACTCGAACCAGCAGCTGATCTGGCTGAGGAAGAGGAACTGGAATATTGCATACCAGCTTGAGCACTTCTTTGGGGCCATGTTCTTCATATAACCAAGCTTTCTGCATCTTCTTGCTTCTCTTTACTCATCAGCTTGTGCCAATAAATGCTTTGTTTATGCAGAGATGATTGATATTAAATGTAACCAGAGGAGACGAATAAACATTTTTCTTTGACGATAATAAGCACACCAATCATGTATGATGTGCTATCCCTTTGGCACACACAAAACAAAAATTTGTGATATTGTCCTTGACGTTGATAGCCACATCACATCAGTCATGCATGAATCTTCTCAGTGATGCACAAGAGCCACCAACCACAAATTCTAGTGAATATTTTGTTTGCTTATGCATTTAAGGAAAAGCTTGTTGTTAGCCACACCCTAAAGAGACGTGGAAAGCAGGAACTAATCCATCATGATAACACATTCCAAAACGCTGGTACCTGAAAAGGTATAACAATCTGCCCTTCTTCATTCGGACAAGATATTAGGTAAACATTTACCAGTTCTCATACTCTAATCCTTTATTTAGCATTCATTTGAGAAACAAACACCTAAGACCAACACTCGCCATAGAGAACTGTCCGCAACAACTAGGCATTTGGCAATTGCATCACTTGAGTAAACTAATGCTTTCATCAGTGATGGTAGTGGACTCACTGGTACTACCACAAGAGTTTCTGCCATGAGAGCTTGATGGAGCAGAATTCAAGTTTATTCCAGTAGCCATGATGTCAAGACTAGCCGGAGAAATTATGGCAGACTCTTCAAGCACCAATCTGCTTCGTTTGCCCTGCCAACTCTTCCTATCTCTTCTATGGCATCGCCCCTGCCTTAAGCTCACAAGCATCCCTACATTTCAAATCAACGTATCAAGAAGTCTTACTCTAATATAGCCAAAAGTTTATAGCAAAATCAAAGGTAAATGCCTAAGAATCAAAATTTGAAGCCACAGATTTCACAAGAAACTCATGCAGTAGATTTGCTTGATGGCGGAGCTCCATGTTTTAGAAAGAGCCTTGTGGTGAAATTGGCATACGCATCCCCAAAATGTGAATAATGAATTGGCAGCCTTTTCTATCCAGTATCCTCTATACTCCTCACCTTCAACAGAGTATCCTATGTCCGATCCGCTATCCTTTAGGCTTGATGCAGTATACGGAACATGAACAATACTGTGAACCTTACTAGCAATTGAGGAAACGTTAAGTTTCTCGCATCCGTGGCTTCCTGTGTCTGAATTTAAACACCCTTTTCTCTCATCAACTCCAGGACTTGAATCCCAGTTATCCAAAGATTTCATACACTTCCCAATACCTCTATTGAACTTGTTATCGTATTTCAGAGAAGCTGCCTGTATAGGCTGTGATTCCACAAGCTTTCTTGAACCTCGGCACCCTCTGTGCATATGCTTCTCACAGTATTTCTGTAATGGAACAACATTTTTCCGGCACCTCCATTTTCTCCCATCCGTTCTTCTGCACCTTCCGGGTTCATCATCCATGATACTCTGTTTATCTTAAAAACCTCTACGAAAACAAAAAGCAAAGGGTAACCATTTCGCATTCCACGGAAAAAGGCGAACAATCACATCCTTCAGACAATTTATCGAACAGTATGCAAGCAGAAACACAACCGAAAAAAATCTGAAATCCAGCGCAAGAATCGAGTCCGGGAACTCGGAAAACTTATCAGATGGAAAAACCCACCGTTCAGAACTCAGCAACTGAATTCAGACACCCAAAAACTCGAATTACAGATGGGAAAACCTGTGCAATGCAACAGAAGATAATGGAGACGTATATTTATCTAAACATAAACAATTGAAATATATCATAAAGTAAGCTACCCTTTTTATAACATTTTTGGTACCGCAGGGGTGGGAGTATCAACGGGATGGCCGCCGTCGACGGCGACGAATCATCTAAGCCGAGTAAGCAGCGGCAGAAAAAGCAAGAAAATGGTGTTAAGTTGCACCACCGTTCGATCTTCGATGTTCGGCAGGAATTCTTTGCCTCTTGCCGCGTCGTGCCCTCGCCTGTTCTTGCACTCTCCGATCAAGACATCGCTTCAGATGGAGCTATCGAGGAACTGGAATCGCGGAAGGAGGTCTTGGAACCGCCTACTTACGATGGAGATGTGAAGGCTATGCAGAGGTGGGCCTGCAACACTTGCAAGGCGGAATTCGAGTCCCTACAGGAACAACGCCTTCACTTCAAATCAGACCTCCACCGTTTCAACGTGCGTTGTTCTATTTCATGCTTTATATTGCGTCAGCCAAAAACAGTTCTTGTTTGTTGGAATATGAATCCGTGATTGCATCATTTGCAAGATGGAAGGTCTGTTTCTCAAACTTTGTATTGCTGGATTGTTCTGGTCTCAGATAAAGCTTCGAATTGCTGGGAAAAGCATCATTAAGGAGGAAGACTTCGATGAATCAATTTCTGATTCATTGTGTAAAGATTATGATGTCTCTAGTATCTCTGGATCAGAAGATGAAGAAGAAAGAGAGGCTCGGTTTCCTGGTAACAAGAATAAAATATACATACAATTACAAGAGGGGGAAATAGTTTCTGTATGGCGATGCTTACTGCTGAATGAATCCGAGACTGTTCAGTTTGGAGATAAATGTTCAGCAGCCTTAGATGGATCTGAGGTATTAATTTTGACTCCAAGGCAAGTTTTAGAAAAGCTGAGCTATGTAGTCAGTGAACCTCGTGACAGAACCTGCTTGAGAATTGTTTTACTTGCTAAAGGTGGTCATTTTGCTGGTTGTGTCTTTGATGGTGATACCCTGGTGACCCACAAAACATTTCACAGGTCAGTTTCTTGTTCTAAGGTGTAATTAAGTCTAGAGTTGATGGTAGATGGAGGTGTGGGGATTTTTTCATACATTTGCTTCAAGCCCTCTTAATGCATGCAGGATGCCTTATCTTTCTTTTTTAGTTTCTAGGCATGCCAGGGCGTGAATTGGGCTAAGTAGAACCCTAAATGCTTCTTTGCAGATATGTTGTAAGAGCCAAAGCTGGTAAAAAGCAGTCATCAAAAGATGCAGGTGGACGTGCTATCCATTCTGCTGGGGCTTCACTTCGTCGCTACAATGAACTTTCTCTTAAGAAGGTAAGATTTGTCAGCTAATCTAGAAGGAAGTTTGTTTTGCTTCTGCAACCTAGAAAGCTTTTTCGATAAAATTTAGATCAGCATCCTTGATGGTCAAGTTTTATTTTTTCATTTTCATTGGATGGTTCAAAGATCTTAACTGATTCAAGTTTCATTAATAAACAGGAAATTCGAGAACTTCTTGCATCATGGGCGCCTTATTTTGCTGTTGCCTCCTGTGTTTTTTTACATTCTCCTTCTACCAATCGTCAGCTCCTTTTTGATGGTGAAAAGCCGTATTTTGATTGTCACCATCATGCAATTAGACCCATACCGTTACCTGTCAGGAGACCAACCCTTAAAGAAGCTAAAAGGTTATATAACCTGCTAGTGCAAATTTCCCCTGAGGTGATTGCGAAAATGGAATCTGAGAAATCTACAAAACAAGAGGAACTACCCAGAGAAACAGAGTTGTCTCAACACTTGGAAGCTCCAAAAGTTACAGATGTTTCTTCTATCTCAACTGATATAAATGGGCTATCCTTGTCCGTTGTGACGGATGAGCTTGAGACCGTTTGCATGTCAACTCAGTTACATGAAGCTGCAAAATCTGGGAATGCACAAAAAGTTTTAGAGCTCCTGGAGCAGGGTCTGGATCCTTGTATAAAAGATGAGAGGGGCCAGACACCATACATGCTTGCCAGTGAGAAGGAAGTGAGGAACACCTTTAGGCGCTTTATGGCGTCAAACCTTGAGAAATGGGACTGGCATGCCGCTAAGGTGCCCAGTGCATTGACAAAGGAGATGGAGGAATCTCAAGCTGTCAAACAGGTGATGTGTTTTTCCTTGATTATTTTTATAAATATTTGCCCTGTGGTATCGAAAGAACAGGCATTTCGAATTCATTATAGCAGGCATGTATCTTCTTTTGTCATGGTTATTCTTATTTCATCCCGTTAACACCAGGCGGAGAAAGATGCCAAGAGGAAAGCTAAAGCCAAAGAGTTGAAGAAATTAAAGAAAGCAAAGGAGAAATCCCAGGTTCAAATCATTCTTGCCCTTGAAAATCACTCACCGGGTCTCTCTTTTAATCTTTGATGTTAATCAGCGTGCTGAGGCTGCTTCCAAAAGTGACAATCACGATGGTCATGTTTCTTCCTTCAAGGGGAGTTCCCAAACTAGCAGTTCCTCTACAACATCCAAAGAGGTAAAGTTGCAAAACCTCCCACATCTTTCTACCTCAAAGTGTCTGCAACATTTTCCATGTGCCTCTCCGCTGAAATGGTTCAGGTAGAACCCAAACGCAGTCAAGACGCCGAGCGGGAGAAAAGGGCCGCTGCTGCAGAGAGAAGAATAGCAGAAGCTGCAGCAGCTCTCAAGACTCAACCAGTTAAACTCCCCGGCTCTTTGGAGGCTAGTGACATGACCATCTGCTCACTTTGCAGTGCCTCTTTGGCAGGTAAAGTACCCTTTCATCGGTACAGCTACAAGTACTGTAGCCCCTCATGCATGCACTCTCACAGAGAGATCCTAGAACAAGATCCCTGAACTCGTCCCCTATGTTTATTTTCCTTCACTGAGATGGCTTAAGCAGTAAGAACCTCTAGCCCCGATTAAGTCACTTTCTCAGTTTTGTAATTCTTATATTTGAATTTGAACAAATAAAGAAAATCCATGTTTAAATTCAGTTACATCTCTTCTTGTACAAGGCCGCATGAACAGCAAAGGTGCTGTTTAGACACATCATCTTACTGTTTACATCTGACAACATTAAAGTCTGGTCTGCTGACCGCAACTACTTATTGCTTTTAAAAGTTGAAATGGCGTGTTTTGTGATCAGAGGGAGATGGATCATAAATTTGGTACCGAAAACAACAAAATGGTCCACGATTCAATGGCAGAAAAACATGAGTACTATCCACATTCAATGTGTTTAGAGGAAAAGAGAGTAAGAAAACATAAATGAAAAGAATGAGTGTGGGTGTGGATGTGCAGGCGGACACAGTCAGACTACTGTTGTTGTATCAGAAAACACAGTTGCAGATTGAGAGCAGCCATTGAGCACAAACACCAACACATAACGAAGCCTAGGAGTAGCAGCAGCACCCCCACCCCAACACACACATACTAAATCTGAAATTCAATCCCACCCTTCTGCAACTTGAGTGTACTTTGCACACAAGTGTAGGGGCGAATTGAAGGGATTATAATGATTCATTGCTCTTCAATCAAAACCCTCAGTTAGTCTCTCAAGCTTACACTGCTTGGGGCGAGGATTGAAGGGATTATTTTATGGTGATTCGGGTTGCACGAGATTCAAGGCAGCAGCAGGAAATAAATTGTGTTGTTTCAGTGGTCTGAACAAGAAAGGAACCTGGAATGGATGAAAGAAGATAGTGTACATTAGAAAGCAAACGACCCTAAACATAGACTGGAGCTCAAACCTCAGAAGGGAGGCCGGTTTCCGAGTCCCCAGTAGGGTTCCGGCCCAGCAGGAGAGGAGGAAGTCGGCAACTCAGCCCCCATCACGAAGATGGGATCAACCATGAGCTGTTGCCCTCCTTGTTGTCCCATCATGAGGGCGGCGTTTTGATCGTCCTCCAATGGCAGCCTCTCATACGACACGTGCCCGAAGGAAGCAGCGATTATCAGAACCGGCCCAGAAGCCACCAGCGGTCCGACGACGACGCCCCCCATCACTTGGCCTTGTCCGCCGGACAAGTAAACGGATAAACTCGACGCTGAAGCCGGAGCCGGCGGAGGTAGAAAGGAACCTGAAAGCGACAGAATCTCGAATTTTCCGTTCAAAGTCATGAGGGAGCCAGGTGAACTCGGCTGCCGGATCGTGATGTTAGCCACGGTTCCGTTACCGGTGAGAACACAGACGCCGCGTTGACGTCTGGTGGCGAAGTCGGAGATGCTTTCTTGGATGTCGTAGCCGTCGGCGACCTCCATTACGTGGGGTCTGAGCGCGTTGCCGCTGTCGCTACTGATTACTATAGGGGGTTTCGGCTTGTTCTTGGAGCCCGCGGGGCGCCCGCGTGGGCGGCGGGTGGCATCAGACGCCCCAAGAGAAGACGCTTGCTCTTGCAGCTCCCCTTCACCGGCGCCGCCACCGTAATCCTCGTAGTCCCGATCGCGCTTCGCAGAGCGGTAGGGGTTCCTGTTTTGCTCATCCACAGGATGGATCTGAAAGATCCGCTGGTGAAGCTGAAAGTCACGTGACAGGAACGGCGGCGGGACGGAACGTCCCTGAGCAGCCGCAAGCTGATCCATTTACAAAACAAAACCCTATATCAAGCCCCAACTGAATCTCCCTCAAGCAGATGAACCAATCAACAGTTCCTTGACACTGAACCACCAAACTACATCGTTTCAACTTGCGAACATTCCCAGCAGATTCCTCCCAAAAGCAAGCAACACAACAGACACTTGGGGAAGAAATTGGAGAGCGTGTCTGAGTCTGGTTTGGGTTCTAGAAGACGAAGTTCTGTGAACTGAGGCACGAAGCAAAGAAGTAGTACGTGGGGTAGCTAGGTTTTGCTTCCACACTGGCTCTTGGCCCCCCACACGCACCGAGCCCCCCTTAACGCCTGCCCCAACCATATCTTTCCCCCATATCTGTCAACTAACACCTATTTTAAGCTTAACCCCACGTTATCCTTCCAAAATTCAAAAGAAAACTAGACACAGAACATTACTGCAAGCTACTGAGCTTCCAAGCTCTGCAACATGAGCAAATCACTCTTAGGTCAGTTCTCTGTTTAACCAAAACAAACCTTGTACGCAAGGGTGTGACTGTCCTGAGCGAAATATAGCACCTTTGATCGCATATCAGACTAGTCATTAGATCATCCAACAACTGGTAATCTGAAACGACGCAATGTTTATCTTTCCCATTCCACAAGTCCCTTGAAGAGGCTGATTCCAGGCCTATTTCAACATACTCAACTGCAGTACAGCGGCGGGGGGGTACTCTTTTATTATTGCCATGGATTGAAAGGGAGCTGAATCAAGGTGTGAGGGAGAGAGAAAGGGACCGAAGGGGAGGCTTTGCCGGCAAGAGGGCGCAGGGCTGGTGCTGCTGAGAGACCCCCGGGAGACGCCCAGAAATTTACGTGGTGTTTGCAAAGAGGCCCTGTCGTTTTGTGGTTGAATGCCGCTGCAGCTGCCCATCGGAAAACGCCCCCTCCGGCTCCACATGTGTTTTTAGTCAAACTAACCCGCTATTTTACTCATAACCTAAACCCCCATGTTTTCAGCATCATGTATTTATCTATCAAATAAGACGACCAATTTTTACATATATGATAGTCAATTTGAAGCATACGATATTTAAAAAATTATGCACCTTTTTAAAAATTTATCATATAGTTGTACGTATTTAAATAATTAAAAATATATTAATTACTTATTTTCTTTAATGGGTGCTTGGAGGTAAAAAGGGCGAAGTAGGGGGGTCAAAATGCAAAAGCAACATTCAGACCTCTCCGGTGCACGTGCGCGCATTAGGGCTGTAATTGCTCATTTGGCAGCTCTAACTCCGAGGACGACAGGGCACTGTAATTTTTTTAAATAAAAATATTAATATACAGCGGAGGGAAGAAGCCGCAGTTAAAAAAAAAGGGGGGAAACCTGTCACCGGAAATCAATTTGACGTTGAAACGGGAGATGATGAGGCGATGATTTCCGGTCACATCACGCCCTCTGGCGGCGAACTGCAATCCAATCCCAATGGACCACCAGCGCACCCTCGGTTGTCGACCTGCACCCACACCACACGGAAAAGCAGCAGTAACAAGTACGTTTCCGTGTGATCGACGGCGATTACGAGGGTTTGGAATCATTCCAGGTCCTCTCTCATCTCAAATACGTCGGATCGGAGACAAGACAGGGAAGGCGAACGAATGAATGGCGATCCATCCCACGCCATTATTGGAGCAGGATCGCGGTCGCGATCGCGACGGGGCGGTGGATGATGAAGTAAAGAGATCGAGCCCAGGGGATCGCTGCTGCTTTCAATGCAATTTACTGGCGGGGCTCCGACATCGCCAACACTGTTGGACACCGACAACTCCCTTCTCCTGCCGGGTGCTCGCCGATCACTTCTACGTCTTCCTCCCATCGTCGGCCCTTTTTTTGTATGCAATTTCGTCAGGGTTGTTGGAGCTGCTTATCTGTCTCAAATGAAGACAAAGAGTGTGTGCATCCATGCAAAAAAAGGGGGCAAGAAACCTATTCAAGGTAATAATAGACTTGATGGAAACAAACATGGGAGGGGATAAATGATGATCAGCAGCAGGAGCGTAGCAAAACCGGGCCGACGGAGGAGCGGAGCATGTCGCTGAGGGCTTGCTGCACCTCGGTGGATCCGTGCTCGCAGCTAATGAGGCTTGAGAACAAGGGAAACAGGCGGGGAAGGTTCTTCTCGAATGAGGATTCCGCTACGGAGCATATGGCCTGAAGGGTGGCGACGATGAGGGGAGCTCGCGTGGCCAGTTCACGCCGTCGTCCTGAACCTAGAGGGATCCTCCAGTGGAGCTGGTGGTCGCCGGGGGGGCCGCCGGATGCGGCCTCGATGTAGTTTTGTAGCACCTCTTGGCAGAGGGTAACCAGGGACGACTCCACTTCCAATTCATGGTAGCTGGAGGGGGGTCTATCAAGAACAATGTTCTGCAAGAATGTGAGGCAGACCTGGTAGGATTCGTTCTCCAGGCGAAGAAGAGGAGGATCCTGCATCTGTGTCATCGACCCCAGTTCCTGCAACTTCGAGCGCACTGCGACATCGGTGTTTATTCTGTGAACATGAACTGCCACGTCGTGGACCGCATCGAACATGATGACAATGTTTTTAACTGATAGCTGATGTCTGTACATGGTGTAGATCTCCATCACAGCCTGCCATATCACATGAGAAAAGATGGTATGAGAAGAGACTCGGAAACATCCTGATGTGCAGGACTGTGAAGAGTTTCAAACGAAAATGGATGTCGAAAAGGCGAAAACAGAGAATACAAAGTGAGAGTGAACCACACCTGTATTAGCAGCAGTTGAACAGCCGCTCGGCACTTGACATCTGATACAGCATCATATATTCGCTGTCTCATGTCGCTCTCTGAAACGCCGTTTTGGGTGATGGTCTGATTGGAGTTGTCATGGTACTCTTCAGCAGAATCTTCCCGTGACCAGTTTCTACCATCCGCATCAAGGAGGAAGGAGAAATCAGGAAGGGTTTCAGAAGCCGCTTCTTTGAGGGAAGATACTACATCGAACCATTTGTCTTCAGTGAACATCTCTCCTGCGCTGCTCATCAACCGAACAAAAGCAGCGATCCCAATACCAGCAAGACTTTGGTGAGGTCGCTTGATGAAACTGACTAACAACATCAACACTTTCTTCAGAAGAGGGTTGACGGTATTATAGAAGTTGACGAAAAGATCTACGACCAGCTGCAAGGCCAATGTGCAGGTTTCATATAGCCATGCATCTTGATCGAGATCCTCAGTGTCACTACTGGGCATGCGCCTCGGGAGTCACTTGATGGATCGATGGCTCGCCGAGCATCATCAAAGATTCTAAAGAGGACAGACTCGAACACCTTTTCCCACAGAGCCAAGGAGAAGTGTTGGCCATAGTTTCGTAGTGTATCAAAGAGAACTTGTAGAGCTATCTTTCTTATTTCAGAACGTGGGTCAAAACTCAACTCAGATAATCCTGTTACATTACACAAGAGAGCAAAATCATTCAAATGAGCCACAGCTATATGTAAAACATTTTTTTGCTCGATAATTACCTGCCAAGAGAGGAAACCATAAATAGAGATGATCCAGCTTTTCCACCGATTCACCATTTTCAATCCCTTTGTCTTTGAACTTGTGAGGAGACTTTGGAGACACCCTAAGAGATACGTCCTTGCCTATATCCCCTCAGCAAGTTTCAAGGCACACAGCCGAAGGAAGCCAATAGCATTAAGACTAATTTCTTTGTTGAATCTTGTGTTGGTGAATGCAATCAGACAATTCACACAATCGGTGAAAGCAGTGGTCTCCGTTTCAGTGATATATGGGAAGTAATCACGCACTATCTTCTCCATTAATTCAAAGGCTAAAAGGACGATGCTCTTATGGTCATCATAAGCAGCTGTTGTGAACACCTGTACGGAAAAGATGATTAGAATGCATGTAATTTCGTTCTAAGATAAAAGATAAGGGCAAAAAACAAAGGCGTCACAAAATTTTAAGGCATTTGGACAAAATAAGCACGAAGTATATGAAAAGTATTTGAATACCATGAACATGCTCTTCCATCCAGACTTGACATTATTCACACGGGATAGCACCATCTGAGAAACACATCTGATTATCAATTCCCTGATTTCAACAGCACTGCTCTTACGCATCACAATTACAAAAGGCTTCATAAAATCGTTCTGGAAGTTGTAATTAGCTAACTCTTCCCTCTCCAAGAACTTCATAGATAACTGGCGTAAAGAATCCATTGCAAATATTGCGATAGACAGGCTTCCTGAACAACCAATAGTCACAAAAAATTCAGATAGCTCTCGCCAGATTTTTGACCAGACAAGCCTAATGCGGTCCATATTGTAGTGCCTGTTTCATAAACAAATAAACTACACAAAATTACTAGTATACCTTAAGAAAGAGTACTTATAGCGGAAAGGCTTTCCAAAAAAGATGAAGAAAACATCATGATGCAAGTAACATACGCAATCTCAACTATCTTTGTAAGGCTGAAAATGCGTGGATCAGAAGCAGATTTCAGTTCTTCCATAGACACCTTGCAAAGAGCCCTAACAAAATCAACTATAGCCTCACTATTTAGCTTTTGGCTCCGAATGAATATGCGGTCTACATCACCAACTTGTTCCAGAATGTGTAAGTTAGAAACTAAGTTATTTATCTGCTCAGGCTTAAGTGCAGCGGCAGCATTACCACCAATACCAGCGCTATCATATGAACCCCTCCTTACACCTGGTGCATTCTGAATTTTCCCAGGCCCTTTCTTTCGTAGAACAGGAAGAATATTTTGCCTGGGTTGTTTAGACTTGTCTATGTCATTTTGCGGAACTGCAAAGAACGCAGCATCTGGAGGAGCACCTTCACCCAATAGATGCAGGTGTTCAAAGCGGGAAACACATGTTAAAATATGCTCCCATCCATCCTGCAAATAATTTCCGTCCTCATCTGCGATAGTAAATATAACCTGCAGACACAAGTCACTTCTAATTAATCTACTTGGATATGCATCAGGCACACATCTAAAAATTAATCTTTACGATTAATCAGAACAAACACATCGGAGTTGGCCACAGGAAAGTAAATCATAATAACAGAAGTCTAAAATTGGCATAAAAAGCACATAAACATTGCATGATACCTTGATAGCATCAATATTTTTCTGTTTGATGTCAGCAGGTGAATGGAGTGATGTAAACTTCGCCAATGATGTCACAAAAGCGTCCCTGTGGGTTTTCATGGACATCGCCGCAGTAACACGGATCGCCCAACGGAAACCTTCCAAACACAAGTCTATCACAACAGCATCATCACTTTGGTCAAGAGGAACACTGAAAGCAGCAAGCATTGGCGCCCAGCACACCTCAATCATGAATCGAAGGATTACTGTGTCCATTGCAGGGTAGAAAATTGACCTGAATATCCACATTGGCGTGGAAGACCACAAACAATACATAAGATTCACCATTATCCTGACGAAAATTAGTATTATGTGGTACAATACATTTTCATGGCTGCATAGATATTCAATTTTGCTGCTGAATACTCGTATCATGCGCAAAAAGTGAATGATAAGATAAGTAAGACGACATTTTTGGATCACCAGGTAAATGAAGAGATGCAAACTGTACAGTTAGTCTTACTCTGACTTGCGAGCTTTTTCTTTGAATTGCTCCTGCATGTGTCTCATGAGATTATCATTGGCCTCAATGCTGTCTTCCCCCCTCTTCCTTATAACAATGTTCAGTATGCTGTCTAAACCTAAAAGCCTTGACGAATTTACAGACTGCTTCTGTTGAATGGAGAGATTATCTTCCTTCATTTTAATTTCATTTTTTGATATTCGTTCATAAAGTGATCTTAAGTACTCATCTGGAAGATCTTTTCCATCATCAATTCCACGATTGTTCCTAATAAAATCATCAGCTTGCATCTGAACCGAAAAACCATGAAAGAAAAAAAGCTTCCCAGTCAAGAATGATCCCACTGATAGTGTAAGGTAAACTGACCTCAGATGTAAATTCTACATAACCATGCTAAATTTATAAACATACCTTGTTCTTGACCATAGGATTGTGGGCATCGGTGTTCAGCATGATAACTGAATATGCAAGAACATAAGCGGTGTCCGCACTTGTAAAAGCCTTTGGGTTACATTTGCAGTATCTCTCGGCAAACTTTTCCATAATTCGGTCAATTTTCTGTGCCTCACCCGGCAATCTAAAGCCTTGTAGGAAAAGCCTGATTGCCTCATCCAACTCCTTGCCTTGAAAATCAAAAGAATCCACATATGCATGCATTACCTTTAGTGAGACATCATCCCTTTCACCCAGATAGTCTCCAATGAGAGTCCTACTTAGGCCAGTTGCATTTTTAAGAAAATCTGCAATTTGATCTGGAGAGTCTCCCACCTTGTTCGCGTTTATTAGAAACTCAATGCCTTTCTTTGGTTTTCGGTTAAAAAGGGAAATGCCTTCCTGCAAAATCACTTGTAATAGATTCAGATATTCATCAACCATTCCAATTCTGAAGAGATCAGATCTACTATGCATGTAAGTAAGCAATTCCAACAAGAATGCACCTGAAGCTCAAGCTTGTAGGCACGGCGCTGTTCAAGTGTTGACACATCAGAAACTTCACTAGAGGATTCAGAATGAGTATCTGATCCTTCTGTGGTTTCATCTGCATTCCCATTCACAAGATAAGGACTTCCAGGTTCAAAACTGTGTTCAGAAGCATCTGATTTCTTAACAAAATGAGAATCTGGAATTGGTGACTGCTTATTTATCCAGTCACTCATGGACCTCAAAATAGTGATCAAGCATCTTGTAGCTTCTAGCTTCATCGTAGCATCCTGTGGAGGTAGAAGTGTAGTAGTAGCACCCGGCGGAACCCCTTGTGCAGTTTTCAGCAGTCCATTCACCATCCTGGGAAATCGAAAAGTACAAAAATAGCTGAATATGCCACAGAAGCATGCTAAATTCATCCACATATGCATCATCCACGCACCAGTGAACTAAATGGGGAGTTCACCAATAGGAAAAATCATACCTCTCAAACATATTGGACGCATTCACATCACAGTCATAGTTGAGGAATATATCAACTAAGATTTGTGAATCAGTGAAAAGCTTTTCCAAAAATCGAAGCACTGTCATCTTTTGTTGAAAATTTGGCTGTGCCACATTTTCAAGAACTCGGAGGATAATCATAGGAAAAAAGACACCAATTTCTGCCTTCAATCCAGCCCTAAATCTTGAGACCAAACTCATGAATATAGAGCAGGAAAGCTGAAAAACAATCATAAGTGTCGAACCACTGTTCTTCAGCAATGATAGGCATAGATACTGCTTTATGGCATCCAAAAATCTGCAGACAATAGAATGAAAGCCAAAATTAATTGGATACAATGAAAACAAATATGCAGAAGAAACTAAACAAATCATAAAGACTAAAAAACGACTGAAAAATGAAAAAATGCAACGTATTATCAATACAATCAGGAGCACAGCTTAAAACTAGTAGAAAGAAAACACTGGTACAACCAATAAACAAAGAAACTTTGGGGAACTCAACTACACAGCGGCAACACTAGGGTACAGCAGGACATGGAATCAGGCTGAAAACATTATAACCTTATTATCAATGACTAATCTGCAAGTCATATTAACCTTTGGACAAGACAACACGCTATCTAACCACAGGTCTGGGACACCGTGTTCACTTGGACTGCATGATTTGCAAGAACCCAAATCAATTCTATAAAGGAATAACGAAAATCCCATTATCAATGTAGCACTTAGCTTGACAAGACATACAACGGAAGAAAATGAAGTAAAGCATTGACAAGCAATAGATGCTAAGTACTGCAAAAACGCTTCTGAATTTTGTCACAGAAATAATGTTTCCAACATATAAGAAGCAACCACGAAGTGCAGAATATTATATTGTCCATAGTAGAACTAGTTATAGAATCATCATTGATAAAGAGAATCTAGGTCTCAGATAGTGAACAGATTCAAGAAAGATTTCAAGCCAAAAAAAATTAGAATTTAGGAACCTCTTTGATTTACCTCTCACTGGTCCTAAATATTGCCCCAGCATTCTCCAGCAGAATCTTAAGTAGCTCCAAAGCCACAATTTTCCCCCTCATAGCTTGGGGATCAGCAGAGGCATCCTTAGGTGGACTTTTCATAGAAAGCTTGCATAAAGCACGAAAGACGAGAAATGCATCCCGTTTCAACAAGTTTCCAATTTGCACCTCCGAGTCATCATCCCTTCCCCCTTCAGTATCAGCCAATTCTCCTTTCCGTCCCTCTAAAGCTGTCTTATACATGCTGATCTCCCAATACTTGGCATCCAACATATCCTTGTCTGTTGAGTCCAACAAATCAGCTGGATTTGTGCCCTCAACTGTAGAGGTCTTGGTCTCGAAAGCTCCATCATGTGCCCTAACACCTGCTGCAGCAACGCCACCAGGGGTTCCAGGGCTAAAAACTCCATCGATATCCTGCATTATCTTAGTAATAAACCCCTGAACAAAAACTGTCATGGATGCATCCGTTTCCGTCTTCTCCACTGGCTCCATCAGCTCCGCCACAACTATAGGCTGCACAGGCACAGTCGAACTATCAGCTTCCATTCTCCGGAAAACAATTACCAGCATCTGAACCAACGATGCTTTGGCAGTAGTCTGATTCACTACATTTTTACTATTCAAGTAAATATCGTAGCACGTTCTCACAACATTCAGAAGGCAATCGCCGTGTATTCTTAGAGAGATAGAGGTAACTGCCGAAAGAAGGGCCTTGATCACCACTAACTCCACGGTATCATCCCCAAATCCTGACATTTGCACGCAGACTCAATCAATTTGGAGAGCAATTTAGCGCCTGGACCCCCACTTGGATCAGCATCGCCATGCAAATACCCATGTGCGATCAGCTTCTGCACTGCGTCAAGGGCTGGTTCAGATACTTTGACGTAATTAGAGGAGAGAGCGTTGATCAGAGGGCTCAGAATAACTTCCGAATCGAATAATGAGAGATCGAGTAGAACCCCAGCAACGGATGACGCATCGGGCTCCGAGTTGCCAGAGGGGGAGGTAGGCGGCGATGCAGGGGTAGGGTTTTGTTCGGGTTCGTCAGGTGTTCGATGAGAGATTTGCACTCGGCAGCGAGCTTGGAATGCTTCCGCCATGAAGCATTCTTGATAATCTTCTCAAGGGCAGGGATCAGCACTTGATTCAATCGGGAATTGGCTTCCGAAGAAGCCATCCCTGGAAACCTGAGATAATCGGAGAGTTGAAAGAAATCCTAGATCGCAAGCCACTACTCCGGAGCTAGTCTTCTACGGCGCGGCGACTCGCGGATGAAACTTCGCCGTCGTTTACCGTCGGCAGATCTAGAGCAGAAAATGGAGAGAGGAAGCCCAGTTTGACGCCCGACCGTCGAAATGTCGAAATCCAAATGACTTTAATACCCTCCACGCAGACCAACCGATGAGCGGCATTCATCTCTAATTTTCCTAATAACTTCTTTACGGTCAATTTACAAAAAAGCCCCTACAATGAACTACAAAATATCGGCGTTCTTACACTTACGAAAGCCGTACAATCCATGAGGATTTTTTACATTATACTTGGTAAATTATGTCAGATATTTTTAAGGAAAATATTTAAAATTAAGAAAATTTATTTAAATATTTTTAAAAAATAAACAGGGAAAATCCAATATGTGAGATACTACTTACTCCATATTCATTTGGTGGGCTTATTTTGAAGACAGTATTTCCACTAGTTTGGGACACTGAGTGGAAATACCTCTGCTGTGTGGTGAGATAATTGAGACATGCTGACTGAAGGAAGTAAACACATGACACTTGTCATTGAAAACAGATCACCATGGGAATTTCAGTGCTCATAGTGTTTTGAAGAACTGAATGAAAAGGCGGTGTGAAGAATGTCTGCAGCCAAATGGAACAAAATCCTCAGCACTAGGAGAACAGACTCACTCTCTGGAACATCTGGAAATAGAAGCCCACTTCAAGCAACCAAGGTGCTGGCAGTCGTAGACTCACTGGTGGAATGGCAAGTGAATCATGTCAGCAAACGCCAGATTAAGAAAGAAAAAAAAAACTCATGGCTTGAATTGGATGCAACATGGTAGCAGATGGCTCACGAACGGAATTGGTAAATCAAGTAAACACCCTTGGAGTCAAATGGAAATGTACTTACTACTTCCAGACAGGGGGAAGCTTCTTGGTTTTCTTGTAGTAGCGAGCAAGCCTGTGGATTCTGCTTTCCACGAGAATGAGTCTAAATTTGGAATCCTTGTCCTTCCTGTTTCGCTCCAGATGCTTTCTGATAGCAACCGCTTTTTTGATAAGGTGGTAGAGGTCCTCTGGAATCTCAGGAGCAAGACCTGGAATCCACAGACAATCACTAGCATACATAGTTGGCATTTATTTGGAGTAAACAGCCACGAAGCGACTGATAAAGTATACCATGGGCCTTAAGAATCCTGAGGATCTTGCTACCGGTGACACTCCTCACTTGCGCAATCCCATGAGAGTCACGAAGAACAACACCAATTTGTGAAGGAGTAAGCCCCTTCTTTGCAAACTTACAGATGGTTTCATCAACCTGAAGTTCGAAATAATCCTGGATGTTTAAATAGAGAACCAAACACCCATTCTTCTAAAATACAAGACTCTTGCAATCCAAGTCGAGCAGAAAACGTGGCACAGACATCTTCAGTCAGCTCGGAGGCTGAATCTCGATTTTAAAAAAAATAAATCAACATCTACTTTCATTTAAAAAACCAAGACAGGTGAATCAGGAGTAACAGATGCAGAATCACATATAAAAAGATTAATTTTTCTGGTGACGAAAAAGACGCCCAACAATGCTCTGAAGCTAAATCCAAGAACGACTAATCTAGCGATATGCATCAATCAATCAAAATGACTAACATCCTGGGCAGATATCTTCAGCCAGCTTGGGGAGTCCTCTTGTACGGAAGCGCTGACGCTGAAATACCCTTTCTGCAACGATGCAATGCAAATTTAAGAAAACTAACACAAACCCACAGAAACAAACTAACAGGTGACGAAGAAACATACCCTCTGCTGTGCATACGACCCATGGCTACGGCAGCGGGTCACCGGTATCCTACTTACTGCTTCGGCTACGGCGGCGACGCCCTCGTCCACTCAGTGAATCCCAAACCCTAGAAACCTGACTAAAAAGACGAGGAAGAAGTTTTTATACGCAAAACCTGAATGGGCCTAGACATATTCGTGAGAAGGCATAAGCCCAAAACACGTATTGCCCTATGGAGGCCCAATAATCATTTCACGGCCTCGTTACCCAATTTAGGAATTGTTACTCAATTAGGGTTTTATTCCGTGCAAGCTCAAGATTCAGCGGACTTGTGTGAGCTAGAATCGTTTCTGCATCGGGGGTTTTTCCGGAAGAGGATGTTTTTGCGTGGGATTTCTACGGATTTTTACTGGCATAAATTTAAGATCATCAATTTATGGATTCTACAACGATGTGAATAATTGAGTTGTAGGGATTCTTCAGCGAATCAGCTTTCTTGCTCAGCACCGTAGTATTTGAGGAACCATGAGACAAAGCTATTCAACCCAGTGTGCAGATCAGTTGTGGGCTTGTATCCAAGTTCTTGTTGTGCCAAGCTTATGTTAGCATGAGTGAACTGCACATCTCCATTTCTGGGCAACTCTGTGATGACCCTCATGGCTTTCACATTGAGCAACTTCTCAAGAATGGTAACGAGATCGAGAACGGAGACCGGAGTCGTGTTTCCGAGGTTGTAAACACGGAATTGAGCCGGTTTGGTTTTATTCCCTCCACTTCCAGTGCTCTTCTGAGCGGTATCCAGGGCAGCCAAGCAACCCTTCACTATGTCATCAATGTAGGTAAAATCTCGTGCCACAGTTCCATGATTAGCTCCCTCGTATATCTGAATCTCTTTTCCCTTCAGGATGTCACGAGTGAAGAAGAAATACGCCATGTCTGGCCTTCCCCATGGTCCATACACAGTGAAAAAACGCAATGCAGTAAGTGAAAGGCCGTATATGTGGTTGTAAGTGTGTGCGATCTCCTCCCCAGCTTTCTTGCTGGCAGCGTACAGACTAGCGGGGTTATCAGTTCTGTCACCCTCAGAGAATGGCACCTTTTTGTTCAACCCATAGACTGAACTGCTTGAAGCCCAGACAATTGCAGGCTGGGGATTTGCCCTCTTGCATACTTCAAGAAGGCTGACGAAGCCAGCAATGTTGTTCCTTACATAGGATGCTGGGTTCTGCTTGGCATATCGAACTCCAGCCTGAGCAGCAAGATGCATTACATGAGTGAATGGGACTATCTTAAAGAGCGTTTCCACCAGAGGTACATCGTTGATATCACCCTCCACAATATAAACTCCATGGCGCTCTAAAACTGCCTGTCTTGCTCGTTTCAGAGAGGGGTCGTAGTAGTTATTGAAACTGTCAATGCCCAATACCCCATCTCCTCGCCTCTTCAGGCTGATAGAGACATGGCTGCCGATGAACCCTGCAGCCCCTGTCACCAATACACAAATTCCATCCGGTGACCTGACTGTAGCAGAGTCTCGAATCACTTTTTCGAGATGTACTTCAATGGAGCTGGTTCCAAGGAGGAGCCTACTGATCGAGTTTGAAGAAGGATAGGTAGATGAGGAGGACAAATCGTATAAGAAAACAAGTATCAATCCCAGTAGCAGAGAAGACCAAGAGGCAATGATCACAAGCCAGAAACTTGGCCTCGAGTGACCATGTAAATACTTATCCATCTTGAACCTCCCCGTTGTGCTATTCTCAATCTGCTTCCCCTTGGCCATCACCTCAACAAAAAGCTTCCTGATTTGGAAGTGGGGTGCACCAAAATCTAGTTTTCTTCTTGAAATACAGGCAACCAACACCAAGCTCCGCCAATGATCCAAGATGTGAATGCAAGGGAGAAAGAAGAGGGAATTTTGCAGCTTCCTGGATTGACCAGTTGTAGTTAATGCTGGTGGAACTGGTGCCTTGTGCCTTCTCTCTTCCGTAAGCAGTAGCCATTTCTATATGTAAACACTTTGAAGATCTACCTTGGTTAATAGT
Source organism: Utricularia gibba (assembly GCA_002189035.1). Taxonomy (NCBI): domain Eukaryota; kingdom Viridiplantae; phylum Streptophyta; class Magnoliopsida; order Lamiales; family Lentibulariaceae; genus Utricularia; species Utricularia gibba. Next base: position 796,401 of record CM007990.1, read on the forward strand.
TATCCTGCTGTTGACTTTCTTTCTTTTTTTTTCTGGAATCCGCCATGGTGATTGTGACAACCCATCTTACTCCTGTAGTTTAAAGCCGTTTACTTCTGCGTTCCAGACTCAATAACACCATTTTTATTCCTCTGTTCATTCATTCCTATCAGTAACGCAGTATTTTCCTCATGTAAACAACACAGTTTCTTGCCATCATTCATCTTCCCAGGGCCTTCATCGATTCCATGATCAAATCATTGAAGTATAGGGGGGCCTGCACTACGCATGTTAGAATATGTATTAATGGCTTAGCTTCAAGGCATGTATAACAATAACTGCAATACAATGTAGGGTGATAGTCTACCATTGGAAAAATGTCTTCTTTATGTTGGCGGTTGCATCATGTGTTGTTAGACAAAAGGTACTTCGATTGCTACTGATCAACTTACAAACATGATCTTCTAACTAATGAAAGCATGGACTTTTTCTTCTTGATTATGAACTACTTCTAACAAACTATCTCAATAAAAATCAAAATAATGTTGTACTTCGTCACAGTCTTTTATGAAATTTTATACGAAAACTTATATATAATATATGATTGACCCCATTGTAAATTTATAAAAAAAAATTCTTGATGAAAAAAGTTTTTTAAATTTATACTAGATACAGATTGAAATCAAAACTAGGTTACTCTTTATTTTTTAAATTTTATTTTATTGTCACATATTTCGAAAATATATCCGGTCACAATTTTATTTGGGCTTCCTGGCTCGTGTCCTAGGCCCATACCCCGATCCCGGGTCGCTATTGGAATTGGGTTAAGCCCAAGTTAATATTAATTCCAAAAAATGGATTTGGAGGTGTCTTTAATGGCGGTTCGGAAAATGTTGCTTGTGCACCAGAAGCAATTTCCGGTACCCTTCGGTCGACCTGCCCGCTGCTCCGGTCACCGGCGCGTTGGTTCCTTTCGTATTATAGGGATGTCTACGTCGTCACAAGAAACGCATAGCGTGGAAAATCAAGAGCTTTTAGACCAAGCCATCCGGTACCACGGTCAGACTAAACACTCCTTCACCAATTACGCTCGCGGCCCTCACGGCCTGGACTGGGCAAATCAGCCGAATCCATTCCGCCGCTATCTCACCGCTCCAATACTTCCACTGCTCCATCCGGATACCGATGGCGTATTCGCTACCCCTGCATATTCCTCCCTTTTCAATTCTGTCCCGGCTCCGAAGCCGGTCACTAAAGAGACAATTTCGGAGCTTTTCTACAATTCGTTGGCCCTTTCCGCCTGGAAGAAAAGTGGGTTTTCAACGTGGTCGCTGCGCGTGAACCCTAGCAGTGGAAATTTGCATCCTACTGAAGGTTACTTGATATCCCCACCCATTGCGGCACTCTCGGAACACTCGTTCGTCGCGCATTACGCCCCGAAAGAGCATGCGCTGGAGCTCAGAGCGCGAATCCCATCAGGTTTCTTCTCGGAATGCCTTCCGGAGGGTTCTTTTTTGATTGGATTGTCATCTATATTTTGGCGTGAGGCATGGAAATATGGGGAGAGAGCTTTCAGGTATTGCAATCACGACGTTGGGCACGCAATAGCTGCTGTTGCCATGGCTGCTGCTGGGCTTGGATGGGATGTGAGAATCTTAGATGGGTTATGTTATGAAGAGTTGCAGAAATTGATGGGACTCGATAACCATGAAGAATTCAGTATTCCCAGCAGACCCGTGAAGGGAAAAATGCCTGAAATTGAGTTCGAGCACCCAGATTGCGTATTGCTTGTTTTCCCCAGTGATCTATCTGGTTTTGAAATGGATTATGAGAAGTTGAGATCATCTTTGCAGAAACTTTCAAGTTTTGATTGGATGGGGAAGGCGAACACCCTCAGTAAAGAGCATATTTGTTGGGACATCATTTACAGAACAGCAGAAGCTGTGAAAAAGCTTGCAGTATCAAGGAAAGAATTGATTTTGAAGCCTTTTAACAGTTCCAGATTCGTCAGTGAGAGTTCATATAAGGGGCTTACTCTGAGTCAAGTGGTGAGAAAACGGAGGAGTGCTGTTGATATGGATGATTCCACAGCAATTTCAAGGGAAACTTTCTATCAGATTTTGGTACATTGTGTGGCTTTTGGCGATCATGAAAGTGAGCAGAAGCAGAAGACTCAACTGACGTTGCCATTTCGAGCATTGTCTTGGCCTTGTCAAGTTCATGCGGTTTTTTTTGTTCATAGAGTTCTGGGGTTGCCGAATGGCTTGTACTTCCTGGTGCGAAACAGTGACCATTTTCACGAGCTTAAGGCGGCAACAAGACCGGAATTCAAGTGGGTTAAGCCGGACGGCTGCCCGGACGATCTTCCCCTGTATGAGCTCTCACAAGGCAACTGTCAAGAACTATCAAAACGTCTATCATGCCATCAGGTCTGCATATGGAAAATCTGAGATCTCTATTTGATAGTTTCTCATAACCAAATATAATTCACAGTGCCTTGATCACCTTTAAAACCTTGACTGTTGCTACACAGGACATCGCCAGTGATGGCTGCTTCAGCCTGGGAATGGTAGCGCGTTTTGAGGCAACTCTACGGGAAAATGGAGCATGGATGTATCCACGCCTTTTCTGGGAAACCGGAGTTCTCGGCCAAATTCTTTACCTTGAAGCACATGCCGTCGGCATCTCTGCTACCGGAATCGGATGCTTTTTCGATGACCCTGGTACTTCCCTTTGCCCCTTCACTATCTCGATAGTACGCTCTAGTAGTAACTTGAATCATGTTTTAAAGCTCAACGTGATTCTGTGCTGCACAATGTTTTGCAGTGCACAACGTTCTGGGGCTGAGAGGATCGCTGTTTCAGAGCTTGTACCATTTCACCGTCGGCGGGCCGGTGCTCGACCAACGGATCATGAGCCTGCCGGCGTATCCTGGGCCGAATGTAGATGCTTGAGTACTCTTCACCGTGTAAGTTTCGAAGCAGGTCAGCATTTAGCTCCATTTTCGCCAGTTTGGAAGCTGTGACCTCATGCTGTATACATAAAGTACAGAGTTAAATCTATAAACGAAGTTCAGAGAAGGAGGAGCGTCCGTTTGGAAACTGGAAATTGCTCCACAGAGAAGGGAATGGGAGGCAGTAGATACTGCGGGATCGATATTTACAATCCGGCGGTGAAGGGCACACCGGTGGGCGGAATCCAGTGGTCGCCGGTGATGAAGTTCTTGGCCGTGAACCGATCGGCCTCTGCCGGGTCTCTGAGTACGTGGAAACCAGGCCATTTAACCCGGTTGCCGGTATTCGCTCCGGCCCCAACGTTCATGTACTCCCCGTAATACAGAGTAGAAACTGCGAAATCGCCGTGCCACTCTCTCCACCCCCTGCCGTCGATGCATCCATCGATCGCCGTTTTCATGAACACCGTTCTCGAGTACTTCTTCCATGGACGCCCCAGATAGCTCTTGATCCGACCCTTTACGGCGCCGAGCTCCGTCGCGGGTAGGACTCGGGAATTGATCACGGAAATTCCGGTGTTCTGGTTGGGGTCACTTCGCCCCTGCGCAGTTATCGTGTTGGCTTGGTGATCCATCGGGCGGCGTACGATTATGTCGCAGTTTTGGAATACGGCGGCGGCGTCACCGAATATGAAATCCACCGTGCCGTGAATTTGGCAATCCCGAAAGAATTGGCGAGAAGCGAGGACGAACAGCGTGTCCTGGAAACCCTTGAAACTGCAACGGTAGAAGATTGACATATCAGAACTTACTCTCACCGCCACCGCCTGGTGCTTCGCCGGCCCCGCCGTGTTCTCGAATGTCATGTCTCTTGCCCAGAACCCGTCCCCTGCAACACCTGTTTGCTGCAATTCATTATCAATGATTTCCGTTACTGTTTTCACCTCTCGGATTCTTAATTTCTTACCAAGTGTGGCCGAACTGATGGTGGTTGCTCCGTCGATGGCGTTGCGGTTACCCGTGACGATGGTTTTGTCGATTCCATCGCCGACGAACATAACGTTCCTTAAATGTCCGCCGATCTCCACCTTCTCGCGGTATACACCGGATTTCACATACACAACCGCTCTCTCCGGCCGATTACGACCTAATCGAGAGAGAGCATTCACCGCATCGTTGATCGTCTTGTACTGACCGGAGCCATCTTGTGCCACAACGAAGCCCGCCGGCGATGTCCCCGGCTTCCAGGCCCCCAGAAGCCCATCGCCGGAACTCCGCTCAGGGATTTGCCCTGAAGAGAATCTCATCAGTATCCCCAATCGAAACATGCTTTAAATTAACACACCCTGTGTTTGACCTCTCGGAAACCTATTCATCCCTTTAACGGCAATGAGCGCGTTTCGAATAACCGCCGTCAAATTCTGGGACTCCAACGGCGAACCACTCCTTCCTAGTTCATCCAAACAAGCTCTGTGGCTAGCCATGGCGGAGCTCAGCCAAGCCACTGCATCATCTCCGGCGCCGTCACCAGAAAACAACCTCGCTAGCCTCTGCTCCGCCGTCACATACAACGTCACACATCCTTCAATGGCACCACCGGCCAAGCCCCATTCTCCAGCAGCACGCTTATCATCACCAAACCGCTGAGCCCACGAAACTGCTCGCAGAATCCCCTCCCTCGCCATCTCCACCTCTTCAAGGCCATCATCAAAGCCTCCGGCGACACAGAGTAAATGCACAATCAAAAGAACCTTGAAAAAGATCATTTTCAGGGAAACACATCTCGGAACGGCGTCCATGTTCCGAAGCTTAGAAACAGTTTCACAGACATGTGTCGGCGTGGATCATTTATGTGCATGAACGAAGATCTCTGCCTCAACGACAAGTAGCCGGGCGTTGTTCGAATCTCCACCGATTGGCATTTCTCTGCACCTCCATGCATTGTAAGCATTAACTATAATGTAATGTGTTCGAAATCAAATCATAATTTCGGTTCAAAATATTGACTTTTCGTATGATTTAAAATAATATTTCATTTTTAAATTATTTTTTTATATTTAAAACCATGGTTGAAACCAAAAATGTACATTTGATTATGATTCGATTTCAGTTTCAATTTCAATTCAATTCAAGGTTTATGATTCTGATTTTGAATCAAACTATAATCGAATTTGACATTGAACCGTAATTTATAAACCAACCAATAACAACAATAACATCAAACAATAAGATAATAATAAAACTAAAAGAAACTTAATAATATTTATCCAAACAATACGTAAAATAGTAATAATTCAAATCAAATAAAATTGATTAAATTCAATTACTCTCTTTACATTACATTTACGTGTAACCCATTTTTAAAAGTCAATTATTAAATAGAATATTTGGAAAGTATAAATAATATTATTAAATGCCAGATTTTATTTTTGAATACTTTGTTCCAGCGCATTGCTGACGTCAGTTCTCCCTCTTCCCATGATCCCGAGTTCCGTACCGAACGTTCCGGTAGTTTCCATGAGAGTTCATTCACCACTCATCATCTTTCACACAAACCTGGGGTTGTTCAATCTATACATAAAGAATTCTCATTCGCAATAGAAGGTCAACAACATGCCCAAAATTTCAAAATACTTTAGTAGTAAAGATAATTTATAGTTTTTTTTTTTCGAATTGAATGGGTTATTTGGTATTTCATTTTCATATTAAGATAGTGTTTAGTTGATGTAAATAAGATAAAATGAGTTTAATTTGTTTCAGTTGAAATATAGTTAATGTAACGAGATTCATTTTTTTAAAATAGTATTTAGTTATTGATATTAGAAATGAGGTTCAGTGATTTTAAGTAAAATAATAAGGATGTGGTTAATTGAATACAGATTAAAAAAATTATGTAATTTAGTATGCATTTAAATATAATAATTAAATATTATATAATTCCATCAACCAAATAATCATTAAGTATATTTATTCTTTTATTTTTAAAAATAAAAAAATAAGTCTATGTTGAAGGAGATATGAAGGTATTTTTCTCCTGTAAAATCCATTAAATTATTCAATGGATTCAACAAAAACGCCTTTTGAGACGTTGACTTTTCATCATGTACTGCTTTAGGGGCTTATTTCAATTATTTAAGCTGACTTTCATATTAAATATATTGTTGTCTTAAATACTATGATTATTTATTTGGTAATAAATCGAATATTTTAATGAAAAATGGCTGTGAATAGACGTTATCTTTACAAGGAGTCTAAACTGTTTGCTGCTAAACCGACATTCATGGCCACAACCGTTCTTCTTCTGGCTGCTTCTTTAGCCCTCGCTTCTGCCGCCGCTTCCGGCGAGTGTCCGCCGGCGATCACGGGATGGTGTGAGAAGACTCCATACCGGAATACGTGTGTCAGCATGCTTTGTGGAAACCCTCAATACCATGTCCCCATCAAAACCCCATTTGATTTCTTCAACCTGTCCACTTCCTTAGCCCTGGATCACTCCCTTTTAGCTCGTAAGAGCTTGGAGTGGCTCGGCTCCAAGTGCCGTGGCCGCCGGCAAAGAGCTGCCTGGACGGATTGCGCGGAGCTCTTCGGTAGCATGGTTAGGCATATCGGGAAGACCCTCGATCGGAATGGGAATACCACGGCGGAGGACGCCCAAACGTGGCTCAGTACGGCGCTGACGAACCTCGAAACGTGCCGAGATGGAGTATCCGATATCGGAATAAGTGGTATTGGTGCTATTCATGCTGTCTGCGGCAACCTTAGCCGATTGATCAGCAACGCCCTGGCGGCGAACCGCTATGGTGAAAAGAGTACAATTGAGAATGAGGAGTTCCCGAGTTGGGTTGATAGGAAACTGTTGGTGTCATCAAACCCCTCGCCGGATATCGTCGTTGCCAAGGATGGCTCCGGGGACTACACGACAGTCGCTGCGGCGGTTGCCGCAGCTGCTGGAAAAACTAGTGGAAGTGCTGGCAGGTTTGCGATTTACGTGAAGGAGGGGATTTACAAGGAGACTGTGAATATTGGGAACGGGTTAAATAATATCATCATGTACGGCGATGGAATCGGAAAGACGATCATCACCGGAGCTAACAGCGTCGCCGGCGGATACACCACCTACAGCTCAGCCACTTTTGGTAAGCGAACATCATGTTTGACCTCAAAGATTAAAAAAAAGAAAAAAGTCAGCTCAATTCATCACCAAGAATTGAAATTTTGGTCAACTGAATTAAAAATAAAATTTTTTTCCTTGCAGCGGTAGATGGGACAGGGTTCATTTCCAAGGGAATAACCTACCGGAGCACAGCGGGCCGGCGGGTCAGCAAGCGGTGGCCGTCCGGTCGAGTTCCGATCAATCCATTTTCTATCAATGCAGCATCGAAGGTTACCAAGACACACTCTACGTCATCTCCAATCGTCAATTCTTCAGGGAATGCAACATCTACGGCACCGTGGATTTCATCTTCGGCAACGCCGCCGTCGTCTTCCAGAAATGCAACATCTACGCCCGTAATCCGCCACAAAAAGTCAATACCATCACGGCCCAGGGCCGAACCGACCCGAACCAAAACACGGGCATTTCTATTCACAATTGCGTCGTGGCAGCAAACTCGACGCTTCCTTCCACCGTGACTACGTATTTGGGTCGACCCTGGAAGGACTACTCGCGAACCGTTGTCCTGGAATCGAAATTGGGCAGCTTGATTAACCCCGCCGGTTGGTCGGCGTGGGAGAGGAACCCAGTTCCCAGCACGCTATACTACGGCGAGTACAGCAACACCGGTGCCGGCTCGTCCACGGCGAAACGGGTTAAATGGGCGGGGTACCATGTGATCAGGGACTCCTTGGTGGCCAGTCAGTTCACGCCGGGCCAATTTATCTCCGGTAACGACTGGCTACCGGCTACCAATGTGCCGTACGCAGCAGGTCTAATCAAGGGGTAACCCCTACCCTCCATTTCACCGCCATGGCTTCCCTGTACACACCCAGGCGGTTAATCCTCCGGTTAACCTCCGATCCCCTGAAAAATGCGCCGGAGCAGTAACACCATGAACACGGAATACAAATACTTGATACTTTCATCGATAGTGACTGATTATGGGCACCGCCGGAAGGGTGTCAGGGAAGAGATAATGAGGCCAGCATCTGCTCAGAATGCCCATGGCACCTCCAGATATCTTCAGGAGTAGACTCCTGAGTGCCCTGCTCTGGGTTTATGGACAGACGCGCTCCATATTTTATTATTTTATTTTATTTTATTTTCTTGAAACTTCTTAGGAAAATAATTTTTATATATTATAATATCTATAATTTTTAATACAATAATTTAATTACTGATAAATTCAGTATTTAATTCACCAATAAATAAAATTGTAGTAGTACATGTGTTGAAGTATGGATGACTGCCTGTAAATTTAATTATTTTTATTTTGATATATATATATATATATATGATTATTTTAATTGAATTCGCATGTGCAGTTGTGTCTCTAGTCGGTTCAATTTATTTTTTATTTAATTATAAATTTGAATTCATTTGGCCTTTTTTCTTTTATTATATGATAATCACATCCCGAATCTAGTTTAGAGCCTCTCGTTTTGAACTAACGATCAAATGTCACGATTCCTAACATCTATGAAAATCTAATTAAAATATTATAAATGCTTATTTATTGTTATATTTAATTTAAAAAATGTGGATTCAATTTGAATCGAATTAAAATTCGTATTGAACTCATAATTTTAAGGTGTAAATAATAGTCCTTAATTGCATGATTTTTCACGATTTTATGCAGCTATTCCAATTTCCAAAATTGTTTTCATTAATTATTGTTATTTATTACTATTATGGTACAATTAATTTCCATCCATTGTATTCTTTTTTAATATTATACTGTAAAATTATTTATAAAAGCACAATATTCTTAGACCATGCCTTAAAATTAGCCTTTCTAAAGATGAGATTATAAAATTTAAATACAATCAAATAATTAATTTTTGACAAAAAAGAATAAAAATTACCTAAATTTTAATATTAAATTAAAATGGAATCTACAATATATAATTACGTAAAGAACTGAATGTACACATATTTTAAATATTATTATTAAATAAAATCTCTATATTTAACTCTTATTACGATATGATTCGTTTGGAATATTAAGATTCTCATTTTTTTATTTCAAAAAATATTATTAACACCACAAAATTCAATAAAAAAATAATTGAAATTGGGTTGTGTTGAAGGGGTTGGTAGTTGAGAAGGGGACAAAGGGAATTGAATGGGGAGCATCATTCTAGGGATTTGCTTTTGAAATTAGTTTAATTGTGCAATTGAATTTCATTGATTATAATGATTGGATTGGATGGGGTGAAATGTGGATGATTCTTGGCCTCTAAATTTCATATGATTTTCATGTGCATTTAAATTTGTTTGACATTATGCTTTTTCTTTTATAATATACTAGATATGGGTGTAATTAATTTATACATAATTTGATACAGATGACAGTGTTTTGTAATAATTATTATATATTATCTTTTTATGTAAAAAATTATAATTGAATAATTAAATAATATTATTAAAATATTTATATTTAATCATGTATCACGTGGTTAAAAATAAAAGAATAATATCTTATTTTAATGTAGGAAGACTAAGTAAATCTATTTCATACATAATTTTTTGTTTTAATATAAATAAAAAAATTAGTGATATATTTAATCCCTTATGTAATATATCATTACTTACAACACGTGTAATTAAAATAATTTAATTTATTTAATTCTTTTTAAGTGGGCATTTTCCCCTCAAAATATGAGTGAATAATCTTTTTATTAATTATATTTTATAAATTTATATTACCAATCAAACATATTTTATAATTTATTTAATACAATTAAAAATTATAATAATGTCAAATCACAAAAGAGGCAAAAATGTGAGGTGGGAGGAAGAGGAAATCAAGAAAACGGGGGTGGCGGAGATTGAGGAGGGAGCAGCCGGCGCCCCTGCAAATCGGTGGTACAGATGATTTTCTTTTTTGCAGAAACGGCGAAAGAGGGCGCCGGCTTCTACACATCAATCGTGGGTTCGGTGAGCCACCAAATCAAAACCCTATGTTGGTGTTCAGATCAAATTAAATGCGCCTTCGCCAACTCCGCCACTTGTGTTCCTTCGTTGGGAGCAGCAGTAGCACCCAGTATCAGTTTTGCAGCGCAGGGCAGGCGCCGTTTCTCCTCTTTTCCCGAACCCTACTCCATCCCCTTCCCCTTACACTTTCTTTAATACGCTTCGCACACATACCACTTCTATTTCTATATATATCTTCTCTCTGCTGTGTACCCATCTTTGTGCTTCTCAAGTTTCGTCTTTTCCTCACACCTCTTTAGAGGGTTTCTGTTTTGCTATATGTACCCCCTTGGTGTATAGATTTTCTTCAGTTCCCCTCTCCTGGGAAGAAGCAGAAGAACGAAAACATGGTGGGCATTTCTCTTCTCCTCTATGAATTTTGTCATTGTTTCTGATCCGTAGTCTTTCTGTGAATTGTGTTTTTTTTTTTTTTTGTTGTTGCTGGTTTGGGGTTGTTTTTCTGTGATTTTGGCTTCTAGGGTTTGTTTTTCTTTTGAACTCTGCGTCTTTCGTATGAATTCGGTTTCTCTTGTTTTTGAATTCTGCGGTGTAGTTGGTTTCGTCGGAAGTTCTTCCTTCATGGCTGTCTGTGCTGTTGGCTGAGAAGTTCTTCAACGCCTGTATAATTCATGAAGATTGTAAGAAGAATGAGAAGAACGTGTTTTGTTTGGACTGCTGCGAGGGTATTTGCCCTCACTGTCTACCGTCTCACACCTCTCATCGTCTTCTCCAGGTAATCTCATCAATTCCCCTTCGTCGTCTTCTTCTTCTCTGTAAAACTTTTCTGATTCTGAGAAAACGTTGTGCCCAGATAAGACGATATGTGTACCACGACGTCATAAGGCTTCTCGATGCTAGCAAACTCATGGATTGCTCCCATGTTCAAGTAAGTTTTTACAGAAAAGTTTCTTGGGAGAATTTGAACGAACTTCGTTGTTTCTCTGTGAATTCAGATGTACACTACAAACAGTGCCAAAGTGGTGTTTCTCAATCAACGGCCGCAGGCACGGCCGCCGCGTGCCTCCGGTAGCCTCTGCGTCACCTGCGACAGAAACCTCCAGGAATCGTACCTCTTTTGCTCCCTTTTTTGTAAGGTGAATTTCGAAATCCCGAATCCATTTTTGCTCTCATAGTTCATTCAAGTGATGAATCTCAACGGACTGAATCCCATGTTCAGATTCAGCACATTCTGCAGAGTGGAGGCAAGCTCTCCGACCATCTCCGAAATTGCGAATTCCTTGCTTTACCGGAGCCCGGGCTGGACGACGGACAATTGACGCCAGAGTCGGTCCTCGATCCCGACCCGGCGACCACAGAGTCGGGTTCCAGTAGCGAGTGCCATAATGTGAGCTGTACGGCGACGACAGAAGCGGTGGTCAGGAAAAAGAGAAGCAATCTTGTCTCCGTCTGCCGGAACCCGTTCCGCACAGTTTGCCGGCCCGCATCCCTCGCCGGCGAGTCTCGCCGCAAATCCACGCCACATCGCTCCCCCTTCCACTGACCCGCTCTCCAAAGGCAAGTGAGTTGGAAGGGGGGGAGGCGGAGGGACACAATTGGCATTTAGGTAGGGAGGGCATTTCGGTCAATTCAAGTACGCCCAGTTTTTGCCTTTTTTCACCCTCCGCTGGCGCAGTTAGTTTTTGTTTTCTTACTTGTGTACCGTGATACGGACGGAAATGGCTAGTCTGATCTTTCTTCTTTGGGAGTGGTGACAGACGGTGGTCTAGTCTACGGCGGGCCGGATCTCTGGACCCGGCCGTATCCCCTCTGTGGCCCCCCACCTTCGCCGATGGACAGTGCGGGGCGGGAGCTTTTGTAATGGAAACTTGAAAAGCGTTTCCTTTTTTGTCTTGGTTGGGGAGTTAGTTTTGTCTGGTTGCGAACTCATGGTGTGTGTCTGTCTTTTGGTGTGCCGGTGGCTCTCATGGACCACTTGGTTTCTGTTTCGGGGTGCGATGCCCAGGAACCCAGAATTCCACTTGCTCCTTGACACCCGGACGTCATCCAAATCTTGTCCGAAGTTCAGATCCGATGTAAGAGTCTGCAGTTTGGCGTTTGGGAAGGTGGAGAGGTGAGAAACGGGGATCGGGACCAATCACGTAAGTTGGGTAGTTTTCTAAACACAGTAAAAGACGGTGGATATTTTTTAAATTAACTCCAATTTGGCGGCCACTGAGACCAGGCTGCGATCTGGGCCGCAGTTAATTAATGCAGAGGTCAAGCAGTCGAGGTTAGAACAGGTAATGCAGAGTTTGAAACGTTGAAACAGAATCTATCTTCTTCTTCTTCTTCTGCTTTTTCTTCTCTGCCAACTCCGATGAGTTCAGAGAGGAGGTGAGACAGTCGTCGGTGGTTGGGGAGGCTATGGTTCCATTCAAATTGTCTCATAAAAAAAAAGAAATTCTACTGATAAAAAAGGTATAAATATGACGTAATAATATGAAACTACTATGTAACATATATTTTCTGGAAAATGGAATTTTGATCGAGAGTTACCTTACTTACCATCCCTAACCCAAGTTTGACGCCCATTAAGTAAAAGCCCAATTCGGCCCATTTAGCTCCCAGAGAAGCCCGTTTTCGATAGTGCAGCACAACAAAAAAACAAAACACAACAAGGGCTTTGCTGGACTTGAAATAACGGTTTTAATCAGCTCAAAATCATGGAACATAAATAGAGTTATTAGAATAAAAAATTGATCTAAATTAAATAAAAATGTATAAATTTATAAATTTATAAATTATTAATAATTAATTAAATCTATTTTTTATTAATATGATTCACATTTATTACATATTTAAAATTCACTTATATTTTGACCAAAAACTCTTCATGCTCTAAGCATTTCCAACCGAAATAGCAAGAAGCATGTAGCAGCGTATGAGAAGCATTCTCCACGAAATGGGACTTGGGAACCTTAGAAGGGTTACTTAACTGCGCCAAACGGAAGAAAAAACCAGGGGTAGGTTGATTTCCGACCGTGTCTCCGGTGACCCTTCGAGGAATCAGGAGGGCGTGGTCGGTAGCCTGGTCACTGAAGCTCCCCCCGGTGCAATAATGCTGCGAGCGTGAATTAACTTCTGCAAGTAGAGCACCAGATTCTAAAACTTACCTCAGGAATAAGTTCCTCGCCCCCAATTACTCACTCTCCACGGTACACTCTATTCCCTGAATTATCCATCCATCTATCTTATACCAGCAGTCACTCACTGGTGTAAATAAAACTACACAAGTAACCCAGATTCTATGTCACCAGGATTTAATTCTTGGCGAGCATTCTGATGCGGGTCATCTCAGTTCCCATCAGGAACCATTCTCGTTCCACCGTGAAACGCCCCGTTCCATCGGTTTCCTGTAAAACCGCTTGCTTTCACTGTAGATGACGACGGTTCCATGGCTTCAGAGTTGTAACTGAAATCGTAAGGTTTTGGTTCAGTTCGAGGTATTTAAAGTTGGGAAACAGCGTTTCCGATTCATACTAAACCCATGGTTTAAAACCTATGAACATTGTTAACATTTGTTATTAAAACTTGAAAAAATATTAAAAATAACGATGTGTTTCCTACGCACCAGATTTATATAAACATGCGAAAAGCATTCTTTATTTGCATGACCTCTAGATACTTTAAACAATTGTTATGAGAACTTAAAAAAATCATGTAAAAAATAAAGTATCTAGTAAGTATCCACATGAATTGTTATAGATGTTTGAAAATTAATATATAAAAAAATCATTCGATTCCAATTTTGATTATGTTCATCGTTTGTTCTTTTTTAAATCGAATTGAAATCATAAGTGAAGTAAATAGTAAACTATGATTTATAAATCGACGGTTTGAAAAAAATCTTTCGATTGAAACCGATCCGTTTGGAGGATAGCTTAAAAAAGTACTCATCTTCACTTTATATCTTACATACTAAACACAAAACTACACATACAATGTATAATTTTTTCACACACTCATTTGACAGCAGTTATTTTAAAAAATCACACTCCCTTTGGAAGGCATAAACATAGGAACCCTACTTTAACCGTGGGATTGGGATAGAGGCAAGTAATTAAAGAGACAAGTGATTATTGGTAATGAACTACTCCCACCAAATGCAATAATAATTCTTAGTTATTGATCTCCCTATGTCCCTCCCCCCCATGCTCCAAACTTTTGTCCCTGCTTTCAAAACAGATTAATTGAGAATTTGGCAATAATAGTTTCCAATATTTGAAAAAATTGTAACAATGATCCCTCAATTGTAATGTTATTTCTAATGTCTTAAAATATTGATAAAATTGATTCAAAATAATTGAAAGATTAGTCCATTACTAATCGTATCTAGTTTTTGAATAATTGAATACTAATAAAATGATATCGCTTAAAATATATAATATAGGAGATTAATTATACCAAATGCGGTAAAATTTGGAGATTATTAATGTATACATGAAAATTTGATGATTTATTTTGTGAATAAGGATCAATTGAGTAATTTATAGTAAAAAGTAGAGATTGATGTATTAAAATATTGAAAATTGAGGTTTTTTGATGGAATTTTCTCATTTTTTATTATAATTTACCAAATTAGAAACTGATTGAACTCATTTTCAATTAGTACTCCAATTTAATAAAATCAAACCCTGTTAATGATATTTATTTTTGAAAAAGGGTGAAATTGTATTTACCCTTTTTATTATTTCAATAAAAATTGTGTGATTTTTAAAAGTACCCATTCACTATTTCTGTAAAAAAATTAATATTTAAGATAATGATTTTCTCACATTATAAATATCATAATGCTTCCAATTTTATTCAACAAAATTCACCTACTTTTTTGAATTGCCTGCGTGCACCATAAAGTGGCGCAGTGAATAATGAAAATGTACAGTGGGGCGAACTCTCTCGATCTGGGCCGTCCGTTGGGAGGGATTCATCCACAGCCGTCGGATGCTGTTTCCCCGCAGGTACAAAATATTTCGTCCCTCGTCCGGTCAGGATCAGTTTCGAAAGCGAGGCTGACGCCATGAATGTACAAAAGTACCCCTGAGATCGATACACGGTGAGGCGTGGGTGCCAGGGGTACTTTCGGGGTTTCGTCTTGTCTGTCCCCCGCAGGAGCCCTGCAACCGCCGGTCCCGGTGGAAAACAGCCGCCTTAGTCTCACCACCCAATCCCGCGCGTGTGCCCCACTGCCTACCCTGTGAAATTATCACGTCACCACGAATAATATATTGTACATTTCATATTTAAAAGAAACACACAAATATATTCAAAATATATAGTTATTTTTTTGTACACGAAACCCATTTGTATTTTTAATTTTTTATAATAATTGGAATGAATAGTAAATTTTGTACTAGATATTTTTGATTCATTTAATACATTTCTTGAAATAAAGAATGAAAAAAATATTAAATAAGGTATGGGTGAAAATTGCATGAAAACGGAATTAACGACCAGGGAGTGGGACACGCGCGGGGGGTGGGCGTGGGCGGGAGGTTTTATGAAGAGACGAGAAGCCCTAGCAATAGAGATAAAAAGGAGGAAAACAGTAGACTGGGGGAGCGAGAAATAGAGATAGAGAGAGAATGGTAAGGAAGGAAGCGGGGGTCGGGGTCGGAGAATGGAGACATATAGAGGACGGCCGGTGCACTTTTCTACGCCTTTTCTGAAGGCAGCGCAGCCCGGCACGCGTCCACGGCAGCAAATTTGAACCCATTTGCTTCTTCGTAGCTAAAAATTGAAACCAATGCTCCAAATCTGCCTTTCCATAAACCCCTCTTGTCGTCTAAAAGCAGCAGCAGCAGAAACGATGAACTCCGGCCGCCCAAGTTTTCATTTTTTTCCCGTAGGCATGAGTGTCTTCTGCTGCTACCCTTGACTTGAGAGTTGATCTTCTTCACTGCGTCGTCGTTTTGCAGGGCGGCTGGGGGATTTCGTGGCTTCCGTTTTGTTTTTGCTGTGTGTGGGTATTTGGGGATTTTGTTTTTAGATGAAGGGGATGCCCCTGGCCTTTGATTTTGAGGGGAAGGGGGTGTTAGACTTGGAGCTTATTGTAAAAAATCAAGGATTTTTCTCTAGTGGTTGTGCTGATTTCTACCAGGGGAGCTGCTTCTTCAACAACTGTTTTGTTGAGCCTACTTCTGTCCTGGATTCTGTTACAACTCCCAGTCAACTCACATCTTCCTCGACACTGTCTTCATCTCTCGGCGGCGGCGGCGGCGGCGGTGGGGGAGGAGCTGCTTTTACTGACTCTGCGGCTCTGGCTTTGGCTTCCGACGCGAACCCATCTAGTAAATGGCAGCAGCAAGATTCAACCACTGCCACGAGCACCAATGCTGGAGGGTCTGAGCCGGGGCTCCTCCCGATTCCGACGTCTCTTGAGATAGGAGGGGCCGTAGGCGGAAGCAGAGAACACCCGCAGAGATTTGAAATGGATGACTGGAATTCCGTGCTGTCGGAGTCCGCCGCTGTTTCCCCCAGCCAAGAGCAGGCTATTCTCCGATGGTTTATGGGTGATGTGGAAGACACCGGTTTAGGTAACCTGAACAAAGTTTTTCAAACGGGTGACGGCGGTGGTGGTGCAAGTGTAATGCCGTCGGCGGAGTACGGTTTTAGCGGTGGCTATGGGTCTGTGGATCAGGGCTTTTCTGGAAACCATCTGGGTGGTGGTCTCGTGCCCGCTCTTCCTGTCTTTTCCAGCAACGATAACAGATTCAGTACTTCGAAGCTTGGAATTTTACCCAGTTCCGCGCCGTCAAGTCTGAAGCTTTCTTCGAATTCCCACGGCCTTGTTCACCCTTCTCCGGTTTTTAGCAGTTCAGGTTCCATAGCTTTCCAAAATCAAACCCCATTTGATTCTCCTGCTGAAACGAAGCCGCAGACTTTGAATTCTGGTCTGCAGATGAACCAGAACTATCAAAATACTTCCTTTGTCCCTCTTTCATACACACAGCTGCAAGAGCAGGGTAGTGTTTATCTCCCCCCTCAGGCCAAAAAGCGAAACTTCCTTGGAATGGATGAGGATGGCATTCGCCCTGCCGGCGAGATCTCAAAAGGGCCATTCATTGACACTGGGCAGCAGGAGCATTTAATGGGAAGGTTCCTCCCGTTTAGTCTCCAGCAGCAGGTTCCTCATCCGCTTCAATGGCCTCCGCATCATCTGCCCCAGAGGCCAATCACAGAAGAAGAGAAGCCAAAGTTTGTTGCTGGGAAAGATTTAGAGAACTGTCATCAGCAACAGCAGCAGGCTACAGCCGATCAGCTGTACAAGGCGGCGGAGCTACTCCAGACAGGGAATCTAGTACTCGCGCACGGGATATTGGCGCGGCTCAATCACCAGCTTTCACCAATCGGCAAGCCTTTTCATCGGGCTGCTTTCTATTGCAAGGAGGCGTTACAGTTGCTCCTCCATTGCTCCAGCAACAACCTGAGTCTTCCCTATTCGACTCCTCGGTCACCTCTTAACCTGGTTTCGAAGATTGGGGCTTACAGATCCTTCTCAGAGATTTCCCCACTCGTACAGTTTGCCAACCTCACTTCCAATCAAGCTATAATTGAAGCATCCCAGGGATCTGAGAGAGTTCATATAATTGATTTCGATATTGGGTACGGTGGACAATGGGCTTCTCTGCTGCAAGAATTCTCCACACAGAGTGGATGTGCTCCTTCTGTGATGATCACTGCCCTGGTATCTCCCATGACTCATGATCAGGTGGAGCTCAGTCTGACTCGAGAAAACCTGATTCAGTTTGCAAGGGAGATCAATATTTCATTCAAGTTCCAGGTTGTGAGTATTGATTCACTGAGTTCTGCATCTTGGTTGAGACCTGCACACTCAGCAGACAATGAAGCAATTGCGGTGAATCTTCCTGCTTCATGCCTTGCAACTTACCAGTTCTCACTGCCCTCTGTCCTTAGGTTCGTGAAGCAGCTGTCGCCACGAATCGTGGTCGCCGTCGACTGGGGGTGTGACCGGACTGATCTTCCCTTTCCCAACACCGTAATTCATGCCCTTCAATCATACTCCAGCCTAATGGAGTCCCTTGATGCTGCAGCTAATGCCCCTCTGGATGCTATTCAAAAGATAGAGAGGTTCTTGCTCCAGCCCGGGATCGAAAAACTGATCCTGGGCCGTTTTTGTTCTCCAGAGAAGATGCAGCACTGGAGGTCTATGCTGTTGTCAGTTGGATTCTCCCCTGTAAGCTTCAGCAACTTCACGGATGCACAGGCAGAATGCATCATCAAAAGGACCCCCGTTGCAGGATTTCAAGTGGAGAAGAGGCAGTCTTCGCTTGTTCTTTGCTGGCAAAGGAAGGAGCTGATTTCAACTTCAGCCTGGAGACCCCATTAGACATTCATCATCACTCATAGCACCCTCTGGTGCGTCATCTCCAACTCACTCTCCCAGTTAATCAATCGCCTGGACTCAATCGTATCTGTTCCTTCATATGACTATTAATTTTGCCAAGTGCCGCTGCAGCCTATCTTGATGTTTTTCAATTCTTCTGCAAGTCGTGTTGGTTAAAAACAAAAACAAAAATGGTACTTTTGCTGCAGCAGCTGCTGTTGGCCTCCTAACTGTGATACAACGAACATTGAAGGGCTTAGGAATTCTAATCCTGCTTCCTTTTATTTACATTCCGCTTAAATCTGCATATGCAAAATTACCATCAGAACTCAGGAGACAAGCAGCTGATGAAATAAACAGGCAAATGCATTAATATAAACGAAGCAGCAATGGAAATGTATAAATATAGCCACAAAATAAGTAATGTGCTTGGAGCAACTACGAACGTCAAGGCATGCTGCTCAAGGTCCCAGAAATACTCTCTACCACAAAACGGATGGGTAAAGAGTTCATCACATCTGTTAACCAAATTGTCTAAATTCCTGTCCGTGCATTTGGTTGGCCCCAAGAGTATGCCTATCAAACCGGCCACAACAAGGGAGATGAATGGATACCGTTGCTTCTCTGAGCTTGGCGCCTCAGCATCTCCACAGTGCACATACAAGAGAACAAAGCCCAATCACTGAAATATGCTAGATGGTGTGTTGTTGAATGAAAGGAGAATTGAAGTTCAAAGTGTTGCTGATTAAACAAACAGCCTCGAAACATGTTTTAGCCATACATACACAAACTAAGGATATTGATAGGAAAGTCATAACTAGAAGCTGTAGATATGATCGGATGATGCTTACCACTTCTCGCTCAAGCTTTTGATTTAGCTGGACGGCAGACCTCTTCTCTTCTGTTTAGCTTGGAAACTAAGGTCATATGTAAAAGAAACTCCAGCATTCACCAGAGCAAGTTATGAAATAATGCTTTCCACTACATAATCTATTTCATCCGATTACCCATTTTTCGAACCAAGTTACGATGCCCGTCCACATCAGCAGCACAGAACACGTCAAGAAAGAGATGCAAGTCTTCTAATTCTACCATCTTGATTGAAATTCACTAGAGAATATCTAACAACACTATATTCACAAGAGAATATCATTGAAGCTGCTGTCGCTGCCACTTACCGGCTACCAACAGAGATCGAGCAGCTAGCTTCCCCAGCAATCCCCTCACCATGTCTGAGTTATTTCTTCGCGATCCTACTGCGCAAGATTAGACTGTACGAATACGGTAAATTGAACCATCATCCACCGTAAATCTCACACAGAAAACAAATCGACGACCTAGAGCCGCCGGAGGAAGAAAATCACCTTCGGACTGAACTGATTGTAACGACCCGCGACCTGCACCCTAGGCCATTATTGACACCTAACACTCAGTATTGGTGTCCCAATCATTATGGGGTGGGTTAGGAACGTGGTCGAGGGTGCATTCCTCCCTTGCCACACCGCCATTCTTGGCACCTAGCGATCCCCGGCAGCATCCCTAGCCGGATCCTTTCGCCAAGACTCACCAAACAGCACAAGGAGCGAAGTAGATATTTTATTAAGTCAAGACAATTCAAGGTTCCACACCAGGCGGCAAGCCTAGGCGCACGTCGCCACAACACAAAGGAAGAACGAACACAACCAGCAAGGAAATAGAGCTAAGTCACGAAGATAGAAGTAAGACAGCAAGTCTCGCCACACAGCCATCCACCACACATCCCAGTGATCACGCCTCACTCAACATCCACCTCCCCTGCACCCGCCTCGCCATCAGCCACGCCACCTACACAGGAAAGAGTAAGGGAAGTCAGTCCTATGCCACACGGCTCCTTCCCTAAGCCTAAACTACACATATTCACGAAGTTTCCCATCCGCACGATTCATCACTGCTGTTCGCACACGCTGCCCCCGCGAGGCATCTCCGTAACTTCTCGTATCGGCTCGCAGCCCATCCTAGGCACCTCCGATGTTCTCATAATCAATCCGAACACCTTTCCACACAGAATCCTACATGTTTGGCACCTCTCCCACTGAGCACCAGTGCTCAGTGTTACAGCCATGACCGTAGTTCGATGGCCCCGCTTATTGCTTGCATGGCCTCACGACCCGCGTCTTCGCCGCGTTGCCATTGGGGGTGCACTCCCCAATCCCGCCGTAGCTCACAACCCCTCGATCACACAGCGAGGTGCCTCGATCACACAGCGAGGACTTTTAAGAACAAGACCATATCTCCACACACAAAGTTAGCTTCCACCAATCTGTCCCGCAGCGCAATTCAACCATAAAGCCCTTACCTTTGTGCGTTTTTCGTCTTCCTCTTGGAGTGGCTGCCGTCCCTCTCAGCTGGTGTCCCTTCCAAGGGCTCTAGCCCTTCTACTTATACCCGTAATTCGTCCTATCGGGTCCATCCTAAGCCCGTCGGGTCTACCCGGAAGACACGCAAGTCTAAGGGTTGTTCACAGGTACCCTCCCTTTTTAAGGTCAACCCCTTACCATGACCGCATCTTTGTCTCTTTTCTGAGGATTTGGGTCGGGGGTGTTACAGGTGCACCCTAAAACGAACGCCGCTGGGGTACCCTTCCCCTACATGACCTCCGGAGTTCGTTTTACTGTTATTTAAAAATTATTCCAAATAAGTCTAATGACGTGGTTATTCAATATGTCTATTACATACTCGGTAACATTATATTTTAACGCAACCACAACACTCAGCAAAGATACAAATACCTTCTTGGTTTTTTTTTTTTTTTTTTGAGTAAGTTTGACACCAGCATTCTAACTTACAACAAGAATAAAGATTTTAATTCATAAGTTTCAAAATTATGTTATATATCTTCTAATTTCCTTTTTTTTTTACAAATAGTTTGTTTTTTAATTTATTCAATTACATATTTAATTTCTCATGTTATAAAAAATAATTGATTTTGATTCTAACGTCGTTATAAAAAATCATTATATAAAACATGATATAATTATTGTCAATTTAAATTATATGAGATATAAATATGATATAACTATCATCACTTCTAATCATACCAGATACAAATACGATATGACCATCATCATTTTACCGAACTTGGGACATGAATGCAAAAAGATCAAATATTAAATTTTATTGAGTTTAAATAAGAGACAATATATGATATCGTAAATTGATTCACTTTTTAAAAATTTTGAAAATTGTTTAGATTTTCGTTGTAGGGTTTTGAAAACTTTATGTGTATGTTTTATAATTTTGAAAATTAAGGATTATAATATTTATAGTTTTATCTTTTTTAATTATAAAAATATTATTCATAAAGGGCAGCTCCAGGTGCGGCGGCGTTGCGATTATGTGGGGTGCTCTGGCGAGGATGCGGCGGAGGAGATCCCATCTCCTTCCTCCATATACGAGTTTCCTTCCTCCCCAGGAACCTAGTAACCCCCTGTGCCGTCAGCACCTCCCGATTCCATAGCCCAGCCGTTGTTGCTGCTGGTACGTTCCTGCTGCGGCAAAAACAAAGGATTCTGAATCTCCCCAGAACTCACCCACAAGGGACCTGATTCCTCCCCACGAGAAAACGAGGAAGGATGGATGCTGGCGGCAGAGTGCGGCACGACATCATCGGAAAGTTTGAGTCCAGAAAAAGCCCGATCAATACCCTGATCGGAAGCCTGAAGATTGCAAAACGAGGCTGCATCATCTCCCGGCGAAAAGTTTGCGAACAGCAGCAACCACTGATCGGAGAGGAAAAGACGGGGATGAAATGAATGAAAGGGGTGTGGGGATAAAACAGGGAGAGGAACGAGAAAAGGCAACCAACGGAAAAGGAGGCGGCAGCCCTGTACAAGTGGACGCCGTTTGGAAGATCATGGCGTTGAACATGCATGGCT
This sequence comes from Utricularia gibba, assembly GCA_002189035.1. NCBI lineage: Eukaryota > Viridiplantae > Streptophyta > Magnoliopsida > Lamiales > Lentibulariaceae > Utricularia > Utricularia gibba. The sequence continues at coordinate 818,723 of CM007990.1, forward strand.
GCGTAGGCCATGAGAGACATGAGGAGCTTGATGAAGACAGCAGGAGCGTAGCTCGGTAGAGGACTGCGGCGGTCTGCACAACCGTTTGGAGAAGACAGACAGAAGTTGACGAACACATTCAAATTCTTGGCCCAATATATACTCCCGGTCATAAGCTGTCTGTCTTCTCCAAACCGTCGTGCAGACCGCACAGTCCTCCACCGAGCTACGCTTCTGCTGCCTTCATCAAGCTCCTCATGTCTCCCATGGCCTATGCACTATGCAGCCATTCATGTTCACGCCATGATTTTCCCCAACAGAAGAAACGGCGTCCACTTGTACAGGCTGCCGCCTCCTTTTCCGTTGGTTGCCTTTTCTCGTTCCTCTCCCTGTCTATCCCCACACCCGTTTCATTCATTTCATCCCCGTCCTTTCACTCTCCGATCAGTGATTGCTGTTCGAAAACTTTTTCGGGGGAGATGATGCGGCTTCGTTTTGCAATCTTCAGGCTTCCGATCAGAGTATTGAACGGGCTTTTTCTGGACTCAAACTTTCCGATGATTCCTGCCGTACTCCGCCACCAGCGTCCATGCTTCCTCGTTTTCTCGTGGGAGGAATCAGGTACTTTGTGGGTGAGTTGTGGGGAGATTCAGAATCCTTTGTTATTGTTGCTACAAGAATACGAGCCTCTTGACGACTCAGAGTGTTCTTACTTTTGCCCTTGATTATAACAGGCTGAAGCAAATCATTCACTAAATTTAGACAATCCGATGTTGGAGTAGCAACATCCATAACGTATGAAAGATATCTCAGTTTCGTGTATGCATCGGAAACTCCATAGTAAGATGCAAACTCAGCCGTCAACCACGCAGTGGCAAGTTTCTGTGCTGAAACTGTTGGATTTTCATTGCAGCCTCCAACACGCACTTGTGGCTGTTTTCATCTGGAGTTGTTGAATAACTGATCGATAATTGGATTCTTTTCTTCCAACTTGCTCATGCTCCGGTTCATGGTATAGGAAACATGTACGTAGCTTCTCACCCAATTCATCAACAATATCAGCCACCTGAACCTCGATCAAAATGTCATCTCCGAGTCCATCCGGCAGGAGTATTCGGATTCCGCTTTCTCCTGCTGCATTCTCACAGGATCCTCTTCTTGAGAGCTTTTTAGTCGTAATAGACAGGAATATGATTCTGGTACCACTTCGTAAGATGGTGAGCTGCCCCTCCAAGCATTAACAACCAGCAGCAACAACGGCTGGGCTATGGAATCGGGAGGTGCTGACGGCACAGGGAGGTTGGGTTACTGGGTTCCTGGGGAGGAAACTCGTATTCGGAGGAAGGAGATGGGATCTCCTCCGCCGCATCCTCGCCAGAGCACCCCACATAACCGCACCGCCGCCGCATGGATTCCTGCGTAGGGAATGACAGATGTGAGGAACACGATGAAGACAGCAGGAGCGGAGCTCGACGGAGGACTGCGGCCTGCTCCACAGCGCTTTGGAGAAGAGAACTCATGAACGGGACGACACATTGAGTAAGGGATTTGAACATCTTCATCGTGGAGGGGGACTTGCAGAAGGAACAGGAGATGATGGCAATGCCCACCCTCACCGGAAATGTTCTCCTGATTAAAATGCTACAAGTCTTCTAGAGTTTATATAATAAAAAAATAACAATATTATTACGTAAATACATACTATATATTACGTTAATATAATAATAGTAATAAATTATTATAATATATATAAGTAATTAAAATATTTTATAAATTATAATTAAATATTTTAAAAAATGATTTAATTATAAATTTATAAAATATTTGTTTTATTTTTTAAAGGTATTTATTTATATATTATCTTTTAATAATTTATTACAATTTATTATATTAAAGTAATTTTTTTTTTTTTTTGTATTCACATAATATTATTGTTATTTTTTTGTTATAAAAAGACTAGAAGACTTGTAGCATTTGAATCACTTCTCCAGGGAAAACCCCATCGTCTCCTATTCCTTCTGCAAGCCCCCTTTCATGATGGAGATATGCCGTCCCTGGTCATGAGTTCTCTTCTCCAAGCCGTTGTGCAGACCGCCACAGTCCTCCATGGAGCTCCCGCTCCTGCTATCTTCATCATGTCCCTCGCGTCTCTCGTGGCCTACGCAACCAGCCATGCGGCGGCGATGAGATTACGTCGGGTGCTTGGTTGCAAAGGCATGAGGGACACGAGGAACTTGATGGAGACTGCAGGAGCGCAGCTCGGTGGAGGACTTTGGTGGGCTGTAGAACGGCTTGGAGAAGAGAAGTTACGATATATTGAGTGATGAATTTGAATATATTCATCAGTTTCTCCGTCATGGAGGCGGCGGCTTGCAGATGGAAACGGAACCTTACGAGGGGTTCGAAGATTCAAAACTCACTTTCAGGTCTAATTTGTCATATCGTGTTGGATTTCCCAAGGATCCCAGAAACCTGATTCTGAAAACCTCTATTACTCATATGTGGGTGGTTTGTGCCCATGTTTTATTAATACGTTTATATATTCAATGTGTTTCATTAATTTCCAGAGATCGAGATCTTGTTTTAGATGGATATCTTGAATCTTGGTAATCAAGAAATTATCTTGATCGTTTTTCATTTTGGTGTTGATTTTCATCAGTGTATTTATAGCTACTTTCTTCGCGATGTGGATGAGTGTCCTGAAGGGGATATGGCCGCAGTTGGACGACCTTCTGATAAATGAAACGCATGGTTTCCCAGTTTCAGAGGACGAAGATCGGCGGGGAGAGCACAACCGGTACGTAAAAGGAGCACCAGTAAGTTGCGAAGACAGAGTAGGAAAAGGGTAGGCGCGACTGCTGAGAAGGAAGCAGGATCAACTCGTCCCATGGAGCATCTACTCCCCATCATGGGACGAGCAGCATCGCTGCTTCCTTCTCGGCAATGGCTTCAGCCCATTTTCTCCTCTGTCTTCGCACCTCCCCGGTACACCTTCTACGTACTCCTCGCCGATCTTCGTCCTCTCGAACTGGGAAACCACGCATGTTGTTTATCAGAAGGTCGCCAAAAGGGAATAGGAGTAACCTGTGGATCCTGTTCAAGTTACAACAATGAGAATATTGAAATTTAAATATATAATAAACATGATTTATATTAATAAATATTACTTTATTCTAATATTTAAATATATATATTTCATTTTTCGATGTGAGATTGTTTATTATAATATTTGACCTTATGTTGAATTGATATTTGATCCAATTAAAATTTATTTTTTTGTGATTAAAGGTAATGTTGTTCTAATACGACACCGTGGGAAGAGTTGATGCTCCTCCTTGCTTCCTTCTCATCAATCACCATAACCCTTTTCCTCTTTCTCTTGACACGTCTGCGGTACTCCTTCATATTGATAAGAAAGAACAAATAATCCAATATTGGAATTTAAAAATATAATAATAAATATATAATAAATTATAAATCATTATTAATCAATTAAATACAATATTTTCTAATATGATTTATATTTTTGTGTATTTGAATTTCACATGTTTGTTCATAATAAATATATAATAAATTATAAATCATTAGTAATCAATTAAATACAATATTTTCTAATATGATTTATATTTTTGTGCATTTGAATTTCACATGTTTGTTCGATTCATCAGATTTTAAATTTCAACACATGCCCTTGGTCACCCAACTACAACCATATCCTGTTTAGGACATCGAGATACAGAGTGCTCTTAATTACAAATCCTTATAATATACGTTTGATGTGCGAATGAATAACTTTACAACATAAAATTTTTATAAAAAAATAAATTTAAGTATAATTTTACACGCATAATATAAAATTATAATAAAAAGATAAAAAAAGATTGGTAATACATATTTTTCTAAATACAAATTGGATAATTTTTTAATTTCCCCATTAAAAATTTAAGTCAAATCAAACAACACCTATAAATATCATATCCAACTAAAAAAACAGAAATTAATATTTTAGGTTTTAAAATAAAAATTTAACGTTTTTTAATTATATATAAAACTTTATTGTCCTATAAAATGAGGAATTACAGTAAAAGTTAAAAATTAAATCACATATTTTTTCCCTATTATCATAAATGCCTCACACGGTGAACGGGTCTGGTACCAGACCTTCCCGACAGGAGAGAGCACGTGCCTGTGGATTTAAGATACCGAGACCATTCCGACACGGCGAGGACCCAGGCAGGCCTGCCTGCATGCAGACACTCGACGTCATCGTTGACTTTCTATAAATAGCACTGCCGGCGGGTCACGCCGGCGCGGCGTCCGCCGTTGCGTCGTCATCTTGCCAACTCCTAGCCTTGTGGTAAATGCGCCGGACGTTTTCCCAATTCACGACGGCGAAGGTGGGCGGCGAGAGCACCAGGGGGACGTAGAAGGAGTAGTGGGGAGAGACGAAGAGGGAGAAGAAGGAAAGGGTTGCGACGATTGCCGAAAATGAAGCTGGAAGAAACATCAGCTCGTCCAACGGCGGCCATATCCCGTTCAGGGCATCGATTGTCCAAAACGCGAAGAAATTGGCGATGAAGAGTCTCATCATGGGGACCTGCAGAGGGTCTATCCCCCGTATTTGGTATGTCACCAGAAGGATACCCAGCGGGATCGGAATCAACCTCCCCGTGACGATCTTGAACACCTCCCGCAGCGCCTTTATCATCTTCGGACCCCTCGGAGGGTTCCCTTTCTCGGCCTCCGGCGGCGGAGCTCCCATGGCCGGTTCTGCGAAGGAAAGGAGGATGGAAAATTGAAGGAACCTCTCTTGAGCTTGAGAAGTAACGAGGAGTGAGCTTATATATATAGAAGTTGATGAGCAATTCAGATTTCATTGCACGAGGTTGGAAATCTGGAATTACACCAACTGTAGAAACCAAAAGTTACCACCCTCAGCATCCACATATAGGCCTAAAGAAGGGCATTAACCGCACCCAGAAAAGGAGTCGACTTGAACACTGCAGTAAATTTTGTTGGCTTTAAATTCCAGCTGGTTGCACCACAGAGCCACTTGCCGTCCTTTATATAGTGAATTAAATTAAATTAAATTAAACCCTAAACCCTAAATTCGTAACCACTAAATCTCATTAACAAGTAAACCCTAAACCCTAAAAAAAATTTAGCGTCCAAAGCTGTTTAAAGTAAACTTTCATTGTGTGTTTGAATCATGGAAAATGATAATTGTTTACTTTGCTGGTATGAATGGTTTGACTGAGAGATAACTCTGACTCACATTTAGGATGCATGAATGGGGTGTGTTGAAGGTCGAGAAGATGACCACGGGATTCCGGTTCCTCAGAGCTGATTCATTGCACAGAATCCAAGTAGATTGTGGGAGAAGGGGTAGATGGAAAACTTCAATGAGAAGAGAAAAATGTCACTTATTTTGAATTCCAGATGGTAAGCTCAGCGTGGTTAATCACCTAGTAAAAAGAAAAAACTACTGCGAATTCGGAACTATAAGTGGGTAATTAAACTAGTGAAGGGGAGGAATGTGTCACAACTCTGATCCCCGTATCTCACCCCCAGCTTCATGATGTCTTGTGTTCTTTCTCTGCATTGCGGCGCTCCTTTATTTTAATGTGGTTTTGGATACTGTATGGGCACATTTGCGGCTGCCCCTTTAAGTAGGTTTCTTGTTTGAGGAACATGAACCAAAACCGCTCGTTGTTTTTGAGTTTTTGGTCATGAAATGGATGAACTTGAAGCAGCACATGTAACGCAGAGGGGATTGATTCCTTCTGGTGATTGTATATTAAATCAGGCTTGTGTAAATTGATTTGGTTTATGTCGAATAAACACAAGAAGAGCAAGATCCTCCATTCTTGGATTCATCACTGTGATTAATCCCCATCCATTTCGAATGAAAAACAAAACATGGAGAGAATCCCAGCAGTCTCTTTATTACATACAAAAGGTACAGCAGAAGCAAGGCCAAGAGGGCACTGCAGTGGGCCTCCCGTGCAGGTCCTCCTCCAACTTGCCTTCTCCATCTCCAATGGAGTTCTTCTCTCGCAAACCCTGAAACAGAAACTGGAGCATGCATAAACTTCTCCCATCACGAGGGCATTCCTTTCATTGCATCGATCACCCAATTCGCCATTGATATGCCCCGAGAAGCATCCACGCAGAAAGATGATGGAACTGCATGGAACAACACACACATGTGATTCCTATAATGAAAACACACTAATCACGATTCTCTTTCAAAGAGCGAATGCGTAAATGCATTGGGGCAGGCTGTCTGTGTTAGGTCCTCGCAGTGTCGTGGATAGCTGCGGTCGGGGGCAGTACAGCAGCGGGACACCACGTCTCCCGATGCCAACTCCGAGTCCCATCGTCTTGTTACTCAAAAGCAGCCCCTAAAACGAAGCCTCAACGTTCCCTTTTTCTCCCAGTCCCAGTTTCCAAAATCCCGATCACCACACTCTCGATTGCATTCCGCAGATTTTTCATGTTTCGGTCATTGCAGAATTTCAAATCGATCAACGGTGAATGAAATCAAACGAACACATAAAAACCCACAGCATTTCTCTTACATCCTCACGTTTGTCCGTAAAAAAAAACGGTAATACCTAACGTTTCATTAAGAAAATCCATTCCGAAAAAAGTTTTATAAATTACGTGTGCATCGTAATAAACAAAAATGGTTTTCAATACACGATTGTTTTTTTGTACGCATATTCGAATTATTACGAATTTCACTTTTTGAGTCACTAAGATATTTCATGCTATAAAATGATTAGAATAAGGATTTGATGTTCTAATATCATGTTTGTCCCCGAATTCATTAATAATATAATTAAATATATTATAATCATGATTAAATATATAAGTCATCTTTTTGAATAAAAATAATAAATAATACAAAATTATAAAAATAAAAAGATACATATTAACACATGAATGTTATATCAAATTTTAAAAATAAAAAAATTAAAGGAATTCTTTGCTTTGATAATTTTATAAAGTGACTATATTTAATTTTTGAAAATTCTATTGTTTAATAGTTCTTTAGTAAAATTTGAAATTAAGATTTTGTGAAAATTATTAAATTTCTTAAATATCTATTTTAGTGATTAAATTAGAGAGTAATTAAAAAAAATCAGATTACTCACTTTTTATTTATTCTAAAAATACATGTACATCATAATATTAAATAATTCAACCTTACAACATAATTTTATATTAGCTATACAAACAGTTTTATAATAATAATAATAATGATTGATTGCTCAATCAGTACGGCTTAAGAAGCCAGGCCTCGTTGATTTCAATGCACGGATTAGGTGATGTACGGCAGCCCAATAAATTGATTAAATTAATTAAATAATTAATATTTACTAGTGGATTTTGGGCTTACGTGGGAAAATAAACAAAAAATTCCCCATTATATTTTATTAAAAAGGCACCAAATAAAATATTTAAACAGCTTCGGAATCAATGACTGTCTGCTCCGATTTAGAATATTTAAATAGCTTCCGAAATTTTATGACACCTCTGTCCCGTTGTAATAAAACAACCGGGCCCACTGTCGGAACCATTGGGAGTGAAAAGGGGCCCAGGAGGTAAATGGCAAGATTTTATTATTATTATTCAAATTATAATGATAATAATAGTATTAATATCAAGATTATTTAAGGAGAAAAATAAGTTCGTTCGTTCTTCTTAAGGTTTCATGTGTTTGACGGGTTTGCGGCGCCATTTTTTTTCTTTTTCTGGCTGCAGAAAGAGCATTTGCCGATTTGCGGCGGTCTTTTTTAGTTATTATAATTTATTATTTCCTTTTATGTTTTTTTTCAATGGTAAATAAAAAAATTCTGAATAAAATGATTTTCGAATTATTCGAACTCAAAATGTCCTCTTTTCAATGCTCCATCTAATGTTTTAATGACTAAATATTCATAGTTTAAAAGATTCGATTGCGATTCATTTTTTTCTATTTAAAAAAAATAAATTTGATCAAACTTCTATATTGAATTATTTAATGTCCAAAATGGTTTAATCGTGATTTAATTAGGTTTTTTAAAACCTTTTGTATTGAGACTATGTTTGTTTCTATTTGAGTTCGAAAAATTAAATTAAAATACTTAAATCATGATAGCTTGGATTTGATTTTTTATAATGTGATCACGTTTTTATATATTTGAATTTGATGTGTAATCATAATTATTAATTTTAATATAAAAAATCACTGTCATCTCGACTCCAAGTGATGTCTAATGCAAACACGCTCGTTTCATATCAGAAAAATCGCGTAAAAAATGGGTTTTTTTCTGGAATTACTTCTGTAGATGAGAAATAACCAGACTTTTACCGATTTTGTGCCAAGATACTTAGAATGAAAATCATTAGGTTAATTGAGTTGGTAAATGCTAGCGCGGTTTGACTGTGGTAACTCAACAGTTTGGCGAGCGACAAGTTCAGACAAAACCCAGAGAAATGGCGCTGGTCCTCTGGGAATCAGACAAATGAAATAAAGAAAACATTTGTCTACGGGTACGAAGGAGCTCGGAGGCTGCACCAGCCACGACGCAGAGCCTGTCTCCATTTAATAAAAACACTCATTTCCCCATGGGAGCCAGCCGAGGAAGAACGCCAAGGCACGGATACCACTGCGCAGAGATCAAGATTCAAGAGTCGAGGGTCGTAGGAGGTAGATGCGACAATTTAATGTACTGTTTTTTTCACCGCGGTGGGAAAAATTTACCGCCGGAGACGATGGATGGATTACTGAAAATTGAAGAAGATTGGGTGGGTTAAGAGATGAATGGATGTGATAACGAACTTACTGTTCGGGGGCCGATGTCGGTTCTGGTGATCTGAACGGCGGCGCGTCATTGTTTGTTCTTCTACTTGTAGTCACTGAAAGCCGCGATGGGGACGTTTGCGGCTCTCCATACTGCGAGCGAAAGAGGCGATTGCGGCTGCTTTTTTTTTTGTTAAAAAATTAATTTTCCATGTAATGTTATATATTTTATTTCGTGAAAGTTAGAGGAAATGAAAAATGGGAAGAAAAACATGAAAATGGGAGTTGATTCTTGTGCTAATGAAAACGAAACACAGTCGATAATGTAGTATTTGGTTGATAGGATTACGAATTATACAATTTTTATTTTATGAGTTTAAATAAACACAGAATTATAAGGGTTTTTGAAATTTTATGTATTTCGGTTTATTTAAAACTATGGAAGAATATGTTGGAGTTAAAAGGAATATCAAACAGGCATTATTTATCATCATACATTACGTTTGGTTGTCATTAATGATATTATAACAATATTTAATTGAAGACAAATATTATTTTAAATAAAATAGAAATGTATTAAAATCAAAATTAAAATAGGTTACCAATAAACCTTCATTATGCTTGTAAAGTATTCTAGTTAATAACGTATTTAAATTATTTATGTTTATATAAAAATGCATCATATCAATTTTATAAATATGTGAGTCAAATATATTATTATATTAAGAAATTATGAATATGAAATAAATTAAACATAAAATTTACATAAAATAAGAGTTTTGATAAACATGATTTGATATTCATGTAAATGTTTTACATGTAATACATGTACTGGAAAACAAGAGATATTTATAAATCTGACCACTCTTCATGTCTTTTTCATGCATTTAGTCAAAAAATTTTATTATACGTAGCTACTTTTTTCATACATTTAATTAAGAATGATCATTTTTTCTAATATATCTTCGAAAACACATTTATGAATGAGGGGTAGTTTTAAAATTTAGAGGCATGAACAAGCATATATGGAATACGAATTTAGTAACTAGGCTTGAGTCCACTAAGTGCATTGTTATTGAAGTAATGCCATATTGAAATTAAAGATGTGATAAATGTAACAAGTATATGAAAAATTTAAATATACATAAAATATAAATCACATTAAAATAAATAAGATCTAATCGATTATTATTAATCTTTAATCTCTTTTAAATTTAATTGTCTCATTTTTATGTTTTGCCAATGCATGTGACATCTAGTTTACATTAAACGAGTTGCTAGACGCGCAGCATATTCAATTCAAATTTCATTAACAAAAGCTTCATTTTCTCAGATGCTTTTCTGTTTCAGCTCTCGATTTCATGGCAAGAACAGTCATAAATGCATGTGGTATAGCAGTCCATGGAACCCTTTCTTTTTGTCCAGAACAGTAACAAACACCACACATCATACTCTACGTACTGAGATTCAGGAACTAAAGCTAACAGTCCAGCAGCGATTCTACTCTTACTCCTAGCACTAGACGGCTCGTCTCTCCGGTCACACTGGAGGCGACGGCGGCTCGGAATCCACAGCTCCCTCTTCCCTTTTGGCGACCTTGTGATAAAGCACTCGCATGGTTTCCCAGTTCGAGAGGACGAAGATCGGCGGAGAGAGCACGAGGGGTATGTAGGAGGAGTACCGGGGAGGTGCAAACAGAGAAAGGAAGGAAAGGGTTGCAGCGATGGCGGAGAAGGAAGCAGGGAGGAGCATCAGCTCGTCCCATGACGGGGAGTAGACGCCGCTCAGGGCGTCGATTATCCAGTAGGCGAAGAACATGGCAAGGAAGAGCCGCATCATCGGAACCTGAACAGGATCCACCCCTTTTACTTGATACGTTACCAGAAGGATCCCCAATGGGATCGGAATCAGACGCCCCGTGATTTCCTTGAACACCGCCCGCAACGCCTTCATCGTCGACGGCCTGGATTTCGCCGTCCGCCGCATCAACCAGGGCCTGAAATCGAGGATCAGAAGGGAAGAAAGGATGTACAGTGTGGCCTTTCTTCGCCGTGTTGGGTTCAATATATAGGTAGATAGGAGGAAGAAGAAACTCTAGACAGAGGGATCTGGTGGGGGATGGGAATCATCCCCCATACCTCTACATTTATCTCACCTTCACTCCAGCCTTTTCTCCTTGCTTCAGCTCAAGTTGAAATAAACTAAACTACATTCAATGCTGCAAACGAGAGAAGGAATGACTCGCAGCAAAGGAAGCATTGAAAATGAAGACATGAGGAAGTACCCGGGGATGGTACTTCGAATGCAAAATACTTATCACATTTGTTGATCAATTGTGGGGAAGACGAGATCTGCTCCTTTAATTCAACACACTCAAATTATTAGAACAAACAATCACGACGTTATTTTAAAATAAAATAATCAATTATATGAAAAATTATATATCATATTAATCAATTAAATTTAATATTTTTAATGTGATATATGTATTTTTATATATTTAGATTTTAGGTATGTTTATCTATTCATCAAATTCTTCATTTGAATAAGAAGAAAGTCAAAAGATCAGGATGGCAAATATCATAATAAAATCAAGAAACGTCGACCTATCCGCAATTAAATGAAACCTGCACAAGCGAAAGGTCATGGCCAATCCACGTCGGCCATCTATTATTTACCAATTTTTACGTAAATTTTTTTTTCAAACACTCTTTAAAAATACATATAATATGGACGACAAAATATGTTAGATACAAAATTAATTTAAAAATTTTATTAAAAAGCTGTAAAATAATTAATTAAATCAATTTATGAAACATTTTTTTATTATTTAAACGTATTATTAACGTATTTTATTTTAATAATTTATTACTGTTATTATATTAATGTAATATGTATTATGTATATACGTAATGCTATTGTTATTTTTTTGTTATAAAAACACTAGGGTTTGGACAGTGTATCCTCATCCACAACACTCCTCCAGGACAAACCTTCCCGGTGACCGTGGAGGCCGTAATCGCCTCCTATTCCTTCTGCGGGAGGTGTTCAAAACACTCTGCAGGTCTCCAGGATGAATTTCTTTGCGTATTGGATGATCGATGTCCTGAACGGAATATGGCCGCAGTTCAACGAGCTTCTGATAAATGACAAGAATGGTTTCCCAGTTCGCGGGGGTGAAGATCGGGGGAGAGCACGGGTTGGAAATTTGGTGTTGGAGAAGAGCTGTGTGTGGAGAGTGGTTTAGAAAGAGTACCGTCGATGTGCGAAAATAGGGAGGAAGAAAAGGCTTCCCGTGATTCGAGGGAGGAACATCAACTCCTCCCACCGTCCAAGGCGCTGCGGGAGGTGTTCATCACGGAACCTGTTTCCCGTCTCCACGATGAAACTATTCATCGCTGAATTCTTCGCGATTTGGATGATCGATGCCCTGAACGGGATAGGGCCGCCGTTTGACGGCCTTCTGGTAAGCGATATGAATGGTTTACCAGATCAAGAGGAGGAAGATCGGTGGGGAGAGCAGGAGCGGTGCGTAGAAGGAGTACCGCTGAGGTGCGAAGAGAGAGAGGAATGAAAGGCTTCCGGTGATTCCTGAGAAGGAAGCAGGGAGGAGCCGATGGAAAGTAGATCCACCCTTTCTCCCCTACCGATCCTCGATTTCGTACCCTTTTACATCGGCTCCTAACTGCTTCCCAACAAGACTTGTAGTATTTTAATTATGAGTGCTCAGAAACTGATGAATATATTCAAATTCATTACTCAATATGTCATGAGTTCCCTTCTCCAAACCGTTGTGCAGCCTACGACAGTTCTCTATCGAGCTCCCGCTCCGGCTGTCTTCATCATGTCCCTCAGTCTCTCCTGACCTACGCCAGCATCATGCGGCGGCGCGCGCGATTCTGTTGGGTGCATGGTTGCGTAGGCCATGAGAGACGAGGAATATGATGAAGACCGCAGGAGCATAGCTCGGTGGAGACTATGGCGGGCTGCACAACGCTTTGGAGAAGAGAACTCATGACTGGGACAACAAATTGAGTGATGAATTGGAATGTGCTTATCAGTTTCTCCGTCATGGAGGGGGGGCTTGCAGAAGGAAACGGAACCTTCCGAGGGGTTCGAAGATGATGAAGGCGCTGCGGGAGGTGTTCAAAACCCTCTTTCACGTCTCCATGATGAAACTATTCATCTCTAATTTCTTCGCGTTTTGGATGATCGATGTCCTGAACGGGATATGACCGCCGTTGAACGACCTGCTGATAAACGACATGCAAGGTTTGCCAGTTCAAGAGGACGAAGATCATGTGCGAAGAGAGAGAGGAATGAAAGGCTTCCGGTGATTCCTGAAAAGGAAGCAAGGAGGAGCCGATGGAAAGTAGACGCTGCTCAGGGCGTCTAATATCCAGTAAGCGAGGAAATGCCAAGGAAGAGCTCATTGGGACTTCAAGAGGTCCACTGCTTTTACGTCGTAGTTGCCATATGGATCTTCAGCGGGATCGGAATCAAACTCCCGGTGACTGCTTTGGAAACCTCCCCAACGCCTTCATCTTCAAGGGGATCCACCCCTTCTGATGAGGGCGTTGAGGGGAGGTTTTCAAAGCAGTCACCAGGCGTCTGATTCCGATCACACTGGGGATCCTTATGGCAACTTATGACGTAAAAGCACTGGATAAGTCCCAATGATAGGCTTTTCCTTGTCCTTTCCTCGCTTACTCGATAATAGACGCCCGGAAGGCGTCTACTTTCCATCGGATCTTCCATGCTTCCTCCTCCGCAATCGCAGCAACCCTCTCCTTCCTTCCTCTCTTTGCAGCTCCCCGGAACTCCTCTTACGTACCCGTCGTGTTCTCCCCGCCGATCTTCGTCGTCTCGAGATGGGAAACCATTCGTCATTTATCAGAAGGACAAGGCTAGGAGTAGGGAAGATGATGACGTGGTGGTGGACGGCGCGCCGCCACCCTCTCCGGTGTAACCCGCCGGCGATACTATTTTTCAATTAGGTCGAAATATCTAACAACACTATCTCCTTAAATATCTAACTTTGTTCTGTTCCTATTTGCCGAACATGCAATATCAAAAGGATGTTTTAAATTCAAAAACTATCAAGCAATACTATAACAGAATAGAATTTAACCTTAGCTTAGGACCTGTTATATGTTATAAATTTATTGGAGTTATTCTATTTAATTTTTTAATATTTTAATCTTTAGCCATTTTGTAATAAAATCAGAAATTTTGAATTTATTGAATCTATTTTTTCTAAATAAGAGATTCACTTTTTGATAATAGATTAATTGAATCTTTAGACATTTTTCTAAATAAGAGATTAATTAGAAAAAATATAATATTTATTTTTTATATATTGTAAAAATATATTTATATCATAAAAATAAATTATATAATAATTTAATATATTAAACTTTACAATATATATTTAAGTTTATTAAATTTTATAATATAATTTTATGTTATATTATAAAACTTTATGAGTGTCGAATACCATTTCAGCAATAATATCTTTACTGTTGATCCAAGGCTGGCTACTGCACTCTGGAGGAGAAACTTATCTTTGGCATGTCCTGAGGCGCCTCTTTTTGTGCTTGCATTGTAACTTAAGTACATAGAAAAAGAATCAGAAAACCCTAAACTGCTAACAGTCAAACACGAGTACACTCGAATACCCGCGTCATCGGACAACAATATTTATGAAACTCCATGCTTTCGATACACATGCCATGAGTGGAAGAATTACATATGTAAGAAATTTTACTATGTGAACTGTAAAGAGATTCAGGTGTTATCAGACAACAATCTTTACAGAATTTTATGCTTCGGATAGACATGCCATGAATAAAAGAATTACAGATGTAAGAAATTTTACTATGTGAACTGTAAAGAGATTCAGGTGTTATCAGACAACAATCTTTACAGAATTTTATGCTTCGGATAGACATGCCATGAATAAAAGAATTACAGATGTAAGAAATTTTACTATAGATTTACATGTCATCATACAATAATCTTTATGAAACTCCGTGCTTTCCATAAACATACCATGAGTGGAAGAATTACAGATATAAGGAAGTTCACTATGTAAACAAAAAACATAATGTTGCTGATACAAAAATCGCAAAAACAAAAATCTTGTATGTGTATTCTCTTCTATTACAACAAAAAGGATAATAAGGCAAGTTGTAGACAGTAGCTTTTATAGACACAAAGCATAACAAACTTCATACGAAAATAGAATCTAATAAGATTATGTTTCAGATCTCAATAGTATAATTAAACCTGCGAAATGCTGATCGAGTTGCTCACTTCCAACGGCTGTATAGCTTTTATTACTCGGTATTATTTCAATATTCCAAGATTATCTTTTAGCTTAACATGAACTTGTTCAAGCACGTAATCCCCGCTTGATACGTGTAGCAGATATTCTTGAAACGTATCTCAAACACCCTAATTTGGTCAGCTTTGATTGGGAGAACATTCCAAGTCTTAGCAAGCTTTTTAAAAAAAAAAAAAATCTAAATGAATGATTTTTTTTTTAAAAATGAATTATAAATTTATGAAATATTTTTTATTATTTAAATGTATTATTTATGTATTATATTTTCATAATTTATTACTGTAATTATATTAATGTAATATATATATTATGCATTTACGTAATGTTATTGTTATTTTTTTGTTATAAAAACTGTAGGGCTTCGACAGTGCATCCTCATCCACAACACTCCTCCAGGACAAACCTTCCCGGTGACCGTGGATGCCGTAATCGCCTCCTATTCCTTCTGCGGGAGGTGTTCAAAACACTCTGCAGGTCTCCAGGATGAATTTCTTCGCGTTTTGGATGATCGATGTCCTGCACGGGATATGCCTGCAGGCTGCGGTTGGACGACCTTCTGATAAATGACACGAATGTTTTCCCAGTCGCGGGGATGAAGATTGGGGGAAAGAGCTGGAGCGGTACGAAGAAGACGTCCCGCTGAGGTGCGAAGAGAGATCGGAAGGTAAGGGCCCCAGTTATTAGTGAGCAGGAAGCAGGGAGGAGCATCCACTCCTACAACCATGGAAAATAGACGCTGCTCAAAGCGTCTATTACCCAGAAAAGAAAGAACATGATGAGAAAAACCCTCATTCTGGGGACTTCAAAGGGGATCCAACAGTTTTACGTCATATTTGACTAGAAGGATCCCCAAAGGGATCAGAATCAAACGGTCGACGAGTGCTCTTGAAACCTACCGCAAGTCCCTCATCGAACGTTTGATTTTGATCCCTTTGGGGATCCTTCTAGTCAAATATGACGTAAAAGGGGGGATCCCCTTGAAGTCCCTATGGTGAGGCTCCTCCTCATCATGTTCCTTGTTTTCTGGGTAATGGACGCCTTGAGCAGCGTCTATTTTCCATCGCGGGGAGGAATGGATGCTTCTCCCTGCTTCCTGGTCACTAATCACTGGATCCCTTTCCTTCCGATCTCCCTTGTACCGCTCCTGCTCTCTCCCCCCATCTTCATCCTCACGAACTCGGAAACCATTCGTGTCATTTATCAGAAGGACAGGGCTAAAAGTAGGGAAGATGATGACGCGGTATTGGACGACACGCCGCCGCCCTCTCCGGTGTAACCCGCCGGCGGTACTATTTTTCAATTAGCTTTAATTCAAACTTTTTCACAAACAACAAATAATTTGCATATTCATACATTAATGCAAGATGAATTTCTTTGCGTTTTGGATGATCGATGTCCTGAACGGGAAATGCCTGCAGGCTGCAGTTGGACGACCTTCTGATAAGGACACGAATGGTTTCCCAGTCGCGGGGATGAAGATTGGGGAAAGAGCAGGAGCGGTACGTAGAAGGCATCCCGCTGAGGTGCGAAGAGTGCGATAAAGGAAAGGGTTCCAGTGATTACTGAGAAGGAAGCAGGGAGACGCATCAACTCCTCCCACGATGAAAAGTAGACGCTGCTCAGGGCGTCTATTATCCAGAACCCAAAAAACATGATGAGGAAGAGCCTCATCAATGGAACTTGAACAGGATCCACACCTTTTTCTTGATATGTTACGAGAAGGATCCCAGTGGGATCGGAATCAAACGCTCCATGATTGCCTTGAACACCTCCCGCAGCTCCCTCATAGTCAGCGGGTAGGGTTTCGCACTGCTCGCCATCCAGGCAGAATCAGGGTATGAAATACGAGTTCAGGAGAGGAGAAATGATATGCGGAATCAGGGTAGAAATACAAGTTCAGGAGAGGAGAAATGACGCGCGTGGTAACGTTTTTTTGGGTTCGCCTTCGCGTATTACATAGGCGGAGGGTCAGTTATGGTATAACTGTGGCGTTCTTGATTCAGTTCAGGAAATGAATCAAAACCTTGTGGGCGAAGTTAAGCCATCTTGTTTCAATTTTGGATATGATGAGGACACTTAGTCAAATCTCTCGCAACGTTTTCATATCGACTAGTTGGATTTCATATGCTGCGCAATAATATGTAGCGAAAAAGGTTAGGTGAATGCTGGGGTGGTCATTTCTGAGAAAATGAAAGCAGAAATAGCAAACCGGAACGACTTCACCCCAGTCGAAGACCCCACCGTGCCACAGAAGTCATGGGGTTTGAATGCGGTAGTTTTTCGGGCTCGAACGAAGTGAGAGGTAGGGAGAGCTCGAAAAAAGCCGAGGAACGAAGTGGCTCGACGATAGGGAGAGAACGCGACGAAGTCGAAAAAATGCATACTAGGTATTTTTTAAAAACACTCGTTCATTGGGTGTTGCGTGGCATGCCTGTAGGGTTTTTTTTAAAAAAATACCCATTGCATTTTAAGTGTGTTAAAAATATAATCACGCTATATGCATAGTGTGTGAGAGAGAAATACACTAGTTAGTGATGAGTCGGCTTCTAAAAGATTGTTAATATGACACATTCTGAAAAGCGGCCGGATTACGGCATAACAGACGGCCGATATCTGAAAAGCGAGATCGTATAGCAGTTGTAGAAATCAACCGATATTTGCAAACGTCAGGATTCGACCAGATTGAGCTCTTCTATAAATAGAAGAAATCATTACGCAGAAAGGGTTGAATTCTAAGAACTATTCAACTTGTATCATCTTCTTCGCCATCTCCATCTAGTGGAAATCTTCTTCGGCGAGGTCCGATAGCTCCGTGGTTTTTCTGTACTCCGGCGATTTCCAGATAAAAATCTCCACTTACTCTTGTTTCAACCGATCAAACCGAACCAATCACGAAAAACACTTAAGTGCGATATTCCCGATCGCACCTATCATACTAAATCGGCTTCTTTCAGGATACCAATTTTACTCATAACATTTAGATTTAAAAAACACCTCATGCCTAGAGCATCGAGTTCATGACGTACTCATATTCACACCTATTTACCGTTATTCAGGGGGGAGGCCCCCCACGTGTGCATAGGTTTTTGAGTTTCTCAATCACTTTTAAAAATCAATGTGATCTAACCAATTAAAACTTGTACATACGAGATACTTAATTCATTCTCAGATCCAAGGATTAAAGGAATATTATTCCATATAAATTAATTTAAATTGATTTCAACTAGCAATATAGAATTACACATCTATTCTCCAATTCAACGGTATTTGCCTTTTATTGCTCAGCATTAATTTAAATTGTACCATTAAACCTGAGGTGCAACTCAACATTGAAGTATAAATATGAATTGAAACCAAACGTGTAAAAGTAGTTTTTGTGTCATGAATATTACAATATCTCTCTCAACCATTGCTCCCCAAGTCCTTCAGTGCATAGCTTCAAGTTAGGAAGCTCAAAACTAGGCTAGGCTTCAAATTCAGATTCTATAAAACGTCTCCTCCTTTCAAGTCGCCAACAAGAACAAGAAATGGAAAAGATATTAAAAACTTTTTCGGTCGCCGGTGGCGGATCCCCGTCGAACACTTTGTGAGAACGACGAAAGGGAGAGAAGAGACCCGGTTTTTTTTTTTTTTCATCTTCAATTATTTAACAATTTTTAACGCAACGACGCAATATGTTTTCATTTTTTAAAACACAAACTAAATTAAAATTCTATTAAAAACTCTAAACTAATTAATTAAATCAATTTATAAAAAGATTTAATTATAAATTTATGAAATATTTTTTTCATTATTTTAACGTATTATTAACATATTTTATTTTAATAATTTATTACTGTTATTATATTAATGTAATATATATTATGTATTTACGTAATGTTATTGTTTTTTTTGTTATAAAAGCACTAGGGTTTGGACCGTGCATCCTCATCCACAACACTGCTCCAGGACAAACCTTCCCGGTGACCGTGGACGCCGCCATCGTCTCCTATTCCTTCTGCAGGTCTCCAGGATGAATTTCTTTGCGTTTTGGGTGATCGATGCCCTGAACCGGATATGGCCGCAGTTGGACGACCTTCCGATAAACGACAGGAATGGTTTCCCAGTTCTTGAGGATGAAGACGGTGGAAGAGAGGAGGAGCGGTAGGTAGATGGCGTACCGCTGAGGTGCGAAGAGAGCGATAAAGGAAAGGGTTCCAGTGATTGATGAAAAGGAAGGAGGGAGGAGCATCCACTCCACCCACGATGGAAAATAGACGCTGCTCAAGGCGTCCATTACCCAGAAAACAAAGAACATGATGAGGAAGAGCTTCATCATGGGGACTTCAAAGGGGATCCACCCCTTTTTACATCGCAGTTTACGAGAAGGATCCCCAATGGGATCAGGATGAAACGATCCATGAGCGTTTTAGAAACCTCCCGCAACGCCCGCATAGTCAATGGGCAGGGAACCGCACTGCACGCCATCTAGGATGAATCGGGGCTTGAAATTGAGGATCAGAAAAGGGATCCACCCAATTCTTTCCTCGCACAGTACGAAACCCAACGCGTCGACGGTGAAGGCGTTAGGGGAGGTTTCTAAAGCGGTCACAGATCGTTTGATCCCGCTCCCATTGGGGATCCTTCTGGTAAACTGCGATGCGAAAAGGGGTGGATCCCCTTGAAGTCCTGATAAAGGAAGATCCAATGTGCCCACACTCAAGGCAGTAGAATATGACCGTTAAAGAATAATTGTTCATGTATTTAAATAGAATTGCAGTGTACAAAAACTCATGGAATGAATGAGAACTCACTTCTTCCTCCTCTGTATTTGCTGCTTCCTGTTTCCACATCCGTGTAGATTGGTTTCTTATCAAGTCCCCATGATGAGGCTCTTCCTCATCATGTTCTTTGTTTTCTGGGTAATGGACGCCTTGAGCAGTGTCTACTTTCCGTCGTGGGAGAAGTTGATGCTCCTCCCTGCTTCATTTTCATTAATCACTGGAAGCTTTTGCTTGATTGCTTTCTTCGCACCTCAGCGGTACGCCTTCTACGTACGGCTCCTGCTCTCTTCCCCCATCTTCATCCTCACGAACTGTGAAACCATTCGTGTCATTTATCAGAAGGACAAGGCTAGGAGTAGGGAAGAGGATGACACGGTATTGGAAGCCACGCGCCGCCCTCTCCCGCCGGCGGTACTATTTTTCAATTAGCTTTAATTCAAACTTTTTCACAAACAACAAATAATTTGTATATTCATACCTAATAGCTCAACCTACACCACAAATGACCATCATATTTAAAAAAAAAATACAAATGATATTCAAGTATAATTTTATATGCATAATTTTAAATTATATTAAAAAATAAAAAAAGATGGGCAATCAAACAACACCTATAAATACGTGTTGGTTAATTTTTAATTTCCCCATTAAAAATTTAAGCTAATCAAACAACACCTATAAATATCATATCCAACTCTACAAGTAACAAATGCTCCATCGCTAATAAAAGGTTGTTTCTCGAGTAATAGTGAATGCAACAAAATAAAGATTAATATCTTAGGTTTTTAAAATAAAAGATTGATTATATATTGCTATAAAATGTGGAATTATAGTAAAATTCATTTGTAAAGTATTTACAAATGGATATTTACAATTTATTAAAAATAAAAAAAAGCTTCTAGATTTTTTTTAAAAGTAAAAGTCATTTGTAATTTATAATAAAATTTATTGTACAACGTTACAATTTTTTTTCCAGAAACCAAAAAGAAAAACAAAAAAAAACAAATATTCTACCGTTTTCTAATAAAGAAAATGAAAAAATGGAAAGAATGAGGGCCGCGGCCCATCTTTGGACCGTTGGGGAGAGAAAAAATAGGGAAAAAGCCCTAAGCCCCGTTTCTTGACTGGAATTTCTGGTCTGCAAAGAGCAAAGAGGTTAGATCGGATTTCTCGTCTT
The DNA here is from genome assembly GCA_002189035.1 of Utricularia gibba. Taxonomy (NCBI): domain Eukaryota; kingdom Viridiplantae; phylum Streptophyta; class Magnoliopsida; order Lamiales; family Lentibulariaceae; genus Utricularia; species Utricularia gibba. The sequence goes on from CM007990.1 coordinate 839,779, forward strand.
TTGTTACTGCATGAATTCGGCTTCATTTAAGAATTAGCTCTCAATTTTGTTGAAAGAAAATTCAAATTTCGGTAGTTTCAGAGAACATTGGCTGGTCTGCGAACCAGCGCCGCGTATGGGTGTGATACCGGATGAATTTGAGACTAAACAGGACTTGTTTAAATCTTCCGCTTGGAAATCGTAGAATTGAGCACTGTATTTTGGTCGAAGATCTTGTTCCTTTTTTTTTTTGATAAACAATGACTTTCTTTCCCCCGGATGCGTTCTTGATGGGTTATTTGGGTGTTGCGTCAGTGGCATGGCGGGAGCAGGGAGTTCCATGACGTACTCGTTTCTTCTATTCGTGGCTACACTATCTCTGCAAGAAGTATATAGAGCAAAGTTGGCATCGTCAGAGCTATTCACCATTCTTGGAGGATTTACCAGCTCTCTGTTGTTCCTGCTTCTGCTGACTGTAATTTCTCGTGTCCATTTAGCGAATTTGAATCCAGTTTGATTTTTTTTTTCCTTAATGTAATGGCTTATACCTTTCATCGACAGTGTATAGATTCTTATGCATGGATCAAGGGCTGACCTTGGTGTTCGTTGTGCTGTTTATTCCCAAAAGTCTTGTCTTTGTCTGTGAATAATTGGTCACGTTTGTGGTTTTCTTTTATTACCGTATTACTGTCTGACATCGAATCTATTCCCCAGTTCATTGGTAATTATCAGGAAACACTGGGCGTTAAAACTGGGTGGGGTGCAGGTATGATTCTGTCATTTCAATATGGATTTTAGGCTTCATAGAGGTTCATGAAGGTGTGGATCATCCGACGCTACTTTTCTGTTTCTTTAATCCAAATGCTTCTGATTTCTTGAATTTTATTCAGTTATTGCGGCGGAAGCAGTGGCGCTGATAGCAGCCAGCACCGTTCATCGTGTTTGTATCACAACTTGGTAAACAACCATCCTTTAGACTGTTGGAAACTTTTCTGCCGTATGAATGTGCTCATGTTTTAATTTTAAGAATGTGAATGTATTCTGGGTATTTCACAACTCACTATTCCTTTCTACGTGCAGTTTTTTGTTCTCCGTAGTCCTATTGTATGAGGTCAATAAACTCTCAGAGATGCTGCTGTCCAAGACTGAGCCCAAGACTAAAAGGTTTTGAGAGAAATTTACATGCATCAGTAGAGATGGCCCCTGAATCATCATCCTGTTTTATCTGTACTTGTGTTCTTGATAACTGATGAGCTGACAATCATGTATACTTGTGCTTGTATACTTCCTTTTGATCAATGAACTTCTAGACTGGAAGCCAGTCATATGCTTGGCAAAGGCCTTTTCCTTGCCGGTTTTAAACCGGATTCGGGCCGGAATCCGGTTTAAATCGATATTAACCGGTTCGTCTCGTGGGTTTGAACCGTTTGAGAATTATGGAATTTGTGAAGCTGCACGAAATGGGAATATGTTTTAATAAAATTTGTCCATCTTCATCCATTAAGAGCAAGATTATTCTAATGCAGAATCTCCTAAGCTTCATTACCCTTGATTGTTGTTGGAAGTTTTTGAAAGATGGACTGGGAAGTGTGAAAGACTAGATTACCCCCGTTCCAAGTCGTCGGGTATAAAATGGTGGAGGAGAAACCTAGAAGGAAATTTCCGTTTCATTCCTGGAATTTCCGCCCTGCAAAGAGGTTAGATCTGATTCATCGCATTTGTTTCATTTGATCTTTGTATCGCATGCCGTTTCAGATCGATCAATTGTGTGGTTTTCTTGGTTCGATTTGTCATTGTTGGACGTTCAGAGGATTTGACCGTGTTTGCGCGTCGATGAAGTGTAGCTCTTTGATTTTCCGAAGGAAACTAGTCCCTTTTTTGTTTCGCCTGCGAATGAGCGGCTTGTGAGTGCAGATTTTTGGGTTTACTTGCGATGTCTGATGATATTTTGGAAATTTCAACCCTTTGTATGCTCGTTTTTGTATTTTGAGACTCGGTCAAATTTCTTGAGTGTTCTCGCATCCAAATTGTGAGATGATCGCAATTCCAGTTGTCTAGGGTTGCAATGTTCGTTTTATTTTTTGCGATAATTAATCAAAACTCAAACCGTTTCGTTAGGCAGTTGAATTTCGTAATGCACAGAGTATGTGGTTCGATGGAAGCTCCTTGTGCAATGGGTTCTGTCAGAAAACGTGTCTGTGTGTATAACTTGACTTTTGTGTCCTACATGGAGTTCTGACTTGTGAATTTTCCATAGTCTCCAACTCTTTTAAATAATGCTTGTTGCTGGTTCTCATATTTCCAAGTTTACATCTTCTTGGTGTTGGTATTCACTCGTGCTTCCATTGCAAAAAGTGAGGCTGTAGAGAAATGGCAACTGGTGGAGCTGCACCCCAAAGAGGAACTGCTGCTGCAGCTGCGGCAAACCTCCGGCGAAGGAGAACCACATCTGCTGGAGCTGCTGGTGGAGCAGGCGGCACCATGCTCCAATTCTACACCGACGATGCTCCGGGCCTCAAGATCTCCCCAAACGTGGTGCTGATCATGAGCATTGGCTTCATCGCCTTTGTGGCAATACTCCACGTCATGGGAAAGCTCTACTTCGTCCGCAGAGAATAGGGCTTGCTCTCAAATCCATGTCGAATTTTGTACTGTTAAGACAACCAGAGCATCTCACCTTACACCCCTTCATCAGTTGTAACGCACTGCCTGGAGCCCTACTGCTGCCCGACCTCAACCAGGATTGCATTTTATTTAAAAAAAATACAAATTTAAAAATGTTTTTTTATTACAAAATGTGTAGATTTCAAGGTTTTATTGTATTAAAAACGTTTATTGAAATGTGATTTTCAAGAAATTGAATCAAAATGCTACTAAATATTCCTCTATAGACAATATTCAATTTGTGTATGGTAATGAGACACTTGCAAGAGATGAGATCCTCCAAAAACAAGAAATTCATTGAATTATCGTATTGAGTAGCAACATTTATTTTTTTTATAGTTTTTTTAAAAATATAAATTATTACAAACTAATCATTAATTTCATCTATTAAAATAAAAAAATATTATTAAAACTGATTATTATTCTTTTTGAAACGCGTTCATGATTGCCGTGCGGTACACGCGAGACGGTTGAGAAGGAAGGAAATCTGACATGGCACTGAAATTGTGATAAATTAAAAAAGGGTTAGCGTAGTTAAACCCTACGATAATTCTCCTCTTCCCCTTGGAATGAAACAGTGCGCTCGTCGACGCCGGTGAGTCTTCTCCGCCGCCGCGACGTGGGAGGCTGTCCAATCAGATTCTTGGCGGCGGACCCTCCACCGTCACTGCCGGACACCCTGAATTTTTTATTTAAATGATCCGCATTTCAAAAGTGTTCATTTGATTGCTGAATGTCGATATTACATCACTGCAGAAAGAAAGAAGAAACTTCACTTGGGAGGTTTTCTGAAGCAGAGTTGGCGGCGGGGGTGGTTTCCATCCGAGACTTGGTGGAGTTGTCCAGACTCGACGGCTGGGGTGGCTTTCTTCTCCGGCGGTTGTGATCCGCCAGCCTTCTCCGGCAACTCCTCTTCCCGTTATCGAATTCAGACAGCAGGTGGAATCTACAAAGAAAGGGAAGTAAAAGACCCCTGAAATCGATTTGCCAGCGATGGGTGGATAGACGGAGACTGACTCCTTGTTCAAAGAACTGTGAAATGGCAATGAGAAATGCGATAGAACCTGCTACACTGTTGGCAGAATCGTTGAGTGAGGCCGGCGGTGATCACGGTGGCGGCTTTGGAGTGAAACTCACAAACCTTATGACGGCGATGATAATGCTTGGCGTAAGTGAGATCGGCGTTGCAGCCCTGAGCTTGGCACCGGGGAGCATGAACGGAGCCAGAATCGAAGATTCTCGAACGGTGATACAAAAGATTCAAAAAATCATCATCGGAGGAAGAGAAATAGGTACGCCCACCAAAACCCAGGTTCAATCCAATTCTACTGTTCGACTCAAAGCTCCAATGCTCGGGTTCATTTTTCGGAACCACCACGAACCCCGACGCCATCGCCGCCCCCTGAGCAACCCCTTCATAGAAACCAAAGAACCCGGGGCTTATACCCTGGTGGTGGTGATACAAATAAGCCTCATTTGTCGGCGCCGCGGCGAACTGAACCTCCGGGAGCAAAAAATTTCCAGGGTAAGGATCCAAAACGTGAGCATTGTTGGAAACCTGAGACGACGATTCTTCCCCTGTGACCGCAAGCAACATCGGCGATGGATTCCCCCACTGGTAATCCAGCATCTCCACCCAAGAACTGGAATTGCTCTCTGCTCCACTGCAAGTACATATATACATGGCATCGGTATGGGCCAGGCAGAGAGAAGCCAGCTCCGTTCCCCTCTTCGGTATTCGTGCCAAAAGCAGAGGAAAATTCAAAACCCTAATGGTGGAAGGAATTAAATGTGGCGACCCTGTGTTCCACGGCATTTACTCCATGGGGCCCTGGTCGCCGGGCCCCGGCTGCCGGACCACCGACCCTGCAAGTGAAGCCGGTGGCAAAGCAGGGTTAATCATTCCCCTCCTTCAATGCACGTGACTAAATAATTACACCAATGCCCCAATTATTAGCTTAATTACAGCGACAACACCCTCGTTAGTTACACGCCTGTTTTCTTAACCACCAACACCATCAGCTTTTTTTTTTCTTCAAAAAATTACGTTTTTTAAATGAAAATTGAGATTATATTTGATTTATTTAAATTATTTAAATGTGGTCATATTTATAAAAAAATATTTTTTAAATATTTTCCCTTCTATTTTTTTTTATATTTTACATTTATTTCGAGTATTCATCTTTTTTATAATTAAAAATTTTTCAAAGTATAATAAAAAATATTTTTCAAATTTTGAATTATGAAACTTTGTATAATGTTACTATACAATATTTTATAAATTTAATTACTAGGAGAATTAATATAAATATAAATATTTTGACAATACTTTCTATTCATTAAACACATGAAAATTAATATTTATAAGTAACATTTTTTAATAAAAAAGGCTAAACCCTACACCCTATAAACCCTAAAACTTAAAACCCTAAACTCTAATGTTTTATCAAATTTTTAAATTTTATTTAAATTAATTTATTTTACGTTGAGTAATGAGAAATTTAAAACATTGGAGGGCTTTTACAACCACGAATCTTTTTAATTTTTTTACCTTTTTTTATTGACATTATTATTATTATTTTTTGTTTTATCTCATTGGTTGGGGCCCACAAGGAGTATTGCGTCAATTGAATGAAAGTTTCATTACAAATGGTCCACTGTTGGTGTGATGTGCCCAAACATTTAAAATATTATATATTTAGATATATTTTTTTATTTATTTAAAAATGTAATAATTTTTCTGCATCACTTTTAACCTGTTTGCCATGGCGCAGACCCCCCCTTCTCCCGCCGTCCCCCTCTCTGCATTTATTGTGCATTACGAGTCCTCATGCATGGGTTCGCATTCCCACATGAAATAGCGGAAGCGGACGGTGTTTTCGAGGGCTTTTGTGGGGGTTTTTGGAGGGGAATCCCAAGAGAGTAACTGTTAAAAGGTGGCTGGAGGACTATGGGAACGAACTGGAACCAGATCGATGGTCTTGTAGTAATGAGGCCTGCCTGTGTATTGTCTCTGTGTCTTGCTCCTATTATTGGCTGCCCCCACAGTGGGAAATATGGGTCGAAATTGGAAGGGCGGTCGAGAGTGAGCTTTCACTGACGCAAACAAGAGACACAACAGAACAGACCTTTGGGGTGTTCTGAATGATTGTCAGATCGAAACCAACTTGCCTCCTTCAATAATTAATTGCAGTTTGTGTGGTGTGCTGTTTTCTCTGCTCTGGGATTTGAACTTGGGAAGCCCTCTTTCTAATTTCGTTCTTTGAGCCCTTGTTCACAATAGCACAGTAGTCTGGTTATGGCCTGGTTCTGGGGTGATGATCACACATGGCAGGGATTGGGGATTTGGGGTTCCAGATTTCAGTCACAAAATGCTTCATACGGATGCCATTGCAGGGATTGGATGCTCTTGATGCAGCAAAACGAGGGTAAACTCTGATGGGGTGGATGTTTCTCTTGCAACTACTGTGGTAAAGATGGGAACTCAGGTGGTGAAAAGGGGGGTCAAGTTTGGTGTTACAGTGGGAAGCTTGGGCGTACTTGGGAGTTCCCGACAAGGCAGTTAGATGTTGATCGGTGAAGTGGTGAGTGGTTGCGGACATAATTGCGAGACAAGGAAAGAGCTTCCCTGCCGTGGCAGTGAAACAAAGATCTGTGCTCACAAAACAACCATTTTTCTTGCATCCAAGAAAGGGATCCTTCATCTGCACCATTCATTGAATGTGCATATTTTAATATTTCCTCTTCCCGATTTTCAAAACACTGTTCTGCAGATCACACACTCCTCCCACACCTAGTGGGAGTGCACAAACTCCCTGGCATTGTTCTGTGCACCAGCATTGGTTTTCTCTCCCAAACTGCCAACTCCTTCAGCTTGCTTTGGAGCCAGGAGCGAAACCCCAGAGAGCATGAACTGGTTTGGTTTGGCATCTCATCCATCCTTGGAGATGAACTGGGGCAGCTTAATGGGAATGGGTGGCATTCTAGAAGAGGATCCACATTTTGTCCCCACCTTGACAAGTCCCCAGAAGATTTAAAAGAAGCAGAGGGCAATCAATTGCCCCGCAGAGGGTGAATGCCGGAAAATTAATACCAGAAGATGAGCAGAAATGGATCCCCACCTAACGCAACTATCACACACACACACACGCCCACACCGAGTGGGAAAATGCAACTGAAAACTACTTCCAGACAGCCAAAGTCGGCCGGCGTTCCACAATCCTGACAAGAACTCCTATCTGAGAGGTGTCATGGAGTCCTCCGACGTGGCATCCCGATGACGCTCCTCCGGCCCATTAACAGCGGACTCCAGTCTCAACGCCTAAATGGATCTGTTTTACATTGTTACTTCATACTTGGCATTTTTTAATCCGATAAATGAACGATGATTAAATATTTTTCTAATATAAGATACGAATTATACACATACACATATATTATATGATTAAATATATTACGTGCATTGATTTATCTATAGATCGATTTCAACATGGTTTTGGAGCGAATCGATATGTGAATAGTTCAATATTGAATGCTTAACTAAAGCTTTATATTTTGAAAAATGGGAAAATTTATGTAGATAATATAAACTCTTTGTTCAAATGATATAATTGTGACAAATTTGATTCTTTGATCCCTTCTCATGCTCGTCTACTGCGCTGCATACCATTTATGTCTCCGTTTTTTATCATTAAATTTTTTTTAAAAGATAAAGTAGTTAAATATATTTGTAAAAAATATTTATTCAATATAATTTTTTAAAATATACAATAGATTATTTATCTATTCATATTAATTTAATTATAAAAAAAATATTAATTCATCACCCTCCATCGGCATTACACAATATTTTTCGTTTCAAAAATTCAATTCTTACTATTTTATATTTTTCTCATCTTTGATTAAAAACTTATTTGGTGGTCACCTAAAATTATATCGGATAAAACACGCTTAATTTTAAAGTTATTATTAAGAATCATATAGCGTGCTTAAGAAAAGATTTCATACAAGATTTGGATAGTTTTACTTGACCTAATCTTCTTACTGTTTATAATCGATATGAAATTCATCTAAAATGTTTTATTATCTTTACTTGAATGAAACCTTATATTGTATCACAATTGTATCTATTGATAACTTATAAATTGTATTTTTTCGAATAGTTATGCTAATAAACATTCAGATAAAGTTCATATGAAACATTTTTCAGTTTTTTAATTCTAAATTATTCAAAATACAACATACAGATAAACTGATATGTATACGTGATCAAACACACGATATATTTATATATTATGACGATTGACTATTGAAATTAGGATAAAAAGTAAGATTTAAAAATGTATGAAACATACCAATGCGTATTGACTGTATTATTTTAGAAGATTAATGGTGCCATTTTGAAAAAAAAATAATGACTTTACAATTATCAAAATTCAAACGACACGTGTAAGAGTTTTTCTTCATTACGCTGTCTTCTTGGAATTGCGAAGACCGCTTCGGCTTTGCATTGAGATTCTTGATTCCTCCAAATAAACATCCGGAGCTTTGGGAGGAATTGGTATGTTTGTCTTCGTTGGATTGGTTCGGGATCAATTTGGTTTCCCCCATGGATTCTGAAAATTCCAGGAGGGGAGTATCAGGTAATTGTTGCGTTTGATACGCAGGATTTCGTATTTTTGTGTTGTTTTGGGGTTTTGGTTGAGGTGGTCGCTAATGGTCCTTTGCTCTCAATCTCGATTCGGGTGTGAATGGCAGATTTGGAGAGGGCGACGGTGAGGGAATATCGCCCTGGTCTTCCTCAATTATTCACGTCGGTCCCAACTTTGAGTGAAGCTGCTTCTTATCTTGCCGAATCGACGTCTATCTTCACTCGCTGTTTGCCTGGTACTTCTGTAATCCTTTTTACGGTTCTCGGATTAGAGGCCATAGGATTGTTTGCTGGCATTATTTTTGAAATGATTCAATTTATATGAGGATTATGGAATGTTGATACCAGATTCGTGTAGGAAATTGAATGTAGTAAGGCGAAGCTATAGGGGTGTTTTACGTTGTCTTGCTTTTCCCGTGTGATGAACTTCATGTTGTAGTTACCCAGACAAGGCTTTGCCTTGTATATTTTGAGTAAAATCTGTCTGTGTGCTGCTTCTCATCATCATTAGGGAGAGATTTGAAGATGTGTTACTTTTTTGTAGTAAGATCGCTCTCCCAAGATGATGATGATGATCGTGAAATGTTGTCATTTATCTCGGAAGAGGCTCGGCATATAACATCCAGTAGGAATGCTTCTTTACCAGGTGGATTTTCGTCAACTCAATCAGTTAAAACCGCACTTGATGCTCCAGAAGTCCATGGTGGAATAGCTACGGTCTCAAGTGCAGAGGTCCATGCTACGGTCTCAAGTGCAGAATCCTCTCAAAATCCCAACACACTAGTTTTATCTAGTACCACCAACACAAGCGGCACTTCCATCTTTCAAGGGTACAGTTTAATTCATCACAGTTTGATAGCAGTAGCCAGTAGGGGAACTCATTTTTGCTGTTTGTCACCTCTGCATTGTATTGAAAGCATTTACTGTTACTTCTATTCATTTCAAAGTTTGAGTCTTGTGTCAAAATGAACAGATTGTATTCAGCTAACACGTTTTTCTTGTTACTAGACTCATTGAAAAGGTCAGGAGGACAGTTCGTGGCTCAGCTGATGACATTGCATGGTTACAGCATGATCCAGAAATGCCCCCAGTGGTGGATGGAACTGAAAGATTCACTGCAATTCTTGATGATATACGGTAAAGGTATCTCAATAACTCTTTTGAGTAGAACATGTTTTTTTGATTTGGAAATTCTTCTATTCCTACAGGCATGGATTGCATGGGTTGCCAAATCATTTGATCTACTTACTAGTCCCAGGTATTTTCCACAACTCTATTTGGGTTCACCTATCATGCAGCGCTCTTTTTCGTTCGAGTGCCGATGGTTTTACCCGTCTCTAGGTCTCTTCAGTAACCATGGACCCCTTTATTTCGTGAACACGAAAACAAGCTTTTCAAAACTAGGACTCACCTGCCACATAGCCAAAATCCACAGCGAGGTATGTCATTTTAGCATGATGCGTGCTTAGTCCTTCCCCTGTTACATAATCAATTTGAATTTCAGGCTTCAGTAGAGAAGAATGCAAGAGAGATTAAAGAATATATCGAAGAACTGCATTGGGGGTCCAAGAAAAAAGTTCTAATACTTGGACATAGTAAAGGGGGTGTAGATACAGCTGCTGCCCTATCTATGTATTGGGATGAACTCAAGGGCAAGGTTGCTGGACTAGCACTAGCACAGAGCCCTTACGGTGGAAGTCCCATTGCCTCCGACATCTTACGTGAAGGGCAGATAGGCGATTATGTGAACATCCGTAAACTAATGGAGATCCTGATCTGTAAAGTGATCAAGGTATATCTAGAACATGATTGCTCATCTTTTTCCTTGAAATGTGATTGATCCTTCTCTGCTGAGTGCATCACAAAGTTGCAACAATGAACCATTTCCTAATATCTTCGTGGATTGTGAAGGGTGACTTGCAGGCTCTCGAGGACTTGACCTACGAGAAAAGGAAGTGTTTCCTGAGAAAATACAAGCTGCCGGAGGAGCTCCCCGTTGTTTCTTTCCACACGGAGGCAAGCATTTCCCCTGCAGTTTTAGCCACACTGTCCCGTGTCGCTCATGCAGAGCTCCCCATGTTCGGCGAACAACCAGCCACACTTCCAGTCATGATTCCTCTGGGTGCTGCAATGGCTGCATGCGCACAGCTGCTTCAGATGAGATACGGAGAGAAGAGCGACGGCTTGGTGACACGACGAGACGCCGAAGTTCCGGGCTCCGTCGTCGTCCGGCCGAAACGCAAGCTAGATCATGCTTGGATGGTGTATTCTTCTCTGAACGATGATCCATCGGAAGCCAGTGCTTCACAGGTATGTGAAGCGCTTCTAACATTACTAGTTGAAGTTGGACACAGCAAGGGACATGAGCCAGGCAAGCTGCTGGACAGTTGAAATGAATCACGTGGGATAATTAACTTCACTGTTAGACTTTTTTTTAAATATAATAATTTTGATTTAATTTGAGGATAATACATTTTGGGCCAAGTTTTTGATTCTTGGGGAAGGGGAAGCCCAGTTGAGATGTTACACCAAGCCCAATTGTGGGATAAGGGGTTTTTTGGTAATTTCATTAATCAATGTTAAAATTGAATGTCGAATTAGCCCTCAGCGTTGATGACCATTTTACTCACTATTAGGATAAATTATATTTGAAATAGGATTTATGTGAATTTAAAAATATTTTAAATGTAATTTTTCTTTTGTATTAAATACATATTTTTATATAAAATTGGTTAACAAACAAATTTATTTATTTTTTATAACATCTAAAGGATAGAATGGTAAATTGTAATTTCTTCAGATTTGTGAAAGGCAGTTGGCCCAACGCATTTGTTTATTGGGCCTGGTTCGATTCTCATATTGTTCGTGATCAGATGCTCCGTCGTCGATTAGCCATGGAGGAAGCCCGAAGCACTGGGAACCAGCGTCCGAGCCTGGACTCTCGCAACGTTCTTGTTACAGGGAAGCCGATTCGCGCATCCGTTGAGGCTTCCGTTCCGGCGGCGAATCTTAAGAGGCCGCGTAGCGACGCGGTAGTGGAAGGGGAGTCGGGATCCACGGGTGATGTACCGGATGCGAAGAGGCGCGTGAAGGCGATTCATGATGTTGTTTATCGTATTGTAGTGCCGCCGAAGCAGATTGGTAAGGTCATAGGAAGAGCGGGTCATCGTATTCAGAAGATTCGGGAGGATGCTAAAGCTACGATTAAGATTGCGGACACCATTGGCGTGAGTGGATTAATGACAACTTCATTTTTTGCTTATGCTTCGGGTTGCTTGGGGATTTGATAATAAGTGATCTTTTTTACAGTTTTTATTCGTAACCAAGGCCATATTTATTCTTATCGATGGATAAATGCTGTTTTCTGAATTATACTGAACCAGATAAGACATGGTTTAGGCCTTGGGTGGGGGGTGGGGGGGAGGAGATTATGGAGAAAGATCTTCAACTTGATTTTTTTATTTAAGGTGCAGTAAGATCTCTCTGGACGTAATTTATTCATTTGATGCAATGGCGCTTTAGAAGTTTGGGGTGAGCAAGAATGGGCCGTATCTATCTTTTAATGTATGTTACATGCTGGTATTGCGCCATTGAAATTTGATGGAATGGCTTGAATTAACATGACAAACTACTTACAAAGCCATTTACTTCCTCTACTTTTGTCTTTTGCTTGACAGACAGGGAACTATGTTTATAATGGATTCTGGACTTAGATCATTAAGACGGGTCAGGTCTATGTGTCTGTTCGGATTCTACACCCTCCTGGAACTTTTCAAATGGTTTCGGGAACTGATTCGTGTTAGGTTCAGCACAATAACAATTGTATTTAGGTCAGACATGCCCCCTTCTTTATCTGGAAATGATTTCATCCCCTCCCCACCATTTCCCTCCCCTTTCTCTACTTTCAATCTCGGTTCTTTCTTTTTCTATTGAAAGAGCCATCCCCTGCCCCGCCCCTCCCACGCTGTGCTCCGTCGGCAGTTTCCATTTTCCAGTCTGCTTTTTTTTTTTTTTTTTTGTGTGTTCCATTTTATTCTACTTTTTTGGTATTATATGCATTGGTGATTTTCAGAGGACTTGTATTTGCTGTTGACGGGATACAATTCCTGAGTTGATGGGCAAATGCTTATGCCTTATAGCCCATCCCCACCCCATAGTGCCACATTTCTCGAAGCAATGATGTTGACTGGGTGTTTCAGATTCTGATCCTGTAATGTGTTGTCAAATGGAAATTTATGGTTTTACCGTTTTTTTAAATCCTACTCTAGCCTTAAGTTGATTCTAATGCAATTGTTTATTTTTTGAATAAATTTCATTTTGTACTGCTATGATATATTTCTTTTTGTGAAAGCTGAACTTTGGCTATATGTTGCACAGCGGCATGAAGAAAGGGTAATTATTATCAGTTCCAAGGACAATGAGAACACTTTCTCAGATGCTGAGAATGCCCTGCATCAAATTGTGAGCCTAATACTCAAGGTTGTAAGAGAAAACTTCTGAAATTTTAGTGAGCATCAGTAGTCCTTTGAACATACAATATTCATATAAATTTTCAATTACTCTCAGGATGATGTTGGCGACTTGGATGCGGTGAAAATTGGCCCTGGACACATCACAGCTAACACTGTGAGGCTTTTGATTGCGGGATGTCAGGCAGGTGGTTTGATTGGGGTTTCTGGTCAGAACATAGAGAACCTTAGGAGTGCATCTGGAGCGATGATTACTGTTCTTTCTCCGAGTCAAATGCCTCCGTGTGCATCCGCCCATGAGTCAGATCGTATTGTACAGGTTGTCCGCACGTTCACTCAACAACATTTAAACATGAGTTTGCGTATTTCTCATTTACCTCCCTCTTGCTTTCCTGTAAAAAATGATAATATTTATGAAGTACCTTTTCGTATTATTTTCTCTTTCATGCTAGTTTTAGTTCCTATTTATTCCCGTCTGGGGTGTCCTTAAGGTTGCTGTTGCCGCAGATATCCGGAGACGTTCCTGCTGTTTTGAGGGCTGTGGTGGAAATAGGATGCCAGCTCAGGTAGCTGCTATTTCTTTCTTTGATTTCTATGCGAGTCTACTTAATTCTTTCTCACCTACCCTGTAGGGATAATCCACCTAAACAAGTAATATCCATCAGCCCAACTAATGATGTTGGGCTTCATAAGCAGCCTCAACAGTACGTGGATCCCAACTCAGGTAGTGAAAAACTTTCCACGAGCATTACTTTCATGTGAACGTGTTTAATAGTATATTCTTGTTTTGTATAAAAACTTTGCGTCACATTTGTTGTCAGCTGATTATGCAACCCTGGACCTTCTGGTACCTGAAAATCTGGTTGGTGGATTGATTGGAAGGTTTGGTGCCAATATTTCTCGGATCAGGAACGAATCTGGAGCAAATATCAAGGTGGAATTCTGATCTTCGAAACGGCACTTATTAAGCATATCACTTTCCACTCGGGTGTCATGTGTGGGTGCAAGTTACTGTGCATTATCATGGGCATCATTGTCTTCTACAGGTTTATGGCGGGAGAGGTGAACAAACACAGCGGCAAATTCATTTAAGCGGCAGCGCCCAGCAGGTTAATCCTGTTCTCATTCTTACCTTCGATGAATTATGAATCAAGTTTATACACCTGCATTCTTGACAATACTGATCCTCCATCAGGTTGCTCTCGCAAAACAAAGAGTTGATGAATATGCATACGCCGAGCTGATGCGTCAAGCCGGTGGCCAATTGATGCACTCCCACCTGACTACCCAATCCACCATGTAAGTGATAATAAGTTTCTCAACACCCCCACCCCTCCTGCACACACGTCGAGTCGAAGTAGGTACCAACAATCTCTCTTTTTTTTTTGCAGGCCAGAGATGCTGAGTACTCTATACCCCAGATACAGCCATCTCCAAAGCTTCTACGCTGCCAGGTTCACATCTCAGCACCCTCATTTCATTCAAGGTTACCATTTTTCACCCCATCATTCCCCTGGTTCTCACAGCGCTCAGCAAATGGGGTTGGTCGCCACAATCCCAGCCCTTTACACTCCAACTGCAGTCAACCAGGGGCCGGTCGCCTATCCTTCATCTTCATCGCTCTCCAACCATGATCCTGCTTACTACACAAACCAGTAGCTGCCTGATCCCCGCCGATCATCACTGTAAAGATTCATCCTCAGCCGTGTGCAGGTGAATGCCCCTTTCTGCTGTGGTGTGGTTTGTCTATATGCTTTCTAGTTTATCGGTAATTCAGCACCTTCCTGATATGGTGCATCCGTACACATCGTCCCCATGTGCCCTAAGCTGCTACACTATCCTCAAAATTGTCTGAACAACCCCAGGGACCCAACTATTCTAACATGATGACGTTTGCTCTGTCCATCTTTTTTGTGTCCAAAAAAAAAAAAAGCAAAAATCCTTTTCGTTTATGATAATTATCCCTGTAATTAATTAAAAATGAATTTATTTAATCTAAGTGTTGAATAATTGTATACGAAATCGCCGCCATTTAAAAGGGTTTTTAGTCGTCTTCTTGATTAGCGAGAGATTAGAAGAAGCAGACAGATGAGGAAGAGAGATGAAAGAGGAAACGCCGATGCCGCCGCCCCTGTGCTTTTGTATGACGTTACCTTGAACAGATAATGAATATGCTCTCTGGGATGCTCTGGGAATCTGCTTTTCTTCATCCTTGACCATACGTGTATAGCTGTGTTGTACCCTTTTTTTTTTGTTTTTTTGTTCGGAGGAGTTTTTACGTGGGTTTTTGTGTTACAGACAAATCGTGGTCCAGAAGATGCGGAATCTCTGTTCTGCCTGGGATTTGGTTTATTGGGGCTGTCGAATTTTTAGTATTCAGGAGTAGGTGGTTGGGTTCTCTGGGTATTGGGATTTTTTTTTTCTTTTCGAATTGGGTTTGGGTAAAGGGGGCTTCTTGGTGTTCGTTCGTGGAAAGCATCTGATCTTTGCGTATTTCAGAAATTGGTTTCTGAATTTTCTGATTATCAGTCAGAAGGGGGTATAAAAAATGTATATTGAGGAGTTGAAGGAAGGGGGTGCCGAGTCAGCTGAGGACCAAGTGGCGCATATTCATCCTTTTGCTGGCGCTGTTGCTGTTTGGAACCCAAAGAGGGTTTTGGTTGGAGCTGGTGCTCGTGTGCTTTTCTATCCCACCTTGCTATATAACGTTGTCAGAAACAAGATCCAGCCTGAGTTTCGTTGGTGGGATAGGGTTGATGAGGTAGTGAATTTGTGTCAGCCTGTGATCTAATCTAGCCGTAGGTTTGGAGCTAGTTGCTATTGAGCAGTTTGTTAGTTTTGTGGACTTACCTCTCAATATGCTTATTGCGAAAGACAATTAGGGATTTTGCTTGTCTTTATGATGTGTTAAATTTGTCATATGCAACCGAGATAAAAGTGATTTTCAAAATCAAAAAAGCATCAAGGCCTTTGGTGGAGCGTTATTACATATTTCCTAAATGCAGTCTAATGTTTTCTCACATCGGTTTTAATTTTCTGAATCTTTTTTTGACTGCCCTGCTTAATATGGTGTGTGTAGTTTGTGTTGTTCACCTCTTGTTACATTCATTGCTACCAACTGCTTGTGTGTGCAGTAAGAGATGTATGCCCTAAAATGTCATTTATTATGGAGTTTTTTGTTTGCGAATTTTCATTTGCTGATTTGCACAGTTTCTTAAGTGCAATTATCTAGTATGCGTTGTGTTGACTTCAAGTTTTTCCCAGTTTCTTTTGCTTGGAGCTGTTCCTTTTCCTACTGATATTCCTCGCTTGAAGGCCCTTGGTGTATGTGGAGTTGTTACCCTGAATGAACCATATGAGACACTTGTTTCGACTTCACTGTACCGTGTAAGATGTAGTTTATGCATATTCTTATGATTTTCCACTGGAATAAATCGGGGGTGTGCAGCTTTGAAAAATGAAAATTTGAGTAACAAGTCAAACGATAGAGTATTTCTGTTGAGAGAAGCCAAAAGCATGTGAATGTTTAATACAGCAGCAGATTTTGGTGAAAAGTGAAAAATATAATTTGGCGGTTTTGCAGACATGATTCATTTAGAGATGATTGAGCTTGTCTTGCAATCAGATTTTCTATCATGGATTCATTAAAATCTGCATTTTACTTATCTGAATAGAAGGTTCTGCACAGATTTCCATGAATCCGTGGTGGAAAATTCGGTTGCAGGACAAGTTCATTCTCTTGTATAAATGTGCTTCGCAGATTTTGTATTCATGTTGGAGTACAGCATTCAGTTAAAACTGATAGCATTTTCAAATCCTTCGTCTTCATGACCTTCACATATGTAAAATGAATTAGCTGCTTATGTTTTCTTATGCTGACTGTAGCATCATTGCATCGATCACTTGGTTATTCCTACCAGAGATTATCTTTTTGCTCCGGTTCTCCAGGATATCTGCCAAGCTGTAGAGTTTATCCACAGTAAGTTGCATAAACAACCATTTGTGCTTTGATTCCCAACTTCCATGTGTATACTGTTGTTTCAGGGAACTCCCTTTCTGGGAAAACAACATATGTTCATTGTAAGGCCGGCCGAGGACGCAGCACTACTATCGTACTATGTTACCTGGTATTCTTCATCTGATGCTGAAAATATCCAGCACAGCAGAGCATGAGTTTTCCATCTTTGACATTGTTTCCCCCATCTGAAACCCTTTGGTGTAACAGGTGAAACACAAGGAGATGACGCCTGAGGCTGCATACGAATATGTCCGCTCCATAAGGCCAAGGATCATGTTGGCATCATCCCAATGGAAGGTATGAACATGTCTCCTGGAGTCATATTGGTATTTCCATCATCTGATTGCAGACCACTGAATGGCTGTCACAAACGCAGGCCGTTCAAGACTATTACCTTGGATTGAAGCAACCCAAGGCGGCCGATGCGTTCGACGACATTCTGGTTTGCAATTCTCCAAGCTTCCCCTACAAAGCAGTTCCAGATGATCTGGATTACAGTTCCTTGGTGCTGATCACTCAATCCGACCTCGATGGCTATGTGGAAGACAAACCAGTTGGCGGTACAGATAACCAGAAGAGGCTTGCTGAAGCAGCAAACCTTGCTTGCAGGGTGCAGTATGCTCGTCATGCAGCCAAGTCCAGGCTTTCATGTCTATGGCTGCGAGGCCAAAAGGCACCAAGCAAAGAGATCACCAGCCCCGTGAGGAGCAGCATCGGTGTAGACATTCGTGTTTGTTGATGGCAAACAAACACACAAACGGAGGTGATGCTTCTTTCATCCCCATCCAGGTGAATGAAAAATAAAAATGGGGTTCTTTTTTTCCCGCTTCGCCGTTGATGTTTTTGCGATTCAAGGAAGTGAATCATCAAACCCTTGGTGCTGTTTGGCTGAAGATGCTGCTTGTATTGGAATGTCTGACCTGCTACTGCTTTCTGTAACTTTTGTTTGTGTGGTGCACAGTAACAGAACGTCAATCAAAAGGCAATCTTCACCATCCGTCAGCCTTGATCAAACTCAACAGAAACGCAGACAGTTTTCCCGATTATTTTTGAAAATTAATCATCTTTGATTTTTATTTCATGCACAAACTATTTTTTTTATACATGTGATATTTATTTTTCTCACATATTAAAACTAATATGATTATTTTTTTAATACATGTCGATTTTCGCCACGTGCGATTCGAAGTGGGTTCCACTCACGTAAACTCTCTTTTTAAAGAAAAAATAATATCCAATTTTTTTCGAAACATTTCTACTTATTTTAATTCAAGTTGCGTAAATAAAATTCAAGTTTTGATTTGATTTTTTTTCTAGAACAACAATAATGAAGAATTTTTTTTAATAAAATATAAAAAATAAGAAATATTTTAATTTTTTTCATTTTTTGATGCTCGTATTTAATAATAAAACTAATTTTAAGCGTTGAAGTTATTTTTAACCTTACACTTTAATCTTGGACCTTGGAATGTATATATACATCACTAGGGTTTCTAGATCCTTCTAGACATTCGAAGGTTCGAATATCATGGGCCTAATTAACTGGGCCGTAATCACTTGAAAACGTTCCAATCAGGCGTCATAAGGGTTATTTTGTATTGATTCCGCAATTGGGTTTTTGATTGGCCCGGGTAAGTACTTGAAGCCCATTTTATGTTACACGCTTCTCCTCTAGCTCGCCGGATGCAGATTGCCGACGCTGTCTCCGGCGGCTGCCCAATGTCATGTCGGCAGCCTGCGGCATTTTTACGAAGGATCTCAAGTTCAGCCTATTGCGGTCTCTCGTTCACCGAACTTTTTTGGAAGTGCTGTTTGTTCCTCTCCAAAGGCAGGGGATTAGTTTTCAGTTGATACCGGTAGCTTATTTTGGGAGCTCTAGTACGATTCAGGTTGCTTCGGGTTTCGAATTTATTGAACAGATTTCACCGTTGGACCGTAATCTCGTTAGTTCAACCTCGAGGACGATTCCGGTTGCTGGGAGTTTTGATTTTCTTCAGCAACTTTCACCATTAGACCGTAATTTCGTTACCTCAATCGATGATTTTATAAATGCAAATGAAAGACGCAGGCTTGCCGTTGCACTTTCGAGTATTGTTAAAGAGGGAAACGGGGATGTTTTATTGAGGTTTTCTAGTGAATTTTGTAGTTTTAACCTTGTACAGATGATGAAACTACTGCCGGATCGGCAGCTTGCGATCGCATTTTTCAGATGTGTGTTTACTGATCATTCGAAAAGTGTGGTTCAAAGATGTTGTCGGGCTGTGTGTATATTAGATTCTGAAGATTTTAGGTTTCTAGCACAAGATTTGCTCACATGGGTGATCCGTGCTATAGGAGAACAGAGGAGTCATGAAGAAGTATGGCACGAATTTCGTGAGACTTGGTTTGATTTTCACATTCTAGATACACTAATGCGCGCCTTTGTAAATGCAGAAATGGCATCTACTGCTCTGGAAGTTATTTCCAGGATTAGAGAAGTTGGTTATAGGCCCTCTATATCAGCGGTTTGTGTTTTACTAAAATTGCTATTTAACTCTGGTGCGTTTAGTAGTGCGTGGAAGCTCTTAAGAGAGATGATCCATAAGGGGCCTGTGCCTTCACTTTATGTGTACAATATGATGATTCTTGGATTTTGTAGAAAGGGGAGCATTTGTATTGGAGAAAGCTTGTTGTATGTCATGAGAAAGTTTCGATGTGAACCTGATGTCTATACCTATAATATTCTGATCAATGCATATTGTGTCAGGGGTCGGACACAGGATGCATTACAGTGGTTACAGTTAATGGTTGAATGTGGTTGCAGCCCCAGTTCTGCTACCTTTAGCACACTCATATCTGCATTTTCCAAAGAGGGTAATATTATGGAAGCAAGAAAAATCTTTGATCAAACGCAAGAAATGGGTGTGCTTCCTCACACTGTATTGTATAATGCTATGATGGATGGCTACGTGAAGGCCAGAGAGATTGGCCTTGCAAAAATGCTTTATCAAGAAATGAAGAGCAAGGGTGTGGCTCCTGACAGCGTGTCTTTCAACATTTTAGCATCCGGTCTTTGCAAGTATTCCAAGGAGGTGATCAATGATACGTATCTGATGAACTTATCACATGATAGATGTATTTCAGGACTATGTTGGGCAGGGATGCTTGATGAAGCTTCAGAACTCTTGGAAGATTTGCTTGAGAAAGGTGTGCCTCTTACAGTATTTTCGTTTAACACCTTAATCGATGCTTTCGCCAAAGCTGGCTTCTCTGGGAAAGCTTTTGATACGTATGAAAAAATGGTGGAATATGGACAAACTCCTTCTGCTTCCACATTTTCTTCACTACTACTAAGTTTATGCAAAATTGGAATGGTAGAAAAAGCTAGATCCTGTATGTATGAGATGATACAAAAGGGGTATCCCCTAAGCAAAGTCGCTGTTACGAATGTTCTAGACAGCTATTTCAAGGAAGGTGACTTTGATGGAGCTCAGGGTCTATGGGATCAAATGCATATGCTGGGGATGGCTCCTGATGCTGTTGCCTTTTCTGCTTTTATTGACGGTCTTTGTAAGGAGGGTTTTGCTGAGGAGGCATATGGCTCGCTCTCAAGGATGATTCGAAGTGGACTTGTGCCCAACAACTTTGTCTACAATTCTTTGATCTTCGGTTTCTGCAGTCAAGGAAAACTAGATGATGCTTTGAAGCTAGAGTGTGAGATGAGGGAGAGAGGATTGGTACCAGACGTTATAACCTTCAACATTATCATCAGTGGCTTCTGTAAACAGGGAAAGATGAAGGAAGCCATGCATGCCTACAAGAAGTTGCACCAGCGTGGATTCATCCCTGATGTGGTAACATACAACACTCTGATCTCTGGATACTGCAAGCAGTTCGACATGCTTGCTGCTGAGGACTTGGCCAACACCATGAGGTACACAGGCCAGCCCCCTGATATCACAACCTACAACATTCAGATTCATGGTTACTGCAGAAGCCAGAGGATGGATCAAGCCATTGTGGCGTTTGAAAGTTTAGCATCTGTTGGGATAGTCCCAGATAAGGTTACCTATAACACTCTTATGACCGGTGTGTGCCATGATATACTTGAGCGTGCAATGATGCTGACAGCAAAGTTCCTTAAACTGGGGTTTTTACCAAATCTGGTCACAGCCAACATGCTGTTGTCGAACTTGCGCAAGCAAGGGCTGCCTCGGCAGGCGTTGATGTGGGCGCAACGACTGAGGGAAGTTTCTTTCGAGTTTGATGAGATAACTCATGGCATATTGGAGGATGCATCCCGTGATTTAGAGAGTGGTGTGGAGTACAGAGAAGAAATGGTAGCCAGGGGGCACTTGCTGGACTTTCTGATGCGCATAACGTATGATTTCATCCAGAAAAGCAAGACTGGGTCTGGGTAAAAAAAAAAATTAAACCTTGCCAATGATCCTCCAAGCAAGGGTCTATAAGCATTCGAAATTGAGGCATTTATCTTTCAGAAGACATGGATGAGAGTAACGGCTTCTGGATGCCCCTGCAGCATCCTGTTCATTTTTGAATCAGTTGTTAGAAGGTAATGCCCATTTGAGTAACTATACTGTTTTCTTACTCGTTCTTAATGGCTTCTGGATACGGCTGCTACCTCCGGCAGCACACCAGGATGGAAGTTTTTCTAGGACTTCTGGATGACGATTACACCGTTTCATCCGGTTGTCATCTTCCTCCTCGTTCAGGAATTCTCGTTTCCCCTGGTCGCTGATGCAGACTGGAATCCTGGAGAGGCAGAGAAAGATCAGTGTTACAAGATTAATAGACTGGGATTCCAGGAGGCGCCATCAGCAGGTTCCATTGTTTGTGTTTATCACTGTCTGCCGATTTCTTTGTCCCTATATAACAGCAACTTTTTGTCTTCTTTGGGGTGTGCTACAGCTGCAGAGAAACCAAGCAAGCATACGGAAAAGTTTGATGAACACATGATTTTACTCTGGGTGAAAATCTGCAGATGGTGTCTGCGCATTGGACGTTGGAAAGTTAGATGGCCATCCCTGAAACCTTGAACTTCGTCAACATTTCTTCTGTACTACAGGATAGATGTAGTTTGACAAGAATGACACAATTCAAAGTGTTAACAGGGCAGGGCAAACAATGCTGCTATACATAAACAATCATACTCGAAATTTTTTCAAAGACATTCATCCTGTATAGAATATAAAGTATGGATAATAAGTCCAAGCTACAGAAACGCGACGGAGCTAAACCTAATCAGCGTTCCACATCATTCACAACACAGGAATAATCCAAATGCCAAGGTGGCAGGGAAGAAAGGAGATAATGCAGCGGCAAGCTCATCATAGAGAAAAAGGCCTGGAGTATACGTCAAATGCTTGGCAAGACGTTAGTTGAGGCTCCTGCAGGAACAACAACAACAACTTGTAATGCTAGTAAAAGAAAAGCTGCAGCATTGAGAGGGGCTTTGTGCTGTGATAAATCCACTTAGACGATTGTTGAAGTAAATAAGGAACCAGATTTTGGATCAAATAGTTGGAGGCAAGAACGGAAAATTAGGTGGGCTGATCGACAATCAGCTTTGGTGAAAGTCTAAAATGTAAATCCAGACGCATCACTTGCTAAAGACAAACCAAAACGTGCCAAGTGATTTGAGGGAAAGAGCATAGAATCACCTGTCTTAAGCCACCCGTGCTTAAACTACCTCCTGTGATGAGCATAGTCAAAAGAGACGTTACCACACCACCTCCAAGGTCAGGAGTTGAACCCCCAGCATCTCGAATTGCTGTTCGCATTGCATTTAACATGCTACCATACGTGGCTGCGTTGCCTCCACGTTCAATCGCTTGAATAAAGCAGAAAGTCATGGCTCCTGTTGAAGTGATTTTTGACAGAGCCTGTGAGGCAAAAATGAACCGGATTGGGTTGTGTTCAGATAACATCTATGATCAACGCAATTTATACGCAGTGATAATGTATTGCTTACAGATGTGTCAGCTGAAGTCTGATCATCATTACAGCCGCTGAAAGAAATTACCTCCCCACCATTTGTGCCTTTCCAAACCCCTGATCGTGGCCGATGATCTTCCCACGCATACTGTCCACTCCTGTTTGCCATTTCCATAATTATCAAACATGCCACTCATGTTTCAATAAACAGCAATCTCTCACCGGTTCATCCTGCAAAGAAAGGGCAAATCCAGAACTGTCCCGCTGTGGCAAGCGTCTATTATGGCATGAAGCTTGACACCAGCAGGAAGAGGTCTGACGATAGTTGCATTAATCTCGTCATCTACAAGCATGCCCTGTGTTTCAAAGTCAAGAGGGCATAAGGTTTCATCATATCCATCAACCTCATCTCCATTGTAGTTCCTTTGTCTCGAACCATGACCCGAGTAGTGGAAAACCAAGGAATCGCCTGGCTGGCATCCTTGCACAAGCCAAAACAGCGCCATACGCATGTTTTGCTTCGTCGGAATTCTGTATGGGTCAGTTTCTTCTTCTGCATTTAAATTTATTTTTTTCAAACTCACTTGAAAACGAAACATATGCTGTGAAAATAGCCATCAATCTTTCTCCTGTAGGTAACATCAGCATATGCTATCTGCATCTTCTATACTAAAACAACAACCTTTCTATCCGTAGAGGCGAAACACAACCCCAAAAGAAGGCCGACATACAGTAATCTTCACCCATATCGTGAAAAAATTTTCATAGCCGTGTCAATTTGCGAAGCCTATATCATGATAGCAATATAACAGGAACAAGCATGTATTACAGAAAATTTATCACGGAAAACGACAGTACCCTCTCCTCTTACCTGTTAGCATGAGTATGGACGATTCCGGAAATCGAAACTTGTTGATGAGAAGATACTTCATGCACTTGGCATCATTAATGCATCCTTTCAGCTCATGGCGGGAGAACCTATAAGATATGCCGACGATCACAGCTCTCTTGCGGCCTTGAGGACTGGGTGAGGCCCCATGCGGAGCGTGGAAGTACGGCGACGGAGGAACCGGCGGCCCTGGATTCGTCGCCGCGTGAGAAGATGGCCCGTTGCGTGGATCGGCTATGCGCGTTACGGCATGACAAAGAGCGCATCGAATCGAAGCAGCCCCGGGGGTAACTGCAATGGGGTGCGACAATTGGAGCAATTCACAAGCATGTACATCTCGAAGCTCCGGTGAATCCGACGACGCGACGAAGACCTTTGATCGGAAAACCCAAGGGAATTTCACGAAACCGCCGTTGAATGAAACGCCAACTTTTCCAAGCGTTGAAAGTTGTCGAATCTTGGGCCGTAAAGGCAACAAGTTCATGCCCCCACTTCAAATGACGTAACTACCCTTTTCCCGCGTCAGAATTATCTCCTGCTAACATGTAGGGGACGGCAACCCTCCACGGTAGCCTTTTATGTTGGTCTAGTAACAATCTGGTAATTATTACGCATGACATCAGCATTTAAAAAAACAGGATTAAACCAAACCATTTTGAATTTGATCATCATTTAAACCACTGCCGGGTTCCCTTTCCCCACCCAAACAGACTGCCTGATGCACCTTACTCAAGACTTTCATCTTGACATAAATAAAGAAGCAAAACACAGGCAAAAAAAGGTGATGGAATACGAAGTAGAATCAACCTAGAGTTTTACATGTACTGCATGGATATGAAACTTATGTGCACATTCCCCAGGACAATTCAAGAAGTTGATTCCCAGTGAAATCCCCATTTTCTGTCCCTTCTCTGGGGTTGAGATCAAAAGCAGGCAGTTAACCTAGTGAAAGATCTCTCATACAGGGAACAGCATACATGGAATGGAACTAAAAGTTTAGCTGAAAATAGATTTGCAGCAAAGGCGATCTCTTCAGAGAACATATATGGGTAGATACTTCTCAACATGGAATGAATGAAAAGATTATAAGGTCTGAGAACTCTGGATGTGAAACCTGCACGACCTTCATGCTAAGAGATGATCATCCGATACGCTTGGCAACATGGAGACTCGGTGAGCCGCGTGGCTAGTCAACAACTTTTACACTGAAGCAGCCAGATGAGTGCCATTCACATGAAGTGGAATCACAGACTGCAGGTGTTTTATGTGACCTTGATCTTCAAGGCTTGTGCATTTTGAAGCCAAAAACTCTAGGAACGTAGCTCTGTGTTGGCTTCTGTGGCTTGAGATGTCCGTATGTCATCAAGAACAGATGCGGAAATGTAGTGCCGAAATATGCTCCATCAATATCTTTCAAAGTCAAGGAAAAATTGAGGATGGAAGAAAGTTAAAAAAAGTAAATGAAACAAGAAATAAACCACAAAAAAATGTGAGATATGATTGACTCTTGATAGTAAAAAAAAGGGACAAGGATACTGCCTTGGTACTTGGAACGAGGATAGTAGACGTCCTCGCATTTGGGACAATAAATCTTTGCGGTACTGGAGCGAGGGATGTCTGACTGACCAACTGGAAGGCAAGGCTGCCCACAGCAATAAACTCTAGGGCATCTTCCGAAGTCATAGTTTTTGTACTTCTCCAACTGTGGTATGTCTCAGATCAAGGTGATGAAAGAAAACAACAGATGGAGATACTAAATATGGAAAATTAAAATACTACTAGAACTAATGATATTACCATGGCAGCCATCCCCTTGGTTGTCAAAATGTACCGAACATGAATAAGTCCATACAGCATTTCAGCTGCTGATTCAACAAGTTCATTCTGCTCCTCTGTGAACATATCACCTGGGTCACCATCAAAGATATTGACACTCTAAACACGAACAGAGTAAGGGAAAAACAAAGGATATAGAAATATTTAATACCATGAGAGGACTCAACATCCAGAATAAGGTCAAGAGCATAATCATAGTATGGTACTTGGCTACTCAATCCACAAAGATTAAAATCATCCTGAATATACTCATCATCGACCTCGCAGAAGAACTCATTTCCCCGCAGGTTGCAAAACCATGAAATCCATGAGGTATCATCGCCCTCGGAACCACTCACATCAGATTCTTCACTGTCTGTTTCAGATTCCTCTGAAAAATAGGTTGTTATCCACAAGTATACATCGGTAAAGTTGACTTTTAATTATATGAAAACTAAATACGAACAGAATAAAAAAATATTTGCGTGCAAGAACATAGTAAACAGGCACCTTTATCTACCACAACAAAAGAAAAAACCTTCAGGGAACTTTCCAAGGAGGTACTAGGTTTCAAGATAAAAATCAGAAAGCACACAAAAAAGAGGCTCGTTAGAATACCATACTCAAAAATCATAATTAAAACATGGCAAGTGACACTCTTAAAACATTTCTAGCTTCTTAAAATTTGCGCCAGATCTCGGACATAACTCAACCGTTGATGGAGAAAGCACTCTTAAAACTGGTTACTGCTCCAAAACGTCGTTCTTATTTGAAGTAAACTAGTCACACCACGAGTCAAGTCACAGCTAGGGGAATTCTAAACTCGCGAATACATGGGCACAAATTCAGAAGCTACATTTTCAGCATCTCGGATGGCAACAAGAAGAAAACTTATCCACAACCACTTGAATATTGAAAAAAGCAAGCAGGACAAGCTCAAGAGCAGCAGCTTAACCAACCGAACTAGCTACAGCAAACAAAAAACAAACACCTTGGTCTATACCGTCAGAGAGCTTGTTTTTGTTCGCGGATAGAGCCGACGAAGAACGGTTGTCCCTGGACTCAAAATTCTTCCCAACGGAGGCCACGGAAGACATGGCACCCTTGTTTCTAGAGGTCGAAGGCGACGACCTGTCCAATTGCTTGTCCAACACATCGTTGATTCGTTTCCGATCCAGCGTCTCCCCGCCGCCCTTCGATGAGCCGCCGACCCCCCGATCTCTGTACATGCTTGGCCCGATTCCCGAAATCTAGATCCTGCCCTAAAAATCTACAAGCACGCAATCGAAACAAGGTGAAGGAAGATCATTCGCCACGACTACCCCTCTGATGGAAGAGGTGAAATGACAGCTAGGGTTTTCTTCGATTACGAGAAAATAGGTGTAAAAGAAATCATCAAAAAAGAAAAAATATTTATTAATACTGTACACACATTTCGGTCTGGATCATGACATCCCTAGTGTTGGTCCGGTTTAATCCCCCGAATATAATAGTTATTTTATAAACATTTTTGAATATTCGTATGACTTTTTAATACTCTTTGGTATTGTTTCATTTCAAAAAAAATATTTTCGTGTTACAAATATAGATTCCAAATATTAAAAAATAGACATTTTAGAAGGCTTCAATTTTTTTAATATTAAAAAATTGTTGAAGCATTTCTAAATTTTTTAATCACTTTTTTGGAGCATATTTATCGGAACTATCTTTTCACATGAGTTTTAATAGTCAATCGTGTGTCTTTGATTTTTATAATAATATTTTAAATATTTAAAGTTATTTCTTAAACTTAAATTTAATTATAGTTATACATATGATTATTTATTAAATTATCATATCAAACAAATATTTAGGATCTATTTGAAATGGATTTTTAAAAATAAATAAAAAATGTGATTCTATAAAAGTGTTTTTTTTTTGTGTAATTTATGTTTGGTTCACCAGTTTTAAATAGATAGAAACGAAATGTATTTTTTCTGTAACTTGTTTCATGTAAAGTATCTCTTTATATTACTAATTTGTCCTCTAATTTTTTGTAATTTTGCATCGTTGTAAAATAGAGTGAGGATAAA
This sequence comes from Utricularia gibba, assembly GCA_002189035.1. NCBI lineage: Eukaryota > Viridiplantae > Streptophyta > Magnoliopsida > Lamiales > Lentibulariaceae > Utricularia > Utricularia gibba. The sequence continues at coordinate 867,269 of CM007990.1, forward strand.
TAATTTGTTGAAATTTAAAATAAATTAAAAGTTATATAAGTAAAATACATTTCATAAATATTTCATTTTTTTATTGAAACAGAGATCTCTTAATTCATTATCTAAAAAACGAAATCATTTCACTATTTCAGTTACATGTGAAATAGAATTAACTCGAAAATCATTTATAGAAATGTTTTTATTGAAATTGGAATAACATCAAACTTACCCTTATTGATATGCAAGATTCTTTTTTACTCCCTTGAGAACATAGTATAGTTTATAATAAAACAATACTTGACAAGTAAATATAATATGGCATTATGGAATTTTAACTACATTTTAAAAAATAAATTTTAATTTTAATTTTTTGTATTATAATACAATTTAAAATGCAATAAACTCCTCAAATGAGATTTAAAAAAGGGTAATAATTACTTTTTGTGTTTTAGGGTTTAATTTGTAAAAAGGTTTGTGAGATGGTATAAAGTGGTACACCTCCTTCAAAATCGTGTTTGTGCCACGTCAGAATTTAGGATTTGGGGAGGAATATATGGGGTGCGGCTTCTTCCGCTTTCTTTTGTGTATAAAAACCTCCAGATTTCCATATCGTTGCTAGGGTTTCGTAGATTTGCGGATTTGTTGCGCAATTTCTCTTCCAGCTGTTGTCTTAAGGTTAGTATGTTATTGGGTTCTTGGTAATTTTTAGTGGGCGATGTTGTTATCGTTGTTGTTTCACATGCGTTTATTGTTTTGTGGGTGAAGTATTGTTGTGTGATTTTCGAGAAGGATGCCTCCGAGATCGGCGAAAAGGAGAGTGGCGGGCCCCGGCAGCAGGCGAGCTGCTCGGGGGCGAGGGATGGCGGCGAAGCTTGTGGCACATACCCAGGTTGAGAATCAGACGGAGGAATCAACACCGAAGGCGGATGAAGAGGTTGGGTTTGGGGAAGCAGTAAAGATCGATGAGAGCGTAAAGGCTGACGAAGTGGAGGAACAATTGGTTGAGGTTAAAGAGGTGGATACCGTGGAAAAGATACCAGTGGAGGAAATAATTGTGGATAAGGATACAGATTGTGGTGCAAAAATAACGGGGGAAGAGGAGATATTGGAGCATAAGGAGGCGGGAATTGTGGAGGTGTTGGAAGAAGAGGAGACTGAAGTTGATTCTAAAACTGATTTGGTTTTGGGGGAGACAGAGGCTGCAATTATGGAGGAGGTGGAGGAGCAAAAACTGAACGAGAATGAGGATGATCTACTCAAAAGTGAGTACATACTGTTTTTTCTGCCAAAAAAGTTTTATTTTGTGCAACATTCTGCTCAAGCTTGAAAGGGGGAAGCCTTGCGAATGAATGGCTTTATTTAGTGTGCATTATGTTGCATTTGGGAGTCGTTCTCATGGTCACCATGGTGGCTGCTATTGGATAAGAATTAGTTAAGCAATGGAAGCTAGAGGCGATGATATGATTTGGCCTGAGTTTTAAACTTCACCCAATAATTACGTTATTGCATCCTGAATTCATGAACTGCCTTCAGTTCAATGGTCTTAAACAGAGTTCTTCTCTGTGTCTGGATACATATCTTATGCGGCCAATCAACAGAGTTCTCTTTTTTCAAGGACACTGTCCTCCCAAGATGCGTGATTGTCTCATAATTATGATTCACGCATTTTCTTCCAAGTTTGGTGTTTTATTCGTAAATCAAGAGTTGCAATGGTTCAACTGTTGACTTATTATTGGGTGTCTCTATCTTGTTGCTTAAACCTAGGTCATGACTACACAAAAGAATCGAATGATGAGTATGAGAAAGATGAGAAGTTGGAATTGGAGGATAATGATCCTGATTATGAGCCTGAAGATTATGGTGGTGTATACTACGATGAGAGAGAACTGGAGCAGGATCACCTTGAGGGCGGGAAAATAGATGAAGATACAGATGAAGTTCTTGAAGTTGAAGATGAGGGCAATGGAGTTCTAGGAACAGATACTAACGATGAACTTGAACATGATGAAGATGATGTGCCGGCTGTAGTGGAGCATGCTGATATGGTTGATGCTGTTGAGGACGAAGAACATAAAGAAGTGGTCAAGGAAAGACTGAAGCGGAAGGAATTTGAAATATTTGTTGGAGGTTTGGACAAGGATGCAACTGAGAGTGATTTGCGCAAGGTTTTCAGTGAAGTTGGTGAGGTCACCGAAGTCAGACTTATGATGAATCCACTGACGAAAAAGAACAAAGGTTTTGCTTTCCTGCGGTTTGCAACTGTTGAGCAAGCAAAGCGAGCCTGTATTCAGCTGAAAAATCCTCTGGTATATCCTCATCAAAATTTTTGTCTTGTTTCCACTTTTTTCCTCTGCTTACTATTTTAGCAACCACTGGACTACAGATTCATGGAAAACAGTGTGGTGTTACTCCAAGCCAAGACAGTGATACTCTATTCTTAGGTAACATATCCAGGAATTGGACAAAAGAAGCTGTAAGTATTGCTATATTTCACTTTATGCATTAAACGATTAAACAGGAAGTTTCTGGTCGACCATGTTTTTACTTTTTGTGCTGTCAGTTGAAAGAGAAGTTGGGGCGATATGGTGTTAAGAATGTAGAGGATTTGACTCTGGTTGAAGATAGCAACAATACAGGGATGAACCGAGGATTTGCATTTTTGGAGTTTTCTTCTCGAGCTGATGCCATGGATGCTTTTAAGCATCTTCAGAAAAGAGATGTATTCTTTGGAGTGGATAGACCCGCAAAGGTTTCCTTTGCGGATTCTTTCATTGACCCAGGCGATGAGATCATGGCACAGGTACTGGAACAAAAAACTTCTCTGTTATGGCTCCTGCGGATTTATATATATGCCACCATTTTTGCTGTGGGAACATTGGCGCTTGGAACAAAAAAGTTTCTCTGTTTGTCATGTTACTCTTAATTTTTGCCTAGGCCAGGATTTTTGTGTTGAGATGCTTGGTTGAGTATTTGCTGTGAGACGTTCTTAACTTATTTTCATGGGATGCAACAAGAGTCTAAAGTATTCTGTTGTCCTCTTACATCCCTTTTTTTTAATAACAAAACTCATACACCAGTCAACTTGAATGCAGGTTAAAACAGTGTTTGTGGATGGTATTTCTACTTTTTGGGATGTAGAATATGTCAAGGAACTCCTCAAAAAGTATGGGAAGATTGAAAAAGTTGAGCTTTCCAAAGATATGCCCACTGCGAGGAGGAAAGACTTCGGTTTTGTTACGTTTGATACACATGATGCGGCAGTTATGTGTGCTAAAAGTATCAATAATGAAGAGTTGGGTGAAGGAGATACAAAGGTTTTTGTTGAAATCATTCTCTGTTTTTCTTTTCACTTTAGATGTCTTTTGCACTTTTTTGAATTGCACAATTGCAGGCTAAAGTCAGGGCGCGGTTGTCAAGGCCACTTCAAAGAGGCAAAGGAAAGCATGTTGTTCGTGGAGATTTCCGCCCTGGACGAGGGTCACTGAGAGGGGGTAAGAGTTCATGGGACCATATTATTACACGTCCTTCAAGCCTGCATGGATCCAGAGGAACAAGGCAGCATCATCTGCCTCCTGTTAATCGAGGTTTCAATAGGCCTGTTAATATTCGTGAGTCGAAGCCAATGATGCCCGTTCCTACTAGGGACAGGCCGGTTGCTTCCTTACCTAGGCCATATGAGCGGAGACCACCAGGTATTACTGTTACATGAATGGCACTTATAGTCCTAACCGTTTTTTTTGAAATCCTGATAACTCTTCTCAGCAGCTCTTCCACCATACAATAAAGGAGATTTGAAAAGGGATTTTGGTCATCGTGAGGAGCTTCACCCTCGAAGCAGGCCTGCTGTTGACTTCAGTTTCCGAGCTGCTTCGGAAAGGCGTCTGCCATATAGGGATGACTTTCCTCATCGTGCATCAGGGTACCCTGATTTCCCAAGAGGTGGTGCATCTAGGTCTGTCGCTAGAAGATCATATTCTGACGATGTATATAGCCAAAGATACAAAAGGCCACCTCCATCTTACCGAGAGGGTCGTTCCCGTGAATATGATCCAATGCCTGGCTCCAAACGCCCATATGCTGCCATTGTAATGTGCATTGTTTTGTGGGCAGTTTTCATCATTTTCTTCTTTATTCACCTTGTGTGCTTAATTATGTTGGACAACTTCTTTTAAGGTTGATGCACCTCCACGCTATTCGGAGACTGGAATGCGCCACTCTCGTGCCCGTTTTGATTATGACATGGGTAGCAGTGCTCCTCATTATAGCGACACCTATGGTGATAGGTATTTCTTCGGGGTGCTTGGTTTCTATACCTTCTTGAAATTCATATTTTTTAGATGCCCATGTTATGCATTTTTTTTTTATTACGCAGGTTTGGGAGGTCCAGTGTTGGATATGGTGGAAGTCGGAGCTCTATGTCAAGCCAAGACTCCCATGGGCCGTACAATAGCCATCAGGGTATGGGGGGTTATAGTGGAGGTATGGTATACAAAATAGCAAAGCTTTGTCTTTATTTTTTAATTCATTTACTTTTCATTCTGAACATGATATTTTCATCTTTTATTCAGGTCCATATGGTGGAAATAATTCTGGTACCATGTTTTCTTCGAACTATAGTGGAGATTATGTATCCCGGGGAACAGATGTGCGTTGACATTTCTTGTGATTATCTTTATGATTAAATTTGTAGTTTTATAACTTCTCTTCCTATGCTATTGTAGGCCGGAAGTAGCTCTTACTCATCATCATATCAAGGGCGTAGCTTGGGTGGCAGTAGTTACATGGGGAGCAACTCTGGGTCGTACTATTGAGGTTACAAAATTTCACTTTTTATTGCTTTATTCTGTTATGATGTTCATTAGTCTAATACGCATATGAGAAGTTGTGGTGCATGGAATCATTTGGTTGAGTTATTGTCAACAAATTTCAACCTGAAGACATTTATGTACCCTGTTGCTGAAGATATGCTTTGATGAGGGGTATCAAGTCTGTCTGATATCTCAACTTGCTCATGGCAGAGAGTTGAATTGAGAAGAAACTACTTTAGGATTTGAGTGGTTGGAGGTTTGGATTTTGATGATCATATATGCAGAAGAAGGATTTGTGGACATAGCGACGCCGGCAGATGTTAGAGATCCTAGTTAGGTTTTGAAATTCTGCTTAAATGTGGGTCTGGCTACAACATGAATCATCCTATTTACTGTACGATGTATGGGCACTAGTTTCTGCTGAAATCAATAGGAGAATTGATTTACTATGGATTTTGACATTTACAATGATGTACTGGGTCTCATCTGCTTTTAAGCGATAGAAACACATCAAGCAAAGCTGAAATATTATGTTTGCAAGGTTACCCCTTGGAAGAATCTGGCTGGTACTTAGACCCTACCTTTGAGAACCTGTGTTCTGTTTCCAAGATTCAGAGTGAACAAGATCCGATGTATTCACATCGTTCAAGTTCCTTTTTTGTTTGGTTTGTGTGGTAATCTGTATCCGAGAATCATAAGCTCTTTTGAAGAAGGGTTCGCAAAGTTTTCTGGCTCTCCATGTCATGTTGAGAATTTTTACACACCAGAAATGATTGAGATTGGAAGTTCTACTTTTTAGTTTCAGAAATCAAGATTGAATAGGATTTTTTTTTTTTTTTTTTTTTTTACCACCATACACAAAAGGTTGCACATGAACATGTGAATTGTACCTGATCATAGAAATGGGATATTTGGCCCCAATGCCTAAGAAAGCTGCTAACTAAGCATTCTCTTGGTATGAAAAATCAGAATTGACTGCATAGGCATTCTTGCAAGTGATCTTTCTGACAACCTATTCCTCGCCACGTTCTGGAACACTCATCGTGTTTAAGAAGTTCTTTCAGACGTTTTCCAAAATAGTGAATGCAAAGGCTGGCACCGGAGGTGGATTTCAGGTCTCGAAAGACATCTGTCTATATAAGTTGGTGAATTAGCAATCGTTGGAAGAAATAGTGGTTAGAGAATCAGAATCTGTATTAAGAAATTTCTTTTAGTTCCCTGGATACTATTCATTGACATAATGCTTTGCATGCTTTTCGTCATGTTTTTATTTCCCAAATTGTCATACATCTGGTGTCGATGCCTGGGAGGCTTTTGTGATGGTGAATTTCATACCTTTTTAGATAGATATTCAAGCTCTTGTTTAGTGCAATGAGATGAACGACAATGCACGATACTGCCTTTGCTTGAATCAGTGTCTTGTAAGCTATGTTGAAGGAACCGTAGGTTCATTGTCTCTTTGGTTGCGTTTGCGGTGGGTTGCACCTGGTTATGACTCAAAGAAATGTTCATAGTACCTGCGAGATGGCTTCTCAGTTTAATGAACCCTTGCTTTTCTACTACTAACAGAAAAACGTTTATCTGTTTGCTTGCTTCTCTATGATTTTGAAACAGGGTTGCAGTATTTTCATCTCCGTTAAGGACGGCAAGTCGGTTTGCAATAAGAAATTGTCCAATGAGCTGGACAAGCCAATCTGACACGCGCAAGTAAGATTGGATACCAATCAGCATTACTTTGGATAGCAGATGTATCTAAACAAGGCCATAAAACATAGGTGATCATGTTTGTTTTATACAGGTAATATCTGCATGCAGTATTTTTGCAGTTTCACGACGGACTTAATCAACAGCATAATTGTGGGTCCAGCTCCTAGCAGTCCTCTGGTACTCAAGTTGATCAGACTTGTATACGTTAGCTATTTCCGGCTCCAATGCACTATCACACTTTGGGTCCGCAAGGAGGAGGAGATTGAGAGCATAACCTGGAAATCAACAAGGGTGACGCTGTGCTCTAACTAGAATTAGAGGATGCAGTTGAATCTCTCATGGAGCTTAACCTTGTGAATAGTTGAAGAAGCGGTCCAATCTTCCTTCAGGGCATCAATGGATAGGATCCCGCTGCGGCTGATGTTTGGATGATATATCTTGGTCCGGAATGTTACCTAAAAGAAGGTGCAGCATAATGCAGAAGCAGTGGAATACGAATTTGACATTACTCTCTCATTAAATTTATGCATTACTGTGTTACACTTCGTGAATGCATTCTGAGCTGTTCTTGATTTTGAGATGCAATATTGGGGAACTTGTGTCACATACCTCAGGTGGCACGAACGGATAATCAGCCGAGAAGTTGATATCGAGCAGGAAAACACCTCCTGCGTAAGGAATCTCTGGAGGACCCTTTAAAGTTGCATGCCAGCGAAGGATATCATTACCAACAGGTGCTGCAGATCCGAATGTAACAACAACAAAGCGCAAGTTACCATTTCGACGCATTGAAACATTATATGCCAGCACCTTTAACCATCCGGGTTAGTAAACAATGTATTCTTTACTTTTCATAAATGCAAGTAGTATCAGCATGCAACAGGTTATGTTCTAGATTTCAAAGCAAGCATTAACGTGCACCATACTGGTGATATGTGCATGAAAAAACTTGTCATCTTTAGTATAATATTTTCATGTTAATATATGCGAGAAAGAGAATGATAGTGGGGAAATGTGTTTTGGGATAGTTGACAGTCACTTGTTGCAAGCAGGGAGGGAAACAGACAGACACAGATTCATACAATACCAGCAGCGAAGAAACTTGGTGGTTTCCTTAGCAAATCCTTGCGCTCCTTGGTCAGCCTTTTCTCCGCCATGGGGTGAGTTGTTGATAGCAGAGCAGGCGCAGCAGCAAGGCTGATGATATATTACAAATACAGCACCAGAATCCCATTCTGTGGCGTGTGAGCCCCCAAAGGCTCCCCTGCTCCTGGGAATCTGTCTGAATTCAGGCGATTTTGAGCATCAAAGTTCACGAAATCAGCAACAGAAGAATTACGCGGTGGGCAGCAATAGCATCCCACCCTGTGTGTGTGTGTGTGTGTGTGTTATATATTCGCTAGTACGCAACGCAACCAATTGAATAAAATACTTTAAAGAAATAACAATTATTTGAACAATATGATTTTTTTTTTAGTAATATATTGAAGAAATTTACAAACATACAATAAGTGAATTATCATATTTATTATATATGTGTGTAATAAGATAACAGATTACATGAATATCTGTAAATAATTAAGTGAATTGTCATCTTTATTATATATGTGTGTAATAAGATAACAGATTACATGAATATCTGTAAATAATTAAGTGAATTGTCATCTTTATTATATATGTGTGTAATAAGATAACAGATTACATGAATTATCTGTAAATAATTAAGTGAATTGTCATCTTTATTATATATGTGTGTAATAAGATAACAGATTACATGAATATCTGTAAATAATTAAGTGAATTATTATGTATGGTATTACATGAATACAATGGTGATGGGAATCTTGGGAATAATATTATCATTTTAATATATACATAGTAAGATAATACAAAATATGATTTTTATAATCTGATTTTTTTTAGTATATAAAAGGACTCCATCCATTGTGTACATGACAGTGTACGGTATTCTAATTTTACATGTATCATACATTTCAAACTGGCGCCGCCGCCGCTGGTGATGCGGGTGGGTCCATCTGTTCTGCTGCAGCATCCAACATGGGAAGGGAAGGGCGACAAGGAGGAGTACGGAGCAGCTATCAGGGAGAAACCCAGAGCTACAAGAAGCTCCAAGGCGTGAAGTACATACAGTACATGGACAGGAGGAAGAGACAGCGAAATTCGGATGTTGGTGCCTCAGCCTCAGCACTCCTGGTTTTCACATCATCTTCAACGATGGGATAGACTCAATGGGTGCGTGTAATATGTATGTAATCTGAGATCAGATTATAGGAGGAGGAACAGGGCAGGGCATATCCCTCCCTTGCAGTTCCGCCGCCCTGCCCTGCCCCTGATATATTACACATGGCGCATCCATTCGCGCTGTTTCTTGATTTCTTGCTTCCGGGGTCGGAGTTGTTTCCAGTTTCTCGACTCAATGTGTGCTTCCGGAGAAGATTTCAGTAGCAGCAGCAACTCGTGGAACGTGAGTGCATCCCCTGTTTCACTCATCTCCACTTATAATGGAGTGGAGGTACGGAGTGACTCTCTGGGGTCGTTGAGGGACGTCACAGAATGCGTAATGGAGATGAATCAGGAGGTGGGGAGATTGGTTTTGGACTCCAACAAGGACAACGTTTTCGCCCTTGTTGAAGATTACATGGAAAACACCCTCCAGGCGCTCGATTTCTGCACTTTTGTTGAGGAATCCCTGAAGCGTGCACGCAGCGACACCCAGCTCCTGAGCCGGATGCCCATCCAGGAGCACTCTAAAAGGCTGCAACATTTGAAGCGCTTAAAGGAAACAGGGGATCCCTTCACACGGGATTTCCTCCACCTTTTTCAGTCTCTTCATCTCAACCAAATCTCTTTGCTAGAGAAGCTGCAGCAGGAAAAGAAGAAGCTTGATCAGAAGCTGAAATCGATCAAGCGATGGAGAAGAATTTCAATTATCATATGTGGGACTACGTTCGCCGCGGTGGTGATCGGTTCCGTGGTGGCCGCGGCATTGGCTGCGCCGCCTGTGGCTGCTGCTGCAGTCGCCGCGGCGACGGCGATTCCTCTGGGTTCAATTGGAAAGTGGGTAGATTCGCTGATGAAGAATCAGGAAAAAGAGGTGAAGAGACAGAAGGAGATCCTGAACTCCTTGATGGTGGGAACGTGCATAGCCATCAAGGATCTTGATAAGCTGGAAATGGAACTTGAATCCATGATTAAGAACACTAACGAGGACGCGGTGAAGATGAGCGTGGAGCAGAGGAAGAAGCAAATTAGCGTTTTCATGAAGAATGTGGAGGACCTCGGGGCGCAGGCTGAGAATTGCAGCCGGGATATCCGCGGGCGAGGACGGTGGTTCTCCAGCGGATCATTAAGCCACCGGTTGACTGATGATGGCACCCTTGACACTATAATAATATGATGTAACTGTTTATGATATTAAATGTACAAATTTGAATGAAAATTAGATGAAAGTTAGATGTTTAAAGATATTCTCTTGCGAATTTCAATCCAGATGTTAGAATTTGGAAGACTTGCATTTCTCTCTAATAGCATCTCCAGATTATTGATCCGGTCACTTGATGACAATAAATATTCGGAAATAAAAAGTCCGCCTCGGACTTTTTATTTCCGGGGACAAAAACTACTGGATATTTAAATTTAATTAATTTTCTCTATCTAAACTTAATTACTTTCATATTAATGTATAAATGTTAAGTATTAAATAATCAAATATCGGGACACCAATGTGAGAAAATATGTAATATTTAATATTAAATTTTAATTAAAATAAATATGATGTGAAAGATATAGAATATGACATGTAAAAAAAATTAAATGATTTGGCAGGACACGGATGCTCTAATTGTCTACGTCGGGTTTGTTGGTCAATTAGAAATCTAGGCAGTGTAAAGACAAATCTCTAAGTGGTCTGGGTGCATTTTTTTTAGATAAATGCCTACTGTGATTTGAGGGTGTGGGAAATCACACCCTCAAAAATACCCGTCTATAAAACGCCGTTTAGGGGTTCATAGGCTTCGAATCGAAAATGGAGATGCATTCCGTACGAATCGAGATCAGTCGTCCAGGGCACGACGTCTTGCTGGTGACCCTGGCCGCCGTCGTGGTGTCCTCTTCCGTCGCTGATCCCCCTCCAAGATGCAGAAATTGATGAACACATTCAAATTCTTGGCCCAGTATGTACTCCCAGTCATGAGCTCTCTTCTACAAACGGTCGTGGAGCCTGCTACACTGCTCCAGCGAGCTCCTGCTGTGTTCGCCATGTTTCTCACGTCTCTCATGGCCTATGCAGCCATCCATGTTCACGCCATGATCAACCCCAACGGAAGAAACGGCGACCACTTGTACAGGGCTGCCGCCTCCGCCGCTGTCGTTGCCCTTTTCTCGTTCCTCTCCTTTTTCATCCCCACGTCCCTTTCATTCATCCCCGTCCTTTTGCTCTCCGTTCTAGTGATTGCTGTAGTAAATTGGGATCTCCTCCGCCGCATCCTCGCCTGAGCACACCACATATTCCGACCACCGCCGCCGCAAGGGGAGTTGCCCGTATGAATATAATAATAATAAAAAAAACAAGAAGAAGCTTCGCATGTTGCTTCTTTTTGAATGGTAAACTGTTGTATGCCATACTATCTTTCGAATATAATGTTACCCAGTATTTAATTGGTTAATTTAACTGTTTAAATATTCGTATATTATTAATTTAACAATATATGAATATTTTACAAAACTATTTAAAAATACTAACTACGTATTTCAGAACTCAAATTCTAAATGGGTTTTATTAAACAACCCAATTTATAAAGTATTTATTTTAAACACATATATCAATTATAATATTATTTTACATATATATTTTCAAAACCTATATATCAAAAAAACTTTAATTTTAAACGCATAATGTATATTTATCTGAATACAAATAATTTAAATATATTATTCATTATATTATCCTAATAAACACATACGGTCGGTGGTACGTAGTGGGATGACGTCAAGTCCGCATGGCCATTATGGACTGGGCCACACACGGTATTTCATATTTTATTATTAAAGTATTATTAGTAAAATTATTTATAATTTAATTCGAAGATTCAGAAAATACAAACTATGAATTTGAGATTTCAATAATCATTATTCAGGAAATTAAATTAAATTTATTCTTGATTATTGACGTAAATAAACCAGTGTTTTAAAAATCTTGATTCAATCCAGTTAGATTTTAACCCATGTTTTGATGGGTCGGATACAATTATACTTTTATTTTTATTTTTTAAAAATTGTTATTATTTATTTTATGAGAATGATTATGAATAAATATAAAATATGTTATACATATTTGATATATATTTTAAATAAATTTTAATAATTATATTTAGATATATATATTAATAAAAAATAATCATTTGTATTTAAATTACATATTATTTGAATAAGATATAAGACGATAAATATGAAAAAAGTAATTATATCAATTATTTAGAGATATATTTTTATTTTTTATATTTTCAATATTTTGATGTACTAAATTAAGACTTCATAATTATATTTTAATATTTTGATAAATATAACTCAAAATTATTGAACCAGATTCAACTCATTTTAAAAACGGTTCAACCCCAAACCATAATTAAACGATTTAATGGGTTCAGCCCATTTTTAAATCATTGAAATAGACATGGAATTTGATTATTTTTTACATTTTTTGGAATATAATTGGATTCTTTATTCTAGTATAATATAAGGGTATCGACCAAATACATTTTCGGAAAATATTTTGAAAAAATGTATTTGTTTGATATAATTGAATACAATTTTGTTTCTATACAAAAATAAATTTCACAAAACACTTGTTATTTCAATATGAATGTATCAAGAAAATACATTTTTCAAAATATTTTCTTATTAAAACATATCCTTTTTGTCATTCATATTTTTCTATTAGAATATTTTTTGGTGCATCAATTTCTCAAATAATGAAATGTATCAATTTCTTGTATCAAATAAAAAAAATATCAAAAAATACAATAAAAAATCTGCTTGCCATTTATGAACTGCCTTTTATTATTCCAGAGCTTTTTACTTCTCTAGATGCGTTATTATTGCCGTGAAAACTGTCATCACTAGAAATCGCTTTTTGTAATAAATATGTTTTATTAAATATGCTTTTATTTTAAATACTATCAACAAAAAAATCTATGCAATATTTGACAGACAAAACAAAACAACCAAATACAACTTAAATGATGAAATAATTATATGGATTAATTAATTCATTAAAATTAGATAAATAAATGAGTGTAATTTTTATTCCTATAAAACCGGGTTTAGAAATTAAAAGAACAAACCGCCAACTCACAGGCTCGATCGAAGAATATACTTCTTTGCACGATTGCTCTTTATAAGATACACAGTACGGATTCTCTGGGAGGTCAATATGGGGTTGATCCTAAAAGAACTCGAAGTCCAAGTACTTGTCCCCGGACTGCATCCCATTACCCGCTTTCCTGGTGCTGCTTCCCTTCGGCTCACCGTGGCTCATGTGCTTTTGCTGCAGCAACAGGTCAGCATCGACGGGCCTCGGCACCTCCGGTGGGGTGCTGCACCGGATCAGAGCCCAGTTCACACCTTCGAAGAAAGGGTGCTGCTTGATCTCTGTGGCTCCCCTCTTGACACCAAGCCGATTCTGTGGCTCCTTGTGGAGCAGGCCGCGGATGAGATCACGGCTGGCATAACTTGTTGCAGGAGACTCCGGGAACTTGAGGTGTTGCCCCACAATGTTGAAGAGGGTGGCACGGTTGTCGACCCCTTTGAATGGTGTTTTGCCGTAGAGCAACTCGTGTAGGAAGATTCCGAAGGTCCACCAGTCTACTGGACTGCCATGGCCCTCACCCTTGATGATCTCTGGGGCGAGGTATTCATGCGTCCCAACAAAGGACATGGATCTGGCTGCAGTGGGCTCAGCCACTAGCTCAGGAAGTGCTGCACCTGTGGGAATCCCTGGCCCTGGTCTTGGTTTGCTGGACTTTTTCTTGCTTCTTGGAGGGAATATTTTGGGGAGGAAGCATCCGGGCTGGATGCAAGCGGACGCTGGTTCTATACATGATGGCTGAATGCAGAATGCTGCTCGTTTGGTTGGGTCAGAGTCATAGGTGGCGCTTTTGATAAGTGTCGGCATAACTGCACATCTTAGAGAGAGATCAAAATCTGAGAGCATTATGTGGCCATCATCGCGAACCAGAATGTTTTCAGGCTTCAGGTCTCTGTACACCACTCCCAACATGTGAAGGTACTCGAGTGCCAAGAGAACTTCAGCCGCGTAGAACCTGCAGTTTTTTGATGAATAAGCCATCAGAACCAGCTATTGCACAGGAAGGAGTAAACTCCTGAACCAAAAACATGTAAAACGATGACGAAGATGCAAAATCATCTTTCAGGCATTGCTCTATCACTAGACCTGAAATGTTGCTTTTTCAGTAGCACAAGTTCAGACAGTAGTGTAGCCTACCTACTCTCTCACATAAAAAAGCCAAAAAAGAGCAGGAAATTTAAGAATATCTTCAAAAGGTAATTAACAATTTTTCAAGCAATTTTGGCTGGTTTTACTCATCCCTTTACCTTGAACTGGAAGGATAGAAGGTTCATACGCAGAAGCACGGTAATAGATCATGGAGATAAGAGAACAGATTAAATCCTTGGAAAAAATAAGACGACTTGACACTCAAGCGAAAGCTACCTAGCTGCATATTCAGAAAAATGTCTCCCAGGCTGCCGCTGCCTCAGCGAATGCAGATCCCCTCCAGGGCAATATTCCATCACCAAGCATGAAAAACGATCAGTCTCAAAATGAGTATACAGAGTTGGCAAGAATGGATGGTCAAGAAGCTGCAAAATCTCTCTTTCTGTCTGCCCCGAGCCAATTTCTTTCTGTTTTCAAGTGAAACCTTATCCATCACCTTCATTGCAAAGAAGCATCTAGTTGAGTTCAGTTCAGATAGATAAACAGTTCCAATGTCTCCACAACCAAGTCTTTTCAGTAACTTGAAATTGCTCATGCCTAAAATCCCATCACGCGATTGAACAGCGTTCATGGCTTTCCATCTTGGGTCATTCCCCTTGTGAGGCTTATTTGCAGTTCCAGTAACATTACTCCAGCTGCTTTCATCACTCAGGCCACTACTATCGCTCAGTTGGCTAAGGCTTGTCTTGGTACTTTCAAGAGCATCCCCTGGAATACTACCTTTTGCAACCTCACAATTTTCGTCAACACTGAGCATACTACTATTACTATTCGTCCCCTCGCTTTGAGATGTGCTAGAAGTAAGACTACTCATGGTAGTAGCAACATTGACACTGTCTGTGCTACTAAGAAGACTAGCATCATCGCTCAAAGGCAACACCGCATCCCAGATGCAGTCTTTCTCCTCAGAGTCTAGCTTCGGGACTGTAACTACACTTTGCAATGAAGTAATCGATGGGGAAGCAACCAAGTCATTTGAACCATCACCCTTGGTATCGGAACGTGACATCATGGAAGGGCTGGGGTTCACAGTAGCAACCCTGATTGAATGATCCTCCATGAAGGGACCAGTGATGGACAAACTCTTAAGAAGGTGTTTCCCATCCCCTTTACTCTTGCTGATCGGTACAAAAACATGCTTTATCATGTCTACCTCAACTGGCTCAGCAGGATGACTTGCTCCTTCAAAAGCGGAGTCCATATCCTCCAAGGAATCGCCTGTGACCTTAACGACAGCCTCTTCCGGCATGAGTTCTACACACTCCTTCGGAAGCTAGACCCCAAGTGAACGACGTTGCCAGAAATCTGAGGAGTTACGAGTATTCCGGGCCTCTTATTTTAATCCTTCAACGTCAAATGACAGATGCCTGGAACGAGGTTTCGCCACAGGTTAGCATTTCAACCCAAAATCGAAAATTTATACATACTACGAAAGGCATTTAAAAGATGGGGAAGTTGGGAACTTCAATCAAGAAAAGGATTTCAGTGCACCCCTGGCGTTCTGAACACGAGGAAATATAGCATAAAACCCACATAAATAAAGAGTACCCAAAAAAACTAAGAAAAGGGCAAACAAATCAGCACTAGAAGAAGATAAAACGAAACTCATGAGTGCAATGCAGACCTGCCAGACTCAAGCAAGTAAGCGCTGTACCCAGACACAAGCATTAGTAGCTCTGGCTACGCCCAAAGGAGCATCGATCAATCTCTCTTTAAGGCGCATCCGAGGCAGCCCCGAAGCGGCCCAGAAAAAGAACCGCGGACTGAATCCAGGCTACAACCTTTTTCCCTCACCGACAACGGCTAAAATATAGATTCAGAGCCCAGGCATCAGATACACGGGGACAAACGCAGAGAAAAGCGGAAACCGATACGAAAAAAATGGCGCAATCAAACAAAGAATCAGGCTTCCTCTCCCTTGAGGAATGAGGATGGCTTCAGTCGATGTCAGTATGATGGCTGCCCCCCCCCCAGACAGCTGGGTGTGGTCTGTGTGAGAGAGACGAATACCGAAATGACCAAAACACCCTTCCTCCTTTGTTCCCTTCCTTTTGGACGTTTCCACCTCGTTCTCTTTATGCAGCTTCGAAACACTACAAAAATGCAAAACAAACTGCAAAGAACAAAACATTCCAGAAACTTTTCCAATATTCGATGGAATCTTTACAATTTTCCAACATTAAAATCAACCAACAAGACAGCATGGTGAAGGGCAATAGCGTCAATGAAGCACAGGGGTCGACTCGGGAGAGCCACAAAAAGCAGCGGGGTCGAAGAGTAATATCCCAGAAAATGAAGGGCCGATGCGTGAATTCCAACGACCGGGTGGGACCGCACATGCTCCTCCTTTAGAGAACACGTCTTTTCAGCGTGGGTTGTTCTTGTTCTGACCGAATGGACCCCACAACCCCCTAAACAAAAAGCAAAGAAGCCGCACCTTCATGAAGACGTTAGTCGTTAGTGGTGTGCCCACAGCCCACCCTCTCCTCTACAGCCGCCCGCCTCTGAGCAGAGTCCATTTGCCCTGTACGAAAAGTGCTGCAGGGCATAAGCTTCATAAAGGACCGGCGCATGAGCCCAAGGCATCCCCGACATGGGCGATGGAGAACTCCAGGCCTTTAGTTTGCCAATGGCTTCGTACCTTGCTGCAGTGCCTCTCTCTCACCCAAGTCTGTCCGGGAAGTTGATGTGCATTTCGCTGGCCACCATGGCTAGAATTTCCTCCACCCTGTAGATGGAATGCTTACTTTAGCATCAACTAACATTGCGCATGGTTATTTTTCATTAAGAAGCCGGTGTGATACGAGGAAAGCATGGACGGTTATTTTCTAAATTGAGCGTGTGTGAAGTGTGTTCTTAAAAGACAAAATGTGGTACCTGCGGCTGTCTATATTGACATCCTTCAACCAAGTTACCAGATAAACCTAAAGAAAGAGAAAGGCAGGTTATGAATAAAAGGGAAGGAAATGGCAATAAATGTTCCTCGGGATTTTCATCACAAAAAAAGTATTACTACAAGGAGTCAACTTGGACTACGGGTTTTCAAGTAAGATGGATCGCAGTTCAGTACCTGCAAAATAGCACTGTCTTTGTGGTTTCCGAGCACGATTGGAGCACACGGTTTGCTTCTGATGTGTGGGGAAACTGGCTCATGATCGTCATCAGAGTACAGGGACATCATGCGTAGATCTTGAAATTCTCCATCGTATAATTCATCAGACCAGTTTAACTCAGTTGGCGCAACTTTCTCATCATATAAGCCGAGGAATTCCAACACTAGCAGGCGCTGGAAATACAAACAAATGATGAGGTAGCAGAAAATCCGTCATCAAATGAGCATTCCAAGAGAGAAGATTAAGCCCTCACCTTCAAAATTAGTTCAGATATGAACATCCGGACAATTTCCCAGGCTAATTCTTCTGAAATAAAGATAAAGGAGTGGTCTCTAACACAGTGATAAAAACTGAAGAAATAAAATAATTTGAGAAAACGAGACAAAAGAAACCATTTGATAAAACAAGATCACACCTACCAAAAAACGAAATTGTGTAGAATCTAAAAACCGGGATGCTATTGAAGTCCCCAGCATCGGTGTTCCTTTGCGGGGAGTAAGTCACCTCTGTCAACTGGTGGAGGCTTGTCCCTATGCAAATGCATCCCATAGATTTACATCTCTCGACCATAGTAACTGAAGCTGTTACCTGTACATGAAACATCCACATTAATTCTCTTTTGTGACAATGAAGCAAACGCTTCAGCTGAAGCATTAATGAGGGGAAAAACCATACATAACAGAAAATAATCTTTTTCTCATACAATATGATCCAGCAGAGATTTGTACAGACGAAAATCAGAAAAGCATATTAAACTCTTTCATGAATGTACATAACAACGAACTCAAGAGCCACGTATCTGAAAACTACAATCTGACAGAACATACCATATCCCTGTAGGACGACAATAATTTACCCTTGCAAAGTTCCTGAGATAACAGGTGACAAATAAACATGGGAATGGAGGCAAAATTGGTAAATAGAGTTTATTCGAGTTTTCCTTTTGTAGACTACACGGAAACCTTAAGGCCACACATACACACCCATCCACCAACCTACCTACCCGACTAGCTTGCTGAACATGGTGAAAATTGAATGAATAAATTTCACAAAAAGATTTAATACGCACTTGCTGCCTTATAAGTTTTAAACGAGCCTTCTTTTGGATATCAGGCATGTCGCTCAGCACACCAAAGTCCTTTCCATTCATAAAACTGCATAATTGAAAAATCATACTTCAACCGGCAGAACAATTGCCTAAATTATTCATTAGAAATGGCAAAAACAAAGAAATGTGTGTGTTCTTCTCCTTCAAGCGCCAGCAGCAGCAAACGAAGCAGAAAGCATATATTCAAAACTGTAATTAGAAGCCCCTCAAATATCCGTTCATACTTCAATAAGAAGGCCTCGATTATAGAGTAGGCTCTTTTACATCCATCCAAAGCGTAGAAGTTATCTTTGCTAGTTGTATACCTAAGAAGATAAAAGATATTTGCATCTTACACTTGCGACAGGTAGGAATTAACTACGTCAGTGGCATGAGAACGTGCGGAGGCAGCGGCTGCTCGCCAATCACGAACAAGAAAATTGACTTTCGGCCATTGATTCCTAAGGTTTCGTTGAGCAGCTGGTCTCCATAAACGCGCCTCCATTTTAGTATTTAGTGGAGACTGCTGCCTTGTTACTACATCCCCTGTACAGGATTTGCAGCAATCAAGCGAACGCATATTCAAGAATAACGCACTATTCCTACTTCTTCCTCTTCCTATTACAACGAAACGCGAAATTTCGAATCCTAAACTCAATTACCACGAGCACGGTACCAAAAAGAAAACCCAGCGTTGATCACTCGCGTACAGAAAACATCAAACTACACAGAAATGTCCTTATTGAGGTTTCATCAGGCTTAGCAACCAGTAAGTTACATATAAAAGAAAACTACCTCGGGAGGTGCTGGAGATTTCGGAACCATTCTCCGAGAACGCCGCCGGCAGCAATTTTCGCCACCTCCCCGGCAGCGGCGCCGCGTCGGACAGTGCGCACAGACTCGTCCCGTGGGCACGGCCCACTCGTAAAGAAAGCAAAGTTCGTTACGATCATTCTCGATTGACCCCATCCCATGAAGCCCATTACATTTCTGAGGAAGTGGTCAAGCCCAATCCAAAGGATTAAAAATAAGATACACCTTATTATTATTATTTATCATTAAAAAAGAAACTATATGTATCTCTTGGGACGCAATTCTTTGAAAATCATAGTTTATTAATATTTTTCTTATTAAAAAATATTAAATCGTGACTGTATCATAATTCATATTTATATTTTAAAATAATTTAAATTTAATCCAACCAATATCATAAATAATTCATGATTTAATTCAGTTTAATCATAGTATTAATTAAACCTTCTGAAAAAAATTATTGTTTTTAAAATTAATTATAATTATAATATTTATGCTAATCCATAAAAAAATGTTAAAAGTGAGATTATCATATTATAAAATCATTATTATTGTTTTAAAAGTAATTAATAATTATAATATTTACACTATTTTCCATAAATAAATATATAAAATAATGAAACAAATTCCTAAAATTATATGTTATAATAGTTAGGATACTTTCCATAAATAAATAAGGAAATAAGATCCAAATCAACAGATATTTCATATAATATTTCTTAGATATTAATCATGTAATCTTGATATTTGCAACCGTATAAATACCCATACCATATACTTCAATATCTGTTCTGTGTTCTATGTGCCACCATAACGTCTTCTTCATGGATTCCAGTCTGCCTTTCGACATGGAGTACGAGGTTTTATCTCGAGTTACGACATTGCAAACGTTGGACACATGCAAAGCTGTGTCCAGGGAGTGGAAGAAGATGATCGACGGAACATGCTTCATGCCGGAGTTGTGCGAGAAGACGGGCATCATCTCCGGGTACTTGTTGCAAGAAAATGGACGCACGAGATTTGCGTCACCTTGTAAGAGCAGCCCGAGTTTGATGGAGTTTCCCAAGGATAAGGAGATTCTGGCGGCATGCAGCCAGGGGCTTCTGTGCTGTGTCTCGAGAGAATGGAGGAAGGAGAGGTACTTCATTGGGAAGCCGGCGACTCAGCAATGGAGGCCGATTCCGAATCCCAAACTCCGGTACTGGACGGAGCAGGTGGGGCTCGTCGTGCTCGGCTCGAGTCCGCTGCGGTATCGGATCGTGCGGCTGTCGCGTGATACGAGGTGCCATATAAACAAGATGCCTCCCTCTTTCTGTAGCTATCACTCCCAGATATGCGAGATTTTCGACTCGGAGACATGGCGGTGGAGGCGAGGGCCGGACGTGCAGTTCAATCACGGAGATGCGTGGGAGCCGCAGCCGTGTATTTCCATCGGCGCTCGGCTGTATTGGCTGACTTGCAGAAGTGTTCTAGCTTTCGACGTCGCCACGGGGTCGTATACGAGGGTAGCTTTACCGAGGGAAGACTGTAGGTTTCAGTTGGTGGAGCTGGAAGGGATGGCCGGAGTTCTCTCTACGGAGAAGGATTTGATGGAGATGTGGTTCCTGAAAGAGTGGAGATGGAGGAAGGGAGCACAAGTGAAGAGGAAAGAGCTTGATGAATATAGCAACCTGAGTGTGGATGGCATGTACAACGCTGGGATCGTCTTCCTGAGGGGAGTGTATCAGGTGGTGTTTCAGAATTTACAAGATCAGAGCTCAAGAAACGTGAAACTGGACATGATCTTCCCAAGCAGTGTGTTCGGATTCCGATCGGATTTAGAGAAGGTTCAGCTCTAGAGCCATGCAAACAGAGACACGAAACGAAGCACCTGAAACAAGCCAACTGTATAGTAGCAGTGTATAAAGGCCATTGCAGAGACATGATAAATAACTGGAAAAAGAGTTCATGTAACGGTGAATCAGTAGCTTAACTGAATCTTCAGAAATTGGCTTAATCGACGGATACTTAAGTGAGTTCTTACATCCAGTCGAAACATAGGAAGGATGAACAGTAAATAAAGGACACATGAACCTTCCTTGTTGACACAGATTCTTTTTTTTCAGACAGCAGCAGCTAAAACTGGAGGTGCTTTTCCTTGGATCTTCAAAGCAAATAAGAGAACAGGAGAAAAGCAAACCGGAGCGTGTATTGAGGCTACTGAGAAACTCCCTTCAAGAAGAAACCTTTCCATTTTATGCTGTTTTGAGTTGATGCTACCGGAAGAAACTATTGGCCTGAAAATCAGATGATGAAGCAAGCTCGCTTTGAAAAAAATATGGCGGAATCCAACATGAAATACAAACTCCTCCTTTGATTTAATGGAAAGATGATGCTGTTGCCTTGGCGCTTGATTGTGCTGAGAATTGGATCAAGGGTATCCCTTTTGTCAAATCCCTTTCTGCAAGTTTGAAATTCTTTTTAGCTTCCAGCCGTGAAAATGTACCTTGGAGTCTTTTCGAAGCTTCGCTTCAGGACTCGGTGTGGTCTCCTTTACCAGGTCTACTTTCTTGGGCATTTTATACACAGAAAGATTTGCATTCAGCTGTATCTCACCTTGTTGATGCAGTTCCATCGAATTGGCAAATGCATGGATTTGACAAGCCTATATACACAAATGTGGTCTGCCCCTTTCAGCTTGATCCGCCACAAGTTCCTGTAGATAATCCAACTGCTGCTACAGTACCTGCTTCCACACTCCCAAGTACTGGGAAGGTAACCCCGTTTCGAGGGAGACGCCAAAGATCTTCGAATGGTGACGAGGGGTTAATGGAAGATGAGAAATGGCAAGACGAGGCATTAGGATGCCAATGGTTCTCATCATCTTCATATACCTGCATCAAGCACGCAGGCGGGCCTGCCATCAACGATCGCTAGATGTATCTCTGGGGATGCATATCCTTGGATGATCAGAGGCTGCTCCACTTGTGACACAACGGGCCTTGCTTTGTGGGAAAGAACTGCTGGGGTGCACTGAACATGGAAGAAGAAGAGCTCGGGAACATGAAGGCACCCACATACATCAGTTCTTGATCCAGTGGTGTGTCAACTTGCAAGAGCTCCCTGTAAAATTCGATTCCACATAGGTATTAATGTTCACACTGCATATTCTC
Source organism: Utricularia gibba (assembly GCA_002189035.1). Lineage (NCBI taxonomy): Eukaryota > Viridiplantae > Streptophyta > Magnoliopsida > Lamiales > Lentibulariaceae > Utricularia > Utricularia gibba. The sequence goes on from CM007990.1 coordinate 889,462, forward strand.
CCTTCACAGTTGACGAGGACTATGTATACACAACTCTTCATTTAGTTCAAATGCACAAGGGAAGAAGATCTAAGAATGCTAGAAGCTCGAGCAATACAGATAAAAAAGCTGCACTAAGTACGAAGTCTGATACACATGATTCTATGACTCCAGGCCACCATTCAAAAATCCAAACTTGACAAGTACTCCAGTTATGGTAATAGACAGTGAGATCTCAACCATCACACCCGAACCTACAGATAATTGCTGCATAACACAAGTGGCTAGAAACGAATGCGCTTATAGGAAATAGTCTGGTGTTCTCCGGGTCACATCCGGTTCTCCTCTTCTAGGAGCTGGTTCAAACTGCAGCAGTTTAACAGCCAAAAATTAAGAATGTTGCTGGCACCAGTTGCTACAAAAGGAAGGAGTTGTAAAAATCAGCACCTGAATAAATGTATGCTCTCTGAAATCATCTACTTCCAAAATGGATGCCATGTTTCCACAGCGATAACAATAATTTGGGGCGCTGAATATCGTGACGACCTTTTGTTCCTGTTTTGCGGGTTAAAATCCATCCATCAGACATGCAACATATTATGACATAGTGGGTTCATAGGTTTGAAAATCAAGGAAAAAGTAATGTTACATGGGCCCAGTTGTATCCTTCCATGACCAACTGATGAGCTCTAGCAATTAGCTTCAGACCATTAGTGTGGTTGAATTGCTCGGATATATCCTGAACATGCAAAGGAAGGCTATGCAAACTGAGTAAGGTGGAAGAGGTAGAAAGAACATAGAACGATGGACCGAGAGGGCACCTGGCCAAAAGTGTATCCAGCACCACGTGGTGAGATACCCCAGCCACACCGATCATCCGGATCAGACCACAACAAATCACACATTGGGCCTTCATGAGGAACTTCTTGAACACGATCGAAATTCCTTATGTTATCAAGGGTTTCAACAGAAGGGGACAGCCCCCCGTGCAGACAAAATATCTCAGATTCAACCTGCATGGATGTGTTAAGCTCAAGATATGCATTTTGGGGACTTTGACACAATAAGAGGCACACTTAAACATTATTGGCATATGCACAAGAATTGTTCATCAGTTTTTGTATTCATTCAGACATCGGAAGCACATATTTTCATTGCTTCTATTTATTTGATAAATACATCATAACTCAAATGAACAGAGAAAAGGGCCGTTGTACTTACGTTTACATGGAACAAGATTTGAGGGCAAAAATGACACTTAAAATTATGCAGAACAAAAAAATGGAATCGTTAAAAATACTAACCAATGCAGTTAATGGAAAATAGTCGAACAAATCTGTGAATATCTTCCAAACATTTGCATTTCCATACCTGTGATTTGTTTCGGGGCTGGTCAGTACTTTTCATGACAAGGCAAACGGAGGCATACACAAATTTGGATGCAACAGAATGGTGGCAGAAAAGATAATCGAGAATAGGAAAGAACACATTTCGTATGGCATGCATCTCCATATAACCAAAAATTGCAGCATGCCTCATTCAAAACACAATCTTGTCTGATCTAGATGACCAAGGAAAAACTGAGAAACTCACTTCCGTAGACATTCATCATAGAAACCGTATACTTGAGTAATCTGACAAAGAAAAAAACTTGGTCAGTCCATGGAACATTTAAAATGATCCTCCAGCCAAAAAAAAAAAAAAAACTTTTTTATCACAGGAACATAGCAAAGGAACAAATGCTCAGTTTCACTCGGAATGGACAAATGCAATAGAGTTCTGAATGCAAGAATGATTTTACAAACCATAACAGTGAATGCAACCATATAAATTTCGGAAAGGCATACACCAAAGTAATTCCAGAAGGAAAGCAACTCCATCCATACCTGTCTACTCTCATGATTGCCCCTAAGAATAGTGATTCTCTGGGGTACCTCACCTTTAAGGCCACTAGAAGCTGCACAAACAGCCTATCAATATCTCCAATAGACTCATAATTGTCAGTCCCCTGGACCCACTTTACCAGGGAACATAAAGAGTGGAGGAAACAAAGGCTTGTGCATACGCAGAGAACAAAAAAAAAAAACGTACAACATACGTACACCTTATAAGAGACTAACAACATCATCCAACATGCACTTACAGTGACAGTTTCCACGGAATAGTACCCACGATCAACGTAATCTCCCATGAAAAGATAGTTCGTATCCGGGCACTGCAAAAATGAAAGCACTTGCAACGCATCAACTAATCAATCCTATAAACGACCAGTAATGTGAAAACTAAAAGAAGGTAATAACAGATTAGGTATTTTCGCAACACAGAAAACACCTCGCACCAAATGAAGTGAAATATGAGAGCTTCTAAAAAATAATACATGAATGTCAAGTAAGTTCACTGAGAAGCTGGGGAATAAAGATGCAGCTGTTTATGGATGCTAAATGTAACAAAATCTTGCCAGTGGATGGTCAGTATAGTACCTTCCCTCCAATACGGAAAAGTTCAGCAAGATCATGGAACTGGCCATGAATATCACCACAAATCGTAACTGGGCTTTTTACTGGCTGCACGTGAATAAAAAAACATCCCAATACAGCATTATTATTCAACGAATTCCCTTTCTGGACAACCAAAAATAGGTGAAGAAACACATATAAAAGGTAATCATTCTTTATGAAACTATTTAGAACAAAAAAGGACCCACTGTTTTATCTTTTAAGAGCTCTGAAGTCGAATTGGTTTCAAAATCCCCCACCCCCTCTTGCTCAAAATATAGTTCAAGTAACATATATGTATCACCACACATGTGATATTATCAGCTCCACAAGCAACTAAAAAATTAAGTGAATCCTAGAATGTAAGGCATGATGATTTTACTTAATTCAAAGTTGAGAAAAAAAAAAAAACAAGGCCTATAGGGACTTGCTGCAAGCAGTAATTCAAATGAGAAAAAAAAATGCTGAAAAAATGTGAGGAGAACCACTCATCCGTACCTGAACATTACTTTCCTCCATGAGTATCTCCTTTGCCTTCTCACAAAGGACCCTTACCTACATGACAAACAATGGATGATGTCAACTCGGTTAGGTAAACTAGGCATGACAAAAGGAGGCCTCTTATAATCCATGAAGCACTAGTTCACAAAGTTGAATGGATGTGTGCAATAGGCATCTACGTTTTGAGATGGTTAGACGATGGTCCCCAAGACAGAGCACACGAGGTGGACTGCTAGAGTATGACAAAGCCATACCCAACAGTCTCCATCAGGTGTGCTCAGAACACCTCATCTAACCCGCACAGCATTTTGACAAAAATTTTCCCAGCATCCCAATCAGGCAGTCAGTCTCGCTTAAGCCATAAAAACAATATAACCTTCCAAATTTCACTATTAAGGCTCGGAGAAAGGACAACCCTTTCCTTTTTCAGGAAAAAAACTCAGATTCCCTCTCCAGCTATGCACTAACAACGGGGGCACTAAATTCCACCAGTTCAAGCACGTGTAAACCATGTCTATTTAAGACAGATAATCAATATTATTAATGAACAACGAAACCCCAAGAAAGAAAACGCTTCTTTTAGAGCAAAGAAGTGTGATTTTATACTACAGTATTCGCGAAATCTGCAGATCTATTGTAAACCTAGCCAAAATTATTAAAATAACTAGCGAGAAAGTGCAGATTTAGCAACCTCGGGCTCAGACAAGGGCTTGCACTGCATGAGCTGGCCAATCTGCTCGTCCAGATTACCATTCCTGCTCGCAGCTACGAGATCCGCGCTCATCATCCCCTTACCGTCCTTCAGCTCCAAGATCCTCCCCCGAATCAAACCCTGAACTGAGATCCAGACGCCCGGAAATCGGAACTCAATTTGCAAGTATTCGCGGCAAGGAGAGGCTCCCCAGCGGAGGGAAATGGTGAGAGAGATGAAAGGCACATCAGAGATCTCCCGCAACTGTATATATTTATTTATGGACACTCACGTTCGCTGCCTGTCCAAATTAAAAATGGAATTACCTTCTCAAAAAAAAAAAAAAGAGAGAGAAAATAGCTTACAATCCCTTTTTTTTTCAAAAAATATATAAAACAGGGTTGTCGAAATTTTTTATAGTATATTTTTAATTTTTTAAAATTATTTTAAAAAATAGAAACAACTGATAGAAATAAAAATGAATTGTAAGTATTCTAGAATATTGTAAAAATAAAATGCAAAAGTGAAAATAAGATATAAAATTAGCATTTTCATTATTTTTTCAAAAATAATTTTTATAGTGTAATTTTAAAATTGTTTTTAATATAATTACTTTTACAATTGATATTATTTTAAAATAAAATTATTTATATTTTTTAAAAAATATAAATAAACTTCAAAAATTTTAGATAACAGTGCTATATTTTTAATTTTGAATGATAAATTTATTTCAAGAAACAACTGCATCCATGATCTCGTCTCTATGCTTCTTTCTGTGCTGAGATTCTGGTTTAGTGTCCTTCGTAGAGTCTTGCTGATTCAGGCGGGTAATGCCTTCTGATATGGCTTTGGGGAGCCAGAATCCGGGCCTTTCTAGGGATCTAGAGCGATCAAGAACCAGGGGCTCACGGAGGGTGATCTGGATGCCATCATATGTCCATAGGCTCAAACTGGCTTCCCCTTTGAGTCCCAAGGAGAACCAGCCCAGCCCCGCCACTGCAATATCCATGCTGTTGATTTCCCAGCTCTCTCCTGAAGCCTTGATGTCTTTCTTTGTCCATTGCCCGACTTCTGCCGCTCGTGTTGCACCTACGGGAGGCTGGAGCAACGACATATATCATTCGCAAATGAAATGTGATTGATGTCTTGGAGAGGTTAGCTTCTGTAGTTCATGATTGATGTTACCTGCAACCTGATTCCAGAGTGCTTTTCCTTTATCTCAGCAGCATTCTCGACCTTCCCCAGATGGAGAGACACGCTTGGAGATGCCCAGACAGTGATGTAGATTGTTTCTACTGAGGCGGCGTCGAGATCGAGTCGAACAAGGCCACCAACATGTATTGCTTGACCAGCCTGCATTTGATTAGCTCCTGTAGTATGAAAAAATGATGCCAAAGAAAAGGGATCAGCTTTCAGCAGCATGTAGCTTACCTTGATCCTGAACGTCCGGGGCTGAAGCTCTTTTCGTATCTCAATCATTTTCTGCTCATCTCGATTCAATCTCATGGACATCAGGTAGGGGTGAAGAAGGCCGGGAGTATCGTACATCTTCGCCTTGGCAGGCAGAATTCCTCCTATCCTGAGTATACCAAGAGTGGTTCCAGGAACAGGAGCTTCTGTGAGCTTTGCCACTTTCACGCCTTCCTTCTTGGCGAATACATTTATCAATGTGGATTTGCCAGCATTCTGAGCCCCGATAACCCAAACATTCCCTCTTGGACCAGCCAACTCCTTGATGAAAGCTAGCAAGTTCCTCACACCCAAATCTTTCCTGGAACTAACAGCATACACGCCACTGAGTTTGGGCACACCATTCGCCCTTGCTCTGTGACGAATCCATCTGTCCAATCTAGCAGGTGAGATTTGTGGAGGGAGGAGGTCGACTTTTGTGGCAACAAGAATAAGTTTTGGCAACTTGCTGCTAGTCTTGGAGCCAGGTCTTCCTTCTGCCAATGCTTTAAACAGTGACCTGGAAGCACGCTTAGGAAATGATCCATCAAAATCAACACAATCAACCACCATCACTACAACAGTAGCATCTGCTTTCCCGGTTGGTTTCATCAACCTTGTGCTGATAAGGCGATCAAAGTCGAAGTCAGGTATCAAGTTCTCTGCTACTTGATTCTTAACCTGACCATAATTCCTCAAGGAGTGACATCTAGCACAAACAGTTACTTCCTCTGCCATTCTTTCAGCCTCTCTGCTCATCCTCTTTTTCTCTGCTTTTGAGATCTTCACCCTTTTTGTGTTCTCCAGTGTGTCTTCAGTAATGTTACCATAGCCAACGCCTGCTGGAGCGAATCCATCCAACTCCTTTGAGAGCTCATCGTCAATGTCGATGAATTTCTTTTCCCATTCATCTGAGTCCCAATCTGCACCGCCAACATCAAACATTTCCAACTCTGAGTCGATGTCATCCTCAAATTCTTCATCATCTTCTTCTAAATCCTGGAAACCAACAAAATCCTCATCATCTTCCTCCAGATCCTCTAAATCATCTAACTCCTCATCGAGCGCATCCTCCTTAACACTAGCCATCGACCCTTCAACATCAACTTTTCTCTCTTGGAAATAACCAGGAAGGTCTGGGTCCTCATCTTGCATGAATACACCACAACCAGGGCATACACGCCCAATATTCTCGTCCCCATCTCTCCCTTCACTCAAAAGCACAACTTTGGCACCTTTTCCAATACCCCGCCCAGATTTACCATCAGGTTTATTAACAATTGGTTCACTTCTTCGTGCGACGCCCAAATAATTCTTCTTTAGACGGTTTCCATTGTTAGGACCTGCAAAGAATCGACATTTTGCAGGTGGTTTTCAAGAATAGAGCGCGAGTTCGGACGCAAAATGGAAGGAGAACATGGAAAACGTATATTGACCTGTAATAAGTGGAAAACTCAGAGGACGCCTTGCTTCAAAATTGGTGCTCAACCCTAGCTTGTTACCGTGACTGGTGGCAATCGAAGATAACGGGACGACTGGCAGGAGCACAGCCATCGTTGAGAGACGTTATCGGTTGTTACATGGGTAAAAAACAGTCGCATAAAACGCTTTGCAGAATAAGGATAGAACAAGCAGAAGAAGAAGGGGGAAAAAAAAAAACAAGAACGTCGCCTGAGAGATTCGAACTCTCGCGGGGAAACCCCATGTACTTAGCAGGCACACGCCTTAACCACTCGGCCAAAGCGACGGTTGTGACAACAAGATCGCTCTAAAATCTATTCTATCATTATTTTAGATCCCACCAAATTTCATTTCTCCCGCTCTTTCGCGCCCTTTATATAAAAACATATCCACTAAAATCTAAAGGTCTAAGGTTTAAAGGTCCGATTGAAATTCGCGATCTCCACCAATGGCGCGCACGAAGCAGACTGCTCGTAAATCGACCGGCGGGAAGGCACCCAGGAAGCAGCTAGCGACCAAGGCCGCCAGGAAATCCGCTCCCGCAACCGGCGGGGTCAAGAAACCCCACCGCTTCCGCCCTGGTACCGTGGCGCTACGCGAGATCCGTAAGTACCAGAAATCCACAGAACTTCTGATTCGCAAACTTCCGTTCCAGAGACTTGTCCGCGAAATCGCTCAGGATTTCAAGACCGACCTGCGGTTCCAGAGCTCCGCCGTGGCGGCACTCCAGGAGGCGGCGGAAGCTTACTTGGTCGGGCTCTTTGAGGACACCAATCTCTGCGCGATTCACGCCAAGAGAGTCACCATCATGCCCAAGGACATTCAACTCGCCAGGAGGATCAGAGGCGAAAGGGCATAATCGTCATTCACAAATCACGACACATGAGTCTCTAGAGGATATTTTATTTTATTATTTTTTATTTCAAAGAATAAAGTGACGCGCGTTGAATGGCTGTCACGTGAAGTGTTCGCTTCACGTAACCCCGCGCGAGGGTCCGCTTGTGACCAAAAGCAATCAATTTTTAAAATATTTTAGAAATTTATTTCGATTGAATTATTTTTAATACATTGAATATTACTTACAAATTTTAAATATTATATTTCAGGATATTTTAAAAAATAAATTATTACTTAAAGATATCATATTCATTCCTTAATTTAGATATCTATTTATGTTGACTAAAATTCCATTGAAAATTAAGTTCATCATTATGTTAATGAAATATGATTAATAAAACATTTTACTAAACCAATCTTAAAAATTAGATAACGTTTAATTGGTGCGATTGAATGAATTTAAAGATATACTATAAATTATATTATATTTATTTAGTATGTTTAAATAAATTCGAAATTACGTAAAAAAAATTTAGTCTTACATACACCAGTTTATTTAAAATCAAATTTTACTTTATTTCATTTAATTTCAGTTTTGATCCTACTAACTAAATAATATATATTATTGTTGACAATAATTTATTTTTATTTTTTTTTACATTTCAAACGGAATATCGGGGGCATCAATTTCATTGCCAAGAAAACTGAGGTTTTACATCCAGGAAACCACTTGGTCTTGCAGACACACAACAACAAGAACAGGACGACAACTGCAAGCAATATGTGTGTGTTTATGCAGTCCAAGGCAAGCAGGCAAGCTCCAAAAATGGCGGTTATGTGGACTTCAAGGAGCAGATGCACTTGGCCTTCGTCTCCTTGAGCGTCTGAGTAAAAGAATGGGGGAAAGGAGGAGGGAGTTGTGAGTTCTAAGGCACTGCACGTGCTGGAGGCGATAAAGGAAGGGGGTCCAGCTTGTCTGAACAGGATGGATAACAAGACAACTAGACTACTACTACTACTGCTGCTGCTGCGGCTGCGTACCTGAACTTGCATCTGAAGATCTTTAATGTACCTAACTGCCAAATCCAGCATATCGGCTGTACTTGTCTGCTGCAATAGAAAGGGAGTAACTACTGTCGGTAGCTGCTGGTTGATGAGATCAGGACTGGCGTGGCAAGGGGAACTACTCACCTTGTCCATGTTGGGGAACAGCTCCTGGAGCTTCTTCATCTTCTCGCTGATCCGGGTGCGCCTCATCTGCAAGTTGAATGCAACGGGTGAGGTGCTGCAATGGGAGAAGTTTTATGTGAGTGTGGGATTTAGCTGGGAACCCTTTCTGCAATGCTTCTTGGATGGGTGGCACACCCTCTTTTTGCACGGATTTGGCAGGGGACGACCTCTCGCTGGAACTGAAGAAACTTGAGTTTCTCAGTGTCTCCATTGTCGTTTGAGAATGTCTTTGGCAAGCTCAGATGGTGAGTCAAGCTGGGCCTCAGGCTCTTCTCAGTTTCCTCGCTCTGAGACTGAGAGTGACAAAATAAGCTGATACCAATAGGAAACCAACGAGGAGAACACACTACTCACCTGATTATAAGCAGTGAACATCTTCAGATTACCATCGTGGTCTCTTTTCAAGTCACTGAACAGAGACTCACTCCAGGAGCCTTGTGACAGGGAGGCCTCAAACTCTCTGCTAGTACCGTTCCTGGACTGCTGGTCTTCCATGCTCCGATTCTCTGGTATGCTGGGCATCACTCTCAAGCTTGAAGATGGGCATGGGGAGTAGTTCAGGTGGTTGCTACTGACCCCACTGACCACAGACTTACTTCTGTAGTTCCCCAGTTCTTCACCCTTCACTGCAAATCCTGATGCACCAAGGAAAGCCACTATCAGAGAGATCATAACAAGGCAACACAGGACATATTTAAGGTGTGGAGGAATCCTTATCAGTAACTTAACCAGAAAAGTTCACATGATGTAAGGAGAATCTCTGCACTTTTAAGAGTGTATTTAGAGTTTGCAACAAGGTGCTTCTCCTTGTAATCCATAAAAAAAAAAACAACAAACAAACTATGCACCATTTTCCCAGCAAAGAACCCGGCTTTCCAGTTCATGCCATTTTTGAATCTTGTAACTACTAAATCCGATGGTTTAACTGTTGATCGAACTAGCAAAAAGGGCTTAAAGAGAGATTAGGAAAAGAGTGATGATGAGCACTAGATCATACCATTGAAGACTCCAGCAGGCGAACTACTCTGCCTTACAAGATTTGTAGATCCAGCGATGCGGTTTCCAGTACTCATACTCACCTGAACTTGGTTCTCCATCCCCAGAGTGTAAGATCCGACGACAGAGCCACCACCGCCGCCGGGTGGCGTGATTTCGTAACCGGAAATCCCCTGCTTTGTCTGAAACTGCATATCATCATCACTCCCCTTGTGGTTCAGATCAAGAGGGCCAGTCCAAATCGCTGAATAGAGAGCTTCAGATTCATCCCCGCTACTGTTAACATCCGGCGGGGGGTCCAAAAGTGCACCAAGAAACGAACTTGGCGCCGATCGGTACCGAGCCAAACCAGGGCTCTGCTGGAACAAATCCGGACCCACAAACTCCCTACTCTTCAAAAGTTGAATCTCTACCTGCTGATTCGCAGACGAATTAGAAGCAATAAAACTGCCAACCCCGCTGTTACTTCTGCTTATACTCATCTCGGGAACAAACCCCAGAACTCCCAAAACGCTTCAATCACCCAACAACATCCCCTGAATCCTCAAATTCGCAGAAACGGGAGATGGGTACCTGGGTTGTTGAAAAAACTACAAACTAGAAGAGAAAAGCAAGCAGGAAGAAGAAGCATGGGGTGTGGAGGCAGCACAGATTGGGTTGCTATTTCTGGATAACCACAGAAATGGAAAAAACACACAAGCCTGAAAAGGCAAAACCTTGAAGCAACCCCATCTGATAAAACTCACGCAGCAGCACTATTTATCCCACAATGGACGAGGAATTTCCTGCGCCCTTATCATTCAGCTTTAACCCCTTTTACTCCCAACACACACACACACACGCACAAAGTGTCGGGATCCAGCCTTTAACGGTCCCACTCTAATTTACCAAAACACCCCTCCCCTTCCTCTTTTCAATTATATATTTTGACTTTTCACTCCTTTTTCTCAAGTCACCACATTACTTTTTCCCAAGGTTTAAATTTTCACAGAAATTTATTATTTCCTTTTGGATCCATACTCATTAATATTATATTTAACAATTTATCATCTTTTTATACAATATTATCTGCTTGAAATATTTAAATTTTACGATTTCATGTTTTTTTCTTTGAAAAAAATATCTATTATAAAAATAACAAATGTAACAACACATCTTATGATTTGTACGATAATATTCACTTCAAACATCTAATTTTTATGATTTTATATTCATACCTTATAAACAAATTGTTTAATATAAGATTTAAAAGATAATTCTATATAAATTATCTTTTTTTTTTTACATTCGTGATCAATATAAGTAAAATTTATACCCTTACTTTGATCAAACTCTTCCACTCCCCCCTTAATGTCTTCGTTGAAACTCATCCCACCATGGATTACATGCATTCATCTATCTCTAATACCAAAATTATTATAAAAAGTAAAATTTATATACCGATTAATATAAATATGCTAAAACAATGTATTTGATGACTAAATATATCTAACTATTTTATTTTCAAAGAAAATATTATAACCTTTTATTTTCCTAATTTTAGGAGTCAATATTTTGGAATTATGAGGGGCAAATGTGTAACTAACCAGCCCCTTTTACCTCTTTCTAATCACCTTTTTTTTTACCTTTTTAGGATGGGGTGTGCTACTCAGAGCAGTTTATTTGTATTATTTTTATACACACGAGAAATTAAATGACGCCTTCGTCAACTCTGGTAAGTTAATAGTGATTTTGACCGCGGGCTTCGCAGTTAATTTTTAGACTCACTCCCATTTTTGACTTCTTAAACCACAAAAATAACCATTTTTCGCAGTAAGTCTTCCATTTTTCTCATTAAATGATTTTTATAATAATTTAAATTGAGTTAAAATTCATTATAAAAATTAAAAATATTTATCCAAAATTAGTATTTCTTAATTTTTTATTTTTATAAAAATTATTAAATCGAATCTAAAGATATCATGAATTTGAGTTGAATCAAATAATTTCGAACAAATATTCACTCATGACCCGTATTTTTATATAATGATTATATAATTAATATAACTATTTGGATTATTTTCTGTATATATTAAATTACAAAATTTTAAATCAAATATATATGATAATTAATCATTATTTAAAAACACCGCATTCAAATTTGATCAGATCTTTAGTTTGTATGCAAATAAATCGCATTTACATGTAATATTTAAATTAAATTAAAATTTAAAATCTAATGAGTTTTGATTATGTTTCAAGTGGACTTACAAAAATGGCATAATCTATATGTTAATTAATAATAAGGGGTTATATTTTAATACTTTTGGAATAAATTCTCAAATTGAATTTTTAAAATGAGTTGAATTTCTCTAAGTTTAAAAGAAATTTAAAATTAAAAATGTAAAATTATAAGTTAATTAACATGAAGTTTCAGGTGTAATTCTAATGACACAAATCTCCACTAAAATAAAATGGTCATTCAAGAAATAAATCAAAAATAAAATGAGAAAAATCAAAATGTTCAATTCACACATTTTGAATGTAAGTATTATTTTGAAAATTAAGATTTTAAAATTTCTCATTTTAAAATAATAACAAACAAAAGATATTAAAAAAAATTAGTGTGAGATGAAGGGAGATAATATTACTAATAATAGATACATGTGCCATGATGGCTTCCATACCTCACTTTCCTTAATTATTAGCATCATCATCTTTCTATTTATAGCTTTACAGCCATATGGTTCTTCAACCAATCATTATCACCCTCATTGATACAACAATAACACAAGATTAAGATGCTCTCTTGGACAAAATTTTAGGCATGGTCTCTCTGTATGATACTCATTCTCACTAATTGTCAATTATATTTTTTTTTCATGTTTTAAAAATAAATTGAATTCATTTTTCAATTTAATCATACATTTGGATTGAGTAGTTTTATAATGAATTAAATTGGTTTCAATAAACATGAATTATTTGAAAAATAAAAATTATTTATTTATTATGGAAAATGGAAATTAAATTTGGGCTGGTTTTCTTTTTGAAAAAAATAGCGAAATATGTTTTTCACTTGTAAAACATTTAAATAACTATTTTAATTTGGTTTTTCAAAAATAGTCTTTGTGATTTTTCCTAATATTCTCAATATATTTATTAAATATTTATTTTAAGTATATATTTTTAATTTTAATGATGTGATGTGATGTTTATTTAAATATAAATAATTATTTGTTAATGTGTAAAAAAACTGGATTTTTAGCCGGATATTTTCGGGTACTCGAGGATGATTTTTGGAAAATAAATAATAGTTTGAAAAAAAAAACCAATAGAGGGGAAGGAGAGAGATTTCGAAAATTTCAGGGTGCGGCGGCGTAAATTGGAGAAACCCCAACGAGGCTCGCGCCGCCGACTTCTACGGCGTTTCTGCTGGATTCTTGTTCTACGTAGGGTTTTCTGGTGGATCATTTCGTGATAAACTTGCTGTTGAATGAACTTGTGGGAAATTCTACTTCGTTCTCGATTCGGGGGCCTCTAGTTTCATTTAGACTGCCTGCAGCATGGGAGGATCGAAGGTCCAGTTCAACAAGGCGCATAAAACCAGATTTGCTTCGAAGTCTTCCCGCAATGTTCACAGAGTTTCTTCAAAAGGTTGCTTTTTCTCCCCTCTGTCATTGTTTATCTTGTGCCTTGCTCTTGTCATTCAGTTCCTAACGATCGCTATGAATCAAAATTCTTTGTATTCTCTTCCAGATAAGGTTAAGACATCAAAACCTGCGCATAATGTGATGAAAGGAGCCAGGGATGCTAGAAAGCAACGGAGCAAAATGGTACCTTTATTTTGATTTACGAGTGATTCTTTTTTCTGTGGAGGAGTTATGAAAAACCCAGTTTCACAATTTTTTTTCGGTGTGAGAAACAGGTTTTGTGTTTTCTGGAACACTTATTGTAATCAAATTCCCGAAAATCACTAACTAGCGTTTTGTCGGGGTCCCGTAATTCCCAGTTGATGGAACAGAACAGGGCTGCTGTTTTAAAAGCTAAAAGAGAAAATTCAGGAGCATCAAGTCCGCCTCGCATTATTGTGAGTGCACTTTCTTCATTAAATAGGAAAGGCACACTATTTGTCTCTTATCTGTGTTGAGTGTGGTAGGTTCTTTTTGGCCTTTCTGACTCTGCGAACTTGGACGCTCTGGAAAGTGACATGTTATCGCTGTTGTCTGGAGATACAAGTGGTGCTGCTCTCCCGACTATCGTTGCATCTGCAGAGTACAAACTCAGAGCAAAGGTGCATTATTATTTATCTCTTTCCTGGCTTTGACAGATGAATCTATAGGGGATGCATTTTTTTTATTTGACTGCTCACTGTTTCTAATTCTTCTGCGACAGGTTATGAAAGCACCACATGGCGATTTGTTAACGTGCATGGAAATGGCAAAGGTGATATACTGCTTGTTCGTTTTGTTTTTCCACGATGCATGGTTTGTCTTTGCTCTTCTTTTTTATATATGCTGTGAACACCTGCCCTTTGTAGGTTGCTGATTTAATTGCTTTTGTGGCATCTCCTAATTACATAAATGAAGATGGCAAATCTGATCACATCATTGATTCATTTGGATTACAATGTCTTTCTGTCCTGAGGTCACTTGGTTTACCCAGTACGGTTGTACTTATTCGTGTATGTTCACCATTCCAACCTATCATTTATTTAATTTCATTTTCCTCTTGAAGAATTTGACAAATGTTTACTGTTTCCTGTATGATGTATTCAGGATCTTCCTGATGATTTTAAACGAAAAAATGAACTCAAGAAAATGTGCATGTCTACACTTGCTTCTGAATTTCCAGATGATTGCAAATACTACCCCGCTGATAAGAAGGATGAATTGCATAAGGTAGTTAATTTTAACTCAACCGACTGGGCCGTTTGTGTTCACCTTTTGGTCTCACCAGTTCATCTTTTGTAATTATTTGCCAACGTATAAAGGGCTTATGGCTCATATGACACTACTTATTTCCTCGTACTTTCTAGTTCATGTCTCTTTTCAAGGAGCAGAGGCTTAAAACTCCACACTGGAGACACCATAGGTCATACCTCATTTCCGAGAAGGTATTTCTATTAGTTGGATCTGTCAATTCTCAAAGAAACAAAGACATTGTTTTTCCCTGGGGTTGGGGATACTTTTATAACAGTGTTTCTAGTTTTTTGTTGTATGCGCTGCAGGTTATTGAAGCCAAATCATGCGGTTCAGAATCAAACATACTTGTTCTAACTGGATATTTACGTGGATATAGTCTATCTGTGAATCAGTTGGTGATTATTCTGCCTTTTCACATATTTTTCGGTGCGAAATTTTATTTTTAACGTAGTCTTTATTTTAGGTACATATTTCTGGGGCAGGTGATTTTCAGCTGTCCAAAATTGAACTCTTGAATGATCCGTATCCACTTAATGCATATAAAAGAATGGATGCCATGGATACTGAAAGTAATGATCAGGTATCCTTCATTTACGTCTTTGGGTCAATCTGTGAGCTGGCTTCTTTATGTAGTTTCATTTTTATTTTTTGGAAAATTTCAACCTTCAATTCAGTTGGACTACCAGGAATACTTATGCGTTAATTTTCACTTTACAGGTTATTAGATGCCTGACACCTGACCCTCTGAAGCAGGAGGAATTAGTTGTTGAAAATGTACCTGATGTATTGGCTGGAGAAAAGGTATGCATTAACAATTTTGTATGCACAACATTGCGTTGTCTTGATTTTACATCGCTACCTGAATTATAGTTTTGATCTTTATCCCTCAAGATTGCTGACCTTAAATTGGTTTGTCGGCTGGTCATATTATTTGACATGGCCTAATATAAGTTGAGTTCTTGAGGTTTTTACTCGTGCTTAATATAATTAGACATGGCCTACGGAGGAAGAAATGGCTGAAGCTGACAGAAATCATGATAAGAAGAAAAAAAAGAAGGCTTTGGGGGTTTCAGAATACCAGGTGAAATATATGTATTCACAAACTTTTACAATATTCAGAAGGAAGGAATAGAATCGCAAGTGTTACTTACTGCTCTGTGGCATTATCCAGGCCGCATGGATTTTGGATGAGTCTGATGTTGATGATTCTGATAGTGACGAAGTAGCAGATGATAGTATGGTTCTGGATGATGAAGAAAATAACTTTCCCGCCCAAAAACGCAACTATGACCATGAGTTTGATGATGATGAGGCTTCTCTGAACCTCAGGGATTCTGATGAAGAATCTGAAGCGGGTTCTGTTGTGATGGTATGTTGTTTCTGCTTGCTTTTTCTTTAACCATTTTGCTGCTTTCATGTTGACTTGTTCCGTGGGATCTTAGTGAATATGTTGTGGTTTATATCATTTGCTCTTGTCATCTTTATGCCATGATGGCTAATTTTTTTTCAACGATTAAGCCAACAATCAGGTTAGGCTACATATGCGGCAAAGCTTCTTTTGTTTAATATATCATATTTTTATCCATGTTTCAGCAAGATGATGACTTAACTAGAGAGCAGATAGAGGAGAAGATTCGAAAAATAAAAGATGAACATAGTGAAGACAAGGGTAACATCCTTTTGCGTTTCATGCCTTTTGTTGTTCATAAGCTCTCTAATGTATTACCAGTATTTTCATAATTAAACTGACCATGTTTCCACGTTTTGTTTTTTGGTAATGAAGAATTTCCTGATGAAGTAGACACTCCATTAGATGTTGCTGCAAGACAACGATTTGCCAAGTACAGAGGTGTCAAATCCTTCAGAACCTCAACATGGGACCCCAAAGTATGATCTTCTTTTTGCATTTCCTGTTTTTCATATATAGATGCTATTTATGTTGATTGAATAAATGACTTTCTAGGAATCTCTGCCCCTGGAATACGCCAGGATATTTGCATTTGATAATTTTGCGAGGACAAAAAAGCATGTCCTCGCCAAAGCCCTTGAAATGGAGAAAGACGTTAATGAATGCATACCAACTGGCTCCTATGCAAGGCTTTACATTAAGGGTGTAACTGCTGATGTTTCATCAAAGTTAGTTGCATTGGCAGAGACAACGCCAATAATAGCATCTGGGCTTTTACAGCATGAATCCAAAATCTCTGTTCTCCATTTCAGGTTCCTAACTTTGCTCCAAGGCTTCAATTTTTCTATACTTGCTTTTTAGTATATCTCTGACCGCATTATTTCTATCTGTAGTGTAAGGAAGCATGAAACTTACAGTGCTCCCATTAAATCAAAGGATGAGTTTTTATTTCATGTTGGATTCCGCCATATTATTTCAAGGTCAGCTTGCTAAAGCTTTTTCAAAAAATGGATTTAATTGCTAAAGTTTTACTCATAGGACTTGGTTTCGTCATCTGATTTTCAGGCCAATATTTTCTTCCGATAGTATCAACTCAAACAAGCATAAAATGGAAAGGTTTCTTCATGAAGGGAGTTTCTCAGTAGCCTCGATATATGCTCCTGTTTGCTTTTCTCCTGTTCCTGTAATTGCCTTGAAAATCCAAGAAAAAGCAGCTCCAGTTTTAGCTGCTGTTGGCTCGTTGAAAAGCGTGGATCCTGACAGAATTGTTCTTAAGAAAATCATTTTAACTGGGTAAGACATCGTTTGCCATGCATCTTTGTGTCAATGATAGCGAAGGTTCATGTGTCCTTTATTAACAGCTCATCCTTGGTATGCTAAGACTGAATGTGGAACGCAGTTTACTATTCATCGATTAAGCCATGTCTGAAGATTCAGATGAGCTACTGATTCATCATTACATTAACTCTTTTGACAGTTATCCTCAGCGTGTGTCCAAATCTAAAGCTACTGTGAGGTACATGTTTCACAACCCAGAAGATGTGAGGTGGTTCAAGGTAGGCAATCATGCTTTTTTATGGTGAGACTCCCTCTTGGGCTCCTTGAGTAATATGATTGATGTGGCTGCAGCCCGTTGAACTTTGGACAAAATGCGGTCGCCGTGGTCGCATCAAGGAATCCGTGGGAACACATGGTATGTCAATCCATCCGGCAAGATGTAAAACGAAGAGAGAAACTAATATGTTTGTTCTCAGGTGCAATGAAATGCATATTCAACGGCGTCGTTCAGCAGCACGACACAGTTTGCATGAACTTGTACAAGCGCACGTATCCAAAGTGGCCACAGCGATGGTTTCCCTTGCAGGCTCCAACCACATGAGCCTGGCACATGGATGCAAAATGATTCATTCTTGGGAATGAAGCGTTGGTTCAGATTGGCATACGATGGAGGAGCTGTCTCCTGCCGCAGAATCACAGTTTTGATTGATAACAGTTTCTATTGTTGTGGTCACTTCCTTTTAGTGGGCTGTTTAGTTGTTTATTTTGTGTCTGCACTGGCCTTGTTACTGCTACTATCCACTTGGCTTGTTCAGTGTCTACGTTTCAGGTGCTTTCTTTCATATTTTTGTACTACATTACTTCATTAGTCACATGGCTGATTGGAGGTGGAGCCATACATTAGAGGTGGAGTCATGCATTACAGGGTAACTATGAAGACAGCCTTAAAGATCGCCAAGGAATTCTTGTGCCCAAGATCAAACCAAATGAAATCTATTCACATCTCTTTGGAGATCAGTAATGCTAAAGATTAGAATTTTTTTATGACAAGCTAACATGAACAGGTTGTACATGGGGGATAACATGATGGTTAGACGGACACAGGCAGAGATAGGTAAGAGACTTCACTTATTCTGGTTAATCTAAAACATAAAGTCTAATTCTTGTTCTTGTTGAAATTGGATAAGTGAAAGTTACTTTCTTATCATTCAATGAGCATCTTAGATTTGTGTTTGGTGCGATCAGAGTATTGAAATAATGGATCATTTCATGTTTGCATGTATCTTGTTAAATTGTCTATGGAGATGTAGATTGGATTGGTGACATCTTAACAGGTCAATCATATATATCTATCTCAACATGAGACTCATTTTGTCCAAGTTGAATTCAATCAAAAAGTCAAACAAGCATAGTTTTCTATCATTATTTCTATGGTGTGGCATATATGGCAACTATGAAATAAGAAGCAGTTCAATGAACAAAGCAATGGAATCGTGGAAATGATCAAAAAGAGTTTATACTTCATACAAAGTGAGTTCATGTCACAGTTACAAACAAGAGAGAACTTCAACATGATCCCTATTAATGATTGGTTGAGAGGGCAATGGAAAGAACTCCCCCTCCAAACCTAATGGGTATTGGTTTCAAATTTGACAGGTTAATAGAGGCTAAAATATAGAAAGATGTCGTTAACGGTGAAAAGAAACATTCTAGTTTTTCTACTAACTGTAAAAAAATACAAAAAAAAAAAACTTTATTATAATTTGTTACACCGAATCTTGTTCAGAGCTGAACCTTTTCTAAATCTGATCGGAATTTGAACACGCTTGGGAAGATCATGTCCAGTTTCACTTTTCTTGAGCTCTGATCTTGTAAATTCTGAAACACCACCTGATACACTCCCCTCAAGAAGACGATCCCAGCATTGTACATGCCCTCAACACTCAGGTTGCTATATCCATCAAGCTCTTTCCTCTTCACTTGTATTCCCTTACCCCATCTCCACTCTTTCAGGAACCATATATCCATCAAATCCTTCTTCGGGGAGAGAACTCCGACCATCCCTTCCTGCTCCACCAACTGAAAATTAAATTCTTTCCTCGGTAGAGCTACCCTCGTATACGACTCCGTGGCAACATCGAAAGCTATAACACTTATGCATGTCAGCCAATACAGCCGAGAGCCCATGGAAATACACGGCTGCGGATCCCACGCACCTTCGTGTCTGAAGTCCAAGTCCGGCCCTCGCCTCCATCGCCATGTCTCCGAGTCGAAAATCTCGCACATCTGGCGGTTATAGCTATAGAAGGAATGAGGCATCTTGTAAGTATTGGGCCTCGCATCAATCGACAACCGCACAATCCGATACTGCAGCGGACTCAAACTGAGCACGACGAGCCCCACCTTCTTCGTCCAATACCGGAGTTTGGGATTCGGAATCGGCCTCCATTGCTGAGCCGCCGGCTTCCCAATGAAGTACCTATCGTAAATCCAACACCAAAACCGACAAAATGATCAAGACTATCTCTGGTACGTATACTTATTCTACAATTACTTGTTTGATCGGTGTGTTTAGTTATTAATGAATTTAAATTATTTAAATTTAACTAAACCCAAATATATGTGTATAAAAATACCTATACCCCCACTTGAGTATACATATATTTATAACTAAGAATATTATATAGATATAATGATTATTACTTATATATAGAATATAAATATACCTACACATCAAATAATACAATTTTATTAAACCCATCATAAATTAACCTTATAACTTCATAACAAACAAGGTCTAAAGGATTTTTTAATCACTTAGGCTATGTTTGATTAGTGTGTTTAAATGTTGATGGATTTAAATTATTTAAATAGATAAATTCAAAAATATGAGTATAAAAACATACATACCCTTTTAGATATATATATATTCATATATAATGATATTATATGAATATAATATCACAAATCAATCTTACACCTTCATATCAAATAAGTTATTACGATTAAATAAGCCTATAAAAAACATTATTTCATATAAACTAATTAAACTAGATTTCAATTATAAATACGAAATTCCACACCTCTTATTCAATACTAAATTTCAAACATACCTCGGCTTCCTCCATTCTCTGGTAACACCACACACGAGCCCCTGGCTGCATGCCGCCAGTATCTGCATATCCCCAAGGAACTCCATCGAATTCGGGCTGCTTTTACAAGGTGACACAAATCGTGTGCGTCCATTTTCATTCAGCAAGTACCCGGAGATGATCCCCGTCTTCTCGCACAACTCCGACATGAAGCATGTTTCGTTGATCATCTTCTTCCACTCCTTGGACACAACTTTGCATGTGTCCAGCGTTTGCAATGTTGTGACTCGGGATAAAATCTCGTATTCGATATCGGAAGGCGTACTAGAATCCATGAAATAATTATAATGATACAAAAAACATGCAATATATACTGAAGTATAATGTATGTATTTATAAAATTGAAAATATTAAAAATTCAAAGATTGAATACATATGTTATTTCATGGGTATTATTTAACTTAACTTTTGATTAACATAAACTACTATAACATAGTTTTTTAGGGAATTTGTTATAGTGTTTTTTAATTTGCTTATAATTATTAATAAAATATTAAAAATAAAATTTTAATAATAATAATAATAATAATAATAATAATTTGATAATCCCACTTTAAAAAATTGGAGAAAATTACAATAACAATACTTTAAATTTTAATTATTATTAAAAATCTAACATTCAAGTTTCAAAATTATAAAAAAAAAATAATTCAAATTATCAAAATCACACAATAAAAATTTAAATGGTTTTCAAAAATTTTAAAAAGTAAATATATTCACGATATCATAAATCAGCTCTCATTTCAAACTCAATAGAATTTTGTATTAGGATTTTCGTATTCACATCTAAAGTTTGGTAAATTAAATGATAGCCATGTTAGGATTATATTTTATTTGTATCTCATATGATTTAAAGTGATGATGATGATTATATCACATTTATGTTTATAAAAAAAGATAATTTAAAGAGTTGATGACATAATTTTAAAATTTGAAGGTTTAATTTATTTATATCCATTGTAAGTTGAGATGATGTCACCAAACCCCACCTTTCTCAATTGTTTATGAAAAGTAAGTAAATATTATAATTATTAATTAATTTTAAAAGAGTAAAAATTATAATAATATGATAATTCCACGCAGAAGTTACTAGAAGCAGAGCAGTGATCAGATGGCGACTCCGCCGCTTGTTAGCTGACGGGGAGCTGGGATCTGTATAGAGATTGTCCGGAGGTGGCGGGAGTTAACGGCGAGAATCGGATTCTGAAGGAGTAGGGGACGGCGGGGAGGAGATACTCGTCGTGGACGCAGGGAGACCAGCTGTCGTCGCCTCCGACTCCCATATGCTTGTGGTCGAGATGCACCTGCAGGATTCCGGCCATGGAGAAAAAAATCACGTTCAGTTACTGATGCGGGTTTGGTTGTGATGGATGATGCATACCTCTATGTCATCTCTCTTTAGTAGCTCCTCGTTGTGGGTAGCCTTCTCCAGCTCTCGAGTTCCATAGTAACTCGCGCTCATCTGCATTGCCGGAGAGTCTCCGTAGATGGAAGCATACACTCCATGACCGTCCTTGTCTTGGAGTGTCACCCATCGGACATCAGCGCGGCCGCCGCACTCGCCGGGGACAATATATGGAACGTGCATCGAGCCAACGTCTGTCTCGTAGAGCCCCACATGGGCTGCGCTTTTGCGATCTGGGTAGCATTCGAAGGGTCCCCGGCCGTACCATTTTATGCGATCCAGTGATCTGTTGAGGCAAAACACGATCCCGACCCGGGGTAGAGGTGGCAGGTCTGCCTCTGGTTTTATGTTGCACTCAAGAATGACGTCGCCGGAACCAGAAATGGAGTAAATGAACTCAGCCCTGATGCGAGCTGCCTCCAACTGCAGAGAACTGGCGTTTGCAGCACCAGGGGCGCCAAGATAGACAACTTGTATCTTCACCAGACCGTCTGATTTGCTAAGAACACTGCAGCCTTCGGTAATGAAGTGCAGATCATCCAGTTTGGATGTTTTCCACTGTGAAAGGTAGCTTCGTGCTTCGCCTCCCTTGTCATTATCTGTAGGTGCTCTCCAAAAGCATGGCAAGATGCTGGAGCTCAGTATTTGGACTCCATTCACCTGCCGTTTCCCAAGAACAATCATCCACATGAATGAATCCGGAAACTGATTGTATGCCGAATTCTACAAAAGTTGCAGTTAGAAATGCAACAAGCTACCTTCCAGCTGACAATAGATCCGTTCTCCTTTCCAAACTTGATATCCCATGCATTTTGATTCTTCACCTCAATCTCAGTTTCACGATCTTCAATCAAAATGTCTCCACTGTCACCTCCAAGGATCTGTAGAAGATTACATGTTAAAATCTTTCTATAGATGGAAAGGAACCACCTGAGATGAAACACCACTATGACAGGTGATTACATGTGAAGCAGGTTCTTTTTTGGTGGGAATCTGGACTTGTGTGGATGAAATTATGTGACCAGCTTCAGCCCAACGAGTGGAGTTCAAGAGCTTAGCTGTCAAGGTTAGATATATTTCTGCTGCTTCTGAAGCGGCATACGCATCGAACCAGGGACCAGATTCCAACTTGATGTCAATCTCATTTTGGGGATCAATTTTCTGTATGTTTAGGCTTCCAGAACCCAACTCAGCGCCATCACCATGAACTTTCCAGGAGAATCCCAGAGCATCGGTTGTGTCAAAGAAGTGTGTGTTTTTTATCTGCAATGAGAGTTTCATTTTTGAATATCAGGAGATCGATCTTCCATGGCAGAATGTGCAAGTTAATGCTAGTTTAGGATACATCACCTTGACTACACCATCTCTGAGAGAAAACTTGATGGGCTGGTAGACAAACTTCACCTCTGAGAATACAAGGAAAGAAGCTTATAGAATGTGGATTTGCAGTAAACCCTGTAATGGAGTTGCATGTTACCATGTAGAGCCGGGTGGGGACTACGATCTGGCCATACAATTCCATTGATGCAAAAGTTGAGATCATTGGGGGTGTCACCGAAATCACCTCCATATGCCCAATGTTTCCTGCCATCTGCACCCTCCTTCAGTAATCCCTGTGAAAGTACAAAGCTTTAGAGAATGTGCTGCAGATCATCAAGAGGAAGGATCACATGTGCTCATCACCTGATCAACCCAATCCCATATGAAACCTCCCTGTAGACCAAATGTGTTGTCTATTGCTTCCCAGTACTTGTGGATGTTTCCATTGCTGTTTCCCATTGCATGTGAGTACCTAAAAGTCTCTTGGTTAAAAATCTGACATGGGGAAGAGGACTGATTGTTCTAGTATCATGAAGCTGGATACATACTCGCACAATATCAGGGGACGCAGTTCAGATGGATCTTGAGCTATTTTGATTATATCCCAAACACGCATATACATGGGGCATACAATATCTGTAGAAGAGGTTCTGGCTCCTCCACCTTCGTAGTGCAGGAATCTAGTTGAATCCCTCTCTCTAATCCATCCTTTGATGAGAGTGAAACAATGTCAGAATTTCATGCATAAAAGCCAGAGAGAGTAAACAACAGGAAAAGTACCAGCAAGTGCAGCATGGTTAGCTCCATAGCCTGATTCATTTCCTAAAGACCATGAAATGATGCAGGCATGATTTTTATCTCTCTCCACCATTCCAATAACACGATCCAACATCGAAGCTGCCCAAACGGGCTCCCGAGTGGGATGCATTACGTTTGATGAAAGGTGAAAACCATGGGTCTCAATGTTGGCTTCATCTATCATGTACAGGCCAAATATATCACATAGCTCATACCATCTTGGATGTTGTGGGTAATGGCTGTTTCTCACAGCATTGATGTTATTTTGCTTCATCAAGACCAGGTCCTACATGGACACACTGGAAGGTGAAAGAACAAAACTGAAAGCAGGTGCAGTGTTAGACATTAGTGATTTACCTGAACCATGCATGCTTCCAAGTTTGTCTTCCCAAGACGAGGGTGGTGTTCATGCCTGTTGACTCCTCTTATAATCACTGGTTGCCCATTCACAAGGAGTTGCTTTGTAGCTTTTGCAATTTTTCGAAAACCAACTTGGCATGACTCACAATCAACTACATGGCCTGATAAATCCTTGAGGGTGATGACAAGAGTGTACAGATTGGGCTGACATAAGGAAAAGAAGCAACTCAGGAAGAGAAGTTCTAAAGAGAACTACCACTTGTGTGCTGGTAACAGAAGAAGCTGAAGAGAACCATTCCCAAGGTAAAGTCTTTTATAAAATACAAGGTAGGTGCACGTACATGTTCAGCAGACCATAGCTTAGGCAGCTCCAGTTTTCCCTTGAGTTTGTATCCTGTGGAGCCAAGATAGTAATCAAACGAATTAGTGAGTTGAAGTGAGTTGGAGGGATTGCTGTCAATGTTTACTGCTCCGGCTTCGAAAATTTCAGCTTCAATTTTGAAGCCAGCGAGAAATTTATCTTCAGCAACTTTGAACCAGTTCCCAGTTTCAATGGGGTTATCATATTTGATTGCTGACTTATCAATTGTAACCTCAACCTGGCACAATTAAAATGAAAAGCATAGGAAGCTTTACATTAGCTAATGAAAAGTAGGAATTTTGATGCATGAATCTTACAAGAGGTTGATCACAGAAATGAGCCACAAGTCACAAGAACATCAACCAAGTTTCCAGAATCTTAATCGTATACAGTTATACCAGGCACTGGTAGTACCTCCATATCTGCAGAAGAATAGTCATCTGACAAGTTGGACTTGAAGAAGTAATCAGCAATAAACACCTGAAAATTTGTTTCAAAGAAGATTTAAGATGATGTTGATCTACCCTGCCAGGACACAAACTTAGCAGTGAACAGAAAACTGAAACAGTGAAGTCCACAGTACTTCAGTCCTCCCACATAAATATTGACAGTAAGTAATTCGATGACTTGATTTTTCAGAAGTGCATCCACCAATAAATGGTGTGATTATTAAAAGGCAAAACCTTGGGTTTAGCAAGAAGATGAACGTCACGATGGATCCCAGAGAGCCACCAGTGATCTTGATCCTCGAGGTACGAACCATCAGACCACCGCATTACTTGCACAGCCAAAATATTCCTCTGGTCAGAACCACATGCGTGACAAAATTCTGTTATCTCGAACTCTGCTGGTAATCTGCTATCCTGACTGATGAAAAGTGGGATAGCAAGAGTTCAAACTTATGAAATATCCAAGTAAGCATGCTGTGCAACTGTGTGCTAATTTAAACAAATATCATGAGCATCTGTGCATTTAGAACAGACGCATTTATACATATCGGGATTTTTCATCAGAGAGGTGGGTGGAATTGCCAATATCTTAACAGATACATGACTCAAAATTCAACTTTTGAGTTTCCAACCACTTAATATAGTTCATAATTGACTGAACAATTTATACTTGTAAAGATGTCACAGTGAAAATTTGTAGTAGGAAATGCACAACAGATTTTTTCAAAATGGAATAGTATCCTTCCACCCATAGCCAATGGCATCTAAACATTCTAGATACTCACAGGAAAGTGTTTGACTTAGTAGTGCATGGCCTACCTATATCCAACAGGATGACCATTTACCCAAGCGAAGAATGCAGAATCCACTGCTTCAAAATGCAATAGTATCCTCCGACCTGAAAATCAATGAAATAGTTTCTAATACAGTGTCACCATTTTAACATGTGACTTATCATACAGTTATTTCATAATTCGAGCTCCCATATTCTGCCCAGCATTTATAGCCATAGTGCATTCAAGTTGTTTTGGCACAGGAAGCCAAAGTATTCAGTCAATTCTAGTTTCTCCTACTAGTGAATATATGAAAAATTGGAGTCGGTAGGTATATATACTTCCAGTAAAAACTTTTGGCGGATTTACCTTCCCAGTCCTTGGGAATGTGAAAGTAAGTTCTGTAGCAGCCAGTTGGATTATCTTCAGGAACTTTTGGCGGGTCAAGTTGAAAGGGGTAGACCACATTTGTGTAGATAGGCTTGTCAAATCCATGCATTTGCCAATTTGATGGAACTACATCAACAAGGTGAGATATCGGCTGAAGTGAAAATCTTTCTACGTGTATAAAATGCCCAAAAAAGTAGTCTTGAAGAGAATGATTAATCGAATTCAATCAAAATGGGACCTGGTAAAGAAGACCACACCGAGTCCTGAAACGAAGCTTCAAAAAAATTCGAAGGCACATTCTCAGGGCTGGAAGCTAAAAAGAACTTCCAGCTTCCAGACAGAGATTTGACAAAAGGGAAACCCTTGACCCAATGTTCAGCACAATCAAGCGCCAAGGCAACAGCATCATCTTCCCAAATAGCAGACTTTGCTTCCAACTTGCTCACCTCACGGCGCTCATGCCAGTACTGCAGGGCTCCTGAAGTAGGATTCAGTAAACGTAGAAAACATGAGATTTACAAAAGAAAAAAAAGTTGGAAGAGTTAATGTCAATCAGTTAAGAACACTACAACCTTCAATGGATTCATGACAGTGTAGCGGCACGTGAGCATCCCTCTTCCTCCACTTAATGAAAGATGGATCTTCCCACACCTTATGCCCAGTATTTGCAGATAAAACGATTTGACCAACCAAGGATCCCATTTAATGTTCTAGAAGATACCACTCCAATTACTGAGTTTTCTGCATTGACAACAACAGAAAGAGTAAGTACAGATGATGAAAAAAGAAGTTTCATTAGAAGTTTTCGATGACAACATACTTCTCCAGAGCAAAAAGAAACTAATCAAGCGAGTGGGTGAACTAGTGCCTATGAATCATTTGATCCATAATAGAAAAAAGATTCACGCTGACAGTTGCATTTAACACAACTCTCGTAATTCGGGCTTCAAAGAACAATGCGAGTTATAGAAGTGACGAAGGACATTACACTGATCACCAACCTAACGTCATCTTCTTCCTTGAGAGAAGATTAAAATGAAATGAACACGAAATAATGCGACTTAAGTCCGAATTCCAAAGATCACCCCAAGGACAGAACCAAGTTTGGTACAGGAAAAAAGGGGGCCATATTTCACATCGCAGCCCATTCATTCACTTGCAGTTCCTAGCAATCTAACACACCATAAAATCAATAAAACACGGACTCTGATGATGAAAACGTAATGGGAAATTCGGATATGCATGCCACTGAGTGAAACACCCATCAATTTACCTTTTAGACTAGCCACGATAAACCCCTTTTAAACAAAGGGCCAGTACTGCATAAAACTCACAGCTTTATTTCAATCATCCAAGCAATCTTTTACAAAAGAAGCAATATATGGTCCTCAGATTTCTTTCAGGATCACGAAAGGTAAAATGGCCCCCGGTGTCATTTTTTTGTTGGGACCCTTCGCCTTCTATTCATTTTCTATCTTTTCCTCAAACCCATCCAAATGACTGATCTTCGGTGTCATGCTACTCACATGGTCCGAGGAGTGTTTTATACGTAAGTTCCACATGAGAGTGTCCTTTTATCTATTAACTATCCAAAAATATTCCATTTTTTTCAAAATCTTCCATATCTCCAAAACTATATATACGAGAAGGATCATTTTGATCTTTTAGAACGATTTCAGGAGGGGTACCTGTCTTGGTGTTGTTGAAATGTGTGAGGCTTCTCATGCTCATTTTGTTGGAATTTTGCTCAATATTACTACACTGTTCGTTTTCTGAGTTTCCTCAACTTGTGCCATCTGTTCAATGAAGAAGTTTGCATTTTTTCAAGCGAAATGGCATTTACAGATCTCTCACTTTACATAACTTTATCAGAAGAGAAAAATGTGAATTTTTTAGTTGATGAAATGGGGTGATTTCAGAGGTTGCTATTGTGTGAGGGGCACACAGTCCAGCTCAATATCCAGCTCTCCACATTCGACATTCTGCAACCTCATAGTGAATTCCTGCTTGGCTCGACCATCCTCCAAGAAGATGACACCAACACCATCTCTCTCCTCCTTTGATTTCGAATTGTCTTGATCTGTTGTATTACTTCCAGAGCTAGAGCTCTCTGAAGCTCTTGCAGCAGATAGCAATGGCTGAATATCGATTTCAGCACTGCCCATGAAGTCATCTGCTGAAAACTTGTCTTTGTCGTATACAAACTGCCAAATAATTAAACTCAAAACTCAGTCTAGCAAAGCTTTATTCCAGTGAACTAGCTAGCTACTCCATGGTCTTGGTTGATTCATACTCAAAATACACTACTTACCAGCTTCAGAGGAGGAATGTTTTCGGGAATAGAAAACATAAGCTTCTCATTCCAAACTGGGTTCAGGTTGTTTTTTATGACCCGTGTCTTCATCGTCTGCAGAACCAAAAAAAAAGTATTTCCAGTAAACTGAACTCAATCCACTCCAACAAGAGGGAAAGACGATGAGATTTACTTGATTTCCTAGTTGGAGCACAACATATGGATCACTAGTCATGATATCTCGTACAGCTAAGTTTGTGCCCTTGAGCACATTGACAGTGATCAATCCCACAAATTCAACCATACCTGCCTGTAGAAACAATGAAAAAAAAAATTAGAATTCTGTATCTTCCACCGAGAATAAAGCATAATGGAGAAGATCAAAGCTGACGGAAATGGAGAATTAATCCAGAGGGCCTATTGGTTTTTGGTCATTGAAAGCTGAGATAGAAATGCTAAGTGTAAGATCAGGAAATACCTTAGAGTCACATTCCTTTTTTGGCTTATGTTCAAACTTCTTCCAGCTGTTACGAAATGCATGTCCAAGACCATGGGTACGGGTGCTCGAGGCATTTCTTTCACAGTGTTTCTTCTCGTGTGATGGAGGAGGAAAGGGACAAGTTAAAGGACCAGAGTGAGGGGATGATGGAGATAAAGGAAGAAGGTCAGACAAGTGTACATCTCTTTTCATAAACTCCTGCAACTCATATTTTCTCCTGAGCATCCAAGAGTCAGCAGCTCAGAATGTATGTAGAATGGCTCCTAAAAAACTTGGCAGAACGGTAGTGCAAGAACCTTATGAAGTCAGTTCGTTTCCCTGCAGAGGAATCTGGATCAGGTTTACTATAATGTTCTGGAATATGGGCTTCATATTTCATGTTCACAGCATTGTTTCCTCCCATCTCAATCAAAGCATCGACTTGCTCATCACTCCATTCGTCTAGAGTGACGGATAAAACCTGTTCAAATTACAAACTGTTAATCAAATAGTACCTTGACTGGCATTACTACACAAGCCACTACGAGATGTAGAAGCATAACGAGTATTTTAACTTGGAAAAAATAGCATTTTACAAGCATAAAACCTTTGATATATGGACTCCGAGGCTTCTATGTACACCAGAGCACTTTATACAGATGAATGCTCCAATGTTCAAAGATCTGGATTCAACAGTATAAAACAAATGACAGATGCCATGTAGTAAAAGGGAAAAGTAGCATGAGTAGGGGCCCTGTATGGCGAATTAATTTTCAATCTAGTTTCATTTGCTGGTGGGAGTCTAAACGCCAATCGCACATGAAACAACATACAACAAAAGCTCCAAAGCACCCAACTTGAGAGGCATCACAAATAGTACAGTAAGGGATATAATTGGGGAAACATCTGATATGAGTTCGAGCTTGCGCTTTGTGCATATATTTCAGATTTGAAATGACAAGAATCTGCATGTAATTTGAGGTAGCTTAAAATAAATTGGTCAATACGGTAAGCAACTCTTACACCCATTTAGGTTCTGGAGATCCACAATCAGCACATGAATCATTTCCAGCGACAAAAAGCAAATCTTTCAGTCTCTTTTGAACGTCTAAGCCACAAAGAAAAGTGATTACATCAGAGTCAACGGCAAAGAATTTCGAATCTATCTAACAACAAGACATGGCAAACATCGATCCTATAGCATTTTCGGAATACGATCCAAATCAACATCGAGTCAGATAACCACACCACAGCGTTCATAAAAGATGAAAATAATGAATAACAGCTTACCTTTGGCACAAGATGTTTGCGACTTCCTTGGAATGTCTTCCATGTCCGAAGAAACATCCACTTGGAGCAGGTCATAGAGGCGAGAACCTGATTCATCCCAAAAACTACTGGAGATCAAATGAAAATCATTCACCTTCCAAGGATGGGGTTTGGCGGTTAAAATCATTCACTGTAAGAAGTAGATAAATCTGCCGAACCAGTTGCATCACAGTCCAAGATAATACAAAGAAAAAAAATAGTGAGAAGAACAAGAAACCTTGAGAATTCCCAGTAGATGCCTCTTTTCTATGGCGGAAGGACATTTCAGCCTAGGAAACTCAGACCAAACGCCAACCTAGCCGTCAAAAAACCACATTTTTTTCTGCATTGACCACAAGGGTCACAATAAAATGAACCAAGATTCAAATTTCACCGCAACCCCAGAAATCTGATTGGCGAAACAAAAAGGGGATTGAAATGTAAACTAATGTACGCACCATCAACGGCTGCATCCGCGAAATGCACCATATTTAGAGAGCAAACCATCCGAAAGTCGCTCAAAAAGCGGCTGCATGAAATCGCATCAAAGGCATTAAATCTGGGTTTTGACAATTGCATGATTGCAATGAACAGCAATCCATAACCGAAACAGGAGACCGGTTGCCTACGATAAGGGACGGGACAAAAACTTTTTTGGTAGGTGGGCAGTTGAGCGCGAAATGTTGAGAAAAATATGAGCCATTGGGGTCCATCAGAATGATTTCTGTAATCACCCCCCATTCATCATCAACTAATGACGATGAGCTTTACTCTGGATCATCTATGATCAGAAATACAGTTGCCCTTGATCAAGCAAATCACTTGAAGATCCAGGGTTTCTTGATTTGTGGACACAATTCCCCATCTGCATTTACAATACAATTCCCCACATTTTAACATATGCGTCATATTTAGTTTTTATATTTTGCTGTATCAAATATATTTAATTTCAATTTTTTTATTTCAATCATTTTTAGTTTAAAAACCATACATATTTAATCTTCAGTTTTTTCGATGTCGACGATCTTTCGATAATAGTAAAATTTGATTAGAAAAAAAATTATGTTTTATAATTCGATATCAATTGTATCACTAATATTTATAGTGGATACTTTTTTAATCCATTTTTCAAATAATAGAATCCAATTATAAATTTTTTAAAAACAATGGGGATTAAAATACTGTTTATGAGGACGAACTATAACATTCAAATAAATATAATGACTATTATCACAATTTTTCCAAATAATAATAATAAGAAGAAGAAGAAGAAGCAAAACATACAACAAAATATATATCTAAAGGTGTGTTCTGGAAAACTTTTATAACATACTTTTAATTTTGTACAAATACTTTTCAAAAGTAGAAGTAAAGTTAGCAAAATCACATACCTTATGACTTATGTAAAAGTTTTTTTTATTGTATGATTTCAAAAGTACTTCTAATAAAAGTACTTTTGAAAATAAGGGTGTTTTGAAAAAAAATAACTTTTACTTTCATATAAGTAAAAGTTATACATAAAAGTTTTACATAACACACCCTAAATGTATTCAAGGGTGAATTGGTAATTTCTATTCAAGAATCAGACTCCATGACTGCTCTCCCGTAAACGGGCTTCTTGCATTTCAGAGGTGGGCCAAGCAAGATAAGGAAGGAAGCTCATCATGCAACCCTTACTAATCTCAGCCCAATATAAATGAGCCCACCAATCCGAACATGTCCATATTTTTGTTAACAAAAGAAAATAATAATAACAATTGGACCGACCAATCCGAGGGCGAAAACTCAGAAGGAGCAAGTAGTCCAATAAGTCGAAGAGAGCCCCC
The DNA here is from genome assembly GCA_002189035.1 of Utricularia gibba. Lineage (NCBI taxonomy): Eukaryota > Viridiplantae > Streptophyta > Magnoliopsida > Lamiales > Lentibulariaceae > Utricularia > Utricularia gibba. Next base: position 921,601 of record CM007990.1, read on the forward strand.
ACCTTCGCTGCACTTGCACTTGGTGCCACCAGGCCATCTTCTCGCATAATTTCCCGTGCACTTGCGCATTAAAAAACTCGCTTCGCTGCACTCCACGTTTCCACAGGCAGCAGCAGCAGCAGCAGCAGCAGCAGCAGCATCCGCCGCACCAGGAGCAAGAGCAGTATTATAATAAGTAATATCATTAATTAGTAATCAATTGTATCTAATTATATAATCTTCACCATTTATTTGGTAATTCTACTTAATTCATAAGTAGAAGTTTTTGAATAAGTAGAACTAAAATAAATAGCTGTAATTTATACAACTTATTATTTATTCATGAAAAACAAATATTTTTTGATTTCGTTCAAATTTGATGTATTAGAAGGTAAGGCATTTGTTGAAATAAGTTTGATTATTTATTTTGATAAGTTAAGTTTTAAAATATAAATGTAGGCAAATTTAAAATAAGTAGAAGTTAAGTATAAATTTGAGTAAAAGTTACAAATAATTAAAAATCAAATAGTTATGTAACAATTAATTTTAAATTCTACTTACAATTATAAGTTAAAAAATAAGTATTGCATATTATATCTTAATATTTTCTAATATAATTCATATTTATTATGTATTTAAACTTCATTATGCTCGATCCATCGAATCATGAATTTCAACAAATAATGTAGCACCCACCCATTCCACCGACTTCACCTGCATAATTCAATCCCGGAACGGGTTGGGTTGGGTTGGGGTTGAACCGGCGGTCTCTCTCCGAGCCCCAGAAAGGGATGCCGACATGAAGCTAGTGTTAGTTGTGTGCGTTGACGGGCCAACCCACTTCCTTCCTTCCTGTACCATATTATCCATTCATTCGATCCCAACGTGCCTCCCACAACAACCAGGACCTCCATTTTGCAAGTGGCTCGTGTGTCGGGTGGCATCAAGAACATATGTTATTAGTATTGCTTCATTCATATGATGCTGTAATTTGCTCCCTTTTAAATTCATTTATATCAAACATATGCATGTATTTTGTAAAAAATATTATCATTTATTACACATTTGATATAATAAAATTGAATTATAATATTACTAAAACACTCATATAATTTTTTTCAAATAATAAATATTTTATATTTTATCCAACGATGAACAAATTCTCCTCTTTTATACAAATTCATTAATCCCTATATCGAATATTTGAATATGTATATATATATATATATATATATATATATATATATATATATATTCATGTATACGTATCCAATAAATTTTTATTAAAAAATTAACAAGTATTATTATTTAATAACCTTATTCAATTCTATAATTATAATTTTATTTTATTTCAATATTGGTATCGTGGATTACCTTTTTTCATTAGTATTAAAGTTATATTAATTCATTAATATTTCCGATATTAGACTTTTTTTAAAATATTGATTAATAATATTTTTTAAATTTTATATATCAAGTTAATTGTTTTTATTATATACTTTATATATTTTTAAAATACGGATATATCTAAGTTTCATAAATTCTCATATTCTTATCCGACTGTCCGTACATCTTCGAATCCATGAACCGGCACTTGTGCATCATATAATTTTTCCATATTATCTTAATTCACCTAATAAAAAAGGATAATATTAATAATAATATAGTTTTAAGAAGGGGATTTTGTCGGGAGTGCACGACTAGACTCATTTGAACGGGTCAATCGTGGGGGTTGTCCTCACCGCACTCTAACAAATCATGGGGATGCGCACATGGGAGTGTCGCCTTCCCTTGTCTGCAACTCCCTTCAACAGTAATAACATTATTTTTTCCCAGAAATATCATCTCCTGTATACACATGCACACCAAAGTTGATTCGGACAAGGAACTACATTCATCATTATTACAAAATTGAAAGAAGAAAATGCATATGCATATGCTAAGTGGGCTACAACACACTTCCACAAAAAGTTGGGAACATGTGGACAAGGGCATCTCCCCACGAGCTTTACTTGTCAGTAGAGTACAGAGCACACGTGGAACTCTGGGTACCCATGTTAGTGATAACCATGTCGGCTTAAGCCACTGGTGACACGGACAGCTAGCTAATGAGCAGCACCATCAAACCATGGGATCAATCACACGCATGCAGAGGAAGGAACACATGTATCACCAACATAACGTGTGGAAGCCTCACAGAAGCGTACTTTCAGAAGCAGTGGAAGATCCCACCTACCTCCCAGTCCAGAGAGGCACAGAAGTAGCTGGGAAGAAGTTGAGGGTGGGAGGATGATGTAAGTGCATCAGGAGGAGAACATGGACCCGTAGATCAAAACCAGAGAGATGTATTTAAGGCCAGAAATGTGCAGTAAGTGCAGTAGAAACTGATGTCAGTGAGAGTAACATGTCAAGGAGGAGCCATACGGTTGTTGGTCCATGTGTCGGGAGCAAAGGTCCAAAGATGGTTTAGCACACAGGTTCAAGCTCATATTCTGACTAAATAATTGGAAAACCGGTTATGACAAAACAGGGAACTCAACCCCCCTTTTCTTCATAAGAAATTTTATATACTTTGTGCGCCTTCACCTCAGTCAGTGTCACCCTGTGTTCAGCACACAGGAACAAATACATGCTTTGCCAAAACCATTGAAAAAGTAAGCCAGCTACAGTTTAGGAAAAAAAAAGGAGCCCCTCCTTTTTGCGTATGAAAGTCTATATCTGGTGTGTGCCTTCACCTCTGTCAGTATCACCGTATCAGTGTTCAAGATACGGGATGTAGCAGCTTCTAAAGATGAAGAGATTCACATCAGGATTGCGTTATTAAGAGGGTTGAGCCAGGAGAATTTTGTCCTTTTCTGGAAAAGGAAGAAAATGTGGCTGACAAAAAAGAAAGCAAGAAGATCTATGGAAATCTCGTCATGGTGGGGACACCTTTTATCTAAGTGTTTCCCCTGCAGTCGGGAGACCTCAGTAACTAGAAATAAAAATAAAAAATAGTCATTTCAACTAATATGAAAGCAATCATGCAACTAGACTGTTTCCAACCGAATATTTGGCTTTGACTACGTGGATTCTACCACCCATAAACTCTACTTCATATTCTAGGTATATCCAACAGACATGTCTGTACTAGAAGTCCTGCATTTTTTTTTCTTCACCTCCCCCTGGAAACATGATTCAATCCTCCATAACAATTAACAAGCGAAGCTGTATTCTTTTGGCAGCTTGCATGCTGTTCTGCATGGATATTGTTAGAATAAGACTATGTTCCTCAAGTTCCCTACCTTCACTGCAATCTCTTAAGGTTCATGGGCATTTCAGCTTTGAGGGGAATGAATTTGCAGAAAAAGATTTCGGAAATCAGGTTCACTCCTTACCTTATGCAGTTCTGTATCCCAAGAGAGTTTCAGATATAGCTGAAACTGTAAAGCATGTTTGGCAAATGGATCCTGCCTCGAAACTGACAATCGCAGCAAGAGGCCATGCTCACTCTCTCAAAGGACAAGCTCAAGCACAGGAAGGAATCGTGATAAACATGGAGTCACTGAGAGAGAAAGAAATGCAAGTGCACAGAGGAAGGTTACCTTATGTGGATGTCTCAGCGGGAGAGCTATGGATCACTGTTTTGCACAGGTGCTTGAAGTACGGTTTAGCACCGAAATCTTGGACGGATTACTTGCACCTGTCTGTTGGTGGAACTTTATCAAATGCAGGAATCAGCGGGCAGGCATTTCAACATGGCCCTCAGATCAGCAACGTTCTCCAGCTTGAAGTTGTGACAGGTCTGTAAAAGTAGATGAGCAATGCAATTTAGTGCAGAGACGGAGAGTTTACGACCATAAAAAAAGTGATCCAAAAATTTCTTTACGTAATTTTGATTCTTTGAATAACCCTCAACAAAAAGTCACATGAGTGCAAAATGTGCTTAATGCAGGAAAAGGGGATGTTGTTGTTTGTTCAGAGGAGAAGAATGCTGACCTATTTCATGGTGTCTTGGGTGGCCTTGGCCAGTTTGGCATAATAACTCGGGCACAAATCCCTCTACAGGCAGCACCACAAAAGGTGAAGATCTCTATCCGTGGAACAAGTAATTCAGCGTTTGAACACTCGACAATAGCAGCAATTAATTTTTCAATTGGATTTCCAATAGGTTAAGTGGTTTAGAGTGCTTTATTCGGAGTTCTCTGATTTCACAAAAGACCAGGAGAGCTTAATACAAGCAGAGAATACCTTTGATTATATTGAAGGCCTTGTCATCATAAATAAGAGAGACCTTGTAAACAATTGGAGATCTTCATTCGAACCAGCTGACCTGGAGCAAGCCAGCAGATTCGTGTCTGACGGAAAGAGGCTGTTTTGCTTAGAACTTGCAAAGAACTTCAATCTTGATGAGGCTGATAAAGTGGACAAGGTATGAAAGATAAAAATTATCTCAGCTCTAAACAATGATGGATCATGGGAAGTTTTCATGATAATCTTTCAATTTGTGCAGGAAGTTAGATACTCGTTATCTAAATTGCATTTCATCCCGTCTACACTATTTGTCACAGAAGTTGGATATCTAGATTTCCTGGACAGGGTTCATGCAGCTGAGAAAAAACTTCGGTTAGTGGGGATGTGGGATATTCCTCACCCTTGGCTAAATCTGATTGTTCCAAGAAGCAGCATACATAGATTCGCTAAAGGTGTCTTTGAGAACATTCTTACAGACACAAACAATGGCCCTGTACTTGTTTACCCATTGAACAAATCAAAGTAAGTGTCTCATCAGCTGAACCTTGTCATTTCACCAATGATTCCATTCAACATATCAACTCTCATGATGTTTCCTTCAGGTGGGACAACAGAACCTCCTTTGTACTGCCGGAGGAGGACATTTTCTACCTTGTAGCGTTCCTAACGCATCCCACAGAGAACTTCGGTTTGGCAGACTTACTGGACGTGAACCAAAGGATTTTGAGCTTCTGCAAAGTGGAGAACTTACGCGTGAAGCAATATCTTCCCCATTATACAACTAAAGATGACTGGAAGGCACATTTCGGTCCAAGATGGGAAGCATTTGCACAAAGAAAATCATCCTATGACCCCTTGTCAATACTGGCCCCAGGGCAACAAATCTTCCGAAAGGCCACACGAATTTTCTGACGCAAAGGTTAAGTCAGAAGAGGCCAATGCGATAATCGGATGAAGAAAATGGATCCATTGGTCCTTCATTGATTAAAATAGTCCCTGTATCAATTCCATCTGTAAAGAGAAATGTGCAGCCACTGAAAGCATCATCTTGTGTCTCAGTATGCAAATATGTAGGAAAGACTACTCAACGTCATCAATGAATCAAATATGATAATATGCCAAATCAACATTTTTACCCTCGCCATCGCCATGCATGCGCACTCCAGTCCCATTCCCTTTCCCGCTGCTTGTCTTCGATGCTAAAACATTCATTATTCAATGAAACTGGTCGATATCAGAACCACCTCGAAATCAACAACATGTACCTAATCCCTCATCCCCATCTTCGCTCAACTCCGCATTGCATTTTTCAACGTCCTCGTCTCCTTCCGCGAAGCCTCACCATCGTTGATTCCCTCATCCGATTCTCCTGACCTTCCGAGGTGCATTCTCCTTTTTTCCGATAAGCCGGCGTCTCTTCACGTTTATGTTTCTTTTTTTTTTTAATACCATTTTTCTTTTTTTTTTAAATAGTAATTTCTTAATTAATAAACAAATTCATTTTTATTATTGTATTACCACATTAAATCTACGATAAATTACAAAGGCTAATGCCTCCTCCCTCCTCCCCCTTCCCCGCCGGCGCCGGCGGATTCAGTTCATCAGCAGAGACGGCTGAAAGATGGAGTGCCTCTGTGCGATCTCAATACGCTCTCGAGGATCGTTCATCGTCTCGTCTGTGAGCGCTTGCAGAATCCCATCACAGGGAAGCTCCCTACACACACACAATGAGAGCGATGGATGACATTTGGATTCCCAAATCAAGAATCATGAGACAGTTCACCTTGTTATGAGTATCTTGAAGAGTGTCTTCAAGATGGGGCACAGCTCTCCTGGGGCAATATGCTTTCTCTCACTATGGTGTTGAATGCTCAAACGGGACTTGCCCAGCAGCTCGTAGAAGGCTTTCACAGCAGAAACTCCCTGTGATCATCGCATGAATCCGGATCCTCTGTAAAGTCAAAAGGAGATGTTTTGAGGTCTGTACTGCACCTGAATCATTCCCTTGCCCTTGATGCTATCCCCCATGTCGATGTTTATTTCGCCCTTAGCCAGCATTTGCCCATACCATGCATTCCGGCCCTTCAGCAGGGTCACGTAGGTGTCTGCCAGAAGAGGGCCTGCAAGCTTCTCAGGCTCCTCTGTCAAAAGATGGGTGATGAAGATCATCTCCGACGTGCAGTGAGCAAAGTAAACGGACTTGCTCGTCGCGCTCTCGTTTGTGAGTGCAGCCACCATGCCTGAGCAATCAAGATGAGAGCTTGCAACAAAGTCTGTGCACCATTTTGACAACAAGAATGATGATGATTCAAAGCTTTTGTACCTGCTCCTACTGCATAGACGTTCTTCAGACCTCCCATGACTTCGTGAGTGATAAGGTCTCCATTATCCCAGACGATGAACTGAGGCTGTCTCAGAAACCTTGCTAGTGGCTTTCTCCATTTCTCTGCTCCACATATCCGAGCATTAGCATACTCCTTGTTGTAAATCTCTGATGCGATATTTGGACCTCCAAGATACAGTATGTTTTCCATGGGAACTCCAGCTGAACATTTACCATGACAGATAAAAATATGAGCTCAACAACAGCACAGCACAGTGCAGACCATGGCATCATATGAAGAGATCAACTGATAACTTCAATTCTAAAGTTAAAACATATGGTTTCAACACTGCGTAAGTTAAGGAATTTGCTTGAGAGTAGAGCAGCAGATACCACAAATGAATGAAGAGAAAGAAGTGCATCATCATCTTACTTGCTCGATTTATCATCTGAGTTGGGGTGACTATTCGAGGTTCAGGTTCCAACTCTGCCTCAATTCCCTTGGCTAAAGAAATGATGACCGGCTGTGTGACTCGTTCCTTCCAATAACGGCTGATTTCGGCAAACACTTCCTTAGTTTCAGTTGAAGGCAGCCCATTGATGACAATATCAGCATCCCAGACAGCCTCCTGTAAGTTGGTCACAACCTTTAAAGGACAAAGAGGGGTATCAATCATGTTCAGGCAGAACCCATCTTTCAGTATCTCATCAGCATACAGAACTCGATCACCTAATCTTCCTTCCACATACTTCAGATATGCACATCGTCTTATCAGCCTCCTCAGCACATCTTCCCTGGAGTTGATGATCTCGAATAGATGCTCAGCTGTAGCTCTATCAACAGCCCTCCCAGCTCTTCTCCATATCCTTATCTGTACCTTATCACGCAGCATTCCATAGGCATCTTGTAGAAGTGCACTAAAGACACTTCCCCATGCCCCTGCACCTACACCCACGATCCTCAGTGGATCTCCATCAGCTTTCCCAAACAACTCCCGAAGCTCGTCAACTTTATGATCCAATGAGCCATTTGTTCTTTGAATTTGCCCATTCGTGTACACATTACCATCAGCAGTGGCCTCAGCAGCACCCTCCATTTCAAAAAAAAAATAATCCCCTAAAATTAAGGAGCTGCATAATCAGCAACAAGCCGAATTACAGAGAAAAGCCAAGGATACACATTTTTAACGATAACAAAAAACCCATAGCCGCCTTCCAAGCATAACAATATCCTCTAAATGTACAAAAACGGCTTTGATGAGCATACCTGCACCCTTCTGAGCAAGCGTCAAGCTACAGAGGACGAAAAGAAAAGAGCACGATCCTGATCTCCTTGTCCCGCAGGATTGTGACGTGGATCTGAAAAGGGGATCAAACCCAACTGTTTGATCGATTATTCAACTGCTCAGCGGAAGGAAAGCTTCACAGAAATCACAAAAAAATGTCTTTTCCAAGACGGCATTAAGATATGATTGAAGGCGACAGTAACAAAGAAGCTTCATATGTATACATATATAATAATACATGTCTTTTTCTCCGCCGGCTGATCTCCGGTCAGTCAAAGCATGAAATTTTTGTGAAACTATTCCCAAACAACACACTTTTGGTTTGAACTTGGGAAATTTCTCTTTTTTCCGGCGTTAATCAAATTAGACATGGATGAGTACCCTGGACAGTTTTTCAGTTTGGGTCTAACATTGAAAATCTGACTTCTACTACAACTGAGAAAATGAGTTTTTTTTTCGTAAATGTTAAAAGATCAAGAGAGTGTAGACTGGAGGGGAACCAGTTGAGATGACTAAAACATGAAAACATATGATTCCAAGGAGTACATCATCGCCTGGCATGTCAGGAGCATTACAAACAACCTGTTGCCAGTCCTTCCTTTCAAGGGAAGTTTAGAGTGCGTTGTTTATTACGTTTCTGTAGACGACTCGGCGTGCTTTCTTACAAAGAGCTTGCTTATGTCCTCTGTCACAATGTTGCTCCTGCAAAATAAAGATGTGAATTAATTCAACCATGGCAGAAAAGAAGGTATGGAAGAGCATGAATGGCATACCTCCCAGTAAGCTGAGGAGGGAGTAATCGACCACCAACAGTATCTGGAGAAGTCTTCAAGTGAGGCAACAGCCCTTTAGAGATTTTTCTATGAGGGTTCTGGGCAACTGATTCATTATGGTCTCTTTTCCGGGATTCACTTTCTGCCATTGCAGCTGCGACCCATGATGAGTGGTTGGATGCTCTCAGTGGATTAGACGGCAACATAGGCGAATTCAGTAAAAGAGAGGCATCAGGGAGCTTCAGGTCAGGTAACGGATCAGGAGGAATGGCAGCCTTTTGACTAGTTGTGGAATTCAAAGATATCCTGAAAGTTAACACCACATCAATAAGCACACTGTAAAGAGTTTTACAATAAGTAGAAGCATACAGGAAAAAAGCCACAAGGTACAATCACAAAGCTAAGAGAAACTGAGAGGGCGCTTTCATTTTTAGATTTCGGTTAGAATCGCATGATTATTTCAAGCTGTATGCATCCATGATTAATGGTTAAAATTTAAAAGTAGCAGATAGCAAGATTCAATCTGAGGCAACAAAAACACTGAAGAACTGTAAAACAGCCGTCTCTATAGCTGCACATCACCGTGTGCCATAAAGAACAAAAGGAAACTACTCCACAGGAAGCCAATTTCGCGTACACAGATTGCAGGCATGACGTTATGGGCACTTGATTACAAGGCCTAAAAATACATTCTTCCCGATCAGAAAGCAAAGAAAACTTTTTGCAACTAAGTTCTTGATTAGTAAATGTGGCTTCAACTCAATAAACTAAACAATGTCGGATTTTGATGCTCTACCCAGTATCACAAAGGAAGAGAAAGTCATAAAATCACCTCAGCTACACCAACTACATGATACTAGAATGCATCAATTCCGTTTTCCTTTGCTCCATACCACCCATAAATCCAAAACACCTACTGCACGCATCCCAACTTAGAAGCCAATGAGCAAGGAGGGAGTTTATAACAACGACACCATTCTCTCAGAGAAGATGAACAGGACGAAGCAATTACCTCTGGCCGGATTTTGACGGATTATCCTCCGGAGTCCTTTCGCTGGGTGCAGAAACCCCAAAACGCGGTCGTTTTGAGGTGCTTTGTTTCGACTCCTCCGCATCTTTGCCCTCGTCAACGTGATATACTGGCTCGTCTTCGTCGGAGGAGGCGGCGTAATCAACCAGCGACATGATCCACGGCTGACGGATTCTGGATTCTCCCCCTCGTCGACCAGTTCTTCCTTCGCAGAGGCCAAATATCTTAAAAATTTCATTTCTTTTCCCATAAAAAAATATCCTCGTCGACACAACGGTAATAGTAAAAAGATTAAACTGTAATTATTAATTATTTACTGTACAGTAATTCATTCATCTACACACGCGCACACCGCTGCTCCGTAGACCCCCGCTAGGGCTTCCTGCTCAGTTCATCCCTGTAACAATCCAGGAGCTTGTTCCTCGCAGCGAAAGCTTCCGAGAACAGAGCTTCCGCCGCCTTCTCGATTCCTTCGATCCCCTTCTCCAGGAGCTCCAATGCCATCTCCAGCCTCTCCACGCCTTCACCGGTTGAAGCTATTCCTTCTACCGCAGCGTTCACTTCCTTCACTTCCTCCGTTACGCCATCTCCGTTTTCGCTGAATCTCAAATCCAATCCCTTCACCAGCGATGAATCATGTATGGAAATGATTGATTCTCGTGTTTCCAGGTATACTCCTCGTTCGCTGCATAAACATGAAAGCACGAATGCTAGTGATAAAACGCTAGTGTCCCCTGCAATCGCCAATCCAGCAACAGCCATTCTTTCTTTATCTGAATCAGTGGATTGGATGATCGTCTTTCCACGGATTCTTTCAAGAATCTTCTTCAAGGGTTCTTCTGGATGATAGCCGGGGATCAATTTCAGGGTATGGGACACCGAAATCCTCGAATGACGAAGGCGTAAAACGGCGGCGTTTATCAGATTCAGCATGTCGAGCAGATTCAGGGTGTAGTAGAAATACTCCTCCGCGGTGGGGCTCCCCCACCGGCTCATCGGATAGTCTATTTCAACCACCATATCCGAAAATGCCCTGTTGACGAAAGTGATCAACTCGAAGCATTTTCCCAGATCCCGCAGCCGCGGTTTGATCTGGAGGTCCGCGGCGAAAGCCAAGACCTTGGACCGGAAGTTGTGCAGCGGAGCCGTGGAGGCGGCTGCAGGGAGCTTCCGACCGAACGGAAAATTGCTGAAACAACCAACTCTGTTTTCTAGCAAAACCATCCACAGACAGAAAAAAACGGTAAAAGGGTAGATCCCTTCTTTCCGACTTACTCTTTGCGGCAAACGTCTTAATACCTATATACATAGACAGGTGGGCACACGGCATCAGAAACGTGTGCAGCTTTGAAGAAGCAGGGGAATAGGGTTGAGTGATCAACGGACGAAAGAGGCGCACGCTGTTTTGAAGGTACACGGTGTCGCATACCATTGGCTCCCCTGTATTCCTCACTCCCTACGCAACATCCTTATCAGCTTCCGTTCCACATTGGAGAAGATGGATGTATCTTGTGCAGTGTCTTCCTGAATCCATTAGATCTGAGTTCAAGATTGTTTCTTTGGTTCTGAATTTTGCTGCTACTTGGAGCAGCAGAAGCTGATGAGCTCCCCTGATCTGAACCAAAGCAACTAGCAGTAACATAATACAGGTGACTCTGTGAGTCAGCAAGCCACCAAGTCTGGGAATGGAATATATTACACGGCATCAGCCAATTCACTCCCACAAAAGAACTGGATTACAGATAAAACTGAAGATGAGAATAAAAAATCATCTTCCATGGCAGGAGCTCCACTCCAAGAATGATCAACCGCAGCAGCAATGGCAGTTGCGTGCATTGAGAAAATTGACAGATTTTGACATGGGATCACACTGTCAGTGCATCCAGCCAGGTGAACTCAGCCGACTTGAACAGTATACATGAGGCCAGTCGGTTTGGAAGATGGAGAGACAACATACACAGTACTTGAGCTGAATCCTCAGCACTGGTTCTCGGTGGCAGGAATACAGATAGTTCTCCAGTTTTCGCCACCGGCCCACACTGTAACATGACAAGGCATGCAAGTCAGCAACAGAATCAAAACCTTCTGCTATCAACCACAGTCACTATCTGAGCAAAAGAAAACCTTTTGATGGCTGCTCGATCCAAGGACCATTCATTACAGTAAGAATGCTGCAGGCCTCACTGTATTCTAGATTGGGAAGCAACTTTGGAGTAAGCAAGAAACACCTGGTTTGTAGGATCAAAGTGTTTCAGAATAATCCACAGCCGCCAGAAAGCACGGCAATTCATGTATCTAACAAGAGGGGCATTTTCTAGAATAGTTCATACTGTGGAGTATTTGGTTGGCTGGCTGCTCTAACTAACTGCTGAAACATTTTTCTTTCATTTATGGGATCCATTCCTGAGGAAAAGCAAATAAAATCAAGTGTTCATGATCAGGAAATTCTATTTTTTCCAATGAGCTAAACGAACCTTGATTTATCTCATCTACCACCCTGAAGGGGCAGTTAGTGAGGTCTTGTAAAGAGACAAGATAGAGTATGGTAGAAACAGAGCGTTCCTAGAAAACAAGCCAAAGAAAGAAATTAAAAGCGTCTGGAAAGACAAATGGATACAAAACAAATGCTATACCCCTCCAGATTGGTGATGTGCACTCAAAACCTGAAGCTGTCCTGTTTGCCTGGTGATAACAGGGGAAGCCGAACAAAGCAAACATTAAAAAATGAAGCTTTCAGGAACGGGAAAGAGACAATGACACCACCAAAAATATGCATTTTTTGGTTGAAATTTACAAAAAATGCTTGAAGTGATGGGAGGCTCATTCACCTGAATTTTACTTTTATCAGAATTCCATACTGGCTGAAGTCCGTTTCATGTTCCCCTAGAAATGAGCCCAATCATCTTACCATCGAGTTAAATACTCAAATAAGTAATCAAAGGACAGTGACCACATTGTTTACCTAAAGATACTTCTCCCGCAACAGCCATTTCTTGGAAGTTCCGGCTGAATGTTTCGTTAATTCGACTGACAAGAGTTCTCAACTTAGGAAGCCAACTACCCTGAAAAGGAGTTGCATGGGGAGAGTAAAATAGTAAGTGGAATGCTGAAGCAATAGCACATGATTAACAAATATGACCTACAAATATTTGGTTTAATTATCCAACCTTCAAAGAATTGATTTCATCTAATCGAGCATTTAACTCTTTCTCATCCATTTCTAGTCTGTGCGCAAGTTCTTCAATCTGGAGAATATGGAATTGAAAATCCAGGCAGGAGTAAGAAACATTACAAAATATGCTTACTAAAAAGGCACAAGTATGTACTTTTTTTTGACGGCCTTCATATTCTTCTAAGATGTTCTGATTAAGAAATAGAATAGCATTAGCTTCAGCTGTGGTGTCTTGAATTGCAGATTCCAGCTCTTCAACAGTGGTAGGCATCTGCAGTAAGTACAATGACTATTCAGTTGGCTTGCAAGGACTAAGAAACACTCAACTCCGATGAAAAAATAGAAAAACAGGATGAAAAAAAAACCGTTAGTTCTGTTTCCCCAGACCTTCATGAACGCCTTTGCCAGCTCTGGAGTAATAACTGCCACGGATTCTGCTTCTCTTTGTGCAGCTTCAAGGTCATGCTTGCATTTCTTGGTTGCATTTGCGCCTGAAAATTAGACAAGGAACTGATATTAGTCTGTAATTGCACAAGTTACTTTTTCTCAAGATAATTAAGATTAATAAATAAAAAGATGCTAATGACTACAACCAAATATAAATTAGATCATTTAATCACAATACAAGGGAATTATACGTGTTTATATCAGGCAGCAAGTTCATACAGAAGAAAAGATACTGTGCATAATTGGAAAAACCATAAATCTAGAAAAGTTGAGGATTTTTAAACATGAAAAGGATGGCGCTGTTCATCTCAAGAAAGCACTGAGCAATCAGAGGTATTTGTGCCAAGAGAAGGGACAAATTGTGAAATAAATTATTTTTCATTTTCAGTAGTTGCATATACAAGTTCAGAGTATAATAAGACACGTTGAACGTTACTATGGAGTTTAGTTCAACCATGTCTGACCAATGTTCAATGTGAATTGGCTAATAGAGAGCTTTTGAACTGACAATCTAACAAACATTAGAAGAAAACAATTTAGTTTTTGTGGTTAAACACCAGGTGATGACGATGCATTAAATGCAACTACTGCAAAATTTCAAGAGTTTTTTTTTTTTTTACTTACAATTATCAACATGCATAGACGCTTGCATGGCAAGCTTTTCCTGCTGCTTTGAGTGGGACACCATCTCCGATATCTGAATGCAATACAAAAAAAAGTTAAATATGTCCAGAAAACAGGCATGTGTTGAAAAGAAATAAAAGGAACTTACGGGAAAGTACTTAACATGGTACTACTCATATCGGGTAGCAAGAAATGTAATAAAAGAGAACCAAAAAAAATGGCCAAAAATGACACAATTCAAACTCAAAACACGAAGAGTTTGACTTTGATGATGAAATTGTACCCCACCCTTGCTTCGAGTTCAATGGAGGACAAATTATATTCAGCAACACTTCTTCGAAAATCAACAGCCTCGACCAGCAAGTTCTGTCAAACCAAAAAACCAGTTAACGATTGTAATAGAGTAGTAAAAGTAAGAAAAATATCACATACAAGAAAAGTAGTCTCACCTTGATCTCTGTGATGCATTTGAATTGCTGAGCCTTGAGTTCTTCAACCTGATCTTTCAGCCTTCTTTCGGCATCCGGATCATCGTCCCTTTCTAACATTTTCAACTTCATTCTTTTTTGGGCTGTAAGAAGAGGATCATACAGTAGATCACAAGAGAGTTCTTTATGCATAGAAATGACAAGTCAACTTACTAACAAGCTGCTCCATATCCCTTCGTTTCCTCTTTTCACTTTGCATTATGTTGACAATTTCCTCCTGAAACGGTAAAAGTTACACATACTGAAAACAGTAAAAATGTTATAAGACTAGCTATTTATGATAAGTTTTTACATTTATAAATTTTCTTGCAATAGCAACCACATAAAGCCAGAGCTATTCATGACCGTTCATCAAAAGTACTCAAATCACACCTCAACAATGATGGGAATTGGCAAAGACACTGCAGATGTTAAAAAGTAATCATAGCTAGTTCATACCCTAACAAACATGCATTGGTCATACCATTATGAACGCCATCATACATCAACATAAAATGAGCAGTACAATGGTTGGAAACATGCCCAGATAATTAAAAAAAGTTGTTAAGAGTTCAGGTTGAGACACAATATCTGCCAGTTTAAATAGAACAAGAAGATAGGGATAAAAACAGGAAAGTGAAATAAAAATTCCACTCCAGGGACCAACCCGCTCACGTTGGAGTGCAGCTGCCTCATTTTCCTTCTTTCTCTCGGAAGACTGAAGTTCTCTTATACTATCCTCCATAGCTGAAATAGTACCCTCCAACTCCACAACCCTCGATTTGACACTATCAATCTCATTAGAGTCGGAATCTGTATTTTAAAGAGATTAGTAAAAACCCAGCTTGGCGGATGCAATTTCAGATACTGACTTCCATACTCTATTTTGATATCCTTGCACCTTGATCCAAAAAACAAGTTCAATATAGAACATTGAGATCTATGATGACGTACTAGATGAAAGAAGACGGGAATGCTCTACGTAGTCGACACTTGTTGATACATTATTTGCATAGCGGGACCTGATCCAACGATAGTGATTTTCTGGTGTCCATAGATCCATGACTCCCAAATCATAGACCTGATCAGACTTCTCATCTGTCTCCCTTGACCCCACATACTGGAAACAACAAAAACGACGCACACTTATTCCAACCCAGGGCATGAATTTGGCACTGAAAAAGTACAAGCATAAAAGCATGAACAAAATAAGCATACTGCACGATGCAGTCCACATTGACCAATCAAGACTTCCTTGACTGCACTCGGAGCTTCAAACACCATGTCAAGTCTGGTAGATATCCCAAGACTTCTCATCTGCTCAATTCAAAGAGTGGATAAATACATAATGAAAATGATCAAAACAGATAGTCAGCTAATTCCAAGTATACTTCATCTGTAGGGCGAAACGGATCCCTGTGGCAGGTTTCATCCACGACATGATTGATAACAGGTACAGCATAGGATTTCAGATTCTTAACCAACAAGTCACGATCTTCAGAATTCTGAGTGATAAAAGCCTAAACAAGAAACAATGCATCAGGAAAAGAACACGAAATATAGAGTGATGACTGAGCTATAAAGTACAGATATTAATGTAAACAGCCAATTAGATGTAGGCAATATTAAAAGCACGCCCTTAGCTCAGACAATTCATCTATTACACAAGAAATAAAAAAGTGCAACATCTGAGGATTCACCAACGTAAACAAAGTAGCTTTTTCCACTTAACCCTGTTACGAAAGGTTGGTTATTTTGTGTAATTGGATTGTTATTGCAAGCATGACTATGGAAGCATTCACAAAAGCCTCTTCTATACTGTGGTGTTGCATGTCAGAACATGCAGAAATTTTTAAACAGACAGAATAGTCAATCTGCTTCACATATGAAACACATGAAGCTCCACAATCAGCAATACCTTCCATATATAACCAGGAACATGACCTTCCAAGTAGTTAGCATGCATCTGACTTGCAACATTCACCTAAATGATAAGCAAACGAAAAATTCAGTGAAGAATACAAAAAGAAATAGTTTCCGCATCTAACCCCACTAAAAGCCAATCCCACCTCGAGCAAAACAGGGCCATACACTTCGCTTTTGAACATGCCCCGATGCTCCTGAACCCAATGATAGGCCTCAAATATCTTTTCACAGCCAGAATTCCTTAGTGCATTTAAACGCTTATTGTTGGCATTTTCCATCTCTTTCAACCTTTCAAAGTTTCATAAAATTAGAAAAAATCTAAAGCTTGTTTAATAATAAGATCTACAAAAATTTCAGGATGTTGACCTGTCAACGTGCTGCTTCATTATCATTTTATGGTGACTCAGGTGCTTCTCCTTTTCTCGCCTTTGAGTTCTCATATCATTTGCAGTCTCTTCAAGTTCCAAAATTTGAGAGCTTAATTGTTCCTGAAATCATCAAACCATAAACCAAACATGAAACCATGAAGGTGACAAACTAATATCATTCAGTATATGAATATGGTACAACCGCATTGTATTTCATCATAGAAAAAAGTTATACAATACTACATACAAAAAAGAAACTAACCATCTTTTCCCTTGGGGGTTCAGATGCACGATGATTTGCAAGTTCCTCCTCTGCAGAAGTAAGATCTTCTTTGGCTTTTGCAAGCCTTTGCTGACGATGTTCTTCCTGGTGCTTTAACTCTTCAATTTCATCATACTTCCCTCGAATTTTAACTCCCTGTAATGGAGAACACAAGTATTAAATCTTTAAGAAATGTAAATCAACATTTTACCAGTTTCAAGAAAATGATACATTAACTGAAAGCATACCATACTATCAAACTGCTCCAAAAGTTGCATTCGCTTTTTCATACTGCTATCTAGCAAACCAGAAATCCTTCTGCAATTAGCCTCTTGTTTTGCCTTCTCTTTCTTTACTATCCTAAAACAAGAATTAAAAACAGAAGGGCAGGGATGAAGCAACAGCGTTTTAAACGTCATAGGTTGTCTGAAATCAGAAATCGAATCAAAATGCTGCCTAACTTTCAGCAAAGAATCATTGTAATTCCCTTTGTCGTGTACCACCTCCAATTTGGTATTCCTCCAATAAATAAATGCGTAATCAAAACCCGGGTTTTTTTTTCCCTAAATTTCATTCTCGCAGAAAGCAATTTCAACCACACAAGAATTCACTTCAGATGTCCTTGTGCAGTGGAAGTTGACATACATTTCGGAAAGTGAGCGCACCACTATCATCAACTAAACCTACAAATAGCAATGTTGTAAATGGAGATGGAAAGGAGCCTATTAGAACCTCTCAAAATCCTTTTCTGAACTCAAATATATGGCGAAAAAATATAGCTGATTTTCAACCAGCAAAATATCAGAATGCCTAACAGAAGGGAAATGAAATACTGGAGTTTGTTGACCTACTCAATTGGCGCTTTAAGCTCAACCAAAGATTCGGCTGCTTCTTCCAGCTTCACCCGCGCTGCTTCTTCCTGTTTCACAGCATCCAGGTACTCCACCTTCTTGATATCATACTTGAGCCAAGGCAACTTTTTCTTCATAGACTCAACCTAAAACAGTAGACATAACGGCTAGCTTGTACACTGAATTTTTTTATTGTAGAAAATAAATAACCTTTTTTTGACCTTCTCTAGTAGTTTTTCTCGCTGACGAACACGTTTGACATCCCTTTCTAAACCAGCATTAAGATCTCTCAGCTGAGTCAAAGTCCCAGTATGGCTCTCAACAGCCTATCACAGAGGGTAAGTATTATCAATTTAGTTTATTGTTATGATGATATGAATAACAGCAAGTCAATGAAATGCAGGGAAAGGGACAAAACGAACACATGACGTACAAGTTTAAGTTTCTTCACTTCCTCACTTTTCAATATGAGACTATGATGCTGAAGGGGTAACTGCGGATCACCAACAGCTTTTTCGGTCTCCTCAAGAAGTTGAATAGGAGATAGCTTCGCAAATTCACAAACTCTGTCTTGTGGAAGAAACTTCCATATATAAAAGTGTCAAAACCAGATAATTTTAAGAAGATGCTTAAAGTAACTGTGAATATATAACTGGATCCAATTCTTTAACAAGGGATATGAACAACTTAAGGTCAGGTAAGCAGAGCAGAAAAAATGCCATATACAAATGCAACAACGTAGGTAGAATACAAGGTAATGTTAATTAAACCTCAGCAAGTACATTGCAACCAATACCGGCAGAGCTGCAGCTTTTTGCTAAGATAATGAAAATAATGTGCATTTCATACTTCAGCGCACATGTACTTCAAAACATATGCTTTAAAAAATACAACTTACTTGAGTCAAATTTCCAATTTGGATATTGAACTTTTGAATTACTTCGATTATATCTTTTTTCCCTACAGATTTTCCTGTAAAAACACATAAGAGTAGAGTTCTCTTCTTCAGAAGTTCCAAAACATTATCAAGAATCCATGCAAAAGTTACAAAGATACTTGTATTGATCTTATGGGAAAATTTTATGTGAAATTACAGGAAAACACAGCAATTACCATTAAGCAACCATTCAGACTTGTTACTTGTGTTGATTTTCCTCATTATAGAAATAGGATTTTGCTTGTTCTCTCCTCTCAAGGAAATGATAATGTATCCAGATTCCTCCCCTCGTTTGACATAAGCTCCAACACTTGTCGCCCTGCCCAAAAGCTGCAGTAGATCTTATAAGGGCTTCATGTCATTTATGGTAAAAAAAAAAAAAAACCTTTTTTTTGTCTAACCTGAGGTTCACCTCCAAGTCCCAATGCAATGGCACATACAAGTGAACTTTTACCGGATCCATTTGGTCCAATAACCAGATTTAAGCGTGAGCCAGGCTTGCAGGTTAACTTATTGAATGTCATGAAGTTGCAGAGCTCAATTTTAATGATATTTCCAGGCATATAATCATCATCATCTCTATACGAAGAGCAAAATGAAAAAAATAATGGATTATGAGAAAAATAGCAGCAGATTATGAGAATAACAGTATCTTGCCTACCACAATATCCCAAAATTCGCATCAGCATTATCATATCCAATATCAAAATACACAACACACCAAGACGAAGTAACATGCGTGAGTATTAAATGCCTGACACCATGATAAAGGAGACAAAATAAAAGTAAAGCAAAGTAATTGCAATAAAAATAGTAACTTTCACACCCATGGATAAAAATAGCCGAGATATCAGCAAGTCTCTCACAAAGATAAGCACTTTACCTACCAAGACAATTCCTAAATTTCAGGCAGCATTACACAACTATCCTAGTCGCCCTTTTTCTGTACAGATCAAACAGAAGTAAAGCGCCCACCACCCAAAATAAAACAATAATAAAAACTGAATGATTAAATCCCAAATGCATCGTAATTGAGAACACCCACAACCCAACACTCCAAAGAAACAACAAACAAAAGACTAGGGAAGAGGGGAAAAAATAACAGGACAGACCTACAAATCTTGGGCCTTTTAGGTTGCGGTTCGTCCGCCATTGACACGTCGAGCCGGCACCCAATTTCTTCTTTCTTTCTCCCTCCAAGCGTGTGGAGTAAGCTCGACACGAAAGAGGGATCGACACTGCCGGCGAAACGCCCTCAAGCCGGAGAAATGGCGCGAAAACAATGGACCGCACGTGCATCACGTGACATACAAGAGGTAGTTGGAAACAAAATATAATTTCATAAACAATCAGAAAAGAAAATATCACATTTTCAATAATATATTTGTATTCATATTATTTAATATATTTTACAATAAATAGGAAAATATCTCACCAATAGAGAAGTATAACCATTCACTCACCCCCTCTCTCCCTTCTCCATTACCATGTCTTCCTTCTTCTCCTCATCATCAGTCCCAATCTCTTCTTCCTCCTCCTCCTCCTCCTCCTCCTCCTCCTCCTCTTCCGCATACTCCATTACCAGATCTTCTCTGCATCTCAAGCTCAGCTCTGCCTCCACCCTTCTGCTCCAAGACACCCATCCTCTCTCATTCCATCTCACCAGAGAAGATGCAGTCTCCGGCGTAATGGATGCCGTGAACGAGACTGACGGCGGCGGAGGAGATGATTATGTCAAGAACAGGGGGAGGAGGAGAGCCAGGAGAGCGAGACATTTGAGAGGCGTGGAGGAGACAGAAGGGAGTGATGAGCCTGAATCGGCTGATGCAAAGAGAGGGAAGTCGAAGTTCATGAGCTCTAAAGAGGAGGCCAGATTGTCATGGCACCTAAAGGTTACATAAAACATGTATTGATTGTAAGTGAAGTGCAGGTTTTGTGGGCGGTGAGAGATGGATTCAGTCTGTTTTCTTGCACCACAGGAAAGAGCAAGAGTTGAGGTTGTAAGGAGTAAGCTGGTAGCTGAAATGGGAGAGGGGGAAGCTTTAACCTGGAGCCAATGGGCGAAAGCTGCAGGTATGAGCCAGAGGAGTCTGGACAAGGTCCTGTGCAGAGGCAGAGAATCGGAGAAGAAGATCACCGTCTGCTATCAAAGCCTTGTGGTATCTATCGCTTCTTTGTACCAAGGGAAAGGTCTCAGCATCCACGACTTGATTCAGGTACTGATTCCTCCCCAGTCCTCTTCCCAAGGAGCAGAAACAGTTCAGCAATGCTTGTGATTCCCACCATTCAGGAAGGTAGCATAGGGCTCCTTCATGGAGCTCTAAAGTTCAAACCAGAGAAGGGATACAAGCTCTCCACCTACGCATACTGGTGGATCAGGCAGTGCATCATGCGTGCCATAGCCAAGAAGTCCAGACTCATTCGAATGCCGGTAACTCCACACCCTTCACCCCTTCTGAGAAAACACCCTTGAGAGTCTCTCCTCTGACAGGGAACTGTGAACGAGGCGATGCCAAGGATCTGCGAAGCGATCAACGTGCTGAGCAGGAAGCTCCAGAGGTTCCCCACATACAACGAGATTGCAGAGGCGACCAACATCAGTTCCACCGTCGTCAGACACGCTGTTGAAAGCAGCAAATCCCCGATCTCGATCGACAGGGCGGTTACCAGCCGGGGCTGCATGTCCTTGCAGGAGATCATCCCGGGGCCCGATGAGATGAGACCGGAAATCAGAGTGAGAAAGAGTTTGCTGAAGCAGGAAGTGAACAGACTTCTGAAGAGGCTGTGTGAAAGGGAAGCAGAGATCTTGAGGCTCCACTTTGGGCTACATGGAGGCACGCCCTGCTCCTTTGAAGAGATTGGGAGGCTCCTTAAGCTGTCAAGGGAAAGAGCAAGACAGCTGAGTTCTGATGCACTGTTGAAGCTACAGAAGATGAAAGAAGCGCAGGATCTGGTGTACTTACTGTAGTTACATATGATAAATATATACATATATGTACACATTTTTAAATTAATTTTTACATATTTTACTTGAAATAGAAAAAAAATATTTTTTATATGCATCAAATGTATTTACATTTTTTAATATTTATATTAAACGTGTTTAAGTAATTATTTTTATTACATAATATCACGACTCATTCTTTTATTGCAAAATATTATATACTTTGAACTTTTAATCCTTGTAATTGTACATTTTTTATTTTCAAGAAAAAAAACTTATATCAAATTAGAGAATTTTTTTTATATAAACTGTTTCTTTAATCTATTCTTAATCGATCTGAGATTAATCTAATGTCATTATATACTTCTTTGGGTTACACCCAACAAATGTGACTTATAAACATGTGACTCAAATAAAAAATTTAGTTTGTAAATTTTTCAAAATTTTAAATTAATTTCATAATTTTATCCCAAATATACATATAATTTTCCTCCAATAAATATACTTAAATATTTAATTTATTTCAAATATATTTAATTAATTATTTTATATTAAATATGATTTATACGTAAATATATGATTCCAAATTAGAAAATTTATTTAGAATAAAATACTTTAATTTTTCTTATTAAAAAATCGGAAATTATTATAAATAATAATAAATTGATATTTTGCTTCGTACAAAATCCCCTTTTCTGTGTTCGTGGCGGTTGGAGATAGAAGCTGCTTGGTGGAAGGATTAGGGTTAGGTTTTGGATGTCGTCGGAGGCGTACGAGAGGGTGAGGGCCGGAAGGCTGACGTTCAAGGGCGGAGAGCTCGCTGTGCGGGAAAAATCGATCAACAAAAAGAAAAAGAAGAAGAGCAAGAGCAAACTTCTTGATGAAGCGGCTGCAGCCGAGGATCCCGCAGCAACCGCTGTGGAGGCTTCCGGCGCGGGTGATATTTATACTATTGATGCGGCCAAGAAGATGAAGTACGAAGAGCTATTTCCAGTGGAAACCAAGAAGTTCGGGTACGACCAAGTTGTGAAAACCAAGTCTGTGGAGGAAGCCCTTGACGATCGCGTGAAGAAGGGCTGATCGTTATTGTAAATGAAATCTGCTTGCTTTCTCGATTTCTGGTGTTTCGAGTTGCCAAATTTGTAGGATGTGCATTTACCTTTTCTGCCTTGAATATGAATTGCCTTGATCGAGTTAAAAGTTCCTATAGTGTTTTTCTTGGCTCCAAGTATTGATCTCTAGGAATATTTGGATTTCATGCTTAGCTTTTGAAACTACCCCTATGTTGCCGTTAGTAGATTTCCCAAATCTTCAATAGACAATGGAGGCATATCAGCAAGGTTCTGCTTTTCTCTAGTTTTAAGAAGGCTTTTGGAGATGCAAGATAAATCATGGCAGTGATTTTCTGACCTATTTGAATGCAGCATGTGGGTTTTAGTCTTTTTTCTTTTCGTGGGCAATTCAAAAGATGATTTCTCTTCTTTGCAATCGGCTTGCTTTCGACCCCATTCGCAGCTTTTCATACAGAAATTCGTGGGAGAAACATGTGCTCATCCAAGGTGGCCTCTTGTTCAGGGGAGAAGCGAAGAAGCACTTGATTTGTTTAAGGGACATGCAAGAATCAATGGAAATGAATTGCCACAGAATTTGAGCATCAAGCCGTCATTTGTGAGTGGTATTCAAAAAACTTCTGCTATGTATGAGCTTTTGGACAACAATGGGCTGTCAGAGAATTGGCTTTTTGTCACGATCATTGGTTTGGAATTGTTTAGTTTACTTTGCCATGAACTCTTTTCTTCTTCAGCTTTTTTTGCTGGTTTTCTTGCGTTCTCTGCATTGTTTTTTCCTCAGGCAATGGAAATAAGAACAATATTGGACCACCAATCCAAACTGGTGTGCTTTTTTAGGTTTGACAGTTGACACCTGGGGTGTTAAAGCTGTTTCCACTGCTTACAATATATTGAATGTTCACTTTGTCGAGCTTATCCCTACATAAGCAAGTAACCTCAATGCCGAGACAGGCGTTGATGTTGGGTGGTTCTATTTCTCCATTTCTGGTTGTGTTAGGAAGAACATGGGCATCTCTATCCTTTCTTCTGCTCGGAGTTATGCCGACTGTTATTGGAGTAGTGATCTTTGTTCCTTGCACTAGCCTTATCCATATACCCTTTCTGAAACTTGTTTTCCAGGACAAGAGATCATATGCTACGGACGTGCACAACCATCTACATAAATCCATCGCTTCATGGTTGTGTCTTCCGGCGACTGCGACGGCAAACGCCGCGGTGGCGGCAACATTTCTACGCTAAGGACGTGGCCGTGGTTCCAATCTCATCGGATGTCCCCGAAGGGACAGGACTTCGCCGTGGCATACAACCGCGTATCTAAGAATATATTCTCTTTTTCTTCGCTTATTTTTTTTAATTTATAATGCCGATAAATTGTGTGGACAGGATGCGTCTGGACAGCCCAACCCTTTTGGATGACGGCGGCTGTCTGCCACAGGATCCAGCTGTGGTTTGTTGTCTTTTTCAGGCAAAGATCAAATCTTTGTTCACACTGTGCACGTGACACGTGGCACAAGTCAATAAATCTCGGCCACACACCCATCTTCTGGAGGGTTCGAAAACTATTCAATTTTTTTGGATGAAAAAACTTTCCTTCGTGGCATCATCTGTTCCTGATCTTTTTCTTCCCCTGAAACCCCTCCAAATTTCGTTGCACTCCCTGTCCGTTTTCTGGGTTTCCCTTTCTGTGATTCTTTCTTGGGGTGTCTTTTTATGGCAAGTGAAGTTCAAGTTTGTTTTGTTTAGTTTGCCGGTTTTCAGCCCGTCGCCGAGTGTAATGAAGGTTAGATCATCTCATTCTTGTAAATTTGTTATTGGTCACGATGTATTCAAGCATTTGGTCGATTTAGTTGCTGTAATTTCCCTTGTGGGGGTGTGTTCTTTTGAAATGATGATTAGGAGTAATTGAGATGAAGCTTAGTTTTTCGCCATTCTTCTTATGTAGGATCCATCAACAGAAACAAGCAATGTGGCTTCTCAAGCTCAGCCCTTTTCTGCTGGGGGAAATGGGTATTCGCACAAGGTTAATGATCATCTTTTACCTAAAAGACTGATGCAACAGATTTGGTTATGTGGGGGTGGTTTTGCATTAGCATTTATCATCTCCACACAATGTATTCTAGGTCAGAAAGCCTTATGTCATTACCAAACAGAGAGAAAAATGGACGGCCAATGAACATCAGCGCTTTGTGGAAGCTCTCAAGTTATATGGCCGCGGTTGGCGACAGATTGAAGGTGCGGTCGTCCGCAAAATGTATCTTTTTTTTTTTTTTTCTTCAAATGCTCGATGAATTTGTAACATTGTATGATAATTTTGTTTTTTGGCAGAGTATGTGGGTACAAAGACGGCTATTCAAATAAGAAGCCATGCTCAAAAGTTCTTTGCCAAAGTCAGTCGAGACACTGGTGCTTGTGGAGAAGGGTTGCTGAATCTGGAGGATATTCCTCCTCCTCGGCCAAAGAAAAAACCATTGCACCCCTACCCTCGGAAAACAGAAAATAAAGAAGATACTGACTCGAATGCCCTCGAATGCTTGACTGATGATGGAGAGAAATACTCTCCAACCTCAGTTGCCTCAGCTGTTAATTCTGATAATATAGAGTCTGCAGTAGCTGAGATGCACAGTTCCTGCCCTTCACCAACTTCTTGTGCCACAGATGCTTTATCTGGAAACTTGTTAACATCTGCTAACTTTTCTGCAGTTCCTCCTGGTGATAATTTGATTAAGGTGTGGTAATGATTTTATATCTGCAGCTTGCGTATAGTTTATACCGTTTGTAATGAGCTAATTTTCTTCCCCTGGCTTATCCAGAAGTCCCATCAGGACTCGGAGTCCACCATGGAATCTCCATTTTGTGCTGGACAGCGTACAAGTTTCAAGCTATTCGGAAAAACGGTTGTTGTTGTAAATGGTGCAGGACAGTCCTCAGATGTTATGGGAAGTTCTGAGTCTCGTCCGGAGAGCCCTGATGACCAGCTTGTGCATGGATTCATCCCTCCCCTACCAACAGCTTCCCCACCATATCCACCGCAGGCAAACAACAATGATCTGAAGAGGGATCAATCTGCTTGGTGCTACACTTGTCTGCTGCACCCCTACTTACCAGGAACTGCTGCTGCTGATTTTAACACCATGTTAACGAATACCCCGATCCAAATCAGGGACGGGGTATGACAGACAGCCACGAATCTCCTGGAGGAGATTCAGGCTCAAACAGAAAATGTTCGCTCATAGAATCACTGTCCCATTTTGGAGGGCAGTTTGAGTTCAGACACTCACCACCATTGTCTATCTGCTCAGTGTTCCTGCAGGACCATGAAGATGACCTCTTCATGACAAGGAGTTTTGCGTGTGGTTGGAAGTTTCTTTAGTGTAACTTGTGACTCCTGCAACATTTGTTGTATGTAACAAAGTCGAGCAGTTTCTTTTTTGGCCAAAATCAACAAATTAGTAATCGAATGAGAAGAGGAGGCTCACCCCTCGGTGGGCATATGGGGCCGTTCATGGACCACAGAAACCGAGCTCACTCAGCTTACTTTTTGCATTCGAGCTGCTCATCCTCATGAACCCACATCTCTCTCTCTCTCTTTAGATCGTCAAAATGGACAGCATATTAGAGAGCATGGGATGGATCCGTACTACTACAGAGGAAAATACGTATGTTTGGATTGGCTGCTTTGAACCAGTTCCGGCAAGGTGTGTTTGAACCAGTTTGGATTGTGTTTCCAAGGGAAATGAGTTTGTGGGCACAAGCAAATGAAATGGAAGAGGGCAAGGGATATGGGAATCTCAATCTCCCCTTTGCTGTCCCCGAGAAACTGCTGAGCATCCCCACTCCCATGATTTATTGCCAGCTACCCTTTGCATCTGTCCCCCATCCCACTTCTGATACAACAGCCTGCTCAGGGCCAAGTTTTGAGCTTTCCCTTTTTGTTGTTTGTTTCCAAGTCGGAGGCACTTGGGGGTGGCGTCGATGAAGGAAAGGCGTCGTTTTCAAGAGAATGGTGTGGTGTGGGTGACCACATCTCTGTCACTCAGTCCCGTCTCCCTCACCAGTTCCGATCCATCTGAGCTGCTGACCTCACAACCATCATTTTAATACTGAAGGATTCTGAATATTTTTTGTATCCATTAAAATATGCAATCTAAATCCCCATGCTGAACTAATGTCCATAATATAATGAGCAACTAATAACTACCTAACACCACAAATTGGTTCCTTTTGTGTTCTGCAGAAAAGAAACAAAAATGCAGAGGGCCCTGAATCTCTGAATCTGAATCAAGGAGGGAGGAAGGAGGTGTTTGGAAAAACTAAGTCAATGCCCGAACCGTTCGGTTATGTTGGATCAGGGAACCGGAGGGTGCGTTCTTGACTCTGGGATCAGCAAATGGAGAAGAAAGCAGTTGTTGTCAAGTGTGAATGCCTCTCGGGATCAGCAGTTGCAGGAGCTGGAGGGATAGATACATGGATGGATAGTGCAGCAGCAGCTTAGTAGTGTGTGTTGCATGGATGGATGCAGTTGCAGAAGGCAGCAGCAGCAGTAGCAGCAATAGGTCAGTTGTCAGCCCCACCAAGGAGCATTCATGTACTCAGATACCCATCCATCGCTGCTCATTCATTGCTCCCTTTCTCCTCCTCATCAGCCATTAATGGAGCTCATTCAGAGCAGTCAGGCAGAACTGATGTTCAAAGATGCTTTGATCTGGTTCACTGTGCTGCTGATCAGGTTGTTCACAGTCGCTACTGATTCATGGCTCATTCTTGCCGACGGCAGGCTACTCACAAGGATTTGGAACACTATAGTGGTCAGAGAGCCTGATGAGGAGGAGCTGGTGTTTGAGCTCGTGGATGCACCGTCTGCGCCGGTCCCGGGATCGTTCCCTGGCCGGCAATCGGAATAGATTGTGAACCCTGACGGGAGTAAGGGGATGTAGGATGGGTCCTCCCCGCTCATGGCGATGTGAATCGCCTGCAAGTCCACAGGGCAGTAGACTACCAGAGAACCTGATGAATCAATGCAGCTTTCTTGCAGAATCAGCATGCTGTTTTGGCTGGTGTTGTAGCCCTGTTGCATGCAAGACAGCAATCAGTACAGACAAGAAAAATGCAGTCTTTTTGCAATTAACTCAACAGCTTACTCTCAGGACTGAGATGCAGTTCCCTGGATGGGATCCATTGGGGATGTGAGCAATTTCTTCAACAGGGTTTTGGTTAGACAGAACATCCCACTACCAGAGACATCAGAAATGAATGAATACAACAGTTCACAATCGGAAAGACAGCTATGGCTGCTCACCTGAGGCCGGCATCTCTCATCCCTCAAGAAATTGAAGACATTCAATGGGGAAACCGGAAGCCATATTGTTGCTGAGGCACTGATGATGACTCCATTCCGCTGGCCGGGTTCGGTGCTCCGGTGCACCGTGGTTCGGACTTCGAAATCTTGGGTAGCCGAGAGTGTGTTCAGCTGATGGCCATTAGAGGGATTGATGCTTGAGCAGAAATAGCTCACCATCCTCTGAGCTAACTTCATCATGCTTCTTTTTCCTTCTGATCTTGCAAAAGGACACACAATTCTCCATCAAAATCACTCCTTTTTCTTCATTCAAATGTGAGTGATTGTATTACGTTTACCTCCTCCAAACTCCCGAGGAGAACTCCCACTGATCATCAAAGAAAATCTCTCACACACTCTCTGCAGAGATGCTATCCATCTTTCTGCTCCAAAGGCAAATCCACTGTGTATAATCTCTGTACAGAGCTGATGGATAGGTGCTTTGTCTTCAATTTCCCAATGTTCCACCCATGTAACCTGATAAAAACAAAGCGTTAGCAGAATGTAGCTACAGCACAATCCAGAAGAGGAAAAACAAGTGATTTCTGCCTGAAACCTTGGAGTAACCATTCTGTGTGTCTTGTATCAGACAACCAGAAGGAAGCCTGTGAGCTTTGCATGGAGAAGAGAAGTGGGATTCTTGCTGAGGGAGATCATAGGAAACATCAACAATAGCCCACGAACCCGGTTCAATTTGCTGACAGAAACGCAGAAAGTAGACTTGTCTAGTGGGAACCAAGGCTGAAAGCAACTGAAGTTCTTCATACATCTGGGAACAGATTAGGGAATCAATTTGTGTTCAAAACTTGATTCAGATAAAGTTCTTGCTTCATTACCAACAACAATGTTCCACTCTGTCCAGATGATATCACTTCAACAGTCCTCGCCCTGGACACGATTGTAGGAAAAAGATCCACCCATTTGCCCTGCCAACAGAGGCACAAGATTATGATATCAAAGTTGCAGAAGGAGCTGCATTTTTTAGACAGGGAAGAAGAAAGCTAACCGCATCCATGAACATATCTACAAGAGCTAAACTGTTCATGATAACAACCCCAGAATCTCTGGAAGCTTCTACTCGAACATTGGGATTCTGGGGCCTCGAAAACAGTCCATGATAAGCTTCCAGATTGAGTATTTCCCTGCAATCTGAACTGGGCTTTACCCAAATCGGTTCATTGCTCTGCACCAATCTAATCAGCTCATCCAATGAGCTGGCAGCGTATTCAGCCATTATCGATTTATCGACATCGGAGAAACTCATCGGAGGAAAAGATAAATCTGTGATTCCACTGGATGAACTCCCCGGTAAAAGATCAAGGTCGAGAGACGGGCCGGGGACTCCATGGCCGCCGAAGCTGCCCATTGATAAATCCAGGGAAGAAACGTGAATAGGCTGCATTGGTGGGAGCTGCGCGATTGGTCTTCCCATGTACTTGGCCGCGATGCTCGAAACTCTATCAAGCTACAAGAAACGACACCAGAAAGCTGTTAAGAGACGCATAGAAAAATGGAATCGAGAAGGGATCAGAGAACCTCTTGTTTCAACTGGGCGTTTTCAATACGCAGTTTTTGTTCGTCGAAGAAGGAATCCTCTGAAACTGGAGGACCGCCGCAAGTTGGGCAAATCACGTTTTTGAGGGCTTCACGAATCGCAATGTTTTCACATCTGATCTTGTCGTTTTCGGCTCGAAGTGCGCAGTTATCTGCTCTTTCATGCTGCGCCTGTAAACAAATACAAAAATTCAGTCTTCGTCAGAAAAAAAAGGCGACTTGTGTTTCTCTCTGTGAATCGGAGTCGTGCCTTCATCTGGGTTCTCCTATTTTGAAACCAGAATTTGATTTGACGTGGATGCAAACCAAGTTCTCTACTCAACAAATTCCTCGTTTTCTCATCTGGGTGGGGGCAATCCTTAAACATTCTAACCAAGAAATAGAAACCAGAAACAGAAGTATCAGTCTCATCCATTTCAATGGGACCAGAAGACAGAAACAGTGCCATGACGATGCATGCAAACAGAAAACAAGAAGTTACCGTTCAAGCCGCTGGATTTGCTCCGCTGTGTGACGATGATACCTCTTCTTCCTCCGGTGAGAATCAGAACCATCCTGGTGGTCCCCGCCGCTTGAGGCACCGCCGCCGCTGAACTCCATAGCCACTACGAAGGAAAGGAGGGGATTCTTTCTCTCTTACTCTCTCACCAGAAAACTCCGAGCACACAATTAATAACACCCAGCAAGATTACCGCCCATTGATCCCCCCCAAACACAAGCCTTCTTCCCCAACTAAACTCCAAGACCCAGAAGATAAAAAGGGCAGCACCTTTATATGGTAAGACGATGGGAAACAGCAATAATTCGGGAGATTGTTAAGGCACCAACCAAGTTTTCATTTTTAGCAAGTGAAATGAAAGCGTCTCCAAAGCTCTAACCTCCCAACATTCAGAAACCCGTTTCTTTCCTTCTTTCTTTCAGAGACGAAACGAAACGCCTGTGGGAGGAAGAAGGTGAACGGGGCAGGCAATAAAGAAGTAGGAAGAGAGAAAATTGTGCGTCGTAGTGATAAAATTTTTCCTGCTCTACACTACACACTACTGCACCTATCTAATACTACTACTACGAAACAGGGTGACCAGAGCTGCACTTCTCTCGTCCAAATTGCTTCACTTCCGCTGCCCTTTCTTCTTCCTTCCTTCCTTCCTTCCTCTGCGTGTGGATTGGATGCACTTAAAAACTTACATGGCGCGTCCAACTGTGACTGGGCTGAAATCCTAACCGACGGATTTATGGCAGTCTGATCCCACGGTGACAGAAAAAAGGTACAGAATTAAAGACCAGATGCAACACAGGGAAGACACAGAGAAATTACTAAAACTTTTTTTAATATACATTTTTTTGAATATTATTTTTTCACATATTATTATTATTATTACATAAATGCATATTTTTTTTATAAAAAAAAGTCAAATGAATTTTATTAAAATATCATTTGATAATAAGATATTAGTATATTTAAATATAGTGTAATTAGGTATATATATACTTAATTATATATAATGTTTGATATTCGATAATGAAATTTGAAGTATCATTATAAGAATGATATAGTTATATAAGATAAATATAAATATATTAGTTAATTAAATAGGGTATGTATGAAATTAGATATAAATCCACGTCACCAATAGCCAAGAAGACGACTGTTGTTTGTGAAAAAACTGAAATATAAAATAGAAAATGAGAATAAATGTCATGAAGTCAATGCTATTTTTTAATTAAATAATAATAATAAAAAAGACAGGAGATGGCAATAAATAGACCCATGGGCCCACCTGACACACCCTTATTTACCCTTTTGGTTGGTATTTATTCTGAAATAAAAATAATATAAATAATAATAGTTTTGTAATAAAAGAGGAGGAGGGCAAAAAAGAGGACAGTCGCAATTAGTTATTCATGCAAATTATACACGTAGCATGGGGCCCGCTTTCCTCCGGCGAACACCACCACTTAATGCCTGTTCCCACCGCCGCCCGCCCGCCGGGATTTCCCACTCCGGCGGATAGGGCACGCTCCCATCTTTCAATCTAGCTCTGTATTTTTTATTGCATACATACACTCAATTCAACAAAACTATATGCTTAGAGAGCTTGCAATTTTGCATGAGAGCTTAATCTTAACAATGGTGTTGTCAAAAACTCTTTTTGAATCTCGTTTTGAGCCTGTCATGTTGATAAAAAACCAATCATCTGATGAAGATTTCAGATTCGAATGATGTACTTATGTTAACCTTTAGGATATGTTCGTCATTATAAGTACGACATAAATATTACGATATCTTATAAATCATTATCCATATTGTCAACAATATACTATTTCGAACCCAATCACCCTTATAGAATTTCTACTCACATTCGAATTCTCATTTTGCTTGAGCTAGTGATGCATGGCTTGATGCCAATGATGCACCATAATGTGATCAAAGGTTGAAAATAACTCCAAAAACCATTAGATAATAATGATGATGATGATGGTGAGATTAGTTTAGGATGTTGGTAATTAAATGGAGGTATTTAATGTGGGGATCATAACTTAATCTTGATTAATTGCACCAACACACCAATCATGAATGCGCCAAGCCTTAAACTATGTGTATTTGTGCCACACATTCGCAGGGTTTAATTCCTCAGAACTTGCTAGGGTTTGTACTCATCCCCTACCCCCATAATATTAAATTCCACCATGTAGTAAAACAAATAACCTAAAATAATATGTACATTTTTCCTATTAAATTCTGTTTGATTGATGTTGTTTTTAAGAATCTGATGACAAAAATAAAAATGAGAATTAGAAGTAGTTGTTTTATTTCTGTTTTTGTCTGATTTTTAATTACACTAAAAAATATTTTTTTTAATCAAAAATAGAAAATATTTTATGCAAAATTATTTTGATAAAAAAAGAAATAAAAAAAACACTCAAAAATTTTCCGAAACGGAGTTTTAATTCATTAACCAAAAATGACTTGATATTTTTCTACCACATTGCACAAATTGAAACACAATGCCTATATCGATACATCAAATATGATTTTGATCATTTCAAATTTGTTTCCGGATTCGAATCGATACATAATCGGTTCGGTTTTAGACCCGATTCCG
This sequence comes from Utricularia gibba, assembly GCA_002189035.1. Lineage (NCBI taxonomy): Eukaryota > Viridiplantae > Streptophyta > Magnoliopsida > Lamiales > Lentibulariaceae > Utricularia > Utricularia gibba. Next base: position 954,286 of record CM007990.1, read on the forward strand.
AAGGGTCGGGTTTAATTAAGGAAAAAAATGTTTTTTTTTCAAAAAAAAAAGTAGGAAAAGTGATCGATATTGTGGGATTTTCCTTTGGGGCAGCCGTCGTTTCCATGATGCTATGCCCTAACCGCCAACTGAATAATATTATTACAAGGAGGGCGCTGACCACTTGCGAATTAATTTAATGTTCGATTTATTGTCTGGGCGCGATAGATTTTATCTATTCGTTGACTTTTGAAAATATCATCTTTCGACCCCGACACTTCTCTCTATTTGCTTTTTTTGTACCAGATATTTGCAAATATTCTGATTTCGGAATCCACAAGTCCAATCATCATCAGGTACTGGATTGATTCATTTTAAAAAAAATATTTATCCGTACGTTTTTACATCACACGTGAAGGTGAAATATTTATATTGAAAATTATCATTTTTTATATATATTATCATAAGATATTGAATATGTTTTATATTTCTTTATGAAATTAAGTTTCGACCCCGTGATATCCCAAATATTCACATTTGGACCAGAGGGCGAAAAAAATTGAAATTCAAGAAATTTAATAATTTACTAAAAAATCATAACATCTAAATTTCTAATTTTATTATAAAATAGTTAAAAACTGAATTATTCAAAAATTAAATAGAATCACTTTAAAAAAAATTATATACATATAGTTAAAAAAATTATACTTTTGAAAAGATAGTGCACAAATTTTTTAGAATACTTTTACGTATATTTCTGTTTCTACTTTTTAATTTTGCAATTAAAAATATGAAATATGAAATATTTTATAATTATTTTTTAAAATACTGAAATACATTTATGAAACATATATTATTAATATTTAAATAAATAAACTCATTGGTTTGTATGGAGGTGAAGATGAAAGGGAAGGGGGTCCCTCTCCCTCCGGACGGCTTGAATGGGTGAAGTGAGGAAGATGGAGAGGAGTAAAAGTGGGTTGATGAAAAGAGAACATGGGAATGGCGCGACGCAGAGAAGAGTTAAGAGACAGATGCTGGACCAGGTAATCAAATCAAAAGATGATAACCCATCAAAGCTAAGGGGTACAGTAGTTGCAGGGACCCCCAGCCTCTGTGCGAACTGGGTGTCCTTTTCAGACACTCGTATGTTGTTGGAATTCGTTATCTGAAATCGGAAAGGGGTGCGCCGGGTGGGTTCAGTTCAGGGAAAAAGTAACAACATGAGCAGGGCGGGCTGGTGGCCGGATCAGGTTTTGTTCGGCCCGGAGCGGTGGCGGGGCTTAGGGACTGGGCCCGCCCGCCTTTGGCGTGGACCAACACACTGTTGGAATCGGAAGCTATGAAGAAGGATTCATCGATGTAGTAGCTCTGGTACTCTTTCTTGAACGTGGAGCGCTTGCCAATGGACGGATATTTTGCGTTCGTTGGGTTCAGTTTTGTGGAATCGTGTTGAAGATGTCTGTGCTTTGGGGCTTGTTCTCTCGGCGATGGAGTCTCTCCGGGGGCGAAAAAAATCTCTACTTGGAATCTTGTTGATGCTGCCTGTGCTCTGGGCTTGCTTTGTTATGGGGGGTGGGAGATTCATCCGTTTTTGCTTAATCTTTTCGAAAAGAATCAAAATCGGCGATGGAAACAGATGGCCCTTTTACTCTAGGGAGGGGAAAACAACAGTTTGTTTCTGGAATAATGCTGAAGATGCCTACTTTTGCGACATAATGATGAAGGAAGTGTGATTCCCCTATGTTGCCAACATGTTTATGTATCTGGGAGTGGCTTGTCTCTACAAAAGTTGTTCCTTTGCCGGATACTTGATCATGCTTCTCTACAAGGCATCAATGGCAGTAACCGGAGTTGCTACTGCAACTGCATCAGAGGGGGCTTCTTTATAACTGCATCATAGGATCCATCTACCCCTGGTACTGATGTAATGCTTGAGCCTGTTGCCTCATTGAACAAAGAACATGCTGCTGTTGAGAAGATCAAAGAGGCTCATATGTTAGTCCTCTCCTTAGTGAATTCTCAATACCGAAAACATGGTAAAAAAAAAGTTGCATTTACTTGTTAATTCACCTCATTTGATCTTAGACCTTCGATCAAGGCAGCCCTGATCCAGAGGAACTAAAGCAGCAACCAGAGCTCACTCATAATGCTGGGATTAAGTCCATTGATAAAAAGGCAAGCATGGGCTTTGACTAACAGTTGTCTGTAGTTCAAGTAACATCAAACAGTTTATATGCTAAGCTCTTAGAGTGTTCATGGCATCCATTTCGCTTGACTTTTTCTGTTAAAAAATAAAGTGGGCACCTTGACAAACTGAACTCTACTTCTGCTGCTATACTCTAGAGGTTGTAGTATTCTTCGTTGGGACTTAAAACGTTTTGATTGTCGCCCTCACGGTTTGGCCCTTTGGGAGCTCGGCTGCATTGACATGGACAGAAGATCTTTCAAAATCAATGCAATAAATGTTGCTTCCAGAAGTTTTTTGGTGTGGAATGACGTGCGAGTTACTTGGGAATATAAAAGTCACCGCCAAGCTGCCTTTTTGGATCAGCCAGCCACCTTGCTTCCCTGTGTTGCTTCTGCCTTCCGGAGCTGAAAAAATGGTGGTCACGGCTACGAGTTCCGATTCCAACCAGAATTTCAGCAGCCCTTTTGCTTCCAGATACGTCCGCTTTTCTCTCCCGAGGTACTTTTACTCCGATGAGTGATCGATCCCCTGGTTTTATCTCGGCGAACCTTCCATCGCTATGGTTGTGTTGCAGGTTCAAGATTCCGGAGGGGTCGATGCCGAAGGAGGCGGCGTATCAGATTGTGAACGATGAGTTGATGCTGGATGGTAATCCTCGCCTGAATCTGGCTTCTTTTGTGACGACATGGATGGAGCCAGAGTGCGATAAGCTGATCATGGATTCCATTAACAAGAACTATGTTGATATGGATGAGTACCCTGTCACCACTGAGCTCCAGGTCCCATCTCTGAATTCCCTCGCCACCTTCTTTTCTGTTAACTATAAGAATCCTTTGTCAGCTCAGTGGCTATGGCGTTTCTTGACTTGCAGAATCGATGTGTGAACATGATAGCCCATCTCTTCAACGCCCCTATCGGCGCGGAGGAGACGGCGGTGGGCGTCGGTACGGTCGGTTCATCGGAAGCCATAATGCTTGCTGGTCTTGCCTTCAAAAGGAAGTGGCAAGCAAAGAGGAAGGCAGCAGGGAAGCCTTTTGGCAAGCCAAACATTGTAACAGGAGCTAATGTGCAGGTGCCTCCCTCTCCTCATCCACCTTAGCTTGTTGACATGAAAAGAATGCATTTTCTCTGGAAATTAAAACCCACACCACATTCCTTCCCTTCTGGTTCTCCCATTTCACCATTTCTGCAGGTTTGTTGGGAGAAATTTGCAAGATACTTTGAGGTGGAGCTGAAGGAGGTGAAGCTGAGGGAGGGATGCTATGTCCTGGATCCAGTCAAAGCAGTGGAAATGGTGGATGAGAACACCATATGCGTTGCAGCCATTCTGGGATCAACACTGACAGGGGAGTTTGAGGATGTGAAGCTTCTCAATGAACTGATATCCGAGAAAAACAAGGAAACAGGATGGGACACACCAATCCACGTGGATGCTGCTAGTGGAGGCTTCATCGCTCCATTTTTGTATCCAGAACTTGAATGGGATTTTCGACTGCAGTGGGTGAAAAGTATCAATGTTAGTGGCCATAAGTATGGCCTTGTCTATGCTGGCATAGGGTGGGTGATATGGAGAAGCAAAGAGGACTTGCCTGAGGAGCTTGTCTTCCATATCAACTACCTTGGCTCTGATCAGCCTACTTTCACACTCAACTTCTCCAAAGGTTAGTTACTCCACAATACTTGTTACTGCGGTTAAATTTGGAAATCTCATTTGATTAAAGGTTTTGGTTTCAGGTTCATCTCAGATCATAGCTCAGTATTATCAATTCATCAGACTTGGTTTTGAGGTATGGAAACTCTTCTACTCATGCAGATTACTGCATCTCATGTTGCAAGCAGTTTGCTGTAAGAAACCTGATAACAGCATTTCAATACTAGGACTCCATGTCTTCTTAGCAAACACCGTCTAAGCAAGATATAACTGTTTGTTTGTGTGTTTCCCAATGAAGGGATTTGGGACGATTGTCCCTTACAACACAAATGAAATACTGATTACAGTCTTTGTTCTGTGTTTCCACCTTTTGATCTCATGTTGTTTCTCCCTCTGGTGTCTGCAGGGGTACAGGAGCATAATGGAGAACTGCAGTGAGAACGCGAAGCTCCTGAAGGAAGGAATAGCAAGAACGGGTTGTTCAACATACTCTCCAAGGATATCGGAGTTCCACTGGTGGCCTTCTCACTCAAGAACACTTCCCATTTCACCGTCTTCCAAATCTCCGAGTCTCTGCGGCGATTCGGATGGATCGTTCCGGCGTACACGATGCCTCCGGACGCCCAACACATCGCCGTTCTCCGCGTAGTCATCAGGGAAGACTTCAGCCACGGCCTCGCCGAGAGGCTCGTCTCCGACATTGAGAAAGTTGTGAACGAGCTGCGCCTGCTGCCGCCACGAGCATCTGTTAAAACTTCCCATGTCGCTCTGGAGGATGTCGATGAAGCTGCGGCAGAAGAGAGGAAGAAGAAGGTGACCCAGACGCAGAGGGATATTTGCAGCTACTGGAGGAAGATTTCGGACAAGAAAGCTAGCGGTGTTTGCTAGTCATTGCTTGTCTGATGGCACTCCTCATCAGAGTCTTCGTCTATCTCCAGACAATCACAGGAAATGACACAATAATAAGACATGATCCATAAGTTTCCCCAAACTAGTTTTCATTGAAAAAAAACATGGAATCACTTTCATTTGCCAATTATTGGTTTATAGTACAATATATTGGTTATTTTCTTTGAAAAAATCGTAACCGTATTGAAATTATAGTTCCATAAGTATACGTGAAGTTGAAATTAAAGTATACAAAAAAAATAGATTACATTAGAAAAGATTAGCACTATGTTTTGTATAATTGTAATCATTACTTGTATCATAAATTGATCCCGTTTTGTTATTTAATCCTAATGTATCTTCTTCTTTTTTAAATCAAAACTTAAATTAATAATAAATCCATCTTAGACACTCATGTCATGGTGTAAGTCAAATACCATATTGAAATTAATGATTCATTGGATTAGAAAAGCATATGTGAAAGCTAAAATAAATAATAAATATGGATCACATTAAAAAAACAGATCTAACAAATTATTAGTGATTTATAACTTATTAGATACTTAACTATTTCATATTAATTTATCGATGTAGGATTATTTGTTCTAATAAACATGACACATGCCCATATTAGAACATTACGATAGCAAGTTTAATCCCATATGCTTGTCATGCTTACCCAATCAAAATCCTCGATATAAAACTATGATTGAAAACCATGTCTTAACCCCCAATTAATTAAAAATAATAATATAAAACATACATCCATGAAAAATAAAGAGATTTAATTATTTTTAAATGATAATTAGCGGTCTAATCAAGCATCAAATCCAAACCCATACTTATTTTTCTTTTTTTGGTAATTTTTTTAATCATTTCATAATTTAATAGATAAATAAGGTACTTAGGAGGTTAGTTGGGCGTTACATTGATGCGGGCAAGTCGCGGGTCACGTCGAACTAATGATAACTAACTTTTAACTAACGCCCTCAAAAAAGACATCCCACTATTTTTTAAATATTAATTGAATTAATTATTTCAATTCTCAAACAAATGAACAATTTTCATTTTTTTTAAACTAAGGTTTAATTTGATTTTTTTAATAAATGAAGAATTAGAAGATTCTAGAACTTTTGATCTTTTTCATTATTTTTTTGTGAGTTAAGAAAAATAAAATAGGGAGCATTCTTCCATTTCAAAGTTATCAAATACCAAACACTATTTTTGCTTCTTGATGTTGGAAAAAAGAAAAGCACCAAGAGAGCAACCAATCAATTCAAGAACCAATTCCATGAGAAGAGTCCTTTGGATTGATTGCTTCATATTTACATGAATGAGAAGTAGAATGCGATTGCACAACAAAAAAGAATCTAGTGACTACGACGAACGAGATGATTTTGAGTAGTAGTTATTATTTTATGATATGATATACATATGAGAAAAATAATTATTTTAAATATTGATTTTTTGTGTTAGTATGTGAGATTAAGGGATAAACCGGGACGAAAAATGGATGAGAAAATGAGATGAAAATGAAGTAAGATACCAAAATGTGATGATAAAGATGAAGATAAGTTGCCCTCAATGTCACACCTCTTTCACATTCATCAACTTTGTCTTCTTCTGCATATTGTTTTGTTTGATATGCAAATCTGGTTTGAGTTTTCATCATCTTCTGTGTTCATATCAAAACCCTCTTCAGATCTGATGAACTAGGGTTTCTTCAGATGTAGCTTTGCATGAGGGAGATGAGCAGCAGGGAGCACTGGCGGCCGGAGGAGGATGCCAAGCTGAGGCGACTGGTCGGCGCGTACGGAACTCACAACTGGAACGCCATGGCGGAGAGTCTCAAGGGAAGATCAGGTAGTTAACACAGAGGGGGTTGTTTGGGTTGCTGTGTAGGTATTAATCCTTGGTTCAGGGAAGAGCTGCAGGCTGAGATGGTTCAATCAGCTGGACCCGAGGATAAACCGGAGCCCCTTCACGGCGGAGGAGGAAGAGAGGCTTCTGGCGTGCCACATGGTGCACGGAAACCGGTGGTCCATGATCGCGAGACACTTTCCGGGGCGAACAGATAACGCCATCAAGAACCAGTGGCATGTGATTATGGCGAGAAAGAGGAGAAACATGGTGAGGAAGGAGGAGCAGAAAGCATCCAATATTTGCAGCACGCAGGAGGGCTCTCATCACCACAGACCTGCTACCCACTTCACTATTCAGCTACACGATGACATCTTTTACAACAGGAACGTGGAGCAAGGTACTGAGTAACTATCTTCATTTTCTGGGTTGGAAACCAACTCCATCCAGTGAGGGTTTTACAGAAAAAAACATGAACTCACTCCCCTTTGCCATAACAGAAAAACCATGAGCTCCTTGTTTCATATACTCAATTCACAGAGCTTTCGTGTTCTTTTCTTTGAAACAGTGTATCTTTCCTTGCCTCCGTTTCTCCCGAGAGCACCAGTTGTGGGATTTCCCTCGGCGGCACGAATGAGCCGCTGCTGTCGGCGAGGTTCTGCAGACTTTATGCAAGTTTCCGATGCGTTTGATGCAGATGCAAAGAGGGCAGGAGAGGTGGAGTTTTACGATTTTTTTCAAGGAAGAAGGGAGGTGGGGGGCACTGCTGGAGGAGCCGAGGGAAGCAAGATCAGTATTCCCTTTACAGATTTTTTACCACTTGGAAACTCTTCCTCTTACTACATCAAATGAAACAACAATCTCAAAATTTAAGGAAAAAAAAATGCACCAATACTAATATATGATTAGGGAGGTAAATATCCAAATTTTACTGACTTTCATGTTTTATATTTTATAAAAGACACTTCATGTGAGATTAGATAGATAAATATTCAAATTTTACGATTTTATGTTTTCGTCAAAACCATGAACGCGACCACTATGGAGTCAGTCATACAGATGGGGAGGCATCCATGGCGTCGTCATGTTGTAACAAGATCTCATATATATCAGTCCTCAGGTTCAGTCCCTTGTCCCGCATGACTTCTTGGAGGTCTGAGAGCTCCTTCACGCTCAGAACTGAATCCAGCTTCTGGAAGCCACTGAGCCACAGCTTCTTGGACCTGCACCGCAGTGATGGAAGAGAAACATGATGATGGTGATGATGTGAAGCCGAAAATCCTAAGCACCAGCAGGATATGTTACCAGGGGCATGCATGTATTGCACGGAAGAAGACTCTCTTTGCAGCAGCTAAATCGCACGCTATGCTTCTTTCAAACACGATGTACCACTGCCATAGAATCACTGAGTGATGAAATGTATCGTCCTCCAATGCCCTCTCGAAAAGTGCACGTATTCTGTGCTTGGAGTTCCCTGAGCTCATCTCAAATAATAGTGCATATAGGTATGTAACAATGGATGGCCTCCTGGAATTTGAACCAGTCAGAGAAGCATTAGATCTTACTTCAACGAAGATAAAGGTATTCTGGGATGTTTATGAGATTATCAAAGCATGTAGCATTGACAGAGGATATATCATATCAGGTCATGCAATTTCTCACAGGGCACAAACTTCAGCACCAAGATGGAAATAAAACACGATGTTATGTCCTGAACATTCACCGCCCCATTATACCAGTCAGTTGATATGGCTAGACATGACCAAAGAATGTGCAGCAGTAGAAAAAAGAAGACCATGATTGTAATGTTCTCAACAAATTATAGTTCAAAAATAGATGAGAAGCCTTCGATACTCAAGCATGCATGTTCAATAAAGGGATTGCAAGAGCGGCATTTGGCATTCTATGCATAACGTAGAATGTAACTAAAAAAAGTTGTAGTATGAAGTTTATACTTTCGGTAGCAGTCATCGAGTGTACAGCGTAGCTTATTTGGTGAAGTCTGCAGATAGCCGATTTCCAACAGGACACCATGTATGAATGGATTGAATGGATATATCTGCAATCCCTTCTCAATGTCTTCCCATACTTTTGATATCCTGAGCTGCATACGATGCCTCAAAAGCATCTTCACATAATACTGGAACAAAAATTCGAGCTGACTACTTTGTCGTCTTCGTTCTGCAGCAAAAGTCATGACATGTGCGTTCATATGTTGAGCAACAAGAATAAATGACATACATAAGAGAAAAAAAAAAATCAATGTGAAAGTATTCCAAGAAGTGCTGGATTTAAAACACATACACACCCAACACAAAACAATGTCGAGAAGCCTTATTCACCTGGAAGACCCATTGTAAAAGAGTGCTCCAGAATTTCTAACCCAGAGGCCCACCCAGAAGTCAATTCTTCAAATAATGCAGCTGAACAGATCATAGCAACACCATGATCGTCTATGATGCCTCGTGACCATGTGGAACTAAGCACTTTGATTCGTTCTTTAAATCCCTGGCGAGCTTTAAGTTGAAGTAGACTCGATGGTGGACCTTTAAATGGACAATATTTTGTTCCACTTCCAAATAAAGACAGAACATGCATTGCTCGTGACAAGCTGTCCGAAGATCCAGACTGAGAGTTTGCAAACTCCATTTCCGCATACCAAAAATGCAAAAGAGAAGCATTCGGTCGAATGTTCTACAGGTTAAATTAAACAAGAAACATATTAATTTCAAGCAAACAACACTCGATACTCGCAGATAAACATTGAATAAAAATGATGGTACGTGGCATTATGACTCTTTCCTATTGTCTCATATACCATTTACTGGAAAGCAATCATGATCTGATATGTTTGTACCACAATCCAATCAAAAAATGATGCAATTTCACAAAGAAAACCAAGACCACTTGCATATAACTTGTATGAAAAATAGAGAAATAAGAAACATTACCACTGCAAGCTCCTCAATAGACATCAAAGCCATGTCAAAAACTTTTCTGGAGTGCTCAATGTTTCCAAAATATGCCTCTCTTCGGGCATAAACCCCACACAACAAGATATCCTACAAATAAATGAACAGAGAAAAGAATTCAGATAACCAGAATAAAAAATTTATGACTACCAGCATAAGGTATACAGCAGACTAATAAGTGGGCATCATTCATTCTATGTTAAAAGGCACGTGAAATTCAACGCTTGATTCTCAACCCCCTTTTCTCAATTACCACTTAAAAATGCTGAGAGCAAGTCCTTGTATTTTACGAAAAAAAGTGTACCATCATCATGGCCTATAACTAACTGAAATTAATGATTATATGACTCAATTAGCACAATTAAGTTTCAGGACAATAGCCCATACCTGCCTGTTATTCTTTAGCAGTGTCTTTGCTAAAGCCCGGCATGGTGTCACTGAAGAGCTTGGCAAATGCATCTGAGTGCTTGATAGCTCTTCAGCAACAAGAGCAATTTCCTCCAAGATATAGTTTTGTGGAAATGCATTGAGACAAAGCAATGCAACATTTCGAAGAAACTTCATCATGTTTCCCCTTCTACTCAACTCCTCCGAGCTGTTCACAAGGATTTCAAAACTGAAACTTAATGTATCTGCAGGCTTTTTGACTAGTAGATCATGCACGTTTCTCATATCATCCACAAAGGATTGTGGAGCGCTCTCCATACCGAGTAGTTTCTCAACCCAATTAGAACTATTGGTGCACGTCCTGCAAAGCATGAATTAGGAATCAAAAGCAATAAAAGCATACATGAGCGCAAGGGAATGAAAAATGAATTGGCGATGCCTAGCAGGGACTTCAGCAATGAATAAATCTAGGCTGGACAAGATAATACCTACCACTGGGGTATCCGTCCTCCATAGAAATCTATAAACTGGACAATCAGAGAAAATTGTGCTTCTTTGGAAATTACTGAGAACAGGAAATCACACACTTCTTCGAATAATATAACGCTCAAAAGCTTCTCATCATCCTTTAAGTCACCTTCATCTTCATGGATAACTTGCCCTGTTCATCCAAGTTCATTGTGGGGAAGGCGGAAACATGAACAACGGAAACCAATAATGAAAGTTTATAGAGGAGAAAATTGCTTCGATGGGGAATGACTAGAGTATCTCAAGAATGACGCAAATGGGTAATAGAGAGCAAATACATCCTTTGATGATGAGTAAAGGAATAGTGTGTGCATCAATAAAACATACCAGAAGTACTATGAATGGGCATCCAGTTATCAATATCCCTGGCCAGCTCCTCCTCTGACCACTTGGTCCATGTCTTTGCATCAGTGATCTTGATATCAGTATCAGCTGCAGCATCAATCCCAAGGGCCTTCAGAAGAGACTCAATGTCATCCTTCTGATCATCATCTTCATCACCAGAACCCTCATGAGATTCCTCAGCATCACCATCATTCTGCACAGCACTGTCCAAAACTGCCACTTCCTCATCTTTTGAAGATGGTTTGAACCAACCTGTCCACCCACCTTCCTCTGCTACACCCAATGACTCCTCTCTCAAAAGTTTTTGCCTTTGTTCCTCCTCTTTCTGCAGCCATGTTGACCACCCAAGGGCTCCATCCTGGCCAATTCTAGCACCACTGCTACTCCAGAAGTGTTCAAATAACCTTTTTTTACTTTGTTCGGAGAGACCCAATGGACAAAACAAACTGAATTCAATTTCTGCCTGAAATAAAGCAGTGGCCATCTCTTGATAACCTGCTTGCCACTCAAGGCGACAGAGACTAAGAAAAATATCAACCAAACCCAGCTCTAACTGAATAAATGATGAATCAGGAGTGAAATTTCCAGATTGATCAGCCTGCATCAGAAGAAGGGGAAAAGTCAGCTTATCAGAAGCTCCATCAAATCAATAAGTGTCAAAAGAACATAGTGACTAGTGATACAGTTCCAAGTGTTACAAAATCTATTAACATGGACGTTTCTCTATATCAACGTTTCTCCACAGGTACAGCAAGACAAGAATAAAAGCATCATGACTACTGATGAGAACCTGCCTATGTTGCTTTACACATGCACCAGACAAGGCTTGGATAGCATTTGCATAAATCTTCCTCATGTCAGAAACATTGAACCTAGAAAATTCTCCCTGAGCAACCCGCAAAAACTCTTTCCAAAGCTTACAGCTCCCTGAGTTGAGTGACAGCACATTTTCCCATCTCTTGACCAAGGCTTCAGTGCTATCTCTTTTCCTGTAAGCATTCATGAGACACACAAGCAAATCTTCACTCTCTGGATTAAGTTTCGTAGCATTCTCCAGAATGCTAATTTTCTTCTCAAGTGTTTGTAAACGAGCACCTTTTTGTGGCTGCATACTAGCTACCGTGTCTTGAAACTTAGAAAATTCCAACCACAGATTCTCATCATGTGGACGCTCCCTTGTCAATTTATTGAACTCCTTTGTCTTTCGCAACATTTCATCTTCCAATGATTCTTCAATCATATGTGCACTATCAGAAATATCATTGGAAAGGGGAATATATTCAGCAGTTGGATTGCTTCCATGATTTCGATGAGGAAGAACTCGTAGACGTTTCAGGTTTTTATGACGCTCAATAGCTGCATATTTTGGAGACCAATACCTGCCTCCAGATTTAAGCTTCGAGTCCAAGGTGTCAATATCAGCATCCTCCTCCAGCGAAACAGCACTCTTATTTCCCTTAAAGTAATGAAACTTGGAGGCCTTACTAGCATTGTATGACTTGTAACGAGCTACATCCATCCTGTAAATTTAAAAGGTAAGTTTTCCAAACCAGTAGTTTCTCTGCCACAAAAATTTGCTTATACATGCTCATAACAGCTTTGGTAGTCGAACGAAGATTTCAGCTATCCAACCCATAAAAGCCAATATTGTCATAAGAATAGTTATTGAAGCAGAAAAAACTACCTGTATATCGAACCAAAGGCTAAATTGTCGGGATCTCCTCGAGAATCAAAGTAGTAAACTTTATCACCCGAAGTAGACGAAGCCCATTTTTGAACCGACGGTTTTCTCGAAGAAGATAAAAAATATTCATAAGGATGAGACCCGCTACTCTCCACCCTCCTCTTAGCCTTCCTCCTCTTCCTCTTCTTCGTATCTTCTGAAGAAGCGCTAGCGTCCGAAGGCGAAGAGGGAACCATCTCGTACTCCTGGGGCCGTTCACTAACATCCCTTTCTTCCTCTTCCTCATCCCTTTGTTCTTCCTGGAAAGGGATTTCGTACTTAGAGACTGCCTCCTCGATCACGGCGATATCGGTGGTGAAGCTAGAATTTTGCAACCACTTCGCCGCAGAGGTGCTATCGGAGGCGGAGCCTGCCCCTTGTGCCTGAAAGAAAGCAGGGAACAGAGGCGCCGTCTCATTGCTCTCCCTCTCTTCCATGCCGACCGGAGAACTGAAACCCACCACCGGAATACGCCCCTTTCTAATTTTTAAGCGGAACACAAATTGAGAAAACAATTAATTCTCATAAATTTAATAAAATTACGAGAAAATAGATATACGTTATACACGAAATGACAAAAATAGCCCTAAGGAGGATAAGAAATTACCCCTCCCAATTTATATACATACCATACACTCCTACCTATCTACAAAAAACTACCAACAGCATTTTACTGCACCAGAGATTTACCCCAAGTATTCACTTTTACCAGCCATCTGATCTTTTTACAGCCCGTGATGATGTTGGATTTGGCAGCATTTTACTGCACCAGAGATTCACTTTTACCAGCCATCAGATGAGTTTACAGCCTTTGGTGACCTTGATGATGTTGGATTTAGCAGCATCCAACAGGGGGTCCAACTTAAAAGCCTTGTTGAAGCAGAACTTGGCCTGTTCCAGAAGACCCTCCGCCACAAATACAAGACCAAGGTTGTTGTAGGCCGGTGCATAGCCAGGTTGCAGGTCGAGGGCCTTGCTCAGCATGGCTTTTGCTCTTTCATATTTCCTCAGCTGTCGGTACAAGTTGCCAAGGTTGTTGTAAATGGTATGTGCTTGTTCTGATGTTGCTAGCGATGCGGCGTGCTTGTACACTTCCTCTGCATCGGAGGCCTCCTCGAGAAGCTGGAGGGCGATTCCTGGTGGAACAGATCATAGACAGGGAGGGAAGCTTGACAGAATGTAGAAGGAGCCAGCAATGAAGGGAAGGATAGATAGAAGCGTACCAAGATTTGACCATGTGTAGACAGAGTCGTTGAGACGGGCAACCGCAGCTTTGAAGTAAGTTCTGGACATTTTGAGCTGCTGTGTACGTAGGCAATGAAGGCCGATTTGGTGCCAGTGCACAGCATCGTCAGGATCTTCCCCTACAGACTGCAAAAGATGCACAGGGTTGATGAAAGGCTTCTGTGGTGAATGAGATTAAGCCTCTGTCCCTGACTAGTTCATGCCAATGGGGAATAGTAGATTCATAGGGTCACTCTCAAGCATTTTTTTCTAACATTTCTTGGATGAATGCATGCTAGGATAGGAGTATCATTCTAACCTGCTTTAAGCTGAGCATGGCTCGCTCTTTAACTACTAGCAATTCCTTTCTATCAATGTTAAAAACAGAAGCGATCTCGTGCTGAGTTTTGTGGACCAGAGAAAGACCACCCCAGGCTATGTGAGGTTCAATGAGGTTGGAGTCCCCATCCCTGAGAATTGAGGCCATCTCATTCCCAGCCCAGGTGAGCTGTTCGCTTGGATTCTGGGATCTTTCAGCATCTCGGATTCGTTGGACTCCAACAGTGTAACGTGTTGCTAAGCAATTTGGCTCCAATTTCACAGCCTAGGAAGCACAAAAGAAACAGAGTTATTGAATGAAGTGAAATGAACAACTACTGCGCCTTAGAACTGGCGACCATGAAGAGTAGTGAAAGCAAATACAGATGAAGAAAAGTGCCATGGAACCAGTTGTTCAACTAAATCTCGTGGAAGTGATATGAAAAGAGACAAAAAAAAAAAAAAGAAAACCTTCTCTAAACATTTTTCAGAAACTTTGTGATCACCAATCAGGGAATATGCATTGGCCAAGTTTGCCCAAATATGAGCAGCTCTAGGGTCAAATTTTGCTGCAGCTAATAAACAATCCTTGGCAACATTGACAGCCGCAATCCAGTCAGCATACGCCTGGGCATCGACTCTGGCACCAGGACCTAAACTCACAGAAAGGATTTCGTCAAAGAGAAAAACAGAACAGATTCTGAAAAAACTTACATTGGAGGGAAAAAAACAAGTATCAAAATGTTCTGTATGGACATATAGATTATAAAAAAAAAAAAGCTTTAATGTTTTATTGTGTGAATCCTTCAAGATACCTGCAACCACCGAACCATATTTATACAAGATTACAGCTGCAAAGTTATTCAAAGCCGCAGGGTGATGCTGATCTTTCAAAACGAGATCTTGGAAACACTTCTCTGCAAGTTCAACATCACCACTGGAATGAAAGTTTTCGTTAATCAAGGGCAAACCCACAAGCCACGCATGCTTAGACTGCACGCAGCATGATTCAGAAGGGTATGAAACAAGAAATGAAGAGCAAAAGACTTTTGCGTGCTTCTGAAATATGCATATATCTTCAAATCAATTCCAAATCGAAATCTTTAGATACAACCATGGCTAATTTTCACTCACTCCGGCTCATAGCCTCCATTTTATCATTAATAACCTTCATAAAGGTAAGGAAAAGAAACTTCAGTTGCTTCATGAATTAGATTATCAAATTAGCACCGAAAAATTATGCAGAATGGATTAACAATAATCTTACTCCTGAAGGTAGGCAGTGCCAAGGTTGCCAATACAATCCAAATTGTCAGGCACTATATCCAATACAGCCAAAAACACAGATATCGCACTCTGTTGAGCAAAGAAGATGTTGTCAGAATAACAGCCCACTTAACGGGTACATCCTGCAATTCAAAACTTTCACCTTTAAGCGACCAGTTCTGAGAAGCATCAGACCTAGAATGTTCCAAATAGATGCCTTCCTAACATCCGATTCCATAGACTCCTTCAGCTTTGAGCATATTTCATCAAGCTCATGGGGTTCAAGCTCCTGATTGGGAGTAGAATTTTCCAAGCTCTCTAACAATATGCACTATGAGCAGACAAGAGTGAATATCAACGCAGAATGCGAAATGGAATGCAGAATCAGAACATTACACTTAGCTAATCAAGCCATAAAAAGGTTTGAGTATGGTTTCCAACCCAGAATCAGAACGGGTTGAATATGAGCGGAACTCCCATTACAGGAACATGGATTTTTCATTTTTTTTTTTTTTTTGCCCTGGTAGCAGGAAAAACAAATTTCATGCTATACATATCATATTTTCAGAGAATGCCTCTAGCACCTGTGCATGATGGAGCTGAACCAAGGATAGCAGGTCTGGTCTATCAATTTCTTCATTGGAGCGAAGCAATACCTCTGCAGCTTTTTCATATGCCGATATCGCCTAGCAAAACTTAACAAGATATTAAAACAGTAAAAGGCTGTAAGAACTAGGATGTTCAACAATCAAGATAGCACCTTTTGAGGTTGGCCCATTCTTTGATACATCAGGCCAAGTATGAAATGAGCATGCATATTCCTTGGCATCTTTCGAGCAACATGCATCAATCCCTACAATATAAGACACTACAATTTTAAAAACAGCCTTTGTGGAAGGCATCGTGTTATTCCTTTCATGGTAAAAATAAACTGCTGTAA
The DNA here is from genome assembly GCA_002189035.1 of Utricularia gibba. Classification (NCBI taxonomy): domain Eukaryota; kingdom Viridiplantae; phylum Streptophyta; class Magnoliopsida; order Lamiales; family Lentibulariaceae; genus Utricularia; species Utricularia gibba. The sequence goes on from CM007990.1 coordinate 970,558, forward strand.
TCACAACCCCCCCTCATTTAAAAGCCACACAACAATAAAGAGAACATTACTGATTATATTACCGCATCCATTTGCTCTCTTAACACTTAGTGAGGAGGAAAAACTTATGAATTTACCGTTTTGAGACTGCTAACTTTTTCCTCCCGAGAACTGTTCATCCCTTGCCCATAATGGTCCGCATCTGCATCTCCTGTACCACTATCAGCAGGATTCTCCATCTTACTAGATTTCGGGCGGGACTTGCCGATTTTTCTCGGCTGGGGGGCATCTACATCCGTGGCATCATAAGCTTTACCAGGTTTTTCCAGAGACGGTGCATTAGCCGTTACCCTGTAAATTCCAAGAAACCAACTTCATTCAAAAAAAGAAAGAAAATGAAAACAGTGACTAAAAATAGGCGTACAACCAATTAAAGAACTCAAAACCTTGAGGAAGCAACTGCGGAGGAGGCAGAATTTGCAGATGCGTCAATATCCAGGGGATCAACGTTAAGGTCAGCCATAACAATCGGCCTCTGTGGCGGCGGGCTTGGCCTCAGGGAAGCTTCTCCGGCGAGATTATCCGCCTCGGCTGAAGAAGCGGCGGTCAGATGTGGAGAGCGAGACATCTTCCCCAGGTCTGAGTAGAAGTAGAAGCACACACCCCCCCACCCCACTCCACCCCAAAACAAATATCTTTCGGTATAGGAGATGAAGGGCTTTCTTGACTTTTCACCCTTGTCCGGATCACTGCACACGCTTCATTGGTCAAACGGGTCACCTCCCTCTTTCTTTAATTATTGCCATTTAGTTTTATTACACACATCTTAAAGATGCCTCCCTATTGGGCCTAATGCATCAAGCCCACTAATAGAAGCCCATGAGCCCAAACGGATGTAATCTTGTGTTCATTCCTTGGTCACGCTTCACTATTGATGGGCATGGGCCGGCCCGACCCGTATAAAACGGGCCCGATCCACGGGTCAACTATTTATATATAGATGATTTGTTAAATCTCCCAAAATTAACCCGTCACTTGTTGGACTCGTTGGATCACAAATTGACCCGTAAAATCAATTCACCTATTCCACATATGACAAATTAAGTGAGGTCAAATTAATAAAATTAAAATTATCAACCCATTTTTATATATTTTATAAAAATATTACCATTAAAAATTAATTAATATAATTTGATATTCAATGAAATAACAATTTTTTTTAGCAAAAAGTTATACTTTTTTTTTTCAAACTTATAGATCATAACTTGTGGATCCGACCCACAAACGGGTTCAAACTATATTTTGGTTTCATGAGTTAGAACTATTGAATTAATAAACTTGACCTGCAACCCGTTGGACCCAACTTGTGCCCTCGTCTTAGATGATTAATGACATACTTAAATTATTTGTATATCGATAAACATGTCATGTACACGTGATTTACGCAACTATTTCATATAACATATTTATCAAATAAACGTAGTGAGCATATACGTCTTTAACATACCATTGGATGGTATGCATGGACATGGTTAATAGATATGTCATGTAGTGTGTAGATGTGGCGGATGCGGAGGTCAATTACATCATATCATCCATATCGCGAATCTTACACATGGCATCCATCATCCATACCCACGCATGTCTATGTGGTCTCCCAAGCTACATACATGCATGCATGTGTTACCATCCCGGAGAGAAGTCTCCCCTCCATCAAGAATTTCACATTTTGGATTTAATACCAAAGAATGAAATCTTGAAGAAAATGACAAGTTTCGGGGATATGATCATGTTTTGTTTACATAATTTAATGTAGTCATTCTATTTAATTTTAAAAATTTTAATATTGGACTGTTTTGTATCAATATTAAAAATTCATATTTAATGATAATTTTAAAAATTATTAAATATATTGGATTTTTTTTATTTTAGTGATTAAACAAGTATTAATTATAAAAATTTTATTATTTAATTGAAAAATAAATTAATATCATTAAATTAATTATATAATAATTTATTTATTAAATTTTATAATATAATCTTATACCCTCATGCAAAGTAGTTTTATAATTCTATTCTATGTAATTTGAAACAGGATTTAAAATATAATATTACATTTGAAAAAAAAAATCGAAATCGAAATTGATGAGGTTGATTTTAGACATTTGTATTTTTAAAAAAATTATGATAAATAATATTTTTATTAGTTGATATGATTCATTTACAAAATACATTTTAAAAATAAATACCATAATTGATTTTAAATAAAAACTGCTACATACTGAAATGACAATAGATCCAATATCGTGGCCTAAGTCAGCGTATGCTTTTTTATTATTTAATTACGTAATATTAAAATATTTATTTATATGAACAGATTAGAACAAAATATCATGTTTACGTGGCGGCAGGAACCTGGTGACGTGGATGGATTTAACCGACACGCGGAGTGGTACGCACGACCTCACCCGGTTTCCACGCCTCCAGCCTGTAATAATAAAACCAAAAATAGATATAAATCACGTGATCTATTCATTCTAATATAAATGCTAATTTTAGATTAGATTTAATATTTTTATTAAAAAATTAACAATTTATTTTTATTTTCTAATATTTTATGAATAAATGTCATAAAAAATTAGTACATGCAATTAAACCTATTGTAACAAATGAATAAATTAAAAAATGAATTAAAATTATTTTTAAAATACCATGGATAAGCTTATCCGAATACTTGCCAAAAAAAGTAGACGGGCCCAAAATATACTAAAATTGGAAAATCATTTATTTGTCGAATTTACCTATTTGACCTTCATAAAAGCTCTTTCGCCTTGATAATTAGTGGCTTAATTCAGGGTTAGTAAAGGCAACGACGACAGAGCGTTGAAGGGAAGAAAATTTTTAGAAACCTTTTTGTAGGTTATTTAAATAAATGCGTTTTATATGATTAAAATTAAAAATATATTTAATATGTGAATTTGAAAAATAATATTGTATTTGATCGACATTTTTTAAAAATATGTATTAAATAAATTTAATTTGTAATAGTTGTTATTGTGAGATATAGACAAAAATATCACAAGTTATTTTTTGATGATTTTTTGGGAGGAATTTTGAAAATATCTGTGAATTAAATAACAATTACTTTTTAGAAATGCAGGGACGTCCGTCGGTAAAGCGGGTCCCATTCCCGGAGGGGATGCTTCGTGTTCGCCGCCTATAAATTGGGCTTCGTGCTCTGCTTTCTCTTCTCTTCTGACGTGTAGAGTCAAGCCTTTTCTCCTTTTACAATTGCTTGAGTTTTGAATCAGTGACCGATGGTGCAGTTGAAGAAGAGACTCTCCGCCCCGCGCGGTTGGTTTATGCTCCGCCGGTGGTGGTCGTCTCCGCCGACATGTCGGAGCCTGACATCTACGTTGTTACCTCGGAGGGTATCAGGATTCCGGCGCATTCCAAGATTTTGGTATGCGTCTCAGTTTCTGTCGCGAATCGTGGTTCTGGAGTGTATCCGTTTGAAATTTTGGTGTTAACGGATAGCGGGATGGTATTTACAGGCATCCGCGTCTCCAATTCTGGAGGAAATCATCGGGAGGGCGAAAATGGATCTGCGCGCGATTCCAGAGGTTCCGATCTTCGGTGTCCCTTACGGCGCCGTTTGCGCGTTTCTCCTGTTTCTTAACTCTTCCAAGTGAGTAATCTGTTACCATGTCTGTTCAGTTTTTGTCTCCTCCACGGCTCATTTTTGTAAACTAGGTCAACTTTTGAGTCCATCAGATTCCGAATGTTGAGATTCTTGATTCCGTTGTCATTTAGGTGTAGCGATGAGCAAATCGAGATGTACGGAGTTCATCTTTTAGCTTTGTCCCATGTTTACTCTGTTGACCAGCTGAAGATGATATCGGCGAGGGGATTGGCCGAGAGGCTAACAGTTGAAAACGTGGTAGATATGATTCAGCTCGCTAGATTGTGCCATGCTCCTCATCTTTACCTCAAGTGTATGAAACTACTTCTTAAAGACTTCAAGACTGTGGAGGAAACAGAAGGATGGAAGTTCTTGCAAGAACACGATCCCTATCTCGAGCTTGAGATATTGCAGTTCATAGATGAAGAAGAACAGGTGAACTTTCCCTCAGAAAACTCCAATTTTCGCAAGCTACTTTCTACCAGATACAACTTGATTGTATTTCCGAATCTTTCGTGATGAAACAGAGGAAACAGAGGGCGAAGAAGGTACGTGAATCTCTGGGGCTGTACATGGATCTAAGCGAAGCAATGGATTGCCTTGTGCACATATGCACTGAAGGATGCACAAGCGTCGGCCCATACAACATCGACCCCAATCGGAAAAAGGGTCCCTGCAGCAAGTTCTCAACTTGCCATGGAGTTCAGCTTCTATTGAAACACTTCGGCACTTGCGGAAAGAAGGTGAAAGGGGGATGCGTGGGTTGCGTAAGAATGTGGCAGCTTTTCCGTCTGCACGCATCCATTTGTGAACAAGGCGATGAATGCAAAGTTCCCCTTTGCAGGTGATGTAGCTCTTTCATGCTGCTGTGTAAATAGTCTTTTTTAGATATTTCCATCCACGTGTGTGGTAGATATTCATTTTCAGTGATTACCCTTTCAATTGGTCTCTGTTATTATCTCACGACACAATCTCCACTTGATGCAGACAGTTCAAGTTAACAGAAGAACGTCGCCGGAGAAGAAATGATTCACGGTGGAGGTTGCTGGCGAGGAAAGTAGTCTCTGCAAAAGCTATGTCCTCATTATCTTCACTCAAGAGGAAAAGAGTCGACGAACCAAGAGATCAGAGAAACTAAAACGAGAACTTCAGTAGCCTGTTCTCGTAAGTCTCTTGCAGTCACATATCTTTTTGTTTGTGGGGAGCATGAGACGATAAAAGCACCAAACTGGCCTTCCCCTTTGGTGCCTTTGTCAAAAGCTTGTCGTTTTTGAGTGGCTGCATTTCATAATGCACCTTACCTTTTGTTGTTTGCTGGTGTGGTCTATAGAATCGCAAGTAACCTTGTTTCATGTTTATATGAAAAGCTCTTTTCCAATCTCCATGATCCCAAGTCATAAATTACACCCACTTGTATCTCTTTTGACACAATGGAGTTTCAGTCTCTTGAGGCAGGGGGGGAGATGTCTATCTAATAGAAGATATCAATATCCCTGATTTTGGAATCAGCCTCAAGGTCAAGAATCAGAAGTTTGTCATCCGAGTTGAATTTAAATTCATGCTTCTCCCCGTCGACCAAACAAGAGCTCGGTCTCTTGTTAGAATAGGCTCCGAACCGGCCACACCCTCGTACTGCTACTCTAACAGCACAGCTTCCTGAAGAACCGGAAGCTGTGTAGCTTAAACCTTCAGTTGCTCCTCCAGAATTGTACATGTCGATGAGGCCAAGGGAGCGAAGTGCAGACCTCCACTGAAAACCTGTTTGTTTACACCGCAAGCAGCTGTGAATGTAACAGAAGCCACCGTGAAAATGGAAGATGGTGTCTAAGCTTTCGAGGTTTCGACATTACTCTTATCGGCGACACCGTGAAAATCTCGAACTGAAGCGTCTCCAGCGAGACCTCGACGGTCTGCCGCCGTGATATCAGAGCTAGAGATCCTGAGAGACGGCAGCAGGATGAAGCTTTTCCTTTCTTTCACAGGGAACTGATGCGAGGGGAGTTACCTTTGTTGAAGTTGTAGACTGCACAGTCACCAGTCCAGCTCTCGTCTGCAACTTCTTGGAGGGCATTGATATCCAGAGGGCTCACAGTGCACGACAGAGCTCGGGGTTTAGAGGAAGAACGATGAGACTTGTTATCGTCTTCCTCATCTTGCTGTCCGCGCAGAGGCCAGCTTCCAGCTCCTTGACAGTTAAAAACACCAAGTATGCCAGACAGCTTGTTCAAGTTCCAAATTTTCAGTAAGCTGCAAGAGATGAATCCCTGAGCCTTCCCAAATTGTTAGACAAGTGATCAGCATTTGACTCTCACTTCACCTTTCCCCGTCCATGACTGTGTCCACAAATAAGCAGTCGAGAGTCGGCCGGCCGGCGAACCGAGCTCGGAGTATCGAGCCGTCCGGCAACACCAGCTTCCTGAGCAGTTTGAAGTCATGGGTGCCTGGTTTATCACTGAAGCAACAAGAAAAACCTCAGGCTCTTGGAAAGGTTCACAGTCATCATCTGCTAGTTCAGTAGAGCTGACCTCACGTATACTGCACAGCCTCCCAATGCTCTAGCCGCAGCATGGAATTCTGCTGTGTAATGGTTGCTCTAGAATCAAGAGCCTGGTGAATTCTGGATTCTGTATCAGCTCTAAAACTGAGGGATCATATTCAGAACTCACCTGGAACATGTCCCAGTCAGGGACAACAATCTCTCCCATAAGAAGGCTGTTGAAGGCCACAGATGCTATGTGCAAGGTTTGAAAGGTTGGTTCTTGCGGCATGAAATCCTCCGAAGCTCTAGCTGTAGCACTCGTCCTTGAGCTAGCAATCAGCCATCAGAATCAAATGACGGCAACTTCTTCTGCAACACACGGTGAGCACACAAAGGTACATGGTGCAATACCTGTAAAGGGAATCTGTGTTATGGTTCATGCAGCATATCAGATTATTCTCTTTGAAGTTCCTGGAGACTGAATCCTCTAGTGCCTCTTGGTAATCTCTGGTGAGGGAGACTCGCCCTCCATAGCCAGTACCCAGTGTCTCTATAACATTCTGAACGTCGACTTTTACGCCGTCGACGCCGCAGTCTGCAAGATAGCTGTGGAGATCATTGTAGAAGTTGAAGATTTTCTTGGGGTCTATCAAACCAATGCCATATTTCTCCAGACTGTCCATTGCTATGTCCCGGAGATTTCCAACATTGCCTGGGGACTGTATTGGATAGCAGATCTTGGGATCATAAGGTTTCATTTTTTCAGATGATGGAAGAAGCCCTCCCCAGTAACCAGTCAATGCATGCCAGACATATACATATCTGTCCAAGAAAGGAGCAAAATGGCTTAACCATATGAAGACTGAGTTGATAAAAGAGGGTGCAGCAGCATACTTGAGGCCATATTTCCCCTTGATGAATTCCACTAAGCTGCGAAGATACTGACAAGAAATCTCTTCACCTGAGCGCATGAAGCCAGCACTTTCCTTAACATCAACCAGTCTACTAGCAAATCTGGTGAACAAGTTTGAAGATGAGAAGTATGAGCTATGGCAACCAGCTGGATTTATAAAACAAGAATAGCTCACTGTGATCCTTCAACAAAAGGCTCCCCCTCCTTTTGGAACTCGTTAACAGTATCTTGCCATCCATCATCAATGATCATGAACTTTGGGACACAACCTCCTTCAAGGAAACTAGCAGTGGAACCAGGGAATGGTTAGCAGGCCCTCATGTCAGATATCAACAATCAAATCAAGGTACCTTTCAAGACCTTCTTTGATCCCCAGTGGGTTGACATCCTTGTAGAATGCATCCCATGTGCACCACCCAAACCAGTCCAAATGCGCAGGCTTCTGATAAACCAAATCACACAAGCGTTAAACTATAGAAGAATGTGGCTGATAAGAAAGAGTTTATGATTCAGTTTTGTGCACCGTTTTGTGTTTAATGTGAGTGAAGTTTCCCTTTTGCCTCTCAAGTATCCTAACCAAGAAAAAAATCTTTCGTGAACCATAAAATTTCTAAGTAAATCCTAAGAAAGATGCTCCGCTTCACACACACACATTATAGACTCCTCCACAAGTTTAAAGGGGTTAGCCCCTGAATTCACAAAAACTGACTCCATTGCCTCAGTAGATTGAACATCAGCATCTCCTACAAAAAACTCAGTATCAGGAAGAAGGGATGAAGTTACAGCTGCGGCATGGGAATCAATTCACTCACCACTTTCCACGCAGAACTGAAGCTCATTGTTTGAATTCCCTTGAAGTGTTGCCCGAAACTGTCCTTCAAGAACAGGAAGTATCAAGACGTAGAAGATGTCATCATTGCCAGAAAGAACAGACTTTTTTCTGACTTCCAACAGCAGAAACTGTGTTTCCATTGGGATGTCACTACCCAAGCTTCCAAAGCGAGGAATCATCCACCAGATTTTGTGCCTGAATAGGCACACGAACCTGGCCTCTCTGCGATAAAGTTCAAAATTTCATTATCCTTCATTTTCGCACTGCTGATGCAGGCTTACAGCTTCTTCCATTTACAAAAAGAAGTAGCAATAACAGCAGCAGAAAAAATTACTGTAGAACCCCAAGAGAAAAAACATGTCTTGGGCTGGGCGAAGTGGAGGAGGCTCCAATAAAAGCAGCAGAACTCGAGCCAGCAACCGGCAAAACGGTAACGTTCGAGGGGACGGCCTTCAGCAGCACCTCCGCATTAACAATAAGTGAACTTTCACTGATGTACGGCGCCGTCATCTCGACGGCGTCCAGCGCGACGACGCAGTAATCCCGAGCGCCCAAAATACTCCTCCCCCTACCACGATTCTCGAAATGGGAAACTCCCGCGTGGAACCACGACCTATTCAACGCAACAAATTTCAATCTGGGGACCCGGATTTTGTGGAGCGAAGCGTGAACCAAGGAAGGAGGAGATGAACGCAGGCCCCCAAACCCAGAAAACGCTGGTAGAAATTTCTGGGTCTGCTGCAGCTACATATAGCTGCTGAATGGAACAGCACGGCGTGACCCATTTGACTTCGCGAACAATCAAAGGATGCCGAGACCAATGAAATGCTCTCTCACGCCTAACCAACCTATCACAACACACAATCGAGCATCGGAATGCAAAGTCCAGTTCAAGTTTTCATCTTGAGCATAACCAATGTGCTGGAAAAGCTTTATTCTATTCCTGTAATAAGCTTTGCATTCAAATACCATCTTTCTCTTCCTTCAAAAATACATTTTTTTTCGAAAATTAAATTAATGGAAACAATTTATATTTCATAAAATAATTTCAATATAAATGCTTTTTTATTTTTAATTATTATTTTATGTGATAAAAAATATTCAAATAATTAAGAGAGAGTATTGATGCTAATGGCTTTGGACACTTTCAATGGGTATCTTAATTATTCTTGACACTTTTCTTATTCAAATTGTTAATTTTTCATATATTATCTAAATCATGACCATTTTTCTAATTCATCTTTTGACAATTTTCAAATGATTTTTGATTAAAAAAAAGGGCATTTAGACGAGATTTCAAACATGGTTTTTTTAAAATTTCGTTGAATTTTGGTAAAAAAATTAAAAATTTAAATTATTGGATTATTATTTTTTAATATTATGAACTTTTATCTTCAAAATATATTGCATAAAAAATCTCCTTTTTTCTTGGCGAAATTTCTCTGAAATTTTGTTCTTATTCTAAAAATTTCGGTTATGCATTTAATTCAAAATTAGAAAAAGAAAATTGTAAATGCTATTTAGTTCTTAAATTAAAAAAAAGGGGGGCCGTTTACCAGGCAAAATCCAATTAAATTCTGAGAATCCGTCCTTTTTTCCGATCGACTGTCCCAGAAACTGGAATCGACGATGTGGCCGCACGCGGGCGATACGCCGAGGAGGAGAAGCGCGGGAGCGACACGGGAGGCGAATCCGGGTACCGACACTTCCTTTCGTGCATAGAAATGGTGACTGTGTGAAAACTCGTTAGGGGAAAGTCGTTATCTTCTTGTTCTTTTCAGTAAGTGGGGATGAGTTCTTGGTGAGCATTCCGCGGGAAAATGGTCCGTTTCTTGTTTACGCTGAAAACGGCGCCGGTAGCACCACAAGGGGCTCTGTTGCGATCCATCTCATCCCACTGGTTTGCATCCTATGCCTTTTGCTCCTGTGGTGGTTCTCAAAACCAGTTTCTATACTCAACGCCTGATCCATACAAGAGTTTCAGACTTGTTCACAGTTTGGAACTGGAATAGCTATCCCTTTTGACTGTCATTCTGCAAGTTTTGGATGCTGTAATGAAGGATTGATTGCTGGTACATAGATGATGATCTGGGTGAAAATGTATATGCACAACACGGATTCTACTTCAAAATCATGAATGGAAGAGATTATAAACACCAAACAGAGTAGAGCAAACTGGTTTATAGAAGAACAGAAGCACTCACTATACACAGATAACAATGAGGGGTGGTGTGGAATGATGGATGGAGGCAGTTGTAAAACCTGTATCAGACTTCCCTCTGCAGTTCAGTAGAGTCTTATTCTCGTCTCAATCGGCTTGCGGCAAATGGGGCATGATGAAAGATCTCGACCACATTCGCAACAAGTCTGCTCAACATCGAAGGCAGCAGCAAAAACATGAACACCAAGAAAAAACAGGGGGTTTCATTGGGTAGAACACTCTCACCTGGTGTCCACAGCCAAATGCCATATCCTTTGGTTCAGTGATGCAGATGGGGCAGAGCTGTTGAAGAAGGATTAACAAGTTTGAGAACAGAGCCATTGGCATAACAATCAAAATTTTATTGAAGTCAAATACATTGTTTTCAGAAGCAGAGCTTCTCGGCTCATTTGTTTGAGCAAATGTGTCATGGCCTCTAGATGGTGCAGTGGGAAAACTTGAGGATTGAGATGGCTTTGGAGTTGAAAAGGAAGCGGCCGTGTATGCTGGTGGAGGAAGAGGAAACCTATGGACATCTTTCCCTCTAGTCACACTGATCAGACATATCAATGCACATGAATTTTATAGGCAATGAAATAAAGACCTGTGAAGAGATTATGGTGGAAACATACCCGAGAATGTTAAGTTCTAGTGTTGCACGATACTGAGCAGGTATCTCCATTAACGCTGAAAGTGCAAATGCTGCTTCTTTTCTGGTCCAATCCATGTTCTTTGACATGATCTCAGTGAAGTTCACAAACTAGAACATGTAATGAGGTGCAGATATTGTCAACATTTGCTGCAGTAGAAAAGAAGCAGTTTTTCTCTCAAGAGAAGAGGCATTTTTTTACTTGCCTGGAAGTTATCAAAGGCTCGAGCTGGAATATTATCATCAAACTGCTTCATCATGTCCCATGGCCCATCACCAACTCCGACCAGTACGATCGACAATGGATACTCACTGCAAAGACAAACTTGCAGATGACATGGGTGCAAAAAGAGCTATTGGCCATGACTGCAATAGGCACAGATCTTAGTATAAAGAACATTGGATACACAGCGACCAGAATCACCTTGCTTTCACAATAGCATCAACAGTTGCCTTTTCCTGAGGACTGAACTGGCCATAATCGGTGTCAGAGCTTCTGGTGACCTGTGCATCAAACGATTCTTGTAAACCATGTACTCCTTATACTGTAACTTACTTTATTGGCCAAGAGAGGGAAAGAAATGTAATGCACACAATCAGAGGGATACAATATCAAACCATTAGCAGAAAGAGTTCAGGTTGCCAGTTATGCTTGAACCATGAATCAAGAAGATGATAATAAATGGACAGATGAGAGGCATGTAAAAAGGCTTTTGTATTACCTGTCCATCAGCAATAATCAACAAAACATGGTACTGGCCACCACTCTCTTCGACAATAGAGATTGCCATTTCGATAACGGGAGCGAATGATGTTGGTCCTGAAGGGTAATGGAGGTGTTGTATCAGATCTAAGATTAAAAAAAAAAGGGAGGGGGGGAGCAGAAAACTGGAGATAAATAAACCTGCAAGTCGCAACTGTGGGACTAGCTCTCTATATCGTGCCAATACTTGCTCAAACCCTTCACAGAATCTTGCATCAGGATAAAAGCTGAAAACCTCTTGGTCATGTGTTGAAGCTGAAATATTGGAATGATAAGGCAATGAAGCAACGCAGGTTTACAGCTGAAATATTAAGCTTTTGAAAAGTATACCATCCCCAAATCCAAAACATGGAATTAAATTATCCTCATCGAATTTGGATAATGTTCTTCCGATGATCGATATTGCTTGTTCGTAAGGATTTTGCTCCTCACCGATGTGATGCAAACTTTTCCGATGAAATGACCTTGCACCTAAAAGAAAGAAAATAGAGCTTCATTGCTGCCCCAAGTAAATATCATCTCTTTAGTTCAAAGTAGCCATTACCAGTCCACTCATTGCTCTTTGTGAAATCAATGCCCACAATCAAGTTTGAGGATTCTAGACCGGCACGAGAAAGAGCATCAGTAACCTGCAACCACCAGTCCTTATTGAGAAAAAAACACAGGAATTTGAAAGATCCAAGGCAACAAAAATCAACAGTTATACAAAGATATACTACATATAATTCTAACTTACTGGGGTTCTTAATACATAGCATCATCATTTTACCTGATCCAGTGTGGTGTATTCATCATCAATTCTAGAGAATTTCCTCTGAAGTCGCCTCCTGGACTCGGGAGGATTGGGAGGGGGGTAGTCGTAGGCATGGCTGGGCTGAAGGTTAGGTGACTGGTAATTCACCGGGTTTGAACTGGATGCATAATGTGAATAACGATCCGAACTCAAGTTCTTGGAACTCTTTCCACCCATAAGCTCTGCAACTCAAGAGGATAACTACACAAGAAAAAAAAAAAAAAAGAATCAAAATGCAACATTGCAGTATTCAATCTTCAGAAAATTGAACTATTCCCACCCCAACCCAACACTAATCAAAAGTAAATGAAAAGCAGACACCTTTATACCTATTCCGAATCCCACGAGATCTGAAAGACAAATAGGCGCGAGTTAAATCCAGAAAAACATAACAAAGAATGCCCTCTTCAGGTTCCCAATCTGTAACGGAAGCGTCTTCCTCACAAGTCAATGACTTCAGGCCAGAACTAACATTGACCTTGACGGAGTAGACTCCGTGCTTCCTCACTGCGAAAAGGAGAAAAAAAGGAAAAGCATGAAAGCGATCGCCTTTCTTGACCGAACGGCAATTCTCCTTCACCGTTAAAATCTGTTAACCTCCCAATCACCATAACAAACTCAATTGACACCAGAAAAGAAACAAGTTACAGATCCCGTCATCATAATGACGATGATTGATTCAACACTCATCAAATAAAGCCTTCCCAGATATATATGTTAATTATCAAAATAAAATAATTAAGTATCCAAGGACCCGTACCTAGAACACAAATTGCCACGTGTATGCGGTTGCTGCTTTATGTAGGCATCCAAGAAACGGTATACTACTAATAAATAAAATCAATTATTTATTCTAACTTTTTTGTTCATGCAGGTACATAGATATGGATTAGTATAAATAATGCTCATAACATATACAAAATAGCATATGGGTAAGACTAATGTATCCTATATAAAATAGCATACGGTAACTTAATTAGTTATATTTTTATTTTTTAAACTTGATATGTCTTAGAATGTTTGATTGTATTTATTATAAATTATATTTTTTTATAAAATTTAAATTATATTAAAAAAAGATATATCTTTTTATATTTTTAATATGATTTTTAATTAAATTTTAAATTATATATATGTATTTATATTTTTATAAGTATAATTAATTATTTTTATTTTATATATAATATAGAAAGTAACAAACATTTTTAAATTCATAGGTCCCACTCAAGGCTTTATTAATGTTAGAGATAAAAATCTAAGATTACCTTTTGAAAAACCATTCTAGAATTAATTTTAGGATAATTGAATATTCTGATCAAATAAGAATTAATATATGTTTAAAAGTATTTTTTTTAGAATAATTATTATAGAATGAATTCATATTTGGAATAACAAAAATAAGAATTGATTTTAATAATTGAATGATATATTTATCCATATTTATTAATAATTATATTTTACAAATTTACAATTTAAAAATATTTTTATATACTATTTATATTATAAAAATATTATGCAATTTTTAATTGTGTTATTTACGTGATTACTTTAATTTAAATATATATTATATTTAAGTTATAATTTAAAAATTATGATAATTAAATTATTTATAATATTATTAATTATAATTATTTATAAAAGTATAACGATAACTTTAATTTTAGATTCATTTTTCAAAAATCAATTTTAATAAAGAAACTTATATCTCATAATTCTCATAAAAATAAAATATTTCTCAAAAATCAATTCTTACTACATACAATTTGATATAAGTTTATAAGATATAATCAATTATAGAATACATTGATGAGGGATGAGAGTTGGATCAGTAACATTATATTGACCCCGCTTCCATAGCAACTTTTTGAAACCAATATTATATGAGAGTTGGATCAATTCTCTTCTAATTTAAATTAGGATTGATTATGATGATTTCAAAAAGTTGCTTTATAGAAGCAGGGTCAATATAATGTTAGTGTGATTGTCCTAGGTTTTCTTTTCTGTATTAAGACTATGTTTAGTAATAAAAATAAGATGATATATCCTAATATGTTGAATAATAATAACACATTTGGTAATTAAGGATAAATTTTTATGATATATTTTTTTCTTTTCTATAAATCATAAAATTGTCTATACTAATACCTTTCCTTATTTTTATACCTTATACTAGGAAATATTCCATACCGATATAAATTTAGCTGACTACTAAACACGGCCTAAAGTAATAAGTTGATTATTATTATTATTTCATGGTTTTTAAGGGTACATCGGACCTGAGTATGGCCAAAAATTTTTATATAGTTTTACGTGGTACCAAGGAGATAAGTTGATTAAATGCCAAAGATAAAATTAAATTATTCGTGATTTTTTAATTTTATTTTATATTTAAATATATTTTATTAATTTAATTTTTTTTATCTTTTTTTCAAAATGAAAAATATAATATTACTGTAAACAAAAGATATATTAAAATAATATATTCATTAATCTTATATAATAATTTTTCTGATACATAACATATATTAATAATATTTTTTTTATTTAATCAAATTTTGTAGATAAAGATATTCAATTTTATCATATTTTCAATATTTAGTCATAAAATTTATTTTATTTTTTGTTATTACTATAAAAACATTATTAAAATCTTATCTATATGTAAAAATTTCAAAACAATTTACCACATTTTATTATTTTTATTATTAGATTTTGAAATACTTCAAAAAAGAATATTAATAAGGTAAATTACAAAATAGATTTTTTAATAAGATAAATTACAAAAAATGTTATAATTAGGATATACTAATGGAATAGTTGGTAAAAACAACATTAGGCCGCGTCTACAGACGTAGAGTTATTTTTTTATTATTATTCTTTGGATGTACTCACAGCTGTTTACAAATATAGAATGGTTTTTTTTGTTCTTCCCGTATTCTCAAAAACTGTTGATGTATTATAGAGATGTTTTTATTTGTTCTTTTGGGTTGGTTTTTGCCCTTCATAGACATAGAATTTTCGGATTTTGGGATATTATTGAAGCACAACACCATTTAATAAATTACAACCTCTTATGTGCGTGACCGGTTCTCCTACTGCTTTTTCAGGGGCCCAGGCATTTAATGCTTCGTTTTGGAGTCCGCGTTATCAGGCGAGTCTATATTACACGAGCCATGGAGATACCCTTCAAAAAAATGCAGATGCACTTCATAGCCATGGAGATCAATCGTCCAGGCCACGACGTCTTACAGGTGACCGTGGCCGCCGTCGTGGTGTCCTCTTCCGTCGCCGATCCCCCCTCCAAGATGCAGAAATTGATGAACACATTCAAATTCATGGCCCAGTATGTACTCCCAGTCATGAGCTCTATTCTCCAAACGGTTGTGGAGCCCGGCACACTCCTCCACCGAGCTCCTGCAGTGTTCACCATGTTTCTCACGTCTCTCATGGCCTATGCAGCCATCCATGTTCACGCCATGATCAACCCCAACGGAAGAAACGGCGGCCACTTGTACAGGGCTGCCGCCTCCGCCGCCGTCGTTGCCCTTTTCTCGTTTCTCTCCTTGTTTATACCCACAACCCTTTCATTCGTCGCCGTCCTTGTGCTCTCCGTTCCAGTGATTCTTGTAGTAAATTGGGATCTCCTCCGCCGCATCCTCGCCGGAGCACCCCACACAGTCCCACCGCCGCCGCACGGGGAGTTGCCCTTATGAGTGATATTTATTTAATAATAAAAAAAACAAGAAGAACCGTCGCCTGTTGCTTCTTCTTGGTAGTCTTTTTTTTTTGTTTTTGTTGAAGTGTTGTATCTTTGGAGAGTGCTGTCGTTGCGTTAAAAAATAAAGATTAAAAATACAATAAATAAATTTAATCCATTAAATTTGTATATTAGTTTTTAAAAAATTATTACTAAAATATTTTAACCTATTGCAAAACATATTGAATAATTACGTCATTAGACTTATTTGGAATAATTTTTAAATAATTCGCAAATATTACGTAGGGTACCACAGCGGCTCTCGGTTTAGGGTGCACCAGTTCAGTCCGAAGGTGATTTTCTTCCTCCGGCGGCTCTATGACGTCGATTTGTTTTCTGTGTGAGATTTACGGTGGATGATGATTCAATTTACCGTATTCGTACAGTTTAATCTTGCGCAGAAGGATCGCGAAGAAATAATTCAAACATGGTGAGGGGATTGCTGGGGAAGCTAGCTGCTCGATCTCTCTCGGCAGCCGGGAAGTGGCAGCAACAGCAGCTTAGACGCCTCAATATACATGAATATCAGGTTTCTTGTCACGTTCACTCGTCGGAGATCGATAAATGGATCCTAGGATCATGCTTGTTTGCCTAGGTTTTGTTTTCTGTATTGAGTCAATTCCAAGGGCGTAATATGGTTTTATGTCTGATTACGATTCATTTTATTATTGTTCCATGGTTTCTGAGGGCACATCGGACCCGGCTCTGGCCAAAAAATTTTATTTAATTTTACGTGGTATCAGGGAGCTGAGTTGATGAAAAAGCATGGTATCAACGTTCCAAGAGGTGTTGCAGTTGTTTCTGTCGATGAAGTCAAGAAGGCATTGAGTGAAGTGTTTCCAAACCATAGCGAGGTTGTAGAAAAAATTCAACTCCACAGTCTCTGATTCAATAATTAGCATGCTTTTTGTCCATTTCCTGGGTTTTTAATGTGCCTTTACATATGGTTTGATGTGAGGAAGTGCTTATTTGCAGGTAGTCGTTAAGTCTCAAATCCTGGCTGGTGGGAGAGGGCTGGGAACATTCAAAAGTGGGCTTCAAGGTGGAGTTCATATTGTGAAGGCTGAACAAGTTCAAGAGATAGCTGGTATGGCTGAGAACATTTTTATATTGTTCAGAATTTCATGAAGTTTTTAGTTCAGTATATTTGTATTCTGCCTTGGAAGAGAAGGTTACAATGGTTCTTTTATCCTTGGTTGAGGAAATAGAGATGCAACGGACATAAGATAGAAAATAGAAGTTATTGTTTTTCTTGTTCACTGGATCATATGATGACCCATTGTGTTGGATAGTTTTATTCTGAAATTTCATCTGAGTCGATCATTAATGGTGTTCACTGGAGTTCATAATATAATCCAGTCGACTGAACATTCTAGGATATGAACTAATGCCTTTGAGTGTTTTCAGGAAAGATGCTTGGGCAGATACTTGTTACTAAGCAAACAGGACCTCAAGGAAAAATTGTCAGCAAGGTATCCCCTGTTGGTGTGTTTTCTTGGTGTTGTGTGTGCTTAATCCGTGTTATGGGCTGATAAGAATGTATTTTTAATATGTCCTTTCAGGTCTATTTGGCTGAGAAATTATCACTTGTGAACGAGATGTATTTTGCTATCACTCTTGATCGCATTAGTGCTGGCCCAGTAAGTCCCTTGTGATCCGAAGGGTTTTCCACGAATCCCAGTGTATACTGAAATTTTTTTTCAACCTAGATGCTTTTCTTTCCTGAGTACAACTAAAACATAATTTTTTTTCAACGGCAACCTAGTACAACTAAATTATAATGGTCTTTAGTGGTACAATACTCCTCTGAAGAAAATTTAGTTCTTCATCTGTTCTCGCAGATCATTATTGCTTGCAAAAAGGGTGGAACTAGCATTGAAGATCTTGCTGAGAAACATCCCGAACTGATTGTAAAGGTCAGATACATTTCATGGGTCAAAAATTTCCCAGTGTTCAGAACGGTTATTTCTTGCAAGTGGAGTGGCTTTTGCTGATGTAGTTCTACATTTTTCGTGTTTCCAGGTGCCTATTGATGTATTCACAGGAATTACTGACGAGGACGCAGCAAAGGTAGTTGATGGATTGTCACCCACCGTGGCAGACAGGAATGCTTCAATTGAACAAGTGAAGAAATTATATGAACTCTTCTGCAAATGCGACTGCACTCTTTTGGAGGTAATAATTTTGTTTTACGTCTTATTGCCATTGGAAATATGTTTCCTATTAATACTAAAAGTTTTTATTTTGGATGAGCCTGCATGAACTTAAACTGCTTCATTGAATGTGATCAATGACAGATTAACCCTATAGCAGAGACATCTGATAGCCAGTTGGTTGCTGCTGATGCAAAACTTAATTTCGATGACAATGCTTCTTTTCGTCAAAAAGACATATTTGCTCTCCGTGATCCTACACAGGAGGATCCTCGTGAGGTATTGCTGGATTGTTTGCATTTTCAGTGTGTGTTCTTGACTAAATGCATAATCCACTTGTATGTTCAGGTTGCTGCAGCGAAAGCTGACCTGAATTATATTGGTTTGGATGGTGAAATCGGATGCATGGTTAATGGTGCTGGACTAGCCATGGCAACTATGGATATAATTAAACTGCATGGTGGAACTCCTGCCAATTTTCTTGATGTTGGCGGAAATGCCTCCGAAGGCCAGGTCATTGCGCTTTTTAATATGCAATTAAATTCCATAATTCTTATTTCACCCTTCTGCCAGCTTTGTCGCCCATATGGTCATCTATTCCATATTCTTCTTTTCATATCGAACAGGTTGTAGAAGCATTTAAAATTTTAACCTCAGATGACAAAGTGAAGGCTATTCTCGTGAATATTTTTGGTGGAATAATGAAGTGTGACGTTATAGCAAGCGGGATCGTGAATGCTGCTAAACAGGTACAAAGATCTTTGCGAGCTTGTCATTAACGCCTCTCCAGCATGGTGAAACTTTGGAATTGAAGCCTAGGTTTCATGAGTTCTGGGCTATATTTTTTGTTGTCTCAGGTGAATCTGAAAGTTCCAGTGGTTGTCCGCCTGGAAGGAACCAATGTTGACCAAGGGAAGAGAATTCTCAAGGTAATACCGAAATACAATTCCAAAATGGAATACACCATCAAAAAGCATACATGTATACATAGAGAGACATACGTTCATCTAATGACTTGATTGTCACGTTTGATATCAGGAAAGCGGCATGACTTTAATCACTGCCGAAGATCTGGATGATGCAGCTGAGAAAGCAGTCAAGGCCGCAGTTAACTAATTCTTCACACCGCACTCATCTTGATGTTTACTGGTCTTACCACCGTTTTGATAAGAAAAACACACGAGCTGATGAATGAATTACTTATCGGCCTGAAAGGTTAACACTTGAAATTTCCATTGATTTGGTCTTTGTTTGGATCCATTCTATTTCTGTGCTACATGCAGATTGTTTTCCTTACAAAATTCTGACTCCCTTTGAGATTAGGAGAACTATCTACCCAAATAAGGTATAGAATTTGAGAAAAACCACATGAACTTAAGAATATGGTTCAGTCTCAGCTATCAGGTAGCGGTTGCTGTTCCTCGTTTGTTAAACCAGCAGCCGAGTCCTTCGTGCTTACAGAGCGTGAGGTTCCGCTTTCAGCATCTCTTGGCTTCTTTTTTCGGGTCTTCTTTGGGATCTCAGGCAGGTCACTTAGGGGCTCAGGTACAGGGCTGAGTTCGGCCGACAGCCGAGCAGCTCGTATACTGTCTTCTGATGAATCCTTGGAGGTGATTCGTCTAGAATGACGGGACTTTGTTGACCCCTCTTTCTTCTTGATGGAATCACCATCGGCCTCGCCATGGCGACGCCGGGATGACCTCGACCCTTCAGATGAATCCCTCCTCCTTGGTTTGCCGCCGCTGCTGCTGCTCCTCAAATCTAAAGCATTTCTTTGGCATTCTATTCAAAAAAATTTGAACACCTTGCCTTTGTGGATGCAGACAGGGGGCGAATGAATGGAATGTGCCTACCTATTTCAACCTTGTTGTCTCCGGTGGATGCTGGAGTCTCCGATGGGCATTTGAATCCTTCCATCTGCACCATGTTGACACGGTGAAGCCGTGTCGAGAAAGGCGAAAGCCAGATAGTTTGTCTAAACTAGATATATGCGCACCCAACTAGAAGGGGAGTCAACAGAGGAGGGTCCATCCCACCCAATATGAGCAACATGCTTTACATCTGTAGGGAGGCCAATCTGCATCTCTTCTTCCTTCTCTTCCTCTGCATCAGAAACCTGAAGCATGACGCCATTGCGGTGGAGCAAAGACGACGACGACGAAGAAGAAGCTCACCAAACATATGAGAAATGTATCTGAGGCCTCTGAAGAGACCCTTCATCTTGGTCCCCATGCTCTCTGTGCCTTTCTTGCCTGAATGCACTAACCTGGAGATGCCTGAATCCGTGCATGAGCTGATTTGAGCTGCTATGAGAGGAAACTCGTATCGGCTTGAGATCGAATCTTTGATCCAACAGGAGAATTCTTTTGATTGGATTCAACGAGAGGCTGTCTATCCATGGAATGGTTGTTTGAGGAAGAGAGGAAATGAAGGGGATTCTGATTAGGCAGGCAGGAAAGGGAAAATGGTGCCTGTGCTTTAGAGCCTTCCGTTTCTAAGAGGCAAACACAAGGCAACCACCCAAACTAACCTCCCTTTTGTGAATGCAACAAGTTTTCACCAAATGTACCATGAATTGCAAAATCAGTCTTATAAGCCTGATACACTCACAGTCGACTGATCAAAGCAATCAAAGCAGACCCTTGAGTTGCTTCAGGAACCAGTTTTCGACATTTATTGGTTATGGAGGCAGAGGCCAGACATAGTTTACGGTAGACATCTAAGATGCCTTGAGAGCATCCATGCCAATGCTAGCCTGCAGAGTGAAGGAAAAAGAGCCATTGAACATTGGATTATAATCATTTTGGAAATTCTGGTATTCCTGCAACTCATCATATGCAAGAAATCTTACCAAGAACTTGTGGTTCTCCTCAAGAAATGGGGAGAAAGTGCAGCAGAACTTCTCCATATCACCATTAACATCACCAGATCCACCCACCACATCTAGGAATTTCTTCCTGTCAGGAGCAAGCTTCATGGCAATCTGTCACATGTAAAAGAACCCAATGAGCACCCATGGTGCGGTGCGGTGCTGACTCCGATGGATCGGAAGGAAAGGAATCCTATTTGATTGCTCACCGTGAAGCTTGAACTGGCCAGCCAGCCATGCCATTGTTTCAGAGTCTTACTGTAGGAATCTGCGCATGCTTGAGACAAGCTCCAGTCCTGATGCAGAAACAGATTCCTGAACAGCTCTAACAAGAAATCCATTGCCCTACATCATTCACACAAGAGAAAAGGATCATGGCAGCTCTGAGGTAACTAGACATTGGTGATTTCCACCTTGTCAGCCACAGAAGTCCATTTGTACAACTCGAGGAGCCCTTGGCAGTTCTTTCATCTTCTTCTTGCACCATAGAGTATAAGTGGTTGTACTTCGTTGGATTTGAAGCATACTTGTTCTCTAATCTCTGCAAAACTCATGTATGACAATGTTTACAGGATTCAATATTAGACACCTGAGTCAAAAAATGATGCTTATGTCTCAAGATGAAATGTATTCGAAACGAATAGCGAACCGTTATGTTGCCCCCAATATCAGACTTCACAAGGACCATTGCGGATCCGAACTTATCTGCAGACATCCAAAACTAAAAACATAAAGCAGAGAGCTTAATAAATCCCATTGAAAAGGCAGATAGTTTTCATAATCTTCTCAGTTTTTCATTGTGAAACACCATTCTCCACTCATCTTAGATCTTCCAAGCTAGAAACTTAACACTCCCACACCCTTTTCAGAGAAGGTAGGAAGTATATGAAAGTGAAATGAAGATGGAATCAACTCCTGAACATACCTATAACTGGGAGGATAAGCTTGCAGACATCTAAGAACTGTTTAGTCAGAATCACTCCATCTTCTGACTTGACATGCTTCATTCCTTCCAGTGCAGGAGTGAAAGCTGTGCCTTCCATTATGTGCTTAGCTTCACAAATTACCCTTCAAGAACACAAGCAGTTCATAACATTTCTGCCCACAATTAAGACTAAACAGATGGTCTCCAGAAGAATAGCCGCAACACAACAAAGTCAAGACACGAGTGCCCTGATCCAGATTTTTTCAATCACATTTTTCGCGATTATTGGGAATCGAGGATAGTTGATCAAAATCTTCGCATTAAATAGTAAACACCCAAAAGATAACATCGTGAAAAAATCATAAAAATCGCATCTTTCGTGATCAGAGAAACTGGAACATAAAGGAACTAGGTGAAGATCCGTACTCAGTGCGAAGATCTAGCAAAAACACCACCAAGAACACAAACGGGTCGCGTCGCCGGCTTGTGGTTTTGATTCGGTTTCAGTCAACTTTCAAAGTGCATTTCTTTTTCCTATATTCTTCTGCTCCTTTATTCTATTCCAAGAGGCAAGAAATAACTTTGTTTAAAAAGGCAATAAACCTACATTTCCTTTCCCGTGGTTGTCTGGGAGCAATTCAGAAGCGTTCTCCATCGATAGATTTCTGTATTTGTTCGAAGAAAAATTGAACCTTTCATTTCATCAGTAATTTTTCTTCCTACGTGCAGGGGAAGATGCCCCTTTTAGCGATATCACGGTTCTGAAGATGATGCATGATCAACTTCCTCCCATTGGAAGGGGCACCTTTTGTTCCTTTTTTTGCAGAATGCCATTGTTCCAGCATAACGATACGAGCCTGAGCAGACAAAAGAGCAGCAACCCTGTACCCAGATCAGCTGATTGCATAACGTTGGCTTCACCGTTCAGTGCAGCCATTTATCTTACCATGGCAGTTACACAGCTGCATCTCGGATAGAACCCAAGTGCTAGTTAGGCGAGTGAGTCTCCATTTAAAAGTTTCAAGGTGAATCTGTGTTTGTACACGTGAAACTCAAATCCAATGAGTTGAATGCTATCTGGAGATCAGATGGTTCGGTATTTGTTTTTCTAGATACAAGATGTTGTCGTCATCAGCTTGTCTTTTTACATACCAATAAGACTATCGATTTCTTGACTCGTACGAAGTTTGGTTCCAAAGATGACGAGAAAACATAAAACTTGTGAAGACACAAAAGGAAACAGATGACAGGATGAGCACGAGAAGCTTCCTAAAACAGAACGAGTTGCGGAAGAAGATGCATTGTACCTGAATACTCTTGTTATAACTACCTACAAGACATGTTAGAGAAATTTGTAGCTTCTCAAGGAACCTTAATCAATCATCGCACCCGCCCGCGTGTCTGCGCACTATATATCTGCGCCCCCACACACGCAATCCATCCCCAGAACACAGAAAGCGAGATTAGTTCAGTCGGTAAGGGCCGATGGGTCTGAAAGACATCGGAGAGACGCTCCCGCCCGGGTTCCGATTCTCCCCCAGCGACCAGGAGCTCGTCTGCCACTACCTCTACAAGAAGATCGCTAACCAACACCTCCCCACCGGAACCCTCGTCGAGATCGACCTCCATACGTGTGAGCCATGGATGCTTCCAGGTAAGCACCGCCCACTTGTCAAAATCCATGAACCAGAATAGGGATGACATGCATCGGGTTTTGCATCATCTCTGCAAGTCTTCTTCCTTTGCGTTTAAAGAAGATCCATTCCTCAAACGCACAAACCCCAGTCTTTTCCTCCTCTCTTTTTCCCGGTTTTCCTTGCAAAAGTTCCATCCTTCCAACTTCCTACCTTCCGTACACACAATTATGATACTTTTCATATGATAATTTAAATATTAAATTATTTATGACATAAATTTATATAATATGTTTTTTTATATATCGTTTTTAGAATAAATGAAAAAAAAACTAATTTTGTTTATTGTAATAGAATTGATTTTAATAAATTAGAAATTTAGTTAGAATCATTTTTAATTTTTTTCTCGTTTAAAACTTAATAATAAAAATACTTTTGAAATGTTTTCTTAAAGCATAATTTATTATGAACACATGTAAAACTCAAGTAATTAATAATAAATATAGTTGGAAATTAATCCAATTATTTAAAAACTTAACAAATCTATCAAAACAATTTGCTCTGGTTTCTCTGCGTAGATGTCGCGAAGCTGAACTCGGAGGAGTGGTACTTCTTCAGCTTCCGTGACCGGAAATACGTGACGGGGTTCCGGGCGAACAGGGCCACGGCGAGGGGGTACTGGAAGGCGACGGGGAAGGACCGGCCGGTGGTGGACGCGGCGACGCGGGGGTGGTGGGAATGAGGAAGACACTGGTTTTCTACAACCACAGAGCTCCCAACGGCGTGAAGACCGGTTGGATACTCCACGAGTTCCGTCTGGAAAACCCCGGATTGCCTCCCAAGGTACGCAACAACCCCTTCCCTTGAACCAGGCGCCGGACACCAGGAACAGAATCTCCATGTCTCGTCTCCTTACTGAAGCTGTTGATTTTCGGCCCTCTCCTGCGTTCTCAGGAGGACTGGGTGTTATGCAGAGTGTTCAAAAAATCAAGATCGCCTCCTTGGGAAGGCCCCACGGGGAGACTGATCGCTCCACGGGATGACTCCGGCGAGGCCACTTCTTCTGATGCTCCATTGATCAAGCCCGGTATCGGACACCCAGCTCACCTGACGGCGGCTCCTTCCGGGCCCAAGTGCGAGGAGGACTATGGGTTCCTGCTTGATCTGTGCGACCCCAATGAGATCGGCTTCCGCCACCCGACCATCGGAGACGACAGCAGCTCCGTTTTCATGTGAAATTCCGGCGGGGTTAGATGCACACATACATTATTACAAGGTATAAGGTTTTTTTTTCTCGTAATATATTTGTTTGATAATACATTGTAATTTGATCGTATTAATTGTGATTGTAATTAGATTGTAATTCTTTAATGAATAATTAATGATCTTGTGTTTAATTAATATTTTAAAATTGAATTTAATCCATTCTTCGATTTATTAATAATCTTGAATTGAATAATTTTTAATCAACACATTGTAAATATTTAAATTTCATTTTTTAAAATTTTTATTATTAAGAAAGTACAAGAAAAACATGAATTTGAATTAAATTGAATTTAATTATGAATTATACCTTCAATTTGAAAACAATTTATTTAATATGAATTTTGCAATTATATTTATATAAAATTGTCATATTTTATGTTATTTTCTGTAAATGAACTTTTATGTAAATGGGCGTTGTTAGCGAGACCCAATAAGAAAGCCCAATAGTAGGCAAGAAGCCCAATTGTTGATCCGGGCGGGATGGGCATCTCCGCGTTGCATCTCCGGGGGGTACACGGGCTGCGTTTCGTCTCTGTATTTGATTTCTTGTCTGGAGGGAACTTCGGAGCTGTTGGGAATCCGGGCGGTTTCTTCGGGGGATGTTGATATACAGGTTTAAAGTGCGCTGTTTGTGTTCTTAGGGCTCATGGATATCACGCGATCTAGGAGTGATGTGGGAGTTATCAAAGAAGAAGACCTTGCCGTTCCTCCGGGGTTTCCGCCCCGGACTTGTTTTTCGTTGCGGCGGTTGGAGAATGGCGACGAGGGTACTTTCCCTATGGAGGTGGATGGGCAGTCATCATCTGCTTGTCAGGAGCAGCTCAACGCCTGTATACAAACTCAAGCTGAGGTTAGGATGCTAATGTTTTGACTGTGTGATGGATTTCTTGGTAATTGTTTCTTCAATCCCATTGCTTAGAGAGGTTATTTTGATGTGGTTTGCAGGTCACTCAGAATCAGCCCCTCTCCTCGTTGAAGATTGATGATGCCCCTGTATTCTATCCATCTGAAAAGGTTCTCTTCTTCTATCCTGTTCACTGACAGACACCATGGTTTGGAAATCAGTATGAGTTTCTACTGTTGCAGGAGTTTGAGGACACCTTGAATTACATAGCCAATATACGCCCAGTAGGTGAAAGATATGGACTATGCCGTATTGTCCCACCAGCTTCTTGGAGGCCTCCACATTCTTTTGATGATAAACTGACATTGGAATCCGAAACAGCTGGTGTGAACTCCAAGTATGATTGTGGATCTAAGTTTACAGTGAAAAGCTTTAAGAAATATGCAAATGACCTGAAGAAGCTATACTTCTCGAATGGTAGAGTTTATGAGCCCCCGGACGTTGAAAAAATTGAGGCTGAATATTGGCGTCTCGTTGACAGTGCTGATAAAGAAAGAGAGGTACTCTTGTAATGTATTACTTGCCGCTTTGAAGCCATCTCTGTCAAGTGTTTTCCTTGTCTGTGTTCGTGATATTGAATACCACTGTAATATCCAGGCCTTGCGAAGTCCGTTATTCATCAAAGCCAGTCCATGTGAAGCTGCTGATGAATACTTGGGGTGTGGATGGAACTTGAGGAACATTCCCAAGCACCCATTTTCTCTTCTCCCATTTGGATGCTACAGCGACTCCACGGCACTTGCTCCTAGATTGTCCATAGGCGTGTGCTTTACATCACAATTTTGGGTAAGACCCTGAATCCACAGATTGCTTGGAATGTGATCAGCTGATTGTCTTGGGTAGGATGCTGCATTCATTCTTTTCTTGTGTCATTGTTCGGAGAAACAGAAAAATGAGGAGCACCACCTGTATTCCCTCTCTTACATTCACACTGGAGAGCCTAAATTGTGGTATTGCGTCCCGGGAAGATACTGTTTCAAGTTTCTGGAAGTTGCACGGAGGTTATCTCAGTCATCACTGAACCCGGCATTCCTGCATGAGCTCGTGAGTTTTACCTTAGGATTCTGTTGGTTACTGCCGGTAGAAAACTTTTCTTCAAAGTTGTTTCATCAGCCTATCATGGTCTCCTGCATTCTGTATTTCAGGGCATTCAGATTCCCCCATGGGCTCTGATACACGAGGGTATATCTGTATGCAAGTGTGTGCAGAAGCCCAATGAGTTGGTACTCATCTTCCCTGGAGCCTACCGCACTGAAATTTGTTGTGGCTTCAGTTGCTCTGAAGCATCATGTTTTGCTCCCTTCGATTGGCTCCCTCATGGCCAAAACATAATCGAGCATTACTCCGAATACGGTATCAAGCCCCTGATCTCTCAGGATAAGCTGTTGGTAGAAGCAGCTACACAAGCTGTTAAAGCAGAATGGGCATCGTTGGCCCAAAAAGACACCTCCTCCTCCACTCAAATGTGGAGAAAGCTGATTCACAAGAATGGTATACTCACCAAGTTACTCAAGGTATGTCATGGCATGCTACTGCTCTGCTGCCCTTGTATTGATTCATATAGCATCTGAGATACTCACTGCAGAGCCGTGTTAAAATCGAAGCCATACGGAGGAAGCACGTAAGCGATGGTTTGGATAGCGAGGCATTCAAAGATGGCAGCACTCTGGCTACAAGGGAGTGCAGCATTTGCTTCTATGATCTGTACATTTCAGGCATATCGTGCTCATGTTCTCCAGATCGATACGTCTGCCTGCGCCATTCCAAGAGGCTTTGCTCTTGTCCTTGGATTTCCAAGCGTTTGGTATTCAGGTACACAATGCCTGAGTTAGAGCTCCTTGTCCAGGCCGTGGAAGGTAACCTGCCAGCAGTCTACAACTGGGTGAAGAAAAGGCCCCATCAACAAGCGCGGCATTCCATTCCAAGTGCAGGATCTGCAGAAAAAACAGCAGAATAATGATTCTAGATGAAAATATAGCTGATCCATCTCCGGTCTCGGGTGCATCTAACCGGTCCCTGGCTATTTTGCTGCCGGGACATTACCTTCAATAGATGAGAAAAAGATCCAACAGTCTTGTAGTGACATTGGCGAGTGAGACAACAGAATGAATGAATGACATGGGTGGAACTGATCCCAAACGACAAGAAAAAATGTGAAATGATGTGTGTGGGTTAGGAGTGCGGGATGAGAGAGGCTGGTCTCATAGTAACAAGAACTTGGAATAGCTGTTCCATGGGGGTAACTCTTTCGAAGACAAACAGCACAGAATTCGGCCTTTTCAAAGCTTCCTTATGGTTTCCCTTTTATCAGTTCACTCTATATCTGTCTCCATTGGAAACATCATGTTCACAAAGCTTTACAGAGCCCCTTTCACATCAAAGTATCATACAGCTTCTGTGTAAGTTAATGAAGGCATCAAAATCACTGGCTCGTGGTGTGCTTACGAATCGGCAGTGGATGTGCTTCGGTGTTGAAAACATACTCATCCAGTGGAATCACATCACTCTCCCCAAACAGCAAATACAAGTACTTCAGTGTCTCTCCCAGGAAAAAGGTCTCCATCTTGTCTCTTGTAGGGGGAGGAATCACAGTTACATCATCAAGGGAAGTGTAACCTCCGGATTCAACCCTGGTGTACTTCTCAAATGACTCGAAAATCTGCCAGCCCCAGTCACGATATCTGCACACATAACAATGATTGTGGGGATCTCAGATGATGAAGCTGCAGGAGCAACGGAAAGGACGCACCTTTGATTTCCTGTGATGCGGAAAAGGATGAAAAGTGATTCAACCGTTTCAGGACGCAGGAGGTTATGACGGTCAGCTGGTTTTATTACTATGTCTTCTGCATATTTGGACTTTGTGTTAGCAGCCTCATTGTTACCTTCCTTACCTCCCTGAAATGATGTAAATGACCAGTAACCACAGTGCACAAGTAGTAATTCAAAGGGTAGGATGAGCACAAGACCACATACACGAGCTTACCTCAATATTGAAGTAGGCTATTTCTGGAGCAAGGCCAGTAGCCGTCAGAGAGTACATCTCAAAGCATGTTTTAGCAAGATCTTCAGCTAGCTGTAAATTTTCAAGATCCTTGAATGTTAGCAGGTTTTCTCTCATGGCCTTCTCCTTTGTCAAGCCCTTAGTCGCACCAAGAGCAAGGGTACCTGGAAGAAAACATACCTGGCCAATAGAAACCAGAATCCGTTCAACAATCTAGCAGAAAAAAACTGATGCAAGACACTCTCTGCAGTCCATCGGAAGTAGGCCAAAGATTCACACTAGCGCATGGGTGTGGAAACTAGAGATAAAAACACACCAGGTGATCCATCTTTGGGCTAAAAGCACCTTGAGGTCCATTTGGAAGTTCGCCAACGAAGACCAACCCATTTGGCACTGTTTTTCGGACGAGAAGCTCTTTCACACCTTCCATTGCTTCTACATACATATCGTGAAGATATGTCAAATTACTTCCTTCATTTTGAAGCCACACTTTCAAGAGATACTCATAGTAACTATCGCCACGAGATCCAAGTCTGATGTTCTGCCCGCTAAATTCACCAGTATGAGGGCTGCAAGGAGTACACTTTCATCATTCATTGCAAACAATATTCATTAGGCAGTTTTTAAGCGCACCAAACACATTGCAATCCTGCCATGGCATAATCATAAATGAAATCAGAGTCTCGAATGCGAGATTTCACCCATCAAGGAAGTCTATAACAAGATTCTGAAAGCAATAAATGAGTTTCATTCATTAAGCAGTATTAAGAAGCATGGCTGGTAAAGAGAACAGTATCCTTACTTGATGTATATAGGAACAAGCCCCTTAAACTTTGGCAGAGTCCTCATATGCTGCAAAACCTTCATGGCCTCCACTGTATACTTAGGGTCTCCTGTCAGAAAACTGATATAGTTGAACTCGAGCTGGAGGGTGGAAACTTCGGCGGTGCTACTCAATCCGTCAGGAGCAGGATGAGCAGATTTTCCATGAAGATCCACATCACTGAATGGAATAGCAGATAAACTTGATGTAAAGGCAAGCAGAAGACGATCAGCCAATTTCCTTGCATTTTCGAGATATATAGCTGGGTTAGGTTGTCCTGTCAAAGCACTGCCACCATGGCCATTAATACTCAAGTGATAGGCACTAAGAAGACCACCCAAAATGCGTATTGTGGTTTCAAATAAATTCACTTGGCCTTTCTCATCTATCCTCTGGGAAAGATTCTTTTCAATCCAAGTTCCAGCCTCACGAACAATTTCATCAACCCCTAATATCATGGCCGTATCGAGAGCATCCACAATAGTCGCTCCAAGACCTCCTAAGCCATCAACTCCTCTCTTGCTTAATGGCATAAGTTCATCATAACCCATGGCAAACCCATGGTAGCCTGCCCAAGCATGTATAAAAGAATGTTTAACTCTAAGTTGTCTAGCATTCCAGTCAATGCTAGAATCAGTGGCATTAGATTTTATCCTAGATGCTATCTCATCAGGTGACAAACGAGGTGGAAGCCGAGGTCGTGTTCTCCAAAACCTTCTAAATCTACCACTTCCATCAGTGAAAAAGCTTCCTACTTCTTCTGTCCCCATATTGCTTGCTAAACCATCCGATGAGGGAACAACCCTAGCATGTGCTAGCAAGAGATAGGAAACACCTAGAATCATTAACAGTGCAAGAAACATTCCAGTACTGCATTGCAAT
The DNA here is from genome assembly GCA_002189035.1 of Utricularia gibba. Classification (NCBI taxonomy): domain Eukaryota; kingdom Viridiplantae; phylum Streptophyta; class Magnoliopsida; order Lamiales; family Lentibulariaceae; genus Utricularia; species Utricularia gibba. Next base: position 1,001,065 of record CM007990.1, read on the forward strand.
CGACATGGTTTTGCATCGATGCCTTGAATACCATTCATGACCACCTAAAGGAAATCTAGAAAAAGTGAGTCTCTCGATTCAGGTACCTAAAGCGAACAACCCATATCACTTGAAAACATACCAGAGCCAAAAATTAAAAATTTTGGTGGAAAATTTACAATGGAAATGGCAATGCACGGCAAGACAAAAAATTTCCAAAAAAAGAATAAATCTTCCACCCCTGTGTCTTTCTGTCCCCACCATATAACATTCAATGGAACCCAATCTAGAACATCACAAAGATCATAAACTAACTACTTGATCAAGCCAATGAAGAGAACCCAAAGGAACATAATTTGAAAGAGATAGAGACGGAGGAGGGGGGTTGAGGAAGAAAGGGGAACCTTCATTAAAGAGCGCCGGCGGAACTTCGCATTATCATAAGGTAAATCTTTCGTTGAATACGGCAGCGGCCTCGACATAGTCCCCTTCCGAGCAAATAGCAAAAACGATTTGGAGCAATATATTTCAGCGGCCCAAAATCAAGAGAATATGCACCTGTAGTTTGGGATTCAATAAAACCTACTCTCATCAGTCGGCAAAGAGAGCACAGAAGCTCTACGCAGCTACAACAGACAACGCATTTCACAGGAAAAGAGCATAGAAGTAAACCACGGAATCGGCACTTTTCTAGAAAATGCCCACCACACTAGTCAATATTAACTATTCACAGGAAAGGAAACTTCAAGCTCCGGTTTTAACACATAAAAGCTCCCATGATTTCTACTACATAAAGACTTCAATTAAAAATTAAAAACCAACGTTCACAAGATCACTTTACAAACAAAAACACGGCAAATTACATTGCAGAATCTACAAACGAACCTTGCTGCACGGAGAGAATGGAAGTTCGCCGATCACAGCGACAGTAAGTAGGCCGCGCGCAGCTTCTGGTGCCGGGTGGAGAATCGAGAGGTACCCTCCCCTTCCGACAAACCCTAGGATGAGGACCAATTGCAACAGGTCGCCATGGAAGAACTCTGATCTGTAAGGCGCCGAACTGCCGATGTACGTAAGAAAAAAAAAATAGTAATAATAAAAAACAGACAGCGCTTGAATGATGTGGCCGCTTTTGATTGGCCGGAGACGCTGGGTTCGGTTGAAGCTATTGAAATTATTCAGATGGAATAATTTGGTTGACTATATATTCTTTGATGCGATTTGTAAAAAAAAATTTTAATTTTTTAATAATTTAAGGCATTTTTTTTAAACATATTAATCAAACATAATATAATTTTAAATACATATATTCAAATCTATATACCAAATAACCTTTAATTTTAATCACACATTGCATCTTTATTTCCAAGGATACCCTGTCTTTTTTTATTAAATTTTTTGATGGAATTTGCTATTGACACCTCAATTTATAGTTACTATAAAAACTCTAATCTTCAAGTGGTAAATTATAGTCACTTTAACTTACATTTTTTGTAAATAGTTTATTATCAAAATTATGAAATTACGTATTTAATTTTTCATGTAATCAAAATTAACCAATTTTGATCTCTAATATCATTTTAATGGTGTATCATTATAAGTACTATCTATAATTTCCATTCTTACTCCTGTCCTATTTTTGCTATACTTTGAAAATCACGATGTACGAACGTAATATAATCCTAACAATAGATTTTGATTCATTGAATTTAATATATAAATACAAAAAATCTTATTATAAAATTTTGTTAAGTGTAAAATCATAATTGATTCATGACATCGTAAATCGATTCACGATCTAAAATTTTGAAAAAAAACATTTGGATCTTCCCTTAATGAATATAACAACTTAAGATATATTTTTTACAATTATAAAACTTAGGAATTAGATTCTTTATACTAATTGAAATGTGTTATTTTTACAATTTTCACTTAAATTTTTATAGTAGTTACAAGATGAATTGGATATTCAAAACTGTAGCAGCAGTATAAACAAAACAGGAGGATTTATTCAGCTCATCGTGGTACAAGTAACAAGATGAAGTGAATGCAATTCGGACAAAGACTAGGAAACCACTCAACAAGTGTAGCAGATAAACAAATTTACATACATGCCATTTACAGACAGGGACAGAGACATGCAAAAGCAGGGACTGTTTTGCATGGATAGAACGAACCAAGGAAGAGTGGAGGATAGTTTCTGGTTTATTGCACCCAAAGCTCTAAGCATTTGAAACAAAAAAACTCACTCACAAAATGGATTGGTTTGGATGGGTTTGGGTTGCATTGCTTGCTTCCATCACCTCCCTCTTGCACTGGCACTATCGCGTTGGTTTCTGAAGTGGCTGAGGAGCTGCTGAGCCTGATGGAAGAGATGAAGCTCATGTTATGGTAGATGAGTAAAAAGGGGAGGTGGGGTGTTGGAGATTCACACCTTTTCTTTAGCTCTCGGTGTGCCGGTTTGCGACAACGCGACAAGCGGCGGAACGGCTCCTTCTTGCAGGATGCACCGGCAGTATTTGGGGTTGTTGATGCACAGCTGCAAAAGTATAGCTGCTGCATTCTCCTTCCCACGCTGTGATCCTGTCTCCACGATCTCAACAAGTAATGGTATGCCCTCTTCATGAGCGATGGCGGAGCACCCTTCTGCAATGGTGGACAGGTTTGCTAGAAGGGCGACTGCTTTGTCGGCCATTTCGGATTCAGGGTCTAGCAGATCTACCAGATACTTGATGGCTCCCGCTTGAACAATGCGAGCTTTGTTCTCGTGGTATACCGATAGGCTGTACAGTGCAGTTGCAGCATCTTTCTTCCCTCGGAGAGTGCCGAATCGTAAGAGATCGATCAGCCCTTTTATGGCACCTGATCGGCCTATCTTAATCCTGTAGTCTTCCAGGAGTGAAATACTGAACAGAGCAGCAGCAGCATTCTCCTTGGCTCCAGGATTTCCAGTTTCCAGGACGTGAATAAGTGGTTCCAGAGCATTGCTCTTTGCGATCTTCACCTTGTTCTTTTCATTGAGTGACAGATTCAGGAGAGCGGTGACAGCATGTTCCTGTATCAACTCCACATCTGAGTGCAAAAGTGAGATCAATGGCGGAATAGCTCCACATTCCCCGATCATAGCTCGGTTATCCATGTTATACTTTGCAAGAAACCGTAGCTCTGCTGATGCAGCAGTTTGTATCTCCTTTGAGTCATTCCCCAAGCCTCTGATCAGCTTTTCGATATGGGAATCCGTGGAGAGGTCATTGCACTCGGTGTCAGATGGAAGTGAATGTGATCTCGACGAGTTGATGCCCATTTCAGCCATTGTTTTGGAGTTGATATGCTTCTTCTCGGAGAGGGATGTTGAAAGAGCAGAAGATTTACATCTAGAGTTGGGAGAGCAAGAAGACTTCAGATCATCAGAGAGATCATGAACGCTCTCCTGTTTGCTTGGAATTCTGGAATCAGTTTCACACATAGCAATATAATCAATGCTGGAAACAGCACTTGAAACTGACTCACTCCTGCTGTGTGCATACGAGTGATCTCTTGAAGATTGATCTAATTTCTCATTCTCTTCATTAGAAATCAGATACCCTTCTCCCTTATCCTTCTGAAGCTGCTGCCTGACTTCATATGATGATCTTGATGCAGAACCTCCAATTTGCAGAGAACACAAGAAATCATTTTCATGATTCAGTTTTCTGGAGCTCTGTTGCATCATCTCCCACCCACATTGTTTTCCAGGGTTCTTGGAGATTATCACATTGTGCTCTTCACACCAAGTTGCTATCAGATCTTTAACAGTGAAATTGGGAATAAGGTTTCTGTGAGAGAGCATCATTCCAGTTTTGGGGCATCTAACCAGTCCATTATCCATCCATTTCAAAATGGCATAACGCTCATATGTTTGGCCAGAGGCAACAATGACTGGATCTAGCATCAGCTCCAATGACAATGGACAACGAAAATATGAAGGAACGGATACTCCACATTGAGTTTTGACAGTGTCCATCTTAAGCATGAAATCACGAATATGTGACATAATATCAGAAGCTAGCAGAACCTGATCTAAATCCTCTTTGGTTTGAGAATTCTCAGCTGTTTGTTTCTCCTTCTCAATAGCAATAGATTCCATCAGAATTTCATGGCTGGAAGTCAAGCACAAGGTCTCAGCAATCTTCATAAGCTGTTCAGTAACTACCAAATTCCTGCCTTTTTGACATCTAAGAACCTCTGTAATGCATTCAGAAAGTTCTCCAATCTTCAGATTTTGAGTCTCTCGCACATAGAACTGAACAGGATATGGGAACAGATACACATTTCAAGTATATTTCGAAGAAAAAAAGGAAGAGAATGATTCAGTATCAGCATAAGGATATCTCAGTACCTGGGCATCAGAGAAAGTTGAAGTAGCTTTTGAAGATTCCACTTGTCCACATATGCTACAAGAAAGCTTGACAGAAGAAACTTGGATTTTCAAGAGCAAAGGCTTACTCTGAAGTACCTGCGGATATGTAAAGAATGGTATCATGAACCGGAAAAATGACCTTTTGTTGAATCAAGTGTTCATAAAAATTCAGATCCTGTTACTCACAGTTACTATCTTGCTCGATCTAGGAGACCAATTCTCAAGGAATTCTCTAGCTTCATTGACAGATGCGTCTAAATCTTCACATGCTTCACACAAAGCCTCACTCAGAGGCAATCTAAGATCAATGAAATTATCGAATACTGGTATCAAATGCTTCAACAAGAAGGCCACACTTTTATAATCCTTCTGTGCGGGCATTATGCTTGATAGCCCGAAGGTCGCCAGATGAATGAAGCGAGAGATACTGTTTGTGAGACATCTGAATGACGCCGAGTCCAATGACCTGCTTGAAATAGAATTCGAATGAATCCCATCAAAAGGAGAAATCACGAAAAATCGCCAAGATTGGCTCAAACCACAGAAAGTTGTCGCATTCACAACTACATACACCGGCGGTGATCCGCATCATATACAAAAATCAACGTAACTGAACGAAATGGAAGAGAAACCCCACCTCTGCATTTGTCTTCGCTCAAAGAAGATTCACGAAAGGAGCCAAAAAATATGATCTTGATCACACCCAGAAAGGATGACAGCTTCGAGACAATGCCGCACCAACCTAGAACCCAAAAAAAAAACGAAATTGATCTTTCAGCTCCTTCTGACGAAATTCTCGCCAGCCCTTTTCACCCAGCTTCGAATTGAGAGCAAAAGGACAGAGGAAAGCTCAATAAATCTTTAAAAGAAACCGTGGAAAAATGGCAATAAGGAAGCGGAGCCCGTGGTCCCCTTTGAGACAGCAAGATTTGCCGATGGTGGGGAAGATCCCTCCTTTAATCAGACAAATTATGGGCTGAGCATCAGTTAACGTAACCATTACCATCATCGACAATCAATACAAATAATTGAAATTTCAACATGAACATGTAGCCTGGTATTCAAACACCTTTCCCATTTATGTATCCTAAAACGACTTCCACTTCTTCCTTTGTTTCTTTTACAGGAGAGTATTTACTGTTTATCTAGATGAGATGAATTCTGGGTCCACTGCAAATTCTCTCATGCATCTATTCTCGCTTTAAATCTTCAACAAAAGCAGTACAAAGCCATTGATCAACAGTGCAGCCCCAGGTAATAAGAACTAATAACTACAAGGCCCACTTTTCGAGTTAAGCTGCAAGACTGACAAGTAAAAGCTGATTCAGAATGCACTGCGGTTGAAGAAATTATTGGATATGATGAATCCTGAAGTCATCATCTATTCACGGATGCCAAAATAAGAGCACCCCCGCAAGGATCAGCAAATCTCAGCTCATTGTGACTCACAAACTCATGAATGGAACATATGTTCTTTATTAATAGGGTACTACAGGAAGAGGGGCTTGCTATTGCCTATGTTCATACTTTGTGATCTTTTGCCATCTCATCTACATTGAGTTCCACTTCAATAACAGGGGAGTCCAGCAGTCGGCTGCGGTCACTGCAAACATGAATATTTTTTTAATAGACTGTAGATCGTGAGAGGCGATTGGCTTTTAACATGAAGCAGATACCTATTGTTTACAGGTCCATGATCCAAATTACTCCTCAGACAATAAATGGCCCTTCCAAGTATGTCAGCCATGGTAACTGGACCAAAAGTTCGACTGTCATGAGCTTCCTGCAATTCCAAGGAACACGAGAGAGGATTGCAATGGAGGTTAGACATGCTCCAGAAAATAGCATCAATGCTAAGAAAGGGCATTGGATTGTAACTAGCTGAGAAAGAGTTGGGTCGATACCTCCGGGCTCAGATCTTGGTTGTCAGCTAAAACCCAACACTGGTTATTTTCAAGCACAAAAGGCTCATCAGCTTTGTTAGTGGACAGCATTTCATCTCCTTCGACTGCAGCTAATCGGCGAACTAGAACATTGCCGTCGTTCAGGGGATCATTCATGATAACCACATCTTTGACATCAACTCTCCTGCCTCACACAAAGAAAGTGTCATCTGTTGAGAAAGATGGGATTACTTCAGCATGAACTTAAAGATCTGCTTAGGCATCTTCAACTGTAATAGCATCAAAGATAATCACTGTTGAATATGAGTACATAAGTTCACAGAAGTTCATAATTAGCTTATCTCATAACCATACGTTCGATCTGGAAAAGCAATTTTGCGCACAAGAAGGGTTCCAAACAGATCTCTAGTCATGGGAGCATTGTCTTCTGTTCTGTTACAGTGCAAGAAAGTCAGCTTTCCGTGAGCTGCACTTCTATACATGACATTGATGACTTCATTGTCTGAACGACCCTTAAGAAAGGCCTAGAACAAGAAATTCTAGTTACATTGCCGCACCAACATTGTTTCAATCAAGAAACTTGTCAAATGAGCAATAATGCATCAGTTTACTGTCAATATTGTCCACGAGCTTTCTAAAGGCAACTCGTTTTGACATCGATAAAAAATTTAAAGGTGATTACAAAATACTCAAAACAAAGGTATGTTCATCTTAATTGAACAAAAAAAGCAAAGGAACTCAAAGAAAAAACAAAGGCAAGAGTTCCCTGGTGACTAATGCCCGTGCCATAATCATCAGAACAAAAGAGATCGAACAAAATCCTGAATCAATCGAGTAATTCTGCCGTGGTTAACGCCCTAGAGAAAGCCCCAGAAGAGATAACACCTAAAGGAGCTATATTCTCCAAAGGTGATTCCAAACAAGGCAAGAAAAAAATACATATAGAAAAAAACATATTTCATAAAAATCAAGAAACGATTTTTCAAGCAGGTCACCGAGTGAAGAAGGTGAAGAAGATTACCATCCGTCCAAGGGAGTAAGAGTATTCAAATTTGCAGGCAAGGTAGCGCACCCACGTTGCGATGGACACCATTCTCGGAAAGCTCTCTGGAGCAGAATCAAATTCGAAAAATAAAAAACCCTAGAAGATATTACACTTCTTGAATTGGTTCACGGCCGCCGCTATTCAGCCGGCTCCGGTAGGGGAAGAGAAGAAAAATCCCCGATGTGAAGTGAAGCTGCAATGCAATTTGTGACTTTTTTCTATATTTCAAAATGTCCTTCTCCGAATACGTCATAACTAACATACGCTGCTAACATACGTATCGAGATCACTCACTAAAATGCGCCGTTAGTGACTCTAACCAGTTAGGTTTCTCGGAGTCCATGAATCGTATACCAGGAAGAAGATGAACCCCCCCATGCAATCAAGATCCAATTTTTGTTTTCAAATCTGCGGTCTTTTGTTAATTATCCTGCGCACACATGTTTGTTTGTTTAACCCAGATGAACTGAACCACAGAATGATCAACAGAAAAAACTGTGGGAACAGCCATAGTTATTACACAACTTTATTCATGTGGAAAACTCCAACTCAGGAAGAAAGCAGCAAGCGGAGATCTAGGACATCATCTGGCTGCGTCCAGGGGCGAACAAGAAGCTCTGGCCACCTCTGTTGTTCTTGAGATCCTGAGCTTGGCTTGGTGAAATCTGATAAGATTTCGAAACAACTTGCAAGGGCAGAGCTCGAATCACCGATGTGTATCCAGCCAATGGGTTCCTCATCGGCGAACCCGTCGTCTTGAACGCTACCCACTCGAACCCATCACCCCCTGCGCGCGCCATGGAAGTGTAAAACTGTGGAACCACGAACATGCTTCCTTCTTGAACTCGCTCGTTCATCAGATTTTCACCACTTTGGTCTGTAATCTGGATTTGTGCTTCTCCCCTTGTAACGTACACGATTGTGTGACCGAACACAGCCCAGTCAGGGCTCAAAAGGGCGTTCTTGAAAAGGCGGCCTCTTTCTGCGCTGAGATCCATGTACTTGAGAATTGGGAGCTTGTGTTTGTCGACAATGTTCAAGCTTCCGGCTTGTTTAGAGTAGACATCGGCTTCTCTTCTGTGCTCCAGGCTTGTGAAGAATTTCATTGAGCAGAAAGTTTCTTCAAGCCCATTTGACCTTCTTTCGCGCTCTGATTCTCCCCATGATTCGTCTGGTTTGATGAACCTCAGGCGTTCTTTGGCCGTGACGATTAAGCCTCTCTGGTTCTCGCTTTGCATCTTCCTTATCAGTTCCTCATCGACGTTGAAGGCCTCCGCCAGCAAATTGGAATCAAATCCTCGGAAAATGTTCTGGCAACTCCATTCTTCAGATTGCTGGCCTCTGCTGCTTCGTTCTCCGCCGGCGATGTAGAATAACTGAAGAATGATAGTGTAAGTTTTGAGAATGACAAAAAAAACATGGTGAAAATGTTTGATTTTTTAGATAACGTACTCGGGGGTTTTCGTCCAGTTGATTTGACACGTGATTGTAGTCGTTAATGGCGACGGCTACGAGATCCTCATTCCCGTCGTTGTAGATCCAGTGTACGGCGCCGGTGGGGAAAGCGATAATATCTCCGCGGCGGATTCTGTGAACTTTCTGGTGTATATCTCCGGCTGTTCCCTTCTGTTGATGCTCCATCCACTTTCTCTGCATCGTCTCCGACTCATAAGTCTCGGCGCAGCCGGGAAGACGACGCTCACGTATCCCTCACCTGAAAATCAAATCTCTCAGCGGCGGCGCATGGGAATCGAGAATCAAATCAAATCCAATCCAATCACCTACCTCTTTCGATGAAGACAAGACGCGGGGTTGGCTGATAGTTGGGAAGGGAGAGGCCATTGGGGCGGATGACGCTTCTGACGGCAGACACACCCGCGCACTGGAACTGCTCTTCCCGGCGGTCCCATCGCTCGGTTTTGCCACCTTCAGATTCAACCGCACCCGAAGGCTGCAACGGCGAGATTCTCCTTAAACGGCATTGCTGCTCATCAGTCAGCCGGAACTGGCGCTTCTGCGCGAAGGCGGATGATGCGAGCAAGAGGAGAAGAGGGAGGAGAACCGGAAGAAGCTTGGAGGAAGCCATGGCTGTGTGCAGAAGAAGGGTGGCAGATGGGGGGGATTATATCGTGTGTGTTTGCATGGGGAAGGTGGTTCAATGGAGGACACACTTTCGCATGAACAACAACACCTGTCTCCCATCATCTGCAACTCATCACCGCTCCATGAAAACGAATCCACAGACCACAGAGAAAACAGATAAACGATAACTTCAACCATGGAGAAATGGGAGGATTTGAATTTAGGATAAATTTCGCATTTAGTATTTTGTTCAAAAATTAAATTTGGGATATGACCAAATTTTAAAAAATATGAAGTCCAAAATATCAATAAATTTTATATTTTCGATTATTTAGGACACATTTTATTAACATAATTTTCTAAATTGATTTTGTTTAATTTTTAAAGAATTTTAAATCAAAAATTCAACTTTTATATTTTTAAAATTTCATTTTAATGATTCAATAAGAAAGTAATTTAAAAAATTATAATGTTCATTCTTTATTCATTCTAAAAATATATTTATATTATAGTTTTCAATATATTAAATTTTATAATATATAACTTAATTTATTAAATTTTATAATATAGTTTTACATTATCATATAAAATAATTTGATAATTTTAAAATTGAATCTATACTAATATATATACAAAATAACTCTTGGAATTAGATAAATAATTTAAACAAATGGAAGTTGTTAGTATTGAAGAAGTATCAATTTATGGGCCGGTTTTATATGTTGGGCTTCGATGGCCCAAATAAAGAGAAGCTAGTGGTATCGCTGGCGGGTTCTAGCGGCAGCTACTGGTTCATAGCTTTGGAATCGCGCGTTGAGTTTGAAGGACCGTCTTCGCAATGACTTCGAGCGAGGTGCGTCTCTTGCGGCTAACGCATCGTTTTTTCTGGTTTTTGTTGTACTAGTGATTGCTTAATCTGTTTCCGAGGAATAATAGGAGAGGATTCTTCGGTACGAATTCGGAAGATAAGCCTATTAGGAAAATCCTTATTCTGTGTATTCGTGCGGCGATCCGATTTTATGGTCTAAAGATTTGCTCTTCCATATTTTTATGTTGAGCTTGCTTTGTATGAGTCTTTTTTCCCTTTTTACATTGAGATTTTTTGTGATATTTGTCCATTACTTTGTTTAGCAGCTGAAAATTTGGAGAACAATCCTCTAATTTGTCACTTGATCATCAGTTTTCTTGGTTTTTATCTCCTATTCCTTGTCGGGGAATGGTTTGAAAACATAAAGTGTTGTCTGCGTGGAAAATTGTTGAAGGCAAAGATGAGCGCAAAAATTTTAATTTCCTGCTGGTTTTCCTGTGCAATTTTATGGTTTAGTTCATTGGGACGTCCACTAATCACGAGGTGGCCGCAGCTGCAGGTTATAAATTGCAGAGTCCGGGTTTGCTGCCATTGCACATTTGAGAGAGAAGAATCAGTTTAAAAGTTGGTCTCCACTCATCGCAGCTTTGGGGGTCTGAAATTTTTTTCCCCGCGGCCAAACAAGTAATATGCTAGCACCAGTCCCGAGTTGCCCGCTTTCCCGTGAATCTGGCAGATTCTTTTCGTTGTAAGTATATACGGTTGTAGTAATTGTCTTTGATCATCTTGAGTTGTAGTGTGTTATAAATGGATTTTAACCCTAATTGCAGCCCTGGCATTTTGTGCTCTCCATGCTCAACAAAACTTATTCCTCTGCACTCTGGTCATCATGCTCGGAGAGTACACTTCAGCAAAAGGATCAAGATTTTGACGCGCTCTAGTTCACGTCTTCAAAGCATCTATTGTGTTGTTAATACAGATGATGGACATGCAGCTGCATCAGTTTCTGAAGAAGAAGCAAGTGAATTTAATTGGAATCAAGAATCTAATGAGTTCCTCAAGAATTGGGCCCCTCCCAGGTACTTGTGGAGGGGACTGTGTGTTTTTGTTCTCGCAGGCCAAGTAATCATGAGGGCCATAAAAGCAAAAATTCATTGGAAAAACACTCTACAACAGTTGGAAAGAGTTGGGCCTAAATCAGTTGGTGTCTGCCTCCTAACCTCAGCTTTTGTAGGCATGGCTTTCACCATCCAATTCGTCAGGGAGTTCACCAGATTAGGCTTGAACAGATCAGTGGGTGGTGTATTAGCCCTTGCCTTTTCAAGAGAATTAAGCCCCGTGGTAACATCAGTTGTAGTAGCCGGGCGTATCGGAAGTGCCTTTGCTGCAGAACTAGGGACAATGCAGGTCTCTGAGCAGACAGACACTCTGAGAGTTCTTGGTGCAAACCCAGTTGATTACCTCATCACCCGAGAGTGCTAGCTTCTTGCATTGCCCTCCCTTTCTTGACTCTAATGAGCTTCACAATCGGAATGGCATCAAGCGCTCTGCTGGCAGACAGCGTCTACGGCATCAGCATCAACATAATCTTGGACTCTGCCCAGCGATCTCTAAGGGCCTGGGATATTATCAGTGCAATGATCAAGTCACAGGTGTTTGGAGCAATAATATCAGTGATCAGCTGCGCTTGGGGTGTCACAACTTTGGGAGGAGCCAAGGGTGTAGGTGAATCCACCACATCAGCTGTTGTCATCTCTCTGGTAGGAATTTTTATTGCTGATTTCGCCCTCTCTTATTGCTTCTTCCAGGGAGCTGGAGATTCCCTCAAGAACTGTATGTGAATATTTTACAAGACAACTCATCTTTTGGAATTCACAGTTTGCAGTTCCACAGTTACCCACTCTTCATGGTTTTCTTTTTCCCGGAAGTCATTCTACATGGTTAAAGCACAGTTGCCGAGACAACAGAAAGGTAAAACCATGTGAAACAGTACAAGACCCTTTATTTAGATCACCAAGGGCCCTGCATTAGACAGTAATCTCTGCATACAGGTGAGGATCTTCTACAGAAGAGTCCCGCTAATGCTGCTGACAGTTAGGGGCCTGAGTGAAGAGAAACTTCCCAAGAAAAAATAGCAGCACCTTAGCCACTTACCATTCTAGTGCTTCTACTGTTCTAGTTCTTTAGTGAATTCCTTGAGGATACGGATACAGTTAGCATCTACAGAATAGGGAAACAAATTGCAGAAAAACATGAAGCTATTGCAGAATGTAGCTTTCTTGTTCTGGTTTTGGTGGGTTATGTTAGGACACTTGAAAGTTCAGTGAGTGGACCTGCAATTGATCCCAGAGCTTCTGCTGCTTCATGCCTACCCATAGGATGCTCTTCTGGATCCTTAAGAACCTGGGAAAGTGCGTCTGTAGCTTTCTTGTCCTGCAGCTGGCCCAAGACATATGCAACCCGGGAAGTTATCAATAAGACATCAGCATCTGCAAATGCTCCAATTACATGAAGCAAGAAGAGGCCAACCTCTTGTGGTCATAGAAGGGCACTATTTGCACTGAGGGCATCAACAATAGCCGATACGGCTTCCTCCACATCAAGGTTTCAAGGAGCAAAACCATGCTCCTTCTGTTGATGCAAAATGCAGCAGAAGTGTCAACCAACAAGAAAGGAGATGATTCAGAAACTGGGCAACTTTTGAGGTCTTTAATTCGACTAAGAGCGAGCTCATGTTTCAGCTCATGACGAACAATTGGGTGCAAAGAGAAATCATCTGAAGTCCTTGCTGCAGAAGCTGCACCTGTAGCTCCTTTGGAGCCACCGCTTTCTCCTCCTTTCTCCATGGGAAGACGCAGATGGAGAAAGGAGGGCTTCTGGTGGCTTGTCACCACGATGGAGGATCCGGCCAGCCATGGCCCTCTGTCTGCGTTCTTCCTGCTGCTCCATTACAACTCATTTGAAACGACGACGTATCGAATAGCCCCACGTTTAAAAAACTACAAAGTATTAGATGATTTAGTTAAATTCAAATCATTTTAAAATAAATAAAATCATTTATAATTCAATCAACATCTAATTTTTGAACGAACCTTAATATGAAATAGTTAAAACTTAGTGAATTTTTTAAATAATAAATGGTCAAGTTATTTGTAGTCATTATTTTCTAAAATAAAAATTTTTTTACTATAATTCTTACAATCCATTCATTATTTAATGACTATTTAGGATAAGGGATGAATTAGAAGAGTGTCAAAATTGTATGAAAAAAATGATATCTTATATATATTTTTTGACCGAATTTGAAAAAAGAAAATGATAATAACCAATTTTCTAAATAATTCTATAATATTATCCTCTAGTTTTATAACAAATATAAAGTATATTAACAAATTAAAATCCACAACATTTTATTATTTTAGTATTACAACAATGAAACACGAATTATAGCAAAAATTAGATTCACATTTTTATATTCAATTTATTTTTTTTTAAAAAACATAATATCGAATAATAATTCTTTTTGCCCTGTGCGTGCGTACAAGGAACAAGAAATAAGTCTAGCGTCTGCTCGTACGGCAGCCAGCGCCTGCCGGAGAAGAAGTTTGGTAGGGGTGGCACCTCAACCAATTCATCGGACCTGAAACTCAACCACCACCTGCGACACCAACAAATTTTCACCAGCCAAATAACATTCGTTTACAGAAACCCAAGAAGCTATTTCCCAGATGACACTTGTATTGTATCAAACTGGTGTATCAACTAAGAAAGCGGAAGAACACCTTGCACACAGCTCAAATAATTCCCAGTTACTAGGAGTCTGGACTCTACATCATGTATCTGTGTTTTCTTGGTCTAATGCATCAACAACAACAACATTGAAATCTGTTTCCGGAGCAGGGTCTAAATTTGACATGAATGGGCTGTTCTTATAACCAGCAAGGGGAGAAGCACTCCACAAAGCAAGAACACAGGTAAGGAACATGAAGGCGAACGACTTACATTGAAAATGCATCGTCTCTCTTTGAAGTGTGCATGCTTCCCTTCAACCTGTGAGCAGATTATACAGTGGTCTCCGCCTCAGTATCATCCAATATCAACTGAAGAAGAAGATTCCGAGCAAAGAGCTATGGGAGACACAGATGGCATATAAAACAAGCATCAATAGAAGCCAATGAGAGCCACCAAAACACAAGAAACCAAATAAATCCCCAAGCATGTGGTTCCAGAAGTATCAAATAAACATAAGTCAGATTCACCATCAAGGAAACAAGTTAGACAGATACAAATTGCACAGACAAGATCAAAAAAATGGGGGATTGAGTGTGCAACCATCTCAATTCTCAGCATCAAACTAGCAAGAAGGGAAAACAAACTCTATCAAGCTGCTTTCTGGGCTGAAAAAACAACAACGGTGTACAAGCAGACAAAGATTTATATACTTCGGGTTCAAATAACGGGGTAACTACTTCTTTCCCTTCTTAGCTACTGCCTTCTTTGCCGGAGATTTCGAAACCCTGGCAGGAGCCTTTCTTACAGGCGCCTTCCTAACCGCAGGTGGCTTTCTCGTTGGAGTGGAAACCTTCTTTCCGGGGAAAGACCTAGTGACTGTCTTCGATGCCTTAGCGGGGCGTTTACTCTCAGCCTTCGTCTTTTCCGGAGCCTTTCTCTTGGTCCCAGTAGCCTTTGGCTTTGCCGGTGATGCAGATGCTGCCTTGGATCTCGCAGCGGACTTGGGCTTCGCAACTGGCTTCGGCTTCGGCTTCGCTGCAGGTTTGGATTTTGGGGAGCCTTGGACTTGGGCCTCGCGGACGACTTAGGTTTCGCAATCGTCTTGGGGGCGGCGACCTTCTTCTTGCTAGCAGCAGTCTCGGACTTCGTTTTAGCATCGGATTTGGCCTTGGAAGCAGCCTTAGGCTTGGGTTTCGCCAAAGACTTCGGTTTCGCTGGAGCGGATTTCTTTTCCTGAGAAGAAGCAACCGCTGGTCTGGATCGAGTGGGCGGAAGCTTATACGAACTCTTGACCTTAACAAGTTTTCCATTGACGACAAGCTTCTTCAACTGAACCAACAAAATCTTCCTGAAATTAGGCGGCAGAGCCTTCTGCTTATCCTCGATGAACTTTGTGATTGCGTACTGGCTTGATCCTGTCCTGTCCTTAAGCGTTTCAACAGCTTCCTTAACCATCTACACGCGCAAACCCAATGAATCATTTATCCCTTCATCGAATTCAACACCGATAAAAATCACAACTCCGATCTAGCAACTAACCTCAAAGTACGGTGGGTGGGTCGGTGCACTGCGCTTTTTCGGGGCAGGAACCTTCTTCGCCTTAGCTTCTTTAGACGCTGCTGCCTTCTTACTCTTCGCAGCTTTCGGCGCCTCCTCGCTCTTCTCCTCCACGTGCTCCTCCTCCGCCGCTGGCGGAGGCTCAGCAACTGGCTCCACACTCGGCACCGGAGCTTCTACATCCGCCATGGGAGACACCTTCGAGAATCTAGGGGTAGGGAAATTGGGGAAATCGCAACACAGATCCACGTACCCAACTACGATGCAAGTCACACATCCGAAGCTAGCCGCTCTTAAATACCGAGCGTTAATCCGAATGGTGAAATCTGATTGGTCCGCATCTCATGGACGCGGATCCTCAGCACCCCGCAAGTTTAAATTTCGTCCGTTGGATGCCAACCGAATCTACGGCGCCCACTTTTCCTCCCGGTCTAATGGATCCATTTCACCAAAAGTTGCACCTCATTAGAGGCTTAGGGTGTGTTTTTGTTCCCCATTCAATCGACCATAACTTACCCTAAAATAATCATATCACTCCAATTTTTATCACATTTCGTTGCATTTTTCGTAAGCTATCCAATGAATCCTCATTTGCGTCATTTGCCTAAGTATTTGAGGAGAAATTGCATTCCAAACATGAAGTGGTCATGATGCAAGTTTTTGTGTACAATGATCAAGTTCACCACAATTGCACTACAGTGCCCTATCTTAAATCCAATTCTATGCATTGCATCTTATACTAGGCTAAAATGGGTAGCTACACAAACTTGAATCACAACATTCTGACACCATTTACCCCGTCAAATTTCGACTCAAAGCACGACGAAGATGAACATGTTCATAGTGACCACTCATACCCAGTGCTGATACATTCCTCTAAATGCCTTGAACCTAAGGCTCCCATTCTGCTGCATAAATACATCATTGATGGTCATAATTATTAGAACAAACAATCTTACATCAAAATTTAACTATAAAATAATGAATTATATAAGAGATTATGTATCAATATTAATTGATTTGATATAATCTTTTTTAATGTGATTTACGTTTTTTATGTACTTAAGTTTCACATCTACTCATCTAATTCATTAGATCCTTAATTTCAACAGTAAATATATATAATTGAGCCCACACAAGACAACATGCAGCGATCAAGTGAACCCAAATATGCTCCCTTTTCCACGGGGGTGCATGAGCCTTGAGCAAGAGGGGTTCTCGGCTCCGGTGCAGCCCACCTGATCTGATATCCCTCCGCCTCCCGGAGCGACGGTTCAGCCTCCGCCCCGAGTTGAAAGAGAGAGTTTCGGAAACACAGATGGTGTGCCGATGCATCGGAATACTGTGAGACAATTCAATGTGACTGCTTTGACCAGAATAGTTCTGACGGCTCCGATGGAGACTATACTCTCTTGTGCAAATTGGGGCATGGAAATGGAAGCTCTGCCAAACAAAGGGGGGCATATAATGAATCCAGTGGAACTAACAGAACGTGTGTAGCCAAGCTGAGCAACTTCTTCAAAGATTACAGAACTTCAATCAAGCACGCAAATTGAAACACATCCCCAACTTTGTTAAACTTATGAATTCCATGTGCTGGACGAACATTCATGTGTGTGAACTCTAAATGTATTCAAACGTAAATCGCAACTTGAAATTATGAATTCCATATGCCAGGCACGTTCATGTGCATATATGAACTCAAAATATATTAAAATGTGCATCACATTAGAAAATATTATATACTTAATTATATTAATTACTCAATTTCACACCTTTTCTCTATGCTCCAGCATCATCCATCCATACGTGGACCGTATCATAGGTAACTTGTTGGATTGTTGCTAATATTGGAATCGAATGTATTTATTTTGATAACAATATTGTTTATGTAAAGATTTTTTACGAACATAAGTTGTTTGAAACAGATTATTATTGTTTTAAAGTTGTTTTTGAAAATGTAATTTTCAAGCAAATCTTCATGTTTTCCTTTGTTAAACATTAACTTCAACATTGGTATTTTTTTTATATTTAAGTATTAATTTAATCTCAAATATTAGTCTTGTGCATTTTTTAATTGCTGACATGATGAGTCTCTTTTTTGATTTTGTGAACAATGTGTTTTTAATTGTAAAGCTATTGAACTTAATATTAAATCTTATTATGTTCCAACATTTTATTTCAATAAATGAAATCTTATTATATTTCATTTTTCAAGGACAATTCAAAAAACAAGATTGAAAGGGTTCTCCAATAAAAGAGAAGTTAGAATGGCTTATGTTACTGAAAAAATGTTTTAAAAATAATTTTTTTATTATTAAACGCGAGTTATTTTTTCTTCAAAATAACGTAAATTTAGAAACGTTTATTATTTTTAAGTTTGAAGATTTGATTTTTATTTTCTTAGAATCATTTCTCAAAAATTAATTATCGAAAAGTATAACCTAATAGAACCTAAAAATACGTTTAAAATAGTTTATGCGACTTGAAAAATGCTTAAACACAATTTTATTTCAAAGACACCAAATATAGAAAAGTTTGTTAAGTTAACGACAGAAATATATCTTATATTTTATTAAAAATTATTTAAAAGTGTTTTTTGAGAAATAAAATCAATTAAAGTTTAATGTTCTTTGTGTTTTTATTTAATAATTATTATGAAAAAAAAAAGAGAAATGAAAAGCAACTTTAAATCCTTACGTTGAAGGGACTGGAAAAGGGAATCTGTAAGAATTTTATGTTTTATTTGTTTTTATTTTTTTGCTGGAGAGAATTTCCCAAACTAGAAAAAAGCTGATTTCCCGGGAGGACCGACCATTTCTACTCCTCGCCTGACAGATGGTTCAAAACGGCGTCGTACGAAGGCGAATTTGAAGCTTTCAATTGGTTTCCTTCGCCTCCAATTTTACTTCAGCTCCTCCGCGAAATCGGGAAATGGTTTCCTCCGGATACAGCAGTCTGCCGCCCTACGGCGGTGCAGGAGCCAGCGGTAGCGGGGCCTTCTCTGGCTTCGCGCTGCGAACGCCTTCAGTCTTCGCCACGCGCCGCCCATGGCGCGAATTGATTGCGCATCCGTCGTCCTACGGCGTCCCTGACGGCCTGCGCGATTTCGTCCTCCGTATCAAATTCAACCTCGCCCATTTCCGCGTCAACTACGCGATGATCGCGCTGCTCGTTCTCTTCCTCAGCCTTGTGTACCATCCGATCTCGATGATCGTCTTTCTGGCGATCTTCGTGCTCTGGCTTCTTCTCTACTTTTCCCGGGATGAGCCGATCGCGGTGTTCAGTTTCACGGTCGATGATCGCTTGGTGTTAGCGGTTCTTGGAGTCTTGACGGTGGTGTGTTTGATCCTCACCAGCGTATGGTTGAATGTTTTGGTAGCGCTTCTTGTTTCAGCGGCGATTGTGGTCCTGCACGCAGCCTTCCGAGTCACGGAGGATTTGTTTCTCGATGAAGGCGAGATCGCCGCCGCCGGTCTGGTTTCTGTAGTCGGATCCAGGTTTTGAACAATGTTCCCTTCAACTTATTTTTGCATTTTTACATGAAGAAAAATTCTAGAAAATGCTGCTCATCATGTCAATGCACTGTACCCTGTTCATCTGCTGTAACAGCAATTGCTAGATAAATCAATTGCCCTTTTGCTTAGTACCATGTGTGAAAATTCTCTTCTTTGAATGCACAATCTCAGAGTATCTATCAGTTCATCATCTAATCCGTACCCAATATCAGCCTCTAAAACACTCACTGTTGCAAAACAAGGAACCTTAATGAAATCTGCAGATAAACGTTACAAGGTGCCTGAGCATCAACATAGGGGAGCTCTCCGAGAATACCCCAGCACCATCACGAAATCTTTGGCGGAGGAACCGATCGGGGCTGATACCCTCCCAGCTGCCATTGTTTGGAGCCAGCGATCTCTAAGGTTACTGAGCGTGAGAGTGGGGATCACTGCTTGTCCCATGCATTTGATTTCGACCTGCAAAATGCAAGGTCTGTTAGCAACTCAGCATCAACCTCAAGGCGCCATCCATACTCAGGGGCGAAGACTTACCTCTTCCTCACTTGAAAGGTCCAGCTTCGTTCTTACATACTTTTGAATGAAGGAAACTGGTATGCTTCCATCCCTGTTACGAAACTTGTGAGCCATGTTGCATAATACTAAGATGCTCGTGCCAAGTTACATTTATGCAACATATTAGGGAGAAGAGACTGTGAGTCTACCAAAGAAGCAGATTTTCTGATATATCATTGTTATCATAATGAAGAATGTCATGCTCTTAGACATGATCGAGGACGATGGCTTACTTTATTCTCAAATAGCTCGCCGGAATCTGTGGCAGTGGAGGTATGTCAGCTGCCCTGAAAATCAGTGGACAGGGATCAGAGAGAACTGATAGTAAGCTAAATCTTTAGATCCTCTGGTCCTTATGAGGTCTGGGGTTGAAGAAAGCCTTACTGCATGTCGGACACTAGTGAAAACCAAATAGGATGGTTTCTGCAGTCGAACTTTGCACCACCAGCATCAAGCACAACCTGGGGGTGGAACTGGAATTCTCCGAATTTTCGTGGGATCTTAGGCCGAGTTTTGCCGTGGTCATTGTGATGCTTCTCATCCTGAGCTTTTGATTTGCGCCTGTGCTCTTTACTTTTGGTTTTGTTGACAGCAGCATCTTCAGTGTCTTGCGAGTGCAGAGCTTCTGGTTTAGAACCTGATCCCTGGAAACTAAATTTTGAAGACTTGCTTCGATTCGCAGCTTCAACCAAGCAATTTAAAGGCTTCCACAGATCGACTTTCATCTCCCACGCATCAGATGATCCATTTTCCTTCTTCATATCAGAACCAACGATATTCAATGGTTCACTAGACGCAGAATTCTGCAGCAAAAAGTGAAACTTTCTTTACTCTGAGTATAACAATGGAGAGTTGCGAACAACTGAACTTGCAACTGACATAACTCCATATCTCACCTGTCGTGCAAGAGTAGATTTGCTCGCCATCTCCGGCGAGCTAGAACTCTCATATTGGTCCTCTGTGGAGCCATCTTCTTTGTCTACAGGTTTTTCTATTGTAAAGGAGGCACCCTTTGAGACTTTCCTCACGACGGACTTCGATCTCCGACCCGTCATTCCGGCCTGTGCGGAAACTCTAGGAGTACTAACAACTAAAGATGATAGAGATCTCTCTTTTCTCTTTGCAGGCAGTGTAACCATGGCCACAGCTTCTGGAGCTTTCATCTTGATCCTCTTTGAAGGGAAAATCTTACATCTCACATCTTGTAAACTATGATCCGGTCTGAGAAAAAAATAAAAAAACAGGCAGAGTATTGAATTCTAGCACACAATGCATCAAACTAATGCACCAAGAAACCAATCTCTCATCCACACTAAGCTCTACTCTCTTCACAAAACTTCGACACACCTATATCCCGAACATAACAAAGCATCATTTATCTAAAACCATTCAAAAGAAGCTCTTCTTTTTTTTTCTCTAGCAGGTAAGACAACACATGGATTGATCAATCTGACCTCAGCTTCTCTGTTGGAACACAGCCCAAGTCTATCTTGCACACCGGGCAGCATTCCATTTCCTCATCAGAGAGCTTCTTGTGTATGCATTTCCTGCAGACTGTTGAAGCAGATCCATGAGCACAGCATACAGGTAAAGTGCTCTACATTACCGGCAAGCATCATTCAGACAACAACTCTCGAATTCATTAATGTATGCATCGGGATCAAGAAACACAACTGACAAAATGCCTCATTTTTTTTAAGGGGAATCCAGAAACACAATTGGGTGATAAATGAAGGAAACCAGACAAGTGAAACCGGAAATAGGGAAGCAAAACCCACATGTGTGGAGACACTCAACGATAGTAGTCGCGTCACGGAAGAGCTTGTTGCAAAGTGGGCAAGTCATGCATGACGCTACCGCCTCCCGCTTCACCGTCGCCACCTGATGCGACATCACTCACCCCAATCACACACCAAATCCGAGAGATGCGCGCGAATCGCCCAAAGCCCACGCTTTTCAATCTGTGCATGCCGATACCCGCGCATGAAGAGCGAGATTTACGTCCATTTCTTACAACTCAGTGACACCTGCATTAAAGCCACAGAATAAACCGCATCTAAGCGCACTCACTAACAAATACAGACATCAATACGCACCCCAGCAGACGAGCGCTTCGAAATAAAGACGCTTTAACGATTGAACCTCAGAAATCTACAAATCTGAGGACACCAAAGCAGGCGACCGGGATTCGGGAAGACAAATAACGTCCGATGGCGTGCACCCAACAACCCCCCGCCTGAGTTTGTGCGCGTATTTGCGTGGGTTTGGGAGCCGGAATCGAGAGACGAAAAAAGGGGTATGTAGAGAGAGAAAGAGGGAGAAGGAAGACAGTTCGTATGTGTGTGGACTTTTTACCAGCTCCGCTCATTTTGTGCAACTACCGCTAACATGTAATAAACTAATTAACAATTATTAATTAATAATTAACATAATTAAATACATTTCCCCACCAAAGATTAATAATGATCCCATTATGTTTTAATGTTATATTTGGATATTATTCTATAAGAAAAGAATTTTTGAGCAGTACTTTAATAAAATAGAAATTGAATATATATAATAAATTCATACACAATTTCAAGTTTCATTAAAATTCTTAATGAAATATATATAATGTCTTAATAAATTTATACAACGTTTTTTTAAAGGAAAAAATTGTTTTAAATTAAGAATTTCATTAAAATTTTGGATTTTCAACACAATTTCAAGTTTCAACTTTATCCTAAAGCAAAACATTTCTGAAATTTTGGTCGTTTTATTGAAATTTCGTACGTTCGTATTCAATCTGAAATTTGAAAATTTCCGAATATTGGTTGGTTGATATATTATGGACAATATTTTTTTAATTAAAATATTATATACTTAATTAAGATTAAAAAATATATATGAGAATATTGACTGCGGTAATAAGTAAAAACACGTGTTTTTTTAGGTGCATAGGACAAGTCATTGACCATGACAAATGTGGTAGGAAGGAAGCGAAGCATTATGAGGGGTCGCCGCCCCCATCCCAATAATGCAATTCAAAAATCAAATGCCCAACGCCGCTAAAACGACGCCGTTAGACTGACACTCCGGGCCCACGTTGACGCCAGCCTGAGATCTGGGCCTTAAAGCCCATATTTATCTGGGCCACCTAGTTAGGGTGGGGCCCATCGGGCCAAGTGCGGCAAAAGGTGGCTTTCAAACACAGAGGCGCCAAGTTTGCCGCCTTCCCCCCGCGCTTTATTTCATCTGTCGTGTTCCACACTTTTCCCTCAGGCATCTTTTCGCGGCCGCCTGCGCGCCATCGGGATTTTACCTTTGGACGATGCAGGGGAACCAGCGCCACCCTACAACCCCACTCTCTGACGCCGTTTCGCTCATCAAGCGCGGAAAGAAGCGTGGGAGCTACAACTGCGGCAGATGTGGCTTGCCTAAGAAGGGCCATAAATGTGCCGTCGCGAATCCCTTAGAGGGAGATGACGTTTCCATACAGGCCGTCGACGACGACCCCGATGTCGTTGGGATGGCCTGCGCCACGCCGCCACCGAGGGGACGGCGAGCTTTGTCGTTCGATGATGTTAGCGTCGCCGATTCGATGGAGGACTTTGAGGAGGAGCGATTTGATCATGACGATCTATCGGATCTGGAAAATATTGGGAAGTTACCGGCGAGTTGTTGGTGGGAGATTCTGAGAAGGTTGCCGCCTGTCGGATTGCTCTCCGCGGCGGCCGTTTGCACGGGTTTTAGAGAGACAACTAGGCGGCTGTGGCGAGCGGCGGAGGAGCTTTCTCTAAGAGTTCCTGCGAAGGCGCAGGTCGGGTTTTTCGGATCCATGCTGCAGAAGTGCCCTGGACTGCAAAAACTCACACTTAGAATCGAAAGGTTTGGATCTTTACCGCAGATAGTCAGATCCAAGGTTTTAAGAAGGCGATCACTAGATCCACTAATCAAATGAACAATCAGTGATTTTGCATTGGAGATAAAAACTGCCAGCGTGATGGATCCCCAGATCTATCATCGAATCATTCTATTTTTGTTCTGCAGTCATTAACAATGAACCACTCCATCGTAAAAAAGGCTAACTTCTGAATCTTGTTGGTGATTACCTTTATGTATTATCATGCTACAGTATGCCATATTGGTTAAATGTGGTTTTGGGATGTTTTTGCAGTGATTTTGATGCAACAATGCTTGCTTGCATTGCCTTTTCCTGCCCAAATTTGCTGTCTCTGGAGATCTTCATAGCTGAATCTTCTGTCAATCGAATATCTGGGTAGGGGATCTCGCTTGTTTCTTCCAACTGTACAGCCCTACTCATTTTGATCCACAATGATGCATATGTGATTTTGATCTCTTAACAGGGATGAGTTGTCTCGGTTCATAGCTGAGAAAAGATGCCTTTTAAATCTAAAGATGGACGGATGCTACAATCTTGGAGGGTTTTCATTTACTTCATCCAGTTTGTCCACACTTTGGCTTTCCGATCTCCACTCCCTCTCAAAAATGGTAAAGAAATCTCATGTTTTGGAGGCTGTGTCCATATACACTAGCTCCCATCTTTATCGTGATTGTGATCGTTTCCCAACAGGTTTTTAACTGCCCCAACTTGAAGGAGATTTCACTGAATTTCTCTCGCCAAGAAAATGATAGCACTGATCTCATTACTACCATGGAATCTTTAGGACGAACCTGCCCCAGGCTTCAGAACATCCACATTGGTTCGATCAAACTTTCGCACGAAGCAGTGCTTGCTCTCTCTGCTGCCAACTTGAGGTAAGTACTTATTTCTATGGAGAAATCAGTATTCTTTCCCATGGATTTTGACAAGTTTATCCCAACTTGTAGGTGCCTCCGCATGCTGTCACTTGTTCTTGGAAATGAGATAACTGATGCATCAGTTGCGGCTATTACATCAAGTTTTTCAAAACTAGACACGCTTGATCTCAGTGGGTGAGTTTGAAATATGAGATTTTCATGTAATGGGACAACCTGTAAATGATTTGTGGTGTTCCCATTACAGGTCAAGCATCAGCGACAGCGGCATTGGGATGATATGCAATGTATTTCCAGACACATTGTCAAAACTTTTGCTAGCTCTGTGTCCCAACATCACTTCCAGTGAGTTTAAACCCTGAGCCATGATCTGAATCTTTGCATGATGGATCTTCTTCTTACATTCTGCTTGCATGTTTATGCAGGCGGCATTCAGTTTGCGTCTGCGCAGCTTCCACGTCTAGAAGTAATGGACTGTGGAATGACCATATGTGATCCGAACTCCAGTGATGCTGTCAATGAACATGATGACGACATCGAATTGCACAGAACTCCCAACAGTAAGGTGCACCATGCGTACCAGAAGCTAATTATTAAACATAACCGGCTGAAAAAGCTGAGTTTATGGGGCTGTTCTGGGTTGGATGTAAGTGTCAAATAAATCACAAATGACATCTTTATATGCAATTCATGCTTCATGCTGTTGTATAACTTGGAGGATCTCATTGCAGGCATTACATTTAAACTGCCCTCATCTCATTGATCTGAATCTCAATTCTTGCAAGAACTTGAGTCCAGGTACTTTCTTAAATCCCCAGTGTAGCTCGGCTAACAAAAGTCATCTTCGTTTAACGTATGCTTGTTTAACTTCAGGTAGACTTATTCTGCACTGCCCTAACTTACAAGATGTACATGCTTTAGACTGTGAACACAAGCTCATCGAAACCATTGAAACTCAGGTATCAGAATCACCCAAGCACTTGTAAATGAATGAAGCTCCTTGCTCCAAACTGGTATCATGTTTATAAGTGATTTTGCGCAGGTAGACAGTTCTTCCTCATTATCAGAATACATGCTTCCACCCAAACGGTTACCCGATGGCTCCAAACGAGTCCGGGTTCCATTTTCCGTTGGTTCTGTGGTAAGCCTACTGAATTTTCAAGCTCCCTTCCAAACATAATGAATATTGAAACCTAGAATTCTCTCTATTGGACATGCAGCTACCCGATGGCGATACAAAATGCACAAGGATGGTGAAAAGACAATGCAGAGTGATTGTGTAACCTGCTCAAAAACATGTCCTTTCCCCCAGGGCTACTGGAGAAGAAATGTGGCATTTGTGTCATGTTCAGTGAGTGACCTGTTGCTGCCTTAATTTGCCCAATGCCATGACATTCGCCCATTGTAGCACAACACCTAACTATAATTTGTCATTTAATTAAGAGATCCAGTTCCACCTCAAGAACTCCCAATAACCGCAACAATGTAATCAGCCTCTTGCTTAATGAAATGAACACAAGGATCTGTTATACTCATCAGTTCTCAACCCAAAAACGCAAATTGTATTAACACAGGGCAAGACATTGAGTAATCGAACAAGAGAACTGGGAGCGCAGGCCGTTATAATGCCAATGCACGCCTAAAACAACAATAGTAATCAGTATTCTCATCGAACTCAGTAGTAGCAACACTGGATATTAGTGAACTTTTTACGAAGGAGACCAGCTGCAATCTTCTAGCATACACTCTGATGAATAAACAACAGCCTACAGGGGAACGAGATCAGGCAATTTTGAGGATGAATCATGAATGGTTATGGTGTTCTCTTGTAGACCACTTACAGCATAGAAAAACAAGGAACTGTGAGTCATCATCTAGCCGCAGTATGCCTGAGGAAGCAATTAGCAGCATGATCAGACATTTTTTGAGACGCCTGCGCAGCAGTGAGTGAATACATGAGAGGTGAAGTGTGAAGCACTGAAAACAGAGATGGCAAGTGGAGGTTTACCTAAAAACAATAGATATGCAATAACCCAAGGTGCTCTAGTTTCAGGTACTGGACACACCAAGGGCATTAGAAGAACGGCTGCAACCAAAGCACATCCAAGACCAAGAGGGGAACAAATACACAGACTTTGAAAGATTATTCCGGGGGAATTCAGCTCTCAATGCATTTCACTTGTCAAATTTCATCTCGGTGTATCTGAGATTGCGATGCACATAGTAAGTTCCAATGATATATGGAGTCCCATGAGTACACTCAGAAACAAGCACACCAATTACCTGCGAGGGTTCTTTTGCCTCTGCCCAAATTGTTCTGCTGACACCTCTGCAAAAAATAATCAATGACCAGGATGAAAAATGCAAGAGAAATTCAGAAAATTTAAGATTCCCAAGGTTACCAGCATTCTGTGCAGCCATCCATTCATCACTGGTTTTTTCCCCATTGTTTTCTTTGCTGCAAAAGTACGAGTACAAAATCAAGTAAGTAAGCCAAGTAGTCAATGCACGATAAGCTTCTTAGAAAATCTTACAAGACAGCCAAAAAAGGATGTTGATGAAGATGCAACAAGGTAAGAAAGTAAAACATCATATACCTTAGAGAATGAGAAGATGTTGACCCAGACGCACGAGAGCTGTAAGAACCGTCAACAGTAATATATGGTGGACAATATGCTGCACCCAATGCTCCAGCAGCACCCGCTAAAACTGGAAGCCTGCGTTGTTTTCAATTTTATAAGATTGGACCCATCCAGCTATAACAAAGAAGAAAATCGGTTTATTACTAGAAGATATGAACAGGAATACCATGTCATTTCGGAGCTCCCAATACCAAGTTGTGGCTGAGCCATGTATCCAGGAAAAGCCATGCCAACAGCAGGAACACCCATTCCACCAGGATGTTGACCACCAAATTGCATAACTGTAGAATGAATACACCAAACAAGGATTACTATGAGAAGTTTTGGTCATAGAAGAACTGACATGATCATAGAAGAACATATTTACGTCTTCAAATTCAAAAGGGAGAAATGCAAGCTTAGAGCCGTTATGATCAGTGGTACCTGGCAAGAAAGCAGGGAAGTTTTGGTCATTGTGACCCCTTCCAATACCGCCTGATGTCCCAATCACCTGTGCTCCGCCATAGATGAAGGAGCCTTTTTTGATGCCTTGCATGCTTTCTTTACCCTTTGTAATTAAGTCTGTCTTGGACTGACTAGTTTCAGTATCAGGCTCCAGCTCTTCCGTTTCTAATACATTCAAATTACCAGAAGCATTGGATGGTGAAGACGTTTGAGCTCCAGAGGGTAAACGCTGTGTAAATTTCCGGATAGAACTTTGCAGAGATGTTTGAGAATGATTATGGCTCGGGTTCCTCTGATTGCCTTGAAGCAGACTTGGGGAGGGTGCCCTGTTGACCTGATTGCCGGACAAAACTGGTTGATAGGTCATCTGCACTGGTGAACCCACCCCTCTTCCTTGGGCCCTGAACTGATTATGCGAATTACTAGGCAAGGAGCCAGAGAGTGGCATCTGCATAGAACTCGGTGGTCTTGCATTAACTCCGAAAGATGAATCATCCAAGTACAGCTTATCAACGTTAATTGAATCAACCATACTTTTCCCGCTCATCATCCCACTCGATTTTCCCATACCAAAACCCTTGCTGGCTACTGATTGCTGATCATTTCCATTTTTAGACACCAATTGGCTATCCCTTCCGTTTGTCATACCTAAATCTTTTGTGGAAGCCCCGGAAGGATAAAATGGGGGAGAAGCAACATTCAAATTGGAGGCAACTTGCTTTCTAGAGGACATCTTCTCAGATTGTGCATTGGATGGATGTTCACCTGTTGTTATGTTGCTAGTGTGGGAACTACTGTCAACAAGTTTTTCAGACCTAAAGCATCAACAGGGACAACATTAGAAACAGTAAGAAACTTAGGGTATTTATATTTCATTGTAAGTGCAACTGAAAAATAAACGGACGGGTAAGAATTCAACTCACACTTTCTTGTTTGTCATCCGTGATCCATCATGATTCTTAAAGGATGGTTGGTACTTGTGAGGACCTCGTCCACGTGCAGCCTTAGAGACATTCGCCTGGTTGTCTTTACTTGGATTGCCATAAGAACTTTCTTTCGACCTATTCACTTCAGTGTATACACGATCTATCCCTTGACTTCTTCCTCGGCCTCTATAACGACCCCTCCTGCCCCTTCTATGCTGCAAGGACATAATAAATACAGTTCAAACAAAATTGCAACACAAAGCCTCATAATGATAACCATACACAACAGAAAATTCTCACTTCTCCATGATGCCTTTCCTGAGACGTTAGCTCCTCAAACTTGTCATGCCCCCATTTCCTTTCATCCTTGGACTCCCATAACCTTCTTCCACCTAGCATTCGCCTAATGAAAAAAACATCCATCAGACACTCATTTCCTAATGATCTCCACAGCATCACAAGGATGTTCGCTAGCGGTAAGGATGCACACATTATGCAATATTTAAAATTTTGGTAATAGAAATGAATACTTCATTTTCAGATTTTGTGGAGGCATAAAATTTTACTGGCATAGTATCAAGAAAAGGGATACACAACAAAATTTTAAGGAACATTCTTAGGAGAGTTGCAGTATAACCAAAAACTAAAACCCTTACACAATATCATAGCGACACGTGTGAGGTAAATCGACGTACCTATGCCGCCCACCGGCGTTGTCCCGAAACCTATCATCGTGCATGTAGAATGCCCCTGCTGTTGGCACAGAAAAGGGTTCATTTTCCTTCTTCTGTTGTTCATTCTGAGCAGCAGCAACATTATTCTCGAAACTACCGTCCTCAGTAACCCCCGTCTTCGCCTGGGCAAGGCTGCCTGCAGCAATATTTTTGGTATTCCTCGCTACATCAACTGCCGTCGCCTCAACTCCACCCCCAATTTCCGCACTAAAACTGTCTCCGTACTGCACTTCTCCATCTTCCACATACTCATAATAGTCTTCTTCCTCCTCCTCCTCCACATCTTCCTCATATTCCGCCGCAGCACCCTCGGATTCCTCTTCCAAATCATCAATTCTCCTAGGGGTTTCTCCATTCGATCACCCCATTTTTCCCGTTCCTCCTCCTCCTCATCGTCGCTCGCCTCTCGCCGCCGCATCTTCAACGACAACTTGGCTTCCTCCGGATCACTCTCGTACTCTACTCCCCCTCCGCCATCACCACCAAACCAAGAAAGCACACCACAAATCACAAATTACGGAAAGCAACCACCTTTATTCCCTGATTCCGGAAGCCCCTTCCCAATTGGGATCCCTAAACCCCTTTTCAGATGTGATCCTGGGGATTAAATAAATTCTTGGAATTTTTTTTTCATTTTTTAAATTAAAAATAATTTCGTAAAATATTAATATTAATATTAATATTAAAAAAAAAAGAAAAGAAAAGTTGTCTTGTTGCTTGAGGGATCTGTTCCTTCTTCCTTGGAATCTCCTCTTCCCAATTCTTTCGCGCTTCTCCTTCGCTGTCACTGAAGACTGCAGATCCGAGTATCTGAAGGCTTATCAGTTCCAGCTCGATCATCAACTGGTTGGATTCTGAAATTTGGAAGCTTCTCGGAAATCTAAAGAGATTGAGGGTAGAAATCGGGAGTCATGTTCTATGGTGCTGTGGTGTGGGATCCATGGCTGATTGTGGCTCAGATTGTTTCCCTTCAGTGTCTGTATTATTTGGGGTTTGGTTTATTTTCCTGTCTTCTCGTCGGTACTCGGGTAGCCAGGATGAGTCTGGTGTATTTCTTTGATTATGCAACGGTTAATGGATCGACGATTACTGGATGGTGTGTGGTTGCTTCGTTTTTTTTCAGCTCTCTTGCTGGGTGAGTTCTCAGTTTCTTGATGGTGTGAAGGCTCATCGGTTTGTGGGAATCTTGAATTCATTTACAATCCATAAGTTACAGTTTCTGTTACTTGATGTCACTTGAGGCTTTCACTCCCTCTTCTTTGCTCTTTGTTTGTTCTAGTTAATGGCTGCAAGATCCTGATTCTTAGTATGCTTATGATTTAGGGGAATTGTTAGGCCTTTTGAGGTTCCTTTGCTAAAACTGGCTACGACTCAAACCTTTAAAAATGTGGACTTTATGCACTTATCATTGCACCATCGGCATCCATCTTTCCAGATTTTGAAATCAAAATCTGCTCCTTCAAGGTCTTTAACTTGAGGAAACATTTGAAAGAGCTTGAAGGAGCAGAATCTGTGATCACCTCGCTTTTCTTTAAACTATTTTGTCACCTTATTGAATGTCGCATAGTATGGATAGATTGTTTATTTGATGGTCTTCGTCATGTATGCAAGTTTTTTTTTTTTTTTCTCGATAGAGTTTGCTCGTGTATCTCAGTTATAAGAGAAATAAGCCTAACATTTCCAGTTGGTTTCATCTGTGGCAGAGCTGTCTTCTTAGTCTATTTAGTTGAAAGGGCAAAGAAATGCCTTGATTTTGTGGCAACCCTATACATCATCCACCTGCTTATCTGCACCCTGTATGGAGGCTGGCCATCATCACTGACATGGTGGGTTGTTAATGGCACGGGCCTTGCTGTTATGGCGCTGCTAGGTGAATACCTCTGCATGAAACGGGAAATGCGAGAGATTCCCATCTCAAGACTTCGATCAAGTAAGCTTTTTTTTTCTTGTTTTTTTCTGGTTTTCAATGCATAAAAGCTACTTGGAATCTCATCTTCCTCCTCATTTGGCTGCATTTGGGGGGCTTGCGTTTTTTTCAATTTCAAATGGATGAATTGGTGGATCATGGCAGTTTTAGAAAACCCTGTTGTTTCTTTACTTATATGAAAGCTTCTGTTTTGGATCAGGTGCTTGAACGTTCGTTTTCGACTTGGATCGATGGTTTACATGTCAAATGTACTGATTCATAGACAAGGGATTCATTGATATATTCTTCTGTTTCTGATTTTTTATGGATATAAAGAAAACCTACAAGATACCCAAAAACTACCAGCACAGGGAAAATGAGATGTCTCAACATATTGATAAGAAAAGTGTTTGCTCAGCACAAAACCTAAATACATTGCAAACTCAAAATTCATTCTTGGCAGCGAAGCAAGGACTGAACTGAAACTCATGTAACTATAGAGCATTCCAATAGCTGCTTATTTTTCCGGTTTGTCCGGATTCTCCTTTTCAGGATCCTCTTCTTCTTCCTCTTTTTTTTCTTCTTCACCCTCCTCGTCTTCTTCAGGTGGGTCGGCCGGCAATGGGGGAGGCAGGGGAGTTTTCATTGGGCTGAACTGAGGGAAAATGTCAGGCCTCCTTCCTGGTTTCGGTCTTTCCCACTCCTGTATTCAAATCAATATAGACATGATCAAGTATCCTACGAATGGGATAACTACCAGAAGAATGTGAACATGTTTACAAGCCTGCAGTACCAACTCATGAATCCAATCGGCATTCATGAAATGTAATTGGATTCACTGCAGACATAAGGTGAAGTGTTCAGTCTTGTTTACAAAACCCCTATGGAGATCATGTTCGAATGACAAACGCGCTTGCAGGCAGAAGGTCACAAGGAAAGACAAC
The DNA here is from genome assembly GCA_002189035.1 of Utricularia gibba. Taxonomy (NCBI): domain Eukaryota; kingdom Viridiplantae; phylum Streptophyta; class Magnoliopsida; order Lamiales; family Lentibulariaceae; genus Utricularia; species Utricularia gibba. Next base: position 1,032,998 of record CM007990.1, read on the forward strand.
CCCAAGCAACAATAAATTGACTGATAACAGCCCATGAACAAAGAGTATAATGATGCTCATATCATGCGTCCATGACAGGAAAATCAAGGCATCTCCAAAGTAAGTCAAGCAATCCATTTCAATACTTCTCCAGAACTTGCAGGAAATCTGAAGCAAATTGTTGAATGCAAAGAGAGGGGCATAAAATCCAATGGTAGATAACACTTACAATAGGAAAATCTAGGGGAGAGCGGCGCGTCATCTTCTCCTCTTCTGGAGCCATGCCAACGATCAACGATTTCCGGCGGCATCCAACCACTCCCGATACCCGTCCCCTACGAAAACAACCTAATTGGGGAAACAAAAATTCGTTCTCCAACGACGCACCGAGCATCGATGAAGTGGAAGCTGGTATTGATAATGATAAGGAAAGAAACGCCATGCGGAGGCGAAGGTGGCGACGGCGGCGCGTGAAGGTACCCGACCTTATCCCTGGCTTCTCTCCAGCTTCAGCTCAGCAAACCTCTACACCACACAAAAATCCCAAAAAACCACCCTTCAACGTCGGCCGATGAAGCCCGAACCCGACCCATATTTACTTCTTCCCTAATGGGCTTCCTATCTGAACGGGTCAAAGCCCATCACATCTTATCTCGGCCCACCAACTCCTGAGCTCATCAGTGAATAAATCAAAGAAATAACAAATCTTTATTTGATATAATTCATTAAAAATATTCCTATTTAATAACAAAATTATTTTAAAAATATTTACTTAAAAGTAGAATTCATTCCAAATAAAACCTATAAAAAAATCTAAAAATAATTCTGATCTTATTAGAACTTTTTATCAAAAAAAAAACACATTTTCAAATTTTCTAATTTAATACAAAATCTTTTACTTGAAATAAAAGAATATAAAACCATGAGTATTAGAGAACCAAATTGATAAAGTAAAATAAAAACACCAAACCTCAAGGAATTCGCGTGTAATTTGTACAACACAAAGGGATGGGGTGGCACGGCATGGCACTCAATCAGTGTCTCGTGGGGGTTCCAAAACTGCAACAACACTCGGGCCGTTAAAGGCGCCGGCGATGCCTATGCCGCCTGCCTGTATAATCTGTGTATATTACTCTTGTTTCTATGTTTCCTAGCAGAGTATGGGAGCACCGAACTTGTCTTTCTCTTCATCAAACTCCGTGAAGATGTGATGGAGTTCGGGGAACGCAGACAAGAGCACCAGCTGGAGGAGTTCGAAAGCCATCTTCTTCAGGAAAACACTTGACTGTGGATGAACACCACCAGCTGCTGCTGATCATTCATTTTGTATCGCAGAAAACAAGTGGAGGTGGAGAATGGAAGCCGATGATAACCTGGATGAAGTGGTAGAGATCCTTGGCACAATTGTCATACTCCTTCCGGCCGACAAGGCTGACAATGACGGCGGGGGCGTTGTCTGCAAGAAAAAAAACCAGAGTCACCGGAAAGCTCCTAGGGAGGATTTAGGGAACTGGGAAGGGAGATGAGATCACCTATCATCATTTCGTACACGAATTTGGCTCGCCTTTCTGCTTCTCGTTGCTGAATCTCCTCTGGATTAAGGCGGCTTGGGATTTGGGTGAAGGATCTGTAGTAGGGGAACCGGAAGGAGGACTTCTGGATGACGCGCGTTGGCGACTTGGGTGCTTTGTTATGAAGATCCCATCAGGCCACAGAATCTGATGATAGGAGTCATTGATAAGAACTTGCAAAGCTTGTCAAAATTCATGCACTAAGGCAGCGGAGTAATGAAGAAGTGGAATCTATCTTTACAGGAAGGGAGACATAAAAAATGATCACAGAAAAAGAAACCTTTAGGCAGCCAAGAAACAAACACGAGAATGAGAACCAACCGAAGAAATATATTTTTCCAAGATCAAATCGGCTTACCGTCTCTAATCTCCTGATGGCAGATGCAATCACTGATCCTTTCCGCAGAACTTGGATTTTCTCAATCAACCAATCATCAAAAGCGTCACCCATTCCTAGTTGGAGAACTTGCTTGGCAGCCCAAAAGGCTTTTCTCCTTCAATGATTATATGGACAAGAAAATAAAATTTGAAGGTAAAAAAGTAGATCAAAACATAATATTTTAATTTATACCTAATCCATCCACCATCCTTCAGCTGCAGGATTACATCAACCAAATCCAATATAGGAACACTGAGATTTGGTGGCACCCACTAGTTGGAATATGAGAAGACTATCAAAATTCTTTTTTCAAAAAAAACCAGCATAATCAAAGATTATGCATATATCAGCTCAGAAATATCTAAATTTCAAACTACCTCGCTTGGACTGTTGGGTCTGACACATCATTCGTGTCATAAGTATCTTGATGATTGCTGTTCAGAATACCACCCTCTTTGTTTGACGAGATTACACCCTTCTGATTGTTGTCTCCTGCTGCACCATTCATGTTCTGAGAAGCTCTTTTGAATTGACTTTCAGGATTTTTTGGAAAAGGAAGGACTTGGCTGTTTTCTCTCAATCCAGACCCACCAGAAGTCTGGTCTCCCTTGGTCCTTCCATTTAAAGAAAGTGAATCAGCCTCAAGGCCAGGACTTGCTACTGCAGCATCACCAACTGAAACTGTATTAAGATTGAACCTTGGGTATGCCTGTTTAAAAAAAATGGAAGAAAACCCGATATAGACTTTCACCTTGAAGAGTATCAATAATGTAAAGCGAGTCCGAGAATATGTACATCTGCAGTGAGGGAGCAGAAGAAATATTGGATCAGCTGCACATGTAGATGACTAATAAATGGAGATTTTAATGATATATGTCAAACCTGAGAATCAACGCTCAGGAAATCCCAAACTTCAATGGAACATGAAACATTAGGTAGCTGAAAAAGATTCTGCAATAGAATAAATCCAGATAATTGATCTCCAGATTTAGATAAAGATCATTGATAGGAATTTCAGAATGGTGCGAAAATTTGATCTTTATGGATATAATGGCATGCCTGAATTAAATGAAATAAAAAAAAGAAAGTATTTCAAACACAAACTAGAAATTTAGAAGACCATCTTAGTGTATCCAAATAGCCAAAAACACCTGCACAATATATTGAAATGAGCAGTCCCAGAATGATGTGATTCATAGCCTAAGATATTTCTAGAGTGACAACACCCAGTGTTTATAGCCCCATATGCAAGTTCAGAAGACACAAAATTTTCCACCCAAAAGTGTTCCAATGAATCCAGATCATAAGTTCAGCAATATAAAAAAAATATTAAAAAGTGAAATAAGAAGAAAGTAAAACCTTCAGATACTGATCGAGCAATTTACATCGCTCTTGAATGACATCGAGACCAAGACCAGTTGAAAGGAAATACTTTGGTGGTAAATGGAGATTATACTCTGGAAAGACTTTTAGACGCCTATGTAACTCCTCAAAATGCTGATACCTGCAGGTATGGATGGAGAAGAAGATTACATACAGCAATGAGAGTACATTGTCTTACCGGTGGGATTGCCATATTAAACACCAAAAATCACTAAGTGTCCGTAAAAGATTTTCTTCGTCAACCAGGAGGGAAGTATTAGACACAGCAATGGTACCTTCTCTTGATCGACCAACTGCGTCGATTCACATCTGCAACAGATATAGAATATACAGCAAAGGTTTTTGTTCCACATTTCACAATGTTGGCCCCTAATACCTGCAACCGGTGCTACAACATTTAAGCACAAAACATGCAGTCAGAGGTCAATGATGTGGTAAGTAAAGCTCTAGTTGTATCACCTCACATCTCAATCTGAGAAATGATTCAGGGCCGATGGAGTTTTTAACTGAATTCACCGCCAGATGGTGACCTTCAGGTACAAAAGACAAAGGGGTGGATGTTGAAGGTGTAGATCCACAATAACTTCTGTCCAGCAATTCTGGCTCTGAGAAATCATTCAACTCCCCAGACTTGCCTTCCATGGAAGAGTTTAATGCATCCTGTCCATCTTGTAGCAGTGTTCTCTCACCCTCTTCCCAGACCTGCCTAACGTGAGTACTAGATCTTGATCTTTTTCTTGCAAACTTGGTCCGATGCAATCTTCTAGGATGCTGATCCTTGCGTCTACTCTTATTCTTTTCAAAATTTTCAAGCGGGTGATGAATATGGCTGAAATTTCTTTTGTTTTTACTGTCCCAAACCTTAACTCCAGGTGAATCAAGGCGCATAACATTGTTTGGATCATCATCCTCTGTGTAGCTACTGCTCAATGAATCAACTTCCTCGGAGGAGATACTTTTAAGATCATTGTCCTTCAACAGATAATTACCGACATCTTGACCCCTATTATATTGTGAATCACTGCCATCTTTATCAAATGAAGTCAATGAGCTTATAGTGTTTTTCCCCTGCAGTGAATGAGAATCTCGCTGGTCCTCTCTGTTTGGCACACTCAACAATGAGTTCTTTGGCAATGGTTTAGCATATTGAATTGTATGTTCCTTAAACTTGTAGTTTCTGCCCTTTGACCACATATTGTCAAAGTGTTCAGGCGCCAGAGCCTCTGTCTTTCTATGAGAAAATGCATCCAGCACATCACCCCATTCACCTGTTGGTTGCTGTTTTTCCCCTTTAACCTCACTAACAGAAACATCTGGCAAAGAACTCCAGGAGCGTGTAGTACGTGTATCCATAGAAAGTAAGGGATCCTTAGAAAGAAGTGCACCACTCAAATCATCCAAAGACAGATTGTTTGACACCTTTTTATCTTCATCCTTCTTCAAATGCACCAGCTCAACGCCCTTAAAGGAAGGATCAATAAATTGAGGATCTGGATCAGAAGTCCTTGGGATTCATTTATATTTTGGGGAGATGGCATGGCCTCTGTGTGATTTGCTTTATTATTCTTGATGGCAGAAATAACAGCCACCTCAATTCTCTCATTCAAAAACCTGAGAAAAAGGTGGAAAATGAAGAACAAAAAAATGTGTATAAAAAAAACCGAAGATACTGGAGAACTATGTACCTTGGGTTAGCAAGATTTAGCACAGGTCGAATCACAGCACAGGAGAGGAGCTCCCTGGATATATAGCGGAAAGAAGAACAATTAAAATCGTCTGGCTGAAATGTAAGTAAGACAAGGCCTTCTACAACCTTCTGGAGTACCTGTCATTCATCCACTTAAATTAAGAATTTTCCGAAGGAAGGTGAAAAATCAACTCAATTTATTTCCATCATTATCAAACTGCCAATAAACAGGGGCAACCTTATGCTCAGCTTCAGGAGAAAATAAAATGGGATGCAACTTGTTCTCAGCAGCCAAAACGGACTTCAGTTTCATGTCTTGCTCTTCAACAGTTAATGGTTTTGCATCATGCTTCTCGATCAGTTTTTTGCTTGTCCGGAAGACCTCAAGATTACTACATAAAATTTTGATTATATCCCTGCCAACGAGAAACATGCTTAACACATGGCTCAAATACTTATGAGAGAGAGAAGTTTAATAAAAAAAAAAACATCAGGCTATCCACAGACAGAACCTTGTCAAAAGGGAAATCAGATTCACTTGTTTCATGCGACTTGAAATTTCTCCAATGACACCATTCATGATCAGTACAAGCTCTTCTGGGCCTTGTCTATCCGCAGTTATGCGTGAGTACCACAGGTCTGTGACCCACTCTGACACGATATGCCTTGTGAATTGTTCAATTGCATCTTCAACAACTGGGGAATTTACCTTGTGTCTCCAGTCAGGTCTTTCAAGTGCTTTAAGAGCCTGAAAAACATTTCCTTCAAATATTCCATTTGTAGGTGTTTGGTCTCCTTTGTAGGCTGCAGCTCTCCTTCGCATCTCAAAATCGAGAGACATGTAGCGAAGCAGGAGTATTAACAATAGAGCAGCAGGCAAGTTGGCCAAAACTGATGCACTGGTTACTGAAAGCCAAAAGGAAGAAATAAATCTCTCTGCACTTTTTTGACAATAGGCATGGTTCCCTCTAAAGCAATTTTTCACTATATATGCGCAAAATAGTAAGTGACAAAGCATCTTAAAAGTTCATACTATGAAACCATAGTACAAAATTCCTGCCTATTCGAAATTGCACCAGTATAGCTGACCAGGCCCTCAAAACTTGCAGGAGAACCAAAGTCAGTTTTCTTAGCCAAAACTCCACCAAGTGATGAAACATTCAAGGAATCACAGGAGCACTTCAATTATATATGTCATGGATGAAGACAAATCACAGCTCAAATCAGGTGGAAAACTAAAAGAAAATCGCATCAAGGTATTCATCCGCTTCCCGGGGGGATGGGAAAAAACGAAAAGATAACGAAAACTTACGAGACATGAGATAGGACAGTCCAACGACACATATTGCCAGCAAAACAATTCTCTTCTTAGCCTCTTCCACCAAGACCTGAACTGTCACTCCATGTCTCTCATCAGCGCTCATTGTTCCAGACCTTGTCAGAATCACTTCACCTTCGACCGGGACGCCAAATCTTCATCCGACGCTAGCTAATTCAACGAAACAGCGAATTCCGAAACTCCAGTCAACGTCTCCAATCCTCGCCACACGCTCAATCGAACAGCGAAGGCGCCTGCTCCGAACTGCGAGAAATCGAATTCAAATCAGCGGAAACAGCTCCTAATCAGTAACGTACTCGAATTTGTCGGCGGTTTAAACTGCAAGCGCACACCAGAAAGCTAACGGGATTAAAATTCTGTCTCTTCTTCTCCGTCTCTCTCCATCTTCCGCCGAAACAGGAGAAACTCAAACCCCCCAGGCCCAGCAGCGTATTTATTAATATTATTGACTAGTCCGAGATTAACATAGCTAACCTTCTTCCCACAGTTCAGGTTTGGACTTCCGATTTTACTCCATTCGGGTAATCCTATTGTGCTTTGTCGCCATCCTCATCAATCATTTCGTTTTCCCTTCTTTTTTCCCTGTTTTGTCTTCATTGATCGCCAGTGGAAGGGTAGAAAAGTTGGTCATCTGATAAGCTTTTGCAAGCATCTGGTGCCTAACGACGAGCCACCCCCAAGGTTCCTGCTTTTTGGATCCGATTCCGGTCAAGATTTTAGCTTTAATGGGAAGAGCAATAAGGAAGCTAGAGGTCGTATCTCCGGTTCCCGCTGACATCGACATAGCCAATTCTGTGGAGCCACTCCACATTTCCCAGATTGCCCAAGAGCTCAATCTCAGCCCTCAGTATTATGATCTTTATGGGAAGTACAAAGCTAAGGCATGTCCCGCCTTCTTATTCTCTTCTCCTCCTTGTGTAATCATACCTGCCCGTAACCTTCTTCGGCATATTCGGGTGTTTAATGGGATTACCTTATCCTGTCCCTTTGATATGTGGATACCAATGAGGGTTTTTTTTCGTAGGTTTTGCTATCGGTGCTTGATCAACTTCAAGATGCTGAAAATGGATACTATGTGGTGGTTGGAGGGATAACTCCTACACCTCTTGGAGAGGGCAAGTCTACCACTACAGTGGGCTTGTGCCAAGCTTTGGGGCTTTCCTCGACCAAAAGGTATCACTTCACTAAAATGGCTTGTCTTGATCTCTATCATTGTATCACATTTTCAGATGCGCCATGGTTTCCTTACAATTTGGTTGTTTCTGACCTCCGTCTGTTCTATTATGATGGTGCCCATTGGCTCTGCTAGGTGGTTACTTGTCTTCGTCAGCCATCTCAAGGACCAACATTTGGAATTAAAGGGGTGCAGCAGGGGGAGGCTATAGCCAGGTTATTCCAATGGACGAGTTCAATCTGCACTTGACAGGGGATATCCATGCTATTACTGCTGCAAACAATCTCCTGGCTGCAGCCATTGATACCAGGATTTTTCATGAATCAACACAATCTGACAAGGCTCTTTTGAACAGACTGTGCCCTGCAAACAAAGAAGGTAAAAAGACCTTTAGTGAAATAATGTTTAGACGTTTGAGAAAACTTGGAATCTCAAAGTCTAGTCCTGAAGATCTTACACCTGAGGAGGCAAAGAATTTTGCTAGGCTTGACATCGACCCTGATTCTATCACATGGAGGCGTGTGATGGATGTCAATGATCGTTTCTTGAGGAAAATTACTATTGGAAACGGCCCTGAAGAGAAGGGTATGGTAAGAGAAACAGGTTTTGACATATCGGTTGCTAGTGAGATAATGGCAGTCCTAGCATTGACAACTTCCCTAGCAGACATGCGAGATAGGCTTGGCAAGATGGTCATTGGAAACAGCAAGTCTGGTGATCCTATTACTGCTGATGACCTTGGAGTTGGAGGTGCCTTAACTGTTCTAATGAAGGAGGCTATCAACCCCACACTGATGCAGACTCTGGAAGGGACCCCTGTCCTCGTCCATGCTGGCCCTTTTGCAAATATAGCTCATGGTAACTCATCTGTAGTTGCTGATAAGATTGCCTTGAAGCTTGTTGGGCGTGGAGGATTTGTGGTCACTGAAGCCGGGTTTGGTGCCGATATCGGCACCGAGAAGTTCATGAACATCAAGTGTCGATACAGCGGTCTTACTCCGCAATGTGCTGTAATTGTGGCAACCATCAGAGCACTCAAGATGCACGGTGGGGGCCTGAGGTTGTTGCCGGGAAACCTCTTCACCGTGCTTATGTGACTGAGAATGTATCCCTTGTTGAAGCGGGCTGCACTAATCTGGAGAGGCACATAGCAAATACCAAGGCTTATGGCGTCAATGTTGTAGTGGCGGTTAACAAGTTCTCCACTGATTCTGAAGCAGAGTTAAATGCAGTCAGATCTGCAGCATTGTCTGCTGGTGCTTTTGATGCCATAATTTGTAATCACCATGCCCTTGGTGGGAGAGGAGCGGTTAATACCTTACTCAGCAATAAACTTCTAACTGATACATTATTTCATCTGCTCTGATGAATTTGTTTATGGATGCGCAGGTCGACCTGGGAATCACAGTTCAGAAGGCCTGCGAGAATGCTCATCAGCCATTGAGATTCTTGTACCCTCTGGATATGTCTATCAAGGAGAAAATAGGAGCCATAGCCAAGTCATATGGCGCCTCTGGGGTTGAGTACTCAGAGCAGGTGCTGATGCTTTTCTTGTTTCAATACATAATACCATCAGACTGCACATACCTGGAGTTTTGAACTCATGCTTTCTTGAAACTTGCTTTCCTTACCATTTTGGTGGCTCTGTGTGCATGTTCACAGGCTGAGAAACAAATCGAAATGTACACAAAACAAGGTTTCTCCGGCCTGCCAATCTGCATGGCCAAGACACAGTACTCATTCTCCCACAACCCAGCAGAGAAGGGAGCTCCCAGCGGCTTCATACTTCCAATCCGAGATGTGAGGGCAAGCATTGGCGCTGGATTTGTGTATCCTCTAGTCGGGGCAATGAGCACAATGCCTGGTCTACCAACAAGGCCTTGCTTCTATGACATAGATGTTGACACTACTACTGGACGGGTGATTGGCCTTTCTTGAACCCACGTAACGTTGAATAAGTTCTAGTGACGAAGATTTTCATTTGAACCTGTATGAGCAGAGGAATTTGCAGAACGGCTCTTATGCTTGTTCATAGACTTCTCAGAAATTCTAAAGCACCAACTCTCTGAAAATTGGATTAACCCGAGTTAGATTACATTACGAACTTACCCTCAGGGCAGGAAATCAATTCTGCACATTATAGAGCCGCAAAGAAACAACAAGCACTTTACTCAAACTGATCCAACAAAATGCATCCATCTTGATGTAGTTTCGAGTTTCTGCCAGCAGGATACAAAAAAAATTTCAGCGTTTCTCCCAATCTTTAAGTTTCTTGCTACCTTTGGGTTTTTCAATGGGTAAATTCATTCCAGCCATCTTTTGATTATATTTAGCTCTAAGTGGATCGTTGAAAGTCCACCTGCACCACCAAAATAACAACACAGATAAAGCAAGTGGCATCTAGGGTATCACTCAATGGAAGAGCATTGCAAAATGAGAGGCTCAAGTGCTCCAGAAACTAATACACTATGATTAATTTGACTTACGGATTGTTCCAGTCAGTTGTGTCTTCATTGACAAGATGAGTCCATTTGGTTCTTCCACTGCGGCCAAAGTGCTTAACCTGCATGACTTTAGGCAATATGCTTTTATCCATCTTATCCTCCCCAGTTGGAGCAGAGAAATCACGAGTGTAAATGTTATCAGCCCCTGCAGTCCCAGTATGACCATCTGGATTTGTCTGGAAGAAGGCTCCCTTGTGATAATATTTTTGCATGAACCTCCATTTCGATTTGGACTGTGGGGCTGGTTTTGGATTCCTTCTTTCCCACTCTCTACGCTCCTCCTCTGTCATGTTCCGAACTTTCTCAATTTCCTCCCTTTCCTTCAGCATTGCATCCCTATCCTCTCTATCCCTTTTGATTCTCGAAATTTCTCTCACTTTCCATGCCTCGTATTCCTCTGCCTCATTGATATCATCATCTGTGTCAACATCAGCAATATTAGCTTCCATCTCAATGTTTTTCTGTATTTCCTGATCCTCCTTTATCTTCTCAACAACAATCTCCTTCGTTTCCTTCTTACGCTCTTCCAACCTTCTCCTGACTGCTTCCTCTAATGCTCTTTCCTCGGCTTCCAGCCTTTCACGTTCTGCAATAGTATCCCTTTGTAGTTTAGGAACAAACACTGGCTTAATCATTGCAATACCCACAGTTTCCTCCTCTAAATCAGTTTCATATTCCGACTCCTCCTCTTCCTCCTCCTCAGCTTCTTCCTCCTCTTCCTCCGGCATAAGGGCTGCTTCTTCTTGCTGCCTTAACAAAAGCTTCTCCCTGATCTTCCTCCTCCTCTCATCCAATGCATCCTCATCTTCTTCCTCCATATCCAAACCTTCCATTCTCCGGCTTTCCTCCTCGGCAGTGGAAACGATCTCCGCCTGCCGTATTCGCCTGTGATCCTCCCTAACTTCATCACGGTTATCAATCCTACTTTCAGCTAGACGACGCAACCGAGGATCATCCTTACCCAAAACATCAGAACGACGATCATCCTTGCTCGGAAAAGCTGCGTCGGCCCTGGCTGTCCGAAAATCCCCATCTTCATCATTGTCGTCAGCCCACTCCGGTGCCTTCCCCGGCCAATACCTCTTCACCTTCGTCTGTCCAATTTTGCCTCTGAGTTTCTCCCTTACCGCAATCACGGTATCGCTAACACCAGCTATGACCGACATCACAACAACTTCTCACGAACAACCCTAATTCCAAAATCAAATTCTCAACCTCACACCAGAATTCCCGGGCGAAAGGGAATACACAGACGCTATAAAGACACTTGAGACAACTTCAACCCCTCCATAAGGACCATTACCGTTGCAGGGGACGCAGCTACAAGCAAAGCTCAGCCAAGGGCGCCAGGAAGAGAACAGAGAAACTGAAGCCAAGTGGTGGATCGCAACCTGGGCCTGAGACCATTGGGCTGGTCGACATACTTCTGTAAAGTATATTCAGCAACCCAATAAACATTAGACCGGCCCAAAATATAAAATGCAGGCTGCCCGTCCGGTTCGCGATCATCGGTTCACCATGAAGACGAGTAGTTTGTATATCTAAATTTATCGAATTAAAATTTGTTCATAAATATATATATCCAATACTTGTCTATTGAAAACATTTATTTTTATTATTAATATTTTTATTTTTTTAGTAAACATTCATATAAAATGTTCGGGCCCTCCGACCCCTTTGAAAATTAAACGTTCTAGTTGAAGTTTGCTCCATTATCGTGATACTAAATTAATGATCCATATATTATACATTTAGAATACTCAATTTTTATAATATTATATTATAATATTTTCAGGGTTTTATATTATAATATTTTGATGGTAACAAATGTTTGTTCGAAGACAATACATTTAATGAGATGCCAGAAGTGGAAGGGATTCGGTAAAATTAAATTGGTTAGGTCGCATTTACAACGCATCTTGGCCCATCGCCCGGACATGCAATTTAGGTTTTTATATGGGGTCTCTTTGTAATTTAAGTTTTGTATGAGGTGGGGTTGCAATATGAAACGGGTTCGCTTTGGAATTCGGTAAAGGTAGGGGGCTTTTAGAGGTGGAAAATAGAAATGTTACTGTGGGTAAATGGGAATTTGGGGAACTAGAGGGGTGAATGTGAAATAGAGTTATTGACAGAAATGCATGTTTTAGCAACAAAGAGAGGCAGAGGCCCTGGGAGTCGCCATTGACAGTTGATCTCTGCGACTCGTGCTGCCTTCGGGATATCTGAGCCCCACGCGCTATGGAGTTGCCGGAGATTTCAACCATGGCTTCGGCAATCGGAGTATCCGTTCCTGTTTTACGGTTCTTGCTTTGCTTCGTGGCGACTATTCCTGTCAGCTTTTTCCATCGGTTCGTTCCCGGGGGACCGACGGCCCGCCACCTCTATGCGGCCGTCACTGGAGCTGTTCTTTCCTATCTTTCTTTTGGGTTTTCTTCGAATTTGCATTTTATTGTGCCGATGCTTCTTGGGTACGCGGCCATGCTTTTTAATCGGAAGCATTGTGGGATTATTACTTTCTTTTTGGCATTTGGATATCTCATTGGATGGTAAGTTTTTTTTTTTTTTTTTGAATATCTGCTCGTGGCTAGACTCTAGCTTCTAGTTTGTTGGTTCTCTGATTCACCTGATTAGGTAATAGCATTTTTTTATTTGTTAATGACGTAGTTTTTTAAGGCTACTCAGAAAGGCTGGACGGCGAATTGAATGGACGGTCATTATGTTGTATATTAAAAAAAAAGTAGTTCCTTTTTACTTCAAACAGTAATTTTACATTTTCTTGGACTTCCCATTTACAACAGTTCAAGAATTCGTTGAAGGATTGTGCTCAGCGCTAAAGTTACGCTTTTTGTTAATTCCTGAAATCATGTGGTTTCAGCCTGCTTAAAATCGTACTCTTTCTGCGCGTAGTTCGATGTTCTTGTTCTGGATTCCTCAAAAGGCTTGTTTTTTTGTGAAAATGCCTGTTTTAGATCATGTTGTTTGTTGATTGTAAGCATGGAAAAGTGTTTAGGAATGATACCTTTTGTCCTGGATTTTGGTTAACTTGTTTAGTTGGAGATTGGATTGGGTTATTTATTACTAGAGCCGATTTTTATGCGCATGCAGCCATGTGTATTACATGAGTGGGGATGCGTGGAAGGAAGGAGGCATAGATGCGACGGGTATGCATATTTACTTCTGTTATTCGTCTCTGTCAGTGTTAAATGTTCCCTTTTTATCTTTGCGACGTGGATATTTAATGGTGGTTTCTGAATATATGTCTTTGTTCAAATGATTCAGCGATGCCATTTCTATTTCATCTGTTATTCATGTTTTATTACCCGATGTTTAGGAGCACTAATGGTTGTAACGCTGAAAATCATATCCTGTGCTATTAATTACAATGATGGGTTGCTGAAGGAGGAAGATCTGAGTGGTGCACAGAAGAAAAACCGGCTTCTCAAATTACCTTCTCTCTTTGAGTATGTGGGCTATTGTATGTGTTGTGGGACTCATTTTGCTGGTCCAGTATATGAGATCAAGGCTTATCTGGATTGGATTGAAAGGAAAGGGGTACTCTTTCTTACTTCTGCTTGATAGTTTCTACGTTCTTTTGAACAAAAAATTTACTGATTTAAACTCTAATACTACTTAATGTAGATCTGGCAATCAAGGGGAAAGGGATTGTCACCCTCTCCTTACTGGCAAACACTCAGGGCTCTTCTGCAGGGAGTCCTTTCCATGGGGTTGTATCTTTACCTTATACCAAACTATCCTCTCTCCCGATTCACAGATCATGAGTACCAAGAATACAGTTTTGGGAAACGGTTATTTTACCAATATATGTCGTGCTTCTCCGCTCGTTGGAAGTACTATTTTATTTGGTCCTTGGCAGAAGCTTCGATAATTATCTCTGGCTTGGGATTCAGTGGATGGTCAGATGGTAATCCACCGAAACCCCTATGGGACTCTGCTAAAAATATTGATATATTGGGTGTTGAGCTGGCCAGGAGTTCTGTGCAGCTTCCAGTTGTGTGGAATATTCAAGTCAGCACCTGGCTTAGACACTGTAAGTTTACTGAATTTGTATGTGTCGAGCGTGTGTTTCTAAGCATGAATTCTACTGAATTCCACATCAATTCCTTGATATGATTCATAGACTATATGATTGCTTGATAGATACAGTGATAGAAATTCTTGTTTGACATGACATTTGGGATATGTCTTATAGACATGACTCTATACCCGAGTTACTTTGGAATGCTGCATTCCCCTAATATGTTTATGTTTGTAGTTTCATTGTAATGTCATTTTGCTAGGTCAATTTGCTACAATCTATCTTTCAATTGTGAGATTCGTCATCATCAGATTGTTTTCTTTGATACAGATGTATATGAGAGGCTGGTTAAGAAAGGCCAGAAACCAGGATTTTTTCAGTTATTGGGCACTCAAATTGTGAGTGCAGTTTGGCATGTAAGTTGACGCACTATCCTTTTCCTTTCAAGTGAATTGCGGGTTCCCAGCCCCTTTTATTGCAGAGTGACAAATAAACAGCCAAGTGCTAAACAAATTGTGGATGTGCACTTCGTCTACTTAATCATTCAACTTGATGGCTTTTACAGGGACTGTACCCTGGGTACCTCATATTCTTTTTTCAGTCTGCTATAATGATTGCGGGATCGAGAGGTAACATGAGTGAACAAAACTGAGTGTCGCTTTAGATGATGGTTAATAGAGGTTTTTCATCAGTTCATTCTTTTCTCTACGAGCAGTACTCTACAGATGGCAGCAAGCATCCCAAGGTACATTGACAAAGCAGTTCTTCACTTTGGTCAACTTCGCTTACACGCTTCTGGTTCTCAACTACTCGGCCGTTGGATTCTTGGTCAGTCATTTTCCTCTTTTTCTCATATTCGTTATAAACTTCTTCACCATGGCATCCCATAAGCAATTAACAACTTCCTACGGTGCACAGGTTTTGAGCCTCCATGAAACCTTGGCTGCTTATGGGAGTGTGTATTACATCGGCACCATTATCCCAGTCAGTTTGATCCTGCTAGGAAACATCATCAAGCCAGCAAGGAAGCCCAGATCATCGAAAGCTCAAAAGGATGAGTGAGTCTGAAGTTGCAACTCTGGGGATTTTCTTCTTTGATTTATGAGCTTGGGAGATTGGTGATCTTGTAGAACTCGAACTAGCTCCCTGCATTTGAGTTTGGTTTGTAGTTGGGGTAATGTATGGTACCATACGGCAAACATGGGTGCTGAGCGTTGCTTTCAGACTTTAATGCTACCTTTTTTGGATGAAAAATGGCGTCCTGCTCCCAGAAACCATGAATGAGTAATGACAGAATCTCTGTGAATCCCCGACAAAGAATTGATTTTTAAAAAGGGAGACAAACGACTATAACTACCTGAAAGTTGACTTTTCCTATAAGCAACAGAGACCGCCATATTTCCCTTCTAGTGCCTCCGGTCGAACGGAAAAGCGAGAGACTGTACACCTAATCCCTCCCATTTCGGAACTGTTGGTAATACAGTAGGGAGTGAGTGAAGATGACTTCAACGGAAACCCAGAATCTCCTTCAGACATGCACACCGTTTAAAACGTCTTTCTTTTTGAATTCGCAAGGAAAGTATCGAAAAAGTGGGGGACATGGAGCGCCTTTAGGTGCTTAAGTCTCTTACTTTTCTTTCGGGAGTTCGTTCGGTGATATTTTGTTACAGTTTCAGCCTTTTCTTCGTCGTCTCATTTGTTTCATTTCTCCCTCTCCGGTTGCGCTTGATCGGAGACGGAGATGAAGAGGGAAGATCAATCCAGGTCTCTCTTGGGGATATCTCTCACTGGCAGACCCATTTGGCAACAGTTCTTGATCTGTTCTTGTGGGTTCTTCTTCGGTTATCTAGTTAACGGCATTTGTGAGGTATTTACACACTATCTGCCATGGAGCTTCACATGGGCGTTTTCACTTTCAGATTGATGCATTCATTTCTTGTGTTGTATGGACTGTTTTCATTTGGGAGCATTAATTTCTTGACAATTTCAAATCTTTTACGAGCCCCATCTTTGTTTCTCAATGATTCGTGGACGATTTCAAATCATCTCCATGAGCTTGTTTTAAACTGAACGAAGAAGCTGATATATTGCCATTTCCAATGTGCATGATGCAGGAGTATGTATATAATCGCCTAAATTTCAGGTATCCTGATTTTCTCCTCCTAGTTCAGTAACGGGTTTCTCGTTTGTGAGAAGAGTTGATTTCCTATGCAGCTATGGCTGGTACTTTACCTTCGTTCAAGGCTTTGTATATCTGGGTCTGATTCACCTGCAAGGCTTCACGACGAAGCAGATGATGAATCCCTGGAAAACTTACATCAAGCTCTCTGCTGTCCTCATGAGTTCCCATGGCCTTACCAAGGGCTCCTTGGCTTACCTTAACTATCCTGCACAGATCATGTTCAAATCCACCAAGGTTTCATCTCTTCATATCCCTCCCAGACTTGTTGTCTGAAATGTCTGAAATAGTTAGCACATTTGCTTGCTATCACTGTAACTGTGCACAGCAATGCTTGCTCTGTATCCCGGCCATTTCGTTTCTGACTTGATTGAGCTGCAGGTTCTTCCAGTCATGGTAATGGGTGCATTTATCCCTGGTTTGAGGAGGAAGTATCCACTCCATGAGTACATCTCTGCAGTCCTTCTGGTCGTGGGGCTGATCCTCTTCACCTTAGCAGACGCCAGCACTTCTCCGAACTTCAATGTCATCGGAGTCATGATGATCTCCGGTGCCCTTATCATGGATTCCTTTCTGGGTAATCTGCAAGAGTCCATTTTTACAATGAACCCCGAAACCACACAGGTACACTGCTTTCAAACCTACTGCTTCTTCCTGAAACCAAACTTGCTGAACTCTGTTTCCATGATTTCCCATAGACGGAGATGCTGTTTTGCTCGACGCTGGTCGGTTTGCCGATGCTTGCACTTCCAATGGTCTTGACCGGAGAGCTATTCAGAGCATGGAGATCCTGCTACGAGGTGCCGAACTTTCTTCCTCAAGAGACTGATCTGATCTAATGCTGTATGGTTTTGACTCTTTGTAGCATCCGTACGTCTATGGGGTGCTCGTCTTCGAAGCGATGGCGACGTTTATCGGCCAAGTCTCCGTTTTGTCCCTCGTCGCTCTGTTCGGAGCAGCCACCACCGCCATGGTAACAACAGCAAGAAAGGCGGTCACCCTGCTGCTCTCCTACATGATTTTCACGAAGCCCATGACGGAGCAGCACGCCTCAGGTCTACTCCTGATAGCCATGGGAATCCTCCTCAAGCTTGTACTCGAGAGCACTCCAAATCCAGATTCCTCCGGTGGGCAGCGAAAGTTTCCGGCGCCGGAAAAGCACGGGGACAGGGATGAAGAAGAAGAGGCAGTAACACCATTAGTATGACGACCACTTTCTTGATGCCTCACAGGTCACCATTAGAGCTTCCATAACTGTCTCGTGTTAATGGAAGTGTGGAACTGTGTGTGACAGTGTGTGTACGGCCAGGTGCACATTTTAATTATTATTTAATTCATTTTTTTTTATAGATTTTTAATTCGAAAAAAATGTGATATTTAGGAAATATAAAATTTTCAATTATAAGATATTTATTATCAAATATTTGGTTTCTTTTTAAAAAATAATTTATTTTATTATAAGTATTTTTAAAAATTTCTGTTTTTTGTCACAAAATTCATGTTTAACAAAATAATTTCTGAAACATTTTTATATAAAAATAGGTTATTTCAAAGATAACGTTATACTATAAATAGAACTAAACACGCACGCCAATTAGGATTCAAATGTCACTAAAATTGGAAGACCCGCCAGTCCGATTTCGACAAATATCTCCTCCATCGGCGGTTCAGCAACCGGCTTCAGATTTCAGGCTGGATGAGGGCATCATCTCACGCCAGATGGTAACGGAGTGCCTGCCTAGTAGCCCATCTTTGAAAAGAAGTGAAGAGAGCGGCATAACAGCAGTACATGAAGTAAAATGTAAACTTTATGTAAAGGTAAATATCCTTGAGAGCACCCATCTGAGATGAGGGCGTTGAATTTGTGTGAGAAGTTTGGTTTCCTTACATTTTTTTGCTGCTATGTGCTTTTAACTGTTTGTATTGCATCATATTTCTCTGCTCAAGTGATCCAGCGGATAAAGATGCTTGGAAAAATAGAGGCATTGGTGATATAAGTGTCAAATTCAAGGAAGGATTGAATAAGTTCACCAAAGAGTGTAAACCTACCATTGTCACGCGCAATGCTGTAGGATTCATTTCTGTGTGATTGATTGCTGCAAGTTATTGTGTGTGTAATTTGCTAAACGTATTTCTGTGGATATATTTCACTTGCTGCATGTCGGAACACTTCTACTTAATGCATCACTGTATCCTGGCATCAAAACAACCTTGCAAAAGAATTCTTTAGCTATAATATTACATAGTCTATGTACTGCCCCTGAAGTTCCTGTTCTTTCTCATATTATTCTGCATCTTAATCATTAGTTTTTTATTGATCTTAAGACACAGGATGAATGAGTTGAATCCCATTCGATGCCCATCCCTCATTGCTGAGATTTTGTGGGTCTGAGTATCTATCTCATTTTTTGGGGGATACCCATCCCCCACTAAAAACACCTACCTTTGCCCCACTAGCATTCATGAGGAGCTCCCTCCGGCACTCCATTCCCTTACCAGTAGAAAGGACACCACCCCTTCACGTGCATCATACAGACATCACAGAGAGTTCACTTTCTGGTCTCTCGGGTTCCGTGTTGCTTTCTTTTATCTACTATTGTCAGGTTTCTCTGTAGCGAGGCGTATCCCATCTAATGTTGCTCAACTTGGAGATCACTATACAAGAAGGTAACATTTACACCTATAACTACTGTTGGTTGAGTGGAAGTTGGCCAGCTGAGGATTGACATGAGACAACATTATCCCTCCATTGTTGTATAACGAGTTGGCACCCTGAAACCATCTCCAGAGAGAGGCCAGAGCACAGCGTTTAGGGAGGGGCGGGGCTTCCCCAGTGTAACTTCACTTTCACCTCACCACCATCCCATCCAACCTGCGGCTGCTGCTGTAGTTGCAAGTATGCCACATGCAAATTCTAATCTTGCTTGATATGATTTTGAAAATTAACCATTTTATTTTTACTGTCAGTGAAAAATAATCAGACTACGTGTAAAATTTTTAGTCATTGTGTAAGAGAATTTGGAGATGTTTACTTTTCAAAAAAAACTTGATCCTAATAGGCATCAAGGTGTGGTTCATGTCTATAGTTAAAATTTCAGAAAAATTTCTCATTTTGAAGAAAAAGATCAGCTTTCTGGAAAATTTCAGAAATGTTTTATTTCATCAAACATCCAAAATCTGAAATTTCACCATACACATGCCTCATTATATGTAATTATACTATGTTTAATCTATAAGTTGAAATAAATTTAGGATTATATGAATTCGTTTAATTTCATAGAGTTAGGTTTATTTGTATCCAGAAACTTACATTCTTATACTCCATCCCACATTCTTTCATTTTAAACTTCTTCTATGATTTATATTTTTTGAAAAAATTTTGAATCATGTGGATTTTTATAATATTTTGAATGTTTTTTGTAGTATAATGTAATTAATAATGTATTTGATTTATTTGTATTTCCGATAAACATGTATTATATGTTTAAAATTAAAATGTACTTGAGTTTAGAATATATGCATTTAAATAATATTATATTTAGTATATGTGTTTAAAATAAATATTTTATAAATTGGGTAGTTTATCAAAACTTAAGTATAATTTGAGTTTTGAAATATATAGTTTGAAGTATTTTATAGAAGTTTGTAAGACAATTTTATATTATTAAACTAAACTACTAAATATATATATTAGTCTTACTACATTATTTAAATAATAAAATAAAATTATAAACACATTCCCTATAATATCATATATTTTTTAAGAAATTTTAATTAATTATAAATATTATAACACACATATCTATATATATAATTATTTTTAAATATTTTATAAATAAATTTTTTATAATAACATTCTCTAATATGTTAATGTTTTTTCAAATAACTAATTTTATCTAAATTAACGGCATCCGTATTTTATATTAAATAAGTTAAAAATCCTATAATAAGGGGAAGGAGGGGTATTTTCGTCGTTTCACTAATAAATTAATGAAGTCCCCTCGATATTTGTGGAAAATAATTTCCACAATAAATAGGGGCAGCCACCACCATGATTGGAAAGAGAAGGAATATTAAATGCCATTTTTTGATAAAAATCGACCAAAATTTCCGAAATTAGCATATTTAAAAAAGAAAAAAGAAAAAAGAAAAGAAATCTTTTCACGCTACAGCTTTAGCAATCAGAGTTCAGGGCATGGGTCCCACATTCTGATCAAGAACCTAGAAGGTAACAAGGTGAGTTGGATCCCCGGGCTTTAAATTTGGCCCCGAAATTTTGAGTTATTTACAATTTCTACCCCTATGTGTCGTGTATTTTGCCTTAAACCCCAACGGCCCTTCGGGTCTCCTTCGAAGACTCTCGCTGGTGCGACGAAGAAAAAGCCTGTGACTCTGTGGAGTGAGAGTGACCAACGTGTAAGAACATCTCTTGCTCTTGGGATTCGGGTTTACGGATACGGGAAGATACGATAGTTGAAAAGTAGGAATCAGGGGAGGAGGTGGCTGACTCGCTGATGTGATGATCGTGTTCTTTTTTCTTTTACGAAGGATGGAAAAAACGACGGTTCTTTGATGTCGTTTTTTTGTGGTTGTGTTGATACGGCTTGGATTTGGCGTGTGAGGGTGGCTTGTCGTGATGAATGTTGGGTTTTTTTTTGACAATGTGGGTGGTATGATACATGATGATCATACGATGATTTTCTTTCTGCTATTTGATTGAGTTCTCGTGTTATTGGTGATGCTGGTGTTACTGTTTCTTCCGTTTGTGAATCCGTGTTTAAGTGTGAGCTTGCGGTTTTTGATGTGGATGAGTTTGCATGCAGTTGAGGTTGTGGGTTTTTCTTTAATGTGATGTGATCAAATCTCTTTCTTGGAGTTTATAGTGTTCTGTCTAGTGCAGGTTCATATTGGACTGTGATTAACCCGGCAACGGCGTTGTTTTTAATCATGTTCCATTTTTTTAAGTTGTCTTCTTCTGCGTTTCTATCAAGTGATGTGAAGCTGTTGTGCAGTCTGTTAAACATGATTATGTTTTTGTTTTAAGGTCTTTTGTATGATGAGAGGGTGCCTAATGGGAGAAATAATATTGGGATCAACTGTTATTTAACAGGGATTGGTGACCTTTCTGATTACTTGGTATTTTCATATTGATTACACTTATGTTAGATGGTGAATGCCATCAGATACTAGTTTGCAGTAGGGTTTATTTTTCAAAAAACCCAGTCAATTTTCAGCTACGGTGCGTGAGTGTCCTGCATTCCTATTGGACCAAGTAAAAATTTATAAGGAAACTCTTTTTTATTCCATTGTGTTTTTGCAATCCATCACATGATGTCCTGTTTATCATTAAATATTTGGTGATCATATGAATATCTATTTTTTATTTTGATTTATGGATGTGAATCTCATTATATTACGAGAAACTAATCTTACCTTTCTCTCCCACGTCAGGTGTTGAGATTATGCTCCACTTCAGGTGATCAATGTGAGTGCTTCTTCACAGGGAACACTTAAGAGGTTCAATGGATTGTGACCTGCATGAAGTTCAGCAAGTCACATCTGGTCGCCTGAGGGGGTTTATTTCAGTATATTATCTGATCAAGATGCTGTAAGTTCTCATAATTCTATCCTATTTCTCTATGGGTTTTCCCAGTTTCAGCAATGAGACTTAATTAATTCGAAACTGTAACGGAGAATTGCTTGAGTTTGTTTCTGTATTTGTGCATAGGAAAAGATTTCCACGATGGTGGTTAACAGTCCCAATGAAGTGTCTGATGCTGCATTGGGACTCCCTACTATGAATGCCACAGAATGCATTACATGCGGTGCTACAAACTCAAGGGATTGTGAAGGTAAGCCCTGGGATCTTTAACTTCATAGATTCTTTTTATTGACTGATGCTGAGCAATGTTGCAGGGCATTTTGGTAAGATCAACTTCCCACATACAATTCTCAATCCTTACTACATGTCAGAAATTGCACAAATCCTCAATAAAATATGTCCTGGCTGTAAAACTCTTCGGCGTGGTAGAACGAAGGTTAGCAGAAAATTCATACTATAGCATAGAATATTAGCCTGTTTACATTTGAATACCTAAACTAATGCTTAGCTGCTTTGCTTTTAACGAAACCTAATGTTTCATTCAGAAAGCTGATTCTGAATCAACCCAGTTGCTGCAGAGTTGCAAATATTGTAGGGTGAGTTGATGAGGAGTTTCTGTTCATTTCATGAGATTCACTATAAATGACTTTGTTAGACATGTTTTTCAGGGGAATTCTTCTGATGGCTATCCCAGAATGAAGTTTAGAGTTTCTTCAAAAGATGTATTTTCAAGGACTGCTATTATTGCACAAGTTGACGACAAGATGTTGAAAGATGGCCACACCAGAGGTTTGGCTCCTGACTATTGGGATATAATTCCTAACGATTCTGCTCAAGAACAAATCGGCTTGCCATCAATCCGAAGAGTTCTATTTCCTTACCAAGTAAAATTGCAATGAGACTTTATCTTTCTGTGACTGTTTGACAACAATTCTCCTTACTGTTCGTTCTCTAAATAAATCCAATTTTTTTTTACTTTTTTTTTTAAATTACACTCAAAGAAGTTTGATGTTTGTCCAATGTTTTCGGCTTTTAAAGTTGGAGTACTGTGGAGGAACATCATACCTATAGTACTCTAATGTCTCTTGTTTTTAATTGCATATTGTAACACTCATAGTTTTGAATAAAGCATTGCATCATGTGTTATCCTATACCTCTAAAAATAGTGAAGTCCCAACGGCTATTTCATGCATTTTGATTGTACTATTTATGCAGGTTTATAGCATTCTGAAAGATGTATCTCCAAGTACCTTGGAAGAAGTCAAACGGAAGAACTCAATATTTTTGAACTCCTTGCTCGTTACTCCAAATAGTCATCGAGTGAGAGAATTGGGTCTTCATATAACTGTTGTAAGTGAAATTCTTTGGCTTTTGGTCTGATGCAAAATGTAATAGTGAAGCTATAGATGGGTATCTGCCCTGACCATTTTGATATTTTACTTTGTTAGGATGAAAGTACCGCCTTGTACAAAAGGCTTGTTGATTTCAGAGGTACTCCACATGAACTAAGTGTTCGTGTTATGGAACGATATAAAATTTCAAAGGCAAGTTCAAATATAAAAATGATTTTACTTGTCTTGAATTCATCTGTTTGAAAGAGATGTCAATCATAAAGCTCTCCTTATTGCAGCTACGCTCAGAAAAATTGTCTGCTCTAGGAAGGATTTTTGAAAAACAATCATCAAATGATTCTGTTTCCAGTTCTTCCGGGCTTAGAAATGTAAAAGACCTCCTGCTTGGAAAGCGGGGCGATAACTCTTTTCGTTTGGTGGTAGTTGGTGATCCAAGGCTTAAAGTTTCTGAGATTGGATTGCCATGTGAAATTGCAGATAGTGTGCTGATTTCTGATTATATCAGTACACTGAACTGGGATAAATTGGAATCATGCTGTGATTATATGCTTTATCGAAGGGGACTCCTCTCTTCTTTTTCTGTAATCAGAAATGGACGGAAAATTCGTGCATTGTCTAAGGACATGATTCAAATAGGTGATTGTATAAGCAGGCCACTTGTTGATGGTGATATTGTGTTGATTAATCGACCACCCTCTATCCATCAGCATTCCCTTTTAGCTTTGTCAGTCAAAGTTCTCCCTGTAAAATCTGCTGTGGCTATCAATCCACTTACATGTGCTCCCCTGCGAGGTGATTTTGATGGAGATTGTCTTCATGGATATGTACCTCAATCCTTGAACACAAGAGTTGAGCTCAGTGAACTTGTTTCATTAAAAAGTCAGTTAGTTGATGGCCAAAACCATAGAAATTTGATGTCCCTTAGTCAAGATAGTTTGACTGGTGCCTACCTTATTCTTAACAATTCTGTCACCCTGAATAAGGCTGAGATGCAGCAGCTGCAAATGTTTTGTTCCTTTAAGCTTTTATCACCAGCCTTAATCAAGTCTGCTTCCCAGGACTCCCGATGGACAGGAAAACAATTGTTCAGCCTGCTTTTGCCAGATGATTTTGAATTCATTTCTTCCAGTGATGTCCATATCAGAAAAGGAGAGCTTGCATTTTCTTCTGCTGCCCCGTTATGGCTGCGTGATAGCAGTGAAAACCTCTATCAGGGCCTTATCAAACATTGTGGAGACGGAGCCCTTCGTTTCCTTAATACTGCACAGGAAGTTTTTTGTGAATGGTTGACAAAACAAGGTCTCAGTGTTTCACTCTCTGATCTTTACCTTTCCCCTGATCAACATTCTCGTAAGAATCTTTTGGATGAAGTATATCAAGGCCTGCAGGAAGCAGCAAGGTTATCAGATGTAAGTTTGCTTATGGTGGACCAGTACAAGGACTTTCTTGTTGAAAATTCTGAAGAGGGGGAGAAGCTGGAAAATATTGTAAAAGAGCAAATATCGATTGCACCATATACAAAGGCAGAGCTTTTCCAGGTTTCAGTTTCTGCGTCAAAGTTGGTGTTCTTAGATATGCAAAAACTTGTCTACAAGCACTCTCGCTATAACAACTCATTTATCAGTATGCTAAGGGCTGGGAGCAAGGGGAATCTGCAAAAACTTGTACAGCATAGCATGTGTTTGGGATTGCAGCATTCCTTAGCTCCACTGTCATTTTCAATTCCACGTCAACTCAGTTGTGCCGCATGGAACAATGAAAAGCAGTACTCTGATGTCCAGAAGTCACTTTATACGCATGATGCACCAACATCATTTATTGCCTGTTCCATAGTCAAAAATTCTTTCTTGGAGGGCTTAAATCCTCTGCAGGCATTTACACTTTCATTAACATCACGTGACAGCTCGTTTAGTGGTCATGCTGATGTTTCTGGGACCCTATGTCGAAAGCTGATGTTTTTCATGCGAGATCTGATAGTTGGATATGATGGAACTGTGAGAAACTGTATTGGGAATCAAGTTGTACAGTTTAACTACAACACTGCGGGTATCTCTGAAATGCCCCATGATGCTGTTATGGGTGGACATCCTGTGGGCTCGTTGGCTGCATGTGCCATTTCAGAAGCTGCTTATAGTGCCCTAGATCTTCCAGTCAGTTTTTTGGAACCGTCGCCTTTGCTTGGTCTGAAGGTCCCCATTCCTTTTATATATACATGATACAATTCACCATAGCTATTTTCTATCATCCAGCAAATGTTTTATGTTATCTATTCTGATATTTCTATATATGCACACTGACTCTTATTAGTGCGTAAATATTATGATGTAGAAAGTTCTGGAGTGTGGAGTAAAGAAAAGTCGAAATAAAACTGCATCATTGTACTTGTCCAAGAGACTGAGAAGATGGTCAAATGGCTTTGAGTATGGGGCTTTGCAAGTTAAGCATCATTTAGAAATATTGCTCTTCATGGAAATTGTTTCTGAAGTCAGGATATGGTACTGTTTACGTTACTTGTCATGGATCTCTTTACCATTACTTATTTAGATAAAAATGCTTACTTGAAGTATTTGATCTTCAAATTTTAGCTTCTCTGAGCTGTTAAATGGCTGCACATACTCCACTCCATGGGTCTGTAATTTTTATATAAGCAAGGTACCATTCTAAAATGCAACCAACTTTTCCTGTATTTATGTTCTATTGTCGGACTGCTTTTATTACTACAGGAACTTGCCAAGAAGGGACGTCTGAGTCTTCATTCCGTTATAAATACTCTTCGTAGGAATACTGAACAAGCCCGGTTGAAGTCAAAAAAAATGTGTCTTCCAAGACTGCAGATTACCGGCAAGTAAGTCTGCTTTCATTAACGCCAAGTCTGCAAAGTTTACTGAGGAGTGTTACTTCTTCTGACATTATTTCCTCATCTGCAGATTCTGCTCTGAAGCTGACGATTTCAATAAATCCTACTTATTTTGCATATCAGCCAGATTATCCACCAGCTATGGTGAATCTGATGTGAGCATCCTTCGTGATATGGTGGTACCGGTTCTCCTTAAAACTGCAATAAGAGGTTCCTAACTGAGATAATGACTTCTTCTTACACTATTTGCATCTTTCTACATACATTGCTCACCTCCTGAAAAGTTGCAAAACAAGAAGCTTGTGAGCATCGTGAATATGTCTTTTTTTAACAGATGCATCGTTTGTGTTCGAAAAATGAATGAATTTGATGTCATGGCACTCCTCTCAGTCGTGATGTATTCTTGGCTCTATTATCACCTGATATATGCCGACATAACTGCCACATGGAAAAACCCTTTTGCAAAAAAATATTTGCTGTCCTATGCAGGGTTTCCAGAGTTCAGAAAGGTTGATATTGTGTGGAAAGATGGACCAAATCGTAAAAAATATTCGTGGCCCCCTTCAGGAGAACTCTACTTGCGAGTTTCTTCATCTGTTCATTGTGATGGAGATGCATTTTGGAGCATCCTGGTGGAAAATTGCCTAGGGATCAGGGAACTAATTGATTGGGAGCGTAGTCATCCTGATGATATTCTTGATTATAGCAATGCCTTTGGAGTTGCCACTGCTTGGCAGTTTTTTTGCAATGTGAGTTGCTTCCGTTGGGTGGAAAGAATGCCCTGCTTTTTCCTCTCTAGTTGTCACAAAAAAAAAATGAACTTTTGTATTTCGATGCAGAACTTGAATTCTTCCATTTTGGATGCTGGCAAGACAATCCTTCCTGAGCATGTTACCATCACGGCGAGTTGCCTAACTGCAACTGGACAGTTTACTCCACTAAATGCGAGGGGACTGGTAAACCAAAGAAAGGAAATCGGTGTTCATTCTCCATTCAGCCATGCCTTCTTCCTGGTACGTAGCCACTCAATTTAAAAGAGATTCTACCTTTTTTTCCTCACTGTATCTGGTTGCCTTCAGAACCCTAGTGATTGTTTTGTGAAAGCTGCAAAGAGTGGACAACATGATGAACTCAAGGGAAGTGTTGAGGCGCTGTCATGGGGTCAATATCCTCCCATTGGAACTGGCTCTCAGTTTGATATCATCTATAGTGGGAAGGTAGTGGTTCTAGATACTGCAGCCTCTTTATCAAAACTAAAATATTTCATGTGCTTGCAATCCTGTGAATTGGATAACTTGCAAGTATAGATTGCCTGCTCAAGCTGACTGCCTCAAAGTCACTGCAGTTTTTCTGATTTTTCATGTTTCTTGATTCCACAGCTTGCTTAGAACGTCCTTTCATCATTTGAGTTTGCACTAATGCAACCTTCCTTTTCCCTTGTCATCAGGCACATGAGCCATCAAAGCCTGCAGATGTATACGACTTGTTGCGATCCCACATCGGGCGAGCGAAATCAAATTTTACAGACAGGAACCTACCCATCAAACCTGTCAACCTGTGTCGCTTTAATAGAAAGCCATATCACCACCTGCTGGAGAGAATGCCTTCCCAGAACTTCTCAGTTCTTGGGATCAAGAAAATCTCCCAGAAACTAAGTCGCATTCTGAAAGAGTATGCCACAGGAAAAAAAAAAAAAAAAACTCTTCTTTTGTTCATGATTCTATCTTCACTTTGTTGTTCTTAATGATGCAGGTACCCCAAGGATCGTCAGCTGAGTGAAGAAGACAAATCTGCGGCCTTGACAGTTCTTCAGTTCCACCCACGACGGCCGGAGAAGATCGGATCCGGCATTCTCGAGATAAAGGTACACTCAGAACCCTTGCTGAGATAAAAGTACACACACTCATGCCTCCATCTCCTCATCTTCTCCCAGGTTGGCCTTCACCCGGACTACAAAGAAACATGCTTCATTCTGATAAGAACAGATGGTACAGAGGAGGACTTCTCATACCACAAATGTATAATCAATGCTCTAGAGATCATGTCGCCCAAAATGGCGAAAGCGTATCGATCCAGATGGAATAACTCCACGCGCCGCCCCCGGACTGAAGGGGTTGGCCGGAATATGCTGTAACAAGGCTGAGACCTGTCGTAGAAGAAAGACTTGATGCTTTTTGATGGATAGCCGGAGCTTCCTTTTGCTGCTTCCCCTATAGTTTCTTGGCCCAGAGGATCGGCCAGGGAGTTCTAGGGGAAGTAGCAACGGGAAAGCTCTCAAAGGCTATCCATACTTCGTGCTATTGATGCTTTTGCTTTCATGGTCTGATGACGTTCGTTCTTCTGGTTTCATGAACCTTTTCTTTTTCTTTCCTTTTTTTTTTAAAAAAATTCTCTATTTTATTAATTTTATAAAATATATAAAAATACGACTTTTATTGTATTAAAAGTATTTTTTAAGAACTATTAAATGATATTTTGGGAAAAAAAATATTTTATTTATTTTGAAATGAAAATTTGATTTTATTAATAATTTGTGTGAAAAATAAAAAAAATAGAATTAGGTAGGACATCTCACCCGTCGGGTTGCTGTGTCAAGGATGCCACCCGGATCCCACCCGATCCGACCCGCACTCGGCAAGACGGGTAGGTGCATTTAAGAAGGCTGCCGAGGTTTCTTTCCTTCCTCTATTTTAATGAATTTTTTTAAATGACAAAATTAATCTAATTTAATGAATTAATAATTCATTATAAAGGGTCTGTTCTGTATCATGATTTTTTGAATGATTCTATTTAATTTTTGAATATTTTAATCTTTAGTTGTTTTGTAATAAATTCAAAAATTCAGATTATGTGATTAACTTTAAAATTATTGAATTTCTTGAATTTATGTTTTAAAAATTAAATAAAAAATATACTATTTACTTTTTATTTATTAGAAAAATACATTGTATCATTAAATTAAATTATATAATAATTTATTATATTCAACTTTATAATATATGGTTTACTTTATTAATTTATAATATAATTATATATTATTCTACGAAACATTTTTACAATTTTAAACTGATTTTATTCACATAATTTTAAAACTAATTATATTATATATAATCTAAAGTATAGCTTTAAATTGACCCAAATTATAATTGAAATTGATTTTAGGAATTTTTTAATTTTTTATCAAAAATATGAATATTCTAAAAAAAGAAGCCGCGGCGGAGATTTCGATGTGGTGATGTGGGGGCGAGAATGGCTGGCTGGCTGTCCGCCCATTCAGAAAATGTTCGCGTCGTGTCACTTTCTATTTTGACCCTCTCATTTTCTTTTTTATTCCATTTCTACCCACATTTTCACCCTGTGAGATTGAATTCGTTCTAAATATGAAAATACAGAAAGTATGGGGTGCTGTGTGTTATTAAAACGGAGATGAACTTGAACCAATTTGAAATAATTTATACTTCTACAAAAATATTTCAAAAACTATTAAAAATATTTATAAAAAAGTACATAGAAGCAAATATATACTTTATCCAAAGCTAGAGTTATATTTTAAAATTATAAATTCAATTTAAATTTATTGGGTTCAATCCCTTTCAATAATAATTTTTATTATTTTAAATATAATTAAAAATGATTAAAATCATTATAAAAATAATTACTCTAAATTCATAACAACAAAAAATAATTAATTCTCAATTTATACCATTATCGCATAGTTTCAATAAATCACAGAGATGCCCCTCATGTTCCAGGAAATTAACATTGAGGCCTAATTGGAAAGCCAACGCTATGGAGAATCAAATTAATCTTGAGTGGTAACTGGTAGGGTTCTGGTGGGGGAAGGTTTGTGAGTGGGATTCGGAGGAGTCGGAGTGGAGGAAGTGGGGGATTTAGGTGAAATTAAGGAAATGGGAAATTGCTGCAATGCCCAATTGTTCCGTGAATTTTCTTTTTGCTGGTTTCCTATTTATAACGACAGAGTGGAGCCATTAAAGCATCACGTACAGCCCCGCAAATCTTCTTGGCCTGAGTTGTCCGTCCTGCTTGGGTTCTCTTGCTTTGCTTTGTTTGCTTGCAGGAGTATTCTTCCGTGATACTGCGACAGCGGGTCTGGGGTTTGGGGGGCTATCTTGATCGACTTCCTTATTACGTGCACGGACATCTTTCCAACAGCACGAAGCGATGGCGGAAAATGTGGGGATTCTCGCAATGGAGATTTACTTTCCTCCCACTTGTATCCAGCAGGTGAAGGGAATTTCGTGTACTGTTTCCTTTTGTTTGTACAAAAATGTGCGATGTGGTTATTGCCTTTGGTTTGCGAGATCACCTTTTCAGGGTTCCCGGAAAAATTGTTGCTTGGAGTGAGAATTGGGCATGGAGGGAATCTAGACTAAGAAAACTGAGTTCCCAGTGTTACTTTATACTTTTCTTTTTCTGGTTATGGAGATTATAGGCGTTGACGCAAACGATGATAGGGTGGTACGGTCACCGTTAAAAGGAAGTGACAAAGACCTTGATTTCTCACTGTTTTTCCTTCTATTTTTTACGATCTTTTTCCTCTTTGAATCTGGCTTCTGAAACATAGATGAATGTGTCATCTGAAAATTCCTGAAATGGGTTATGTGCTGCTTGCAGGAGGTGCTGGAGGCTTATGATGGAGCAAGCAAGGGGAAGTACACCATTGGGCTCGGTCAAGACTGCATGGGTTTTTGTACTGAAGTAGAAGATGTAATTTCTATGAGGTATTCACCCGATGTCGATTTGTCTCTTTTCCTCTTTAGTTTCCGTTATGACGCATCATTTGGTTGCGCGTGATTTGCAATAAATTTCAATGACACCATGATCATGGCGCTGTTCAGCATCTGAAGTTAGTTCCCACTTGTATCTTTCAGCTTATGGGAAAAAGAGCTGGTTCTTGATCAATTTGTAGTTGTCCTGGTTGTACTATCTGTAATTCTTCCTTACACATTATACTTCAGTATGACAGTTGTGACTTCACTTTTGGAAAAGTATGGCATTGATCCCACAAAAATCGGGCGACTTGAAGTTGGAAGCGAGACTGTACTTGATAAAAGCAAATCCATAAAAACATTTCTGATGCCGATATTTGAGGTACACCAAATCCAATACTTACAATCGTTGTTCTGAAATGCCAACCCAGTTTTCTTTCCTTTTTATATACTGGTCCTTTATTTCGTGTGATTTAGAAATGTGGAAACACCGATGTAGAAGGCGTTGACTCAACAAATGCATGCTATGGTGGAACTGCAGCGTTGTTTAACTGTGTCAACTGGGTAGAAAGCAGCTCATGGGATGGGCGATATGGTCTTGTAATCTGCACAGACAGTGCGGTACTAGCTTCCTCACAATCCTTGTGTTCCTGAATGCAAGCATCTAAAAACAGATAGAGCTGTTGATCTATCTAGTTTCTATTGAGAATTTGTGGGTAAATTTTCTTTTGATCTCACTAGTGTGTTTTGCTCATGGCAGGTATATGCCGAAGGCCCAGCTAGGCCAACCGGGGGTGCTGCAGCCCTTGCCATGTTAATTGGTCCAAATGCTCCCATTACCTTTGAAAGCAAACTTAGGGGGAGCCACATGGCACATGTTTATGATTTCTACAAGCCGGACCTTGCCAGTGAATATCCAGTAATTATTCTTTCCTTAAATTGGTGCATTCCTGTTAATGCAGCCATAAAATGATCATTGTGTGTTTTTTTGCTCCTTCTCTAGGTCGTAGATGGAAAGCTTTCCCAGACTTGTTACCTCATGGCGCTAGATTCGTGTTACAAGACATTGTGTCACAAGTAGGCTCCCTCCTGAAAGCTAGCTATTAACACACTGTTTTATCCATCCTCTAACTGTTGCTTATGGTAGGCATGAAAAAATGGAGGGGAAGCAGTTATCTGTCGTTGATGTGGACTATTTTGTATTTCATTCCCCTTATAACAAGGTAATTCATATAAAATCAGCGATGCATGAGTTTGAGTTGTTAACTTCATCCATCCTCTGAGTTCACATATATTCTTTGGAATGATTGCAGCTTGTGCAGAAGAGCTTTGCAAGATTGTTTTACAACGATTTCTTGAGAAACTCCAGGTGAAGAATTTTCCCATCCTTAGATCACTTTCTTGTTTTGATGTAGTTGCGTTTGTCTCATCTGTTTCATCAATATATTTTCAGCTACATTGACGAGAGTACTAAGGAGAAGTTGGCTCCATTTTCTTCATTAAGCAACGAAGAAAGCTACCAAAGTCGTGACCTTGAGAAGGTACTCTAGGCTGGCAACAACCCTTCTCCGAGACTCATGCCTTCCATACCTGATCTTGACTGTATTTGCAGGTTTCCCAACAAGTTGCGAAGCCGTTTTATGATGCTAAGGTGCAGCCTTCGACACTTATCCCCAAACAAGTGGGAAACATGTATACAGCATCACTCTATGCTGCATTTGCATCTCTTCTCCACAGCAAAGCCGACACTTTGGTAAAGTGCCACTGATCTTCTACCACTCCCTCATGTATCTGAGTGTCACAAGTTTTCACCAAATTCCCCACATGTTCTTCAGGCTGGGCAGAGGGTGATATTGTTTTCTTACGGCAGTGGTCTAAGTGCCACCATGTTCTCCCTTCGCCTCAATGAGGGCCAGCATCCATTTAGTCTCTCCAACATCGCAAAAGTGATGAATGTTTCGGAGAAATTGAAGTCAAGGCATGAGGTCTGTTCCATTTCCTTATTGAACCAGGAGCAATTCCAAGCACATCATCCTATATGCTGAATCTTCCCACAAGTGTGGAGTATTGTGTAAAGAATGACCGCTTTTTGTGCAGTTCCCACCTGAGAAGTTTGTGGAGACGATGAAGCTAATGGAGCACATGTATGGAAGCAAGGATTTCGTTACAAGCAAGGATAGCAGTCTCCTTGCACCAGGCACGTTCTATCTCACAGAAGTGGATTCCAAGTACCGGAGGTTCTATGCCCAGAAAGCAGCTGAAGTTGAAAATGGCTCCCTTGCTAATGGGCACTGATGATAGTAGAGCTATGGCTACTGAGCCGAGCCAAATACCAGCAACAAGCGGCCAAGCTAGCAACTTCATTTTCATCTGTGATTGTTATTAGTCTTGTGTTTGGGAAATAAGACAACTCTCTGTGCTTAGCCTTCTGAAATCCAATCTTCTGGTTCAGTTATTCATCTTTGGGAGCCACAAACGCATTCCTTCTGCTCCTCAACATAATGGGATAAGATCAAAGGAAGTCCACAGATTTGAACACTGGACAAAGATAAAAAAGAGCGGCCTTTGGCTTGTGATATTGTCTATTGTGGCGGCTGTCAAGATCGCATTTTTAGGCTCTCGATATAAGTGGGATTCTGAATTCCTTCATCCTCATTTTTCCGCGGGCGCAGGTATTGAGTTTCTCTGAGTTTCCTATAATTCCCATGCTCGATTCGGTTTCTTGTCTTACTGGAATTGGGATGGGCAGTTTTGCGCGACGATGGATCAAATCAACCAAGGAGTTCGTGACCTTGAACATTTGCCACTCGATTCTTTACCCGACGCATCAGAGCAGATTGCCCGGAGAACCAGGTTGATCGGAGAAGACACCCCAGATGGTAAGCCGATTGTCAATGAGCTACTCTTACCGTGGCCTCGCTGCTGCGATGTCCATCATCGATCACTATATGGATGGCTTTTGTACAGATTTGCTAGCTTCAGCCGCTGTAGCAGACTTCAAAGGACCTGCGATATTCGGAGTTGTTCGTATCGCTCAGGTTGACACGAAATCCACACGAATTGCAGCCATTTTCAGTGGCTTGCTACCCGGAAAGCAGCATGCTTGGTCTATCAACGAGTTTGGCGACTTAACCATGGGCGTTATGAGCACCGGAAAAGTCTTCAATCCAACCCAAGTCGAAAGCCAGGTATGGTAAACACTTGTGATCACAACAGCTTCTTGGAAGATTCTCATAATGCAAATGCCTTGCTATTCAGCCACTTGGTGACCTGGGAACATTAGATGTGGATGAAAAGGGGTGGCCTTTTACATGAATGTGAAGGAGAATATCAGAGTGAGTGACATCATTGGAAGAGCTCTGGTTGTGTATGGAAGTGAAGATGGTTCTGATGGTGGCATTGCAGCTGCAGTGGTTGCTAGAAGCGCAGCAGTTAGTGAGAAACACAAATTCTGGGAACGAACCAATGCTGATATTGTCATCAGTAAGATGTAAACCTGTGCTTGTTACACAGAACAAAAGCATATTGCACCTGTGTCTAAGTTGTACAAGACTTTGCTGAGCTCCAGAAACGAAACTGTTGTTGTTTGGATCATTTCGCCTTTGAAGGGCGAAGAAGCCCGTCTCGCAGGGCCATTTCATAGAGAGCAATGGCGATGAGAACCTTAGCATCTGGAGTCATCTGCCAAAGGCTTCTATAGGGAACAGCGTGCACACGTATCAGCTCACCATGCTCGCGCAAACCTGTTTCTTTTCCCTGTAGCTGTTTGATTATCTCATTCTCAACCCGTCCTCTGTACAGGAACACACCAATGTCTTCATCACATCCGCCCTGATATTGCAAAACTTGGGTAATATTGTGCAGGAAAGTAACAATTTTCTCAATATGCTTGCAACTATATATACTTCAGTACTAAAACAGGAACGTACCGGAGAAGGATACACCCGGCATCCCGTCGACGAATCAAGGAAGGCAGTAAGGTTTTCCAAATCATCCATATGTATTTTCAATCCAGTCTCTTCCTCAACCTGGCAATAACCAGTGGCATAAAACTGAAGATGCAACTGCTTCTAATATTTTCGTTCATGGTGGAACAACTTCTGATAGGAAATTTATAGCAGTAGAGAAAAGGTCATTATGTCAAGAATGAAACCTCTCGAACAGCGGTGCCAACAATATCACCCTTGTCATCGTCCAACATTCCAGCTGGTAATTCCAGTACAAGCTTTCCAACAGGAACCCTGACCTTCCAGTTTCAAGTTCATAAGTTTAGGTGTTCTGGGAAAATCATAAACAGAAGAAGAAACAGGAGCAACCTGCTCTGTAAGGACAGCATAAGTCTCACCATCATCGGTATCCAAAAGGATCAGCACTGCAACTGCTGGTCCTCTTGCGAAAACAATGCCGGGGACCTGTTGACACATCGCAGATGAACTTAGAAAGTCTGATCTATCAGGCACATTCTCCAATAGGATTTCAAGCATCAGATCAAATTCTCAACCCCCAGTAAAATGGAAGTTCTAACTCTTATCAGGATAAATAACTATCACCATAGCATCATTGGTGGGATTCGAATGCTGACTGTAAGATAGCTGTAGAAACAACGGAAAAAGGAAGCACCTTACTCCCTCCTTCATTATCAATAACATCTGCTTCGAACTTCAAAAATCCAACACGAGTACCGAACATGTCTACACCCTGTAACAAAAACCGTTGAGATAATCTCACAATAGCAAACAGCCTCATATTCCCAGATGTGATAAAATTAGCTCATTCCAATAACAAAAAAGTAAACTGTACTTCAAAAATCTTTTCACTGACAGACACATTACACAGCCCGCATTCATTGCTTATTGATTAGACAAAAACCTGAATGATAACTTGTCTAACAGACATGGATCCATTTGCCAGTAATCCCGTATCCGTCTGAATATTTTTCAACCATTGCTTGAACAAAGAGCACTCTATCGCATTCCTACGACAGAACCCAATAGTTAACATAACACATTAACACATTAACACCCACCAATCATTCACTTCCACAGTAAATACCAGAAAAAGAAAATCTCTTGCCTGAAATCCGCCTCCGAAACACCGGCTCCAGCCACCACAGACACGGGTTGATCTACTTGCCCTGGCAAGGTGA
This sequence comes from Utricularia gibba, assembly GCA_002189035.1. Taxonomy (NCBI): domain Eukaryota; kingdom Viridiplantae; phylum Streptophyta; class Magnoliopsida; order Lamiales; family Lentibulariaceae; genus Utricularia; species Utricularia gibba. The sequence goes on from CM007990.1 coordinate 1,068,916, forward strand.
TTGTGTGACTAAACCCAGAGGTTGACATTTTGGCGGAGAAAAATCGAACACGCTGGAAAAGACTCGGGGAAGATGGCGAGCCAAAGCCGATGCCACGCTTCCAGAATTTGAAGAACTGAAACCGGCATGAGACTGGAATCGGTAGCAGCTCCCCAGGAACAACAAACAGTGATCTCATTTTCGACGGTGAGAAACATAATACAATTTCTTAAAATTAAAAAAACATTTCTATATTTATATTTTGTTTTATAATTATATTTAATTGATATGTTTAAAATATATAAATAATAAATTAATACTCATTTAATTAATAAATTCACGTAAATAATATTTTTTAAAAAATATAATAAAAAATATTATGAAATATTTAAATTAAAAATTAATTTAATTAGTTGTAATTACAATATACTCATTTTATCTTATTTTTAATGATATTATCTATTTCAAATATTCAATTTTCATAATTTTAAATTATTCATTTTAAGATAAAAAACATCTTACAAAATTAGAAAAATTTTCTTTATATAAATTGTATATTTATCTCATCTATAACTAATATAAGATTCATTTAAAGTCTTTACATCCTAGGATTATTTCCTTTTGTTTCTCTTTGAAAACTTAAACTTACTCATTGGACAAATACTACATCGATTATGCATGAGATAGAAGTATATTTTATATAAAAAAAATTTTTAATTTGTATGAAATCTTTTTCTTAAAAATGAAAAATGTAAAATTATGAATATTGAATGTCAAAAATGAATAATATCATATAAATTGATGATGAATAGTTACGGTAATCAAACTTAACATTTAATAGAAAAATATAAAAAAAATAGAATTATGATAAAATATTTATTCAAAAATCATACAATATTGCAATTATTTGAAATATAACTTATTCTTGAAAATGTGTGGCCCAAATCCGTTTACCCGACTTGGCGATAAGCCTCCGGGCTCCGGCTCCGGCTCCGCATTCATCATCAGAAGCCTTGCGAGACAAAAGCCTTCCCTATCCATCTATCCATCCATGGCCGCCGCTGCTGCTGCCGCCGCCATTGTCGCTGCTGCACCAGTGCTTTCAAGCTTTCCGGCGCACACCAATACCAAATCCAAAACCCTAGTACCATTTCCCGGAAAACGGCGTGGCTTAAACGCTACCAAGGGTCCTTCCAGCGTCTGCAAGCCCCTTCCTCCGGATAGGCCTCTCTGGTTCCCGGGAAGCTCGCCTCCTCCGTGGCTCGACGGCAGCCTACCAGGGGATTTCGGGTTCGACCCACTCGGGCTAGGATCCGACCCCGATCTCCTAAAATGGTTCGCGCAAGCAGAACTGATTCACTCCAGATGGGCAATGCTCGCCGTGGCGGGGATCCTCATCCCTGAATGGCTCCAGAAAATAGGATTCATCGCCGAGTTCTCCTGGTTCGACGCCGGCTCCAAGGACTACTTCGCAGACGCCACGACGTTGTTTTGGGTGCAATTGGTGCTGATGGGATGGGCGGAAGGGCGGAGGTGGGCGGATCTCGTGAAACCCGGGTGCGTCGACATCGAACCGACGCTCCCTCACAAGACGAAGCCGGTCCCCGATGTCGGGTACCCGGGAGGTCTCTGGTTCGACCCGATGATGTGGGGAGAGGCTCCCCGGAGCCGGTGATGGTGCTGAGGACGAAGGAGATAAAGAATGGGAGGCTGGCGATGCTGGCGTTCGTGGGGTTCTGCTTTCAGGCGGTGTACACCGGCGACGGACCCTAGAGAATCTCACGGCGCACGTTGCCGATCCCGGACACTGCAACATTTTCTCAGCCCTCGCATCACATTCACCATAGCTCAAGAGCTGCATTTTTCCCTATTTTAAATCAAAATAAAATAAAATACATTAAACTGATTTTTAAATTAAATTTTACACTTTTAAAAATAAATTACTTACAATCTTACTTGGATTGGATACTTCCGCCCATCCATTCGAAATTCAAGGTTATTCATTATCATTTTATACAATATTATTCATTTTAAATATTCGATGTTTATGGTATTATATTTTTTCTTTCAAAAAAAATTATCATATAAAATTAGAAAATATATCTTTACCTGTACTTCTATTTTGTCTATAATCTAAATAGAATTCAATTAAGTTACTTATATAGGTTATTAAAATATTCCTATTCATGTTTAATTTTTTAAATGAAAATTATTTAAATGTCTCATTTATGATATTAAGTATGGTTATTTGTAAAAAAATGTAATTAATATGTATTATGCAATATAAAATAATTTTTTAAATGATATAGAATTAATATTTAGACCTTTATACATCTCTGATTGGGCTACGCGGGTCATTTACCAAAGGCCCATTATCAGTACAATGGGTTCAATTGAGGCCCATTTATACTGTCGCTGCCTGGCTGGGCTGATGACCCTTTAGCGGCTGCGCAGCTCCGCGGCAGGTTGAATGCGTTTTCCTTGTGAAGGTAAACTTTTGTTGGTAAATTGTTGTTGGGCGGCAAGTTTTATGCCTGCTTTGCGTCGTTTGGTGCTGAGGAAGAAGCCGGACAAATACATTCAATCTGTTTGACGATTCGCCCTAATGAAGTTTGGTTTGAAGTTTAATGGCATGCGGTGAGTTTTCTTGCTGTGCAACCTCAACTGCACCGCTTTTCTCTTCATGCTTCTAATTCGTTGAAATGATGTTTGTTGATTTTAGGAGCTTTGTGCAGTTTTTCTTTCGCAGACGAAGTGTGCACCTGTTTTAGTTTACGGGCTAGTGTTTTTAGTTCTCAAGGGTAGACGCTGGAGTACAGTGCACAATTATTTGAAAAGTTGAAACAATTGCCAGGCAACAGATAGAGGTGTTTCGAGCGAGTTTTTTTTGATCTAAAGTGATGGTGGAAACACTAAGTTGCTCTCCATGTCTGCTTGGTAGAATAATGTTATTTGAGGTCTATCTCCCGGAATAAAAAGTTCTGACTGGTGACTTGTTGTGATTATTGATCGCTTGAATTTCCATGTTTGCATTGGAAAGGTTTGGTGATTCTTTTCTATTTCATGAAGCTTTGAAATTTCGTCAGCATGTCAATAAGTTTGAGAAAGACATCGTTTTTTTCTGCACCAGTAAAAGGAGTTATAGTACATCTCCAAGTTTAAGCTCTCTTGAATCCTTTTCTAGTGAACCATATACGAGTAGACTTCCGCATTGGTTTAAGAATTGGCAACATCTAAGAAGGGATAAACTAACTGCAAGCACTTTTGCATCTGCAGTTGGTTTCTGGCCTCGTGGAAGGACCAGACTATGGCTAGAAAAGCTTGGAGCAATTGAACCATTCTCTGGTAACTTTGCTACAGATTATAGCAACATTAAGGAGGAAGAAGCTCTTGAAAGATATAAACTGTTAACTAGCAACACATTGTCATACCCTTCTTTTCAAGTGTATGGGGAAAAGAACCCTGAAGATAATTGGCTAGCAGCCTCTGCGGATGGAGTTGTAAACAGCTATGTATATGAGTTGAGGACTTCCGGAGTTCCTGAAAAATACGAGTTATCCACTCGTGGCATTCTTGAAGTCAAGTGTCCAATCAGTCGCCAGATTGGCCCTTGGCGACGATTGCCTGTGCATTACATCCCACAAGCCCAGGGTTTGTTGGAAATACTTGATCGAGATTGGATGGACTTGTATGTTTGGACTGAACATGGTAGTAGCCTGTTTAGGTTGCAGCGGGATCCAGAATATTGGAAGCTCTTGAAGACAGCCTTGTCCGATTTCTGGTGGAAGCATGTCCAACCTGCAAAAGCAATATGCAACAGCTCACTAATCACCAATCCACTTATTGAGTTAAGCTCACTGAGACCAGCACCCAAGCATGCTCTACATCGTTCTATCATATGTGAAAGCAAGCGCATTATTGACAACTCGAAATTGATTATCAGAGAAATTCATGGCAGGCTGGTATACTGATACTGGAGGATACTACCTCTTTATCCCTACTTTCATGGAGGTTCACCCATTGACGGGTGAGCTGTTTATGGTTAAAATTACTCAGAGCAAGGCCAATGTCAGCTGCAACTCGTCATTCCGATGCTGCTGATTTCAGGTTAGAGAATTAACAGCTAATCTTCTCTCCGTTTTGAGCTTTGCTTTGCGCTTCCATATCTATGTGATGAACTTGAGAGTGTTCCTCAGAATGGCTCAAGGTGCGGGTTGTGTGTATCTCTGGATGTTACTGTAAACTGAAAAAAAAATAGCAATACTTTATGAATCTACAGAACGTGTGTTCTATTCTACAAAATTGTGGTCATCTTTACTCTTCTAAAGCGTTTGTGTGATACCCTTGCAGGATGACAAGATGAAGGAAACGAAACAGTAGCCAACGGATTGTCGGTGTGCATGATAAGCTATTCTTCTCGGGGGTCTAACAACCATCCCAAGGTTATGTCACTATAAGTTTCCAAGATCTGGTTTTGATTCACGACAGATATGGGGTGCTGATCGGATTCTGAAAAAAGAGCAACCTAGTTGATCCTACTAGAACGTACCAATGAATTCGGAGTAACCCAGATGAAGATGAACTGAACACTGTAATACCATATGCGTGATGCATGGATGGCTGCCTATTGTCTCTGCATTCCCTTGTTCATGTATTATAGTTGGAACCCCGAATGGCGGAGATTTCTGCCAGCCCATCTGTCTTGCGTATTCTGTGGAACTCATTGTTTGGATTGTAAGAACGCGCAGTGACTAAACAATGATTGTACAGTACCCTTAGAGCAACCAAAAGAATTCATTGAAGAACCAGAGCCAGGTTCAATTTCAACTGTCACAAACATTTCCATTGTTTGATTTTTATGTGGCACCATACAGACGGCGCCAAGCGTGGCAACACGACAAGACAAGCCGATGAGCAACAAGAACAGGTCAAAAAGCAAGAAAATACCAGGAGATCTATCTTCTAACAAACTTCATTCAACTCAGATTCATTGATTCTATTTCTGTGGCAGGGATTTGATGTTCACATGGAGATGTAGTAGTTAAAGATTCACTACCACCGCCACCACTGTTGCTGCTGCTGCTGCAGACAGCGCTGTTGTAATACCTACAAAGAACTTTGCACTTCACCACGTTGTCGTAGACGTAAAATCCAGGAGTGACCATGATCCTGACCATTGAAGGTACAAGCTTTTTAGCTCTGTCTCTCCCCATATCCTCCATGTATACAGGATCAAAGCCAGCTCCTTTGTCCACTCTGAAAATGGGTAAAGATGGGTGCACCGAATTGGCCAATAGATGAACGAGCCAAATCGATTTTGAAGCTCTAAAAAAGGCTTGCAAGAGTGGTTCAGGCCAAGCACGGCTCCACCCAAGCATTGCTACGATATCGTTCATTTTTCTGTCGCAGAATTTGCTGAACTCTTCGCTGAAGTTCTTCGTTCCTTTGCCCAGGACTTCTTCCCATGTCAATTCATGGAGACGGGTGAACATTGCGAAGCTCGCTTCGCAGTGATCGAGTGGATTGAGAACTGGGTTTGAGGAGTTCTTCTGAAAACCAGTCGTTTCGAAGTCTTCGTACAATGCTTTGTTCAATAAAGCTTCCAGGTAGAGGAGGGAGCCTCTGGGGTTCTTCGAAAATGAGATCTTGATGTCGTACGGCTGCAATAACAGTGATATTCTGTCATACACTTTGCCTCCAGCTTGTCTGAACTGCATAACCAGAGTTCTGCTGAGAATCCGAACTGATGATCTTGCTTCTGAAACCAGAATTAAGAAGTGTTGAATCACTTTCCGTGGATCCCCTACTTTGATGTACGCATAATTGACACGCGGGGGAGGTTTATTCTGCTGATTCTGGGACTGGGTCTTGGCTTCGAGCCCAGATTTCAAGCTGTGGCAGTAGATTTCGAGCTTGTTCAGCTTCTTCTCCAGCTCAGCCATGGAGTGCTTCAGCTTCGAAGCTTCAAGAATGGCTTCATCTCTTTTTCTTGATGCGTAGACAAGCTTGTTTGAGAGCTCTGCAACCACTATCTTCCAATGATCCTCTCTGGAAACAACGGACCCGCTGTCAGAAGACCTGGGGCTCTTCTTCATTGCCAGTGAACCCAAAATTGACTTGAAAATTCCATTGGGGCTGGCTGATGAAAGGCGGTTATTCTCCAGAGGAACGACAGAGATCTTCTCACGGTTGCTGGGGCGGCATTTGTCGCACAACACTCCAACAGGATCGCTCCGTTTCTTCAAAGAAACTTCACTTGTGTTGTTCTCGGAGTGCAGAGGTGTTGGCTGATGTTGATAACCGCCTCCGGATTCTTCTGCTTTCTCCATGAAGACGCTCTGAGGGCTCCCCCTGAAACTGCTCTTCCCCTGTGAGAACTCCTCCTCTTCGTTCCCTTCTTCAATCTGCAACAACCAGTTCAAACCTTGTTACAGAAGCAGAAATCTCGATCTGGGTACCGGAGAAACCAGAGAAAAACATACTGTAGTGAAGTGGGAGAGCGAGCATATCGAGGAGGAAGACAGAGTAGAAGCCGCCATCGATTTCATCATCCAAAGCCTCTTCACTCCACGAGAAACGGCATGGGGTTTTCTTCTTCAGCTCAAAGATTCAAACTTTCAGACGCAGATGAAGGAAGGCGCTCCCCTCAGCTCAGCTCAGCTCACCCCACAGAGCCTCTGCTCTGCCACTATCACCTCCTCTTTGAACTTTGCAGAGGTGAAGGCGACATTTAATGCTACGCCCATCCACCACACCACCACCCCCAAGTTGCAGGACATTAAATGCAAAGGGAATCTGAGGTATACGCGCCGGTTCCTGATAGGTCTTCGGGTCCTCATTGGGGCTCCAACACCACTGATCTGTATCGAACTTGTGTTGTCTAATGCTGCAGTTAGGCTCCTCGGGCACACCTTGTATTCTAGTCTGCCCTTCCCTGCTGGAAAAAACACCGCATCCATACGTGCTTTTTGGATGCTGCATCCCAGATCCGGTAACAAGGACAACCACTGGTAACTGGTAACTCCTCCTCTTCCCTTTGACTTCACCCTGTTTCTTCCCTCACCCTTTTTAACCTTTGATGCCTTGCAGTTATACTCCATCCAACCCAAATCAAGATCAGGGCATGCTAGCAACATGCATCAAACAAAGGTTCCACTCCTTGAAAGCCCGAGTCAGACACACTGACACGCGCAGGCTGCGCCCTGAGGCAGCCCAGCAACAACAGCAGCCTCCCCCCTGCAATTGACACCGTGACCATGTCACCAAAAAGAGGTAGTTCCCGTCAACTCACATTCATGAGCACAGTCCGGTGGAGGGGTTTCATGAGATACAAATATCAGTTAATGTGCACCAACATGCCACCGAAGTAAATACAAAAAAAAAAGGTATGTTTTGACCTATGCATGCATAATTAGTGGGTGTACGGATTTGCTCATGAATGATTGGATTTAGACATTAGGGGTATGTTGGATTATTTAAAAAATCCCACTTTCATAGTGTAACATGTATACATTATGCTTTTTTATTGGTTTGTTGGGTGAGAAGATTGATGATTAGTAGTTAATGAGTCATAAAAGGGGGTAGGGAATTAACAAGTGTAGCGTGGGAATGTGGATGAATGAGGGGCGATATTCTGTTCCCTCTCCGTATTCACTATTAAATGGGCTGTGGGTGCACCCATTCAATGGCGACCCCCCATCAAACTACCCTCATTAACTCCACTCTCCTCTCCCAACACAACCCATCGCTATTTTAAACTGAAAATTACATCAAAAAAACTTTAATATTTTGGCAAAATTAAGTCATACTTTTTCATATAAATTGGATACTTGGATCCCATCAGTTAAATCAATCCCTATATATTCGTATATTAACATTATTAGTCCTTCCCAAATTTGATAGCATACGAGTATGATAGAATAACGTAAAATATTAAATTTTTTATATGATCACTTGTGTACTAAACGTTCATAAAACATATGATGTTTTGGGTGAAAATTGGTATCCGGGATAAGGCCGATTTTCATGGATACAGTTGGATGTGTTGTGCCCGATTAAGGTTTTAGTGTTTTACTTGGTTAAGTTGACAGAATTGAAGATAGATAGAGATTTTTATATGGAAACCATCAAAGAACGAAAAAATCATAGAACTGTCGGAGTTCATTAGAAAATATCTTCACTAGACGTAGATGGGGGAAAAGGTACAAGATGGAGGGCTTAGAGTCGAACACTTTTCTCTTCACAATTTCTCCTACTTATAGATGAAGTCGATCTGATCGAATCCTAAATTTTATAAATGTCGGCTATTTTCTATGTTTGTACTGTGATCCTACTTTTCAGATAACCGTCGCCTTCTCTATTGTAATTCGACCACTTTTCAGACTATGCAAAACGGCTATCGTTGACAGATTCTAACAATTATCGGTCCATCATCCTGTACTATCCTATCAGAACACCTTTTTGACAGTTTTTTAGGGACCAATTAACTACATCTGATTTGTACTCTCATCATATGATAACTTCATGAAATATTTCTTTTTCATGCAATATCTTTCAAATAGTGATAATTCATATTGTTTATATTACATCATTTTCAATTGGTCGTGTTGGGCCATAAAAAACTTGTGATATAATTAGTTTCTAAAATTTTATATTTTAGATGTTTTTGATAGTTTTCCAATTAGTTGGGGATTAAATTTATCATAACTTTGTATAATTGGAGGATCAATAATGACAATTATTTTAAATAATAAGGATTATTTTATGTCAACTTGATGAATATTAAAATAATAATGATTAACCTTTAAAAGGATAGTTTTTGAATAAATATAATATCAAATGTATTTTTCCTTTATTAGTTTAAAATTAATTTTAAATTAAACATTTATATCAATAAAGTAACCACCAAATTTGATCCAAAACTATATACTAAACATTTTAGTAGCATTTGATGTTTTTTGGTAAAGAATATAATTGAATGCTTTTAAATAATGTATTTATTTTATATGAAATTAAAATATTTATATTTTGAAAAAAAGGGCGTGTACTTAGTTTCAATAAATGAATATGCGCCTTAATTATAACGGAAAAAATGGAGAGGAGAAGAATATCAATTATGGTGGAGAGTGGCGAGGGAGAGGAGAAATCTGCCCGGAGGCATATCGTCCACAGGCTGAGGATCGCCTTATCTCTTTGGGCACCTTGAAAAATGAGTCCCTCCTCCAGGCTCGGCCCGGAACACCCGGTGTGTCACCGGCCCGCCACGCTCGAAATTGCTTCCGCCAGGGTGATTTCTTTTCTCATAGGACGCTTTTACCCCTGCCCATCCAATGAAAAAGGTGCTTTTTTGGGGGGACGTGGAGGATGGTGTGAGCTACCAAGTACGTGGTACTTGGAAGCAACCGGAAAACTGAAAATGCATGTGTGTGTGTGTGTATGTGTATGTGTGTGCTCTCGCCTCGGACAATCCTGGTTTTCTGGAAGCTTCCTGTCTTCTGGCGGCTTTTACCACGGAAGTCGGTCACGTTTCTTGAGGGGAAGTTCGTTGATGTCTCTGGGGTGTTGATGATTTGGTGCTGTTTCGTCTCCCGACAAGAACTTGTGAACAGAAGATGATGACTGCTGGTGGCGTTCTTGGAGCCTGCAGGGGTGATGATGGGGGGAGGAAGAATGAAAGAAGTCTCCTTTTTGTAGGATGAGGGTAAATATGTCATTTGGTGAAACCTGGTTCGAGGATAAACTGGGCATGGGGTTGGAAATTGGAATTAGATCATCTGTGGTTGTGGTTGAGTGGGAGAGAGACGCGCCAGTGGAAGTGGACCGTGTGTCGTTCGTGTGTTCATCGCTTGGTTGCTGGAGAAGGCGAGTTGATTTTCGTTTTCACTGATTCTGCGTGGTGGTATTTGATTTCATTGCGTAGTATTCTGCTCAGTCCGTTTTAGAGAAAGTGATCTATGTCGCGTTGATTTAGAGGTTTTCTTGCTGTAGGGTCATTGAAATTGGTGGCTGCTCAGCAACTGAACGATGGCCTCTTTTGCGAGTTCTTCATTCCAATCTCGGTATACATATATGAGAAATGTTCACCATGTATACTTTTGTTGTCATTGTTTCCTACTCATTTGCTTTGGTTTTGTGTAAGTTGCTTGAGATACACATTTCCTGGGGAGGACAATGGAATTCGAGGTGCTCCGGGGACAGTGTTCTCGACCATCTTTATGAAAAAGGCTATTGAGTTGAATGGTTCAAGAACAGGCAAACGCCTGAATGTGGCTTCTCCCAAGATGGCGCTTGTAAAGGAATTTCAAGACTTTAATGTTGCTGAACCCTCCTGCCTCAGGAAACCATTTACGGCAGCAAGGGTCAATGGCATATTCAGTTCACACAGGTAGCTTTCATACTACATTTATATTTTGCAATGGCGCATGCAAATGTGGTATCCTTTTTTTATCTAAGAGTAAGAAAAATCATCGTTTTTACTGGGAATTTCAAATGTGTAAAGTCATTATAGAAACTTGAATCTGGCTTTTGTCCTAGTAGGAATCCCGGGTTTTCTTGCAATGCGGCCACCTCTGGGGATCTGTCGAACACTTCTGGGGAGCTTAGCCAATACGAGAAAATCATTGAGACCTTGACAACGCTTTTCCCTGTTTGGGTATGACTATACTTTAGCTGCAACGGATATATCTCCTTGCAACATCTATTTTTTTCTGCTGAGGAGATTCTGTTTTCAAAATATTGCAGGTTATTGTGGGTACAGTCATTGGGATATACAAGCCTGCACTTGTGAGTCATTAGTTCTCATTTGCTGGAACTTGAACAAATAATGACTTTCATTTGCATGTAGGTAACTTGGTTAGAAACAGATTTATTCACCCTTGGTTTAGGCTTCCTTATGCTTTCAATGGGATTGACCTTGACGTTTGAGGACTTCCGAAGATGCTTGCGTAACCCATGGACTGTATGTACATTGATAAAGTTTAGAAAGTGTTTGTATTAGGGAGAGAACATGGTTTAACAGTACCGTCTCCTCATTCACCAGGTAGGCGTAGGTTTTTTGGCTCAGTATATCATCAAGCCAGCTCTAGGATTTGCCATTGCAATGGTAAATGCCAACAATCAATATCTATTTCTGATGTAATTCTTTCACCTAAGTTAGTAGAATTATACAAAACAACCCCAGGATTTAGTATATACCAATTTCTGGGGCTCCAAAATATTGTTTTTCTTCAAAAGAAGGATCTATTTGATTTCACATGTACAAGCGCCTAGTTGACATGTACTTGCCTTGAACTCTTGCTTACATCACTGCTTGCACATGAATTACAAGTTCATCTGTTTTCTGCAGAGCTTGAAATTATCAGCTCCTCTGGCAACTGGTCTTATATTGGTCTCTTGCTGTCCTGGAGGGCAGGCATCAAATGTGGCAACATATATTTCTAAAGGAAATGTAGCTCTTTCTGTTTTGATGACAACGTGAGTTCAATTTAATATGCTTTTTGTAAAACAATTATTGTAGATGCCTTCTGAGAGATGATAATGCAAGTAAATTAATGGCATTTCAGATGCTCAACCATAGGCGCCATTGTGATGACGCCTCTTCTCACAAAGCTTTTAGCGGGTCAGCTTGTGCCAGTTGATGCTGCAGTAAGTATCTATGTTGTATTGTTAATGTTTTGTTGAATAGTTCTAACTCCATTCATCTGATGAAGCAACCTCTCATGCTTGAGCTTCTATTGAAAACTCTTTTCTTGAAATACAACTTAGACCTGAAACTTTTGTGTGTCCTGTTCACCTCAGGGCCTTGCTATCAGTACTTTCCAGGTGGTTTTAGTTCCTACTATAATTGGAGGTGAGCTACAAAAACTTTTGAACTCATCGCTCTTCCTACCATCTGAAGTGTTTCCCTTGTTGAACTCTTTTCTCTATGTTTCCAGTTCTATCAAATGAGTACTTTCCGGGGTTCACTTCGAAAATCGTCACCGTGACACCATTAATAGGAGTGATCCTGACTACCCTTCTGTGTGCAAGCCCAGTGAGTCCCCATACATTCCTAAATGATCACCGATTCTGAACTTCATAGACGTTCTAAGTGACTACCTCTTGCTTTCGCAGATTGGACAAGTCGCAGATGTCCTCAAAACTCAGGGAACACAACTGCTATTCCCAGTGGCCCTCCTACATGCTGCAGCCTTCTTCATTGGATACTTGATATCCAAACTATCCTTCGGTGAATCCACTTCACGGACCATCTCCATAGAATGCGGAATGCAGGTACTTCTACATGAGCTATGCCACGCTTCAGGGGAGGCCTCCATATGATGAGAACACTAAATCTGAACTTTGCTTCATGTGTGGCAGAGCTCTGCACTGGGATTCCTCCTAGCCCAGAAGCACTTCACAAATCCTCTCGTGGCCGTCCCATCCGCCGTGAGCGTCGTCTGCATGGCGGTAAATCCAAAACCCCTGACCCTTTCTTTCCTCTTCTGATCCATGATTCACATTGCTTCTTCCCCGGCAGCTCGGAGGAAGCGCCCTGGCAGTCTACTGGAGGAACCAGCCCATTCCCCTTGACGACAAGGACGACTTCAAGGAATGACAAGGACCCAAAACCTCCAACCCACTGCAGCTGCTTCTGCTATTCATTTCCATGGTTTGTTTCTTGCTTGATGGATTTGCAGAAACCCCTCCTCGCCCCTTCCCTTCCCTTCCCTTCACAAGGATTTTGGATCAGTTTTTCCATGTGGGCTACTGATTATATGCTTTCCTGCCTTTGAACCAGACCCCGTAGTACGATCGCCATGAACAGACCTTGGGGTTTCCAGGTGCCATCTCTGTGTATTAACAGTTAGGGCTCCGTTGGATCGTGTTAAATCATGATATTATTTGAATTGTTTGTATTTAAATAAATATTAGTTATATAATTAAAATTTAATATGTATTTAATAATTAAGTTTTATACATGTATATTTAAGATAATATTATTTTTTGGTAAATTTGTTTATTATAGAAAAAAAAATAGTACATCAAAATTTATTGATTAGAAATGTGCATCATGCAAGAATTTTGAAAATGATGTATGTACTAAAAGTATGTGTTTTTTTTTAGAATTTTTTATTTAAAAATATAAAAAAACAAAAAATGTAATTGAAGTTAAATTATTTAGAAAAAAAAAATTACAAGTTACCGTCTCGGCCTATTCCGGCGGTAAGGGCATTCAAATCACCTACCACAGCCGCCATGGACGGCCTGTTTTCCGGGAACTGATTGGTGCAGTCGAGACCAATTTTGAGAAGCTGCACTGCTTCAATGGGGCGGAATGGCATCTCCTGATTTTTGCCAATGAGGGCGTCCCATTCCCCGGCCTCTGCGGCGGCTCTTGCTGAGGTGGAAATTATCTTCCTGCCGGAGAGGACCTGAAGAACGATGACGCCGAATGCATAAACATCGGTCTTTTCTGTAAACCTGCCGGTGGTGACGTACTCCGGCGCCATGTAACCTAAGGCGGCGCTGGCTTTCATCGCGGAGTATACGACGTCGTCTGCTAGAAGATTTAGAAGCCCGGAATCGAGAATCAGGGGGTTCCAGTTCTCGTCTAGCACTACTTTTTCAGCTGATATGTTCTTGTGGATGATGCGCGGTTTACCTGGTTCATCTCTGTGAAGATACTCGATACCTTTTGCTATTCCCTTGACAATGGAGATTCTTGTAGTCCAATCAAGGGGTATACTGTTCTTGTGATCGCCGAGATACTCGCACAAGCTGCCCTTTGGAGCAAATTCATAGATCAGGAAGCATTCTCCTCGATCTTTGGAGCAGCAAAAGCCCTTTAAGCTCACGAGGTTTTCATTGTTGAGTGACTTCAGTAATACCAGACCCTTGATGAACCCATCTTCCTCTGATTTGCAGCTCGTCTTGTTCACACTCTTGATTGCTACAACAGATCCATCTCTCAGAATCCCCTTGTACACTGCTGTGAACTTGCTCTTGCCCAAGAGATTCCTCTCTGAGAAATGTCGGGTTGCTGATTCAACCTCGTCCAAGTTGAACTTGTATCCCAGTTGAGAGCCTTCCCATGAGGAATCACTGAATCTTTTGGTGAATTCTTTGGCTGGTTGTTGGCTGGGTGACACCTCAAATGCATCGGTTCTGTTCCCTTCTCTGGGCTTGGAGTGCCGAAGTATGAACACCGATGTGAAGACGACAGATGCGGCAGCTATGACAGCACAAACAAGTGATCCTATAACAATGCCCATCTTTGAAAATCTTGATGCTGACTTGAGAGTTGGTTCTTTGCTGAAATTAACTGGTTTAGGGATAATGGTTGAGAAGGGATCAGCAGGATATGAGGCAACAACTGTGCTGAGAGTCCCACTATCCCACATTGAACAAGCCCTTAGAGAAGGGAAACCAGAGCCACATAAACCAGTGTTGTTTCCGATATGTAAGCCTTCTTTCATTCTCAAAAAACCTTCATTTATGGAGAAGTGTGTGAAACATCATCAAGATCTGTTGAATGTGGGATTCATTAAAGAGAGATCATGAACTCACCAGGAGGAACAACCCCAGAAAGATTGTTGGTCTGAACATCAAAAACTTCCAGCGATGGAATACCAGCAAGTTGGGGTGGAATCGGACCAGTGAGCTGATTGAAGCTTAAATAGATCCTGTTGAGTGTCAGTGATTTCCCTAGGCTTACAGGGATATCCCCTGTTAACTGATTGCGTTCTAATGAAAGAACAGTCAGGTTCTTCATGAATCCTAGTGTTGTGGGTATCGTCTCTGTTAACTTGTTGCAACATAACTGCAGAACTGCAAAATTTGCTTGATATTTTCAGTCATTGCAAGAAATGCTTTCAACTTTTACTGCTTCATTTGCAGGAAATTCACTGACCTTGAAGACTGGGCATGCTCCCAATCTCAGGGGGGATGATTCCGGTAAGATTATTAACATCCAGATAAAGATCTGTCAGTTCAGTAAGGTTAGCGATCTCTTTGGGAATCTCCCCACTTATTGCATTGTAGTGCAAGTAAAGACCGGTGAGGGATTTGAGCTCCGCCACCGCGGGAGGCAGTTTTCCGGTGAGCCCTTTTCCTTGGAGGGAAATGTTGGTCACTTTCAGGAGCTCATTGCAAGCCACTCCTTCGAAAGTACCGGCGCAGGGATCAACGTCCGGCTTCCACGATGACAAGTACTTGTTTTGAGGATCAAGAGAGGCCTTCATCACCATCAACGCGCTGAGCTCTGAGTTTCCCCATGTGAGCTTCACTGAAGGAAGATAAGCAAGAAAGACAATGAGGAGGTAGCCCTTCGGACTCTGCATTGGTGAAGAAGCAGATGCAATACTGTCTTAGCTTCTCGTGAGTGGCTGCTCTGGATCTTGGAAAAGAATGTGGGAAACAAGACAAGGGATGTTGTGGGAAAACTCCGTAGAAATTTGGCTTGGAGTGTTAGTAAAAGGACAGATGAATGAACAGGCACTACCCACTTCACTCAGCTGCTCAAAATGGTAGAAAAATCAGTGACCTTTCGGGAGAAGTGAATCTTCAGGGCAAGAATGCAAGGAAACCAGGACCTCCCGATGATGGATGATATGTATGCAGCAATCACTGCAACTTCCCTATTGCATAACTGGTTGTTCTTGGTCTGAATTTTAAACTTATTTACTCCACGCAGGCCCACTGTGATAAATGCAGCCACCTCTGGGCACATATCAATGTCGCCTGCTAAGAAGAACATGGAGTATGCATTGGAATTGAGCCCACAAACTCCTCCACCCTTCAGTGATGATGAATTGATCATCACCCATCTTTGTTGCCCATCTCTTTCACCATTTTTATGCTCATGACTCTGTTTACTTATTGTTGTAAATTTCTAATGGCTGTATCTTCGAGCAGTCACATTCTCCGACAGCATCACCAAAATTTTGACCGTTGGGGGAGAAGAAATTAGGCTCTGAGGAGCTCCTCTCTGCATGCGCAGTTGTGGGCACCTCAGAGCAATAATGGTTGCTGTCCTCATGCTTCTTACACACCAGATGGCATCCCCAAACAGCGTCCTTTCGATTACCGCCGATGTCCTGCCACCGACACTACCGGTTTCTCTTGTCCGATTGCTGAAATTTTTCAT
This sequence comes from Utricularia gibba, assembly GCA_002189035.1. Lineage (NCBI taxonomy): Eukaryota > Viridiplantae > Streptophyta > Magnoliopsida > Lamiales > Lentibulariaceae > Utricularia > Utricularia gibba. Next base: position 1,085,021 of record CM007990.1, read on the forward strand.
AGTCCGTTTTACTTCTGTAAAAACTTGTGCTCTCATAGCACCAATCTGATGTAAAAATAGATTCAGGAACAGTCATGATTTGTGCAGGCTTTTGTAAATTATCCATTAAGTTTCTGCAGGAAAGCAAGTCTGTGATCTTTAATAGACAGTGCAGTTAACCATTGTACAAATGTAGTCATACACAAACAAAATGAACAAACTAGAGGAACTTGTATTGTGGTAATGACAATACAATCAACCAAATTTGCTGCAAGGATCTTACAAACGCAATGATCCTTCTTCATTCATGAGCACAAATGCAGTAGCTAAGAAACAATGGCTACGCACAGAAAGCAAGCTGTCAGCAGATGACCAAGAGTTCGTAAAGAAATACCTAAGAATGAAACAATGGCTACGGAGTTCACCAGGCACCACTCTTCTTCTTCTTCGACTCATGGTAACTAAGATACCAAGTCACAAACTTCTTCAGCCCTGTCTCTAAATCAGTAGTTGGTCTATAACCAAGCTCAGATGCAGCCAAACTTATATTGGCATGTGTATACAACACATCTCCATTCCTTGGCATCTGCAGAACCTTCTTCTTCGCCTTCACCTTCAACAGCTTTTCTAAAATGCTCACAAGTCTCCCAACTGGAACAGGGCTAGTGTTCCCCAAGTTAAATATTCTCAGCTGCGCCTCGCTTCGCTTCTTCCCTCCACTTCCAGTGCTCTTCTTTGCAGTATCAAGTGCAGCTAAACAACCCTTCACTATATCATCAATGTAAGTGAAGTCTCTAGCAACAGTAGCATGATTAGGACCCTCAAAAATCTTGATTTCCTTTCCTCTGAGTATGTCCTTGGTGAAGAAGTAGTATGCCATATCAGGTCTGCCCCAGGGTCCGTAAACAGTGAAAAATCTCAAACCAGTGATTGAAAGCCCGTAGATATGATTATAAGTGTGAGCTATTTCTTCACCGGCCTTTTTGGTGGCTGCATATAGACTAGCAGGCTGATCAGTTCTGTCATGCTCCGAAAAGGGTACCTTAGAATTTAGGCCATAGACAGAGCTCGAAGAAGCCCACACTATACTTGGCTGTGGATTTTTATTTTTGCATACTTCAAGTAAGGTAACAAAGCCATTGACATTACTCTGAAGATACGAAGAGGGGTTTTGCATTGCGTACCGAACTCCAGCCTGGGCTGCCAAATGCATCACATGAGTGAAATGCGCAATCTGGAAGAGCTTGTTCAACAGATCAGCGTTGTTAATATCTCCTTCAACGATGTGAACGCCTCTGCGCTCGAGGAGATTTTTCCTGGCCTTTTTCAGGCTTGTTTCATAGTAGCTGTTGAAATTATCAAGACCAACGACGCCATCCCCGCGGTTCTTGAGCGCCATGGAGACATGGGTTCCCACAAAACCAGCAGCCCCAGTGACCAAAACAGTAATCCGAGAATTAGAACTGGGTCGGGCCGATTTCCGGACCTTGACCTCCCAATTAGCCTTAAAATCACTCGTGTGAAGGCTCCTGCGCTTACTTGCCGAGGAAGAAGCCGGCGGCGAACAAAAGAAGAACAGTAATAAGAAGAACAGTAACAGGAAGGACCAAAGAGTGAGCCTCGGGCTAAAACGGAGACGGTTGAAGGCGCTCTGCGATGATTTGAATTTCCCCGGCGAGGATGGAATGATGGGGTCCAAATGCGACAGCATGGGCTTCATTTGTGTCATCGCCCCAACAAAAATCAAACCTCAGCAACAAAAAACCAGTCAATCGACAAGACCATCACACAGAACCCAAATGGGGCTTCACGGAATCACTCCAAGAAAACCGCGAGACTACCCAAAATTGTCCAGTGAAAAAATGGAAAGGTAAACCGGTATGGAGAAACCCGAGAGAGAAGAAGACGAAGAAGAAGAAGAAAGGAAAATGGTCCCGGCGCTGGGCTGGCGCTTGCTGGCAAGACCAGTAAAACAGCAAGACACTGAAAGTCAAAATAAGTATAAAATTCAATTAATTCGCAATTAGCACAGAATTTCACGGGGTTGAATCGGTAATTTCACACTCCGGATTCGGATACTATCCATGACCCGTTCCCATTTATTAATTATATTTCTGAAAATACAATAAAATTCAGTATATTGCTCCTGGAATCGGATTAATGCAATGCATGGTTACGGTAATCACGAGGAGTCAATGCCCCCTTTTCCATCATACATTTAATATTATTAATCACGTCATTAAAACGTAATTAATCATAATGCAAGGGATTACAATATAATAAGTAATTTAAAAAATAAACAATTTGTATCTCATAATCTTTATATTAAAAAATACATGATGCAAGATTTTTAGAACTGAGTTGTGAGATCATTCTATTTTTATAGTAAGCATATTTAAATTATTTATATCAAATATATGTTTATAATTAAAAATATATTTATTTGGTATATAAGATGAAAAAATTAAACATGTGTTTTTTTATGTAAGACTAGTATTTAGTATGTATATTAACATATTTAAATAATGATATAATAATAATAATGTGTGGTTGATAAACTAATTTTTTCAAAATATTTATGTTTTATAACATATTTATATCAATGCATTTAATTCCAATATGATATTTTTCAAATTATGATAATTCATATTGTTTACAATACAATGTTTGGAAACTCTTTTTATGTTAAATTTCTTTGCAAATAAAATTACAAACAAAAAAGTAAACATAGATATAATAAACAATGAATCATAATAATAATTATTCATCTTTAAAGATTTTTTAGGAGAGAGCCACAATTTATTTATCAAAATATATGAATTATTAGTAAAAATAATAAAAAAATGATTCATTTTTATTAATAATTACTAAAAATAATATATTATAAACACACTATATAAAACTTGTATATCAAATAAATTTTCAATTTTAATCAAATCATACTTATTTATCTAAATACAGATTAATTAAAAAAAATAATTAATTAAAACATTCGATCAAACGAATCCTAAGTGTTAGAAATCACGTATATATTAAAAAATACATTTAGTAAACATACATAACTTTCAACATATGAGGGTCATCTTATTTTAATAACACATCCTTAATGTCAGCTAGTGAAATAAGGGCCCAAAATGGTGCTAAAAATGAGATTTTTTAAAATAAGGGTACCACAATGAAAATAAATATATCTGCAACTGGAGATTCTAGAAGCTCACGGAATTTATGATAATGACCACACCACAAAAGAAGTTCACTCAAGTTTTGTGATTAGAAATGCCAAAATGTCATTTTTAATTCAAAAAAAATTATAAATTTATACTATTTGCTTATATATATATATAATAATTTTTTTATTTTCAATTTCATTAAAAAATATTAATTTAAATATTACATAAAATAATAATTGAATTATATTCACAATTAAAAATATTAAAAATATTTGTCGTTATATTGGATGAGAACTTGTGGTGAATATTCTAAGAAATATGTGCTATAAATTTTTATATACAATTAATAAAATTTAATTATTTTCCTGATAATGACCAGCATTTATGCGCATAATCACACACAGGTTTGTGGTGTTGGCTTTTTAGAATTCTTGATGCATATAAAAGGCAAAGCATCCACAGCCTCACAAAAACATATATTTTTTAGAGAGAATTATATTATAAAACAATAATAATTTTGACCTAAATTTAAAATTTTAATTTCAAAGATATATAAATTGTTGATTTGAAATATTTTGTAATTATAATATAAAATTTAATGGAATTTGATTTAATAAATATCTCTAAACGGGATACAATTTAATTTTTTAAGTAATATATTTGGTTGAATTTCAAATTATTGAATTTCATTTTCTAGAAATAATACATTTCCATTCATAACCCATAATATATTTAATTAACAATTATATTTGATATACGGGTTTCAATACATGTATTTTACAAAATTATTGTTATACATCCGTATTAGATATTTCAAAACTTAACTTCTAAATGAGTTTTATTAAATAAATTAAGTTTAGTAAGAATGGAATCTAAATTTATATTTTAATATTAATTATTAATTTAAAATATTTCATATAATATTAAAAGATTACATCTATTTGAACGTATATATTTTTTGATCCATAATCAATATGAAATAATGTCACTACACAGATTGGTTTTGCATTATTTTTTTCTCATAAACGCACTTTGTTCAAGATTACTAGAATCATTTTATTTAAATGCATCATCTCATTTGTCAATAATCAATTATTGATATCGTCTCTATATTCTTTATCTTATATTCTACTTATATTATTTGTTGAATATCCCCTTGTCCCATCATTGATATCTACATACATACATACATATATATACATACATATATATACATATATATATATATATTATATGTATGTTATCAAATAAATTTTTAATTTTAACTATTATTCTTCATGCCCTACCAAACATTGCATGTAAATTACCTCTATCAAACACATCCATTTAAGGTAAGTTGTGTGAGTTTGGAGGTTGAGTCAGCAAGTAACATGGAGGTCTACAAATAGAGAGCAGCATCTTGTCGACACTTATCTCATGCTGGAGACGATGGAGCGACGGTATGCGATCCGCTACAGTCTGGTCTTCTTCACGGCCCTAGTCATCTTCTTCTCCTTATCCAACTTCACCTCTACTCCGCCGCCGACGGCGGAGCTTCCGGATTCCAAGCTCTCGCGTACTCGCTTCAACTCTCCCGGCCAACTCCACGCCGCCGACGTCTCACGCCACCCTCTCGACCCCCTCACTCTGTCGGAGCTCAAAAGGGTGCAGAAGATCATCCAAGACCACGAGTTTTTCAGGGATAAGGCTTACGCCCTTCACTCCGTCTCTCTTGATGAACCCGAAAAGGAGGTGGTTCTCCGGTGGACTAAAGGAGACCCACTTCCTACCAGAAAAGCCTCCGTCGTGGCGCGCGCCGCCGGCCAATCCCACCTGCTCAGCATCGAATTGGACGCCGGTGAAGTCACTTTCCACGACGTGAGTCACCTGTCGGGTTTCCCGACGATGACGGTGGAGGATATGACCTCTGTTTCATCGGCGCCGCTGTCGGATCCCCGCTTCAATCGTACGGTCCTCGCCCGCGGCGTCGATCTGAGAGACGTCACCTGCTTGCCCATCTCCAGTGGATGGTTCGGTGAGTCAATCAATCAGCATGGTGAAGATGTCTGCAGACTAAGAAATCCGGTGGGTGTTTTTCCATTTTGAACAGGGGAGAGTGACGGGAGGAGGCTGATCAAGGTCCAATGCTACTCCATCAAAGACACAGCAAACTTCTACATGAGACCAATAGAAGGGCTCACCGTTCTCGTAGATCTGGACACCAACCAAGTTGTTAAAATCACAGACATCGGCAGAAACATCCCCATACCAGATGCATCCAACACAGACTACCGCTTCTCCGCACAGAATTCCCACCAGTATCTCATCAATCCCATCTCCCTCGAGCAACCGAAGGGCCCAAGTTTCACAGTAGAAGATGACCATCTCGTGAGATGGGCGAACTGGGAATTCCATCTCAAGCCAGACGCCAGAGCTGGGGTGATCATTTCACAGGCAAAGGTCCTGGACCCAGAAACAGGGAAGCTGAGAAGAGTGATCTACAAGGGGTTTACCTCTGAACTCTTCGTCCCTTACATGGATCCTACCGACGCCTGGTACTTCAAAACGTACATGGACGCCGGAGAATACGGGTTCGGGTTGCAGGCGATGCCTCTTGACCCACTCAATGACTGCCCCAGAAATGCTTATTACATGGATGGTGTGTTTGCTGCTGCTGATGGATCACCATACGTGAGACCAAACATGGTTTGTGTCTTCGAGAGCTATTCTGGAGACATTGCCTGGCGACACTCTGAAAGTCCCATCACTGGAATGGAGGTAATGGAATATCTGTTCCTGTTCCTGTCACCTTTTGTCCTTATTGGGTCCATTTTCAGATTCTGTGGTGCTCAATGTTTTGCAGATCCGTGAAGCAAGACCCAAGGTGACTCTTGTGGTCCGAATGGCAGCTTCAGTAGCCAACTATGATTACATAATGGACTGGGAGTTTCAGACAGATGGCCTCATCAGAGTCAAGGTTAGTGGTTCTTGATATACAATCTTGTCGTTTGCCTCTTGTCTAATGGACCCCCTGCTCGAAGGCTCCATCTTTATGTCAACTTCATTATAGTATCAGTAGAAACAAGCTCTGTTAAGTCACTACCAGCAAGCTTTGATCCTTTTGCTGGCTTCCTGTTGATGAGTGATCAGGTTGGCTTGAGCGGGATCTTGATGGTGAAGGGCACATCTGATACAAACATGGGACAGGTGAATCAGCAGCAGAATCTATATGGAACCCTTTTGTCAGAAAACGTAATCGGAGTCATTCATGATCACTACATCACATTCTACCTTGACATGGATGTTGATGGCTCTGAAAACTCCTTTGTTAAAGTGCACCTTGAGAGGCAGCAGACGTCCCCGGGGGAGTCGCCTCGATTGAGCTACTTGAAGGCTGTGAGAAACATTGCGAAGACAGAGAAGGATGCACAGATCAAGCTCAAACTCTATGATCCTTACGAGTTCCATGTGATCAACCCTGCAAAGAAGACTAAAGTTGGTAACCCTGTGGGGTACAAACTGGTACCTGGTGGCACAGCTGCTAATTTGCTTGACCTCAACGACGCTCCACAGAAACGAGGGGCGTTCACCAACAACCAAATTTGGGTTACACCATATAATGCGACAGAGCAGTGGGCCGGAGGCTTGTTCGTTTACCAGAACCAGGGAGAGGATACCCTTCAAGTATGGTCCAACAGGGATCGGGGGATCGAGGAGAAGGATATCGTTCTGTGGTACACATTAGGCTTTCATCACGTTCCTTGCCAAGAGGACTTCCCCATTATGCCAACTGTGTCATCGAGCTTCGATCTCAAGCCGGTGAACTTCTTCGAGCGGAATCCAGTTTTGAGGATTCCTCCTAATGTTGAGAAGGACCTTCCGGTTTGCCAAGCTGCTGCTGCAGCAGCATAAAAAAGACCGGTTAGTAGAATGTCTACGTTGTATAACGTGTGCAGTTGATACCTTTGTAAGAAATAAGAAGGGTAGCAAGCCGAATATGCTATTGTACTGTATGTGCATCAGCAGATATGAATCCTTGGATCAACTGTCTCTTGCCATTATATTAGATTGTAATTCCGCAGATTATCCGTTAAATTTTCCATGTGACTGCCTTTACTCAGCATTCATAACCAGCAGAACTTCCATGAAGTATCATCTTTCTTCCTGAAGAAAGTGAAGCTCTTTGTATGCCTTTGTTTGATACTGTCACATTCTCAAACCATTTTCAGTTCAGATGCCAACAACTGGAAAGGAGAACTGAAGGTTATAGGTTCGAAACAACCGGAATCATGATGTTTCTTCAAATCATCGGATGGCGCACCTTGATTTGCACCTTCCATTTTATGTTCTCGAGCCGTCTTTGGCTTTGTCTTCCAAGTTTTCTTTTTTACCGGCTCAGTTTCACTGAGCAAATGAACCGTGAATGATTCATCCATCACCCCCCAACAGCTTCTAGGCACTCTCAAACATTTTCACCTTAAACACTACCAATATGAAGAAGAATCATGGTTGCCAATGCAGCTAGTTCAGCGAACTGAACGTAAGAAAGGAATGTCTCGATATCAACCAAATCCTTTCAAACAAGCATAGTGATGAAATATTTCTCAATAACCCAAAAAAAAGGACGCAAGAAAATGCTAAACATCGGTATTAGGCAACTGTAACCCTTTTTTTTAAAACCATGCTATACGCAAATACAGCAGAAACGCAGACAAAGCAGAAACCTAGGAGTTTCACTCTCGAAAAATACCAAGCAGCAGTTAGATAGACATCTGCCGTATACACACAGGAGTAAAAGTGCATTTCTTAAACACCAAGCAGATTTTCGAATTCACGAAACTGTAACAATAAACCATCGTCGCCTCGATTCATGATCCTCGAGAGAAAAGATCAATACCTCTATACATGATCGCGGCATCCCTCCTTCCTGGACTCGGAGCGTCGAAATTTTCCGAGATCAAACAGAAGGCACCAGCGAGCCTCTGAAATACCGAGCAAACTGAAGCCCAGGTACACTTATCTATCCCACGGGCTACTAGGCCTTTATGGGCCGGACACGACGGACTCAATTGAAGAAAGCCCAAATACAAATATCAGACACGTTGCCAAATGCCAAGGCCCATAGAATTGTTTTTGACCACATTTTGAAAATAGAATATGAAAACTGTTTAATTTATATTAATAAATTTCCGGTAATTATGATGAACACGAATCAGCTCATCATCTCTGCGTTGATTTCAGCCAGAAAATCATGATATCAAGGGACACGGCGTGGTGACGAGAAATCCATATACAAAAATGAGTCTTGCTCCAGTTTCTACAGTTCACTTGAAATGGGTTTCTCCCTCCTCTGTTCCTAGAAGGTCACTAAATTCCATCAGCAGTCCTTGCAGAACAATCTCTGTCACTTGCTGTTGCTCAAATCAGCTGAACCCGAACTGCAATCCGGGTACATGGATTCCCTTTTGTAGAATCAATGCTTGAATCTGCTTACTGTATGTTGATTGTTGGTTTCTTGTTTTCAAGTTGGATCAAATGGCTTAATTGGCAACTGGGTGTTTGTTATTTTTGTATGAACTGAATGTTTGGATTGGGAAAATGCAGAACAAAAGGGGTTGAGGAGGCTGTTATCAAGTGCCATTGCTGCTGCTTTTGTTGCGTTTAGTACATCAGATTTATCGGCATTTGCTGATTTGAATAAATATGAAGCCGAAACCCGGGGTGAATTCGGGATTGGTTCAGCAGCACAGTTCGGCTCTGCAGATCTCAAGTGTGTTTTCTATGCGAATTGTGTGAAACAGCATGGTCTCAGAAAACTGATGTGAATTCTGTTTGTTCTTTTGCAGGAAAGCAGTCCATGTCAATGAAAATTTCAGGTTCATTCTTGTTCCATCACTTTGTCGTAGTGATCTGCCCTGCGTGAAACAAGAAAAGGGTTAACGCTTCATTGATCAAAGTACCCATTGTGATGCAGACGAGCAAATTTCACATCTGCTGATATGAGGGAATCAGATTTCAGTGGCTCTACTTTCAATGGTGCTTATCTAGAAAAAGCAGTAGCATATAAAGCAAACTTTACAGGTACTTATTCAATGGTTTTCCAAAATGGGGTACCTTCATCTTTCTACCTTCATTCATGGCTGGTTTCTTCTCTCCTAGGTGCTGACCTGAGTGACACACTAATGGATCGCATGGTAAGCAAGACAAGGGAATCCCCCATGGTTTAAGTGCCTTTGCATGATCAAATTTCTGCCCTGCGTGCAGGTTCTGAATGAAGCTAATCTTACCAATGCTGTGCTTGTTAGATCAGTTCTAACACGCAGTGATCTGGGCGGAGCTATAATCGAGGGAGCTGATTTCAGCGATGCTGTCATAGACCTTACTCAGAAGCAGGTGCTACTTCATCAACAGTCACCTCTTTCGCATTTCTGTTTTCTCTGCTCACCCCCTTCACAAATAGCCATCTTGCTCAGTCTACTGCTAGCATGCATTTTACCTTCAAGTAGCGTGGTTATCTTGCTCTGTTCCTGGTTCAAACTATGAATTCCTTACACTGTGGGAATGTGTTCAGGCTCTCTGCAAGTACGCCAGTGGAACCAATCCCACGACTGGAGTAAGCACTAGGAAAAGCCTTGGCTGTGGGAACAGCAAACGCAATGCGTACGGCTCTCCGTCTTCTCCCCTGCTGAGTGCTCCTCCGCAGAAAATCCTGGATCGGGATGGCTTTTGTGACTCAGCTACTGGCCTTTGTGATGCTAGCTGACCAGCAATGAAGCCCCCCAGTTAAAGACCTGGAGACATTTGATGGCCATGGACACCCTCCAGTCCGGTCTCAAGAACTTCAAACCTCCAAATTCTCTGGGAGTCAGACGCACCGAGTGTTGAATATATGTTCATATGTAGACAGATGCTTTTTCTGTGAATTCAAAATTCTGATTTTGGTGAATGCAAGTCGCCGCCAACCACCTCGGAGCTTTTGAAAAACGACACTTGACGATGCATTCGGCACCGGGCTTTGATGCTCTCTAATCGACGCTCATGCTCTCTATTCTTTTTACACAGAGGTGCTCAGGTACTTCCCCGTCGGAGACAGTTGTCCGGGCAATTCCACACCAATTTCGGGTCTCCGGGGACATCCGAGCAGAGTTGTGTAATACCACAAGAGGGGTATGGCGGCGGAAGTTCGAAGTTCCTTTCCGGTTGTGAACTAAATTCATATGACATTCGTCACCTAATCAGCGTTTGTGCGTACTCCGGCCTGTTCTGTTCCGGAGAGCAGGTTCACTGTCATGTTCTGAAAGCAGGGTTGAACTCCAACGCGTTTGTTTCGACAGCTTTGATAAATTTCTACGCCAAGTTCGAGCTCCTTCGTCCTGCACATCAGGTGTTTGTTGAAATTCCTGACCCAAATTTGGTTTCTTGGAACTCTCTCCTTTCAGGGTATGTACACTGTGGGCGGTTTCAAAAGGCTTTGGAATGGTTTCATCACCTAGAAAAATCCTCTCATCGCGCTGATGCCTATTCGATCACTGCAGTTTTGTCTGTTTGTGGGCAGATGAAGTTGGTTACATTGGGAAGAACTCTGCACTCCAGGAGCCTGAAACTAGGCTATGAGTGCTCCACTTTTGTTGCCAACTGCTTGATTGGCATGTATGGGAAGTGTGGCTGTGTTGCAGAAGCATCTGCCGTCTTTGAAGGCATGCTTCTCAGGGACACCATTTCCTGGAACTCCTTCTTGTCAGCAAATGCAAGAAACGGGGAGCTTGATCTGGCCTTCCACATATTTCATCAGATGCCAAATCTTGACACAATAGCCTACAATGAACTGATCAGCTCCATTGCACAGTTTGGAGTGATAGATGATGCCATTTCCTTGATGGCCACAATGCCGACCCCAAATTCATCTTCTTGGAACTCCATAGTCTCCGGGTACGTAAACAGAAACAGAGCCACAGAAGCTTTAGAATTCTTTACCAGAATGCACTCTGCAGATGTTGCTATGGATGAGTTCACATTCTCAAGCATTTTGAGTGGCATTGCAAGCTTGTCAGCCCTCACACCAGGAGATTCAACCCATTGCTGTGTGATCAAGATTGGCTTAAACAGACATGTTATCGTGGGAACAGCTCTCCTAGACATGTATTTCAAATGTGGGAAGATCAAGGAAGCAGAAGCAGTGTTCCAGTCTCTACCGGAGAGAAACCTGATCACATGGAACTCCATGATATCTGGATATGCAAACCATGGCGATTCAACCAAAGCAATAAAGCTTTTTCATGAACTAAGATCAAGGGAAGACGATGATGGTATACAGCCTGATGAAATCACTTTCCTTAATGTTCTCCTCTCCTGTTGGAACAACAAGATCATCCCACTCAATACCGCAAGCCTTTACTTCGAAATGATGCTCTCCGAATACAAGATTCGTCCCATGGCAGAGCACTCCTGTCTGATCATCAAGCTCATGGGCAGAGAGGGAGACTTGAGCAGCGCAGTGAGGATGATACATGAACTAGGGCACGAGGAGTGCGGAACAGTGTGGGAGACGTTGCTCGGCGCAGCTGTGACGTGTGGTGACGTGAAGGTAGCAGAAACAGCGGCTAGAAAGTCCATCGAATTGGGGACTGATAACGAGTATACGTACATATCGTTGTCGAATGTGTACGCCGGGCACGGAAAATGGGAAGACGTCGGTGGCATCAGAAGGCTGATGAAGACGATGAAGTTCAGAAAGGATTGTGGTTGCAGTTGGATTCAGGCAGACTCCTCGGGAAACTAAACCCTCCAATTGATTTGTTCCTATAAATTCATTTGCTAGATAAATATATTATTTTATAAAATATTTCAATTTAATCTTTTGTCTGAATTTTTTCAATTAACAAGCACAAATAATTTAAATAAATCATTTCGGAAAGATTTCTATAAATTTGTTCTGTTGGAGGACACGCGCGTCCGTCTGGGTGTCTGCCATTATATGTAAGCATGCGCTTCGCATTCAGCTGCGACCAGCAAAGCTTTACGAACTCCAGGACACGGGTCGCCGAATCGTCTGTGTGATGCATGAAGCGAGCACACGTTCTGGCCTAAACAAGCCTGCCACATTTAAGAAAGAACAGATCAGCATGCTCCACAGAAGCAATTACATGCAAAAACAAGGAGAGGAAGAGGGAAGCTTGCCTTCTCCACTATCAATCTGGAGGTTCCCGAGTGACAGTTACCCTGAGTGTAGTTACTGCAATCTCCTGTGGGGTTTCCAAAACTCGCAAACACGACTTTGGAGATGAGTTTACCAGGAGGGCATTTGAGGCGAATCCTGCCGCTTTGGTCACAGTGTTTACTCCTTGAAACGGCTCCATTTCCTGACTCTGTTGCGTGTCCACACACTTGTGTTACTGAGACAGTGTCAACTGTTATGCCAAGAGGATTGCCGGCTTCTTCTTCGAAGATCACTAGCAGGTTGTCTCTGGGCTTGAGGAAGGATCTTGGGATATGATACCTGGAATGATAAGACATGCTCATGTGCACTTGAGGTTTAATTACGTAGTATGGGATCATACCATGTTTGTGAGGTAGAGCCATCGGGTTTATGGAAGGAGATCCAGTAACGGCCAATGTTTTGGCCATTTATCCAGGCTTCACCCTTACCCATGGAGGCAAGGTTCAGTGCCACCGGATGATAACCAGATGGGGCATCGAAATTCGACTGTCAACAATGGAATCAGATTGTGTTAATGGTTCAGGATGAGAATAAATGTGCTGCAAATTTAGCTTACCTTGTACCATGTTAATGGCTGGGAAACCAAACTGTATTTGTTCCAGTTTGCTACAGAAGACCCGTACTCTGAGAAATACTCCAATTTTTCTCCTAGTAATCCTACCTGTAGCATAATTTGAGAGTGATTATTAGAGGGAAGTGTAAACTGTGTTTGCACTCAACATACCTGATATCCCCATGAATAGTTTGTTAGATCTTTTACAATTTGATTTTCTTGGATGCTGACACTCGACAAACCAGCTGCTCTCTTCTCCATATATGCCCCTGAATCCTGTAGTTATAAATGTAGCAGAAAAGGATTTGAATGCTAATTTGTTTTCGATGGCAGAATATATGGCATGAGAGAAAATTAAGAAATTACCGGTAATCCAACCATGGAACTAAGCAGAGAGATGTTCTGAATTCCATTCATGAATTGTGTGCTTGTTTGAAGAACGAATCCTGATCTTCGGTGAGCACCATGAGACGATCCTGAGGCGAAACAGACAGTTACTAGATATCTCTCGAGAGGTTTTGGTGCCTGCTCGTGTTGTGGTACCTATGAGCTCTCCATTTGCAAACACACTTAAAGCATGTCCCTTCGAAGTTATTGTTATCACTGTCCGTGAGGAATCTGTTTTCTCGTAGCTGGGAGGGGAGACACCAATAAATCTGTTGGATGGTGGCGCAACGGAGAAATATGGAGCTGATTCTTGAAACATTTCAGGTTTACCTGGTGGTGTACCACAAATAATCTGAGAAATCTTTGGTAGTATTCATCTGCTCCAACAACAAATTGGATCGTGTCAAGGTGTCGTCGTATCCCGGAACTGGTTCACTGATTTGTCTCCACATTTCTGTTGAATCCAACTTCAGAGCTGGCTGTCTTGCTCTTGTGCTAAACTGGGTGTTTACCTGTACGAAACCAAGAAACTTGCTTTTCATCTTACACTGTTCCACACACTTGTCTGATCAAATCTGATATTTACCTTCGCCGTGTTAAAGACTTCAGCTTGGCAGTCAGGTAGGATGCTAATCGACTTGGGTGGAAGATGATACGTCGCATTCCGAAATTCTATCGCTGCTTCCTCTCCAGATTCATTCACTAGAATGGCTGCACATTCTTCACTCTCTCCAGTGTATACAAAGACCTGTTACGTGGAGAATGAAAGGCCTAGTTAGCAGTCCTCTGCAACGAACAACTATACAAGACAGTAAATTTCCTTCTTACTTGCTGATTTTCTCCTATAGAGAAGACGGACTTCGCTCCATGCAGCAACAAATCCGAGCACAGCTTTATTGCTGTATGCAGCTCCTTGAGATGGCCCCACATCGGCTGATTGATCAAACCTGTTGCAGGTACAAGGAACATCAATCCCTGATCATGTTCATTGTGCACCTCACACGAACTGTACATAAGAGTACTGCTTCTGCAGTATACCATACTCATCCAACGGTGCATGATCATAATAGCTTGTGGTCACGAATTCAGATCCACTCCTTCCGAAGTTCGTCCCGCCATGGTACTACAACACAGAAGATAACAGACTTGAGTTGACAGCACCAGATGCTATGACCTTTAGGGAGGAGGCAGGTTTTAATTCCATCCACCATATAGTAGTTTATGTAGCTTCCATTCTTTCTAACAATGAATAGTGCAGCATGGTATGCAATGTCCTCTGGCTTTCGCGTCCTCGTCGCATTACCATAAACTTCGAATCTGCAATTTCGTGCATCTTGTTCATGGCTGGGAACATACAGTTACGATCAATGCCACGGGTGTTGAAGAAACAAGAGGTATTACACTTGTGTCCAGTTTTCCGTCCAGAGTGCTGGTTTGTTTGGTGAATTTGGGCCGGCGAATGTCTCTCCACAGATCAGTCCATTGCATGCATTGATCTGCATTATTTTCTTAATATGAGAAACTTTGAATGGCTTATCATCCACTTTCATGAAATTGGAAGGCTCATTAGCACTTGGGCCCAGACGTCGTACCACTGGATCGGGCGCATCATCTTGCTTGCACATGACCCAGGGGACGCCCGTTTCAAGCCCCACCGCCATCTCCGCTGCCCATTGGACATACCGCTGGCCTCCCTCGTGGAACGCCCTCTCCACATTCTGGTATTCATTCTCTATCTGCCCAATCAGGCAAAACATGTGACCACTGCATTTGGCACCTTCCCGAAGCATGCGCAATTCAAAGAAGTACCTGGGTGAGAATGATGGGTCCTCCTTGTGAAGCGAACAAGCCCTCCGACTTCATCAAGCTGACTACCTTGGTCACAAAGCTTTTCATATAATCCTAAAACAGAAAAAAACATTATCCTCCTTTCCCCCGACAGAACGGCTTTCCTCATTTCTAAATCACCTTGTACGGCTCGTTGTCTGTTCTAAATACAATTCCTGGCACATCATGCAGCCAAAACGGCAACGCTCTGTGCAAAAACGAAAGCCGTGAGCTAGAAAGTTGAAGGGACCATGACATCAACGTTGGCCTATTTTCTTCGCATGAGATTTCACGTTACCCATACGACCATTCGCCTTCGATGAACGGACCGATTCGAAGACATACGTACAGCCCTTCTGCGTGGACTTGCTTGATGAACCCCACCAGATCGTTTCTTCCATTGAAATCATACTGAGAAGTGCAATCAACATAAACAAATCTCATATTTCCCATAATTTTAACTGCTCCAGCTTCAGATATATACAAATTCACCAAAACGTAACAGGTGCTACACGAACCTGGCCAGGCTTGGGTTCGTGAAGATTCCAGAAGACATAGGTATCGATCGCGCTGAGCCCCCCACGCTTAGCTTGCTTTATCAACAACGGCCACATCTGCTTAAATACGCCACCCTTAGTTTCCCTTCGGGATAATTCACCGATGTGGGATACTGTACATTACAAGAAAATGACGTACATCCGGAGTGCTTCGTGGATAATGAATTGACCCGGAAAAGATTAGCCTCCTGCTCCCCTGAATAATCAACGATCTCGCATCGTAGTCGACTCCGACGCCCTCGCCGGCGACCGCCGTCAACGCGGCAGCGAGAACAACCCACCACCACGCCGGCATTGCTATCTCAACTAGCACTCCTTTCCCTGATCCACCCTTTAAACCAACGCAAGAAACAGCAACAAGGGAAGAAAGACACACGCAATGGGAACAAAGAAATGGAATCTTTTTGCCCTGAAAACCGGCAAATGAGAATTCTCCAAATGTGGACTGGGTGGCGGTTGGGAGATCCCTCCGGCGTGACTTATCAGACTACAACACACTGACACGCCTTCTTGCCCCTGGTTCATCCATCGGAGAAGGCTATTTAAGTGCACATGCACGGAATCTTGAAGCGATCATGAGAGCTACTTTAGGTTACCTTAAAAACTGAAGAGATGCTCCTCATTTATGGCTTTTTGTACTATGGGATATGCGCGCATCCCCAGCGCACTCAGGGAACCAATTTTGAGGCACTTGTTATGGAATCATGCTATAAATACCCATTCCCAGTTGATGAACCAGTGAATGGGAATCAATGAAACATTCCATTTCCACTGTGTACAAAGCAAGGCTAGGATTTTATACCAAAACATCATAATGTTTGTAGGATTGCTTAGTAAAATGTTTTAATCTTTTTAAAAATTAATATCAATTTTAATTTTAATAATTACTCAATTCTATTCTATTAGAGTTGATTTTTTAAAATTACTCCTATTTTGACAAACGTTTGAGAGAGTACCCGGATTTTTGATAGTTTATTTTGAGATACAAAAATTATAAATATATTCTTATTTTATATTAATAATTATAATTACTGTCTTTTATTAAATAAGTTGTAATTTTAAAATAAATTTCTTGAAGCTATTTTAATAATATAAAAGGTAATTTATATATTACTTCTTAATATAAACGATTTATAAAATATAAATTTTTAATTTATATATTTAAAATGGTATATTAAGAAATATGAATAAATGTGTAATATTTATATAAATATCACTTTTTATTTTTCATACTTCAAACATGAATACTTTCAATATAATCATTTTTAAAAATATTATATATTAAATCAAATTCTATCAGAATTTTAAGAAAGTGATTTTTTCCATAATCTAAACTTGAGTGAGATTAATTTACAAAAAAATTCAATATTTCAAAAAAAACTTGATTATCTTTTATAAAATATGTTATTTGAAAAATTAATGTTTGATGGAAACATGTTATAATTATCTTTAAATAAAATATTATTAAATATTTAAATTTGAATAATGAATTTATATACTTTATTTTATTTCTTAATTTTTAGAATTATAATTAATGATTTACACTGCTTTAAATTTTTAATTTTGATTTACTTTTTATTTAAATATAATGCTAAAAATTTCCTATTTTATTGAAGAGATCATTATTAACAAAAAGAGGTATAGTTGGGTGAAAAAAAATTTTCAAGTAAAATAATAATAATATATTTCAGATTTTAGAATTAACTAAATCTATCTTGGTCAAAACTTTATGTTTCATAATAATTCAAAAATTAAATAACAAAATTGTCCAACTATCTAGTCAATGGTACTATTAACTATTATTATCTACCAGCTATAATTAACACTTATTATCTATTATGAAAGAGGATTTTGAATTCTACCAAATGTGTTGAAATCATTTAATAAACACATTCCATAGTCTGGATAAGGATGCATAGAGCTAGTAGTTCATTGTTATTCATGTAAAAGTATTAGTTTTTTAGATAATATTTAATGAATGATATTATCAAGTAGAGTATGTAGTTTTAAATAAATCTATGTATATGGAAATAAAAAACTCGTATAATTCTAAGAATTTATTTAAATATACGAAATAAATACCTTATAATTTTTTAAAAATACTATTTAAAAGTATTATTTTAAATAAATTATGGGAACTAAACACACCATTTTAGCAAATAATAGGGAATTTTGGACTGATTTTGTGAAACGTGATTCCACGTGCCAGGCGCAAGGGCACATCGCAACAAAATGGCGGTCTCTAGAGTTTGGACTAGTGGACTTCCTTCACGCCGAGATTGACCGCCTCCGCCTTAGAATGAGAAACACATGGGTCAAATTAGTACACGCGCCCGGTCTAGGAGGTGAGCCCCATCGCCAAAATAGAATATTCTAATTTAGAGATATACGTTGATTTAACACGACACGTGGCGCTGGTTTTTTAATTCTATTTTCATTTTTTTAAAAAAAAATAGCAGCCGATAACGTCCAAAATGATGACGGAAGCAGTGACCTCTCGCCCACCGCCCCTTCGGATATCCACGCTCACGCCATGTCCCTCACACACACTCTCTGATCTCTATCTTTCACGTGCTTTACAGTTGCGCTGTTCATGTTGTCACGTGTCCCCTCTTTGACCCTTTTTATATATATGCGTATCTCTTGAGTGTGTTTTTCTGTCTACTGAAGGAAAGAAAAATGACAACGGCGGCAGTCGATTTGCAGTTACCGGCGGGTTTCAGGTTCCACCCTACGGACGAAGAGCTCGTGATGCACTACTTGTGTCGAAAATGCGCTTCTCGATCTATTGGTGTACCGATCGTGGCGGAAATCAATCTCTACAAGTACGATCCATGGGATCTCCCAGGTAGTATATACTGCGCCATGTCTCTGAGTTTGAGGAGGTATTGGAGGATTTCTGAGATGGATTTGATGGCGCAGGAATGGCGTTGTACGGGGAAAAGGAATGGTACTTTTTCTCGCCGCGAGATCGCAAGTATCCTAATGGATCTAGGCCGAATCGGTCCGCAGGATGCGGTTACTGGAAGGCGACCGGCGCGGATAAACCGATCGGAAATCCGAAAACGGTTGGTATAAAGAAGGCGCTGGTGTTTTACTCCGGCAAAGCGCCGAAAGGCGTGAAAACGAATTGGATTATGCATGAGTATCGCCTCGCCGATGTCGATCGAAAGAAGAGTAACGGCAGCCTTAGGGTAAGTGCACTCTGAATTCCACAGAGCATCGGAAACGAAATTGATGGATTCTGATCCCACCTTCCCTGGTGCCTCTTGATTTTCCAGTTGGATGATTGGGTTCTCTGCCGCATATACAACAAAAAAGGAAACATCGAGCGGCAGCGGGGCAACAAGAGGCCAACTACCGAAACAACGACAACCACAACAGACAACGACGAGAACGAGCACGTCAGCGTGACGACAGCAGCAATGGCCTACGACGATTGCCTGTACCTCGACGGATCGGAATCTATCCCGAGTAGCTCAGATCATCCTTCGCCGGAGTCAGCGAGCTTCCAGAAAGCCGCAGAGTCAGAGTGGGAGAATTTTCTGCTCGAGGGATACCCTGACTTCCAGGGCTATAATCCAGTGGATGACACGCAGGACACTATAGTAGGGTTTTCGGATTACATCAGCAAGCCATTTGAAATATTGGCATAACCTAGTGACTTCCGCCGCACGCTGCACAGGAGACTCGCGGATGGGGTCGGTGAGTGTGTATGTATGTTGTGTATGGACATAGTATTGCTCTATGATCAGAAGAACAAATCTATTGTTTAAAAACCCACGAATAATAGAAATTGAATTAATTTTTTTAATCATTATCTGGATTAAAAAATCATTATAAAGTTCTAAAATCACCTCAACAAAGCAACATCCTTCAATCTGCTAACTCCTACCCTCACAAGGAAAACAAAACCTTGTCACATATGTCACGTCATCATTTTATGCATAAATTGGACAAAAAAGGATACGTCATGTTAAAGCATGATTACATTCATGACGATACGCATGTGACGTCATGGGTGTGAACACAAGAATAAAAAGGAGAGATTCCTCGTAATTAAAGGGAAAACTCCAAATGTAAATTTGTCGGGTTGTGGGGATGACAGCAGCAGCATATGCGAATGAATACATGGGGAAGAGGACAGATTTCCTACCTCGCTTGTCTTGCAGCAGCGACGATGGAAGCTCTGGCACGTGCAAAGGCAGCTACCAGTGACCCCAGTTGCAGCTTCTCGTTACACGCTACACCTAACCTGTATCTGGTTCCAAACGCGTCTGGAATTGGTTAACTTTGTTTCTGGGACAAGAAGAAAAAACAGCTGTAATGATGACAAAGTCACATACTCGATGTCAGCCATTTCATTTATGAGATGGACTCGGGCCTTGAGTGGCATCTTGATCCTTAGAACAAACCTGTTTTCAAGAAAATGAAACGAGGGTCATCTGATGGTTGGTGTATTTGGTGTGTGGTGTGAAACAAAGAAGGGCAAGGGGTCTCATACATGTTAACTTCTCTAACAATGTCGACTAGCGCCAACCCTTTCCTGTTTTTCATTTCGAGGATACCTGTGGAATAGTTGGTGGGGCAGAATTTAGTAGGAGGTGTACGTAAGGATTGAGAGAGAGTTGACATTCATTAGAAGCTGTACTTTTGCAGCATGAGCTGAAGGGCTCATTCAGAAGCCAATGAGAGATCTGCTCTATGTCTTTTGGTAAAGGATTACCGGTACATAAATATACAGCTTCCTCGGTGATTTGCTGAGAGGCCATATGCGTTGACTGAAAACAAACGGAAATTCTTGCAATAGAATGATCGTCTCAGTGCAAACTATGAGCCGCAGAAGGTGAACAAAATCATGGTAAAAATACAATATTAACCTGTAAAATATTCAAGGCCTTTCTCATGTCACCGTTGCTGAGCCGCACAAGAGCTTTCAAACCATTTTCCGGTACAACAAGCCTGAATCGATGAAACACGAAGTAGGGTGACCCTGATCGTGAATGCTACCCTTATCTATTGGAAACACTAAATGCTTCAAAGTGCAGCACTTACCCCTCCGCATTGATTACATGTTTAAGCCTCTGTGTGACATTAAAAGCATCCAGAGGAGCAAAGCGGAACCGTGTGCATCTTGATTGTAGTGCTGGTATAATCTTGTTAGCATTATTGCAGATCAAAGCAAATCTTGTACTTTTCGTGTACTTCTCTATAACTGCATTACACCAATGCGCGGCATTATTAACTGAACTTAACCAGATATTGAAAAAAATGAACAACATTCTTGCCTCTGCGAAGAGCAAATTGAGCATCCTTGGTCATAGCATCTGCCTCATCAAGAAGAACCATCTTTACTTGGGGCTTTGTCCTGCCGAAAAAAAGAGATACTCGTGCATTTAAGTTGAAATAACAGCGCACAGCCCGTTGAGGTTAAAAGACAACAGGGAAAAAAAAACATCATAGGAAATTCACCATTTGAAGCCAAAGATATATATACATATTACATATCGATAAAACCATGCATATGGAAGACTCGATAACCCTCAGAAAGCTAAGCTGCCCCACAAAAAACATCAAACTTCATTGACTTAAAACGAGGTTTGATCAAGACAACCAGCTGTAGCATTTTCACATTCTTCTGAGTCATTCCCAACCCAATTATACTACCAGTTATCTTCATAAACAAGAACATGATGTGCACTCATCAGCTATCCAAACACCAGAGTAAGCAGCTACCCAAAAGAGATGCTCTGGGTGCTAGCAAAGTCCTGTATCTGCTGCCTAACAACATCAATACCACGGTCATCAGATGCATTCAGCTCTAAAACCATATTATGCAGCTGATTCCCATAAAGTTTCCTGGCCAGCGCCAGCACAGTGGTCGTCTTCCCCGTTCCAGGCGGTCCATACAGCAGCAAATGCGGCAACCTGTTCCCACTCGCTAATCTATCAACTGAACCAACAGAAAATGTTAAACTTCACGCACGAAGAAATCACCAAATCCAACAAAATTCACAAACACGCACACCAAATAAAAATCAAAGAAATCGTGATTACTTGTTTCCACTATATCACGGTGAGCAGCAACGTCGTCGAGAGACTGAGGCCGGTACTTCTCAACCCAAGGGATTCCCTTGGACTCCATTGATCGCCTCTCCCTGGCGCCTAAATCACCATAATCATCGTCAATTTCCATGACAGAAATCTCCTCCGCCATTGACCTCACTCACGGCGTTTACTCTACCGTAGGATTTCTCACACTCGCCGCCCGGCCTTCTCCACAGTACCTCTGGCTCCGCTCGCAAACCCGAAGGGGATTTGAGTACACATTTGGCGCCACTTACCTAAAACCCTAATAAACCTTTCTCCTTTCTGGCAATTGGCTAAATTTTCTCAATTTTTTATTTGAAAAATAAATTTTCTCTCCAAAATTCACAATTTAAAAATGTAAAAAAAAAAAGAAAAGTAATACTTGTCGTTCCCATTGTACGGACGTCAATCACCATGTACATGTGCAAATGCTACATATAATACAGAGCAGGGAACTTCTTCCAATATCTGCGCTTTATTCCTGCATCATCTTCCTCTTATGAATCAAAAGCCGCCGGGCAGAGTTCGTCGGAGACGCCACGTGCACCGGCCGGCAGCCACGAGCCATTTCTGTAACAAAGAGGCGCCCTTCTGCTAATAGAAAACAAAGGAGATGGATGTCATCAGATTGCTCCCAGCTCAGTGCGGCAGAAAGAAATGCTTCTTAAAAGATGGTGTGATCATCACTTGGGAAGTTTGTTGCAGTTTGCAGCAGCGAAACCGATCCGGTATCGCTCGTTGTCGTAGACTACTAACTTGTCAAGCATAGAGATGTCTGCAAATTCAAGAATCCAATACTCATAGTTCAGGAACTGAGAAGTGGAGATGAAGAAACAGGATGGACTAAACGTCTGTTTAGTGCAGCTCCAACTTCAAAAGATTATTTCTAAAAGTGATTCTCGAGCAAAACATGCGTTGCTTTTATTCCACAGATAGCTAAAACAGTAAAGTGCTTCTAAAAGCACTTCTTTAGAGCTGTTTTCTGGAGCTGTACCAAACAGATGCTAACTCATACCTCCAATCACGTTGGTGCTCCCCAGTCCGACTTCACTGCCATTCAGGATGCCTAAGCAGACATTTCCCCGTTCCTGAACCGGGAATTCGTCGAATCAAATGTTCCAGAGCAACGAATGTATTACCATACCAAAGATGAAGAGGGTGCTCACTGTGACTACGAGATAAGATTGTGGGGGTAGCTGAAACTGCGCATTTTTGGCATTGGTGAAGCTCAATCCCAGAGGCTTGAAGAAGATGGACACATCATTGATGGACTTAAAGGGCTTTTGCCCCTTCCAGCAAACAGGAAGGGAGCTGTCTGCTGCATCTTTTAGCTGCTTTCCGCTTATGCTCTCCTTAATCTGAAACCATACGCAAACATCTGCATCCTCTCGCAGGTAAAACACTACTGAAATACGGTTTAGTTCTAACCAAAGAGACGAGGGTGCTGTACGCTTTAGAGCTGAGGTAAGTGTATGTGCTTCCACTGTCAAAAACCACTGTAAGGCCTCTCAGTTTCGTTGCTTTTCCATCTATCAGAACGTCTGCAGGGCCTAAAGAGTAATGCTTCCTGATAGCACAATGGCGTGTAGTTCCATTAGGTTCAGTTGGCTACACTTCGTGCTTGGAATCAGAATGCAGAATATGAACACTTACGACTGGCTGGATGCAGACAGCCACTTGATCCCAGATGTGGGGAGAAAGCCATCTCCAAAAAACAAGTAGCCTTGGCCCTGTCCACTCAAGCAGTGGCCGATGATGTTTTTTGTGAGGCCCAAGCTGCTGAGCTGCGACAAAATGCTCGACTTTCCGATCCCAAGACCAAGAACTCCATCAGTAAATGGGAGATGAGATGAACCATAAACTTCTTGGTCATACCCACATCTGCAAATGCAGAGAGAATACTGCTACCTGAGGTAAAAGAAAAGGAAGAGAAGGTTGAGGGTAAGGTAAAGGAACTAGAACAGCAAACCCCTTACCCAAATCCCAACTGTGGTGCAGATGTTTTTCCATTGGAAAATTTAAGAGGGAAGTAGTCTTTGAGCAGCACACCCAATGACATGCCGGAATCAGCATACTCAACTTCATAGTCACACTGCTCTTGGGGTGCTTTGCATTTAACATCACCAGAGTTTTGAAGAGAAACACACAGTGGATCTTGACATCTAAGAGGGTTTTTGCTTGGCCTATAAGGAGGGTGAGGAGCCTGAAAACATAAGGAAGGCATCAAGACCTCCATGAATGAGTAGTCTTTCAACTCAGGGTGAAAGTGAATTTAACTGAATTGCATTTGATGCAAGGCGCATCACACTGGATCCAAGTAAGGTCACTCCCAGTGTCTATATCAAGAAAGTAAGGCTTTGGAGGTTGGCCAATGTTGATAGTCACATAGTAGTATCTGAACCAAGATTATGCAAAATGATAACAATCAGAGAGCAGTAGAGAATAATCCCATCAAGATTGAACTCCATTCAAATTTGTACATTTTAAACAAGGAAGCAAAGCAACAGTAATCTGCAATGGAAATGAACAAGTCCATTGTGTGTATGTTAAAAAATCCCTGCTGTTACACAGACCCCAAGTGAGAAACACTGAACTATTTTAATCAAGAAACACTAACACAGTCGTAAGGTCAACATCTGAACGACAGCGCCAAGAAGATATAAAGGATTAAGCTTTGAACCCAACATAGAAATCAACCAATGGAAACCTAGAAAGCTAAAAGAAAAAAGCAGCAAAAAACGCCAATCAAATTCTCTATAACAACAACAGTACAATCGCAGAAAACAGAGAGAGGGAGGGACCCTGTAGGATAAACATTTCCAGAAACAGGAAAGATCACCGAGGACGCAGAAACTCCTCCAGATTTGAGGGGTTCATCGGAAATGCCCCGGAAAAGTAAAGAAGCCCCTCCAGGCCAAGCCATCAGGAGCAGCACCACCGCTCTGAGGTGCATGTTCCGATGCATCAGAAAGAGATGAAACCGCCCTTTACGGCGAACCGACGACTCGGGAAAAGACCAAAGTACAGAAAAGTGATTGACAAAGAAGTCAAAATGGAGTAGCAGCAGTAGTTGTTGGCAGCTCCTCCCTGGAAAATTTACTTTCAACGAAGCTTTCCTACCCCTGGTTGATCCATATAGAGGTAGAAGATTAAGACATCATTATTATTATTATTATTATTAAAAAAACTTTAGAGTCTAGAGTTGATTAATGCCATTATATTTATTTATTTTAAAATCCACAATAAAGTTATAAAATAATTACATATTCTTTTTAATCATATTTTTTAAATTCTTATATTGCGTGGGTCTTATTATTTAATTCTTTTTTATCCTATATTTCAAAATATGTATCAAATATAATAATATTGTATATTAATTTATAAATAAAAATATAATTAAAACACCATATTAAAATATAATAATTCAATACTTTAAAACAAAGATTTATTGATGAAACAAAAGGAATTAAAACTTAATTAGTGTGAGAAATCATACTAAGGGAGGGATGGATATTTATAGGACACATGAATACTAAAAACAGACAAAAAAAATTCTGATGAGATTAAATGCATTAGCAATAGTTAGGAATGGCAAAAAGATCCTAAACATAGGATAAATGAAGTTATTTAGAAAAATGATCATTACTACTTTATTCTTATATATTGAGAAAAAAATTTACACATAGGATAATTATTTTTTTCACACATTTTCTAAACACATGGTTATTTTTATAATTCATCCTAGATGTATTAGGACTAGATTTTTGGAGGGTTTAGGAAGAATAAGGGTTTAAAAATTTAAAACGAATAGTAGAGCGAAAAAGGTGTGGATATTTTTATTAAATTCACAATTATATCTATAATACTCGTAAATTTTTAAATAACATATAATATATTATTGATATTTATCATTTAACATCAAATAAGTTAATTTAAATTTAAATTCATACTATCCAAAGTTCATTCAACTCATTTAATTTATAAAATGAAATAATGAATATCTTTAAATAATTATAGTTTAAAATATAAGAACAAAAGTTTTGTAGTTTCTATACCACGCTACGTATTTCTATTGTTTAAGTATTGAAGAAGATGCAAGAAATATATGGAAAATTTTGAAAAAAATATTATATCATTATTAAATTTATTATATATTGTGGAGTACTTGCTAGGGATGGATATTTATAAGGGTAGGATATAGATTTGAAAATTCAAATTCACAATGAATTTAGATCATGTATGGATTTGGAATTTGAATTTGTGGAACAGATGTAGATGTAGTGAAACTCTATCTAAACTAGATCTGTTAGCATTCTTAATAATGGTATGATCACATAAGTGATATTGTATAAATAAATTAGACATATATCGTATCATTCGATTCTAATGTGATATTTTCCAAATCGTTCGAATTTACAAATCTCACAATATACAATTTTGAAAAATGAATACTTAATCATTTGAGAACTATTTCACGTTCAAAAAAACGATCATAAGATTGTAGATTGGAGCACACCATCAGAAAGTTGATCCAAATGTTACAAACAGGTAACTCATGTGCTTATTATATATTTAAAATTATTTATGTTTTAATAAATACTAATTATAAAATTAAATACATGTTTGATACATTTACAATAAATTTATATTATATATGCTAAATTTATTTAAAATATACAAAACTTGATTGATAAGAAAAAAAATTTCAAGAAACATAATGGTGACGACTGACGATGCACGTCTCTGAATTCCCATTGGCTTTGCCAACGAATACTGCACTATATAAGGCCCAGGGGGCCGGGCCTAGAAGTTTCTTGGGAAACCGCCATTACGGCCCACCGCTTATAAAAATGCCTGTTGCTTGACCACGACAAGGTTGCAAGTCTTCGGCAATTTTGTTTTTTAGGCGCTTTGATTGTAAAGAGACTGCAGCTCTTCGTCTCCGCGAGGTCTATGGAGTCTTTCACGTCCTTCTCCGATCTATTCACGTCTCGGAACGGGTGGAGATATGATGCTCTAAAGAATTTCAATCACATCTCTCCATCCGTTCAATCGCATCTTAAGCAGGTTTGCATTTTTCTCTTGTTATGTTTTTTCCTACAAATTTCGTGTTCCTCGGGGTTGTATTGTTTGGATCTGTGAGATGTTTTCTCGTTTTTTTGGGATGAGATGGTTTTTTTCGATTTGTGGAAGGCGTGGATGTGGAGTCATCTATGCGTTTAAGTTTTTGTGTTGATTTTTAGCGAAGGATTTGTAATGAAATTCTATGCTGCAAGCCAGGTATACCTGTGCCTGTGTTATGCGGTGGTGGCATCAGCAGTAGGTGCATATCTTCACATTATCTGGAATATTGGGGGAACGCTGACGACTTTGGGATGCATTGGCTGCATGTTCTGGCTTGTAGCTACGCCTACTTATGAGGAGGTTGGTGGAAATTTCATTTTCGGTCATGTACTCCGTTTTATATCCGTATTTCTTTAATCGATGTGTTGTTGTAACCAACAGAAAAAGAGGATGTCACTTCTGATGGCAGCAGGGTTGCTTGAAGGGGCATCTCTGGGTACATTGATTCAGTTGGCGATAGAATTCGACTCCAGGTACGTCTATCTTACCGAACTTTATCGTCCACTTCATGGTCTCTATCTTATCTTCCCTTACCATCATCGAGTTTGATGGGGCATATGCATGTATCATTACTTTCTTCAAGTACCTAGCAACACATGAACATCAGAATCTGCAATCCTTTCTCCCTATTTAGTTTTCCCTTTCATAGACAGAATAGGGGTGGCGGTGTTTTTGGCTTCACTTGTCTCAACTCCACAATTCCCACTTTCCTTCTCTTCTCTTCTCAGCATCCTCGTCAGTGCCCTTGTTGGCACCGCTCTGGCATTTGGCTGCTTTTCCATGGCCGCCATGGTGGCTAGGCGCAGGGAGTACCTCTACCTTGCAGGCGTCCTTTCCTCCGGTTTCTCAATCCTTATCTGGTTGCAGTACGCATCCCTGATCTTCGGTGGCTCCACAGCTCTCTTCACATTCGAGGTATTCCAACGCGATTAACTCCTCAACATCCTCAAATAGCAGCGAGCCTTCTAATCCTCTCCTTCCCCTTATGCATTGCAGCTTTACTTTGGACTGCTACTCTTCGTGGGCTACATAGTCGTCGACACCCAAGATATCATCGAGAGAGCCCACGTCGGTGACATGGACCATGTGAAGCACGCTCTCCTGCTATTCACCGACTTGGCTGCTCTCTTTGTGCGCCTTCTGGTTATCATGGTAAGAAGGATGCTCTTAGGATTTGAACACCGTTCTGGGTTTTTAGTATTCCTCTCAACATCAAATCACTGAATCTGGAATTGCAGCTGAAGAACGCATCCGCAAGGGAGGAGAAGAAGAGGAACAAGAGAAGAAACTGATGATCCGCAGACCCAATGCCAAGTACAATAGTTGCGCATGACAGCTTGTATTTAATTTGGCTCAACAGTTCATAATATTCCGACGTCTGGAACAATCGAATTAGTTTATAATTCCACTTGTATTTTCAAAATAAATAAATATTTGGAAAATAGGAAGTAGAATAATAGTGATAAGTAAAAAGATTATAAAATTAAAAAAAATGTCTAATAAATTATTTACAATAATGTATTTGATTCCTAATTCCTCAAATTCTATAAACCAAGTAATAAGTTTGAAAAAAATGAAATGAAATATAAAAGATAAAATTTAATTATTCGAAAAATATATTAATAAGAAATATATAAAATATTTTCTTATGGGCACGCTTAAGCAGGGGAGAAAACCAAACAATGATGAGAATGTGGGACCGCGCCGTGCAGCGTGAGATGCGCACATTTTCTCAAAACCAAACAACCCAAGTGTAGCAAACATCAACCACAGGGGGAGCCGCATCAAACCAAAAGAAGCAGCACACATTAAGCCCCACCACAGTAATCATCATCATCATCATCAATCACCCCCTGAGCGAGCGTAGTAGACTCCTACCAAGTAAAACAATCATCCGAGACACATTTGAGAGTAGTAGTAGTAGTCGGTAATTGACACAACACCTCCGAGTGGAGTCGGGGATCATCCATCAGGGCAAGCTGTGCAAGGGGTACTACAGCAGTCTTCTTCTTCTACCTGTCCAAACCTCCAGTAGCAGGCACCATTAACAAAATGCTACCGCTGTTTCTCCTTTGAAATACCACCACTTGTCTGTAGGTGAACAACGCCTCTTCTTGTTGGTCTGTGTCCCTTCATACTGCACCAGTAACGTAGCATTCGGATCAAGCAACAACCTTCATAGAGTTGAGCAACGAGGATCTTGCTCAATGGGATCCATTCCTCCGGCTTCACGCCTCCTCAAATATCTATCGGCAAACAATGAGGCGTCACCGAGTAGATCTATGAACGGGGAGATGATAGCGAAAAAGGCTAACCACTGAAGTGGAGTTTCTGGTTTTGGGGAGCCTGAGGCTGCTGACTCGAAGGCTGCTGCTGCAGAGAAGTTTGAACACTGACGGGTGGCTGCGAATTGTAGTGGGCGTAGGGCTGTGAATAGAGGGGATTCATTAAACCCTGTAGAAAAAACCAAGGGGAGTGCTAATCAGAGTTCCAAAATCAGGGCAACGTACACAATAATGTGAATCTGTTCATCGGCAATTTCTTTCAGACTTTTCTCTAAACAGACAAACACGCGCAAAAGAACCTGTGAGTGAAGTGGATTAGCACTCGGCATGCCAAAATGGTTCTGCGAAGCCTCATCTTGAGATTGATCATTGAAGGGAGCCTGAGTGAATAAGCCGTGGGTTCCCATGTAGTCCTGGATTTAACATGCCCAAATGACATCCAATTTCACATCAGATATGCTTGCATCATTTTGGTCACGAGACAAACAACCAGGGCAACTTCAATCCCCAAAAAAAATTCATTATTCACACCTGGGACATGTAGTCATTTCCTGCTGCAAATCGAGCATACCCAACACGGGAATTCTGGTTCATAAAACTTCCAGGGAATCCAGCCTGAGCTCCTTGTGTCATGTAATCCGTAGCATACGCGTTTTGAGAAGCCTGAGTTTCCACGAAGGGTCAGATAACACAAAAACCGGGGTCTATAAATTAGACAGTACATAAATATGGATTAGCATTATCAAAAGCATGCCTGGGTAGAGAAATCTGAAACATTGTACGGAACATGTGATCCCTGACTTTTAAAATCATCACCCAAAAACTCCTACGAAACAATCAAAATTGTTAAAAACATTTACATTGTCCACGAACACAAAGGCCAAACTCATCAAATACCTGTGACATGCCACCCATGGAGAAAGCATCCATGTATGCTTGGCTGGATCCTTGGCCAGCTACCTATAATGCGAGAGCTTATGCCAATTCTCATATAACAAAAATTGAGCAAGGTAACCATCAAAAAACTATAAGCTGAACTAACATGAGGCGATGCCCCTACTCCACCCACCGCTGCTTGACCAGTAGCATGCTCCGCTGGTGGGAAATTGAAGTTCGGTGCCAGACTTCCAACCACAGATGGTGAGCCTTGCTGCTGTGGAAGGTGACTGCCAATTGGTGCTGTGGAACTCCCGCGACCTTGAACAAATCCTCGGGTACTTGGTTGTGGAACTTGAGGAACTGTTCCAACAGGACCATATACTGCAGCACGAGTGGGAATGGCATATGGCTGAGATGGAAGGGTCCCAGGGTATGGCGGAATTGGCACTCCAGGAACTGGATAACCAGAGGGGTGAACTCCAGGTTTATGAGAACCATTTGGAGTGCCATGTGGCATGTATTGACCTGAACCAAAAGGATAAATGATCCCATGAAAAAAAACACAATAAAGACAAATAAATAAATACATGGAAGCATCAATCCTATCCGACTTCATAATAAGCAGACGAATTCATTCATTTTATTTTCTTTTAAAAGAAAACAGAATTACGAACTGCCTACCCCTAGAGCGAGCACCTCGCCTGTCAAGATTGGTGTTGGAAGATCCAAATGTATCATTCGAAACCATTCCAGGTCTGGCACCATAGAACATTCTTCTCTCATTGTATAGCTAGAGGTGTTCAGCATCATAAATATGAAGGGACCAGTCAGCATCCAAAAGCATTTGCAAACATGGAAATAAATCGAGTACCCACCTTTTTAGGCTTTTGAAATTGAACCATACTCTGCTTTAGGTTATTCAGGGGCCCTTCAACTAAGCATTCATGCTCCTGATACACCAGATAATGTCACACAAATACCAAGCATGAAAGAAAATATATATAAACATGAGTGAACGTCAAGGCAATCTGTGGAATTTGCTAACTTCAAGTCACTAAATAAATTCAACACAACACGAATAAGAAAAAAAAATGAAAGAGAATGAATCACCTTATAATGTGTGAGTAAACCGTTCCAAAGAGGTTGTTTACTCAAAACTTTAGGATTTCCCAATATTACGATGCCATATCGGGCCCGTGTGAGAGCAACATTGAGCCGACGTGGGTCATTAAGGAAGCCAATTCCCTGTATAAAAATAATATGTAATAGACAAGTTAATACGACATAATTTTGAAGCACACCATCACTGCAAAAAATAGTTAAACAAGAGATATAGGCCAGAAACCTGATGCTCATTACTCCTCACACAGGACAAGATGATGTAGTCCTTCTCCCTTCCCTGGAAGGAATCAACACTAGCAACCTGAAGGAAACATTATGGCATTAGATATCTGGGGACTGCGGAGGTGTCAACGACCCAAATTAAAAGTGTCACCCTACCTCAATTTCCTTGTACAATTGCTGCCGCAAGGCACCATTTCTAGACATGTAGTTTACAATGTATGCCCTCTGGCCCTCATATGGCGTTATAACACCAATCTGCATGATGCAATCATGCGAATAAAAAAAATTAAAATTTAAAATATCTTATTGAGATCATTGAACATGAGTTATCTTCCGCAGAACCTGACTAGGAACAACCCCGCTTTTCAAAAACGTTGTAACAATTTTCTCAACATTTGCTGCCTCAGTTCTGTTCAAATATGATGTTCCACTAGCACTTATCTCCTCTTGCCCCATCTGCACAGACAAAAATCAAACAAGAAAAGGTATAAGCCCAAGTATATAATAGAAAACAAGTTATTACACAAGTCTTTTCATTTGAAAAACAATAATTGTCTTGACAATTGGTTACAAAAAATGCTCCATCTGCCTTATTCAGCATCTACACATGATCCCACTGAAAGAGTAGTTTTTCCCATATTTTGACATACCTGTACATAGAAAAACTTGGGTCGGCTTGGGACTGGCCATGGAAAGTCAATTCCAGGAGACTGTCGTTCGTTCACTGTCACCCCATTCTGTAGAGTGCCTTCATAAAAGCTGTTTGAAGGAAACTCTGAAAGAGCAGGGTGCATCCTGTATTGCACCTGAAATGTAAATATATTAGCGCAGTTAACTTGAAAGAGAATGGAGAAAAGAATCCTGGCTAAAAAAATATCAAGAGAGAAATTCAGGACTGGATATAAAACTTCAGATCTGAGGATGTGAACTGGATGAAGAAACAAAGATTCAACAAAGAAGCTGGAAATACACAAGAAGACATTCTTGAGATTTTCTCGGTTTTTCAATACACAGCCTGGTGATTAAAATTTCCTGAAAAATAAAACAGAAAAAATCACCTGCAGTCTAATGGGTTTTACTCCAAGAAGAACAAGTCGCTCAAACAGAGATTGTGCCAGGCCGGCTCGAGCAGCTTTCTTGCACATGATAACAGGACCAAGTTGGCAATGGTCTCCAACGAGAACGACCTAAAAAAATTCAATTTATTAAGAGTTAAAATGGCACTTCCAACAATAGTGCAGATGCCGTTCTACTGCTTACCTGCTTAGCTCCAAGAACAAGGGGAATAAGACACTCAGGTTCTGTTGCTTGAGTGGATTCATCAATTAGGACCTACAAATATTATAAAAGTAGCATTTGAAATGAGTGAGCAATGCGAATAAGTACTCCAAAATACAAGAAAATAAAGTAGCAATCTTTATCAACCAAATAAGGATGAAAATAAAGCACAAAAAATCTCTGAAAAATGAAAATATCCTGAGCAGACACGGCATCTGTCTTATAGACAATTACCTGGCGAAACCTGAAATTTGATAACCGAGGATCTCCAGCACCGACACAAGTACAGCATATAACATCAGCACTTTGAGAGATCTCCCTTTCAGTAGCTCGCTTGAGTGCCTTATATTTCTTCTCATCACTACTAGACAATTCACCTTCAATTTAACAAAAAATTAGCTGATTCATGATTGAGCCCGCTCGAGCAGAAATCATGGAACAAACAGTCATTTTTATTGTTTTCCAAAGATGGGTGTTTCCTTTTATGAAAAAAAAAACAGTAATGGGCTATAGAATAAAGAATACTCGTAAGAAACAGGAACATAAATTGTTTCAACTCCGAAAATTCAAAACTTTTGAAAAGAGAAAATTCACTACAGAAAACAGCAAGAAAGTGCATGCCTTGTTCATCTTTGAGCTGCTGTAACTTGTGAAGCTCACTTTTTTCAGATGTATCCAGATGTCTAACCTGTCAGAAGTGACAATGAAGTATTTATTAGTTCACAAAATATACCTTACGTTTGACACGTGCGTCCAGGATTTTAAAAAAATGGCAATAAAAGAAACCTGATAATGTAGAGTTAAATGCTCGACGGGGGAACTGACAGCCTCTCTTGATTTCGCACACAGTCTCACAACCTTATCATGATATGGCAAACAAATGAGTATTTGGCTAGGTGTTGAAGGGGAGATCAGACAGATTTTTACAGCAGATGCCACAGATACAGTCAACACATATGGGGGAGAAAGAGCATGGGGTACATAATGCTGCTTATTCGTGAGTATTTGGCGAGGTGATGACAAGTTGGCTGGACAGATTAAGAACAGTAAAACTGGATAAAAATGAACTAATTGAAGAATGAGTGAATGATAACCCCTCAACAAAAATAAACCATTATAACGGTTGACTCAGAACAATTAGATATCAAAACAAACCTTCAAGCCAGTGGTGCTTATCTTTTCAGCTAGCTGGTCCACGGCTACATTACTTGGAGCACAAACCAAAACCTGAAATGCGATACAAACAGATGTCAGCAACAAATGTGCCAAAAATATTACGCATTCAAACGACATGAACCATTCAACCTGCCCTTGACCCTGTTTTGCCATGTGATAAACAATAGCTGCTGAGGTGACAGTTTTCCCAGTTCCGGGTGGACCTTGAATGAGACTAATAGGCTTTTGCAGAACACTCTTGACAGCAAAAACCTACAAACATTTTCAGGACAGTAAAATCTAAGCAACATACAGCATATAAATAGATAACATGTGACACTGTCATATTCCAATTTCAAGTATAAAATGAGTTCACTTAATTCTGATCTTTCAAACTGGGCAACCCCTAAGAAGTTAGTAATATTACACTCTAATACAGCATGGTACCTGAGATGCATTGAGCTCAGGGAGGCCAGGAGCACCAAAGCGTCGAGGTAACATATTACGAACCAACTGCATCTCAACTTCATGCCCAAGAAGATGATGATATATGTACCTGCATATAAATAAAACAGTCAACGTGTAACCAACGCCATTTGAAGCTTCTAAATCAAGTTCTTCTGTAAAAAAAAAACTTGCAGTATAGGCCCAAATCAATCAGAAAACCGGTGTTAAGCCACTAAGTCAAATACACACTACACCAAAAAGCAAAGAAGTCTTCATTAAAAATATTTTCAAGATACTGCAATTCCTGTCAAATGAAAGTTCACTAAAATACATGAGGATCCAGATTGCTAGTAGCCGCGCTCAGATAGTACTGCATAAAGTGTTAGTAATGGACTTTATCTTAGTTGCTAATGATAAACCTTCACTCACCCACTGACACTGGTTTCATCCACAGCAAATGTTTTCATGGCTCCCTGCATTCGATCAAAGCTTGTGCTCTTCCAAACAAAATCAACACTGAAACCATGGCTGACGTCCACTGGAACATCCTGCTAGGGCCGATTGAATAAACATGTGCATTATTTTGATTATTTATTTCTCATAATTGCAGTATATAAAGTTTTTCGACAAAACCAAGAAATATGGCATAAATAACCGGAGATACCTGATTCGCCCCAAGCTCAAGAGCAACCTCCTCTTGTGCAGTCAATTTTATCTGAGAAGCATAAACAAATCTTTATGGTTGGCATGAGAAACTATATCATCTCCTTTTCTCAGAGTTCATAGGTTAGAACTTCAGATGACATACCACATGACCCACAGACTGCCATGGAGGATGAGCAGCATCACCTGAATAACGTAGACGCAGTTCATCACCAGGAACAAGACGTAACTCATTATCTTCCTACATGGAACAGGAACTCTTCATATGAAGAAAATGATTTTCTTAATGCAAGATAAGAAGAAGGCAACTTACTTTTGGAAACACAAAATAAGCAACTCGCTTCTTATTAAGACCTACATCCCAGCGTATTGTAATGCTATCTTTGCTTTGCGACTCTTTCATCATCTACCAAAATCATGAGTCAGAATCCTTCTACGAACAAAATCCAGTAGGAATATTTGAAATGGAAGGGTAGCCTCAGCCATCGTTTGCAAAATACCTTATCGTAATCTGCTTCAAGTTTGATGAGTGGAGCAAAGACATTTTGGTACTGGACAGAAGAAAACGACTCAACACAGGCTACCATTGAAACCTTAATGAATTGGCATGATCGCAATAAGTCTTCAAAAAGTGAACCTGATATGCATCTTCATATTTTACAGCTACGGGCTGGGGCTCATCATCCACACCAGGTTTCTCAAGATCCTCCAATGAGGCATCAGGGTTCGTCTTCCAAAGCTCTTCAATTTTGTTAATCTGCTGCGCACTGATTTGCCGTGCCCTCAACTGTTCTTGTTCGGATGGAACCTACTTAACAGCCGAAACGCTCAAGAAAAATGATATACGGTGAAAAATATCATTGCGTAAGCTATGAAATAGAAACAAACCTTGAGTAACCACTGCAGGAAACATCTATCATCTATCAGCGGGCACCATTCACTGAGGTCCCAGTTCATATCCTTTAATGCATTCACGCTAAGGCATGGTTCACGGCAGAGCAGAACAACTACACTTTCTGTCTTGGCAGATATAAAACCGAGAAGAAAAACATTTCTACATCCACAATTATAACACTCCAGAATGGTTTCGCCAAGGGGGCTGTCCTTGTGCAGACAAACTTCCTTGTGCTTTGCTCTCACCTGAAAAGTGAAGCGGAAAAAGGATAAAAATACGAAGGCTATAAATCCACATGTCAAAAGAAGGACAAAAACATTTTCCTTCTTCGTAGGAATGTTCAGATCAATTACACTTTGGAAAAACGAGCCTAGCACATAAAATAGTGCCTAAATGGAAGTAAAAAAAATGATAATATCTAGAAAGTGGAGTCAAAGAAGCAATCAAGAGTACTGGAGCTACTTTCGGTGAAATGCGCATATAAGATTAACATCGTTTTTCCTCAAACTTCCCCACTAGCACGCAGAGAATACGCTCCTCGCTACTTACCAGATGATTGACGATGTGAGAACCAGAAGTATTGCCTCTAGAATTACAGAACCATTTCCTACACGACGGTACATTGCATCTGATGACGCATGCTGGGTTCGCAACCCCGCAATACCGGCAAGCATGCTCACTGGAGTTCCCCTTACCATACTCGAACACCTCATCATCCCCCCAGTGTCTTCAAAACTGAGACCGCTCATCCCGGCGGCCAAACTATCTACCACCCCAGTCTCTTTTGTGTTATTGTTGGCTCCAGCTCCTATACTCGCCCCACGCGTTTTCGATTCCGAGGGCGTAGGCGCCTCCGAGGCGGACATAGAATCAGCGGGCGTCGGCCAAACGGATTTCGGCGATCGAATCGGCTGTGAAAGCTCATGAAACTCGGGATAACCGAAGTCTTCCTCCCCTGGCCCATCGAATTCAAGGAATGTGTACGCATCGTTCCCAGTGTCCGGCTGGGATGCCGTCTCGTAAAGAATGTTCTCCTGAGAATCCATGACCGTGTCAGATCACGAAATCGAAGAGACTTCCGCAACGATCACAGGGAAATTAGGGTTAGGGTTTAAAAATCCGAATATGTAAGCAGTTCAAAGCGTATACATTTGGCAGTTATGATGTTTCGAGATGTTTATAACCCTAATCCCCAATGTACGTATTTGGGTGTTAAAACCCTAATCCTGGGATTAATTGTGATTAATTAAACAAGGATTATTTTATTTAGCTTAATGTGAAGAAAACGTTCGGCCCATTATGAAAGAAAGCGGCCCATCCTGGTTGGGCCGATAATAAAATAGGGCTCGGTTCAAGCTCACATCGAATTACTAAATTATTTTTTCTTTTTTTTTGTTACTAGGAAATGCAGGACATTAGTGATCAGTAGGCCCCACTCTTGCCAGGTCATCAGTGGCACTCAGGGGAGTGGTGTCATTTTGCAGTTTGCTGGGTAATCGGATCGGAGGAATACGCCGCTTCGGCAACCGCGGCTAATTTCTGCAGATTCAGTTTGACCACCGTATCGAGGAACAGACGCGTATCCTCCTCCGTGTTCCCCTCCGGCACATCCACCTCGTACGACTCCAACACCACAGTCGTACGGCCGTCTGCGATCTCGTGTACGGACGTCACCGATCTGTAGTTCCTCAGTCGGTGCTGGCCTCCGATGATGCTGAATCCGGTCACGCGGTTCTCATCGTCCATCAGATCTAGCCTCTCCGTACTGGTCTCAGCCGGAAGCCCCGACACGACGGTGACGTCGCGGAGGTCGCCGATCTTGAGGCTGAAATCGGATCTGACGGCGCAGCTTTTGATGAAATTCTTGTAGCCGTTAGGCTTGTCGAATCTGCGCACTATTCTCCAGACGTGCTCCGGTGGCGCGGAGATGCGTTGCGCCAGGAGGGAGGAGCACTGACCTAGCTTCGATTCGTAGATGTGAAATTCGGCTACTGACGATTTTATACCTTCGAACTCCTCCTCCGATACGCCAACCGGCGGCACGAGACCGCTCGCCGTCGAAGTCATCCGATCCCGCCTGGACTACAGCAGCAAGAGTACAGAGGCAACAGTTCTCGGAATGAAAAAAAATATGCATACAGACGAGAACCTGACAGGCTACCTCACCTTCGCCCTTCACGCCGCTTGATGATTGGATTGGCGGTTTCCTTTTGGGATACGGCGGTGGTTGATAAGGTATATGGAAATTCCATCACGATTCGAAGCCTGCATATTTTATTTGCTGGAACAAGCATGGGAGTACACGTACATGCACTTGAATTTATTATTTTTAACTTATTGTAAATATTTTATTTAATTGTATTTTAATTCTAATAAACAGGGAAAATGCACTGTCCTCTGGGTTGCAGTTCAGTGGCTAGAGGAATTCATAGCTCTGTAACAAATCTAATGATCCATGAATTGCTGGAGAAGGTGACATACAATACTCTGAAAGACTTGCTTCAACTACCGGAATTACATCAGTTGCTAGATCACAAATTGTAAACAGGAAAGGAGGCACAGAAGAGGCATGATTGCATTACCCAGAAATGGCAACAACTGTGCTGTGCAGCTACTGATTCCTCCATCTAGGACTGGATATGGGGAAAAAACCTGAAGGAGACAATACAGCAAAACCGTAACCTGGGGATGGAGGTGCACGGGATGGTGTTCCCAAGACACCGGATTGGCCTAGAGATGAAAATGAGAAGCTAGGTGAAAGCAGGGGAGGAAACCCTCCTGGAGAAAGCAATGGATATGGTGATCTAGGAGACAGGACATTCCAGAACCCTGTAGGTGAACTTGGAGGAAACTGTGAAGTTGGAGATGGTAAAAATGGAGGTGCATTTGGGCCTGGCGAGGCAAGAGCAGGTACGAAGGATGATGCTGGAATGGGTGCAGGAGTAGTATTTGGAGGTCCATTTACCTGAGGAGCAGGGGGAGCCGGAGGAGGGGCATTGAGCCTAGGCGAAGGAAGGGATGAGGGTAGTCCATTAGCTCTCGGCATCGGGAACTGCGGCATCCCAGGAGCAGGAACCACGGAAGCTTGATGGTAGCTCATATTCTGTGGAACTTGAGCTTGCATGCTACCCTGAGGTTGCCTCGGAGAAGAATTCATGATGGAATGAAGATACCTCGTGTAGACAGAAATCGGAGACTCAGCCGTGTTTGTCCAAACATCAGTGGGGGTTGGTGGAAGCCCTATTCCAGGCGAAGCCTGTTCAGGTTGAGCTGGAGGAGGTCTCAAAAAGGGAGGCTGTGGTTGCGAATTCGGATGCAGAACTGGCTGTGCCTGAGGCTGTGCAATTGGACGCGGAAGTGGCTGCGGCGCCGCAGGGAGAGGAGCCATTGCCGGATAATGATGCA
Source organism: Utricularia gibba (assembly GCA_002189035.1). Lineage (NCBI taxonomy): Eukaryota > Viridiplantae > Streptophyta > Magnoliopsida > Lamiales > Lentibulariaceae > Utricularia > Utricularia gibba. The sequence goes on from CM007990.1 coordinate 1,124,255, forward strand.
CAGGAACATGAGGCCGGTGCGTAGGAGCCAAGGGAGGTGGTCGAATTCTCTGTAACCGGTTATTCGGTGGCCTTGGAGTGTTCTGCGGAGGCCTAGAAGGAGCATCCCGCAACGGTGAGCCAGTCAGCTGCTGAACCAATTCCCGGAAATCGTTCTTATTAATATTGTAAACATGCGGCTGCGGCGGCGGCGGCGGCGGCGGCGGCTGTGGCTGCGGCTGAGGCTGCTGCCTGCTGGAACCAGCAAACTGTGGCTGATGAATAGGGCTTTTCCTAATGTTCCTTCCCATCTTATTCACACCAAGATAATCAGCTTGCCGAGACTGAAACGGATCCATTCTCCCCTAATCACAACTCAAATTTTCCCTAATCAAAACCGCCACATCCTTCAATCAAACCCGCAAACATACCAAATTCTCAAAAATCTCCAGCACCAGAATCCAATTCGTCTACTGTTGCTCGAGAACCCAATTCTTGTACCATTCCCGGAACCCTAATACTCCATAACCGCACCGCGAAATTCACAAATCAAGACTACCTCAACGGCACACGCGAACTCAGAAGAGAAGAATCAACTCCCTCGCAGCCGCGCTGACTGATTCTCCTCTCCGACAGCTGGTATCTGAAGACCCCCCAACAACAGTGGAACCAACACAAAGCACTTGAAATCCGTAATCGCCCGGTCAACGGAATTTGTCCAGTGGATGCGGGAAGCACGAAACCACACGACGGCCCGGAAATGAAACCGAAATTCCTTGCCGTGACAGGATTGATGTCTACCCTCCGGCTCGCGCTCGACCGTACAACCAAAATGCACAGAAATGAAAAATCAGCGTTACGTATAGGCTTTTGTTTCAAAGGATGACTATCCATTTTTCAATTTTTAAAAAACCATGATGGTGGTGATTTTGTTGTTAAACCCCAAATTAATTGGTACACATCTACATATCAGAACAAACGATGAGAAATGAAAATAAAATAATAAATTATATAAGAGATTATCGATTATTAATAATTAATTAGACTTAATTTTGTTAACATAATTTATATTTTTTATGTATTTGAGTATCACATATACTTATTCAATCTATTTTATCCTAAATTTTAATACTACATACTTAATCTTTAACCACATATTAATTATATATTTGGTTGATAAGTTTGAATGGATATAAATTGTATTTTATATGTTTCGTACAAAAATTTATTAAATCCTTATAAACAAACATGAAATTTACCTTATACAATAAAAAAATTAATTTGTAATTGGAATTTGGGTAAAAATATTTAATTTCAATTAAATTTGCACATAATCCTTAATAAACTAAATCATTTCATTTTCTTACTTTGAACCAAACATGGCCTAATCGTGTTTAAAATTTGAATAGTAAATCATTTGTAATACTAATTAAATTAATCTTAATTTTTTTTAAAATATAAAAATGAAACTTAATTCAATGGTTTCTTTTAAATAATTATTTAATTATTTTTGGATTTTCGCATTTCCGAAAACGCGGGAAAATACTTTAATTTATTTGGATTTTGGAACGCGTGATGATACTTAGCCGCATAATTACTGCCTGAACAGAGTTGTTAGGCATCCTTCACTCCGCATCTCGATTGCTGTTGTTCGGTAATGGGGTTGCTGGATTTCAGGTTCCGGAGGTGGCGCCAAAGGTCGGTGATTTTTATCTCTCGAAGTCTGAAGAATTTGAATTGGTACGATTTGCGCACCCGTTGCTTTTTCCATGTTCGGTTTTCGGGATTTACTTTCTAGGGTGAGTGTGGAATTGGGGGATTTGTTGTTCACCGTGCCATGTAGAAAGGTGGACGATTTGCGTCTTTTTTTGGTGATTAATCTTCCCCCACTAAGATGTCCTTCATTAAAAATGGGAACTTTGAGCTTGGATTGGAGATTTTGAAGACTGTGTTGCATTTTTGGAAACTTTTTTTTTGCAGAAAGATATCAAGTGGGCCGAAAATACAAAATAATGTGGATTAGGTTGTGGCGTTAGTTGCTTTGTTACTGTAATCAGAATTCTTGGAGTTCCATGTACCCTGCCGTCTATTCTCTTTATGTAAAATGCAGTGATGGGGTAATCAGTTTATCAGACTCTGTGCATTATTTTCAAATTGGGTAGAGCTGCTTTTCCTCTGCTGCTTATTCCTGTTTATCCGACTCCTGTAGATCGATTTCTTTTCCACAGATGATGAATTGAAGCGAAGCATTATCCATCATTTAGCAATATGGACCATGGAATCTGTGCTGATAAGGTTAATCTGGACACTCTTGTGTCGCATCACGAAGGAAATGAAGCCTCTGTTGATCTTCTGGCCCGTCGTGTCAAGAACCGTGAAAGGCAACGCAGATACCGTGCTCGCAAACGTCAGGAAGCTGATCTTAAAAAGGCAACAACCATTCATGGAACAGCATCCCCACATCTTGTAATAGCTTCTGAGTTGCAGCCTGTCCCCCTTGAACCTGATAGCTCTTTACCTCTAACCAGCTCTGATTCCCTCACCCGGGTTTACAGCCCCCGGAACTGGAAGAAAGATGCCAGAAGAGGCGCTCGTTGCTCTCCCGATGGCAATGAAACGCCTGCTCCTGGTGCTGTTTGCCATGATCAGCTAACCAGTCATTCTAACACGCCCTTATCAGCCATTGGGACAACACGATGCTTATTACCAAGCAGGAGGCATTGGAAAGCTGAGGCCCGAAACAAGAAACTTGAAACAGAGTAAGCTATTAAAGCAGGCAATCTTTTTTGTTAGTACTGCCACACAAGGATCGTTGTATCTTAGCAGTTCCTTCTCTGCTGCTGTTCAGCCCCAAGATTTCTTCATGTGGTCTTTCAGATGAGTTCTGAACATAGAGTTGAGATCATTTCAGCAGCTGTGTTCTGCGATGCTGCATAGAGATCCATACAGCACTATGGTTAAAAATCCGATCATCTTATTTATAAAATTACCTATCCTCGATTTCTATCACACACACAAAGTATAAAAAATTATATATATAATAGATAGTTTTTATATATTATTTTAATAATGGGTATTTTTCAAAATCACTCTACCAATTCTCATACACTTCCTCATCATTCCTCCAAATTAAAGTATGCCAAGGGCAATAATGGGATGCGATGAATCAAAATCAATTAATGGTTACAAAATCAATTTTTTGAATAAAACGCATATTGAAATTTCTTGTAACAGCAACAAACCTTTTTTTATTATATTTAATGAAATTATTTTTTTAATATGTAAAAATTTTTATTAATTTTTTCGGGTTATTATTTAATATGACGTTAAATTAACCAAAAATGGGATCTTTCTTTATCCACTCTTTTATTTTTTTCAACTACTTAATTGAAAGAGGAAAAGATGGGTAGCTATTTCCAGGATGGACCCCACCGACGAGCGCCGCCGCCTGTCCAAATATATAAGCACGTGAAACACGCAAATTTATTTATTTTTTTCAAAAAATATTTTTTTATTATCCTCCAGATGTCCCTAGAATCCAGATACGCAAGTATTTCAAAGAGTTGACGGAGTCAAGGTTGACCCCTGCTAAATGAACCACAGCTAACAATAGCAGCTCTTTGACGGGTAGTTTACATTTTTGAGAGTGGATGCGACTCTAAGATTAATCATACTGAAATTAATGATTTATAAAAAAAATATAAATGATATTAAAAAGATTAGATTCAAACAATTAATATTAATCTATAATTTATTATATATTACATACTTTATTTTTCATTTTTCAATTATTTTTTGGAAATGAGTACAGTTGTTTTTCATTTCTTATTGAAACTAAAATGAAAAAACTTGGTTTTATTTCGAAAACAGTTTAAAGTATAATTTGTACTATTTATTTTAATATTGTGATTTTCCAAAATTAATATAGTTATAAATAAAATTCAATAACTTAATTTCCGAAAATACCACATTATCATTTTCGGATAGTGATAAATATGCTATAATGGATGAGAAATAGATGTTTTCCAACAAACTTATTCCATAATAACAACAAACATAATATCCAGCCTATTTCTTGATATACGATTGTTTGTTATAATAGATCAAAGAAAAATAAATGATTTCAAGACTTGTAGTTGTTTTACAACTAACTTAGTTAACAATAATAAGGAACATATAATTCAAGTTATTTTTTGATTTGAGATTGTTTGTTGTAATAGATATAGAAAAATGGATAATTTCCAAACTTGGAGTTGTTCTCCAACTAAATTATTCCACAACAAGAGGAAACACAAGATTCAATCTATTTCTTTAATCTTCTGTTGTACACAGAGCAGGCGAGTCGTGCTTTCGCGTTATCGGGCAGCCATTTTCGATGCCAAAGCGAATCGGAGCTGATCTTGTGAAAACAGTCTGCCTTCCATCCTGACTGTAGCTTGTTGGATCATCATCTCATTCACTACTGATACACTGCCGTGATGCACATCTAACTCCAGTTCTTGCAGCGCCACCATCAGTTTAGCTGCTGGATGGTTCTTCCTGCTGCACTGAACCCGGATCATGGCGTCTCGCCCCATGATACTCACCTCCACAGAAGCCTCCGGTACCAGAAGGGCTGAGGAGCATCTTGTTTCTTTGGATGATGATAATGATGATGATGATGAGGGTTCCTTCTTTAGCCTCTCCAGCTGCTCTCTGAGATGGGCTTTATCGGATTCGGAGCTTTGCAGCTTTGATCTCAGCTCGTTGATGTAGGCTATGGCGTCGCCGAGCAGGGAAGCCTTGTCCATCTTGGATACATTAGGAACCACAGCTCTAAGGGCGTAGAATTTCTGGTTCAGCTTCTCCCTTCTCTGCCTTTCAGCTTCGACATGATTCAGAGGCTCTTCCCTGCCGTTCGCCGGCTTTCTGCCGCGCTTTCTCGGCCGTTTCTCGGGTTCAACGATGGAACTGCTGCCCATCTCCTTCATTACTGAAGCCTCAATATCAGAATGGTCAGATTCCACGCAACAGATACTATCGTTTCTAAGTGTTCCAGAGGATGGAGCTATCACACCAGAAGTGAAAGACATCATTCCTTCATCGTTGCTGCTTTTTGATGTGGGAGTTTTCTTCGTTGTTTTGTCAACTCCCACATTCATCTTCTTGCTTTCACCAAAACTCAGTATGTCAGCCGACTCCTGTTTGCAGGATCCGTTGCTTCTGATGAACCTGAAATCAGAGAAAACCGAATCCTTAATCGAGTTCCCTGTGCCCTCACTGCAACTGGGATTTCCATTCCCAAGCACGGTGACCTGTTTACTGGGAGCTTGCAGCGAATCCTTGTTCTCCAAGAATGAAGAAGAAGGGTGGTGATTAAGCCATGTAGTGGCAGCAGAAGCATCACCATCTCCGATATGCCAGGAACCCGACCCAGCAACAGAACCCCCTTGATTCCCACTGAAATTAAACAACAATCTGACCTTTTTCATCAGATCAAAGCTCTGGAAAACCACATCTGTGGAACCAAGCTCCACGACGCCGTTCGGTAATGGTATGCAAACCATGGTTCGAATCCCAAACCCCAGCGCTTGATGGGCTCGTTCACAGTTGGCCTCGGCGAGACGCTCCGGGCCGGTGACCCAGACGGGGCCGGAGGTATAGAGCGCCTGGCCGGGAATTCCCCATCCACTTGGAAAGGATTGAGTCATGGAAATCAGAAAGAACCATTCCGTATCTGTAACTTCTTCATCCACAGCGTCTTCTGCAGAAGCCTGTGAACCAGAAACCAAAGCGTTCAATTCTCTGAGAACCTTCTTTCTGTGGGCTTGCTCCGACGGCGAAGACGACGACGCTTTGCGGTTCCCTTTATCTTCCTCCCCTTTATAGTACCCATCTCCCCAGCTCAAAACAGGGGGCATCCCGAATTCAGTCACTGAGCTCTGCCAAAAGATAGCGTAGGTCCACGCCTCGCGAGCGCCTTCGATCAAAGCAAGGAATCGCTGCTGAAGGCTTTCTTGAGTGAAAACCTGAGGTTCCGGGTGAAGCGCCGCCGTCTTGGAACCGAGCGGGTGCGACGGCGGCGGTGGAGAATGAATCGGGGTGTAAGCGATTTGTTGACCAACTGACCAGAAGGAACCCAGATCAGAACCAGATGCAATAAACGATTCCATCATCGCAGATTCCCCCTCCGCCGGCCCACTTATTTCCCGACCACTACCCCCCCACATATCCACAGAAGCAGCATCCGGGAACACAGTCATCCGATAATCGATCACCCCACGTGAGCTTCGCGGGTACCCAGAAACAGAAATTGAGGGAGACGTTGAGAAAAAGGAGGAAAAGCAAGACGGGACAGGAAGCAAGAAAAGCAGCAAGCAGATGACTAAAATACTGATATATAAATACCTGGTCACGAATCCGCGACGAGCTCACCATACCCGGATACCGCCAACTCCCACGTCAGCATATCTGCTTCGTCCTGGACCGCCGGCGGTCAATTCCAGACAGCCGGGTAGATACCTTACTCATCCATAACTACATCCAGCAACTGCTTAATCCAGCCCATGGAACCCCATTCTTGATGCTCAAATTCAGCACAAAAATGATGGTAATCAAATACCATCGCCGATCAACTGCATTTCTCAAGTTAGTCAAGAAATAGATTTTCATTAATGACACTTTAAACCAGGTTAGGGAACAGTCTAATCACACTTTAATACCGCGATTTAGGATTTGATGGAGATTAAATACTCTTTCACCGCCAGGTGTCATCCAACCAATCATATTTTGGAGACCTTATTTCAGCGTCTTTTAAATAATATTTTAATTTTACTGTATAAATTTAAATAAAAATGAATTCATGTTTTGTCATTTTAAAATTATAAAATAAAATAAAGAATTAAAAAAACATTTTAGTATGAAAAATTAAAATAAATGAAAATTATGCATTTTCATTCTGAAAAATGAAAAATAGGCATATTTTATAAAAATATTAATTTTTCATTTCAAGAATAAAAAATAAAAATAAATGTGTGTGAGGATATTCTCTGAGTTTTTTTAATAATAAATTTTGATTAGTATCTATTTTATAAATGATTAGTTTTACAAAAGATAAAATTCATTTTTATTTAAAAATAATATTTATTTTTTATGGTTTTCCTGTAGAATTAAGGTATCATATTATGTTCATAGTAATTTATAAAATATAAGGTTATAAAGTTAGTGATAATATATCACATTGATTATGATCATAAAAGAGTATGTATTTAAATATAAATGTAATTCTAATATTGTATGAGAAATTTTTTTAAAAAAGAAAATGTAAAATCTTAATTATTATATATTCTAAATGAATAATATAATATAAAAAAGATAAATATATGAATTCTCTTAATATTATATAACATTTTATTCAAAATTGTGTAACATAAAATCATAACAATTCATTAAAAATATTGTATAAAAATTTGTGTATTGTCATGACATAAATACATGTATATTCGAACGCGGAAGCTTCCTAGTCCCTGTCTAAAGCTTGATCCGTAAAATGAATGTGAATCACGTTTTGGTCTTCGGCGGTTATGAATAAATAAATGGGATGGCAATTTCTGAGTAATTTTTAATTGGCCCAAGTCAGGTATAAAATATAATTTTTGGAACCCTTGTGGGATACAAACGAATTATTATTATTATCATTATTATTGGGGCATATTCGTAAAACGCTACGAATTAATTATATTTATAATATATATTAAAATGATGAATTTTAAAGATTATGTGAATAAAAATAAATGAGGACGTCATGTGGGGTTAGGTGGGAAATGACTAATATGCCCCACACCATCAGCGCTCTCATCCGCGTCTTTCTTTCTCCTCCGTAGAGGCGACTCCCTTTGTCCTCCTGGTATCATCGTCGGATTCCATGGAAGCCAAGATCATTGTGATGGATGGAAATCAGAGCAATAAAGGCTCCAAAGGAAGCCGACAAACATCTGGTGATGAAACTCCAAGGGAGAGATCCGACAGGCACAACGGGAAGGTAGTATGTGTGTTGAATGAATTAGAGGAAGAAGAGATCCTGTCTGGTTCGTATACAACCACCATCACAGCAATCTGAAGTTCATTACAATGTTGAACTTGAACATGGGAGGTTGGTTCAGCGAGGGTACAGATCAGTGATGGATGCTTCATTTACGGAGGCGTCGCTTCTAATGCCTCCCATCTCGCCGCTGGGTTGTCCGACGGAGCTGGAATCTGATGTATCTGCTGTGAAATACGCAGGTCGGTGAGGCAGCGGAATGGCGAGAGAAAAGTTGCTGAGCATGAGGACGACAGACGCCATTGTTGGTCGGCTTGCTGCGTTTTCTTGAACGCATAACAAGCCAATCTGGACGCATCGCACCATATCTTGCAAGCACCCAGAGCCCTCTCTCAGTGTCGGATCCATAAGGCTTTCCGCCGTTCCGTCCCGCAAGCTTCTCCAAGCCTATGATGAATCACCATGCCATTGGAGTAAGAGAAAGAGAAAGAAGAAAAGAAAAACAGATGGATCACGTTGGAAAGCTTACAAAGCTCATCATGTTCTCGGGTCTGTCCTCGCGGGTGAAGGAGAGGTTCTTCTGTCCACTCACAATCTCAAGAACCAGGACACCAAAACTAAATACATCAATTTTAGAAGATAGCTGCCCGTTGAAGGCGTATTCCGGGGCCATGTATCCACTGCAGAGACCATTCAAGGAGATGGTAAGTTCCTGATGCAACAAAGGTAGCAGTATTTGCGAAACTCAGAGGACTGACTCACTGTGTTCCTACCACCCTACGAGTTCTTACTTCCGTTTCATCCAACACGAAGAGTCTGGCGAGCCCAAAATCAGCGATCTTTGGGTTCATTTCAGCGTCTAAGAGGATGTTGCTGGGCTTCAAGTCACGGTGGATAACGCGAAGGCGCGAGTCCTCGTGAAGGTACAGAATCCCCTTGGCAATGCCGGAGATGATGCTGAATCGTGTACCCCAGTTGAGTTCAGAGCGTCTAGCAGGATCTGTATTGCCCATTCATGCAAAATCTAAGCTGAAAGAATGGTGGAATGTAGCTAAGAGGAAACTCTACCGAATATGAAGTGATCTAGACTTCCGTTCTTGACGAATTCATACACCAGAAGCTTCTCAATCCCTTGCATTGCAAAGCCCAAGAGTCTCACCAAATTTCTGTGCTGAAGTTTAGCCACGAGGAGGACTTCGTTCCTGAATTCTGAGTCTCCCTGTGATGAACCTTTGGACAGTCTCTTCACTGCTATTTCTTGTCCATTGCCAAGATCTCCCTGATGCAAAGAATGAGATTTGATCTCTTTTTACCGCGAACTGGATTTAGAATGCTTGTTGTTACCTTGTAAACAGCACCAAATCCTCCATGCCCAAGTTCCTTCTCCTGGGAGAAATCATCTGTGGTAGCCTTGATTTTCTCAAAATCATATTGCAGCGATTTCGCTGCGCCCATCTCATCATCCCCTGGTTCAAAGAGTTGCTGCTCCCTCAAACGCCTTCTTCTCAGAATTATGAATGCGCATCCAAGTAGCAATATACCCAAAATGCAGCTACTACCACGACAACAACAATGGTGATCAATCTAGAATTACCTGCAAATGAGAACAGCAAGGGTTCAGGAAAACCAATAATTCAAATTAACGAAATAGTCTCAGAACCTGTAGGAGGTGGCGGTGGTATCGAGGGAGAAGGGGCATCAGCAAGGCCTGAACTTCTTGAATCCTCGTCAGATTATAGAATGGAGCAGTCTCATACCGCAGCATACAGCTTGGGTATAGAACTCTTGCCCCTCTGGCCCCATTACAACATCCCGGTATCTCTTGAGCAGCATTTCGCAAACACTCTAGGCAATCATCTGCAGAAATGTCTGGCGTGCATTGCACCAAGGCGTAAATCGTCCATGAGTCCGGACCAGTACGTTGACCGGCAGCCGCCTTTATCAGGAGACCGCCCGCGGCTGCCTGAACAGTGAGATTTTCTAGCAGCGGGCTCAGCGCAAAAAATACTTGTGGAACGCTAGTAACATTTGCGGTATTCAGTAGCAACCCCACGGGACGCTGGCTCTGAACTCCAAAAAACGATTCATTCAAATACCTCAGAGTGCAAAAATCTCGCCACACAATCGCTTCCCTGTTCATAGGGCAAAACCCACGAATCTCCACCGTAGCGTTGCGAATACATCTCCGACACTCCTCCAACTGCAAGTCTGCTCGGCAAAGTGCCGTGGCGTAGACCCGATCCGGGGCGACACCGGAGGAGGCGTTGTAGAAACCGCCGTTTCCGATGTTGGGAGGGATAGAAGAAAAAACAGAAGCCAGATTCCTCTCGTAGGCACTATTCGCCGTGTAGTTTCCGTTGTCACCACAGACATAAACGATGTTTTGAGCTTCTACAAACCGTCTGGAACCCAAACTGATGAAACCCAAGAAGAAAATCCAAAGTTTCCATCCTCGGAGACCCATGCCGGATGGTTAGAAGATAGTCGGAGGAAATGGAATGACGACGGAGACGAGCTCGTGGCTGGTCAGTGTTGAAAAAACGTTGACTAGTGTTGATGTGTAATTTTCTCATACATTATTTTAATAATGGATATTTTTCAAAATCACCTCGCAAAAAATCCTACGGTGGCAGCCATGCTTGACTTACTGGCGCGTTGGGTACATACGCCTCTGCAAAAAAAAATGTTTTTAAAACAGACATTTTCTGTAATTCTTGTAAAAATAGCCTTGTTTTACTAAAATAATCCTATTTATACAATATTAATTTAATTTAATATATAAAGATAGTATTTCATAAATATAGTCTATAAATACAATTATTTTTATTTAATAAAACTTTATTTTAAACTATAACTTTTATTAAATATAAATACAAATTATGTATAATTAACTAGATAAGAACATGGATTATCATAACCCATAATACAAAATAAGCCATATAATTAATAATATTATATTTTAAAAAATAAATAATTATTTATAAAAGAGCGATTCCATGGACTTGAGATCATCGATTTGAGGTAAGCATCGCCGACTCTTCAAACGTTTGATTAAGACCATAAAGTATATTTTACATTTAATATATACCCAAATTATTTGATAAAGACATATTATTAAATACAGTTTAATTATAAAATCTCACATTTTCAAAAAGCATATCAATGTATTAGATTAAATATTAATTTATTTGATAATTTATCATATTATGAAAGCATCACAATAATATTAATTTAAAATTTATTTTATGAAAAGTAGAGTGTGGTTATTTAGATAATAAATACGTAAAATAGATCGATTTTGATAATTATTATAAAATAGTATTATTTGACTAACAAAATTTTAGCATATGACTATTTTGCTAAAAACCCCCTTGACTTCCTCCAAAACTGTCTCACCACCTATAACTACGTCAAGCTCTGCGTTAAAAAAACAAAAAAAAGAGTTGACCGTTTCAAGATCTTCCTACTTTGATTATCAATTAAATTCATCTTATTTAACATTTTATTTTTTTTTAAATTTGTTTGGGGTATTGAGTTTCCATCTCAACTCGGCGGGGTGACCGGCCGGTCCAATAGATTGAACGGAAATCGTTGCTTTTCGAGTCACCGAGTCCATCATATTACTTATGTATAATTTCTCGAAAAGTATTTTTTGATAATTAATTTTAAAATTAAAAGATGAAATTGTGCAGTTTTATTTAAAATAAAAAACGATTTTAAATTTTTTAAAATAGATTTCACTCATATTAAATAACAAAACTGTTTGTAAAACATTTTTTCAAAAGAAAAAGTTTCTAATAAAATATTAACGTAAATTTTATTTTTGAAAGTTTAATTTATTTAAAATGTTTTTTATAAATAGAAATTATTTCAAATATATATTTATATAAATTGATTTATATTTATCGGTTTATCTAATGAATTAAATGGATAAATCCACTTTTATTCTTATTCAAACGCGGTCCTTTTTCTCCCCGTACGGTCGGCAGAATTCCTGGTGGTTACGGTTATCATAACTCTCTGATAGAAGATAAGTTTTCCAACTGTCTTCATAGACTTTGGAACTTGTGGAGGAGAAAACTTTCTCGGTACAAAGGTAGCCCTGCTTCCTTGACCTCTGGGCAATTATCCACTGATTTGTCATCATCCTGTGCATCTCCGCCGGCGGAAGTGGAGGCCCCGATTTAGCCTGGGAACCGGAGTTCCCAACTTGGGTTTCGATGCCGCATGCTCTGATGTTGTGTGACGCCTATCGCAGTGAATTTTCACCGTTGTCTTTACAGAATAACCGCATGGTATCTCCGATACAATACAACAAGCTCGAATATGTTTCGGAAATGGAACATGGGATGGGATGGATGGATCACCGGGGGTACATATCAGAGACAGTTACCTCGTTTGTGGAGGCGGGGTTTACGGGAGCTTCGGACTCAGGAGACTTACCGAATCCGACGGAGCTGGAGTCTGAGATCATGGGTGTGGAAAATGCCGGCCGGGAGGGAAGAGGAATGGTGATGGAAGAGCTGTTAAGCATGAGAACCACTGAAGCCATCGTCGGCCGGTCGGATGGGTTGTCCTGAACACACAGCAAAGCAATGTGGATGCATCTCAACATGTCTCGCAGTGATCCTGAACCCTCTTTGAGCGCCGGATCAATCACGTTTTCTGCAGTTCCTTCACGCCAGCTTCCCCAAGCCTGCACCCATCTCAAGACAATCACCAAACGGAAGACAAGAAATGCATGTAGTGCAAGGGGGGATTGGAAACATACAAAGTTGAGCATGTCTCCTGTTCTGTCTCCATGAGTGAACGCGTTGTTCTTCTGTCCACTCACAATCTCAAGTACTAAAACACCGAAACTATAAACATCAAGTTTAACAGAGAATTGTCCATGAAATGCGTATTCTGGAGCCATATACCCACTGCACAGACCGAGTAAGAATGCTCTGAGTTCAAGAAAAACAGCAAAGGTGGTAGCTTTTTCCAGATTCCAGGGACTTACTACGTTCCAACAACTCTGCTAGTGCTTCCCTGAGTTTCATCAAAGGTAAACAATCTGGCTAGTCCAAAATCAGCAATCTTTGGGTTCATCTCACCATCCAGTAGGATGTTGCTTGGTTTGAGATCACGATGAATGATGCGGAAACGTGAATCTTCGTGAAGGTACAGAAGTCCCCTAGCAATCCCCCAATGATCTTGAACCGTATACTCCAATCAATTTCAGAGCGTTTGACAGAATCTATAAACGTGACACCACAGAGATTAACCATGCTAAGCATGAAAGATTGATAAAATTAGGCAGGAAGAAGAGTTGAGGTGGAAGTACTACCGAATATGAGGTGATCAAGGCTACCATTCTTCACAAATTCATATATAAGAAGCCTCTCTGTTCCCTGCGCTGAAAAGCCAAGAAGCCGCACCAAATTTCTATGCTGTAGTTTTGTTAGAAGTAGAACTTCATTCTTAAACTCAAGGTCTCCTTGGGCTGAGCCTCTAGACAGTCTCTTCACAGCTATTTCTTGCCCGTTTCCAAGTTTCCCCTGATTCAAAAGATCAACATTTCATCTCTTCCGCTGGCCATAATTGCATTGAAATCACAATCACCTTATAAACAGCACCGAATCCTCCATGGCCAAGCTCATTCGCCTCTGAAAAATCATTAGTAGCAGCCTTGATTTGTTCAAAATCATATTGCACGGATTCTGCAGTAGTTATCTCATCATCCCCTGCTCCAGAAATGTTGAAAAAGTTAAGCACATGGATTGAAAACTGAGTCCAATTTGATTTTGGAAAGCATATAAAGAAGTTTACTTGGGGTTGTTTCTTCATGGTGCTCCCTCATCCACCTTCTTCTTAGAAATATGAACACGCATGCAAAGAGAACTATGCAAACCAATGCGGCAACAACTACAATGATGATAATAACTGTTGTAGAAAGACCTACAAAGGTGCAGACAACACACGTTTTTGAAGTATGCTTGGTCCAATTATTACGAAGAGCGTTAGCAAATGAGCAAGAGAACCTGTAGGCGGCCGCGGCCGCGGCGGTGGTAGCGAAGGCGTAACCGCGGGAGGAGGCGTCAATGGCGGTATGAGCAAGGCCTGAACTTCTTGAACCCTCGACAAGTTAACGAATGGACCAGTCTCATACCGCAGCATACAGCTGGGGAATAGAACTCTTGCCCCTCTTGCGCCGTTACAGCATCCCGGTAACTCTTGAGCAGCACTTCGCAAACACAACTGGCAATCGTCTGCAGAAATGTCTGGCGTGCATTGCACCAAGGCGTAAATCGTCCAAAAATCCGGGCCCGTACGGTTATCCGCAGCCGCCTTAATCAGAGGACCGCCCGCGGAAGCTTGGCCGCGGATAGCATCTAGCAACTGCCTCAGGTCACTATAGAATTGTGTAACGCTAGTAACATTTGCGGTATTCAGTAGCAAGCCCACGGGACGCTGGCTCTGAACTCCAAAAAACGATTCATTCGAATACCTCAGGGTGCAAAAATCTCGCCACACAATCGCTTCCCTGTTCATAGGGCAAAACCCACGAATCTCCACCGTAGCGTTGCGAATACATCTCCGACACTCCTCCAACTGCAAGTCTGCTCGGCAAAGCGCAGTGGCGTAGACCCGATCCGGGGCGACGCCGGCGGAGGCGTTGTAGAAACCACTGTTTCCGATGTTGGGAGGGATGGAAGAAAAAACAGAAGCCAGATTCCTCTCGTAGGCACTATTCGCCGTGTAGTTTCCGTTGTCACCACAGCCATAAACGATGTTTTGAGCTTCTACAAACCGCCTAGAACCCAGATTGATGAAACCCAAGAAGAAAATCCACAGTAGGCATCCTCGTAGACCCATAGCCGATGGCCGGAAGCTAGCCTGAGCCGATGGATGATCGTGGATCAAACAAGACAGAAAGAACGGTCGGCCGGAAAAGTCAACCACGTGCTCTTAAATAAACGCAGCGTGAACAATATGACTTTTCAACGCGGTCGGGAATATTATATTAAAATACTCATTATCAATTAGAATTATTATTTTTAAAAGAAGTAATGACAAAAAAATAATATTTCATGAAGGTATATTGGATCATCTTGGGTACATATCAGAGACGGTTATCTGGTTCACAGAGGCACCATTTCTCGGAGGTTGCTCGCCTTCCGCCGCCGCTGGCATTCCCTGCGCCGTCGTGACGAAGGCGGGCTGGGAGGGGCGAGGAATGCTGATGGAAGAGGTGCCGAGCATGAGAGCAACGGAGCTCATCGACGGCCGGTCTGCCGGATTTTCCTGAACGCAGAGAAGACCGACGTGGATGCATCTCAGCATATCTTGCAGCGATCCTCGGCCTTCTTTCAGTATCGGATCGATCATGTCCTCCGCCGTCCCTTCACGCCAGCACCTCCAAGCCTGCAAGGAAGCAGATTCAGACCGAGCATCAATCAAGCAGCAAGAGTTGAGACCCTTACGAAGCTCAGCATGACTTCTTGAATCCCGCCACGGCTGAAGGAGCTGATCTTCTGTCCGCTCACAATCTCAAGCACTATGACACCAAAGCTGTATACATCGAGCTTGACAGAGAATTGCCCATGTAAGGCGTATTCAGGAGGCATATATCCACTGCAGAGATCATGTAAGAATGAATCCCCTGGATGCCATATTTGACACATGGGAGTTCAAGAAAGTAGACATACAATGTTCCAACAACTCTTCTGGTCACTCCATGAGTTTCATCCACCACAAACAATCTGGCCAACCCAAAATCAGCTATCTTTGGGTTCATCTCAGCATCCAAGAGGATGTTGCTTGGTTTGAGATCACGATGGATCATTCGAAAACGCGAATCCTGGTGAAGGTAAACAAGTCCCTTAGCGATCCCCACAATGATCTTGTATCGTGTAGCCCAGTTGAATTCAGCACGCTTGACAGGATCTGAAAGTGTTTGTTAAGATAAAGGGTAAGCATGGTAAGGCCTCAGACGTTGATAGCAGTTACTAGGAACAAAATGGAATGGAAACTTCACCCAGTATGAAGTGATCAAGACTTCCATTCTTCACGAATTCATATACCAAAAGCCTCTCAGCTCCCCGTACTGCAAAGCCAAGAAGACTCACCAGATTTCTGTGCCTCAGTTCAGCTAAAAGTTGGACTTCATTTATGAATTCTAGGTCACCCTGTCCCGAAGTTCTGGACAGTCTCTTCACAGCTATATCTTGTTCATTTAAAAGTGTTCCCTGACAAAAAAAATTCAGGTTTCATTTCTCTGGCAGCCATAGTTAAGCATAACTCTGCATAGAAATCACAATTTTACCTTATAAACAGCACCAAATCCTCCATGGCCAAGTTCATTCATCTCTGAAAAATTGTTAGTGGCAGCCTTGATTTGGTTAAAATCATGCCGCAGGAATTCCGCAGTGATCAGCTCATCTTCACCTTGTAAGCTCTTCGCCCGTTTCCTTCTCAGAAATGCAAATGCAGATCCAGCCAGCCCAATACACACAAATGTGGCAACAACTACAGCAACAATGGTGATCGTTCTAGAGCCACCTACAAGGAGCAAACAAACAAGATGTTAAGTAAAGCATGATGCAAGTTTTTGCCTTAGTAATGAGCAAGAGGACGGACCTGTAGGCGGTGGAGGTGGTAGGAAAGGGGTAACCGAGGGAGAAGGTGGCAATGGCGGAATTAGCAAGGCTTGAACTTCTTGAATCCTCGTCAAATTATAGAATGGGCTGGTCTCGTACCGCAAAATGCAGCTGGGGAACTGAACTCTCGCCCCTACTGCACCATTACAGCATACCGATATCTCTTGAGCAGCACTTCGCAAACACTCTCGGCATTCATCTGCAGAAATGTCTGGTGTGCATTGCAGCAGGGCATAAATCGTCCAGAAGTCCGGACCCGTACGATTTCCGGCAGCCGCCTTAATCAGGGGACCACCGGCGGCAGCTTGGTCACGCAGAGCGTCAACCAATTGCCTCAGGTCACTGTTGAATTGCTGAACACTGGTGACATCCCGGTTATTCCAGTGAAACCGCCCCGGTCTCTCAGACGCAATTCCGAAAATAGATTCATTCGAATACCTCAAAGTGCAAAACTCCAACCACACAAGTGCTTGCCTCCTCATAGGGCAAAACCCACGAAGCTGCCCCGTCGCATCGCGTATACAATCACGACAAGCTTCCAACTGCAGGTCTGCCCGGCAAATCGCAATGGTATTCGCCCGATCCTGGCCCACGCCGGCGGAGGCGTTGTAGAAGCCACTGATTCCGATGCTCGACGGAATGGCCGATAAAACAGCGTCAAGACTCCTCTCGTAGGTACTATTTGCAGTGTAGTTTCCATTGCCGCAGCGATAAATCTGAGCTTCTGTCAACAATTTCGAACTGAAACTGAGGAGACCCAACAAGAAACTCAAAAGCTTCCAGTCTCGCAGACCCATACCTGATGGAAGATGATCTCAGCCGATGGATCCTCGTGGAGAAGCTTAAACGCTTCAGAGTCAATCCTTGTGTTCTCAGATTTGACGATTCATGGCACTAGGTAGCCGAGTTGTTTGAAACTTCAAAACAACGTTGTATCCAGACACTTTCTTGAAAAACATTTTATGTTTTTTTATTTTATTTTTTGGAATTAAAAATTGGGGATGATTTCAAAATTTAACTAGCATTGATAATTCTTATAAAAAAATATAATCAAACTTATGAATGATAATAAAAATCAATTATATTGAATAATAAAACTGTTTATATACTTTGATTTAAAATCTATTTTAAATAGAGTTTAAAAATATAGATCACATTTGTATTGTTTAATTTATTTAAAGTTAAATGTAGAAATAATTAATTTAAATAAACATAAAATATTTGATAAAACTTAGTTACTTTTGATGGGAGACGATATTTTAGGAATAGCTAATATTTTGACGAAAGTTGTTAAATGAATTTATAAAGAAAACTATTTGAGTGTTTGTATTAACTATAATACTTTTTAAATATAATTAAAGTTTTCTAAAATATTTTTTAAGCATGAAAATAATATTATATTTTGATTCATATTATTGACAAAAATTTTATCATCATATATTATTTCTACAAGTTAGGTTTTTCTTATATGATATTATCTATTTTGAATACATGATTATTATAATTTTATATTTAGAAAAAATAGTATATAAAATTAGAAAAATCAATCTTTTTAATCATATCTCCTCCTACTTTTGTAACCAATGTGATATACTATCCTAACCCTTGGCCTTACATAATTATTTTATATTCTACCAAACATTTTATTATATGACCAAGAAAATCTCCAATTACACATCCATATAGTTCAAAAATTATACTACAAGATTTTTTCAGAATTTATAAGTAGAAAATTATTGAAAATAATATTGACAACAAATTTATGTTTATTAAAAATTATAAACTTAAATTACTTGGCAATATCATCATATTTACACAATTTTTTAATATTGAATTAAATTCACAATTTTAAATACATATTAGACTTAAAGTGTGTTTAAATATCAAATATTAATTTTAATTTTTTATAAACCTTGTCTTAATTAATAATACGATATTTTGATAATTTACTAATATTTCCATTTAACTCCAATTACTAAATAAAGTTTGCCAAATTTTTAATAATAAATAGATATAGTTTTATATAATATAAAATAGAATACTGTTCCTGAACAAGGAAGGCGTTAGTACATGTTTCATTTCCAAACGCTAAGTACCAAGATGATGCCACCAGGAAGCAAAAAATGCAGAGACCGATGACAATGGTTTGGTGCTCAGACAACACAGCAGCATAAATCTTGTTATTTCGCCAGAAAGAAGGGGTGGGGAGGAGAGGGGGAAGTGCGTATCTGTGTACAGTGTCCTCTTTTCATTGTACTCAAAGGATTCTGTCCTGAAGATCCATCAGAAAAGAGGATGCAATGCAGCTTATCTTCCTTCCAGTCTCTTCAGCAATGTTTTTAAAATTGGAGATGTCGTTTTGGGCCTGAAGCAAGGGTAAAAACAAGATGCGGGCACAGTTTCATCAGCACAGACATTCCATTGAAACAGGGTGCGTAGCTTTGAGAGCAAATGAAGAAGGTCTTGCCTGGAAAGAGAGCCGGTTGATGAAATCAGTTGCTGAGAGCTCGGGAGACTTTGGTGCATGACCAAAAAGATCTGCGCTGGAGATGGATGATGAGCCCTGACATGAATGGAGCGAATGGTGCATTGCTTCAGCAATTTAGGGAGCTTGGAACCAGAAGAAATGGATGAAAAAGGGGAATCTACATACCGAGAACTTCTGCAGGGAAATGGATGCCTCGTAGTTGTTGTTAGTGTTGGTTTCATCACCGAAGAATTGAGCAGAAGAAATTGATTTTGCATTGGAGAATTTCTTCCTAGCTTCATCAGTTTCCTCTACCTGGTTGATGACTAAAGGCATTACTGCATTCTGCTCGATAAGTTTCAATCACAAAAGCGATAAGAGTAACTGAATAAGGATCGAATAAGGCCAGTGGGAAGATCATGAAAATGTTCAAAAGTAATATCAGAAAGGAGGTTTATTAGGAGTAACAGAAAACCACTTTGATGAGGCCAGTCACCAGCACAGATACCTTGCTAATTAATATAAACCTCGACCATCACCAAGAGGGAAAATACTACAAAGAGGAACCTCATCAGAAGCCTTCTATTTCTACACAACAAGAGAAACTTGCTAACTGAAACAAGGATTCTGAAAACTAAAACGCGACTTGCCATGGAAAAATGTAAAGAGTATATAACTAAAAAATGTGCATGGAAGAGATTCAGAAAATTTAACTCTGTCGCAATGAAAAAAGAAGAAACTTTTACCACTGCAGCAATAAAATGTGGAAGTGGTAAGATCAGTACTTAAAAGAAAAACAAGATACTCTGGAGTATAAGAGGTTTCATTCAATTTTCAAGCTGTTCCTAAGCATTAGTTTTGTAACCTGGGCTTTGGATAAGCTTGAGCTAATGCTTTTGGGGAAACCAATGTCCATGTCATATTCAGCAAAAAAGCTTGATGACTTGGGAGGGGATACATGCCTAGCAACACGGGTATCTCCAACATCAGCATGAGTTTGTTGGGCATCTTCAGTGAACTCAAACCGAGATTTGAATGAAGAACCAACACTGATATTACTATCTTTCGGTGACATCTGAGAAAACTGAGCAGGAGGTTCTTCGGGCTTTTGATCATAAAGGTCATCACTAGGCTGCAAGGGATGAAGGGTCTCAGTGATACCGTGCATAAACAAGGAAAGATGGAGTAGAATTATGAAATAAACCATCTATTCTACAAAATTTTACCTTAGTAGCAAGTTTCCTAGCACCCAAACCACCTGTCTTCCCAGTCCTCTTAGCACCAAGAGACTTCATTATGGCTGAAGAACTTGCTTGAGATGCTCTCGGAGAAGCAGGAAGGTCATTGGCTCCGATTATGTGAAAACCATTTTCTATGGACCCGTCACCAGAGGAACCGGCTTTCAAGTGTTCATCAGCGTTTACACCAAAATATACGGCAGAATTTTTTACTTTAGGGAACGCAGCAGGTGATGATGGTAAGCCTGCCGCATTGCTCTTAGCAACTTCATTCGAGAGTAAATGCCTGTACAGTTCAGCAGCTCTGGAAGTATATTTGGCCTCAATCTTGCCTCCCCCGGACCAGCCGTGCTGCTTAAAAAAAACTTGTGCCCGGTTATTTCCACCAAATGTCATCATTTTAAGCTGTTCATCAGTCCATGAATCCAAAGTGGTAGACCTGCAAGGCAACCATTGCAGTTACAGGGAACAGAAAACTATAAGGAGTAATCAAATACACCGGCATAGGCCTAATATGGCACAGGCAACCATACAATCAATCATGGCTCAGCCAACCGAAATGCTCCATCAACAAATGTCTAGCCTGTTTTTGATAAGAAAAGCAGGCTCCATTGAATCAGGTGTGTCACATACAAAAGAAGTAAAATTTCATGGCCAAAACATCCAAAACATTGCTGCGTTGACCAGCTTTGCCAATCTTGTTTACATATAGATCTTGTTTCAACGACAGTTCCCATACTACATACCCACACAGAGATGCATCAAAAGCAACATTTTTTTTCGCCGCGCTTCTTTCATAAGCGCATCAGATAACATCAACTCCAGCATCCTCATATCCAAAATCTTCTAAACAAAAGAATCACCTGATAAAGCTGACGTGCACACCGAGGTTCCGGTGGACCGCAGAGCAATCAATACACAAGAAAACCCCGTACGTGACAGACGCCCAAATAGGGCCCTTCGCGTTACAATCAAAACATATCTGCATATCCCAGCAGCCGATTACCATCAAAACATACGCTGATTAGCGATCACAATCCAAAATCACAAAAATTAACACCATCAACGCTCACCTTGTTCTCGGGCCTGGCTTTCAGTCTCCGGAAAACGGTATTCTTGTCAACGCCGCATTCCGAAGCCATCCCGCGATCACCACCAGAGACGTTCGTATTTCAACGATCAGCAACGCTGCAGCCAACCTATTAGCATGCCATCATCCACAGTCTTCCCTCCGCGGCGCTCCGATCAAACGACCAACGAAGACGGAGCACTTTCAGCTTGCCGCTTGAATCGAGAAAGCGCACGGTAGCCGCTGCCGCTGTATTATTCTCATTATTTTAATAGCATTTTTCGCTTAGTAGCTCCATAGTGCATGCTCTATTCTGATGGAATAGTACCGTACACAGCCCCTATACACTAAAATGGATCCAAGTCACAATTGACTTTTGTATATATTTTTTTTACAAAAAAAATTCTATTTAATTTAATTTTCCTTTCTACTACTATTACTTGATGTCATCAACTGACACTTAGTCCTTGTTTGGTATACTTCAATACTTTGAATTTAGTAACAATATGTTTTTGTATCAGTAAATTTTTTTAAATAAATAACTAGATATATTTAATTATAATTATAAAAAAATATCATATATAATTTTTTAAAACATAAATATATATTTTTTTAAATTACTTTTAGTATAATTAATTTTACAATTGTTAATATTTTAGAATAAAACTATTTTTATTTTAAAAAAATAGAAATAATCTCTAAAATTTTTAAGAACACTGATTTATGCAATGTTTTGGAAAATTTTTCAAAACTATTTTTATTTTTCAAAATTATTTTTAAAAAGTAGAAATAAAAAGTAAAAGTAATCAACTCAATACTTTTGCAAAAATAATTGTTATATTATAATTTTAAAAATATTTTTAATAGAATTACTTTTACAATTAAAATTATTCTAGAACAAAATTATTTTTATTTATAAAAAGTATAAATAGATTTTAAAAATTTTCAAGAACAATACTTTAGTCTTTCAAAAATATTAATTTCTTACAATCGTAATTATTATTTTAGTAAAAATATGTATTTGGGTTGATAGATAAAATAAACACATTTGATTTTTAAAATTCAAATTTTAATTGTTTTAAAAAAATCAAAATAAAAAGTAATGCATAAAAAACTCAAAAAATTAAATATTATGATATTAATATTCTATATTCATATATAATAGTTTATTTGAATTTAATCGTTAAAACCCGTGATCTAAATTTAACCTCAGATTGAAAATATAGGTGCAATGGAACAAAATATGTATTTTAAATGGTGATATAAATCATTTTATTTTCACACATCATATCCTAAACCTTAAATACATTGGGCATCCCATGTGCCGGAAACGCCTTTCCCAACAATCCCCTTAGTCAAAATTATTTTAAAATAATTTATAAGTAAATTATATTTTAAAATTCGGAACTATAAAGCATTTATTATAAAATTATCAGTAATTGATTAATTCATCTTTACTCATGTGGGTGTCATGAAAAAAATTTAAAACTTTTTAGGACCATTTCAAAATACACATACCAATAGCTTGACGGAGATGGAAAATGCTTTTAAAAAAATTATTATGATTCCAATGATTTATGTAGATATCTAGAAAAAATTCAAAATGTTTGCCAAAAATATTGTAATAACTTCGAACGAGAACCATGGTTCAGTTCAATGGTTACGATTCTGATTTTGAACTGAAAACGTGTAATTTGATTCTAATTTCAATTTGATTTAAGGTTTACGATTTTGGTTTCGAATAGAAATCAAGATTGAATTTAACATTGAACGGTAATTTATAAATTATCAATTTGATGAAACAATATGGTTCCGAACGAAATTTATCAGTTCGAAATCGGTCACAACACTAGGATCATACAAAATTAACGTTGATTATTATTAAATATTATTTAGGATGATCATTTTCATAAATTAGACTGCAGTTTTTTAATCATTTTTATTGAGAAAGTGACTTTTGAACCATGAATTATTTATGAAAATGATTAGATTAAATTAGAATCATTTGAAAACAAAAAATAAATCATCCTGTATAATTTAAATCGGTTTAAATATGATTGAATGTCATTTTAACGTTTTTTTCATAAAAATATTTATTTATTTAAAATGAATGGTTTAATCACCATTTGAATTACATTTGACTTCATCAACTAATTTTGGCGAACTCATTTACAATTTTTTGTTTATAATTTAAAAATATATTTTCGTGGGCCATTCTTCTCGTCCGCCTCCGCGTACTTGTTGAACTCGGGAGTTAATCATTTTCCTCATACTTTTCTTTCTCCACAACTGAGGGATGAGTTTTCAAGAACGGCGGCTTCTGGTTTTCTTTCTGGGTGTCATCTTGAAGCATGGCGGCGAGTTCGTTCAAGCTCAGCAGCAGCTATTTCCTTATCCTCTCTGCGGTGATAATGGGAACTACACAGCAAACAGTACGTACCAGAGAAACCTCCTCTCTGTTTTCTCATTTCTCCCTTCCAACATGCCGAACAGCGGCTTTTACGGCGGATCCAACGGTACGGGCTCCGACCGGATAACCTTCTCCGCCTTCTGCAACGCGGATATCCAGTTGGAAGCTTGTCGGAACTGTATTGCGGGTGCTACCACAGAGATCATTCAGAACTGCCCCTTAAGAAGAGATGCGATGCTGTATAGAGAGGACTGCACTCTCCGGTACTCAAACGAGTCCTTCTTGGGAAGCTTAAATGCCGTCGACAGGTATTTTTTGAGGAACACAGCCAACGTTGCCTCTGTCGATCAATTCAACACTAATTTGACTCAGCTAGTCAACGAACTCCGGGGGCAGGCAGCCGCCGGGGGCCCGCTGCTGAAGGTAGCCGTCGGTAACCGCAGCGGACCGAGCAGCACGATGATTTACGCGATGCTGCAGTGCACGCCGGATATCTCCGGTGATGACTGCGATCGGTGTTTGGTAATCGCAGGGCAGCCGATCTTCGATGGTTACCAGGGTGTAAGAGTTATTTACCCAAGCTGTCGGCTACGGTACGAGATTTACGAATACTTTAACTTGACGAGGATCCGGGAAGTTCAGTCATTGTTCTCGCCTCCGCTCCCTCCACCCACACCGTCTCCTCCTCCTCCTCTCCCATCTTCGCCGCCGCCACCTCTGCCACCGCCGGGACCATCGTCTAGAGGTCACCGTTTATTCACCAAGTGCTCTGTCTATTGGAAAATGTCTCATATCTTCTTCACCAACTCGCGTTGTTACTTCACAGGAATTTCTACATGGATGATCGTGGTCATCTCAGTTGTTTCTGTGGCTGCAGCGTCTGTACTTCTGGGATGCGGGCTTTTTATCCTCAGAAAGCAGAGGAGGAGTTATCAAGAGACCAACACCGGTAACCGACTAAGTGGCTGCATTTTCACCTTCCTGGTATGCTGTAACCTTCTTCTTCTTCACCCTGTACAGCAGAGGATGATGAACTCATCACTGTAGAATCGATACAGTACGATTTCGACAAGATCAGAGCAATCACTGGAGATTTCTCGGAGGAAAATGAGCTCGGCCATGGAGGATTTGGTGCTGTCTACAAGGTGGTAAACAAGAATGGATCACTTCTTACACCTGTGAAAAAAAACTTCATATCTTGTTTATAACAGGGAGCACTTGAAAATGGACAAGAAATAGCAGTAAAGAGACTGTCCAGAGGTTCGGCGCAAGGGGACGTAGAGTTCAAGAATGAGATCATCGTTTTAGCCAAGCTTCAACACAGGAACCTGGTGAGGCTCCTGGGGTTTGCAACTCAGGGCACTGAGAGGCTTCTGATTTACGAATTCCTCAGTGGGAGTCTGGAGACCTTCATTCTTGGTAAACATCTTCACTTTGATTTGGATTCACGTTGCAGTTTCTCATGTTCTAGCTTCCCAATGATGCACCCCAGATCCTGCAAAACGGGCTGCACTCGATTGGGACAAGCGATTCATGATCATATGGGGGATCGCCAAAGGGCTGATGTATCTTCACGAGGACTCACGTTTCCGCATCATTCATCGTGATCTGAAGCCCAGCAACATCCTGCTTGATGCTGAGATGCATCCGAAGATTGCAGATTTTGGCCTCGCCAGACTCTTTGCTCTCGACCAGAATGAAGGAAGTACAAGCAAAGTAGTTGGAACATAGTAAGCCTGTTGAGTCCTGTGAACTGGGGATTCTTGTTTCTAAGAGAGTGCTGAATTTTGCAGTGGATATATGGCGCCGGAATATGCGTACCATGGACAGTTCTCTGCCAAGATCGACGTCTTCAGCTTCGGCGTGCTCGTCCTTGAGATCATAAGCGGGCAGAAGAATAGCATGTTTGTCCACGATGGGACTGCAAAGGATATGTTGAATTTTGTAAGGGTGGAGCTCTTCCTTCCATGAAAACCCGATCGGAATTATTCTTCGTTTCACGGTTGCGCTGTGCAGGCTTGGAGGAATTGGCATGAGGGAGCATCGGAGAAGATGATCGACCCAATACTACTCAGAGCTTCTTCCGGGTCCCTCCGGGATGCGCTGAGATGCATTCAAGTTGGTTTGCTGTGCGTGCAAGAGAACCCGTCGCGGAGGCCGACGATGACCTCAGTTGTTCTAATGCTCAACAGCTCCTCCATCACCATTCCGCTTCCTTCTCGGCCTGCCTTCTTCATCGCCGACGGGTCCGACTCGAGCTCCATGGGATTCAGTGAACGCACTCAGGGTGAAGCGGAGCAGTCACTGATAAAAGAGGTCTCCGTTAATGAGATAACCGTCACGGATTTGAACCCACGGTGACTGGCGGCGTCCGTGAACTCATCGTCCCTGGAAAGCTTCCTCGTTTCTGTGGCGTTACAATCTTCATGCTTCTTTGGTCACCATTGGGCCAATTACTCGTTTTTTGGCCCAATGGTGTGAATAATTGAACCATAGATGGGCTTCATGGAATTGATACATAACCCAAAACTAGAGTCGGATACAGATTCAATCCGTTGGATAACAGATCATAAATCATCAACCGAATTCGAATTGAAGCCGGAACCCAATCGCATGGTTTTGCTTCGAAATTGGAATCATAAATTTTGAATCGAACCAAAACATAACCGTAAGACCTTGTTTGATATGAGGGTATAAGATTGATTTATAATAGGTTTAATAAAATTGTATTGTTTGGTATATAAGTATAATTATATTTTATATATGAATATAATAATTATGATATTTATATAAAACCTTCATAGATAAATATATGTATATCTAAGGGGAGATATAGGTATTTTTATACCTATATATTTGGATTTAGTTAAATTCAAATATTCTAAACCCAATAATACCTAAAACACATCAATCAAACAATGGCTAAATGTGAAATTTTTTTCATACATCCACAGTACGCATGAACCGTTGTCGATGCCTAATAAAATACAATATTTTTTTATATTTTTTTCAGGTAATCATAACAACTCTTACTAGTGTCCTGAAATGCTCCACAATATGACGACTTTTTTTCTAAACATACAACAACTTTTTTTACAGTTTTTTCAATTACTTGCAACGACTCATATTGATACATCAAATAGATTGTTTATCAATTTTGAACTATCAGTTCTATCGATTCCAAAAATAATGAATCTGCTCGAAATAGTGCGGTTTCGATTCTGGAACCTAAACTATACAAAAAGTTAGAATTTTGAATCGAAACTGTGGTTTGAATCTATTACAACTCTAAGCCTAATTCATTTTAAACCATAAATTTTGATCCATCTACATTAACTTTCAACTCGACTCATATCCATTATTTTTACAAATATGAATCATGAATTCAACCCTTCATCTGGTATCCTCGCCAACCTCTACCCAAAATTCACACCATTGGCCAGGCCAACAACTCTTCCAATGCAAAATAGTGTATAGACACCATGTTTTTGACTATAAGTTTGAGGTAATGTCTCTCTTTGGCACCTTCTTGTATTACCATTTCACACCACACGAGACTCAAACACGGCCCAGGCATCCAAAGAAATGGATTTTAGTATCGTAGATAAACCGGTAGTCTTGTTATTATGAATTGTGATTATTGAAATTAAGAATTTGATGAGTCAGGTTCACACATGTAAATCTAAAATATATAAAAATGTAAATAATATTAAAAAAATTAAATTCAATTGATTATTAGTGATTTATAATTTTTAATATATTTGATTATTTTACTTTGAAATATCGATATAAAATTGATTGTTCTAATAAGAAACACTGATACAGATGTTGAAAACAAGTAGCAGAACACAAAGCAAACACACACATGAAGGCTCTTGGGTGTGGATTGGGATGGACCACATCACATGCTTGTGAATTTCCCAAGCCAATGCGCAGCTTCCTTCTCTGAGTGGGCCTGCCCTGGCCCTGGAAACTGCAATGCCCACATCTCATGCATGGCCTCTCTGGAAATGCACCACTCTCTGTCCCTACCCTTTCAGCAGATAAGTGCAACTCAAAGCCTCTCTTAGATTTCCCACCAGGTCAAACTGATCCGCCATCCCTCCCGGAATGAGTAATCCAAGGAATTTGACAGAATTTGGTCGTATGTGTGAGCTGGGCTTGAAACCAAGGATTTGTGCAGATGGATTGTTGAATTGCCTTCTGTTATTACAATTCCAGCTACAGCTATGGCTTGTGATGCGGGATTAAGGCAACAGTTTATCTTGTCGTGTTCTTTGTATGGGTTTACAGGTGAACGCAGAATTACCAGAACTCCAAGGTTCTGCTTCTGATGCGTACGCTACACAAAATTACCAGAACGTGCGTTGAAGGAAGGGAGATGGATGGGATTGGATTGGATTGCGGGGCCAGGCATAAATGTCCGGTGGTCTGAAATCACGATACAGATATAGATATAGATACAGGGAAACCCTAGTTTCTATGATGGACGACCCAGAACGCCAGCAGCAGCACCGCTAGCTTCGTCCTCAATTATTCTGAGCATGTGATGCACAGCTGCAGCAATGGTGTCTGCTGAAGTCAATTGACACCCTTCTTCTACCTGCAGCAAGGATAACCACAAAAACAAATGTAATACATCTAAGCATCTGTGTTGTTTTCAAGAATGCATTTTTAATCAATGAAAAGAACATATGCTTTTTGTTCTTTTTTACCCACCTCTATCCCACACCTAGAAAAAAAACCCTAAAGATTGAAGCTTTAAGCATAAAAAATATTTGTTCCTTTTTTCTCTCACGGCCCACCTCTTCTCTCACCTGGAAGATTGGATCTTTAATCACAAAGCCAAATACCCAGAAAGGTGTATGGGTTAAAATCCCAATTTTGGAAGAGATGCACATGGGGAGAGAGATCAACTGTTTAATCTCATCATACCCGAAACACCCTTTTGAAATCACCAGAAGAAAATGTAATGGCTATTGAGCAGAATCTACCCTTAACATTGGAGTACGTGCACACTGTAAGAGAAGAAGAAAAACAAAAACAGTAGTCTTTTGCATAGTTACGTCATTTTCCACAGTTTCTTCCTTTTCGTTTCAACAATATTCCAATTTGTAAACCTTACCTCAGATCTACCGTTTCTCAGGCGACGATGAAATAAACAGTAACACGAATAGCAGCAGTAGAGGCTTTACCTTTGCGCTGATGGAGTACAATGCGACGGAATCCGTAGTGGTAACATTGAGATGCAGAACCGAAAGCGAGACGACGTGAAAGGCAAGAACAAGTTTCGAAAGCAGACGAATTCGCCGCCGTGAGAGGATTCTGATGTTCGCGTGGGTTTCGATTAGCGTGACCTCGATATCGGCGACCGCAGCTTTGCTCTGAGACGTGTATTTGTTGTTCCCCAGTTGGCTGAATTGCGGGTAGACGAAGAATTGTGAAAAGGGGCCGGAGTCCGCAGCAGATCCTTCGACGCCGTTGCTCCGGCCGGCGGCGAACTTTTTGGCTTCGAGGGATTGGAGAATGTGCTCCAGTTCCTTCACGAAATCAATCGCTCCCCGACAATGGAAGCCTGGTCCCCCTGCAAGAAACACTCACGCTTTCAGAACTTCGAAAATTGACAGTAACAGATCTTCAATATGCTGCGTCCCCACCTCGCCTTTTTGTTATCACCACAAGCACTAAAGAAAAAATGAGAACTTGATTTGGGGAACGATGAAAGGTTCGATCTTCAACGTTTCCCCCAAAGGGAGATTACGAAACATGGAATGAAATTAAATCTCTTTCTCCCTCCGGCTAAAAGAGGGAATGATTAACCAGACCTTAGAGAATGATTGGTTGGTTGCAGTTGGAAGAGAACAAGTTCCACAGACATCCCGGGAGCAATCATTTGCATTTAATGCTCTAAAGAACAGAACTTGTTCACACTTACTTACCCTCTGAGCGTAGGATTCAGGCATAAGAGAACGAAGCACAGAGAGATGCTCATTCATTTGCTTACGCCGGTGCCGCTCAACGGCAATGTGGGTCATTCTCTGCGTCTCCGCCTCCTCCTTGTTCTTACACACCTTGGGCCTCCGCCGTCTCTTCTTCCTGCCGGGGACCTGATCCGGCTGCTGCTCCTGCGGTGGATGATGAACACTGTTATTACTATTAACAGTATTATTATTATTCAGGAGCTCCGGGGGCTGGAGATGCGCATCATAGAGGATGTAATTGAAGAGCTCCGCCGAGGAGAGAGCTTCGAGAGCCATGGAAACGAAAGCGCTTAAGAAGAGAGAAGCAGGCGAAGAAAGTGATAAAAGGGGTATTGACTTGGGGGGATTATAAAGGCAAAAATCATGGCTTGTAGTTGTCTGGTTGTTGTTGAACCTTTCTGAGAGGAAGAGGAGTTGACGAGGGAGAGGCAGAAGCAGAGGGCCTGGCCTGGCCTGACCTGACCCTCACCCTCAGATGGTGTAGCTTTTAGCCCCATCTTTTCCACTCTTTTCCCACTTTTTCAATCCCCACCCTCTCAGTTCATTCTTCTAAATTCATCAATGCTAACCATAGTAATCATATACTCTTCTATTTTGAAGACAAAATGGGATAGTTTGAGAGAAGCAAACTACATGTTATCAAACTCCTTAGTTAAGCCTTTGTCATCATCACGTGGGGTTATATTAGTACGATTATATATGAAATTTAAGTATATAATAAATATAAAATGTATTAAAAATATTAAATTCAACTGATTAATATTTACCTAAAATTTCTTATATACTTGATTATATTATATTAATTCGGTTGATAATTAATTTTTTATTATAATAATTAGTGTTCTAGTTATAAATTGATTTAATTTATTTAATACATCATCTTCTATTTTTAACCTAAATTCATACTAGCATGAAATCCATGTTGGTCACTTAAGCTTTGCCTAAAGTAAATATTGTGATACAATATTAGAATTAAGATTTCGATGAATCTAATAAATACATAATAAATATGAATCATATTATAAATATTAAATTCAATCGATTATTATTGATTTATAATCTATCATATGTGCAATCATCCTACTTATGCTCTACATGTATGATAAGCTTGCACTTTAACCTACACATCAACATCCTGAATTCCTGAACAGGGGAGAGCATTCCATATTTGATATGGATAATACACTTTGTTACATGATATCTAATACTAAATTATTTCAAACACTAGATACTAATCACATACTAACATTTTTTTCGATCTAAATCTGTAAATACAAAGTTGTTTAAACGATCGAATATCAATTTAGATCGGTATTTGACATTGCATACTATATCTCACTCATTTGAAGATGGAGATAAGATAGAAATGTGTTAGTGGGCTTACTCTAAGTCTAATATAAATATTTAAGATAAAGTTTATAAATTGAAATATATTAAAAATAATGTTAAATATAGAATGAAATATCAAATAATTATAAATTTAAATAGCAATATCACCCCTAAATGGGTCCAACCCATTATTTTAAAACCTAGGGTTTGATTGGATTAAACTCATTATTTTTTATGTGCAATTCAATAATTTTTATAAAAAAATTAAAAAATATGAACTACTAAATATATACATTTATTTTAATTTTTTTTAATAAAATTTGTGTACCGCGAGGCAATATTGTAATAATTTAAAAATAAAAAAAACAGCTTCCGCATTTTCCCAAGAATGAGATGCCGATTTCCCAATTTCGAGGTGCAGAGGGGGGATTTATAAATTAATATAAAAGTTGGGTTTCGAATAAAATAATGTTTTTTATATAATATTTAACTAATACGTAAAAAATGGGCAAGGATAAGTTTAAATATACCTATTTTAATGAAATTAAATACAATTATTTAGAAATGGAGTTTATTTATGTTCATCAATCAGGAAATATAAGAATAAAAAAACTTCCAGAAACGTCGAATTATTCATGTCACAATATTTAAATAAATATAATTTATGTTTTTTTAAAGAAATAAATTAATTTAATTGACATCCATTCCATCCATCACCACCCGTCATTACCAAATCTAATCATGTTTCCGAGGGACAACGTGGACAAGTGTCTGAGAATGGGGAAGACCGGGTCCCACATGGATCTTGGAAGCATGGAAAAAGAACGGGGGGAGCAAGCTGTCCAGTTGCATGCATTCGCAGGGCAGCCCCTCCTCTTCCTCCTTTTTACTTTTTGGCCCCTCCATTTTCGTCATATTCCTAGGCCCCACCCTCCACGCTCCCCGGTGGCGCGTTTGCCTCACACACCAGGCCCAGGTAATTAATTACCGTTTCTGAGGATGCATCAACGTTGCCCATGGAATCACTTTTACCCACCCTTTTTGACTGGTCTTTTCAAAACAACACAGGGGATTTCATGGGAGCGGAGGAGAGTGGACGGCGAGGAGATTTCAAATGTGAAATGAGTGTCGGTTTTTACCGCAGGTAAAAAAATATGTTCTTTCACGTGGGACGATGCTCTCTCATGGATACCCGTTTCCTGCACGAAACGAAACCCATCACATCTCCTCTTCCTCCTCCCGTTGTTTCACCAAAGAGCGCGAAAAGGAGAAGGAAGACCGGGTTCGGATCGATGCTCCGTCTGAAATGGATCTGCTTAACGTGGGTTTGCGCGCTATACGCCACGCCTCCCGATGCTCTCATCGCCATCATTGCATGTGTTGACCATCCCCTCCACAAGACAATCATGCTTTTCAAGATCACACACATTTTTTGGTTGTCGGAAAACAGAGAGTAGCATTATAGGAGACGGGAGATATAATGTAATTTGGTGAAATTAATCATTTTGTGTTTTATATTTACAGAATACGTATTTATATTTTTGTGAAAGTTTGGAAAAATACATTTTTCATGTATTTCTGTTTTTTTTATTTTTGTTTTGTTTAAGATCGATGTAAAATAATGTTTTGTATCGATTGTAAATAAATTATACATTCAACTCAAAACTAATATTTTAAAAACAAGATCGAACATTGAAACATATTTTATACAATTTAAAACATCTAATTCTCATCGCTTTATTTTATTCTAGATAAGTTTGGTGTGTGTAATTGTATATGCATTTTTTGTCATTAATTACATTTCGTAAATAAAAATAGTATATGAAAGACGTATTTTACAATACGAAAATATAAAATGGTGTATTTCACCAACTCGATCCAAAACGATGTATTTTACAAATTAAAAATATAAAATGATGTATTCCATCAAATTTTGTAACATATACCCCTGGGTATTGGATTGGACCCTCCCTCGGACACTAAATGCGCCTGAAGAACGGAATAAAATCTAAGCAAAACTCCTCCCCACCCGCCCAAGTGAATCCGAGGCCCCAGCCCCATCATTTTTTGTGCTTATTAATGGCGATTTATATCTTTATGCGATGGGGAACCCCACTGCGTTTGACTTGCTATTGTGGAACTGGAGGCGTTTCCATGAGGACAAGAGAGTAGTGTTAAAGATGTTCTTGCCTTGCTGCTACTCTTGCACTGTGTCTCGTTGATTTAAATCAATCGGACACACACATGGCCGACCGGTTTTTGCTGTATTTTTTTTTATATATATTTGTTGAAATATTTGGACCGGACAGAGGCGCATGGGCACTCAACTTTCTTCTTTTTGTCTCTTTGTTGGAGTCGAGACGTAGATCCAGTCATGGTAGTGTGAACCCGGCCCGCACCCCAATTCAGAATGGTGTTCCCATGATGCATCAGAACCCTCTCAGATTAGATAATGTTGATTTGAGAGAAGAGAAGAGTTTTCAGAATCAGAAAGTATGTTATTTTATCAATTTATATAGATATAAGTGAATTTAAATCTAAATAATGAATCTTGCAAATTTAATCTAATCTTAATTCTCGTATATTTACATATTTCTGATATCTACATATATTTCGTCGATATGCTTGTTATTCTCAACACTCCCCTTCAAGTTGGTGTATGTATGTTTCAAACACCAAATTTGCCTAAAAGATTATGAAGCAAATTACGTCTCAATGCTTTTGTAAACATGTCATCAATTTGATTTTCAGAACAAATGTGAGTATCAGGCACTAGACCGTTTTTTTATCGCATCATAGACAAAGTAATAATCAACTTTAATGTGTGGTGCGTTCATGAAACACCGTATTAGTGAAGATATAAATAACCACATGATTATCACAATAAACTGGAATAATCTTTGCATTTTATACATCAAAATCAGCAAATAACATTGTAACCCACTTCAATTCACATACCATCATCCCCATAGTTAGATACTCAATTTCGGGAGAAGAACGAGAAGCTGGAAGTTGTTTCTTTGTTTTTCAGGAGATAATAGAACATCCATGTGGGTGAGAGGACAACTTCTGTAATCAGAATCATAGTAAACTTTCAATCCACATAGCTTTGAAAAGAAACCATTGTTCCCAACATCCTTTTAAGTACTGCAGAACACGTAACACTGCTCACCAAACAGTATAGCTGTATCACTCGTTCGTGTTCTAGTAGGTTCTAGTTTGGATTGTTTGTTTGGGTTGTCCTAATCTGATTCGGCTACACCGGGAGTGGATTGAAGCAAAGCTACTCCAACAAAGTGAAACAGTGAAGCATGAATTAACACAAGGCAGTCACAGGAATGCTGATCAACAAACTAAATCACAGAGCTGTTTCGCCATCTCCACGAACTGGCACCTGCTTCCCTCCCCTTCAAGTTCACAGCACAGAGCTGTTCTTCTCTTGCTTTTGCTTGTTTTTTCAAGCATCTGCAGTCCAGTAAGTTTTCGTTGCAAGAAGGATCTTTTCCGGGTTAAATGGACCCGTCTCGTGATCAACTATTCTGCTCTCCCATCTCATTCCATCTGTAATGCTCTTCACCTTCACCAACACTTCCACCATGTCCCTGAATATAACCGTCCCCTCGGGGCGCAGGATTCGATCCATCTCGAGCAAAATGAATGCAATGTCACACCTTTAACCAGGAATGCGTAAAGTAAGCACCGGAACGTGGAAGGAAACTGATCTGTGATTCTGAGACTTACCTGTCCTGATACATGGTGAATACTCCATCCGCATGAATGAGATCATATGTTCTTGGATACGTAGAAAAGGCTTCGCACCAGTCCTGGTATGTGCCGATGAAGCCTCGCTCGTATATCAGTCCCAGCATTTCTGGATTCAGATGTGCAGGCACTGCATTCATGACCCACACAGGGAGCTTGTGCAGGGCTGCTGCAAATCCTCCCAAGTTCGCGTTCATGTCCATTACATTGCGGTAGAGTCCGCGGGGGAGCTGATTAACAAGCCGGGAGTAGTACGCGACTCGCTCCTTCCACAAAGCATTGTCATCCTGGAACTTCTTGGCAGTAATGTCGGCAACTGAACCAGTGAGGATTCTTGCTGGAACCTCAAATGCACGATCCGGCCATTTCTTTAGTGCCCCTCCTCCAGCTACCTCACTGTCCTGGCCTACCTCCGGCAGCGGTGTTATGCAAGGTTCCAGGTCTTTGTACCTGAGAATGGAAGGCTTGGTGATCTGTAAACCACAAGTTTATGGGAAAGTGCAGGTCTGTACCATGCTGCATCCGCTTGGCTCGATTTGCAGAGAGGTGGTTCAGGGAAGATGTCTTTGATCTTGTGGCACTCGATATGGTTCACAGGTTTCTGCCAAATTGCAAGGTCACCCTTTTCGACAACTTTTCTCCAGCAAAGTCTTTTTGCTACATCTTCAATTGCATCTTGCTCCTTTTTTAAATCCTCCCGAGTTCTCTCCCAGCCCTTCCAGTGCCTCTTCCACTGGATTGGAGGACCGGAGAGTATCCAGTAGCCGCCCGGCCGGAGAACGCGATCGACTTCGGCAAGATAAAGCCCACCTGCCGGAAACCAGACAGATCATGAAAATATGGTAAGCGGATCAGATGGTATGCGTGGGACATCTCATCGTCTTACCGTAATCAAACCAACGGATCAGGCAACGAGAGCAGTGAGCAATGTCGAATGCTCTAGCTGGATACGGGAGCCTCTGGGATGCAAGAACACCAATCATTGCTGGAACACCTCGTTCCAGGGCAAACCATACCTGAGCCTCGTGGGTGTCTCGAGGAGCAAACGACATAGCTATGACGTTTCTCTTCAGCAAGTAAGTTCCCCAACTAGCAACCTGAAAGCCAGCAGATCAGGTGTTCAGAATACATGCGATTATCTGGAATTTAGCTGGAAAAATAACAACCATGAAGCAAGAATCCTTACACCACAGCCTGTGTCAAGAGCAGTTCGGATAGTTCCATCAGTGAGAGGGATGAGGGCATTGATGTCATCAATATAAGCATCAGCTCCACGAGGAAACATGGTGCCACCCCCTGGAAATTTAAAGCGATCTCCATGAACTTGGATCCAATTCTGACCAGCCTTCTCGATACTGAGCTCTTTGTGAGGAATGTTGGCATACCAGGCATAGTTAGCGCTTTCTGGCCACTTGAAAGGCTGTTTATAGTTAGGAGGGGCTGGAATCAGGCACCGAAGAAGCTCCTCTGTTTTGGGACAATGCCTTTCTCTGTACTTCAACATAGTACGAGGAAATTTTCGACTTCGATCTGGATCTTGGCATGGAGTATATTCACTATACTTCATATCACAAGCTGGAAAATTTACAACTTCTTCGGAATTGTTGACTACCAACTGATGATGGCTTTCAAAATCCAGCGTATCAGAGATGGTGGAGGGTGATGACTGTGTTTCAAGACTCGGTTTCTTATTCCCAGAGAAGGTATTTTCGCAGATAACTTTGGATGGAGCTGCTGATGGATTGGAATTTCTACTCTGCCAAGCCCCAAAAGCATAGAACAAAATGCACAAACCGCTCACTCCTAGAACCATAGTAAGACGTTTTCTCTTCATATCCGGTGATTGAGGCTTTGGGGAGCCCTCCTTCCCCATTTAAGCCTGCAAACAAGAATCCCTACAGACGTGAAAAAAAAAGCAACGAAATTCAACACAAAAAGCAAGGATCTAGAAGAGTTCAATCGAGCAACGTATAGAATGAAACTTTTTATGCTCTACTCATCACTTGAAAGAAGATTCAGTGTGAAAGCTCTGCATCCTCGATCAAATTTATGTTAAAGATCCAAGTAAAAGAGTCTGTATCAAAAACCCATATGAACCGAGATCTGCGGAGGACATCTTTTGTACCTCAGAGTAAGGAGGAAACAAGTGGATCTTTCCAGAATCTAAGGATGATCCGAAACAAGAACCTGGAAAATCAGAAAAATGAAAGTTCTTGAGAAAATCACTGAAGCCAACCAAAAGGGGGAATGCCATTTCAAGTACCAAAAGACAACAAACAGATAAAGCCATCCCCAGATAAAAACAACTCAAATCTTACATCAGAGCGAATAGAAAAATGGGATTTTTGTTTTCCGCAAAAGCAACCAAAGGAAGCAGATGAGGATACAGGTATCAGTAGAAGAATATCAAGCTTCTCCACCTTTTGTACAACCACACCTACCCCAACGTCGCTAAAAAACCCCACTACTGAACCAAAACACGTCTACAAAGGTTGCTCATTGCAACGAAAAAAGAAAGAAGCCTAGGCAGGAAGCGCAAACAAGTGATTCCTCACTCACAACTCACCAGTTTCCCGATAAAGGGGGTCTCACCTTTCTCTGGAAGTCACGAATGGCCACTGATTGCGTGCGGGCTGCTTGCTTTCCCCAAACCCAACACACAAAAACGTTCACGAGTTCAGGGAATAGGGAGATTGATGCAGGAAAGTGTATGGTCAATTAAATGCCATAAATGAAAGAAAGGCCTGAGACTCCCCATCGTTTTGAGCTATGGGGACATTTGGGTCGGTGGTCATCCAGACCATTCATGACAACACGCTTCCTTAATCCTCCTTACACCGTAGTTACCAGTGTCTTTTCTCTTTCATTCTATTATTTACCTTAGCCTTTTCTTCTAGAATGAATTTGAATTTCATTTGGGAAGAATGCTTTTAGTTCGAAATTTCTTAATTTATATATTATTTTAAATAATTATAAAAATAATGAGTCGTTTTCATGATCCTGGTGGTTAACTATCATTGAAATCATGATTAAATAGTTTTTTTTAAAAAAAAATATATGAGGTGAGGGGGCCTAGTGAGGGTGAGAACATTGATAAGAAATAGTATGCTTTATTTATTGATATTATACATTTTGATCATTTAATTCTTATAATTTTATGGTTAATTTTTTAATAGAAAAATCCTTATACAAAATAATATGGATTCCTTTATTTAAATATATCTGCTTTACTATTCCTAACCAATGTAAGATATCATTATTAAGTACCTAATTTCATATTACTCCTCATTTAGATATTCAACGTTGTTGTTGATTACCCTCTTGTCCTATCATGATGCATGCACCCTGAGTTTTGATGTGATATCAAATATCATAATTGGATATTATCTGCTTTCTACATCCAATCATTATAGTTTTACGTTTTAGTCTTATGAAGAAAAACAATTATACAAGATTATAAATGTCTTTCTATATAAAAACATTTATTTCCTCATCTATAATTAATATGATATACTATTACTAAGTCTCCTCACCTTATCCTACATATGATTGAGTTTGGTTTTGATATTTTTTTAAAATAAACATTAAATAATGATTTGGAATTGTGATCTAACTATGATTGAGATATAATTCATTTTTTATTATAAAATAATTTAAATTTAATTCAACCTATATCATAAACAATTCATGATGTAAAATGATTCAACCATGATTTTTAAAACATTGAATTTATGTCATTCGTTTTTTTTATGTCTAGTGCTTGAACAATTTTCCATTTCCTTGAATAATAATAATAATAATAATTCTTATTTATTCCATTGAAAAATCCTGAAATAAATTATATGTTTTTTTATTAATTTGAGCGAGGTGAAGGTGAAGGGTCAGGGGGGCAAAGCCTTGAATGAAAGAGAGGATGGACCGACGGAAGTGGGACCACTTTATTTTATTCCAAAAAACAAAATAAATAAATAAATAATACAAGAGGAATAAATGTTCCCATTTTCATGGCCCACCTTCTTCCCCTAAAAAAACAACAAAATTGTAGGTCGGTAGTAATGGAACCCAGCTGCCAAAATGGGCTTTCTATTAGTGGGCCATAAAAATGGGTCAGCAGTACTACCACCCACAAGTGTCGGCCCAGAAAGTGAACCGAATAGGCTTTGGCCCGTTGGGCTTCCATAATGTGAACCGCAAAATCATGAGGATCTCTCAATAAGGACATCATTGCTTAAAGTAAGGATAGGATTTGCAGGTTGAATAATTTTTGAGTATGTGCCCATCCATAAAATTGAACAAGATTTTAAATAAAGTATAAATTTTAATTAAAAAAATTAACTTTTAATTTTTTTAAGGGTGAGTCAGGGCTTACCCTCTCCACTATGAATAAATACATTTAAAAATTAGATCTAATCAATTATAAGTGATTCATAAATCTTGTACTGTCTCCATTGTGAAGGAAGCCTTGGACTTGTTCGTATTTAGTGGATTTTAATCTATAATATGAATAGAAATATTTATAGTTTTTTTTCATTGTATAGATCATGGAAATATGTGTTCATTCTTCTTTCTAGTAAAAACAAATTTGGCCCCAAAAAACTACATGGATTGAATAAAAAATTATTTAGAGTTCGTTTGATAATAGAATATTAATATATTTAAGTATAGTTTAATTATATGTATATATACTCAATTGTATATAATAGTTGATACTCGATAATAGAAATTCGAGTATGTGATTAATATAAATATAATTAGCCTCCTCCCTCCTTCATTTGTATATATCATATTTATGCTCAAAAAATGAATATGTAAATAATATAACTATACAAAACTGATATATAATTGATTATAAACGTTCTATACTCAACTATTGAATACTCTCTTAATGTCACAAAGCACACACACCAGGGGGTGTTGCATGGTGATGGATGGCAGCCTGAGACCAAATTAAACAAAGCATCTAAAAATAGTGAAAGGGCAAAGTGGTGCTTCTCTCAGGACAAGAAGACATTCCAGAATTTCATGTCTGTGTCAGGTCAGTGTGTTGCCCTGGTAATAAACAAAATAAAAATACCCATTTGGCCATGAGGTGAACCCTCAGGCCTCACCTCACCTACCAGCAGTAGCCGCCATTTAATCCATGGGGACACCTTCATCTCCATCCCCACAATACAAAACCCTTTCGAATTCGCATGGGGCGTCATACCACCTTCATGAGTTGTTCTTCTTGCCGCCTTTTACCAGCTACATATATTCAATCTTATGATATAAAAGTATGTATACCCACATTGAAATCAACATAAGAGATGATGATTTAGAAAAATGGTCACTGTCATCTCATCTCACTGTGTGATAAAAATACTCATCTTATATGTAAAATTTACCTTAGTGTGTGAGAGAATTGGGGAGGGTGGCCACTTTTCTAAATGATCCCATAAGATATATGATTTAATTATAAAAATAGTCATATGTTATAGAATGTGTGAAAAATATATTATGATATATGTAATTTTTTTGTTTCAGTATGTAAGAAAAAAATTAACAGTGAACATTTTTCTAAATGAGTCTAACATGTAGACATGAGTGAATTACAAAAGTAGTAATCTATCATAAAGTGTGTGAAAAAAGATTGCAACAATGAAAAGGAGTGGTTTTTCCTTGTAAATAGGATAAAGAACCACTCATTTATTTTTTATTTTTTTTAAATTCAATAGGATTGAAATTTATAACACTAATAAAATTCGATATCTCTGGTTTTTGGGTTTTTATTTCTCTTCCATGAATTACCAAATTTGAATTATTTTTATTTCCCATAAATTGAGCTCCAACATCCACTCCTTGATATAGGTACGACTATACTTTCTTACACAAAGGATGCAATCAAATGCAATAAACGTCATTTTTTATGCTACACTTTGATTTATTTGAAATCGAATAAATATCAAATAAGTCGAATGCTAATTATTAAAATTATTAGAAATATCATTTAAACTTCATTAAAATGTCAATATAGTCCTTTTTACAATAAAAAAATTAAAAATATTTACCTATAGAAAAAAAAAATCAATCCTACAAAACACCATTAGATGATTGTGATGTCGACCAAACAATGACCAAGACTCATGTCCAAGTGGTGTTAAGATATTATTTTATATTATTATGTATTATTAAAATGATGAATTTATAATAATAAAATTAATATGAAAAATATAGTGTCATTTGTAAATTGAATTTACCTGATAATTGTGTTGATATTTGTTGGAACATTTCGGATTTATTTATTTATTTATAATAAAGAATACGAGGATAAGGAAATATTTTATTATTTTTAATTAAAAAGAATACGGATGAAAAGAGAAGTTTATAAAGGCCAAAGGGCTTCTTCTAAAAATAAAAAAATAAAAAATAAATGTGCTTTTTACTCTTCCTATTCTTTGTTTTTTAGCTTTTTCTTTTGGTGTCGTTCTTTTCCACACACTTTTTGCTAATGCCACTCCTTAACTGTCTTTTTCAAGTGTCAGCTTCTCATATTTACTTCACATGAAAGGAAAGGGAAGCAGCCATTCGCTTCAATTCGTCTCTTCTCGTTTCCTCTTTCTGGTTCTGATACCTCTACAGCTTCATTTCTGCTTAGATTCGGCTCTCCGTTGCCAAAGCTTTGATTTGTTTTTGGAACTGTAAGGTTTTGGGTTGCTTGGGAAGATGGAGCTGTTTCCCGCGCAGCCAGATCTGTCTCTGAGGATCAGTCCTCCCACCGGACAGCCGGGGTCGTTCTGCGGAGGAGTTGGAGAGGATGGTGATGCAGAAAGAATGGGGAAGATTGGGTGTTGGAATAAGGCGGTCGAATCTGTAAGAAGCTCCTTTTCCTTTGCGAATTCGAGTCCAGCTCCGGGGAGCTACAACGGTGGCGTCGCTGGAGATGGGTTTTTCCGGTCATTCCCGCAAGCGAATGAACGCAGGTTTATTAGTGGGTTTCCTGTTTTTCAAAGCTACCCACTTCCGAATATTGATTCTACGGGGGTGAACGGGGGATGTCATCAACATTCTCCGGCGGGACCATTGCTGCGATCGCACTTTTTTCAGCGGATGCCGGAGAAACGGAGCATCAGAGTGCCCCGGATGCGGTGGACGACGACCCTTCACGCCCGCTTCGTTCATGCCGTCGAGCTCCTCGGCGGCCATGAAAGTATGTACAACACACACCCTTCTTCCCAATTCACCATTTTCCAAACCCCAAGCACATCCTTAATCAAATTCCATGATCAGGAGCCACGCCCAAATTAGTATTAGAGCTCATGGACGTCAAAGACCTCACCTTGGCCCATGTCAAGTCCCATTTACAGGTAACCAAATCATTCTTCAAAACCCTTTTTCCCTCTGACACTCTCATGTTATGTTCATTTTGTAACTCCACCAACACCTTCAATCTTAGTCACAATCCACTGAAATGCAGTAGACTTTAGATATGTCACTGCAGCTAGTGAAGAAAAGTCAAGAAGCCTATTCCTTCTACAAAACCCTCATTTGCTCCCAGATCTGATTCTTCTGCAACCCCACCACCCACAGAGTAAAAGATAGATAGCCATAGGGCTGACACATACACACACTAAAGGTGAAAAAAGGAGAAGAAAAACAAAAGTACAAAGCACACGATCACATACATACATTCATATACACATACAGACCAGAAACCTGTAGTTCAGTTCAGTTTATCCTTATGATGAAGAAGGTAGTAGGAGGACACGCGCATGTGGGATCTGCAGATGTGGTTAAATGCATGGGGCATATTAGCCTGCAACCTGCTTCATAACCCCTGCTTGTGAATGTGTCCAAACAGCAAAGCGCATCACAGATTAGGGAGCTTCTGCAAGCTTGTCTCTTTCCATACTCCACGCAACAACACCATTGAAGTTCCTTCTGTTTTTTTTTTCCCTTTCTCCTCTTTAAATCGTCTCTGGTTTCGAACTATTCGTGCAGATGTACAGGACAGTGAAGTCAACTGATAAGGCTGCAGCCACTTCAGGTAAAAACTCCAGACAGATCAGAAAATAAATAAACAAGCAGAGGGACGCCAGATTTACATTACCTTCTTCTCACTTACGCAGGCCATTCCTCCGCTGGATTCGACACCGGCGACACCTCCGACGACCTCCACATCGAGTCCTCCCGGCGCAACGGAAGATGCTCGGACCAAAATGATCAAGGCAAGAACGTGCATCTCGGCTTGTGGAGCAGCAGCAGCGCCTCCTACTCAAGGTACGTAAACACCATTTTCTTAGACTGGATAATTGATAAATAAATAAATAAATATTATATGGTTGGTAGTTAGCAGTATGAATGCACTCTAGTGTTTACAATAATGTTTTAAAA
The DNA here is from genome assembly GCA_002189035.1 of Utricularia gibba. NCBI lineage: Eukaryota > Viridiplantae > Streptophyta > Magnoliopsida > Lamiales > Lentibulariaceae > Utricularia > Utricularia gibba. The sequence goes on from CM007990.1 coordinate 1,167,521, forward strand.
AGGGGTTTAATAATTTATTAGAAAAAATAGTTTGAGTCCTCAATTAAATGATATTTTTTCAAATTTTTAATAGGGAAAATAATTCTGAACAGCTGTACTTCTTTAATAATGCAAACATTTTCCTTATTTTTCCTGTTTTTATTACATCATCATGCCCTTGGTGTAATCAAAATGTGAATAAAAGCAACCACATTTCTAGTCTTTTTGCCACACTAACGTTCTCAAGTGGGACCATTGTCTTAGAAATAGTGAATTTTTAATTTTTTTAATTATCTTTATAGATAAAGATGAGGGATAATGTAGTTTTATTTTAGGCATAATATTTAACTTCAATTAAATCCTATTTTAATAATTCCAATAATGGGTAAATATTTTTTGATAATAAAAATATTTAGTACAAATTTTCTTATGCAGTTGTTTAAAGTATTGTATGAAAAAATTGTTCACTTGTATCCATGTAATTCATTAAATATAGTAATAAATGGTATCTGCAACTATTTATAGCTCATAAATTACGTTTCAGATTAATTGTTACTATATTTTATAATCTTTAAACTTATGTCGTATAATTAGATTTATAATGATTCGTATTCTATGAAACACTCTAACAAATATATGATAATGGATGAAAAACATGTGTATAAATCTAGGTATCAGAGTTCCCATTTAGGGTTTAGGAAGTGAGTGTCATGTGGGGGTAGATTTTTAACTTAGAAAAAAAAAAGGCATTTTGAAAAGGAGGGCGCTTTTCTCAGTGAAGCTTTGCTTTAGGGTTGTGTATCGTTCACACAGATTCCTACTGGAAATCTGTCTTTTTCGTGGCAGGGAAGCTTTGTTGCATGGACGACCGCATCTCAGCACCGGGACCATGCAATCTTTTCAGGTACACACCGCTTTAGCTCGTCTCCTTTCGTGGCATCCTTTGCACATCGCAAAGAAACAGGATAAAAAGCAATATCAGAAGATGGGGGGTGCCTTATGTAAGTCACCCTTCACTAAAGGGCAGCAAAACCAGATTAGGCGAATCCCATATCAGTTACAGATGAAGTATACGAGAGAAATTAAGTAGAATGCTTGTACATATTTTGCATGAGATCTTTTCCTAGGTAGCGGATGATTCTTGATAGTTATTCCAAAGTTTAGTGTGTTTGGACTGAAATAGCTTTAGGATAAGTGATCACCTGGAAAGTTACTCCTTATGGAAAAAATGTAAAATCGTAAGTTTTGAATGTACAAAAGGAATAATATTATGATCATTGTGGTGATATGGCGGAAAGGTTGGTGCTGCGTTAGGGAGAGCGCGAAGGGGGGGAATAAAGCGAAAGCAAAGTGGGCATCCAGGATGAATAGTTTGCTAATTGTAGAACAGTGAGTGCCATGAGACACTCACTCAGCTTTGGATTTATGAAAGCGGGCTGGGTCTTTAAAGCCGGGGGGTGTAGCAGGCTTTAGCTTTTGATTCCTCAGACAGTCTCCCGCAGCTGTGTTCTGTTTCGGTGCAGATGCTGAAGGGGGAGAGGGCGCCGGAGATGAGCTCGCCGTGCGGCGTCGCCGAGCTTAGTCCTCCGCGGAAGAAGCCCAGCCTGGAGTTCACTCTGGGAACACCGCATTTGTGAATCTTGCTGTTCCTTCCCTTCCAAGAAGGAAGCAAATAAATGTTGATATCTGTCTGTGTTGTTAACTTTGATTCCAAAGAAAACCATGGCGTTTCATGTATAGCGTTGGTGGCACTTTTGAAATGAGAAGATGCTCTAGATTTTATCTTTTTAAAAATTCACATAATTAATTTTTATCTTAATTAAATCAAGCTTCTAATTTTCATACTAGTTCTGAGTTGACGGTCCGGGAAATACCCTTGACTAGGGAACCCTTCTCTAAATATTTGTTAATATTTGTTGAATTTGAAACATTATATTATTAAATCTCTTTTAATAATGACCGTCATTATTTTCGACAAATAAAACATTGGGGGGTTTGTAATGATGAAAACAAACCTCAATTATTGAGTGGTGGGATGTGGGAACAGTCAAAGTCTCTCTCCCACTGCACCAGCATCCTGTCCAAATTATTTCTTCATCATTCCTGCTTGGGCCCACATGTCTCCCACGTGTCCTCATCCTGATGGCCCATGTAAGACTCCCGTGCAGCCGTCGGATCTTTTGGCAAAAATGGGAAAAAACATTTTATTTCCTTTTTTAATAAGTTAATCCAACCCACAGATGGTAGGCACCCACCCAAATTTGGATGTAATATAAAAATTAATTTGTTTCCATATTTTTTTATATATATATTTGCAATAAAATATGTGTAATTATTTAACTAATTTTAAATATTTATTGAATAATTACATTTAAATAATAGTTCGAAATGAAAATAAATCTAACACTTATATCTTTAATTTATATGCATTTTAAAATAAAATTATATATGTTATTTAAATATATGAAAACATAAATAACAACTCAACTACTTAACAAAATTACTAATTTTTTAAAAAATGTATGTTTTATAATTCACATTTTCATCAAAAACACATTTTTTAATATATTTTGAGACAAATGGAAAAAATATTTTTTAAAATGTAATTGAAACATATATTTTAAAAAATGAAAAAAATTTAACAAACACATATTACACTATGGGTTGGTAGTTAAGCCTCAATGTGCATTCTGTACTTGCTTGGGTGGAAATACTCGGAAGCCTACACTAGAAATAAAGGCACCTACCTTCTCCCTTTCTTGTGAAAGAGTCATGGGAAGGGGAGATGTATCAGCCCTGCTTCCTCTTGTCGAACGACTGCTCCGAAAGATATCTGGTTCGGTGAGAAAAGAAGCAGGATCAGTGCAGGGGATCGAGTGTAAAAGTACTTCATGAACATTAATGGCTGGGGAAGAAAGAACGTGCTGCTCAATTTATAGTGATGGAATGCCAAGTGCGTTTTACTCACTTTCCTGTGTAGAAGCCAGCGGAATACCAAGCATTCAAGACATCAGCAAGATTGGTAGGAGCATCAGAACCTTCTGATTTGGCATCTGCTGTCATTATGGTTTCGTTCTCCTTTCCTGTATATGGCCAAATGCAGAAACTTGATAAATGAACGCATACGGAGACCATCTTCATACTGTATACTAAAAAGCTCTTTCACCAAAGCAGATGAAGAAAAATAAAGGGCTATGTCTACTGCACACATTCAAGCTAATGGGAGAAGAGTAAGTAAAGCACTTAATGTCACATCAGTGTATGAAGTGGGCATACCTTCATCAACAGAGAGGCGTGAATTGGGGGAAGTTCCAATCTTTAATGATGACAGAGCTGTTTTAGCAGCATCCATTGCCGTCTTAGCGAGACCTGAACCTTCCTTAGACATGGAAATCGCTTTCTCAGCATCTAAAGCGGTATTGTAGCCTTTATTAATGCAAGCGTCACCCACACACGGAGCTGCTGAGGAATTGCAAGGAACAACCCAATTCTGGCAGCCATATGGACAGTGACAACTAACTGAAACAAATTGTTGAGGAGAAGCTTCATACTGTGCAGGATCTGATGCACCAGGCATGGAGTACTGATTAAGTTGCTGAAGAATAATTTGCCTCTGATAATCAATATTATAATAGCTTTCCAACAACTTGTTATACTCTTCTTGACTGCTTGGACACCATGCTGCCTCATCTTTACTTTTTACGTCTGATGAAGCCAATACACAGGGACTGGTGGTTGATTCGGCAACATAATTCTCTACAGTGGGATCAGCATTGCAGATTTGTTCACAAGTGAGGTCTACATGTTTCACTGAAGAACTGCGCCTTGAAGAAGGATTTTTGGTTGATTCAGAAGAGTTAATTTTCTTCTCAACTGTATCTTCGGATGTCAAAGCAATGCTAGTAGCTTTATTATCAACCTGTAAATCCCTTCACACGAGCAAATGTGGCACAAGGTTAACATCTGGTACTATTGTATGTGTTATTGCTTCAGTGAATAAAGACAACTGACTACGATGAACTTGAGAAACGAAAATCTAAGAAATCACCAGAACGCATCAGCATAGAGCACATGACCAAACCACATAAAACTCAGCAAAATTCACCACTCTATCAAATATGAGTTGCTCAAAGAACCATGAAATTTGATTGTACCATTTTGTTAAGCAAGCCAAATAATTCAAACCATCTAAAATCAATCAGGAGAACACGTAATCCAACTTAAGATTCAAATGTTATACAATTTCCTTATTGCTCTTCTACAACGCTTCTACCACAAACATCCCGCCAAATAACAATCTCATAATTTATAAACTCACTGAGTGTTAGAGAAGAACTCAGGCTCTGGCAATGACTCCTTCGCATGGTTACCCGTGACTTCTCCCTCCGCTAAACCATGCATTCTCTGAACATACACCCGGAACCAAACAAAGTACGGAAACAAAAAACGCATCAACACATTAGTAAAATTCCAGAAGCATACGCATTTTTAAAAAAATTAACCTTGTACTTGAAAATTGCGTCGTCGAAGGCTACGAGGAGCGCTGAATCGTCCCAAAGATCCTTCCCCTTCCCCATCTGTAAACCTAACAGCCTCTGGAATCCGGTATCTAGGGTTCTAGAATTTCGTACGCAACTTCGAAATTTTCAAGGTAACGCGCGTTAAAAAACGTGTAACTAAACGTTGGTAATTATATATCTTTGAATTATACATATTTTGAATTGAATTATTTTTTTAACAAATTAAATCGGAATTAACTTATTATAAAACACTATGAGAAATAAAAATATTTATCTATATTTGATATTCATAAATTACATAATTCTTTTAATTTTTTATAAAAAAATATTGTATCATGATAAAAACGAATTAAATATATTATATTTCATTAATTTTTTGAAATGATTCTATTTATTTTTTAAAAATTATAATATTTAATTACTTTATATTAAAATTAAAAATTCAGATTTTATAATTAACTTTAAAAATTATCGAATTTATTGAATATTTATTTTAAATATTAAATAAGAAATTAATTAAAAAATTAGAATATAAAATTTTTATTTATTCTAAAAATATACTTATGTCATAACAATAAGTTATATAATAATTTAATATATTAAATTTTATGATATCAAATTAATTCTATTTATATATTTTTAAAACTGAATTGCGCATAATTTAAAATACAACTTTAAATTACAAAATAAGTCCTATAAATTCGAATTAAATCGAATCTAATCCTGAATTTTGAAATAATATTGATATAAAGAACAAGCTCCAATGTTAAAAAAAATAAATGCCCACATGATCGAAGTTACATTCCTTACTACACAAGCATTATTCCTTGTTTAACAACGGCATCTGGCAACTGCTTGCCTTCTACAGAATACAACAAGAGCCTTCTGTAGTTCTGTATCTCACATCTTTTGTTTTGCTTTTCTTCTCCTGTAGTTGTTTCCAGGAAGCAATTCACACAGCAACGACCTCCTTTGGCGCCATCCATTTGATTCACTCACAATCCAAATATTAAAAACCAGCAGACATGAGCATGATTTCATCAGGTGTGTTGCCAAATTCTGGGCTGCTATGTTCACCTGAAAAATGAAAAGGGGAGGTGCAGATTGATATATGAGCTTGTTCTTTGCCGTTGGATAGCTTCTTCTATCAGAGAAAACTAGTAGAGATGAAAGGTAGCAGAGAACAAGGAACTTGGGAGAAGACGTCTGTGGTGGCTTTACCCAAATTTACATGGTGGGGAGTTGGGAAACTGAGACCTTTGTATGGTCATGAATCTGCTTCTCTTCCGTCAGCGTCTCGGTCGTGGGGGACATGGCTTTGAATCGCTGCTGCAGCTGCGGACATTGGAAAACATACTTCAGAGCTCGGAATTACCACTAGGATGGTGGCCTTTTTTTTTTTTTTTGAAGTCAAGAATGATATGAAACGCACCTGCATGTACTTCAATTTTTCTGTTGTCAACTCATCAGCGAGGTCATTCATTCTGGAGGTGGAGAGACATGGAAGAACACGTGAATGCAAAGAACCATCCATTTAGTGGTTTAAAATCAAGCGGATGGAAAATGCACCTTGCTTGAAGCTCAGATATCTTTCCAAGGAGCATTTGTTCCCTTTCCGAGAAACCGAGTTCAACCTGTGCAAAGCAGACTTTCAGAAACACAGTTTTTCAGATGATGGATTTCGACTTCTAGATTTTATGGGCTGCATGGAAATGACGTGTCCAATAAAATAAACAGTTAGGAAGGTCGTAAAGAACAGGATCATGGTATGCATTAATGAGGATTCAAGCCAAAAAAATGTTAGCCTCAGGACTGACAGGAGTTGAGAATGCAGGATGTGTACTAAAAATCTACATTCATATCTTAGGGGGTTGCGCTACTCAATGAAATGGGGTTGAGACTGATACTGCATCTCAAGGACATCCGCCCCTATTTCCATTGTGGAAAAAGAGTACTACACAAATCACCTAAGACCTTGTTCTGAGATAGGGGTCAAAATAAGAATGTTGGCAGGAGTTGGCTGTACTTACACTGCCATTACTTTCTGGAAGACTAGACGGTTGAAGACTCCCATTTTGAGGAGCTGAAATAAAGGAATAAACGATAGTCAGCCACAGGTGAATTTAGCTAGATGTGAAGCCTAAGAAATTGATCTCACCATTTTCTAGCTCCAAGCTGCTCAATAGACTTGAAATGAGATTCTAAAGTTTCAGGGTAAAAGAAAGAGTATGATCATCGGTTAATAAGACCAAGAGAGCGCATCAAACAGATTTATAAATCAGCTGTCTCACCTGTTGGATTGACGTTTGTTTGAGGAGACTTTGAAGGTGGGGCATGAGAATGGAAGCGGCCAAGTTAGTGTTCCTTGTTCCTTTTTTCGGTGATTGAATGTTAGACTGAAAACATAAAACTTCGTAAATTAAATAAATCAAATCCGGTCTATTTGAAAGATGCTTGCACAGTAAAAGGAAATTAGCACAGACCATGTTAACAGAATCAGCCACCGAGCTTCCAATGCTAGCGGACTTCCTAATTGGTGAGTCCTGGTGTCAAAGCATCCGCTACCGTAGTGTCAAAAAATCGAATTTTCAACTACTGGTGAAAATATCTTATCTTACCATAGAGCTTCGTCTGGCAACTACTGACAATGGGAGATCCTAGTGAACAAAATAAGTTAGACAAAAAAAGCTATCTTGGGATGAATAATTACCATATTACCGCATAATTACCTTCACAAGATCTACATTTTCTGAGGTGACTGAAAACCGCCCCTTAATTTGAACCAAATTTGATTTGGATTTCTCGTCCAAGGAATCTTTGTATCCTAGAGAAACGATGTGATTTCAGAAAAACAAAGAGACCTATGCCATGGCTGCCATAGTGATTAAAAAAGCTATAAAAAATTACCTCCTGAAGATTTGATTGGAGCTGATAAGCTGTTGCCTGAGGCTCGGTTGGGAAGGCTTAGTGGACCACTAAAACTTGGTGCTTTACGCCCCTGCTGAACCTTCTCGGCTACCAGCTGGCTTTCAAATTCATCCCTAGTGAACAAAGCTGATGGGTTCAGATTCCAGAAAATACAGAAAGATTTCATGGTAAACTTTCATGAAGATATAAATGTCTGTAAGCTTCTAACAAACATGAAAATTTTTCATGAACATATGATGGGCAATTATCATATAAATGGAATGGACTGACCGAGCAGGAGCTTACAACCAACCTTTCAATGCTTCGCACTCCTGAGCGCGAATGACTTAACACAACAGCAGGAATAAGAGGTCCACTCTGAGTTTGACGAGGTCCATCCATAAGAATTTTGTTTTTCAGTTGCTTTGCATCTTTCTCTAACTGCGGTTTTGTTGACTCCAAAATCGACTGACTCTTTGCAAGTCTATTTTGTGCTACATCCCCAGAATCCTTCAAATTGTTTTCATCATTCACAATTTCACTGAAAAAAGAGAAGACAAAAACGATGAGATTTGATGGATGTGAGGTTAAGGATAAAAAAACACGATTGCCTTTTACTAAGGCACATTTGGGGACTGAGAAAAGAAAACAGCAAAAAATGTATAGATTGTGAAATCACCAGGAAACAGCCCGTTTGATCAATGACTCAGAGACAGCCTGCAAAATTTTAAAGCGCAAGATTATAACAGATGCATATCTTCTGACAAGGAAATAAAATTCATGAATGACCTTCTGATTAAAATGTTTCACGTCAACTTCTTCCCGAATTTCTTGAATATTTTCATCATCTTGCAGCTACGAAGAATCAAATGGTCATCATTAACAAATTAAAATGCTTAGAATCACCCAAACATGATAGCTAAGCATTCAATTAAATTATCCTTCCATACAGAAGAGGCTTGGAGCTTCAAATCCTCAACATCGAAGTTCCAAGCACTAACTCCTCGCTTGTACTCACTCTGTAGAACGGAACAGATGCACGAGTGATGAAAAGGATATTAATCCTAACAGTAAATTCTTATTACTTATGAGAAAGCACAATCTTATTAGCTGTACACTACACTTTTAACACAACCTCATCATTGAGATATCTGAGATAACAGACACAAGGTTCCCATGTTGTCAAAATACAGCATCGCCCTATACATTATAGACAAAAAAAAGCTAAAAAAACATTAAATGATGTTCTCACCAGAGACAGAGCTTCTTCTTCGGCAGAAGGCATCTTTCTCAGAGCAAGTTGTGCAGCATCCTTGAGCTGAATACAGTTTCCCAGGAAAAAAATTGAGACTGGGTGAAAACCCATGATTATTATCGTTATGAAAGCACACCTGGATATCTTTCACACGCTTCCACAGTGGTGGAAGGTTAGAAAACAACTTCTTCACAGTAACTTCAGGAGATTGTGCATTCCTGAAGAACGAATGCTTCAAAAGCTTTTCAGCAGTTGGCCGCTTTGTTTGATCTTTCACCAAGCACATTGCAACCATTTCCTTAAAAGACTATTCAACCAACAGTTATTACACACACTGGAGCAACATTACACAAGCAAAAAACATGCACAGGCGATAAATTTGCACAAGAATATATGATAAATACCTTTGAGAACCTTTTATCTCGATCATAATCAAGTCCGGGTGGTGCATTTTGTATTGTCATTAGCAGAACCTACAGAACATGTACATGACCCAATATAATATCGATAAAGTGAACAAAAACCAAACATAAAGCTTAATGATTCACCTTCATGGGGGGTACTTAGAAAACGGGGCATGTCCATGAGCCAATTCCAATGCAGTAATACCAAATGACCAAATGTCTGCCCTGTATTTAGTGTGGAACTATTATGAACGAATTTGAATGTTGAACAACTGTATGATATGAACAACAGAAATAATTGATTTCCAGATAAAATAGTGAAAAATTGCATGGCAACCACCATGACATTCTTAATCATATCAAATTATACAAACTCACAGAATTCAACTGGTATTAAAGATAACACAGCGAAACCAAAAGAACTAGAGGCTTTCACAAATGAAGTCCATATATTAATGACACAAATATGCTTTTACACTTTTTTAGAGATAACAAGGTATACACAAAGATCAGAATATTTCCGTTTCATACATGAAGATACACCTCACACATTAAGGTAGAGTAAAGCCTACTTGAAATCATAACCAGTTCCAGGCTGCAATACTTCGGGAGCCATCCTGTACAGTGGTAAAACTGAGTAAGATGTGTAACTGATGTTTATTATGCATAAAAATGCAACAGAAAGAAGACTCTATTAGGTCCGAGAAGGTGAAAAGCATATCAAAATTACCAGCAAGGGGTTCCTACGAAAGTATTCCTCGAACGCTGCCTATCACCCCTGTCAAAAAGGCATGCTGAAACACCAAAATCAGCAAGCTTTATTTCACCACTACTGTCTACTAAAATATTTCCTGCCTGCAGAAGGAAAAAAAAAACTCATGGTAAATCTCAAGGATGTTGGAAAAAGGCTCTAGAAATTGACTTTGAATAACCTTCACATCACGATGTATATGGCCATGTCTATGGAGGTAATCTAATGCCTTCAGAGTCTCTCTCAAAATAGACCCGATTGCAGATTCCTCGAATCCATCTGGGTAAGCTATCTTCATTAGATGTAGACAAGACCCCTCAGCCATGAAAGGCATCACCACCCAAAGATTATGTTCAACAACAAATGAGCAAAATGCTCTAATAACATTCGGATGATTGATCAAGCTCATTGTTTGAGCTTCCCGGCGAATATCATCCTACAACAGGGAGCGTAGAACTTATATAGAATCCACGCAGTCTCGTCGCAATATTCATTAACGGAAAATCACATCAGAAAATCCAATCAGGACCATCAACTACATCAAGAACTTGTGCTACAGTTTCCTCTTGTAATCCAGTTCTAATAGAAATACTGGAATTAGGATCAAGATCCTCATGGGTAATATGCTGGAAAGACAACAAATTTACAGACAGATAAGAATTTTCTAACAGCATCAATCACGTCCACCGTCCAGTTACGTTCAATCAAATTAACGTAATCAACAAAAACGCAAATCACCCATTGTGACCGAAAGTCAAAGCAATACAAGAAACACACTTTATCCGGTCAAACGCCATCCCACATCAAAACAAGCCCTATTACATCAGAGATCACGCAACCCAAGAAAAAATCAGAACAAACGACGAGCATAACATAAACTTTGACAAACCAGATTGCTGTTGCAGCGATCGAGATCCAAGCACTTAACAGCTACCACTTCATTGTATGGCAAATAAATCGCCCTGTAAACTGTAGCGCTTGCACCGTATCCCACCTCCTCCATCAGCTTGTATTCAGCTGGATTCGCGTCGTATGTCTTCCCCATCCCCTTCTCTTTCAACGAATCAGTCAACAAACCATCAATCTGAAGAACAAACTTCGATAACTGAATCAAATCGCCACTGTGCGATTCGCCTGCTTGATTATCGTCAATAAATTCACAGACCCACCACTCTGCAAACCCACGGACAAGGACCGTGCTTCTTCCACTCTGCACAACTTCTCAGATTATTGGTATTTTTTTCTGCATAAATAATTTTATTATCAAAAAGAGAAAAATGCGGCGATTTTTATAATCATGTGCTGTGTGTACTTTTACGGGTACTTTCCTGTCAAAACTTTTTCACATAATGGTAATAAAATTGTGCTTATTTATATATATATATTCACATAATGGTAATAAAATTGTGCTTATTTAATATATATATATATATATAATTTCGAATTTACTCCAAAAAAAGGCATATTCTTTTGTAAAATTACGTCCCATTGCCATTGGGATAAAATGAAAACCGGGGCTTTGATGTCATTTCTCCCGCCGGTCGCCGCCAATCGCCAATCGCCATTCAATGGCGAGAGCTTCCCTCTGCCCCGCCACCTCCTTCGCCGCCGGTTTCGGCCGCCGTGCGCCGGTTATGGCATCTCCAGATGCCTTCGCAGTCCGTGCCTCTTCCGTAAAAGGAAGGCCTGAAACTGGCAGGCTAGTTCACTCTTCCATTGAGGTAACAGGTGGAGGCGCAGAGTCATTTCTTCCCGCCTTCCAAAGCCTTCATCTCCCCTACGTGGCTTATCCCCTGGTTGGTTGGAATCGTCACGTGGAAACTATATTCGCCGCATTTTTTCGGTCTCTCCCTGATGTCAGATTCTGGCGTGAGTGTCTCCGAACTAGGGACGACGGCGCGGTCGCTCTCGATTGGGTGGCCGGCGATGACCGAAGCTTGCCTGTGGATTCCCCAATTCTAGTGTTACTGGTGGGTTTTTTGATACAATGATTGAATTTCCATGAATATGACATCGGCTTCAATTTCTTGATATGGCTAAGGCTAGGATGTTAAACCGTCATTTCCTTCTCTGAATTAGAAGATCATAGAAAGATGCAGCCTTTCTTCTATATTCCTTGTTAATTTGGTCAGTAACTATGATATGCAAAAGGAATTGAACAGGAGATGCCAAACCTATTGGCCATTAATTGGTTTTCTTCCTACCTTCGTGTAATTATGTGAAAAAACTGTTTACAGCCAGGTCTTACTGGTGGTAGTCAGGACACATATGTAAGGCATATGCTATTGATAGCTAGAAGCAAAAAGTGGCGTGTGGTGGTGTTCAACAGCAGAGGTTGTGGTGGTAGTCCAGTGACTACAGCTCAGGTACATACCTTCTAGTACTTGGAACGTGTCGCATGGCTTATACCGATAGCGAGCCATGTGGCTTTCGAATCTAGAGGCACAATGAATTTGAATAAGAGTGGTACTAAGCTACTTGTGCTTGACGTTCTACTGGCATTTTGGCTTTTCCAGGGCTCAACTTAAGGAAGGAGAGCTTTAAGCTCCACAAAAAAAAAAAAACACTTGAAATTGTGTTTTTAGTTTCAACATTGGGTAATCTTTTGCAGTTCTATTCAGCTTCATTTCTAGGAGATATATCTGAGGTGGTGGAGCATGTTGGGAACCGTTACCCGAAGGCAAATTTGTATGCTGTAGGATGGTCCCTTGGGGCTAATATTCTTGTTAGATATGTAGGACAGGTAACACAACAGTGATCTCTGTGTCCCATTTTTTGCAATCTTGATGTATTGTTCATGTACAGCTTCTTGCATTCCATTTGATACTTGAGAGAATTCTGTGAACATACTTCTTTAGTTTATTGCACAGAACGAGAGTCTAGGAGGGACCCCTTGTAGAATTTGCCCACTTCTATCTAGAAAAGACTTGTAGCATTACAAATTCTAGGGTGCTGTATTCTTCATTGCCCTTGCGCATCAGAGATAAAACCAGTTACTTTTTCTTTTCCGACTTTGAACCAGTTGTTTTCTTCTGCAAGTAAATTATTTTGGCTCTATATGTGGTGTTTTTACTGAATGCTGTAACTTTTTACCTGATTCTCATACATTTTTGCATCACAGGAATCCGTTTCTTGCCCTCTTTCTGGTGCAGTATCCTTATGCAATCCTTTCAACTTGGTGATCGCAGATGAAGACTTTCGAAAAGGTTTTAACATAGTTTATGACAAGGCGCTTGCAAATTCTTTACGCAAGATTTTCATAAGGTAGATGGGGTTAACTTTGTCAACAAAAATCTGCTGAAGTGCACCTCATGACTATGAAAGACTTATGTAGACATGCTCTCCTGTTTGAGGACATTGGAGGTGATTTCAATATCCCAATGGCTGCAAATGCGGAATCTGTTAGAGGATTTGATGAGGGGCTTACACGAGGTATCTATGGACTAGAACCTTCATCACCTGAACTTAACATTGTAATCCTTTTATGCGGTCTCTGGAGCCTGATTCCATTTTTGGTTTCCTCAGTGTCATTTGGATTCAAATCAGTAGATGATTACTACTCCAATTCTAGCAGCTCTGATTCTATAAAGAGTGTCTCCATACCTTTGCTCTGCATCCAGGCAAGTGCCTCAACTCTGCATCATCATGATATCTTTGTGCTGATCAGCTTATCATGTCAAATGATTCTCAGGCCGAAAATGATCCAATTGCGCCATCTCGCGGGATCCCTCGTGAAGCCATACAGGTCTAGAGAAAGACTCGATTGCTCGGCAATTAACCACTGTGAAGCAATCAACACATGATCTGATACTTTCTCTTCTTGTATTTTCAGAAAAATCCAAACTGCATGCTGATAGTTACACCTAAAGGTGGGCATTTGGGTTGGGTTGCAGGCAGCAAAGCTCCATGGGGAGCTCCTTGGACAGACTCTATAGTGATGGATTTTTTGCAGCACTTGCAGCTGAATAGATTTTCAGCTCCTGTGTCTTCTAGCAGCCCTGCCGAAACTACCAAGGGGTCTGGCGATGCACACGGCCTTCACCATATTCAGGTGTAGGAATTAGAAGCACATGCTGAACATTATTTGGAACAAACCTGCTTTACAGAACAATTATTAAACACTGATTATACAACCAAATCAGTTTTACCAATTCTCCTTCATAATGCTTGAATCAGGCATTTATGTTGCAGTAACATTTGTTTGTGCGATCATAGCTTTGAGTACAACGCCTTTCTCTTTTGAAGTTGAGCAGAAACTGCTTCTTTCAAGTCATCTGTCTGTAGCAATCCGGAGTTCAGTGTAGCCACGTAATCCAGACCTTGATGCAATGTCAGGTCCCTGCTCTGCAAAATCACCCGCTTCGTCCCCATAACAGCAAGTGGTGACATCGAACAGATATCTGCAAAAAAGGCATACAATCAAAATTCACTCAATATCCAGAACTTGACCTCAGACTGAATTCCAGTATAAGGAACTCCCATCCAACTTCAACTAGCGTTTTACATGCCACTGCGCTAAGTATTCTTATTGCCCTAAAACACTTTCTGTAGTTGAAAGGATTCAACTTTACATTCGCTTCACAACTTTCAAGAGAATGAGCTTAATGAAACCAAAGCCTTATTCACATTCGCTTCACAGCTTCAAAGACTTATGTTTCATCACTTGAACTGTAGGGATACAGAGTCCCTACATGTGAAGAGATCTACATGACTTGGGATTAGATGCTTTTAACTTGATTTATCATCTTTCTCACATTCCCAGGTCCCAAAACTAGCTTTCAATCAGCACCGGCTAGCCACGGTAGGAAGGACGAGAAATTATCACTTAGAAAACGATTCCCAAAAACAATTCTGGAATGGGAAAAAGGCTGCTGCAAAATGGAACAATCAAATAGTAAAGGAAAAAGCTTACGCTCTGCGATTTCCTCAACACCATTTTCCAAGGCTTCCTTATCTGCAAAGATCCTGGACACTAATCCCAGTTCCTTCGCCTGTAGAGCAGAGAATTTCCGAGCCGTCAAAGCGAGTTCCATGGCATTACCGAGCCCGACAATAGCAGGAAGCCTCTGCAACGTTCCCAAATCAGCCGCGATCCCCAATTCAACTTCCTTCACCGAGAAGAAGGCGCTTTCTGTAGCATACCTCAGATCGCACGCAGTAATCAAATCGATACCTCCCCCAATGCAAGCCCATGTATAGCGGCAATCACAGGCTTCCGGCACTCCTCAATCGCCGTCAACGCTCGCTGCATTAACAAAATCTCACGACGTATTTTCTCCGCCTTCCTCCCGGAGTCCAAACCCTGCTTCTCCTGGAAGTTGGAAACCAGCGTCTGGAGGTTGATTCCGGAGCAGAAGTGCTTTCCTACGCCATATATTACAATCACACCCGCTTCAGTCCCGTGATCGAGCTCCCTAAGTGCTTCAGGAAATTCAGCGAAGAACTCATTCGAAAGGGCGTTCCCAAAAGCCGGCTGATTCAACAATAGGCGAAAAACTCGAGATTCCGGCGACCTCCGCACGATTTTCAATGTCTTGTACCTGTCGTCCATCTGCCCTAGCGGCTCCCCGCCGCGGCCATCGCATTTCCCGATAGAGAAAAGCCCTTGGGCCTGATCCTGGGCCCACATCCAGGGACAATTAGTCACGTGATCAACGCGTGGTTTGACATCTTTTTCTTCTTTTTCAGGGGAAGAGATAAGGATCTTATTTATTTCCTTTTATAGAAAGAGATAGGGCTATTACTAGAGGTCACCCTAGGTTGAAAGACTGTAAGAAAATATTTATGATTTATTTAAGTAAATAACTCCTTTTTGTCTCATAATGATTAAAATAAAACTAAAAAAAAGGATTAATTCTAACATCAAATATGTTTTAAAAATGAATACAATTAATTTAAGGATTAAAAGAATCACAACCATCATTTCAAATGTTGTAGTTTAAATTATTTAAAATAAAAAATGAGATAAATTAAATGTTAGTTATCAAAATTATTGAAGAATGTATATTTTATGAATTATGAATAATTATAAATATAATTTATTAATATATTAAATGATTTAAATTGATAAGACATTATAAATTGTGTATTCATTGTTTTGAATAATTATATAAAATGAATGCTATTAAATATTTTTATCGTAAAAACATAATAAAAATGTTTTTTTATCAAAAGAATTTATTTTTCTCAAAAAAAGCAGGGCGCGTGAGGGTAACATTCCTCCGGTAACCGTCCAGGTGGCGTGCACACAACACAATAGGGACTTCAAAAAGCACAAAGAATCGCTGATCTCGCGGCCGCCGCTAGCCATTTCCTATCATCTCCGACGCCGGAAGTTATACCGGAATGGATTCGGCGATTTCCGTCGAATCTCTATCATGCCTCGGCCGTGAAACCGTGGTGGCATTTTGCACGCGCTTCCACGATTTGATAAGCTTTTTTTGTGTTATCCAGTTCGCTCGTCATCGTCTGGGATTCTGAAGCGCCACGCGTGCTACCTACCCTGCCGTTCACTATTTCTAAAATGTGAGGATCTAGAAATCCGGCTGCCATAAATGAGCCTCTTCCATCTTCTCTTTCTCGCGAAATCTCGAGATCTCGGGAGAAATGGGGAGAAGAAGGCTTGAGATAAAGCGAATCGAGGACAAGAGCGCTAGGCAAGTAACATTCTCGAAGCGGAGGAATGGCTTGCTGAAGAAAGCCAGAGAACTGTCGGTTCTCTGCGGCGCCGATGTCGCCGTTGTTATTTTTTCCAGTAGCGGAAAGCCCTACAATTACTGCAGCAACAACAGGTTGGTTTCTTTGTATTTCATGCGTTATTTAGAACGAGATTCTAATCTTGATCTTCATCCAGCTTGGCCAAAACGCTGAGAAGGTATTATAATCATGTTGAACCAGAATCAAGTCACCCCAGTGGCGTTTCTGATGACAAGGTACATGAATCTTTACATGAAAAAGGGTTATCCTTGGTGGATGATTTACCAGAAAAGGTTCAGAATTCATTCTACCTTTGAAAGTAGTAGAAGAAACATATTTTCAAATCCAGGGTTTGTGTTGCATTTGGATGAGATATTGCATTCCATATTTGTGTCGTCAAGGCTCTCATTTGATGTTATGATTTTAGCTGGTTTTGAGGTTATGGATCCTGGATTGAATCTGTTGGCTGTTTTAGATGTAATGCTTTGGTTGGGGAGCAGAATGTTATTCACGTATGCTCTACATTTCTACATCAGGCTTGCAACTTTAAAGATCCAGAATACATCACAAGAGAGGAGCTTCTTCAAGTTGTGGAAAGGCAATCATGAGTTTTGTTAATCCTCCGAATGAGTGACTGTGCTTTTAAAATATCACATTTGACACAGGGAACTCGAGGAGCTGGATGGTGACCAGCGCAGCGATGTTGAACTTGTTCTTCTTGAAGACCAACTGCAGAATGCATTAGTGCAAACTAAAAAGGCGAAGGTTCCTTCTTTAAACCCCTCTCCAACTCTCGAAAAATGCATCTTATCAACGGCAGTTTTCTTGCATATCCCTAGGCCTTTGATGAAGTTTTACTCTGTTTTCTTGTTCATCGACGCGGTTGTCTTGACTACCAGCGATATGCTTTTTCTGATCCCTGTTTTTCCACACAAAGAAAGCCTGATTCAATTACTGTGCAGACGGATTGGCTATTGAATGTCATCTCCAACCTGCAAGACGTGGTAAGAATTTAATATTCTCTATTGCCCTGCATACCAACTGTGGCAGCATATCGGTTTACCTTATCACTCAGAAGTTCTTGATAGTAGATGAAATGGGGGCCTTTTCCATGCCCCTGTTCATCTTTGGAGTGTATCAAAAAAGAGAGAAATGCACTGGAACTATTCTGAGAACTAAACCACTGACTGTAACAAGAACAAAAGTCTTTGAACTCATACACCATACACAGATGCTCAAGTGATTCCTTTTTGCTACCAGGAAACCGCACTATTGGATCAGAACAATTTCCTTGAGGACAAGGTAATCTACACGCCCTCTGACCATTACCAGCATTTGAGCATGCAGATTTGCTATCAAACACCAATGCTACATTCCATAATTAAGTTGGGATGCTGTTAAAGTGATCACAATTTGCAGATCAGCAGGAGCACTGTGAAGAATGCTGCTGCCCTGGATCTGAATGCGGTTCCTGATGGCTACCAGAGTTCATAGGTTCAAGTAATCGTGCCATGTGATGGATGAGTAGAAGATTGGCATCTTTGCCAATCAGCCATTTACAGGTGGTTTTTGAAGAATGATCATCCATACTTTTGTGCATCTGAAAAATGATCCTTCACTAGTTCTGTTTTGTTTTGTTCATATTTGTGTAAGAAAACAAGATCCATGGTTATTTTTCAAAAGCAAGTACCATTTATTCACTCATACAGTAGCGCTTCACTGCAGAACCTCCTCTTTGCTGCATTTACTTCATTCTGTAACCTCCTTTGTACTGCATTTCTTGGATCTGATGTGTTATGGAGTCATTAATGTAATTACTATATATGAAAAATTTGATTAAAAAAAGTCACTTAAATGGAATTAATTGTTTTTAATAGAAAATTATTGTAATAAAAATTATACAAAAAATTATCAAAATAACATTTTCACTATAAAAGATGTAGCCAAATCTTTTTTGTCATAAATTTGGAAGAAATTGTAGTACATTTTGATGCATAGGTTAGAAAAACTTTTTGGAATCATTTGTTAGCTGTGTTTAGACATTTAAACAAAGTACATTGTAAAAGTGACAATCATAAATTAAATGTGTAATAAAAATGATCATCATTTTAATGCGTAAGATAGAAAGAATAAAGATATCTAGATTTTTAAATGATACTCTAAAATGTATGTTTTATATAACACGTGTTTCATATAATTGTTAAATAATATAGGTGATTTTTTTTAAATAATATGGGATCATTTTTTTTATATTTATCTTTTATTTTTATTTTTGAATTAGATCAAATTTTTATTTATCAAAACTCATGAGTAAAAGTTATGAAAATGTAATATATACTTAATGGTTACTATTAATTATTATAAACTATACTATTCATCTGAATAATTAACTTAAACACATGAACTATTAAATTATGCTGTCAAACATTCTCTTTATATGTTAAAAATAATACTCCAGTGTTAAATAATACATCTATCAAAATATTTAATCCATATTATTATATATTAATTACCATCAACCTTATAGTTAATAAGTTATTTAGTTTTTTGTTAGGAACAAAAACTACTTTTGAAAATGGATTTGAAAAGTATTTTTTTATCCAATACAAATGATTTTTATTTTAAAAAACTAAAAAGTTTAAATTTTTTATTATTTTAAAACAAGCTGAAGAACCTTTCTATTATTAGAATTAATTTTAAAATTTTTTTTTAGAATCTTAACATTTGATATTCTACCAAATATATCCTGATTAATTCCTTACAAACTATCTTACATTTGTGGGGATGAACAATATTGTTATGACATGTTTTTAAGGCATGTCATTCCCTATGTTTTTAAGTGTAGATGATTGAAAATTCAAAAAAAATATTAATATATTAAATGTTACAATTCATATTATTCTTATATGATATTGTTCGATTTAAATAATTAACCTTACAATTTATGTTCTTCACTTCCAAAAAAAAGATTTTGTTTAAAATTATAGTAATCCATCTAGTTAAACATGTCTTCTTTCATATTGTTAACTAATATGTGATATTATTACTAGATTTACAACCTTACATTTTCTCTCATTTAGTTATTGAGTGTTCTCACTAAATAACTTGTCCCATCATTGAAACATGTATGTGTTTTGCAATGATACCAAATGTCATGATCTATATTATTATTGTACTATTTTCCATTTAGATCACATACTTTTCCATGATTATACATTTTCTTTTTTTAAAAAAATATTCTTGAAAAAAATTAGAAAAATCTTTTTATTTAAACATATTCTCTCATTTGTACATAACCAACGTCGTTACAATACCCTTGGTCTTAAAATAAAAATACAACTTATTTCAAAGTTTGAACGAACATCTTAAACTATTTAACAAGTAATTACATTCATTTTTTGTAGCATTTGACATCATTACATAGTTTTTCATGCAAGTTTTTTGTTTTGGCTTTGAATCCACATACTTATAATTACATTTTACATTATTTAAATGAGAATTTAGAAACATTTTTGAACGACTTTTTCATAGAATTTCATTCTAATTTATTTAATTGAAAATTATGAATGTTTTTTTTAAATAATTCTTTCGCATTTATAACGCTTCCCACATTCATGGCTCAACACAATTATCAAGAGAAACCCAACTTGTCGACGTGCCAAGCGCGCATTGGATGTGTCACTTGTAAAACACAAGTGTTCTCACGTCGGGGTTGAACTCCCAAAACGACAGGATTGAATCGAATGGATTCGGATAAGGATGACGCCGGCGACGATTTTCTCGTTTCCCCCACCAGCCGACGTCGACGAACGGCGATCGACGATTTCGAACCAGATTCGGGTAACGCTGCCCCCACCATTCTCGCTTTCTCCATCAGCTTTCTGTGTTGTTCTTCTATTGTATCACGGTGCTTCCTCGACTGCACCTTGTCTGGAAGTGGAGCGCTCGAAAAAGCCAACTTTTCTGGAAATCGGAAAGGCTCTTACTCTTCTTCTCTATTTCTTTTTCGGCTACGACGCTAGAGATTTTGAGTTGGGGGAAATGGGGAAGAGGAAGCTGGAGATTAAGCGGATCGAGAACAAAAGCGCTCGGGAAGTGACTTTCTCGAAGCGGAGGAGTGGTTTCCTGAAGAAGGCCGGGGAGCTGTCAGTCTTGTGCGACGCGGAAGTCGCCGTGATTATATTTTCCAGCACCGGAAGGCTGTACGAGTACTGCAGCCCTAACAGGTTCATTAACGTATTTCAGATCTCCTGTCTCTTTATATCTTCCAGCACCAGTATTAATCGTTTATTGGGGCGAGGCTGATGCTTTAGATGTTGACAAGTTTCCATCTTTTGACGACCTCATGAAAGAAATAGCTGTAATAATGCCCTAGTTTTGCTTGTATCGAATTGTATGTGCCGATATCTTTTAACATGTTTCTGCACATGGTTTATTCATCCATTTGGTAGTTGATACACAGTTTGCTTTACATGCGTACAAATTTCTTTGTTCCCATCTTATGCTCATGAGCATTTTGATGTCCATGATCCACTACAGCACGATAAATTTCACAGTAAATGTTATCTTTAACACCATCAGGAGTACCCAAGCCCACTTTTCTCCTGTGATTTCTCTTCATCGCCAGTTATGACATGAGCATTGCCTAGAACCTTTGGTTCCTTCTTATTATGATTTACTAACTGATAAGAAGTCCATATAGTGGTGCACTGAGAGATAGCGGGTTCATTCTCTTCACAATAAAATGCAAGCGATTGGCAAAAGCAAGAGTATGCTTTTGGTAGTGTATCAAACACGCTCTGGTGTGGTGGATATTGTTCTACAGGTTATAGTATTCATCTCTTCCCTTCACTATGATTTTTCAGAAGCCGTGTTATGATATTCACTATGTAAAAATGGGATATTTACCACTCTGAAACCTTTGTTATAATCAAGTGTTTAGATGATACCGAGTATAGTGAGGTAATGGGTTCATGATATCATATGTAAGAACTGATTTTCTTTCTGTTACTGCATATGTGGAAGTTAGAGATGAAATCATGTCGATTTTTTTAGAGAATACCAGAGAGAGAATTTCAAAAATCATGTGTAGAGAAGCAACATACGGTTTCCTTCATCGGTGTTTCAGGTTTAGAAGTTGCAGCTCATTTCATGTGGATGGCAGGTTGGATACGTAGGTTAGATGCTTAGAAACTGCAAGACGTCAAGATACTTCTTGGAAACATCATTATATATGAATTGAGAGAACACTGTAAACTCATGCGTTAACTGAAGTATCAACCAGGGTGAAAGGAAAAAATGCTGATATCTAGGCATACTTGCCTTTTTTTCATGTTCTCATTATTGACTGTTAGTTTGTCTTTTCTTTCCTGTTTTCACTATCAAATTACAGCACTTTAACCTTGGATACACATTGTTTGACTATCACTAGCTTGGCCACAACCCTACGACGTTATTACAATTATGTGGGAACAAAAGCAAGCACACACACTGGAGATCCTGAGCAAAGGCAAATGAATTCCTATAATTTGTTCCTCAGTGCTTACTCTTCCTGGTCTTCCAGACGAAAGTCTGATGTTGCTTTTCCCTTTTTCTTTTACAGGGAACTTGAGGAGCCCTTTGATGCACAGCGCAGTGTGGCCAACCTTGCTCTTCTTGAAAATCAACTCAAAACCGCATTAATGGAAATAGAACGAGAGAAGGTTTCCTATCTAGTTTCCACCCGACTATTTTCTCATTCACTTCTCAAACATGCACCCACCGACATGTTTCGCAGCAGTTAGCATACAATGTAGTTTCTTTGTTGCATCTCTCAATACCTGTAATATGAATGGCTTTTCTGGTTTTCTCTACGTTGCTAACCCCTCCTTTCTCCTGTCCCCTTTGCAGCAGAATGCACTGGCAGAAGAACAGAGCCTCCCCGAGCTAGACAAGGTGATCATATACTTGTCCCAGATCATACTGAAACGAGCTGCCTGAGCGAACGCTGATCAGTCTCCGCTCAACCTGCAGAGTGGCCGCAGCCACGAGAAGAACGCATCTATAGATCTCAATCTCCTCCCCGCCGACGACGACAACCAAGACTAGAACAATGAGAACGGCTCCCGCAGTTTGCTGCATCTGAACCTTTGAAGAACCATGTCGATGGCCGTACTGTTTCATGGCCCATGTAGCTGACGTATTCCACCCTCTGAATTTTTTTTCATCTTATTTTTGTTAAATTTAATATTGTGCTGTTTGATTTCATGAGTACGAAGAAAATTGACTACTTGCCATTATCAAGTTTCGAGTGGGCCCCGTGGATCTGTACGGACACTCCCCCGGTCGCATGGCGGTTTACTGTACGGACGAGCCGACTTTTGGGGTATCTGGGCCTTGTCTCAAGGTCAAGTTGTCGGCCCAATTGTTTTTTTTTTTTTTTTGCAAATTTGGTGATATTTTTATTACCTCCTTTTTTATGAAAAAACGGTGATTAAAATGTATTTAAATACGTAAAATTGTAATATTACGATTTATCGAGGGCAAAAATGTCACGGAATGATGGAATTTGTGTTTATTAATTAATGTGATTTATTTTTTTTGTGTGAGAAGCTATTGACTACGTGAAGGCGCCATGGCTTTGACGTGGACAGCTGTCCGCTGGCCCCATTGCCTTTTACGAGAAAAAAGTAGAAAACCCCAATTGTCACGTCAAAATCGAACCGTAATTGAGGGCGATCGGGAGCTACCGCCGGCGAGTGTCTTCACCTCCGCCTTCCAGGCGACACAATCGAATGGCCGACGAGGCTTCCCCGGCGGATTCTTTCACGTTTCCGCCGTAGTAGGCCCCACGCGTGGAGAGGATTCTGTTCCTATGCAACTTGCATGTGTTTTTTTTTCTTTTTTACAGTGGAATCTCGTCCATTCGTTTTGTGGAGCCTTCAAGACCTTACTGGATTACCTCCTGACAAGCTCTAGTTCTCCGGATTTTACTGGATTACCTCCTGACAAGCTCTAGTTCTCCGGATTTGGTGTTTCCCATACTTTCTCTTTGTCCGTACCCTAAATTTTGGGATTTCAGTACGAATGGGGAGGAGAAGGCTGGAACTGAAGCGAATCGAAGATAAAAGTGCTAGGCAAGTTACCTTCTCAAAGCGTAGAGCTGGCCTGCTGAAGAAAGCACATGAACTCTCGATTCTTTGCGCCGCCGATGTCGGCGTAATCATCTATTCCAGCACCGGGAAGCTATACCAGTTCTGCAGCGGCAACAGGTGCACTTCGCTTATGTTTTGAAGTTGAAGTCCGTACATATGATGATATTGCTCCATTGATGATGTCGGTGACTAGTTATGGTTTTGTTTCTTCCACATGGTTTCCATGGTTGATCATTTCATTAGCACATATCAAGCTGATGCAATTTGCTGAGGATTCTCAGTTTCTTAAGACTTATAATCCATCATTTTCTTCGCATGTTATGGAATTCTCGGAGCATATCGGGATACTGGTGACAAGATATAACTTGCTTCCTGCTAGGAGTAAAAAGGGACCACTTGTTAATAGGTCTCTTTTGTCACCAATCATGCAAAGGCACCACCTTCGATCACAAAAATTCAAAATGCAAAGTCGTCATTTGTAATCACACGCGAAAAATACATCAAAAAAAGACTACACTGTCAAGAGAAATGAAAAAAAAAAAAACTTAATGGTGACGCGTTGAGATTATTTTTTGGTTGACACCCTTGGTTGTGTTGAAGGAACCTGTAGTCGATACATAGGTTGAGTTAGTTTGTGAAATGTGTCGTTCTATGCCATCTGTTCATTACTTTCATTCTAGGCTCATTCTCTCCATCTTTGCCTTTAGTTTTTATGTTTTGGGGATTCCAATGTTAAAATCTTGCTTGGATGTTCTTTTCTTTGACTGTGCTAATTGTGTTATTGTCTCGGGCAGCGTGGTAGATTCTGAGTTCAACTATTCTCTCATTTTGCTGTATCACGGCTTTATATTCTCTACCATAGAGCATCATTTGCTCTTCCAATGATTTCTTGATGTTGTATTAGATTTACTCCCCTCCCCTCTTGCAGATGCAACTGCAGCCTTCAGATTTGAAATTCTATATTCGTGTATGGATTCTCAATGAACTATTTGATTATCTTCCAGCTTGTCAAGAACCTTATGGCGGTATTACAACTATGTTGGGTCTGAAGCAAGCCCCGCCAATGGAGAGCGTAAGGAAAAGGTAAAAAATGAACCTCTAAAACATTAGTCTCCTTTCCTGTGGAAATGTGACGCTGATACATGTTCAAGTCTTTTTCTCCCTTTCTGTGGTTGTGGATGAATTGCTAGAAGAGTTTTCGCAGTGCAGTTTATAGCATGTATGAGTAAATATATTATAGATAGCGTAATGCAAATAAAAATGTGTTTCTTTGATTTCAACTTGTCTTGATACAAATCTATGCCCTTCGTGTTCAGCGGTCATAAAGACAAACAAGTATTTTTCTGAGAGACAATAGATTGATAGTCAATTTTTAGTGTCGAAAGCATGCTCATATTGATAAACAATCACGGATAGCATGCTTTGGATAAACACATGGAAGTAAGTTTTTGAGAGGTTCTCTTTCTTTTACATGTTCAGGCTGATTACTCCAAATATTCAGAATACATTACCAGCGAGGAACTCCTTCAAATGGTGGAGAGGTACTCAATTTGTTCATTCATGTTTACTTCTTGGCCTTCCAAATGAGCGGCTTTAGAGTCAAAATTTTGCATTTGTACAGCCAACTTTCGGAGCCCTGTGATGACCATGACAGCTTGGTCGACCTTGTTGTTCTTGAAAATCAGCTCGAAACTGCGTTATTGCAGATAAAAACAGCGAAGGTTTTCTTTGAATACTTTCATGTTTTCTCAAATCTGTACGCTTGTTGCCTGGCATCTGCAGTCTTGCTTAGTCTCTGCAAATATTATTATCGACTAATCATCATTTTCTGTGTATCCAAGATCATCATCGTTCAGCTCCTATGGTACATATATTTCATTCTTGATGATACTCACCATAAAATGCCAATTTTCTGCAGACCCATCTGCTACTCAATACCATATCAGCCATGGAAGACAAGGTATATGAAGCATTCAAATTATGGATCTTGTATAAAAATCCATGGGGGGGAGGTGGGGATACTTTGCTTACACGATTCCTTTTTCTGGCAGGAGAAGGCGCTGACCGAGGAAATGATTCTCCTTGAGGGCAAAAAGGTGACCACTCTCTGAATCTGAAGAGTAACTTAGCTTCAGGTACAATAGCGTTTCGTACATCAACGATGATCACAATTGACTCAACTTGCAGAATGTCCAAAAGAACGTGAATGTGAAGGAAGCAACTCTAGATCTCAATATGGCTCCTGATGACGAAAATGATGACTAGAACTTGGGGTGTTCGAGGACGGGTCTGTTCGCTACTGTAATTTGCTACTGCATGCATCTGTTGGTTTCAACTTCCATCTGTTGCCCCCGATGAACTTGAAGCTCTCCTCTCGAGGAGACAATAACTTTGATAGTCTGATTTGGTATGCAGTGGGGTTCTAAATCTGTTGTTTTCCTTTAGAATGATGTGCATTCGTGTCGTGGACGATGAATTTCAGCACACGCAGACAAGAGAATCGTGCATGGAAAACTAAAAAGAAACCACCTTTATGTCATAAGACATGTGTACGGTCAGGGGGTATTACTGTACTGGTGCAATTGGGACTGACTGTACGGTCAGGGCATTATTGACACACGCTGGGGGGAATGGGGGTGGGGTAAGGGTATTCCGGACAAACGACTTCTGTACGGTCGGGGTATTACTGTACCGGTGGGGGGCGGGGGGACGAACTGTACGGTCAGGGCACTGTTGGCACACGTTCGTGGTAAGGGTTGCTCTGGACAAACGAGATCTGTACGGTCAGGGTATTAATGTAATAGCACAACGGAACTGTACGGTCAAGTGGCCATTATTGAGGAGAACGAGTGGCCAGTAGCATGGGTTTTTGTGGACCCGATTCAGTGGGGCCCTATGCTAAGTGGGCCCCGTTTCGGTCGGCAAGCGAAGAGCAGGAGGTTATGGGCAGCTCAGCTCATCCAATAATTACCTTCTTTTCATCTCCGGAGAAGACGTTTGCTCATGTCGTTTGTTGCTTGAAAACGACGGTGAATGCATATGAAAAGCTTTGACCTCTGGAGTTGAGTTCGCCGCCGCGAATGTGCTGCCCGTAGAGGACGACGCGAAGTAAGGTCCTCAAACGTTGGAAAATTTTGTGAGTCGTCTACTGCCGTTCCTCTTCCCTTGGAACAAGAAATTTCTGGATTTGAGTTGAGATGGGGAGGAGAAGGCTGGAGATGAAGCGGATCGAGGATAAAAGCGCTAGGCAGGTGACGTTCTCGAAGCGGAGAAAGGGACTACTGAAGAAGGCCAGGGAACTCTCGGTTCTTTGTGGTGCCGATATCGGCGTGGTTATCTACTCCGGTACAGGAAAGCTGTACGAGTACAGCAGCACTAACAGGTAATTGCCTTTCAACCTTGTGCGTGTCTCCGATTGCCGAGGTACTCTCCAGTTCTTCACTTTCTAATTCCGAGACCGTACATGTGATAATGCCCCAAGGTTGATAATTTGGCTTGGGGAGCTTTCCTCCTTGAAATAAGCATCTTGTCAGTGTTCAACCTTTGTTTTTGGTTCACTTGGAAATTTGCAATTCTCTTACGAAGATATTCATTTTGTCATGCAAGTTTCTAAGGAATCTGCTGTTTTAGTGTACAAAAGCCCTTTCATGGAAGATATACATAAGTTCATGAGATGGGAAATTTGTGAGTTTCATGCAAATAGTTCTAGGTCTATTAAACACATGAAACCGTGTTAAAAGCATTGACCTTTTTTCTCTTTAAGCATGATGATTCTGTGTTCAAATATCCATTTTTTTGAAGAAGGTAAAAGTCCAGAAACCCAACCCTACCCCTAAATGCCTTGATTAAGTTTTTTGGGAAGTGTGGTTTGCTTACAAATTTGTATTTGTACATTCTTCCCGGCCCACTCGATCTTATATGCAGTAGTACAATATTGATCTCCATTGTCCTACCATTTAAGGAAGTCTTGACGCGGGTCATGGTACTTCATATTCCTCCATGTCATGCCCCACTTTTTTGGTTGTATTGGCTGGCCATTCATGATTCCTCCTACGTTTTGTTGGAACATGGTTTTAGTTTCTCATTTGAAAACCTGTCAAAAGCACCAAGCCTGGTGTAAATACCAATGATAAAGCATAAAGATGAGCTTCATGTTGTCAACTGTAGAGCACTATCTCCTCTCACAGCAATTTCTCGATGTTTTCAATATATGTGTCTGAATTCTTGCTGAACCTTGAAATTATCCAGCCTGACAAGAACCATATGGCGGTACTACAATTATGTTGAATCTGAAACCAGCCTGGCCACTGGAGATCCAAAGGAAAAGGTAAAAAATGAACTATTTTTATCTTCTTGTTCATTTACAGCACCCATGTCGTCCGCTGAGAATCCCTTGATAGCTTACCGACATTTTCTTCCTATTTGTGAGAGCTAATGGATGATCAGCAGATTTCGTGCACTAGCCAACACTGCTATATTGTTGTATGAGTGAATAGGGGTATAAATATTTTCATGCAGGTTAAAGTTAAAAAGTCATTCTTATTTTTAACCAGCAATATTAATTCTAACAAAGCTAGTGATAAAGTGAGCTTATTTATCAGAGATGCACATGGCAGCATGTGAGATTATCTGCAGGTCCCTGCCATTTTACAGAAGCAACAATATTTTGAGAGGCTCTCTCTCTGTGTTTCTTATCAGGCTGATTACACCAAGCATTCAGAATACATCACAAAAGAGGAACTCCTCCAAGTTGTGGAAAGGTGCCCCCAACTTTTATTCCTGCATGTTTCTTACTTTCTTGCCACTCTGAATGAGAGAATATACATACTCTCAGAATTGTTCATTTTCACAGAGAACTTGGGGAGCCCTCCAATGACCAGCGTAGCGCTGTCGACCTTGTTCTTCTTGAAAATCAACTTGAAACAGCTTTACTACAGATCAGGAAAGCAAAGGTTTCCCTTCCCTTTCAACCACACTTTTGCTGTTGTATCCATCACTTGCCTCTGAGATCTCCACGCACCCTCTGGGACCAGCTAGAGAGTTTTTTTTCTCCCTTCTTAAATCAACTGTCTTGTCCCTGACCTCATTATTGTCACTTCTTTTTCAGACGCATTTGCTCCTCAATACAATATCAAGTCTGCAGCATGAGGTACAAAGCCACCCAAATAAACTACATAAAACAAGAGAAGCTAGCTAGCACGTGATGCTCACCTGATTCCTTTTGCTGGCAGAAGGACCTGCTGTCAGAGGAAAACAGCCTCCTCGAGACAAAAAAGGTGATCACTCTCTCAAAATGAAGACCAATTACATAATTCTAAACTCCATGAGAACGAGTTTTGAGAACAAAACTCCACACAATGAAT
This sequence comes from Utricularia gibba, assembly GCA_002189035.1. Taxonomy (NCBI): domain Eukaryota; kingdom Viridiplantae; phylum Streptophyta; class Magnoliopsida; order Lamiales; family Lentibulariaceae; genus Utricularia; species Utricularia gibba. The sequence continues at coordinate 1,196,529 of CM007990.1, forward strand.
GCTTCATTTCACTTCACTGAGTTTTTTTTTTTTTTCAAAATCATGTAAAATGGGATGTTATAGAATTTTAGTTGTATGATTTAAAATAAAAATAGATTTCATGATATTAAATTCAGTTATGTAGAAAATAGTTTTGAAGCTTTTAGAAGGTTTAAATTATTCCTTTGAAATAAAACTTACTACTAAACACTACCTTAGAGTTTCGGGTTTGATTACCCTTTAAAATAGTATCTTATACATTAAAAAAACATGAAAATTTTTTAATTTTTTTTAGACTAATGTTGCAGGTTGGCACAAGGAAGATGGAGGTGAAGAAAATAGCCCTAGATCTCAATGTGGTTCCTGATGACCAAATCTGAAAATTACAATGTATCATGAAATTGGTTGTCATCTATTTTTTTTCGTATTAAATAATATCATAATTTCAAATATATTTTTACATATTTAATCGTATTTCAAAATTTTTAAAAACTTGTATCGTATGAATAACATTGATCAATAACATATAACAATGTTCAATTTTCTTGCTTTTTATTTTACAATGTTTCTCATATAATACAAAAATATTATACATTTTTTTTGGAATTTTATGGGAGGATGGCATGGTAAAAAAAGTTGATATTGATAGATCACATTTTCTTGCATAGTAAGTGTCACCAAAACTTAAAAGAGTCATGAAAATAGTTTCATATGTTGTATTTTGGATTATTTAGACTTGAAAAACTATAAAATAATTTAAATAAATTGAATGATAATTATAAAAATTATTGAAAAGGATGTAATTTATGAATTATTAAAGACAATGAATTAGCTAAAAAATGAATGATAGTTTATACATTCAATCTTTTGAATAATTGTATGTTAGAATTTAATATTTTAAATCCTTTTTAATGTTGAAAAATAAAAAATATCTATTTATTGATAAAAAAAACGTAAGAGAGAACAAAATTTTGACATATTTTTGTAAATATCTAATGTGTTTTCATATTAACACACATAAGTTATATTAAATTAAAAAATAATATTAAATTAACAATTATATATGCTATTAAGTGTGGGCCTGGGCTGGGGCCCATGTCCACATCCACTACTTAACAGTCATTCTCATTGAATTTGATTTAACAGGGGCACTTTTGGAATTTTGTGAACAATTTTATTTTAAGAATCATTTATACATGTTTGAAAGTAAAAATGATTATTAAAATAAAAATAATTTTTTCATGAAGAAAAACTAGTTTTCATATCCTATCAATCAAATTCAGTTAGAGTATTAACATTTCTATTTTTTAAATATGTATTGAAAAAAAGATTTTCAAATATTTCATAATTTTATTATATGAACAATGAATTTTGAGAATTAGTATAATTCTATTAAAAGTTTGAGATGTTAATTTGTATTAAAATTGATTTTTAAGAATAAATTCTAAAATTTAAATTTATAATTATATTCATATTTTTATAATAAGTACAATCATTTGTTTTTTAAAAATAAATTTAATTTTATAATATTTTTTAAATAAATATTGAAATATTTAAAAATTATTATAGTAATGTAAAATATAATATTTTAAAATATAATACTTTATAAACTTTATTTTTTTACTTATAAAAATCACTTATTATTATTATTTTCACTCTAAATATAAATAAATTTTATAATAATTATTTTTAAAAATACATTCTAGCAAAATTTTAAATTTTATTTGGACTAATATTTTAAAACCTAATTTTAATTTATTTGAATTTAAATAAAAATAATCTAAAATTAAGTCTTTACATAATATTCAATTAATATTAAAACATTTGAAATTAAATAAAAAAAATATAAGAATATCACTACCTTCATATAATAAACAAAACTCTCTCTATCTCGAATTTATTTAAATATACGAAATAAATACAATATAATTTACAATACTTATATTAAACCCTTGCAATCCCATGAATCAAACACACATGGCGCAGGAGATTCTCCAGGTGGAGAACTCAAACTCAGGCCTTCCTTCTTCTTGTGTCATGGCCAAAGTACACACAGACAGCGCGTGGATCACCGTCGCCGGCCATGTCCGGCGACCGCCATTGTCGTCACTTGTTGTGCTGAGAACACTATACAGTTTGGGACAGCTACTCTACTTCCTATACGGTGCAAGAGAAGCCTGCCTGCGATGCCTTTCCACAAAGAATCTTCTTCTACAGGTGGCTGTGGATGCACCTGCTGTGGAAGAAGAAGCCACCGGAAGATGCCCATGAGGGTGATTCTGTGGGAAACGAGGCGGAGATAGATGGATGTGGTGGACTCACAGTTGTGGAAGGATTCTGAGAAGTTTTCTAGCTGCTACTGATTCTCGTCTGAGGTTTGAAAGAATCTTGAGACTTCCCAGTAGAGTTGCTCGGCCTCGAACGGCTTCGAGACGTAGCCATCCATTCCGAATTTCGAGCACTTCTCGTTCGTCGCCTGGATCACGTCTGCTGTCATTGCAAGAATGGGCACGCGCCAGCTTTTCTCGTTGTCCTGTTGGGAGAGTTCTCCGGTTTGGACGCCATTGGTGAAGCTAGTTTCCACTTCCCTTATTCTCCTTGCAGCTTGGAACCTGCATCATGACCAAGGTGATTGGTTGGCTGGGAATGAGGTTCTTTGCTATGGATTTGGGGTGATGTGGTTACCCGTCCATTTCCGGCATCTGTATGTCCATGAAACAGGCATCGAAGCGATGGGGAGGTGTCAGCAAGGAGATTGCATCTTTCCCACTCTCTGCAACGGCGACTTCAGCTCCGTACTTTTTCAGAGCACCGGCAGCAACTTTCAGGTTCACTGGATTGTCATCCACGACCAGAATCCTTCTCCCTGAAAGGAGGCTACCGAGGGGCTGTGTCTTCAGCTCGCTGTTTCCCCGATGCCCAACACCCATTGCTCGATGGAGGGAAGAAGCAAGCATCCCGGCGCGCAGCGGTTTCATGACCACAAACAAGGGATACCCATCGGAGGTAGCCCTGATGGAGCTTCCGGCGGCATTGGAGAGGACGGCTATCTTAGGCTCCACTCTCTGATTCTTTCTCAACTCCTGCAGTAGCATGGGAAGGAAGCAAGAATCCTTGTCCAAGGCTTCTTCTTCCATGAAAACAATGTCCACATCTGTGCTCCGGGAGCTCAAATCTTGGAGTTCTTCGACTTTGATGCCAAGCCGTTCAATGTGATACTTGGACACCTTGCGACGGATGGGATTGGAATCCAGAAGCAAGGCCGTCAACCCACAAAACTCTGGAAAACTTGAGTATGATTGATCTCCGGCGTCGTGGCTCGCCTCAGAAGAACACCCCTTTGTGAAAACAGCAGTGAAAGTAAACGTGGAACCGACTCCCGGCGAACTTGCCAGCCCAATCTCCCCTTTCATCAGCTGGACTAAGCATTTGCTGATGCTTAAACCAATCCCAGTTCCACCATGGGTTCTGGTGATCGATGGCTCCCCTTGCATGAAGGGGTTGAAGACCTTCGACTGAGCTTCTAAGGGTATCCCTTGGCCTGTGTCCTCAACTGAAACAATTATGTTCACGTGATCGCCCAAGGACTGCAATGAGGAAGAAGATGATGATGCAGACACTGCTGCTTCTTGATTGAAAACTCTGAATCCTGCCCAGCTTTTCCTTCTGTCAACTACAGGGTGACCACTTAAGGATCTCGTTGAGCAGAATTCTGGTTCTGTTTCCTCTACTTCTTCACAGAGATGCACCGTCACAAAGACATGCCCTTTTTCAGTGAACTGCAAGCACAGGTTCACATGAACTTGTTATCTCAGATCGACCTGAAGAAAGGAAAATGAAACTTACTTTAATGGAGTTCCCAACTAGATTCATTACTATCTGTCGAAACCGGCCAGGATCACCAACTAGTGTGGCAGGGACTTTGTTGGAGACATACACTGCCATCTGTAATTGCAAAAGGAAAAAAAAGCATCTTGATTCAGAGAATGAAGACTATACAGGAGGCCAAAGGTCTTCCTTTAACAAAGAGGTTCAAAGCAGAGTAGGTAAATGCAACTCCCAGTTTGCTCTCAGAACCAGTTTACAGTAAGCTCTATCTTACCTCAACATTACTGCCTTGATACTTTCCAGAAAATAGAGACAAGACATCATCAAGGATTGACCTCAGGTCAAAGCTGACAGCTTCTAGCTCAAGTTTACCAGATTCGATCTTTGCCTGGTCCAAAACTTCATTTATGAGTGAAACCAAAGCTTTACCGCTCTCTCTAGCGGTTCTGACATAGTCCTCTTGAGTCTCATCCAGGTTTGTATCTCTAAGCATTTGCAGCATTCCTAAGGACACAAAGTTAAAATACATCCCTCAGATTTGAACTTTGATTTGTGTAATGAGCATCGAATTTTGGAGATGGAAAGGGAAATATTCTGTCCACTGACCTAAAACACCATTCATGGGAGTTCTGATTTCATGAGAAACAGTGGCAAGGAACTGGAGAAAAAGGGTCTCAGTTAGATGCTTAGAACTTGGTGCTAAGCAAACAACAAAGTCAAAAGACCTGTGATTTGGCTATGTCAGCATCCTCAGCACGTCTCTTAAGCTCCATCATCTGTTGGTAATCATCTTCTACTTTTGCAATCCTGTTCATGGTGGCATGGAATATATGCCCTATGAGCATAACAATTATGAGACCACCAACTGAAGTAGTTATTGCAACCCATGGCCATGGTGGTTTTTGCTGGAACCTGCATCATAAGTACTTCCCCATGAGCAAACTACTTCTTTATCAGAGCCAACATAACATATGTTTCAGACAAAGTAGTGTCTTCCACCATGGAATAAGGTAGAAGAAAGAAAAAAGAAGGGAGTACCTGCAATGCATTTCATGCTTTCGGAACGGATCTCCGAAGTTAAGACTGCTAACATGATGTAATCCATTTCGAAAAGTGTTTGAGCCATACATACTAATGGGGTTGAAGGAATCAGTAGTGTCATAGACATTCACAAGTATGGCCTGTTTGCTAGCAAGCTGGTGAAGTAGTTTCTCTACAAGTGATTCAATGTCAAAGATCCCACCAAGATACCTATTTGAAGAAGAATCAAAACCCATCACTATCACTCAAGATCATGCCACAGACAGAGAAAAAAAAATTCAAACTTGAGCCAGTTGAGAGGGCAAACTTTGTATTTTCAAGGCAATTTTCATACCCTGCAGTAGCTTGGATCCTTTCAGCAACAGTTGGATTGGTGGGAAGATCCCATTTGTAAATAGCAAAAGTCAGTATAACTCCGAGTCTATTAGTTTTCAGCAACCTGAAAGGAGCTGTAAGGACCCCTTTCCCTGATTCTCTTGCTCGCACTACATTTTCACGGTCTTCCTGTAAGTACAGTGGATCCAAGGGAATATATTCAGGAGATCAAAGAAAATCTTGATTCACAAGTGGGTATCAGAACAAGATACCTTTCCAGAGAGAACATCAAAGGAAATAACATGTCCAACAGTGTCTTGAGCAAAAATAACAGGAGCATATTCTTCTTGCACAGTAGAAGTCTCAAGGTTTTCTAGATCATGCTCATCTTCATGAACAGGAGTTTGTTCAAACTTATCCATTCTCTTTATACTCCATCCTTGGTCAGCCTCAAATCGCTCTCTATCACCATGTAGAACCCTGACCGCATAGGCTACACCGCTTGTGAGAGGTCTTTCAAAGGATGTTTCCTCTGTGTACTTGGCGAAAGTTCTCTACAAGAGATAGTCACAGTGCATCCAACACAGGAGATTAACAATGTTTGCATGGAAAAGGGTGGATTTTAAACACAGGAAATCAATGCAGCCTCAGTGAAACATGTGCATATTCAGTAAACTGTAGCAAGAATCAACCTCAAAGACACAGTTACAAGAGTTTGACAATAGACCCTTTATACCTGATCAATGGCAGAAGGATTCTTCCTATGGTGAAAGATTGAAATCATGACAGACATTGCCTGAATGTGGTTCATGCTGACATTAAACTGATCCTGCAACATCCTTGTCCTCTCATCACACATACTTGCAAGTATCTCCCTCCTTTTCTCTGAGGCCAGAGAGCTCATGAACCAAAAACATGAAACTGAAGCCATGAAACCGAATAGTAACCATGCAATCAAAGCAATTCTCCACCAGTTCATCCTCACTCTGACTGACCCAATATACTGGAAAGAGTTATTATGAATCCTAGAAGCAATATCTATAATCTGATCCGATACTTGTAACCACATTTTCCGTTCTCCCCCCTTCATGTTCAAGACCCCTCCATGATTCAACCAAGCCAATAGAATCAATGAGAAAAACCGGTAACACAGCGAGATAAAGAGACTGGCCACCTTCGGTCCAAAGCAAATTACATGAAGTAAACTCATTTAAACCAAGAAGGAACTTCTGTAACTCCACCACAAGCTTTCAGTTGCTTGCTATATATTGGAGTTTACTGCTACAAACTCTACAGTAGCCTTGCAGCTGAAACTCCGCCCATTTCCCAGTTGCTTTAGGTTTCGGAAACCCGGACAATAATGCCGTTGCCCGAGTAAAATTGCTTCAGACTCACGTCTGGGTGACCAAGGAACGTGGGCGCGCAGAACAATTTCTCAAACAACGAGAGAGAAAGAAAACAAAGGGCTTCAAGATTCCAACATTTTTTTGAAACAAGGGAGAACAATATGATAAAACTAGGAGACAAATGCGCTCCAAAAGCAACTAAACACCATTCTCGGCAACAGCATGAAGAATCAGCATCCCCTCCAAAGAACGAATCTGCAGCAAACACTGTACTTGAAACAGCGTTTCAAGTTCAAATTCCTCAAAATAAGCAGGAAATATGAAATGGGATTACTGAGAGGGACACTTCAGACATGGGACAACTCGTACCCAGACGTGAGTTAAGTAACTAGACTCGAAAGATTGATCGCAACAGTTGATAAAGTAGCTACCAAGAGGGCTAAAAAAAAGTAGCTTGGGAATAAAAATATAAACTTGGGATTCATATGGACGCTATACAACAAGAATCAGGGAAAGCAAGACGATAGGAATACGGTGGTGGTGACAAAAGGTCTGCACCCCCCTGCCCCTGCTCTGCCACCATTATCTCTGACTAACGCATTTCATCCATTCACCAATTCTATCTATCTTCAATCTCTATCTCCTACACAAAGATCTGCACAATTGAGGAAACAGTGCAGTTTGTTTCTACTATCCCAACTCCTTTAGTAACTTCATTGACAAACAAGCATCATACTGGTAGAAAAACAGGATCAATAATTCTTGCTGAGAGCGCAAAAAAGGTATATTCCCCCACCAACACTCCGATAAAATCACACCACTGGCTTTCCTCTGATGGGGTTGCTCCCCACGTCCTCCACCTCAATAATCACAACTTTTTGGTTATCCTTTTGAGTTACCACCCATTGGTTAAAAGCTAGATCTCTGAGTCAGCCACCGTTAAGTTTCAGTGCAAGTTCAAGTACTGTTATCATTTTCAGTTCGGGAGACACGTTACTATGCACAACAACACAAAGCTTTCTTTTTTATTTCCTTGTGTGTGTAGGTGTCTCCTGAAAACATGCTTACTGTTCACAGAAAATGCACACCACCATCAAAGATTATGCCTTTTGCATGATGGCATTTAGTGTAAGCATCCAACAAACCAGCTTCATCTCTCCTGTGATTGGTGCAGTAGGGCCAACTGCCATAATCTTGTCTACGACTCCTTCAAAGCTTACTTATGTGCGACCAGGTGTAACCCATTCATAATCCTTGCTCAAATACAACCTTTTTGGAGCTGGTTTCGCAAAAAAACATGTGCAAAGCTAACGCCATCACTGCTTACACAAAAATGCGCAGATGGGTTGTAAGCCTTACTTTATCTTTTTCTTTATACCAAGAAACACAGAAAATGCATATTTGATGTCCGCAAAGACCACCGACGATGGCAAATGAGATATTATCCTCTCCTCTAGGGTATAACCGTCGGAAAAATGTTAATGGACGACGGATGGCCTCTGCAAAGGTGACAGCCCATGAATCCGTGGCATCTTCATACGTCGTTTCCTGTTCTGGAAAACTCACGATCATCGTTGTACTCTGCTTTTTTTTTGTATGGAGTGGTTCATTGGGAATTTCTGTGTAGATAAATTTAATTATTTATAAATGTCAAAATCCATTTTATTTTATAATATTATATATTATAAAAATTTTACGATTTTACATTATTCTATTTTAAGAAAATGGGATGAATACATAGAGTTTTAATCAGGATTTTCTGAGAATAAAATCATTTGATAGTGTTTGAATTAATAATATTTAAAGTAAAAATTATAATTATACCATGTTTATTTCATAAATTTAAATAAGATCGATATTAATAATTTTATTTAAAATCATATTTATCCTTTATTTTACATAAAACGAATTGTTTCATATAAAAATCTAAGTCTAATCCCACTAACTAATACAATATATAAAAAAAACGAATATCTTTACATCATCTTTATTTAAATCCAACAAAATTAAATTATCTTAATTTCGTCAATCAAACACTATTTTAATGATTGGATTGATGGTAACATCATCTAAAGGGAATGAGGAATCTTGAAATTTGGTATTAAATCCAAATCAAGGGCACCAATCTTAGTGGCATGATTTTTAATAAATATTCATACAAAATGCATGATTAACTTGTGTGAAATTGCAACTTTATAACTATGCCTATAATTGAATTGTTTAAGATATGCTTAATACAAATTTAAGAAATAATTCCAAATAAATAATTCCTAAATATTCATAATTTAGAAGTGCTTTAAAAAGCCTTGAAGCTAATGACATTATACTTCAAAAAAAGAACATTTCAAAATTGTTGATTTTTTTTGAAGTGTTTTTCACATACATATATATATATATATATTTATTTATTTATTTATAATATAAAAAATATTTTTATAGATTTTTTAGAAATGTATACCACCCATCAAACTTTAAAAAACAAAGAGGAACCCCATGCTAATATTTGCGTTATAGTGATAACCAAGTGATGAATTCAAATGTATGGGACATTTGAACTAAAGTAATAAACTATGGTAATCAATCCATATTTTGATTATTTCAAACGTGAACATGAACTTATGTCAAATTAGTTTGTATTATATTGGGACAACTAATTGATAACCAAGTGATGAATTCAAATGTATGGGACATTTGAACTAAAGTAATGAACTATGGTAACCAATCCATATTTTGATTATTTCAAACGTGAACATGAACTTATGTAGAGCAAGTTTGCATTATATTGGGATAATTAAGTGATAACCAAGTGATAAATTCAAAATGAATGGTACATTTGAACTAAAGGAATGAGGTATGGTAATCAATATATATTTTGATTATTTCAAACTCGAGCACGAATTTATGTAAAACTAGTTTGCATTATATTGGGACAACTAATTGATAACCAAGTGATGAATTCAAATGTATGTAACATTTGAACTAAAGAAATGAACTATGGTAATCAATCTATATTTTGATTATTTCAAACTCGAGCACGAACTTATGTCAAATTAGTTTGTATTATATTGGGACAACTATTTGATAACCAAGTGATGAATTCAAATGTATGCAACATTTGAACTAAAGAAATGAGCTATAGTAATCAATATATATTTTGATTATTTCAAACTCGATCACGAATTTATGTAGAGCTAGTTTGCATTATTTTGGGATAATCAAGTGATAAATTCAAAATGAATGGTACATTTGAACTAAAGGAATGAGATGCTGCAATCAATCCATATTTTGATTATTTTGAACTCGAGTATGAATTTATATCGAGCTAATTTGTATTATAGGACAATCAAGTGATAAGCAAGTGACAAATTCAAATGAATGGGACATTTGAACTAAAGAAATAAGGTACTTCAACCAATCCATATTTCAATAATTTCGAACTTGAGCAGTAACTTATGTGGAGCTAATTTGCAGCCCTAATTTGGAACCATGTTTAACGTTCCATTATTAGCCGACTTCAAACTTGCGTGTCCATGAAAGGGGAGCGAGAGAGAGTGGGCGGGCCAAGACGTGGCCCAAAGCCCACACAAAATCCAGATATTTGGAATCTTGATTGGATGGCCGGTGAAGAAGGGGAAGCTTCTCCGACCGCCGGAACCAAGTTCAGTTTTGTTGGTACGTTACGAAAGATCCATTTCAACAGAAAAAATATTCCTTTTGCTGGAAAAGAACGCTTTGTGTAGCTTGTAAGTATGTGGCCTCTTGATTGGTCAGGGATGCCGTTCATGTTGCTTGTCTTAAAAGTCCATGGGGATCGATCGTACACGACAGATCCATTGCTTTTGTGGGTTTTCTGGAAACCAATCATGTTATCCTGGAAATGGAGAGAAAAAAACACGTTCTTGGAGTCTTTGAGTACAAGCATTTCATCGGTTGAAACAAGCAGTCCCCTCCACCCATCTGCTCTTGATTAGACGACGACACTCCACAATCACTTCTCCTAGTAAAAGCTTGAATACGACATTGGCTTACTGTATTCAATGGTAAATACATAATCCAGACGGATTTTCCGGACACTAGCAATTGAGTGGCGGGCTGCTGTCTGTCTTCCCTGACCCAATTCTCCGTACATCCATCCATCCTCAATAATGGAACGAACCCATCTTTCCTTGTCGTATTCCTCTTGACGCCGATGGGGTACATTTTCCCCGCTTGACTTGACTGTGAGCTGTAGATAATTCAGACGTTTCACCATTCTTCATAGCTCACAAGTTTCGCAGAGTGAACCACAACAAACATCGTTTCAGCAATAACTTCATCGTGGGTGAAGGCATTTGCTTCACTACTTTGACGAATGGCTCGAGCTTGCTTTTGCTTTCGTTGTACATTTTCTCTTTGAAAAATGTGTCTCTCCTTCTGGGGTGTGTGGACCCTATACAGACACTCCGCTACTCACGTCGTTTTCTCATAAATCTCCCTTAACTTCCCCATCCCCTTTGTGTGTGGATTGTGGTTCTCACTTCAGACGAGTGACAGCTTTACAAGGAGAAGGCTGTTAGTTTTTGAAATCCACTCACATCATCTTCAGCAGCAGATGGGTTTTTGTGATTGAGGATTGTAATGTATGGAATGGCTTTCTTGGTTCACTGCCCAAAGGGTGGTTGATTTTGTATCGTTTGGAAAAGATTCTGTACTTGTGCCTTCTGCTGCTGCTGTTTTTTTTTTTTTTATTCTGTGTTAGATGTATCTTGGTAATGTCTTTTTCCTCCACCTAGAGCTTCTTTTTACTGATGGAAGTGTTGTTCCTCAAAGACGCCTTTTTGAAACCTCCAATGGCGTACTTTTGATTACATTTGTCTGTTTGCCGAGGAAATGTGGCTGCCTTTTGTGGTCTTTCTTGAGCTGGGCTTACTTCTGGCGAGTTCTGTGACTTGTTTAACTATAGATGGACTCTCATTACTCTCCCTGAAATCTGCCGTAGACGGCGGTTCCGCTGCCATCTCTGCTTTCTCCAATTGGAACGACGGTGATGAGACGCCGTGTAATTGGTCGGGGATAGAGTGTTCGAATATTCCCGGGTTAGATGAACCCCGTGTCGTGAGGGTATCGGTGGCCGGAAGAAACCTTCGAGGGTACATTCCATCGGAGCTAGGCGAGCTTTCATATCTCCGGCAACTGAACTTACATGGGAATAACTTCTATGGTTCTATCCCTGCTCAGCTTTTCAATGCTTCCTCACTGCACACTCTTTTCCTCAATAGTAATAATCTCTCTGGTCCATTACCACCTTCTTTGTGCACTCATGTTCGCGTCGAAAATGTCGATTTTAGTAACAATTCGCTTTCCGGCCCATTGCCGGAGTTCCTCCGCAACTGCACCGAGCTGAGGAGGCTGATTCTCGCCAGAAACAAGTTTTCCGGCGAGATTGCAGATAATATTTTCCCTGGTTTGGCTAACTTAGAGCAGCTTGATTTATCTGTAAATATGTTCAGTGGCCCAATCCCTGTTGATATTGGAGAGCTGAAATCAATTACAGGGACACTGAATCTGTCTTTCAATCATTTCACCGGAAATATCCCAGAAACCTTGACCAACTTGCCACTTACAGCGAGGTTTGATCTCAGGAACAACGATCTGAAAGGTGAGATACCAAGATCAGGATCTTTTGCAAACCAGGGTCCATCTGCATTCTTGAACAACCCTGACCTTTGTGGCTTTCCCCTGCAAACTAGATGTAAGAATGATTCGGATTTCAAATCAACCACACCAGATGCCTCGGGAAACAATGGTGTTCATCGGAAGAAAGGGATGAATCCGGGCTTGATAATACTGATCACAGTTGCTGATGCTGCAGCAGTGGCATTTGTAGGAATGGTGATAGTTTATGTCTACTGGAAGAAGAAGGATTCTCATGGATGTAGCTGCACTAGGACGGCAAGGCTGGGAGGGTCGGGGAAGGTTCACAATGGATGTGTATTCCCATGTATGAGTACTCATTCCTTCAACGATTCTGAGATGGAAATGGAGATGGAGTCCGAGAAAAGCGGAGGCTGTACCAGCCGGGGTACTAGCTGTGGAGAAGGGGAACTTGTTGCTGTTGATAAAGGTTTCAGCTTTGAGTTGGATGAGTTACTTAGAGCATCAGCTTATGTTTTGGGAAAGAGTGGAATCGGCATAGTGTACAAGGTGGTGCTTGGAAATGGAGTTCCGGTGGCTGTGAGGCGTCTCGGAGAAGGTGGCCAACAGAGGTATAAAGACTTTGTTTCAGAGATTCAGGTCATCGCACGAGTGAAGCATCCAAACATTGTGAAGCTTAGAGCTTACTACTGGGCGCCAGATGAAAAGCTTCTGATCAGTGATTACATCTCTAATGGGAATTTGGCTTCAGCTCTTCGTGGTGAGTAGATAGTTTTCTTCGTTTATGTCTCACCAAGATTGCTGCTTTCTGAATTGAAAAGGTGATCGTGTGTTTGTGAGTACAGGTAACGAAAACCAGATGTTGTCATGGAGAACAAGGCTGAAGATTGCGAAGGGAGTGGCACGGGGATTGGTTTACCTCCATGAATGGAGCTCTCACAAGTTCATCCATGGAGATATAAAGCCCACCAACATTCTCCTTGATGATGAATTCCGGCCATATATCTCCGATTTCGGCCTCAAACGCCTCGTAAACATCACCGGAAATAATCCTTCTCCCGGTGGGCTACTACCGTATGTCAAAACATCGCAACCGGAGAAACCGAATCACTACCGTGCGCCAGAAGCGATGATTTCTGGAGCTCGGCCTACGCAGAAATGGGACGTATACTCATTTGGAGTGGTTCTGCTTGAAATGTTGACCGGGAAGTCGCCGGAGCTTTCACCGCCGACAACCTCCACCGCAACGGAGGTACGCGATCTCGTGGGGTGGGTCAAGAGAGGTTTTACACAAGAAAGCCCCCTGTCCGAAATGGTTGATCCTCTACTGCTACAGGAAGTTTATGCAAAGAAAGAAATTCTTTCCGTGTTTCACATAGCGTTGGCTTGCACAGAAACGGATCCTGAAATCAGACCAAGGATAAGGATTGTATCTGAAAATCTTGATAGAGTTGGCATGCAGAGCTAGAGCTATTCGAGAGACTCCGCCATGGATGAAACTTGTATTGTCCTCTGTTATCATATAAACTGGTGTCTTGTTCGTTCTTGAACTCATTTCGATAAAACTAACCAAAAGTTGAATGCTTTCGTCTTCAGCAAGCGTCCACAACCGAGTACTTGCGATCATCGACAAATGTTTCACCGTGGAACATCTGAAACAGCTACACGCGAATCTCGTAACGTTGGGTTTGGGGAACACCCATTTCTTTGTCTTCAAGCTGATTCGTTGTTGCACCGTTCGTCTCGGCAGCATTGAACATGCACGCCATCTGTTCGATAAATTTACAGATCCCAATGTTTATATGTATCACGCGGTAATATCTTGGTATGCGAAGGTTTCTGATTACGAATCTGCTGTGGTTCTTTACCGTGATATGGTTCGTGAAAATCGTGCAAAGCCGAATCAGTTTATCTTCTCTATTGTTTTGAAGGCGTGGCCTGAACTTTTGAGGAGTTATGGTGCAGATTTGGTGCATGCGCAGATAGTGAAGATGGGTTACGGTGGAGATCAAGCCGTGCAAACGGCCATTTTGGATGCCTATTCAAGGTACGTGGCTGATGTTAGTGTAGCACGGAAGGTGTTCGATGAAATGCCCAATAGAAGTGTACGATTATGGACAGCCATGATATCGGGGTACGCGAGAACTGGGCAATTGGAAAATGCAGTCTTGTTGTTTGATGAAATGCCTAAGGATATTAGAGATACGCCGTCGTGGAATAGTATTATTTCAGGATGTGCCCAAAATGGATTGTTTTCGGAGGCTGTTGAGTTTTTCAGGAGAATGGTGGTTGACGAAAGAATAGGGACAGGAAATAGGCCTAATCAAGGTACATTTGTGAGTGTTCTTTCTGCCTTGGGGAATTCAGGAATGTTAGCTTTAGGTAAGAGCATTCACGGTTATGTATACAGAAACGGAATCAGCTTCGATTTATTTGTGTTAAATGGTTTGATTGATATGTATGGAAAATGTGGAAATTTTGAGTATTCAAGAACCGTTTTTGATACATGCCTAGTGAAAAATGAAACAACTTGGAATTCCTTGATTAATTGTTATGCACTACATGGTAGAACTCGTGAAGCCATCGCTTGTTTTCAAGATATGCAGAAAGAGGGTGAAGTGAGGCCTGATACAGTGACTTTTATTGGTCTGCTGAGTGCTTGTGTTCATGGTGAACATCTTACTGAGGGTTGTGGTTATTTTGATGTGATGACTAAGGAATATGGAATTGAGCCAGAGATTGAACACTATGGGTGTTTGATAGACATGCTTTGCCGTTCAGGACGTTTTCAGGAAGCGATGGAGATTCTCACGGTGATGAGAAGTTCACCTGATGAAGTTATATGGGGTTCTTTGCTTCATGGGTGTAAGATGCATAGAGGCACAGGGTTGGCTAAATTGGCTGTTGAGAAGCTGATTGAGATCAATCCCAGGAATGGTGGGTATAAAGCGATACTGGCCAATTTGTATGGGGAAATGGGAAGTTGGGAGTGCGTGCAAAAGATAAGAGTGGCAATGTCTGAAGGGAATGACTACAAAGCTCTTGGTTGTAGCTGGATAGAAGTTGAAAGCCAAGTTCATAGGTTTCATTCTGTGGATAAATCGCACAGTAGAGCTTACGATATATACGCCATTTTGGAGTCCCTTGTTGACACTTGCAAGCTGCAGTATGCCTCATTCCATGCAGTAGAACTCTTGGCAGTGTGATCTTTCTGCGGTTTTTACGAGTTACAAAGCATCATCAATCATCGGGTGCTACTTTTTAACTGGGGTATTAAGAGAAGAAAACTAAAATGATCAGCTCAATTAGGAGGGTTTTGACATTATCTTGAAGTTAGAATACCCTTACATTTGTAGAACCAAGGAAGAAAAGCATGCTCATTTCACTGCAAGAAGATGATGATCCTGGACCTGCTCTTTCGGGGAGTTTCTGGCGGCAAGTCCTCTGGCTCCGAAGCACATATACGCATTCATCAACCTCTGGTTGAAAGAAGCATGTCTGGACTTGAGCTTTTCCAGGTTAGTGCTGAATCTACTCGGTCTATAGGAAACTACAACTGCGTCACAATTTGGAGTCTCTCTGGCTTCATGAATTGGTACAAGGGATGACCAAGAAGACTCGGAACAGGAGCTGGGACCTCTAACATGTCTGTTTATACTGCAGGGGTTTAGGATGGTGCGTTCCTGCAATGACACTGCTCTTTTGCTTCTTGAGAACTGTTGCCGGAGGGGAACAGGGCTGCAATATGACAAGCTTCGATGATGACTGTGTGTCAAACTGCGAATAATCTTGAGTCCCATGTCTCTCAATTTGGATGAGTACTTCTGCATTTCGGTTGGGGTATTGCCTGCTTCTAGATCATCAGAGAAACAATAATCTGTGCTTGAGAATTCATCTTCCTCAACTCCACTGTGGAAAAGTATTTCTGCATCAGGGACTCCGAAGGAAGTCCCTGGGACACTTCCAAT
Organism: Utricularia gibba; assembly: GCA_002189035.1. NCBI lineage: Eukaryota > Viridiplantae > Streptophyta > Magnoliopsida > Lamiales > Lentibulariaceae > Utricularia > Utricularia gibba. Next base: position 1,212,640 of record CM007990.1, read on the forward strand.
TCCACCTCTTCGGTTACAGAAAACAGGAGCATTCCGGGGTTCCCCACCGGAGATCCCTCCGGCTGCTCTGATCTTCGTAATCAAAATCCTTGATGAAGGTGATATTGGCTGCTGGTTCAGTAGATCAAGTGCAGTGTTTCCATCAGAATCACAGGCATTCAAATCTATGTAAGGGACTGAAAGAATCAGCTCCACAAGCTCAGTCTGAATATTCTCCAGTATAGCACAGTGAAGAGGTGTTCTCCCCTCATTGTTCTGGACATTGATCATGTCTTGAACTCGGAAAACACTACCAGAAACAAGGCGTTTCATAAAATCAATCTGCCGATCCATGAATCTAAAGCTTTGAGATCTGAATCCAGAGATGGCCATGTGAAGAAAAGTGTCGCCATTGTTGTTGGTTGCTGATGCAGGAAGAGAAACAGATACAAGAAACTCTAAAACTGATAGTTGCCCATGAAATGCTGCTATGTGCATAGCTGTGTTTCCCAGATCATCCACACAGTTTACAGTCTCGAAAGATGAGACTAACTTCTTAACGACCTGCGTTCATATTCCAAGATCAGTGCATCATATCTCAGAAACATTCTCAAAAACTCAGGTAAAGAGAAGTAGCATGTGTTCATCTCTCATTGGCAGATTGGAGCTAGAAGATGAATCACCTCGACTCGTCCGGCGGCGGCGGCGGCGGTGTGGAGCACGGTGGATCCCTGAGCATCTCTGTAGTCCGACAAATCAGAGCTATCATCACTGCCCAAAATCGCCATCAGAATCTCCCAACAGCCGCCTCTCGCCGCGGCGTGAACCGCCCTGTTCACCATTTCACGCCGGAAAACCGGTGAAGCCTCCTCCTGCTGCTTCTTCCCCTTGACCGATACGGCGGAATCGAACAGTAACCGGAAAACCCCACAATCCTTGCTTCTGGCCGCTGCGTACAAGATATCGGTAACCCCATATTCCCCTCCACCGAACACCAAAAGGGAGTCCCTACCCAACAACTCCCTCACAAAACACGCATCGCCGGCGGAAGCGGCGCAGTATAAAAGCCAGCCGCCGTACCCCGCCCGGATCAGAGAATTATACCCTCTATCCCTATCGCATTCCCGCATAAGTCTCTCCGCCACGAGGGATCTGCATTTGGAAACTCTGCTATCGAATCCAGATTCCTCGTCCCACGCCGCCTCCAGTCGCCGGATCCTCGCGAGAGATGTCAGTTTGATGAGGAGATGATTGTCCAGAAGAATGAGGTATTTCACCAACTCATAATGCCCATTCGAGGACGCACAATCGATCGGAGAAGCGAACCACCATTGTTCTCCGGTAGTCTCCCATCTCAAACGGAAAAACCCAGAATCCATCCGGATCGACGTTGAATCAACAAAATCAGCGCTGACGACGGGGGGCTGCTGGATCAAGGAATGTGGGGCAAAAGTCCACCGATGAGGACAATGACGTGGACGGCGACCCAGCAATTCCCTCGAATGAGGAAGCGGTTACCCACCGCCCTGAGAATGGCTCCAGGGACATGTGAATTGTTGTGCAACAAAAGTTAAGCAAGTGCATGATTCCAGGAACACAGAGAATCATTCAACTGACAATAACATCATCGACGCGTGAAGACCACGTCTATTGGGCTCCCAAAAGCCCATTAACGTGCCTGAACCAGGCCTACAACATGGGCTGGGATGAATAAATTGCTCCAATGAGCCCAATCACCTCTTCGGGATCAATAAATTTCAACAAGTTTATAAATAGAAAATGAAAAATTATTTTATTCCATCTTGATTTATTCAATGTAACGACATATTTTATTCTTGTATGATATTTTTACTTTCGAACATTCAAGCCTCATGATTTTTCATTCTTTTTTTTTCCAAAAATAACGATCTCACAAAATTAGAAAAAATTCATTTATATAAAATATTCTTGCATCACATCTATAACTAATGTGGTATTCTCTAGTAACCTTTCACTTTTCCTTGGACTAGATCCTTAACTCCATCAAAATAATCTTTTTTCTATAATTTAGATCAAAATCACTTTGAAAAATCATAAACTATATTTTACTTCTAAAATATTAAAAGTACTTAAAAACATAGAAAAATATAAATACAACATATATAAAATGATTTTAAAAAGTTATTAAAAATCATAAATATCATTGATAGAAAATCAATTATCATATAGTTAAATACAAATCAATTTTCTACACGAATTTAGATAACCCAATCATATAACATTAAATTTTAATTTATGTTAAATAATATATGATAATATTTGATTTTATGATAAATATTATTTAACATTGCAAATTAGCTATAAATATATTTTTTAGTTATTCATTATTTCATGGTAAGATACAAATTCATGTTCTAGATGAATTTAGTTAATACTATGATGTGAAAATATAATATTATCCCTCCAACTATAAATTTTATTCTCTTTTTTAATAAACAAATTCAATGCTAGCATTTAATATTTAATAAAAAAAGTTTCTTATTGATTAATAAAATTTTAGAAACTATGCATTAAAATAAAATACCCAACACATCATAAAAATTACATTTGATTTTAATTAAATCATATTTTAAGAATCACACATTAAACTATCTTACCTACCAAACATGCTCTTATCTTTTCAACTACGTATGAAATGCAAATTGTAACCAAATTCAAATTAAATTGCACCGAGAAATTCCTTCAACTCGGGATCCTGTGCCAATTTCTCCATATCACGTGCCGTCAAATTGATCCACGCTTCGATCCCGTCGCCGTCATGTGCGTCCATGAACGTGACCAAATTCTTGTACTTCAACCGGGCCGCCCCGATCCGAACCGGTTTGCCCCACCCGAAATCCGTTTCCCGAACCGGCATCCTGCACAAGCTCGTGAAGCTACACGAAACCATCTCCCCTCTCTGAGCCATCCCCATTCTGTCCTTCAGTGCCTTCACATGGCCGCCGCCGTTTCGGAGATCGGAGAGGTATTCGTTGTTAATCGCTTTGATCGAGTGCCGAATCGTCGGCAGGATCTCGTTGATTTCTCCGGCTTTCCCCGCCGCCGGTACGGCGATCGCCGCCCTGCTTAAGTTCCCGAAGTGATTCTCCGCTATAGGCGGGTCGAATCGGGTTCTCAGGTTCACAGCTTGGACAATTGTGTAGAGTTTTGTCGGGCCGGGTTTGGATTCGGTGGCGGATAAGAGGCGGGTCCAGATATAGCAGGATAGGGCTTCGACTCGAGAAGGGCGTCGTGGGGGAGGATCGGCCCCGGTTCCGGTGACGGCAGCCCAGTATTCTTCTTGAAGGGCGGCGATTTGGGAGGCGGGGAACGTGAATATCTTGGAGACGAGCTCTTCTTTTACGATACCAATACGAGGGTCAAATCCGAAGGCGCCTCGGGGTGGGAAAAGTGCCGCGGAGTCGAACTTCGGGCGGCGGAGGTCCTTCACAAAGCCGCCGCCACGGGCGACGGCGGCCCAACTGTTGGTGAAGGAGAAGAAGGACACCGCGTCGGCAATCTTGTGGGACATCAGAATCCCAACTGAAATTCCACCGCCTTGAAAGTACGTAACCTGCATGTTACAGTGGTAAATAATTAATTTTAATAAAAGAATAATCAATTTTATTCCATAGACTTTTGACCTTGGTTTACCAAAATCATTTTGACCATCAATTTCTAATAATAAATTTAAAAATTAATTAAAAATCATAAAAAACATTCACATTCAAATATCTAACCCTCAAGTTTTTACGTTTTAACTGATATGAAATTTACCTAAGTTTCTTACATCATTTCTTTGGCCAGTTACACAAATGATTCCATCACGATTGAAATATTTATGTCTTTTTTTGTAAAATAACAAAAAAATAAAGTGATTAATTCAAAAAAGAATTGCTGTAATGAAATATTATGAAACAAAGAAGACTTGCTGTAATAACCTGAACAGCCATGGCGAAGTCATGAGGCTCGTCGAGCTCAAACGGGAGCAACTTGTTCATGTTTTCAGGGACCAGACCGGCGACGACGTCATCTACAGAAGCGTTCGCTTTGGCCTCGAAAAACGGCACGCCGTCGTCGCTACAGTCCAAGTACCCGCCGCCGACGAATCGGCCGGCGAGAGGGTAGTACAGGGATAAGGTTTCCGACAGGGACTTCTTGAGATGGATTGACCTATCCTCGCCGGAGACGAAACCCTCGTCGTTCCGGTAGAAGTAGACCATGGGCATGAATATGTGGGGGGAAACTTGGTCGAGAAAGGAGAGGAGATACTTCCGGCGAGGCCCCGGCGTCGAGCGCGACGGCTTGATCAACTCCAAGGAGATGAGCTGGATCTTGAGCTCCATTCTTCTCCGGCAGCTCTGAGCTGGTTTCTTCCTTAGTGTGAAGAAGCTGGCGCTTCAGCCTCCCTAATTTATACACACAGCCTTGCCGCAATTTCTTTTATCAGTTATTTTATTATTCACACGGTTTGATTTTCTTAATTTTTTTAATCCTGTATTTATTATATTTAATACTTTTTTTTGTCTAAATCACAGGGGCATTTATGTCCAATTTTGATGGAATGTTATCCACAAATAGAGTCAATGACGTTTTTTGAATAGTGTAAAGTTGGTTTCATATATTTTGCGTTATTTAGGATCGAAGAAACGTAATACGCTTTCAAATAATTTGAATATTGATCATTGGAATTACTAAAAAAGGTATAATTTATGAGTTATCACTAATTACAGATGAGAAATAATTTGATGATTTAAATTAATAGAAACGAATAATTTGCGTATTAAATATTAACAATAATTATATAATGCTAAATAGTTTAAGTATTTATAATTTTTTTAAGTCAAAAAATAAAAAAATAGTACCATTTCAATGTGTGAATAGGGTTTAGATAGTATTTGACAGTCATTTTAATAGATTTTTAATTTTAATAAAAATATTTTTTAATTAATTTTATATACAATAAGTCAAATCTGACCCTAAATAAAAAAACCCTAAACAACTAATCCGTTTATTTATGATTTATTAATCAATAAGCATAGTATTTATCATATAACCACTTGTTCTATATGTTATGTTTGTAATTACCAGTTTTTGACCGAATTGGTTGAGCATCAATTCAATTAGACCACTGAGTTTTATTTTTTCAAATTTACAGTTGTCGAGAGCTTATCCTTACCATCTATATTCATCTTTTATGGTATTATTCAATTCAAATATTTTACTTATAATTTTACGTTTTTTTTTCGAATAAAATGATGGTACATACGTAAAAACGAAACCCTAAACCCTAAACCCTAAAACAAAATCCTGAACCTTACACTATTGTTAGTACGAGTAGAATTGAAGGTGACCTATCACACCCAAAGCGATGGATGTGTAAATTTAAATGGATGTATGATTGGCTTTAAAATCATGGTGTGAATGCAATACCATCATGTGTGAACCATCCATCTCAGACAAATAAGATATTATATTTATAAAAAAAGGTCGTAATTATTTGCTGGTGGGGCCCATTGCGGGTCCCCATTAATTTACAATTTTCTGGTGTAATTTTCCTGCATTCCTACGCTTTAGTCGTTCTAATTCCACGTTACAGCTGCTATACGCTTCGAGTGTTGAAAGTCAACCAATCTAGTTTGGTGTAACCGCAAAGTCAACAGCAGCATAGTTGGTCTTCGGACAAGTTGTGTTACTATGGATTATGTGATATGTAATTTAAACATTGTTTTGAAAAAAATTTTAAACTTGTTTTTACTTTTTAAAATTATTTTTAAAAAGTATAAATAAATAGTAAAAATAACAAATTCATTACTTTTTCGAAAATAAATTTTATACTTATAATTTTAAAAGTATTTTTGCTAAAAGTATTTTTACAATTAAAAGTATTACAAAATAAAATTATTTTTACTTTTGAAAAATATAAATATATTTTAAAAATTTTCCAGAACACTGTTTTATATTTCTCGCATCTTAGTTCCACTTGTATTCATACACATTGTTAATCATTTGCAATCTTTTATTTTGTATTTGTAACGTACATTTGCATTTATATATATTATTTAAAAATGAATGAAAATCTGAAGAACATTGAAAAAAATGTTCAAGAAAATAGTTAAAAATGAATGGTTTTTTAGTATTGTAAATAGTAAATATTTGTAAAAATTCTGAAATATCTGCAAGTGTTTTGAAAAAAAAATATTGAATCTTTCGATGATATTTAATTAATAATAAAAGAATACATTGGAATCTAGAAGTCAAACCTGCGTTATCCTCTCCAGAAAAGCCGTGGGTTAACTGGACATCGACAGCTCATTCATTACACGTAGTCCGATGTCGGCTGAAACTACTAGAAAAGAAATATTAATTTTGAAAATAATAAAAAACAGTTCTATTTATTTACAATTTAATTTAAATATTCTAAAAAGACGCGCGTTTATTGTCAAAATTCCTCAAACGCGGGATGGTAAATCTAGAACTAAAGTTGCGTCTGATATTCTTTATCATAAAAGTATTTTCCGATAATTATTTGTAAAAAACATATCCTATTAAAAATAATATTTTTTTTAAAATAAAAATCATCATATTGAATAATAGAAAATATTTTTAAAATTACTCTCAAGAAATAGAATTTATTTCAAAGAGGATATAAAAACTTATTATCATAAAAAAAACATTAACATCTGGTTTTTGTTATACCCATTTTTAAAATTTGATGAAATATTAAAGCAATTTACCATTTTACCCTCAAATTTACTTTAATTTGTAATCATATATTTTAACATGAAAACACAATATATGAATTAAATTTGAAATACATTTATTAGATTAAAAAATAATATAAAATTTTGACACCCTGAAGCATGATCTCCATGATCAATAAGAAAAAGCACCATGGAGTAGAAGAATGCAGTTACAGATCATCAAAAGTACACATTTCTCAAGCCACTACCAGACCCAAGTTAAGCATTCATGAGATGGAATGAATCATCACCAGGAGATCAAGAACTCAGAAATGTGAATCACAAGATCAATACTCAGATGGGGAGATAACATCATCGATCTTGAGAATCATCTTCACTACCTGAGTTGCTAGCAGAATCTGCTGCTGTTTGCCGATCAGTGTTTCGAAAACGTTTTGCTCGCGCATGTCGTTCGTGCCGATGTCGTTGCAGTCGATGCCGCAGCAGTTGTTTTTCTCCTGCAAGAAAGAGTTTAGCAGACCATACACAAGTGATTTGGAGGAGGCATCAGGGGGCTGCTAAAGAACCTTGATTTGCTGAGCTTTGACAGCAGAGAGTGTTTCGATCGGCTGCAGGCCGCTGTTCTCTGCAAGAGCCATGGGGATGGCATCCAGAGCTTCTCCGAATGCTCTGATTGCATACTGGGAAAGAAAGCCAGCACTCAGGTTTATGTTTTGGGTGTAATGAAACCATTTTGTACAGAATAATGGGATGCTTTTACCTGCTCAACTCCGGGATACTTATCAGCAGCGGCTTCTACTGCAACCGAGCAAGAGATTTCGGCTGAGCCCCCACCGTATACAATGGAGTTGTTGCGGATAAGGTTCCGGGCAACACACAAAGCATCATGAATGCTGCGCTTTGTTTCCTCTATCATCATTTTGTTACCTTAAAAAGTTTGCCATTTGATGCATTTAGTGAAGCTGAGGCCTTTAGCTCAGGGACCAATTAAAAGCAGGAAGAACCAAAAACACCTACCACCACGTATGAATATGGTGACAGCCCTTGAATTTGCACAATGCTCAATGTAGATCATTCTGTCCTTTGTAGTTCCGAAACTTTTTTCTCGAACAAGACCAGCCTGGAATTTCAATGCATGTGAAATTACACTATCAGGAGTTGAAGCTGAGTATCGGTGGAAAAGGTGGTGCAACTTACGCTGCCAAGTTTCTCTGGGGTCAACTCCTGAAACCTCGGTACAATTCTCCCACCTTTAATAAGATAGATAGAAGATCAAAGAAGCGCAGTACTCAAAAGCTCAAAAAGAAATGCAGCAGAAAAGGATTGACAAACAAATTGGCAAGTATAAACCTGTTGCTATTGCTATAAGCTCTAACTCTACACCTCCAACCCATCTAACAGCAGGCAAGCTTCTGTTCATCAATAAGTGGTTGGCCTCATCATCGAAACCCCATTGGCAGATAACCAAAGTAGCTCCCACATCCTGAGATCAAGTGAAGTGGTTGCGTTACGATAAAATAAGACATAATAACGGACATTCTATTGAACAACATAGTGAGCCTCACTTGCAAAAATACAGAGATTAAAAACAGAGTAAGGATAGTAGAAAATACAGAGGACCAACCTTGCATTTTTGGACCATGTCATCAAAGTATTGCTGTTCTTGCTGACGCAGCTTCTGGAACTTTTCCACTGTGTCAATGTCAACCTTATGCTTAGTCTTGGGCTTTGGGGGTTCAAATGGGCAAGTTAATATGGCAATTTTTGCATCTTCGATATGCTTCGGCATCTGAGGATGGCTCATATCCTTGTCGATGATAATCCCATAGATCAGTTCTGTATCCTCAAGCTTTCCCCCAACTTTTCCCTCTACTTTAATCAAGTCTAAATTAACATCCCTCCTTTCTAAGTCGGCAACAGCCAGCACTGCTTTAACCGCAATCTCTGCCAGGCTGCGCTTGCATCTATTCACACTGCAAAAAAGAAAGAACAATTGTGAATACAACTTGTAAATTTAACAATCCGCAAATAAAATAAAAAAAAACTTCTTACATCTTGGAAGATAATGTAGTCATACAAGTGCGAATCAAAGACTCATAATTTTCAGCATCGAATTCAAATTTATGTGCTATTTTTTCCAAATGATCAACCGCAATCCTAGAACCCATTTCATATCCTTCTGCAATGCGAATGGGATGAATCCCACGCTCCAGCAGTTTCTCAGCTTGTTCAAGAAGCGCACCCGCCATAACCACAACGCCAGTTGTTCCATCACCGATTTCATAATCCTGACTCCGTGACAATTCAACCATAAGCTTAGCAATCTGGTTGTCAACATCCATCTGCTCCAGGATAGTCGCACCATCATTCGCTGAAAGCAGAGAAAGAACAATAAAAAAAGCATACACATGCCAAACCAAAAAGCAAAATATCACATAACCCAACTCGGTTCCTACCACCGCATCATAAAAAAAAAAAAGAGACTCATAGAAAGCATCCTAAGTCACGACAATACACGAGAGAATAAATGACACGAAAGCATATAATGAAGTAAACTCTACTCGGGGGCTTACTTATGGTGACATCCCCATCTGGGCTTTGGAGCATTTTATCCATTCCTTTCGGTCCGAGAGAAGTCCGGAGAATCCGAGCCACCGCTTTACCGGCGGCAATATTCGCCTTTTGAGCATCAATTCCACGCAGTCTCGTCTTCGTCTCCTGCTCCCTGAGTATAATGTAAGGACGACCGAAATCGTCGAATGCTAACGCCATATCTCTGCACAACAAGACCTCGAGATTCGGCCTCCCTGCTTAACCTCAGAGAGATGGAAAGGGAAGCGAGTTTGAACGATTTCAAGGCTTCTACGAGAATGCCCTACTGGCTAGCGTCACCAGATGCGGCGTCGTTTTATCACGGCCCACCCTTTCGATGGGCTCCTTTTGACCAATAATTGGCCATGCCCGTCCGGCCCACTATCATAATTTCTTTTTACGAAAAGGCCTATATTTTATGTGTATAATATTAATAATTTTATAATTTATGTAAGAAACGTAGGGACACGGGCATCGGTGTCTAGACACCCGTATCAGAATTGCTTTTGAAATTTATGTTTTTCAAAATTATCTTTATAAATTCAATATAATAATCTTTCATTCAAAATACCAGAAAAAATGGAATCATGTAAATAAAAATAATTTATTAATTAATAAAAAAAACACATAGTGGACGTGTACGAAATTTTCGATTTTATATCAATTATATTATAAGAAAATGGTTCATAATAATTAAAAAATATATAAATAAGATAATTAGGGCTGGCCTCTGAAACTCGTATATATTATATTTATGCCGGAAATTTCTGCGCTGCTGAGTCACAGACACGAGACACGGATCGCCGACCCATGGCTGGTGCCTGAATCCAATCGCTCCTTGGCATCGGAGGAGTAGAAAATATGAACTGTCTTTTCGGCTTCGATGTGCTGTCCAGAATGCGAATAAATGCGGAGACTCGGCGTTCGATTCTATCTCCTCCTCCAGGTCTCTGCATCCCCCACGCGAATCGGAGTTAACGGCCACCGCCACCGCCGTTGAGAAGATGGTGGTTTTCGCCACAAAATTGATGTGTCTGCCTTCTCCTATACGCTTGCCCCCGAAAGTTATTGTACCCAATTCCTCATCTCCGATTTCGGTCCGTCTCCCCAGTCAAAACCCACCACGGATTCCGCCTTGCCGCTTCACTGTAACCGAATTCCCGGCCGTGGCGAAGCCCCCAACCGTGGCGGAGAAATTGAAAACCCTGAATTGTGAATTCAGATCGTTACCAGAGCCAATCGAGAGGGTGAAACGATTGCTGCAGTACGCTGCCCTTCTCCCCCAGTTCGACGACTCGTTGAGGAAAAAGGATCTCAGAGTGATGGGCTGCACGATGGGGGTTTGGTTGGACGTGAAATTGGAAGGCGATCGGGTTGTGAGATTCAAAATGGATACCGATTCCGAGATCACGAAAGGGTTCTGCTACTGCTTGCTGTGGTTGCTCGACGGGGCGAAAGTGGAGGAAGTGCTGAGCGTGACAACCGATGATCTGATGGAAATCAACGTCGGGTTGTCGCCGATCAGAGGGAATTCACGGCTCAACACTTGGAGCAATGTGTTGTTCACCTTGCAGAGAAGAACAGAGTCGCTAGCAAAGCAAAGCCAGTTTCTTTAAACAGAGAGACTGCTTCAAGTGCATGTAGGAACTTTAGTGTAGCCTGGGTTTTCAAATAAAGTGAAGAACTGTAGTGGTTTAGATTTACATGTGTACCTCCAGTGGAGCAATTATTGCAGTATCGATGTTTTGGGTGCATCCAGGATGATTCACAAAGACACAGAGAACAGGCAAGACAACCTTGTGTTGTCTGATATGATCTCCGGCTAGGTGCCCTTGGCCGGTGATTCCTCTCCGCCGGATGGAGCCTCTGGTGTGGTACTCTTCGACCTCGTCCTGTGAAGCCTACATCGGAAGGAGCCAACATGGGTGGTAGGAGAACAGAGACAGTTATGTTTTGGAGCTCTTCCCTGCCTTGGAGGTCCGCTACCAGCAGCAGCAGGAGGGGGAATTTCAACCTTCACTTGTTTGGTAACCATGGCTTCAGTCCCCATCACTGGCAAAAATGAAAAGCAACAGGATGAAAACAGGGAACTATTGTGCAGGAAAACAGGGAAGAGTTGTGATGGCTGGGAATTAAAAATTTGCGATTTTGGTTGAAAGAAGATAAGATAGAGATACCCTGAGGCATTATCTTGATTCATCATCCCCTCCACAGTGATCTGAAAAAAAAGCCACAAGATACCAAGTATGTCATTATCGAATCATAAAGCCATGCCCCATCATAATACTTCTTCTACTTCGAACAATGAATCCAAAAATCACATATTTCGTGGACGAGGATGAAGAGGAAACGATGGCGCAGCATCTTCTATCCAAGAGTGACAGTCAGCCTTCTGCCTTCTCTTAACATGATCCAGTTTCCTAATGGTTAAATCACTCAGTTTTATCTGCACATCGAAAAGAACTACACGAATGACAACACAACATGGGAATCTTCTTCTTTGAGGTTCTTTTCTAAAGACCATGTTGTACTCACATGCACACACGAAGGTGGTCCCAGATTTCATCCATGATGTCACCTTGCCTGGAGACTGGGGTCAGGTCTCAATGCTGCAAGGGCGAAATTATTAGCAGAAATCTAGCATCTAACACGTTGGCCATCTGATGGGGGACAAAGGAATAGAAATATAGAATAACATCCGAATGCGGAGGAAGAGGTGAACCTGGGACAGTTGCAGCAGAGCCCTTAAGCTTCAGATACCCTCCGATAATCACTGCCTCCTCTCCAGCTTCCTTCCCTCGCCTCCATTGTACCTTCAAAGATTGTGTTCATCAATCCAACCCATAAATTCGCCAAATTTTGTCTCCTGGACTAGGAATCGGTCTACGATCCGGCGGCGCGAACTCCAACATTGCCGCCCCGGCGCCATTTCTGTGCTTTTAATCCTGCGTAACCGTGGATCACGGTATTCAACAGAAATGGGGATCATGATCATTTGTGACCGTTCGCACGTGGTTGATCACTATCATATACTTCCCACCGTGGGGAGGTATGTGTTTTGCCCATCATCTTCCTCCGCCTCGGAGGAAGACTACAACTCGTCGGAATGGGAGCCCGGAGTGGAGGAGGTACCTGGGGCGGACTCGATCCGGATTCCAATGGGACTCCATGAGTGAATTTTATGCAACGTGTTATATTGGAGTCTTGGGTTGGAAAATTGGATATATTTAATGAAGATACACATGGGATTTGAAGCCGAGACCTGGCACATCCGGCACAAACAAGGAGATGCTACTGAGTGGCTACCAAATTTCCCATTAGCCCAGAAGCAATTTCGTAGTGCTTTGCGACTGAGAAGCCAGCTTCCAGGGCTAGCTTCTCCAACTCATCCCCTGCATCATATGCGAAGTGAAAATCTGTTCCAAAAGTAGAAGAAAACACTGTCTGGTTGGGAGTAGTTTACCAGTCTTGTAATTCCTGATTGAGCTCTTCAAGTAGTGATACTCCCCTGCTAGGCCATACGTGCTTGCCACTGGAACAACAACGTTATCGATCATCCACTCCTGCAAAACAGACGGATAGGAAAATAGGGGTAGTAACTTTCAATACTATAGGCAGAAACACCAAGCCAAACACATTGAAAGTTTATGAGTTACAAATTGGCATACAGGAATGGCAAACCTGTATAGAAGCGGTTAAAGGGTCGTTGCTTTTGTTGAAGTCCAGAATGGAAACTTTTGAACGAGGTTTTAGCACTCTGTGCATCTCCTCGAGAGCTTTCCTCCGATTAACTATGTTTCTTAATCCATAACCAATGGTCGCTGCATCGAAAAAGAACTTGGGGAATGGCAAATCAGTTGCATCTCCTTCAATCCATCTATTCAAGTATGCATCATAACATGAGACATCTATACCCGGGTAACAGTTTAAACGAAATTCAATCATCTCAAGGAAATTTGCTTTCTAATGTAAATGATGATTCACAATAAACATTCTTACTCAATGTTCTTATAGCATGGTTTTGTTCGATCGTGTTGGCGTATGGCCGCAAGGTTCAGGAGCTCCTTTGAGAAATCCAGGCCAAACACCTATCCCACAGACAAACAAGTGCAAATGAAAAGAAAAAAAAAACAATACCAATCTTTAAGGCAAACATCTTCACATAATACACCACCATATTGCGAATTGTTGAACAGTATCAGTAATAGCACACACCTTGCCCCGGATGCCAACTTTCTCTGATAGCAGAAATGTCAAATCCCCACTTCCACAGCACACATCCAGCACTGTGTCCCCTCTTTAGCCCTGTCCAAAGGATTCAATTACTTGCACTTCTTAGAACAATTACTGCAATACAAAAACTCTTTTACCACATTATGATGAAGCTCATTACAAATTCCTAAACAACTAATATTCAATCAAGATAACTAACAGGAGACAAAACTGAGGTTACCCACTCCACGAGACACTCATCCTCTTCCATATCCTATGGCCACCCAAGCTCAATATGTCATTCAACTGAAGCAACAAAAAAACACAAACAGCATCGAATCACAGATACTCGAAAAGCGATACATCATCGCGAAACAGTTCCGGAAACGAAGCATTCGAGAAATTCAAAACGCTCACATTATCGTAAACTGGAGCAATGCGATCAAAAATTTGTTGGCGTTCAGACGTGCACCTCACAACCGGTCGCCATCTGAAATCCGGCGCCGGGAAACACCCCCGCCTTGCGGGTGAGGCAGTTAAAGATAACTGGAGTATCGCCATTGTGAATGCACTCCTGCCGAAATCGGAACACGTTTAACCGCTTCTCGAAACTTAATGGGCCGGCCCGTTTAAGAAACTCAGACCCAAGTGAAAAGCCTAATAATAGTATAAGAAGAATTCTGTTGTTATCTGATAGGCCCAATAAACTAAAAAGGAAAGGCCCATGATATATGAATGAGGCCCGGTAATGCCCCATGTCGGTTCAAACGTCTCTCTGCCCATTCGCAGTTTGATGAAAAGAGAAGGCGTACGGAGTTTGTTGCTGTCACTAAGCTTCAAGTTGAACAGAAAGCATGCTTTTCTCGGCATCTCTTCTCATTCGCTGCACACGCTGCCGGAGACTAGGTATGCTGCCGGCTCAAGTATATACAGAGCTAACAGGTATGTTGATTGCTTGATGAAAGCGGGAAACTTGGATTCAGCCGTCTCGGTGTTCGATGAAATGCTCGAGCGAGATGCGATCACTTGGAACATTATGATTTCAGGGTTTTGTCGATATGGGTATAAGAGAGAAGCTTTGGGTTTGTACAATAGAATGATTTATGAAGGTTTCGTGGAGAATCCATCTACTTTTTCAGTAGTTTTGAGTGTAAGCAGCGTGGAGGGGTTATTTAGAGAAGGGATTGTTCTGCATTGCAGATCCATTGTTCTTGGATACCATGCGAACGTTTACATTCGTTCCGCTCTGGTTGATCTTTATTTCCAAATGGGACTCGATGATGTTGGTTTCAGATTGCTTAGAACGTCAGAAAACAGAAACTTGGCTACCTGGAATATCGTTTTGCGTAATTTTTCAGAGTTGGGTCGGTCGCAAGAGCTTCTCAGATTGTACAGTGACATGAGATTGGATGGAGTGGAGCCTAATGGGCTTACTTTCTGCTACGTAATTCGTGGTTGTGGATGTGAGAAGTTGATTGATGAAGGAACACAGTTGCATTGCTGCGCTATCAAGAAAGGACACACTGATTCCAACTTGTTTGTAGTCAACGCGCTGGTTGATTTTTACTCCGCCTGTGGGAATTTAACTGAAGCCTTGAAATCGTTCGAGGACATCCCACCTATGGATGTGATTTCATGGAACTCAATGGTTTCGGTTTTCGCTGCTAGTGGTTTTGCTGTAGATGCTCTTGAATGCTACCGCGCAATGCATCTTTGGGAGAAAAAGCCATCACTTTGCTCATTTGTTGCACTTTTGAAGTTATCTGGTTCAATCATGGATATACGACTTGGGATGCAAATCCACTGTTGCATTATGAAGCTTTGTTTCAAAAATCCTATCGTCGAATCTGCTCTTATCGACATGTATGGCAACTGTGGGGATATTGAAACTTCGTTTAGTATTTTCAACATGAACAATCAAAGAAATATCATTTGCTGTAACGCTCTCATGGCTTCTCTTTTAAGAGCTGGACTTTCAGGGGACGTAATTGAGCTTTTTGGTCTAATGGTCGATCAGAACATAGGATATAATGAAGTTAGCCTCTCCTTGACATTAAAAGCACTCTCAGTTGCTGGTACTTCTTCGTGTACAATTCTCCATTGTTGTGCCATAAAGTCTGGTTTTGATTCCGACATTGCGGTGGCCTCTTCAATGATTGATGCATACTCAAAAATCGGCGAAGTTGATCATTCGTCACGGATCTTCAATGAACTTCCTTCCCCAAATGTAATCTGCAGCACATCGTTAATCAGTGCATTTGCTAGGAATGGACAGGGAAGGAAATGCCTTGAGCTGCTGAATTCAATGACGGAAAATGGCTTAAGACCTGATGAAGTAACATACTTGAATGTTCTCGCAGGATGCAGTCATTGTGGAATGGTGGAAGAGGGTAGATCAGTCTTCCAACAGATGCATAGGCAGCATGATTTGAAGCTGGATAGGCGCCATTATTCGTGCGTGATTGACCTTCTCGGTCGGGCCGGTTTAGTCGTTGAAGCACTAGACTTGGTAAATGAATGCCCATTTGGGAATGACGCAATGATTTTGAGCTCTATATTGAGGAGCTGTAAAGTTCATCAGATGGAGGAAATTGGAAGGAGGGTGGCACAAAAACTGGTTGATCTTCAACCTGAGAGTTCTCATGTTTGGCTCCAAGCTTCTGGATTTTATGCAGCTGTGGGTGACACGGACACTGCGGCACATTGTAGGGAAATTGCATTAGCAAGAGAGATTGCTCTGGATATTGGTCACAGTTTGATACATGTTTAACACGAATGGTTAGTGTTGATATATGCTCTAGAAAAGGTAGCCCCAATGATCGTGCCATCATCGAATCAAACCCGATTTCGATTTTCAGGATCGCACAGTTTGAAAGGCAAAAACCATGATCATGATATTGAGATCCACCGGTTTTTACCAGGCTGCAAGTCGGAGAACTCCTAGAAGATGCAACCCAAATCAATCAGAGGTATTAAATTCCTCTCCATCTTTTGGTTCGTTGTTACCTGCTACTCTATTCCGCACGCCAGCTGAGAAGCATTGATTGGTTTGTTGGTGTAAAATATATTCTGCACTTTTGGGTTATCCAGAAACAGTGACGGGGCGTTTAAAATTAACATTTTGGGAGACGAATTGGTTGACCGTGGTACGCGTTGCCATTAATGATTGCAGCAGACCCTTGTTGTTCAAAAGACAGTTTTTCATCAATTCCATATGGATTGACGAAGCTTTCTGGCAGAACTGGGACAAGGGAAAGGGGGGATTAGAGCGATCGAAGCTACAAGGAGGAAATGGAAGGAGATGAGCTGGAAACGGACAAGGCGATTGAAACCGACTCAGCTCCTCGGCTAGCTATCGACATCGGAGGTAATCCAACCTGTTCATTTCATCTTCGTGCTTCCTGGAGATATCTGAGTTCTGGGCGTGATGCATGCCGGTGTTTAAAAGTTTCTTTGCTTGAGAAAATGGGTTGGTTTTTTTTTTTTTTTTTTAATTCTATTGCAGGACCGGAAGTCTTGAAATCATCAAGTTTCTCTTTTGCTACTGTCTTATTGTACAAAATTGATTTTAGACAATTCAACCCAATGATATTTCTGTAACTTTAAATTTCAGGTTCACTAGTTAAAATTGTATACTTTTCAAGCGATGCTAGCGAGAGCAATTTTTGTTCCACGAGTGACAGGGTCACCGGTATTCTGGAGGATGGATCACCAGCTCCCGTTGGTGGTCTTCACCAAAGTTTCTCTAATGGGAGGCTACATTTCTTCAAGTTCGAGACAGGGAAGATCAGTGAATGCTTAGAATTCATATCCTCGGTTCTGCTTCCGAATACTGGTATGTGCTTATGTAGCAAGTGATCTCTTCGATTTCATGAATGATGTGTCATTTTTCTTTGATTATTTATATGCTTGGAATTATTTCTGCTTGCCATGTTTTCGTTGTACATTGTGAAAGGCTGGTCTTTAGATTCTAAATTCTGCAAGTGAAGGGAATGCTTGTAGTTCTATTTCCAGCAGTGAAACTTTGATGTGGGCTACTTGTAGTTCATGTTTATTGTTCTCCTTTTAGAGCCATATTATGGATTTAGGTTCACGGAATAACGATGCTACTTTCAGCAGGAAAAGTATCATTAAGGTACTTTTTTTCTTACATATTTGCAAATACGTGATTAAATCTATTTTTGGACAAAGACAACTTTTTTTTGTCGTGATGAAGGCGACTGGTGGTGGGGCATTCAAATTTGCGGATGTTTTCAAGGAAAAACTTGGTATTACTCTTGACAAGGTTGACGAAATGGATTGCCTGGTGGCTGGAGTTAATTTTTTGTTAAGGGTGAGAATTTTAGTACTTGCATGTTCCTAGTTATCATTGTACATGGTTGTTGGAGTATGCTTTCTATGCTGTAGGCATGGAATCATGAAGCATTTACATATGTCGATGGTCAAAGGGAGAACATTCAGATTGACCACAATGATTTGTATCCTTATCTTCTTGTTAATATAGGCTCTGGGGTGAGCATGATCAAGGTAGCTGCATCAAATCTTCTAGTAATCATACAAGGTTTTTGATATCAATATCTAAAATTTCTATCTGTTGGCTGTCTTAGGTTGATAGTGATGACAAATACCAGCGTGTTAGTGGAACAAGCATTGGAGGTGGCACCTTCTGGGGCTTAGGAAAACTTTTAACCAAGTGCAAAAGGTTCCTCTTTTCATGGATTTTTTCTTTATCTTGAGATGGCTCTTTTCGAAGGCAAGATTATATTTGGTTGATTCTTTCACTTATGACTACATTTCTCTTTCTTTCTCTTTCACATTACCTTAGTTTTAACGAGTTATTGGAGATGAGCCATCAAGGAAACAACAGACTAGTGGACATGCTTGTGGGTGAAATCTATGGTGGAATGGATTATGCAAAGGTGGATTTACCGCTTCTTGCTGTGTATTATGCATGCATTCTTCAAAGTTTAATTCAAGTGGAAAACTTTTCCAGATTGGCCTTACTTCAACAGCAATTGCTTCCAGTTTCGGAAAGCCAGTGTCTCAAAAGAAGGAGCTTGAAGACTACCAACCTGAAGACATGGCTCGATCTCTACTCAGGATGATCTCCAATAACGTTGCACAGGTAACAAACATCCCACACCATCAGATCCTATTAAATCCCCTCCTGCCCCTTCCCTTTCCTCATCTCCTCTGTCACATATCCCAGATAGCTTACCTGAATGCCCTCCACTTCAAACTGAAACGAATATTTTTTGGAGGATTCTTCATCTGTGGCCATCCCTACACGATGGACACAATCTCAGTGGGAGTCAACTACTGGTAATCTACCACCTTCCTACTACTACTTCCGAGTCGCGGTGCGACATTTGATTTCAATGTTGTTACCATTGAAGGTCAAATGGTGAAGCTAAAGCCATGTTTCTGGGGCATGAAGGATTCCTTGGCGCTCTGGGAGCCTTTCTGAGTTACAGTAAAAATGGCCTTGCAGATTCTGCACATCAGCTCTCCAAGGAGTCCCATTGATCTTTATGGTGCTCTTCTGCTTTGCGTAAACTATTGAATGGTAGAAATGGATCCTTGAGGAAGGCAAAGTGTACTGCCGGAAAAGACATCCTGCTTGGGGACGACGGCCGACTTCTGTAACTGGTTTTTAAAAAGTTAAAGATAGAATGTATTCTTATTTAAGCCTTTTTGTTAAATATTTTTTTGAGTAAAATGCATCAAAAATCACAATGTTTAATATTTTGATAAAATTAGTTTTTAATTTTTAATATTTTTAAAATCTTACGTACCATACATAATTCATTTTCAAATTTTTATATTTTAAATATTTTTAATTTTTCACAATTGAATACCGAGTATAATTAATTTTATCACTTATTTCAAATATTAAAAATTAATTATGTGAAAATATGGAATATTAAATCATTAGGAATTATTTTCTAAATGGTTGAAATACATTATTTTGAAAGAATAAAAATTAATAAAATCAAAGTTTTAAACAATATGAATAATATTAAAATAGTATGACTATTTTTATAAATTTCATAAACATGGGTATCACATTCTTATAATAAAAATAATCAAATTATCTAGGTGGAAAATAATACTACCAATAACATTAATAATAAGAATAAAAATAGTAATAATAATAATAAACTTTTGCATGGATCCTTCTTGGAGGCTCACGCAGCACCAGCACGTCTAGCGCGCGATCTTGGTATAATGTTCTGCTGCTGCTCCTCCTCCTGTGGAGCCTCCGCCGGCGCCGGCGCGGCCGCATCACCTCCAGCATTGCCGGCGGCGTCCCTCTCTGCGCCGGATTCCAAATCTTCTGTCACATTCGCGACCGGTTCCTGCGGCGGGTTCCCTTCCTCCGCAGCTGCCTCCTGACTCGGCTGAGACTCTCCCCCAGCTCCAGCCTCCTCGTCGCCGGGGCAGCAGTGGCGACACATGCGGCTTAAAGCACACGACACCACCGAGATGACGGCGATCGCAAAGAGGACGATCACAACGGGCCCGTACGGTCCAAACATGCGGGAAGGAGGCTGTGGTACGAGGAGGGGCTCCGGTGTAAGAATTGCTGGCT
Source organism: Utricularia gibba (assembly GCA_002189035.1). NCBI lineage: Eukaryota > Viridiplantae > Streptophyta > Magnoliopsida > Lamiales > Lentibulariaceae > Utricularia > Utricularia gibba. Next base: position 1,232,737 of record CM007990.1, read on the forward strand.
GAGACATACTTCAAGGGCAAGAAACAAGTGTACTGTAGTTGCATGCAAGAGAAGAGGGATTTTTGGGTTCTAATTTATAGAGAAATTTTTGAATAATTTTTTTTTAATTTCCATATTAATTTCAACTTTAAAATAGTGGAGATACTCATATTATGGAAATAGAGAAAGCCAATACTAAAAATATCACATCACTGTTAAAATAGAATTATTAAAAACAAATATCCCGATTAAAATAGAAATGTTTCCATATTTATACTTCACGGTAATAGAACATATGGAAATAGAAGAAAACATTAAAAAATACTAAATTTTTATTAATGGTTAAAAAAATACTAATGCTTAATGAAACTAAGAATACATAGAATTGGAATGTGTCATCCCATTCTTATGTGTCATCATAAGAATGGAAGATGTATTTAAAAATTTATGTACTAATAACAATGTATGTTTAGCAAATCGATTTAATAGTCCGAAAAACTCCAAATTAAGAATTTTTATATGAATTTTATTAAACAAATCAAGTTATAAACTATTTATTCTAAATGTATCTATTGAACATAATATTATTTTAATTATATATATTCAAAAATGATATATAAAAAATTAATTTTAATCATATAACACGTGTCTATCTAAATATAAATAATTCAAATACAATTTTAATTAAAACATCCTACCAAACAGACCCTAACTGGTGAAAAATTATTAAAATTGGAGTGAACCAAAATTCTCCACCTTTCATGTCAATTATTAGGGTTTGTGTTCTATGCATGGAATAGATGAGATAATCTAATAATTGAGTTATATAATTACTATTTATGTGCACATGGTATGCTCAAGACATCAATTATGTTACTGTGTTTGTCTCCATTTATGTTTGCCAAAAAAAAATATTAAGTATAAATTAATTATATTGTAAAAAATATAAATTTATTTTTTGTTCAATTTTTAAGTTGGATTTATTTTAAATTGATAACGTATGGTCATGTACGTTATTTTTATTTTTTTTTTCTGAAAATTATATTATATTATTAATTCAACTTTGATATATTTAGAATTTACCAGCACCTACCCTACTATCATAGACCATGGGCACAGCGGATCCAAATTATTTTATACCACGCGCGCACTTGTGGTCCATTTCTCCATTTTATTATTAATTTAATAATAATAGTAAAAAGAAACCGCCTAAATTATAGACAGCTACGCGGTGTGCGGCGTACAACACTGCACTGCACACCTCACACCAATATTTTTAATTTTAGAAAAAAATTCATTAAAATTTCCCCAAATTTCGAAATATTTTCTTAATTTTACTAAAAATCTGAAATTTTTTCGAATTTTGAATATAATTTTTAAATGTGAGAGAAATTAAAAAAAATGCGGGATCCATCTACACCCATTATTAACTCCCACGTGGCCCGTCTCTGTCCTCCAGCTCCGGCACCGAGAAACCTGGCGCAATCGCAACCGTACATCTAGATCGACGGTTCACCGGCCTCGAGCACGCACCTATGCCAGTGTTTTCGATGACTTGTATCCGTATGAGGGTGGACGGTTCGGTTTATGATACAGTTATTAGTTTTGACCCACAAATTATTTAATTTAATTTTCGGATTTAATTATCATATCTCAATAAATTATTTCTATATGCATTAACGATTTTCATCCTAATTATCTACTACATCGATCCATTTTGTAGTTATTGATTTGATTATAATATTTGTATACTTTAATACTTTATATGTTAAGTTAGGAGGTATATGAAAAGTGGATATATAATAATATAATTTTATCCCAATTATTTCTCTTCCTTTATTTCATTCCATATTCATGTTTTAGCATATTTCGATTATAATTTATCTCATCTACCAAATATCATATTTTTTCCTATTTAATTATTCTTCTTTATATTTTCTATCAAACACATTTTATATAGAGCATTTAGAAATAATTATTCTGAATTTCTCTTGTACACTATGATAAATTATATATATATATAAGATGATCATTTTTACCACATACTTAAGGGAAGTTGATCACTTTTTTAATACATACCCTCAGAAATTGCAAACCTCCTTTGGTGTAAGGGGGCCACTTGGGGGTGGCTAGGCCCCCACACCCCCAAAGTAGCAATTAAACGTGGGATCATTTTTCCAGGGGGGCGACCGCCGGTCGTAATTAGCATCTAATTAATTAATGCTTGGGCTTCCCCCAATTGGATATGGATGGGCATGCACCACCCACCACCTACCTACACACTCTACTCCTCATGACTGTGTGTTTGTTTCACACCCAATTATAATAATTTTTTTAAGTATTTATTGAATTTAAGCAACCTCCAATAGCACCTACCTTTAAGTAATTAATATTTTAAAATAATTTTTTCATCAAATACAAAAAAAACATCAATCTAAAAGCATTTTGATTTTTAATAGAAATTGATGTTGAAATTTTTAAGAATAATTTGAAAAATAAATTTACAAAGAATGCTTAATAAATTAGAAATTGAAATTTTATCATTTTTTTAAAGAATTCTTGATTTATATTCTTCATTATAGCATTGATAATCAAAGTAATTATAAATTTTTTGTGAATTATAAATTTATTACAAAGAAACCCTAATTTTTTTACCATATGAATTATGGAAAGAAGCCAATTTAATGCAGAAGTAGGGGACTGATTGGCCAAGGGAGAATTTTAAGTACACCTGTTATTATTACAAAGTCAAATTGAATAGAAAGAAAAAAAATTAATATAATACCTTAATTTTTGCAAAATCTCAAACACCTGTTAATGATGCTATGCCCAAAGGAAACCCTAGACATGGGAAATTTGGCATCCAAATTGTGTGCATTAGTCTTGATTTTTTAATGAAATTATTGTGTTTTTAACCCATGGTGGGGATTGAGGCACAAAATGAAAAAAAAAAAATCAAACATGAAGATATTTCAAAATGATATTAATATAATAATATGTATAAAATGATTATAATTTTTAAATTTAATTTTAACTCAATCATAATTTAAAATAAATGTGGATAATATTTAATATTGCAAAACTATATTTTATTTATTTATGGATGCTTCACATGTAGTAGTGTGAAAATTAGGGATCAAGATGTGATGTCCTACCGTGAAAGCACAGAAATGGTTTAGGAGAATCTCATATTGAATACAAATACATAAAAGTATGAGATTAATTAAAATGATTATGTAAATTTTACACGAGATCTTTTTTGAATACGATAAAGAGTTTTTGATGAAAACTCCAAAGTTAAGTGTACTTGGATTGCAATAAAATGTGAATGAATAATCTTTGAAAATGTAGGTTAAAAATGAAAAAAAAAACATATAATTATAAAAATTGGATGAACGAAATTGATAATATCGTGTAAAACATGTATGGATATTTACATCAAGAATCTAAGTCACATCATATTTAATTATTTTTTAGGGAATAAAACATGTTTAATAATACTAAATGTCATTATTTGTTTATGAATTTTGTTTTGTTTTTTTGTAGTAGAGCATGAATATTATTTATTTGTTGTTTAAAGGAAAATGAGATCATTTATGGAATTTTTTGCTGAATTTCAGCTGCAAGTCATCTTCTCACATGACTTTTCTTTGCAGCGGACACGCATCGCACACCTCTAAAGAAGACCGGAGACGCATCGGGGTTGTCCACGTGTTGTTGAACCCTCTCACGCAAAATGAAGAACTGTCTTTGGAGGTTGAGAAGAGGTGGGCACGTAAGGGGTGAGTGAAGAAAATTTAAAGAACTGGTTTTGAGAAAAAAAAGAGCCTAATGGAACACCCATTTCGCTCTCATAAAGAAAATATTCGGTAGACTTTATGCTGTGATTCCAAATTCCCACCTTTTTCTGTAGTGTATGTATTTCAGTTTGTGGGATTTTTTTGTTGTTGTTATCACCTGCTCTTATCTGGGGTAGTGCTGCTTTTCTTCCTTTTTCTTTTTCATTTTTTTTCCAGTGTTGTTTCTTGGTTCTTTGAGTTTCTTTCAACTGCTCGTATGCGGCATTTTAGTTACGGTCTGTACCGATAAAGTATCCGATTTTTAGGTAGACAACCTTTTTTTCCCTCTGGCCGCCGTCACTGTGCTTTTTTGGTGAAAGTTCTTTATTTTGCGGGTGGGTTTGAGAAATGGGTCACTGTTGAAATTCTTCGATTTGCAGTTGAGATGGTTTCAGTGCCTTGAAGATGGATTTTGAGAGTGGGACTCATCGGAGTCAACTAAAGGTGGGTTTCTGTTATCTTGAAGTTGTTGACTGGTTCATTGTGTCTGGTTGCTCAAGATTATCATTTTCAGAGGGAGTCTTGGAGAACAATCTTTTCATTGGCTTATCAGAGTTTGGGAGTTGTTTATGGAGATTTGAGTACTTCCCCGTTATATGTTTACAAGAGCACCTTCGCTGAAGATATCGTGCACTCCGATACAAATGAAGAAATCTATGGTGTTCTGTCACTTGTCTTTTGGACACTAACTTTGATTCCTCTGCTGAAGTATGTCTTTATTGTCCTAAAAGCCGATGATGATGGCGAAGGCGGCACCTTCGCCTTGTATACACTGCTGTGTCGGCATGCCAAGCTTAATTCTCTTCCTAGTTGTCAATCGGCAGATGAAGAGTTATCTTCGTATAAAAAGAATTTAACTAGTCCTTCTCCGTCCTCCTTCCGGGCACGGCTGAAATCAACCCTTGAACGACACAAAAGCTTGCAAAGAGTTCTGCTGGTGCTGGCCCTTCTTGGTGCTTGTATGGTGATTGGAGATGGAATACTGACTCCCGCGCTATCAGGTATTGCTCTTTTGTTTTTTTAAATTCCCATGTCGAGTTAGCTTGTTTGCATACTTTAGATCAATAATTTGTTTGTTGCCCTTTTCCAGTGTTCTCTGCAGTTTCCGGTGTGGAGCTTGCTATGGAAAAGCATCATCACAAGTGTAAGACTCTGAAGCCCTGCTTTGTGACTTGCTTTGATTCATCGATCATCATCATCTTTGCTAGTCCCCATGTTCGAAATTTCCTGCTAATCTTGATACTTATGGATGCTAAGTAGAAAGTCAACTCATTTATGACAAAGGACTCCAGGGTTATGTGAACTTTCTTCATTGGGTTGAAATGAGGATCCTATTTTGTGACTATGGTATACAATGGATTAATGCTAAATGACAGGATTTTGAGCTCTACCATGTTCAAGTTTCTTCCTAAGCATCTCCTTCCAGGACTAATGCTTTGTCGTCGTATCGATAGTTTGCGTTGTTACTTTGGAATGTTCTGAAGTTTAGTCATCTCTGCAGATGTGGAACTTCCAGTCGCTTGCATCATACTGATAGCACTGTTTGCCCTTCAACATTATGGAACCCACAGGGTGGGATTCCTCTTTGCACCTGTTGTCATTACTTGGCTTCTTTGTATGGGATCCATTGGTGTCTACAACATTTTCTACTGGAATGTTCATGTTTACAAAGCTCTATCACCATACTATATCTACATATTTTTGAAGAAAACTCGAAGACAAGGTTGGATGTCCTTGGGAGGAATTTTGCTCTGCATAACAGGTGAGTCAAGTTCATCTTCCTTCTCGAGATGCTTCCATTACAGGTTTTTGACATGTTCCACTTCAAATGCCCCAGGTTCGGAAGCAATGTTTGCTGATCTTGGTCACTTTTCACAGCTATCTGTTAAGGTCTGAGATCTCCTTCTCTTCCTGGATACACAACCATCGTTTAAGCTGACCTTCTG